>OX451737.1:892977322-894227355 GCA_948472305.1 Vicia faba
AAAGCTTGCTTTTGCAAAAATGGATAAAGTACTTTATCTATTTTGGGATTAATCCACTATGCAATGCTAGAACACAAAGAACATGGTCTTGGAACAATGAATATGCATTACATTTATGAGTGTAATTGAGATAAAAGGCCTGTAATCAAGTTGTGCAAGCTGAGATTGAAATGCATAGTGCTATGAACATGTAACTTGGCCTAATCAAAAGTGAGTTTTTGCCATATTGCAAAATTCGATTCTCCCTAACCATGAGGTTGTTTGAGAAGTTCTTAAACATTTTGGAAAGCTTGGAATGTGTACTACAATCCATTTTTGAAATGCAAAGTTAAATTCCAAGTGGAAGTGTATGGAAAATGTCCTTGAAGTTAGGTAGAAAACCTTACCAAAATAGGTTAAAATTTCACTAAGTTAAGAATGGTTTAGTACCCTTATTCCAAAAATTGTAACTTGAGATACAAGCCTCATTTGGGAAAACTTTGTGAATCAAAGTTTTAGATTATGCAACAAGCTACAACTTTCATGTTTTTACTTTTGTTTGAATCCAAATGAATCTTGGTGAGAAAGTGGGGAAAAGTTGGGAAAAAATTAGGGTTTTCCATAACTTAGAAAAATTCTAAGTTATGAAAAATTTCCATTTCAAACCCTAATTTGCATTTTTTGATTTCTTGGTGAACAAGTTTCATGATTTGGCATATTTTGATGGAAAATGAATCTTGACCCTTGATTTTGACCAAAAAGTCAAAGTTTGACTTTTCAGTATACAGTCAAAATTGATCAATTGACTGGGAAATTCAACTGTCAATCTTGTGTACTTGGGATCTTTTGAACTTGTTGAGCATGTCAAGATAATTCCATGGGGTCCTTGAGTCCATATGTGAGCTTGGTTTGCCATTGGTTGGGTCAAACAGTCAAAAATTGCCTTTGTGCAGTCAAAACCCTTAAAATGACCATTTTGCCCTTTTGGTGATCTGATCAAATTTCTTGTGGAATTGTGATCCAAACTTGATCAAATGGTTCATATGAGTTCATAATGTTGATGTGGGTCAATTTTCATGAGATTTGACTGTCAATTGGTCACAGTTGACTTTTTCCCCAATACAGCTGATTTCTAGGTCAACTGTCCAATTGACTGGGCAAAACTTGGAATCAAGACTTGAAACTTGATATGGATAAACTTGGGAGTCCAATATGAAGCAAGAAAGTCATCTTAGGAATTTTAGGTCAAAATATCTTTGTGCAAACACAAACCCTAATTTGGGTCAACAGTGCAAGGAGAAGTCTTGAATAGGGGAAATCCTAACTGGATCTTGAGCTTCAAGGGTCTTGTGATGAGAAAATGTTGAGGAAATGGGAGGGAAAATTTTGGGGTACAACAGGGTTTCATAGGTAAGTACCCTCTTGAAGTTTAGTTGGCTCAACCTATCCTATAAATAGTAATCGGGTTCTAAGGAGCTCAATATCACTGGATTATTTTCTGTGTTCATTGTTTCAGTTTAGCCAATTAACTGGCGACCGAAATATTCCAATAAAACATCCCTCAATGAGTGTAGTATCGAGTATCTACCAACTTCGGACTGAACCAAACCCGGTCATCTCACTACCCTTAAAAAGGCCAAGTTGGTCAAGTAAAGGTTCTAAAAGTCCATTAGTGCTTCATGACATCACTCAGCGGCCCCGTATTCTCTTTGATTAACTCAAAGGCTACAGGTACCCACAAATATGTCTCACTAATATAGCTATTGCTTCAACCATGTCGGTATACCCCGCACAGTTTCCACAATGTATTTCTATTTACCTATGAATGTTTCCAAAATCGGGGTAGAGGATTTCAAACCCAAACATTAGAACCAAAATGTAAAGCAATCAAGTCAATCAAGATAAGCATGTAAAGGTGATCTAAAACCCTAAGGTAACCCACTTTTTAGTATTACCCAGCAGAGTCGCCAGTTCTGTGATGCGATGGGAGAACTAACTTGAGGTTTTGCGTTTGTGTTCGCAAATGTTTCGGTTTAGCAAGAGTCTCCACCGACTTTTTATTTATCCAAAGGAAAGGTCAAAAAGCACAAGAAAGACCTTTGAGATGTTTTCTTGGGTTAGGGGGGTAGATTATGAAAAGGGAAGGTGCTATCACCCTTTTCATCCATGGTTTTCCATGGGCTCTTAGTTACTTGTTTTAGATCACATGCTTTTTCTTTTCAATTGACTGAAATGGTGCTTTGTGTGTGGTTTTGAAAATATTTTGAAAAGAGGCCTTTGTCTAGACAACCTTAGTAATAATTCTTGTTTGAATGTATACAAAGGTGTTTGTCTTTCGAAAAATGTTTCAATGTTTGAAAGTTTGTTTTGGGAAATTGTTTTGAAATTGTGTATGTGTGTTTTTGAAATAGCAAGGATGTTTGCAAGTTTGATCAAGTAACTAGGAGCATCTACCTACCTACTCAAAAGTCTTTCCTACACATTTTTAACCCTTTGACATTGTTGTTTTACCATTGTATTTGGTAAACAACCTTGTGTTTGGATGTTAAACCGGACAGGCGCGGGTCATCGTATTGACCATGATAGAAATTGTGCCAAGTATCTTTAGCAAGTCTTCGTTTGAGGAACTAGATCATTTTGTATAGGAAACCAAGATAGCGTCATCGAGGGACTATGATCTTTTGTTTTGAATTTTGTTTTGCCACGACACCTAACATGCATACCATGGCCATTTTTAAGGCAACAAGTGGATGAAACCCTAGGGGTGCTTGTGTGCATTGTGTTGTCATTTTCATGCATTTTTGTCTTATATTAGTCAAGCTATTTGTTTGATTTTGGATTTTTGCATACAAACCCTAATCTTTCTATCATGGCATATTTGAAAGCTATAAAGTGCGTAAAAATAAATCTACGACTATTACAACATTGATATGGGGAGGGGGATACAAGTTTGAATAGGGGGATATTTGCAAGAAAGTAAAAAACCCTAAATCAACTATTACAACCAAATTGAATTAATTGTGAAATAAATAAATAGACAATATTTAAATATGCAAATAAATATAAATATGCAAAATGTTTTTGTATTTTATTTTTATGTATGTAAAAATAAACTATTTAATGTATCAAAAAATAAGAAAATAAAAGATTATTTTTATTAAGGGTGGAAACCCTAATTTGTTTTAAGAAAATATATTTATTAATTATATTATTTATTTATGTACAAGTAAATAAAATAAAATATATACAAATGTTTAGAAAATAAAAATATATGAGAAAATATTATTTAAGTGTATGAATAATAAAAATAAAAAAATATAATATTTTTATAGTATTTACAAGTTTTTATTTTAAGAAAATAAAAGTATATTATTTAATAATTATTTCTATGTCCAAAAAATAATAAAAAATAATAAAATAAAAATGTGAAAATTTAAGAAAATATTTTTGATGTTTTTTAGATTTAGAAAAAATATTAAAAGTCAGAAAACATAAATAAATGAGAAAAATATAAAAAAATAATGAGATGGGCCAAGGGGGTGCATAAAGCACAATGGGGGGGTGCAAACAACAAGGCCAAGTCAGGCCCAACCCATTCCATCTTCATCCCTGTCCTCCAAAACGCGCGCGCCATGGCTCTTACACACGAATCATGTTCTCTCTTGTTCTTGCATTAAATAAAAAACTCACAACATAAAAGTTATAGAATTTTCAAACACGATTCCAACCATGTAAAGAACTTAATCTAACTCTCAAAGACCAGAGAGAATTTCTTTGGCCCTAATTTCTAACCTAGTTTTTTCAGAAAGTTCATCATTCAAATTCTCCCAACTCAGTTAACTTAAATGAAATATATGCATATGTACAGCTTAAGGGCAATGAGTACTACATTATTTATTCACAAACCTAAGCCTAATGATTCCTAAATAGAGAGATAAAAGTTTGAACTTTACCTGATTTAGTTAAGCTCGAGTATGGCAATGCAGGGGTTTTCAGTGAGGCCTGGGATGCTTGTGAGCTTGCTTGAAGTTCCTTGGAGCTTTCCCATCGCTTAGCTAGCTTTGAACTTGTCTGAATAAGCTTGTAGAAGTCAACCTGCACCGTCAGAATTCAAAAATGGTGAAGCTTGAAAACAAGGTTACAGTTGCTGGCCAATGGTTGGGATAGCTTAGGTGTGTTGTTTAGAATGTGTTTGAAGTGGTTGTAAGTAAAACGCACGAGTGGATTTTGCCTTGGATGTCAAACTGCAGAAGTTGCCCTGTTTTGCAAGAAAATGTGACTTTTGTGTTTTGGAAGGTTTGAGAAGTGGTTAGCTCGTGCTTCTGACTTAGTGTGATATGCAAAAGTTGGTTCAAATGTTCACAAGCCTTGGTTTTATCAGATTGCAAAGTTGTTGACCTTTTGCAAGGTTTCTTGGTTTTGAAGCAAAAGTGAGAATTGATAATGCAAAGGCTTGTACCATCTAGCTTAGGGTCTTCTAAGAGTTGGTATACTTTTCCCTAAGTTTATGGATGTTTTTTGCTGCAAAAGACTTGGTGCAATGCTCAAGAGAAACAAAATTGCAAAAGTTGTGCTTTATGTAAATGGCATTGTTGCCTTTTTGCCAAAAATGGATTAATCCTTTGTGTAATCTTCTAAAGCTCAGAACAATGCCTCTAACCAATGTGTTTGCATTCAATTTATGAGCGTGGAAGGGTTTAAGGACCTGTAAACAAGTACAAGAAAGGCTGGACAGAAATTGCAACTTGTGTCAACATTAAAAATGCCATGGATCAAAGTGATAATTTCCCAAATTCAAACCTTCGATTCTCCCTAACCATAAATGATTTTGGAGAGTTCCTGGACATTTTGGAAATCTTGTAACATGCTCTACAATCCATATTTGAAATGATTTTTGAGATTCCAATTGGAACTATGTGAAAAATTGCCATGAAGATAGGTCAAAATCCTGCCTAAACTAGGCAAAATTTCACTAAGTTAAAAGTTTCATGGAACCTTGTTCCCAAAATCATAACTTCAGATCCAACATGAATTATGAAAGTCACCTTAAGCATTGAGAGTCCAAAAATCCATGTGCAAACTCAAACCCTAATTTCAGGTCAACAGTGCAAGGAGATATCTTGAGCAGAGCAAACCCTAATCCTGTCTGGAGTCCAAAGAGTCTTATGAGGGGAAATCTTGGTAAAATGAGAGGGAAAATTTTGGGGTACAATAATAGCAAAAAGATAACAATCACCAACTTTCACTGAAGGTGACCTACCAACTTTCACATAAGGTAGATAGAAAATATATCATAGCACTGTCGTTCACTGATGATGAACTACCAACGTTCACTAAGGGTAGCAAATAGATAACAATCACCAACTATCTTTGAAGGTGACCTACCAACTTTCACTGAAGGTAGAGAGAAAATATATCATAGCACCGCCGTTCAATGACAATGAACTACCAATGTTCACTGAGGGTAGCAAAAAGATAACAATCACCAACTTTCACTGAAGGTGACCTACCAACTTTCACTGAAGGTAGAGAGAAAATATATCAAAGCACTGCTGTTCACTGACGATGAACTACCAACGTTTACTGAGGGCAGCAAAAAGATAACAAGTTTCCCCAAAATTCTGGCATTTCACCTAGAACGGGTCTCAACTTCTTCTTTAACCAAGGCACTCCGCCTGGAAAGGGTAATATATAAGCTGTCTCAAATAAAGAGACTACCACTTGTAAGGATTTCACAAAGAACTGTCTCTGCGATATTGAAAGTCTTACCATCCACTTGAGTAATTTGGCAACAGACTGCAAACTATCCACTCATAGAGAAGATAGAAAAAAAAGTCACGTCGACTTTTACAGGGAAGTACATGTTGCTCAAATAAAGAGACCTGCTACTTGTT
Source organism: Vicia faba (assembly GCA_948472305.1). Taxonomy (NCBI): domain Eukaryota; kingdom Viridiplantae; phylum Streptophyta; class Magnoliopsida; order Fabales; family Fabaceae; genus Vicia; species Vicia faba. Next base: position 892,983,196 of record OX451737.1, read on the forward strand.
ATTGTAGGAAGGATTGTAAAAAATAAATGATTTCTGGGGAGAGCAATATGACTTCCTGGGGAAATGCCAATATATTCCTGCTTGAGAAGATAAAGGTCTACTCGCGCAAAATAAATGCACATTCTTAAACCAATGCTCGAAGCTTGCAGAAATCCAAAGTAATAATATTATTGGGCAACAAAGATTCAATCCAGAAATAAACTGGAGTGAGACAGTCATCCAAAACACTTCCTTTGAGAAATAAACTCAAGAGGGAAACCCAAAATCATCCAGACAAAGAGATGGACAAGAAGGCTAAAGAAAAAAATTCCACAAGGGATAACTTAGTGGGGAAATTGAAAGAATATACGCTTTCTGCTTAAGGCCAACACTCTATTGGAGAGAGGACAACATAACTCTGCAAAACAGGGTAATATGTCAACAAAATATTAACGAATGTGAATGAGCGATGATTTTCCAATTTTAGCTATGCATGATGTATGTATGAATGTATAAGTGTTATCGCGCATATACTGATAAAACAGATATATAACACTGGGAGTAAACAGGAAAAACCAACTCGGGCACAATCAACACTCGGCTAAATTACATCCAAGATGAACAATCCAAGAAAAAGTAAGCGGCAACTGAGGAAACAAAACCTACTTCCTGGTTTAACTTTATTGTGGAGAAACGTAATTCGAAAGTAAACAAAACATAGCAACCAAATAGTACAGATATAAAGATACAACATCCTCTCTCATGCTTTACCAGGGAATAACACTAAGACTTTAACAGGGAATCAAATATTTTCAAGAGTAATGCCTCTATTGGGGATTTGAAAAATCAATTTCAAGTAGAGCAGACAGACATCAAATCATCAAAACATTTAATGAGGGATTCGTGCCGACTTCATTGGGGAGGTCAACACCATATTCACAAAGGGAAAACCAATATACGTTCTTCACTGGGGAAAACAGAGGCCTGTGTTCTTCGAGGGTAATTATTGTACCAACTTCTCTTGAAAAAAGAACTTCTATGAAACAAACGAAACCTTCATTAGAGAAATCTTGGATTGAATCTTCATATCATGCAAACTCATAAAAGAGGAGAAATGAACCAAAACTTGACCTAGGATACTGGAGTTACAAACCCTATACGACGAAAAATCTTGAGAAAAACTTCTCCGGGAAACAAAACTTCTTAAAAGAAACTGGAGTTCGTCCATTCCTTGGATCACCACTTTTGTTGTTTTTTCTCTCTTGCATCACAAATTTTAACGTAAAGGAAAATTGTAAATTCTTTTTGAAAATAAATTTTGTTATTTAATCTTTTCTCTTTGAAAGTTATTATCAATAATAAATGGAGTCTTTGCACGCTAAATAAAATAAGAAATACAAAGAATTGGATAAAATCTCAAATTTCATTAATAGAATGGTAGTCTGCGAATGGCGAGACCCCATGGATAATTACAAAGTTCGGAAAATGGTAATATATAATGGAAAGGATACATTGAGATAAAATCATCACTATCCCCTCTAACAACTTTTGAAATCCTGAGCAGCAGCTTATGTTGTAGTGTGATGAGGATTCGAGAAGATTGCTGCTCCAATGATCAAGTCTTGTCTGATGTAGTTACTTGCCAAGAAAGTCCCTAACTTTTGCCTAAGCTGCCCTTGCAGGTTTTTAACTTAGCGGGAAATTTATTCTGTTTATGTCTCTAATTTTTTCCTAGACCGCCCTTTCGGGTTTTCGACCTACTGAGACGCTCTTTTTTGCCTAAGCTGCCCTTTCGGGTTTTTAACTTAGTGAGTTGTTCTTTTATTTCTTTAGGCGAAGTATTTCTTGACTGCATCAGCATTCATAGGACGTGGGAACTCCTCGCCATCCATAGTTTCAATAATTAATGCACCGCCAGAGAAGGCTTTCTTGACAACATATGGGCCTTCAAAATTGGGAGTCCAGTTACCCATAAAATCGACGTTAAAAGACATGATCTTCCTGATCACGAGGCCTCCTTCTCTAAATTCTCGAGGTTTGACCTTCTTATCAAAAGCTTTCTTCATCCTTTTTTGATATAACTGTCCATGACATAAAGTTATCATTCTCTTCTCTTCGATCAAATTCAATTGGTCAAACCGGTTTTGGACCCATTCAGTATCTGACAACTTAGTTTCCATTATCACATGCAAAGATGGAATATCAACCTCGATTGGGAGCACAACTTCAATTCCATACACAAGGGAGAACGGGGTTGCTCCTGTTGAAGTGCGGACAAATGTTCGATATCCATGCAAAGCAAAAGGGAGCTTTTCATGCCAATCCTTATAAGTTACAACCATTTTCTGGATAATCTTCTTTATATTCTTATTACTAGGTTCAACAGCCCCATTCATCTTTGGCCTGTATGGAGATAAGTTGTGATGGACAATCTTGAATTCTTCACAAAGTTCTGTCATGATTTTGTTGTTCAGATTCGAGCCATTGTCAGTGATAATTCTGTTCGGCACACCATACCGACATATAAGATTATTATTAATGAAGCGCACAACCACCTGCTTAGTAACATTAGCATATGAAGCAGCCTCCACCCACTTGGTGAAGTAATCAATTGCTACCAACATAAAACAGTGTACATTCAAAGCTTTGGGTTCTATCATTCCAATCATGTCAATACCCCACATAGAGAAATTCCATGGGGAAGAGATCACATTGAGAAGTGTCAGAGGCACATGAACCTTGTCCGAATAAATTTGGCATTTATGACACTTCTTTGCACATTTTTAACAATCAGATTCCATTGTCAACCAATAGTAACCTGCCCTTAGCATCCTTTTAGCCATCGAATGTCCATTTACATGAGTTCCAAATGAACCTTCATGAACCTCATGCATCAACATGTCCGCTTCGTGTCTATCCATGCATTTGAGCAAGACCATGTCATAATTTCTCTTGTACAACACATTTTCACTAAGGAAGAAATTGCTAGCCAATCTTCTCAATGTCTTTCTATCTTTATTCGATGCACCAATCGGGTATTCCTGAGTTTGGAGAAAATGCTTGATATCATAATACTAAGGTTTCTCATCTGCTATCTATTCTGTGGTAAACACATGAGCGGTCCTATCCAGTCGCCGAACCATAATTCGAGGTATATCATTCAAAGTATTCACTTGATACATAGAATCCAGAGTTGCCAGAGCGTCCGCCATTTGATTTTCATCTCAAGGAATGTCATCGAATTTAACTTTATTAAAGAAGGGTAACAACCTTCTAGCATAATCTTTGTAAGGGATCAAGCTGGGGTGATGAGTATCCCATTCTACTTTAATCTGGTTTATTACCAAAGCTGGATCACCATACACATCTAGAATTTTAATTATGAGATCAATAGCTTCCTCGAGACCCATAATGCAAGCCTCATATTCTGACATATTATTAGTATAATCAAATGTCAACCTTGCAGTAAAAGGAATGTGCGATCCATGTGGAGGGACAATCACAGCACCAATTCCTTTTCCATCAAATATTATACTCCAATAAGATTCAGGATCAGGACCTTCCTCAGGAAATGGTTCATCACAATCTTTCACTTTCAGAAACATCACATCCTCATCGGGAAATTCATACTTCACAGACTGATGATCCTCAACTGGTTGGTGAGCAAGATAATTTTCCAACACGATGCTTTTAATAGCTTTTTGAGTGTGGTATTCGATATCATATTCAGATAACAGCATCTGCTATCGGGTAACTCTCCCAGTAAGAGAAGGCTTTTCAAAAATGTACTTGATTGGATCCATTTTGGAGATTTACCAAGTGGTGTGATTCAACATATACTACCGCAAACGTTTTTCTGCCCAGGCCAGAGCACAACATGTCTTTTCCAACATGGAATACCACGACTCACAATCAGTAAACTTTTTGCTGAGATAATAAATGGCGTACTCTTTCTTCCCCATTTCATCTTGTTGTCCCAGAATACAACCCATGGATTTATCTAACACTATCAGATACATAATCAACGATCTTCCTTCAACAGGAGGGAGCAAGATAAGAGGTTCAAGCATATATTCTTTAATACTTCTAAATGCCCTTTGGCAGTCATCCGTCCACACACAACCTTGATCTTTCTTTAACAACTTCAAGATCGGTTCACATGTTGTAGTCATATGGGAAATGAATCTGGAAATATAATTCAAACGCCCGAGGAACCCTCTGACTTGCTTTTCAGTTCTCGGCGCTGACATCTCTTAAATTTCTTTGACTTTATCAGGGTAAACTTCAATTCCTTTCTGGCTAACAATGAAACCCAACAATTTCCCCGATCGAACACCGAAGGTACATTTATTTGGATTTAAGCGGAGACGATACTTCCTCAAACGCTGAAACAACTTCAACAAATCTTCTACATGCCCTTCTTCAGTCTGGGATTTAACAATTATATCATCAACATATACCTCAATTTCCTTGTGCATAAGATTATGGAATAAGGTTGTCATAGCCCTCTGGTACGTTGCACCAGCGTTCTTGAACCTGAAGGGCATCACTCTGTAACAGAATGTTCCCCAGGGTGTGAACGTTTTTTCCATGTCTTTTGGAACCATTCTTATTTGATTATATTCGGAAAATCCATCCATGAACGAGAATACTTTGAATTTTGTTGTGCTATCCACTAGCATGGACATACTATCTGCAGTGAACACTTCTTACCACTAGACCAATGCAATTTCTTTGTTACATGAATGCATCAATAAATATTCATATCATTAACATATTAATTACAATTATCAATAAATTTTCTTAACTAGTTGGTTTAAATAATTTTAAAAAAAATATTTTACATATTTTATCTTTTTACTGTAACTTTTTTTAAATTTTAAATTTTCAAAAATCACTTAAATTTAAAAGAAGTTAAATTTTCAAAAATCACTTAAATTTAAAAAAATCACTTAAATTTAAAAAAATCACTTAAATTTTAAAAAATAAGTTAAATTTAAAAAAATCACTTAAATTTTCAAAAATCACTTAAATTTAAAAAAATCACTTAAATTTTCAAAAATCACTTAAATTTAAATCACTTAAATTTAAAATCACTTAAATTTAAATCACTTAAATTTAAAATCACTTAAATTTTCAAAAATCACTTAAGTGATTTTTGAAAATCACTTAGTTTTGAAAAATCACTTAAATTTTCAAAAATCACTTAAATTTAAATCACTTAAATTTAAAATCACTTAAATTTTGAAAAATCACTTAAATTTTCAAAAATCACTTAAATTTAAATCACTTAAGTGATTTTAAATTTAAGTAATTTAAATTTAAGTGATTTTTGAAAATTTAAGTGATTTTTCAAAATTTAAGTGATTTTAAATTTAAGTGATTTAAATTTACGTGATTTAAATTTAAGTGATTTTTCAAAATTTAAGTGATTTTTCAAAACTAAGTGATTTTCATAAATCACTTAAGTGATTTTTGAAAATTTAAGTTATTTTAAATTTAAGTGATTTAAATTTAAGTGATTTTTTTAAATTTAAGTGATTTTTTTAAATTTAAGTGATTTTTGAAAATTTAAGTGATTTTTGAAAATTTAAGTGATTTTTTTAAATTTAAGTGATTTTTTTAAATTTAAGTGATTTTTGAAAATTTAAGTGATTTTTTTAAATTTAAGTGATTTTTGAAAATTTCTTTTAAATTTAAGTGATTTTTGAAAATTTAAAATTTAAAAAAAGTTACAGTAAACAGATAAAATATGTAAAACATTTTTTTAAAAATTATTTAAACCAACTAGTTAAGAAAATTTATTGATAATTGTAATTAATATGTTAATGATATGAATATTTATTGATGCATACATGTAACAAAGAAAATGCATTGGTCTAGTGGTAAGAAGTGTTCACTACAAACAGTATGTCCATGGTTTGATTCCTGCTAAAGGACAAAAAAATTTTAGGAACTTTTTTTTTGGCAGGGGTTTTTCAAATACACCCCATATGTCAGGGGTGAAAATAGGTATTAACCCAACCAAAAATGATTTAAAAAAATAACAAAGTCAGAAGGAAAAAATAAATGAGGTCACCAATATTTATCGCAATATCATTGGATCATTCCATAATTTTTCCAAAATATAAAAATGCATAAAAGTATTTTTAAACATTTAAAACAATTCAAATAAAGTGGAAATTTATAAAAAATATCAAAACACAAAATAAATTTGTGAAAAAATAAAAATCAGAAAGAAAAAAATCAAAAATATTTTTCAGATTTTTTTGACTAAAAATGAATTTTCTATGATTTTTTGAAAAATTTAAAACAATTAAATATAAAAATCAGAAAAGAAAAATAAAGTAAAAAATATGTGGACCATTGGATGAGAGTCAAAACGCATTAGTAGTCAAAAATTCAAAAAATCAGAAATTCAAAAAAATCCAAATGTTATTGTTTCATTGGTTGAAGGATGACACGTTGGTCATCTTCAACCTCCAGCCAGTCTCAAAACCAGATTGCTCAATCTGTAAAATTAGAGCACGAGACATATTCCATTTGCTTCGTCTCTTCAAGACGAAGACAACCACACATTCGCGATAAATTTATATAAACTGTAGCTCGAGCAATTTGGAAAGAAAGTTTTGAAAATGGATTTGAAATTCATGGTCGAAACAAGTTTCCAGATAAAAGTAAGTGTTGCAACTAGGACCAGGGCAATGAGAGCATCACAATGATATCAAAGTTTTAAAGATTTGATGAAGGAATCTACCTATTGAAGTTGAGTTGCAGAGCTCTGAAACTGGACTTCTATGGAGCAATATAGGGCACGATTCTTGAATGTAATTGTATGGTTAGCTTCATGGAAGATCAAGGAAGGTAAATTGATAGAAAAATTGGATTGAAAAAGGCTTGAAAATAGATTTCGAAGTTGCAGAAATTTGAGTTATGGAACAAGTTTTGCAGGGTGATTCTGGCTATCCAAGCATGAGGAAATGAATGGGGGATGACCCTCTATTTATAGGGAATCAAATGGAATGTCCAAGCGTGTGGAATGATGAAGTTTGGAGGGAAATTGTGTGAAGTTGCAAACAAGAAAAGTGTGACTTCTAATTTGATCAAAACTCATCCAAAAACGTGTGTTTTGTTGTGCTAATCACTTCTAGAAGTTCACTAATCATGTTTAGAGGCAAAAACTGGCAGAAACAAAGTGTTTAGAAGCTAAACCAATGATTTCAAATTCTGACTTTTGAAGAAACTTCAGTTTCAAGTTACAAGGTTCAAATCAATGGCATTCTCAGCTCAAGGGGCCTTAGGGCATGATTCTTGATGCTTTATAAAGATGAGGTTACAAGCTTTGTAATGGAAAAAGAATAGAATCAAATGGATGCTTGAGCTGAAAGTTGCATTGAGTCAAAGTTGGGAAAAAAGAAGTTGACTTTCCATACTTAGAAATATTTCAAGTTTTTCTTTAAAAGTGACCTATAATGTTTTGCATCCAAACATGGCCTTCCACTTGATATTTGCTCTTGACAAAAAAAGATGGCATGAAATAGACCTCTTGAATGAAATTTTGAAACTTGAACCATTCAAAATCTCCAAAAATTGAGAGAGTTATGAATTGCTGAAGTTGGCAAAAAAATCATGAAATGACCTATAATCTTTTGTATCCTTAGGGCATCTTCCATCCATTTTCGCACTTTGCAAATAAAATAAGGCATAAAGTTCACATCCTCAAGATCATTGTGGAAAAATGATGGGCTCAAGGTGATAAAAATTGACCAAGTTATGATCATTTGAAGTCACACATGAGAAATTGGGGGTTTATCTAGAGGACTTGTAATCTTTCTTCATCATCAAGTTTCTTCCACATGCAAACTCCTTAAAACTTTTGAAGTGATTTGTTTATAACCCTTTGAAGAGAAGGATGTTTTTGGAATCACTCAAAAATACCAAAAGATGAGCAATATATGCTTCTTTGAAGTTAAAAACCCTAGCTCCTAGATCAAGAAAGTGCTTTGAGGAACTTTGACAATTTTGAACAAACTTCTTGTACCAACACAAATGCTTTGTAAATAAAAGTTGTTGAGAATGAAAATGGGAACTCATAGCCACCAAAAATACTTCCATATCTTGATAATTGAGAGAATTATGCAGTTGTGACCAATGGGAACAAAGCCTTATCCAAGCATGACAACTTCTTCAATTAACCCCTTGTACTTTTGAATCAAATTTGATAACTTTGAAATATGGTGAACCAAAATAATCTTGCCATGCCATTTCTTCCGAAACAAATCCAATGGAGAGGTTTGAACTTCTCAAGCTTCATTGACTAGGGCATGGAAATAAACTCATGAACCCATGGATAAACTTGCTAAATCTCATCGCATTTACCTACATTAGTAACAAGCAAGACAAACCAACATTGCATTTTATTAATTAAAAGGAAAAATTAAGACAAAATATTCATGACCGCAAAAGAAAACAAGTCAAGGTTCTTGGTGATTCCTCAAAGAGAAAAGCTAAAGGTAGGGAGGAGGACCAAAAGCCCTAATGTGATCTTGTTTTGATTGAATCAATATGGTATGATGAAGGGATCTTAAGGGCAAAAATTTGGGTACAACAGCGTGCCACATTATTTTTCAAAATCTGATTTAATTAATGATTCCATGCTTTATTCACTAAAGATCATGATATGCACAACACGTCTGATCCATTGGATTAGCTTACTAACGCGTTTTGACTCTCATCCATTGGTTCACATTTTTTTGACTTTATTTTATTTTCTTATTTTTATATTTAAATTGTTTTAAACTTCAAAAAATCATAGAAAATCCATTTTTGATTCAAAAATTATGAAAAAATTCACAAAATTATTTTCAAATATTCTCTTTCTGAATTTTATTTTCTCATAATTTTATTTTTAGATTTGGTATTTTTTTAATTTTTCTTTGTTTTGGTTTGTTTTTAATTACGTTAAAGATACTTTTGAGCATTTTTAAATTCTAAAAAAAAGCCATCAACATCATTTCCATTATTTCTGACCTTCTTAAATGTTTTTAGAGTTTTCATTTTGACTTTTACTATTTTTTATCTTTTTTTTATTTATTTGAGAAATTTTAATTAGTTTAAAAATTGTTTCTGAAATTAAAAAATTACCAAAAAATTTATATAAATATTTAAGCTCATTTCTGATTTTTCTATGGTCTCATTTAATTTTTCATGGTTCATCTGAATATAGTTTCTATTTTCGCCTCTTATTTTTATTTTAAAATCATTTTTAAAAACCTTTTTCTTTATTTTAAATACAATTTTATTTTTTGTATATATTCTGGTTGATCTTGGACTATGAAATTCGGATCATGAGCTTTATTAACATGATTGGATTCATGGTGTTGAGTTTAATCTACAAAAAATGGATGAATGATATTAATAATAGTTTGAATAAATTTTTTGGTTCAAATGTGGTTTAATTCTTATCCCTTCCCTCTACATCTTATCCCCTTCTTATTATGTAACATGTTGTTAGAGGATGACATACATATCATATCTCCATACATGAGTCATATAAATTGCTATTGACCGACCTCAAAATAGGCGCGTCTTCTATATAAGTCCACTTATAATTGCTTAAAATAGAGCTAAGTTTTGTCCCAATTCGAGAAATGATCATTCGTGGCCCAAACTCATGTTTGTAGGCCCAAGTAAGTTAATTTGATTCATTTGATCCAATAACCTTGAAATTTATTATTATTAGGCTATGGTCTTATCAATCCTCTAATGAATCTTCATAAAATTTGGTCAAATTTAATCATTTAAACATCATTGATCATTTAATGTTTCCTTGAGAATTTTTAAATGGATGATATACTTGATAAAAAGAAAATGAAACTTGTTGTTGAGTGGATTTGATTTTATCAATCTTTTAATGAGTTTAAAATGCAAGTTTCAATATGGTCATTCAACTAACCTCTAATTCCTAACAATTGACTTTATTTTATGCTTTTACTTTATGCCTTTATTTTAAGCACATTTACTTTAGCATTTACATTTAATGCTATTTTCATCTTTGCTCATTTGAGCATTTACTTTTATGTCATTTTCATTTTGCTCACTTGAGTTTTTTTATTTCTTTTTGAAGACACCTAATAATCAATTTGAATTATAAAAAGCTTTATTGTCACTTGGCATACTTGCTTACTATCCTTGGCATTTTGGAGTTATGGACTTCTTGGACTTAGGATTAGAAGCCTTAATCTACCTTGAGACCTTGTGACTTCAATTGTTATTTTGTCTGGAGTTATTGGGGTTTACACGAAGACATTGGGTTATTTGTTTGCTTTGTGTGCAGGTTATTGTGATTACATGCTTTGTCTGTGATCTGGAATTCATCTGTATACAACTGTTACTATGCCCAGTTTTTGTGAAGACTTAATGCAATTGAAGCTTAGTTTTAATAAAAGGTTTATTATCTTTGCTTGTTTTGTTTCAAATCCAAAGGATGATAATTCTATATTGACTCATTGTGTCAAGTGTTGGCTTCTTGTTGCTTAGACGGTTATTTTCCCTAGCTTTTACCTTATGCTTTAGGATAGTCTCTTCATCTCCTCCAATCTTCTTTAATTTCAAAAATCTTCTCCCTCCTTTTGAAAATTCTTCTTGTTTTAAAACTTAAACCACTTTCATAATACAACTTGGACTTATGTCCATGCATTTTCAAAATATTTTCTTAATCAAACCTTAATCAACTTAATAATACTTTGACATTTTTTGTGAGAATACTAAAAGTCAACTAATGTCATTCAAATCCTTTTGCCACTTTGGCTTTTTACTTTAAAAAACTTTTCTGAAAAAATATTAGACTCTTGTCATTCCTTGTAGTGATGCAAACAACTATACTTATACAATATGTAGTAAAGTGAGATATTTTCCACTTGGGTGTTGAGTGAGGCTTTGTTGATCTTAAAATCTAAGTTATATCTTCTACTTTGAGATGATGCAAATTCTCCTTCCTCATAATTGTGGGTAGTAAGTATGTTTTCCACTCGGACAATGACGCTGATGTCTTGTCTCTTAAAATTAACCAACACACTTGTGTTTTTAAATTTTTTAAAGGTGAACTACGTGTACCCTGATCCCCTATTGCACGGATGGTGGTATGTAGGCACTAAAGGTTCACAACCGTGGAGGGTGCAAAAAATTATAAAACATATTTATTTTCTCATCTCCACCATCTATTTTTGTATACAACATTTATAGCCAAAATATATAGATTTTCAAAGAGGTTCCTGCGGAGTACCGTAGATGTTTAGGGTGCTAATACCCTCCCTTTGCATAACCAACCCTCAAACTTAGATTCTCTCCCCCTCTTTTTGGGTTATTTGCTCTTTTCCCATTCCTTTGGAAATAATAAAGCACGGTGGCGATTTTTATTTTTGATTTGTGCGAGTCGAGTCAATCCAATGGCTTAGTCTCAACATTTCTACCGCTACATCTTCATTAAAGGAGATATTTTATTGTTGAGGTTTTACTCCGATGAATGGTAGTCTCTTCATTAAGGGAGATCATTCATTCTCGAGATTTGTACTATGATGGTTGGTAGTCTCTTCATTAAGGGAGATAGTTCATTATTGATGTTTTACTATGATGGATGGTAGTATCTTCATTAAGGGAGATATTTCATTGTTGATATTTATACTCAAATGAATAGTAGTCTCTTCATTACGGGAGATAGTTCATTGTTGAGATTCACTTTGCTCTTAAAAAGTTGAGTTGTTCCCAGCCATGAGTATTAATGTCAATCATATGTTTCCAATCATAGGTACTGATGCCAATCATTTGTTACCAACCCTGATATTGGTATTTACCTGTATTATCTTACCACATCTATTTTCATCCTTCGGGTAATTAATTTCTGATCCCCTATGGATCAATGTTACTCTCTTTTTGATATCCCCTCTAGGTGTGGGTAGTTCATAGTTATCTATCGATCATTGTCATCCATTGCTTTTTCCTCATTATTTGAGTAAGTGATATCTTATCTCCTCTTTGGGATTTACACTACTAGAGTTAAGTCTTTTATTCCCCAACAATTTATTTTCCTAGTTGGACTCTCTTTTTGATCTATTGTTATATCTTCTACTTACCCAGTGGTGTTCTGTGTCATCTTTGGAGTTGTTTGTTTGCAATCATGATCATAAGCATTTCATGGCATCTTGGGGCCAAAAATAGGGTTTGTTTTGTATTTAAGTATCTTCAAACATGTCGAGACGAAGATTTTAACCTTCATATTTCCAGATATAAGACACTTAAATAAGGGCAGCTGTTATACCCCAATTTCCCCCCTAAGATTTCTCATCATCTCATGTCACAATGCATCAAGACACACACATTAGGGTTGTTTCTCTCTTTATCCTATCTTTAAATGTTCTCTTGAGGGATTACCAAGCACCTTGAATTTTGTATCTTGTACATGTGTTTTTTTACTAACATCAATATGTGTATATATGTTCCTTTGAATGTTCATATTGTAGGTTATCATAATTTCATTCATCTCACTATCTAATCTAGGGTTTAAGGTGGGATTCTCAATCAAATGGTTCCCTAATAAGTTCGTGTCTATGGCATCTGGAATACGGTGGGAGAACTGACTTGTTTTTATGTTTTATCATAAATGTTGTGGATAGCAAGAGTTGCCACCAACTTTTCTTTTATCCGATAAGGAAAGGGTGAAAAGAACAGGAAAAACCTTTTAAGATTTTATGTTCTGAGGGTAGGTTATGAAAAGGGAACGTGTTATCACCCTTTTCATCTGTAGTTATCTATGGGATCTTAATCGCTAGCTCACTTTGAAAATGCTATGTGAATGTATGTTTGAAAATATTTTTGAAAATGCCAATAGTAAGGCAAACTTTTTAATGATTCTCGTATCGGTCCTGGAGAATGCATACAAAGAGTTTTATTTTAAAATATTTTAGAAAAAAAAGTGTTTGTGATAAGGTGTTTTTGTTTTGAAATGTATGCGAGCAAGCGATTAAAAGTATTTTACCCTTACTCAAGGTGTTCTTTTCCTCCTCCTTTAGATAGTGCTACCTCACCATTAGTTAATAAGAAGCCATATCATTGGATGTGAAGGGACAGGCGTGGGTCATCATACAGTCATAGAAAGCTACCTGTAGGGGCGCTTTAGCAATTTTCGTAAGAGACTAGATCGTTTACCGAAGGCAACATTGAAAGGGTCATCGAGGGACTACGATCTTTGATTTCAAGGGACAGTGCTAAAGTGTCCTCATGTTCAAGGGACATGATTGTGTTTGTTCCAAAGGAAACAAGGGAGGTTACCCTAGAGGTGCGTGTTTGCAAAGTGATTTGTGTTTCAGGTATTGTTTATCTTTGCAAAGTTCTCTAATCCTAAGTCCAAGAAGTCCATAACTCCATCATGCCAAGGATAGTAACCAAATAGTACAAGTAACCTTAAAGCTTTTCTATTGTTCAAGTTTACAATGGGGATTTGCAAGAAGATTAAACCTAATTATCTATTACAACCATATTGAATAATGTACAAAAATTGAAAAGAAAATAATGCAAAAATGTAAATGGAAAAAGAAATGATTTTTGTTTGGTTTTTGTTAAGGGTTTTAACCTAATTAAGAAAAAAAGATTAATTAGAATTAAATAAAATTAAACTTAAACTAATTAAGAAAAGAATTTAAAGTTGAAGCATTTTTAGGGTTTTTTATGAAAAGGGTTTAAGTTTAATGAAACTAATATGGAAATTAATTAATTAAAAGAAACCTAAATTCTAAATTAATTTTAAATAAAAAAGAAACATAATTAAACTTAAATCTAATTATTAAGTTATTAAGAAAAAAGGAATTAATTTTTTAAGAAAATGTTTTTGTTCTTTTGTCTTTATAAAGAAAATAAAATAAAATAAAAATAAAAATTGAGACTAAACCATTCGATTGACTTGACTCGCACAAATCAAAATAAAAATTGTCACCATGCTTTATTGTTTCCCAAGGAATGGGAAAAGAGAGAATAACCCAAAAAGAGGGGGAGAGAATATAAGTATGATGGTTGGTTATGCAAAGGGAAGGTATTAGCACACTAAACATCTATGATACTCCGTAGGAACCTCTTTGAAAATTTGTGTATATGGGCTATAAGTGTTGTATACAAAAATAGACGGTGGAGATGAGAAAATAAATATTTTTTTCAATTTTTGCACTCGCCGAATTTACGAACCTTTAGTGCCTACATACCACCTTCTATGCAATAGGGGATCAGGGTACTCGTAGTTCACCTTTTAAAAAATTTAAAACACATGTGTGTTGGTTAATTTTAAAAGACGAGACATCATCGTCATATCTGAGTGTAAAACATACTTACTACCCATAATTATGAGAAAGGAGAATTTGCATCATCTCAAAGTGGAGGATATATCTTGTATTTTAAAATCAACAAAGCCTCACTCAACGTCCAAGTGGAAAATATCTCACTTCACTACATATCGTAGAAGTATAGTAGCTCGCATCACTACAAGGATTGACAAGAGTCTAATCTTTTGATAAAATGTTAAAATAAAAAGCCAAAAATGGAGAAAAAAATAGTTTGAATGAGATTGATTGAATTTTAATATTCTCACAAAAATGTCTAAGTATGATTAAGTTGGTTAACATTTGATTAAGAAAATATTTTGAAAATGCATGGACCTAAGTCCAAGTTTAGAAAACAAGAATAGTTTTGGAAAAAAGGGAGAAGATTTTTGAAATTAAAGAAGGTTGGAGGAGGTGAAGGGACTATCCTAAAATATAAGGCAAAAGCTAGGGAAAGAACTGTCTAACCAACAAGAAGCCAACACTTTACACAATGAGTCAATGTAGAATTCTCATCCTTTGGATTTGAAACCAACAAGTAAGGATCATAAACCTCTTAAAAATACCAAACTTCAAATGCATTAAGTCTTCACAAAAATTGGGCAGAGTGGCAGCTGTATACACATGAATTCCCAATCACAGACAAAGCATATAATCATAATAGCCTGCACACAAAGAAGAAAAAAAACCAATGTCTCATGGTAAACCCCAAGAACTCCAGACAAAAAAACAATAGAAGTCACAAGGTCTCAAGGGTAGTCAAGTTCTCTAATCCTAAGTCCAAGAAGTCCATAACTCTATCATGCCAATGATAGTAACCAAATAGTCCAAGTAACCTTAAAGCTTTTTTATTGTTCAAGTTTACAATGGGGATTTGCAAGAAGATTAAACCTAATTATCTATTACAACCATATTGAATAATGTACAAAAATTGAAAATAAAAGAATGCAAAAATGTAAATGGAAAAAGAAATGATTGTTTGGTTTTTGTTAAGGGTTTTGACCTATTTAAGAAAAATAGATTAATTAAAATTAAATAAAATTAAACTTAAACTAATTAAGAAAATAAATTAAAGTTGAAGAATTTTTAGGGTTTTTTATGAAAAGAGTTTAAGTTTAATGAAAATAGTATGGAAATTAATTAGTTAAAAGAAACCTAAATTCTAAATTAATTTTAAATAAAAAAGAAACACAATTAAACTTAAATCTAATTATTAATTTATTAAGAAAAAAAGAATTAATTTGTTAAGAAAATGTTTTTATTCTTTTGTCTTTATAAAGAAAATAAAATAAAACAAAAATAAAACTTGAGACTAAGCCATTCGATTGACTTGACTCACACAGATCAAAATAAAAATCGCCACCATGCTTTATTGTATCCCAAGGAATGGGAAAAGAGAGAATAACCCAAAAAGAGGGGGAGAGAATCTAAGTATGAGGGTTGGTTATGCAAAGGGAAGGTATTAGCACCGTAAATATATACGATACTCTTCAGGAACCTCTTTGAAAATTTGTGTATATGGGCTATAAGTGTTGTATACAAAAATAGACGGTGGAGATGAGAAAATAAATATTTTTTTCAATTTTTGCACTCGCCGAATTTACGAACCTTTAGTGCCTACATACCACCTTCTATGCAATAGGGGATCAGGGTACTCGTAGTTCACCTTTTAAAAAATTTAAAACACATGTGTGTTGGTTAATTTTAAAAGACGAGACATCATCGTCATATCTGAGTGTAAAACATACTTACTACCCATAATTATGAGAAAGGAGAATTTGCATCATCTCAAAGTGGAGGATATATCTTGTATTTTAAAATCAACAAAGCCTCACTCAACGTCCAAGTGGAAAATATCTCACTTCACTACATATCGTAGAAGTATAGTAGCTCGCATCACTACAAGGATTGACAAGAGTCTAATCTTTTGATAAAATGTTAAAATAAAAAGCCAAAAATGGAGAAAAAAATAGTTTGAATGAGATTGATTGAATTTTAATATTCTCACAAAAATGTCTAAGTATGATTAAGTTGGTTAACATTTGATTAAGAAAATATTTTGAAAATGCATGGACCTAAGTCCAAGTTTATTATGAAAGCGGTCCAAGTTTAGAAAACGAGAATAGTTTTGGAAAAAAGGGAGAAGATTTTTGAAATTAAAGAAGGTTGGAGGAGGTGAAGGGACTATCCTAAAATATAAGGCAAAAGCTAGGGAAAGAACTGTCTAACCAACAAGAAGCCAACACTTTACACAATGAGTCAATGTAGAATTCTCATCCTTTGGATTTGAAACCAACAAGTAAGGATCATAAACCTCTTAAAAATACCAAACTTCAAATGCATTAAGTCTTCACAAAAATTGGGCAGAGTGGCAGCTGTATACACATGAATTCCCAATCACAGACAAAGCATATAATCATAATAGCCTGCACACAAAGAAGAAAAAAAACCAATGTCTCATGGTAAACCCCAAGAACTCCAGACAAAAAAACAATAGAAGTCACAAGGTCTCAAGGGTAGTCAAGTTCTCTAATCCTAAGTCCAAGAAGTCCATAACTCTATCATGCCAATGATAGTAACCAAATAGTCCAAGTAACCTTAAAGCTTTTTTATTGTTCAAGTTTACAATGGGGATTTGCAAGAAGATTAAACCTAATTATCTATTACAACCATATTGAATAATGTACAAAAATTGAAAATAAAAGAATGCAAAAATGTAAATGGAAAAAGAAATGATTGTTTGGTTTTTGTTAAGGGTTTTGACCTATTTAAGAAAAATAGATTAATTAAAATTAAATAAAATTAAACTTAAACTAATTAAGAAAATAAATTAAAGTTGAAGAATTTTTAGGGTTTTTTATGAAAAGAGTTTAAGTTTAATGAAAATAGTATGGAAATTAATTAGTTAAAAGAAACCTAAATTCTAAATTAATTTTAAATAAAAAAGAAACACAATTAAACTTAAATCTAATTATTAATTTATTAAGAAAAAAAGAATTAATTTGTTAAGAAAATGTTTTTATTCTTTTGTCTTTATAAAGAAAATAAAATAAAACAAAAATAAAACTTGAGACTAAGCCATTCGATTGACTTGACTCACACAGATCAAAATAAAAATCGCCACCACGCTTTATTGTATCCCAAGGAATGGGAAAAGAGAGAATAACCCAAAAAGAGGGGGAGAGAATCTAAGTATGAGGGTTGGTAATGCAAAGGGAAGGTATTAGCACCGTAAATATATACGATACTCTTCAGGAACCTCTTTGAAAATTTGTGTATTTTGGCTATAAGTGTTGTATACAAAAATAGATGGTGGAGATGAGAAAAGAAATATTTTTTTCAATTTTTGCACTCGCCGAATTTGCGAACCTTTAGTGCCTACATACCACCTTCTATGCAATAGGGGATCAGGGTACTCGTAGTTCACCTTTTAAAAAATTTAAAACACATGTGTGTTGGTTAATTTTAAAAGACGAGACATCATCGTCATATCTGAGTGTAAAACATACTTACTACCCATAATTATGAGAAAGGAGAATTTGCATCATCTCAAAGTGGAGGATATATCTTGTATTTTAAAATCAACAAAGCCTCACTCAACGTCCAAGTGGAAAATATCTCACTTCACTACATATCGTAGAAGTATAGTAGCTCGCATCACTACAAGGATTGACAAGAGTCTAATATTTTGAGAAAATTTTAAAATAAAAAGCCAAAAATGAAAAAATAAATAGTTTGAATGAGATTGATTGAATTTTAATCTTCTCACAAAAATGTCAAAGTATGATTAAGTTGGTTAAAATTTGATTAAAAAATATTTTGAAAATGCATGGACCTAAGTCCAAGTTTATTATGAAAGCGGTTCAAGTTTAGAAAACAAGAATAGTTTGGGAAAAAAGGGAGAAGATTTTTGAAATTAAAGAAGGTTGGAGGAGGTGAAGGGACTATCCTAAAACATAAGGTAAAAGCTAGGGAAAGAACCGTCTAACCAACAAAAAGCCAACACTTGACACAATGAGTCAATGTAGAATTCCCGTCCTTTGGATTTGAAACCAACAAGAAAGGATTATAAACCTCTTAAAAATAACAAACTTCAAATGCATTAAGTCTTCACAAAAATTGGGCAGAATGACAGCTGTATACAGATGAATTCCCAATCACAGACAAAGCATATAATCATAATAGCCCGCACACAAAGAAAAAAACTCAATGTCTCATGGTAAACCCCAATAAATCAAGACAAAAAACAATAGAAGTCACAAGGTCTCAAGGGTAGTCAAGGTCTCTAATCCTAAGTCCAAGAAGTCCATAACTCCATCATGCCAAGGATAGTAACCAAATAGTCCAAGTTGTTAGAACATAGTTTGATTCTACAACCCTTAATTAGAGTTTTGATGATAACAAACACAAATAACAAATATGAACTCTAAATTTGTGTTATTTTGTATGTAGAAGTTCTGACCAAAGCAGCATCAGAAGTTAAGCTATAGAATCTTTCAAGCTGAGGTAATCAGAATTTGCGCTGAAGAATGATGATCAGAATCTGCACTGAAGTGAAGAATACTCTGATTCTGAACAGAAGTTTCATATACCATCAGATCCTCACATCTCTGAGTCATCATTGTTCTGAAGCAATTGCAGCATGCATGATTCTAAGATTCTGAAGCGTTACTATTCAATCAAGACAGCATCAGATGCAATGGCTTCATTCATACAAAAATCTTCTCAATATGGAAACAACATTGAATGTCCATTATAACATTTTATGTTGGATAGGATCTCTATGCCTATATAAACAAGCCAAGAGGACAGATCGTTTATGATTTTGAACACTACTGCAATATATCTCCAAAAAGGCTGCAAGCTTACATATTATTTTCTACGCTCAAAATTCTGTAAAATATCATAGTTGTGATACTGTTTTTGTAAAGAAAAACAACCATACACAGAATACTCTTTTATCTTGATTAAGCTATTTTACCTTGAGATTAACCAGGTTGTGGTTGTAATCAAGAAGACTTTGGCAGTTTTCAAAGTAGTGATTGTAATAAGTTTTTGATTAGTGAATTAAGTCCTCTTTGGAGAGAGGCAAAATCACCTTGACGGGTGGACTGGAGTAGTTTGAGATCAAACGAACCAGGATAAAAATATTATGTCTACTGCGCATTTGATTTTAAGTTTTCAATTCAACCTCCCCTTCATGTGTTTTTCACTTCTTCAATTGGCATCAGAGCGCCTGGTTCTGAGTTCATACACTTAACCGTGTCAGTACAAGATCCAAGCTTTAGAAAAACAATATGGTGGGACCAAGCCAAAAAATCAGCAATGACTATCATGAGGACAAGGACAGAACCAGTTGAAAACCTCCAGTCTTTGATGGAGAAAATTTTGACTACTGGAAAGACAAAATTCAGAGCTTCTTTCGGGCCCATGATGCTGATCTATGAGACATAGTAATTGATGGATACACACATCCAGTGGATGAAAGTGGTCAGAAGATAGACAAAAAAAGGATGTCTGACCAGCAAAAACTTAATTTCAGAAACCATCATAAAGCCAGAACAATACTTCTCAGTGCTATCTCATACTCAGAATATGAGAAAGTCTCAAACAGAGAGACAGCCAAAAACATGTTTGACTCTCTCAGAATGACACATGAAGGCAACATACAAGTCAAAGAAACCAAGGCCCTTTTTCTCATTCAGAAATATGATGCATTCAAGATGGAAGACAATGAATCTATAGAAGAAATGTTCTCAAGATTCCAGATTCTTGTTGTTGGGCGAAAGGTTCTTGACAAAGGATATTCTACTGTTGATCACGTAAAGAAGATCATCAGAAGTCTACCCAAGCAATGGAGGCCAATGGTCACAACACTTAAGCTAACTAAAGATCTCAACAAGATATCTCTAGAGCTAGAAGAAGATGAGCCTCAAAAGCAAGGTAAGCCACTAGCATTAAAATCTAACAAAAACTCTGATTCTAAGGTTTTACAGGCTATGGAAGAAACCTATGATGGATCCTCATCAGAAGAAGATGAATTGTATCTCCTCTCCAGAAGGGTCAATCAACTATTGAAGCAGAGACAAAGGAAGTTCAAAAACCCTTGAAGATCAGAGAATCAAAATGAATCCTCCTCCAGATACAGAAAGTCTAAGTCCTCCTCTGGACACAGAACATCTGAAGGTTCTTCAGGACACAGAAAGTCAAATAACAAGGACATCATCTTCTATGAGTGCAACGTGCAAGGGCACTACAAAAGTGATTGTCCAAGGCTTCAGAAGGATAAGCCCAAAAAGAAGTTCTTCAAGGAGAAGAAGAAAAGCCTCATGGAAACATGGGACAATTCAGACACTTCTGATGCTGACTCAAAGTCAGATGATGAAAGAGCCAACATAGCTCTCATGGAAAACGTGTCAATAGACAGTGAAGCTTCTGGTTCAGACTCAGAATTAGACACTGAAGAGGTGTTCCCTGATTTCACTATTAATTTTACTAAGGCTGAACTTGCAGAAAGTCTGAATGAAATTCTGGAAAGGTATCAGCAAATCAGAGTCAAATTCAAGAACCTGAAAAGGGATCTTGTCTCTGACTCTGAAAAGACTGAGAGTCTCAGATTAGAGAATTCTGAGTTAAAAGAAAAGGTTTCAAAATTAGAAAACGATTTACAAAACTCTTAGAAAGAAATAATCTCAGAGACTTCCAGTAATGCTGATAAGATCATCAAAGAGTATGATCACAGCTTTCAAAAGTTTCTGGCTAAAAACATAGATAGAAGAAAGATGGATTCAATGATCTATGGAGTTAGAAGGAATGGAAGAAAAGGAATAGGATACCAAGGTAAGGTATCTACACCTAAGAAAGTCACGGACCTTGTCATAAAATTCACACCACTAAAATCACACTTCACATATGGGAACACATATGACCTAAAATACACTAGTAATGATTAC
The DNA here is from genome assembly GCA_948472305.1 of Vicia faba. Classification (NCBI taxonomy): domain Eukaryota; kingdom Viridiplantae; phylum Streptophyta; class Magnoliopsida; order Fabales; family Fabaceae; genus Vicia; species Vicia faba. The sequence goes on from OX451737.1 coordinate 893,004,491, forward strand.
TCTGTCAAACCAAAATTCAACCAGAATTTTAGTAAAACTAACAAACCAGGACCCAAGAAGATATGGGTACCTAAGGACAAAATTATATATGTAGCAGATATCTTTAGCAGCAAGGATAAAACACCAGTCATAGTACCTGGACTCTGGATGCTCTCGACACATGACGGGAAGAAAGCATATGTTCTAAAGCCTAAAACTTCAACCTGGAGGCTACGTGGGCTTTGGAGGAAACCAAAGAGGAAAGATCATTGGCTCTAGAACAGTAGGTAATGGAAACATTCCTTCTATAAATAATGTGCTTTTAGTTGATGGATTAATGCATAACCTGTTATCCATAAGTCAATTAAGTGATAACGATTATGATATAATATTTAATCAAAATTCATGCAAAGCTGTTAGTCAAAAAGATGGAACTATCCTCTTTAATGGAAAGAGGAAAAACAACATTTATAAGATAAAACTTTCTGAACTAAAGAGTCAGAATGTAAAATGTCTTCTCTCTATTAACAACGACCAACGGGTCTGGCACAGATGATTGGGGCATGTTAGTATGAGAAGAATATCTCAGATTAACAAACTCAATATGGTCAGAGGACTTCCTAATCTGAATTTCATCTTAGATGCTCTGTGTGAAGCATGTCAGAAAGGCAAATTTTAAAAACCTGCTTTTAAATATAAAAATGTTGTTTCCACCTCTAAGCCATTAGAACTTCTGCACATAGACTTATTTGGACCAGTAAAAATTGCGTCTGTTAGTGGCAAGAAGTATGGGTTAGTGATCATAGATGACTATAGAAGATGGACATGGGTAAAGTTCTTAAGACAAAAGGACGAGTCACACTCTGTGTTCGTTGCATTCTGTAACCAAGTTCAGAATGAAAAGGATCTTAGAATTGTCAAAGTCAGAAGTGATCATGGTGGAGAATTTGAAAATAAAAATTTTGAAACACTTTTTAATGAAAAAGGCATCTTGCATGACTTCTCTTGTCCTAGAACTCCCCAACAAAATGGAGTTGTAGAACGAAAGAATAGAACACTGCAAGAAATGGCTAGAACCATGATCAATGAGACTAACATTGCTAAGATCTTCTGGGCAGAAGCAATTAACACAACGTGTTACATTCAGAATAGAATCTCTATAAGACCTATTCAAGAAAAGACTCCATATGAATTATGGAAGAACAGAAAGCCCAACATTTCTTATTTCCATCCTTTTGGATGCACCTGTTTCATTCTGAATACTAAAGACTATCTGAACAAGTTTGACTCCAAAGCACAAAAGTTTATTATGTTAGGATACTCGTAACACTCAAGAGGGTACAAAGTATATAATACAGAAACACAAATTGTTGAAGAGTCAATCAGTGTTAGATTTGATGATAAGCTTGACCCTCAAAAGTCAAAGCAGAATGAATTCTTTGTAGATATAGAAGTTGAATTCACAGGCACTGAAGACAACTCATCAGAAGTTCTCAACAGAGATGCTCCAACAACTTCAGAAATAAATGTTACAAATGATCCAGTACCTTCTATTGATCAACTCCGGAAAAAGTTATCAAGAAGCAGCATAGCTCACCCAGAAGATAAGATCCTGGGAAAGAAGGATGATCCAATCAGAACAAGATCAACATTCAGAAACTCTGAAGAATCCCTCATGGGACTGGTCTCTCTGATTGAACCAACAACAATTGATGAAGCTCTTCTGGACAATGACTGGATTCTGGGAATGCGGGAGGAATTAAATCAGTTCACCAGAAATGACGTATGGGATCTGGTTCCCAAACCAAAAGTATTAAACGTCATTGGAACAAAGTGGGTGTTCATAAACAAACTGAACGAGCAAGGAGAAGTCATTAGAAACAAAGCACGACTGGTGGCACAAGGTTATAGTCAGCAAGAGGGGATAGACTATACAGAAACCTTTGCTCCAGTCTCCAGGTTAGAATCTATCAGACTCTTAATCTCAATTGCTGTAAACAATGGCATCACTCTGTATTAGATGGATGTCAAAAGTGAATTCCTAAATGGCTACATAGATGAAGAGGTTTATGTGCACCAACCCCCTGGGATTGAGAATTCCAAAAACCCAGGATATGTCTTCAAACTAAAGAAGTCTCCCTATGGTCTGAAACAAGCTGCCAGAGCTTGGTATGAAAGACTAAGTAACTTCATGTTAGAAAAGGAATTCACCAGAGGGAAAGTGGACACAACCTTGTTTTGTAAGACATTTAAGAATGACATTTTAGTTTGTCATATTTATGTAGATGATATCATTTTTGGATCCACTAAATCTTCTTTGGGAAGAGAATTTGCTAAGTGCATGCAGGCAGAGTTTGAGATGAGCTTAATGGGGGAACTCAAATTCATTCTGGGCATTCAGATAAACCAAACTCCAGAAGGAACTTACATTCATCATAGAAAATATGTCAGAGAACTTCTGAAGAAATATGACCTCTCATAATGTAAGCCCTCAGAGACTCAAATGCATCCCATGTGCATTCTGGAAAAGGAAGAGGTAAGTAAAAAGGTAGAACAGAAAATCTACAGAGGTGTGATTGGCTCTCTCCTTTATCTGACGACTTCAAGGCATGATATTTTATTCAGTGTTTGCTTATGTGCTAGATTCCAATCAGATCCTAGAGAATCTCACTTAACAGCAGTTAAGCGAATTTTCAAGTATTTGAAAGGTACTACTAATCTGGGTTTGTTTTATAGAAAATCCAATGAATACAGCTTAGTAGGATATTGTGATGCTGACTTTGCTGGAGACAGAGTAGAGCATAAAAGCACTTCTGGAAGCTGCCAGTTTCTGGGAGACAATCTGATCTGATGGACCAGCAAGAGACAGTCCACAATAGCATTGTCAACAGCAGAAGTTGAATACATAGTAGCTGCTGGATGTAGCACTCAAATGCTCTGGATGAAAAGTCAACTTGAAGACTTCAACATATTTGAGAGTAACATTCATATCTTCTGTGATGAAACTTCTGCAATATGTCTCAGTAGAAATCCCATTTTTCATTCTAGGTCTAAGCATATAGAAATAAAACATCACTTTGTTAGGGACTATATTCAGAAAGGAATTCTTACTTTAAAATTTATTGACACAGACCATCAATGGGCTGATGTATTTACAAAACCCCTTTCTGAAGATAGATTTAATTTCATTCTGAAACATCTCAGCATGAAGTTTTGCCCAGAATAAAATGTTTTATTTGCATATCTTAACCCTCAGAAATTTATTGTTTTTCTATGAACATCTGATCAACTTGTTTTCAGAAGTTAGAAGTACAGTTGCCTCAGAATCTATCTATGAAGATCTAAACGTTTCATTTCAAGGATAGAGGCGTGCAGTTCACATCATCAAACATCTGTCATCCTCTCACAAGCTACCTTCTGAGGCTGAACACGCGTTCAAATTCTGAAGGGTCAAAGGCTCTAATTGGATGCATTGAGACACTTGTTAGTGGTAACTGTTCAATATCTCTCTAAATCCCCTAATTTCAGGTTTCATTAATGCATATAATCATTACTTATTTTCTTTCTTACTGTTTACGTTTTCTAAAAACCTATATAAACTAAATTTACTATTTCATTCATTCACGTTTTACCCTCTTCTATATTCTCTCTTGCTCTAGTTTCTTTTTCAAAAACCCTTTCCACTAATTTTCTTCAAAGAACCTGTGTGAACAATGGCATCATTATCAAGTCTCAAGAATCTCAGTGCTCCTGAATCATCATCAACGGAATAATATGAAGAACCCATTAGAATGCTACTCACTCATGTTCACAACCTGGAAGTTCTCTTTGAATTGATAATTGATTTTGAAAGCTTACAAGAAAATGGCTTTAATCTATATGAAGATGTAACTGCACAGGGTTGGAACATATATTTTGATCGTCTGTTGGGTCCAACTTTTCCCATTATCGTCAAAGAGTTATGGATTCATGCTACCTCATCCAACCACCAGGTTACATCATATGTTATGGGGGAAGAAGATAGTGATAACAAAATATTTAATTGGGAAACTCATTGGATACAATGGATGTGGAGTCAGATGCATTGATATGGCTGATAGGTGTTCTGACCTAAAATCTATTTCCAGGGAAATCTTCACTTCTAGACAGCCACCCAGCAAGATCAGAGACTTGAAGGATCATCACAGAATCTGGGCTAGAATAATTCTGGGATGTATCAATCACAGGAAGCCTACAAGCTCTCCTGATTACATCAATATTGATCAGCAGTTCCTGATTTACTTCATTGCAAAGAAAACCAAGATAAACCTTCCACACTTGCTCTTCAACCATCTAAGAACAAGTGTGAAAGAGACAAGATAAGACGAAAGAACTAAGAGGGATTGGATTCCTCTAGGAAGACTGATTTCAAATATTCTAACAGAAAACAGGCTGATAGAACATCTGACAGAGGCTCAAGAAATTAGGACTCTGGAAGCAACCGCTGGGAAACCTTTGAATGCCAAGAATCTGAAGAAAATGAAAATTATTGAGAACATTAAGAAGGAACCAACAATTGCTTCTCATGAGGCCATCACTTTTAGGAGAATCCATCTGAAGAAGTTTCCACTATTTTCTGAGATAGATGCCTCTCCAGAAATCATAGTCATCACCTTGAAGATTGCAAGGCTGATGAGACTATTCCAGAAATCAACATTCAAGATCTGCACAAGCCAGCTCCAAAGGTTGTGCTAAAGAAATCCAAAAAGAAGAAGGCAGCAGGAGAAGGATCCTCTCATAAGACACCTAATGCTGCGAAAAAGAAAGGTAACCCATATTCTGTTTCTGTTGTAGAATCAATAGCTATTCCAACATCTGAAACCATTCCCCCTCAACCAACAGAAAATCCTTCACCCCAAACATTTGAGGATTTTGACATAGAGTTTGACCCATCTGTAACTCTTGGAAACTTTTTGAATGAACCTCACTCCCCCAATCTAAATCCAAATCCAGAACGTCATCCACTAGAACTTGCTAAAGTTATATCTGACATTGAACTGTTTGATCAAGACTTTTCCTCACCAATACAAGAAAATCCAAACACTCAATCTCCACTCCCAAAAAATCCAAACACTCAACAATAACCAGAAAATCCACAAGCACACTCTCCTTAACCAGAAAATCTACAACCACACTCTCCTCAACCAGAACATATGAACCTCAACTCAACTCAACCAGAGAATGGAAACTCACTCACTCCTCCCTCTGAAAACCCATCTTCTGAAATTCCTGAACCAAAAATTCAACACGCTATCGAAAACCAATCTGAAGACTCCCCTTCAGATTCTGATAGCACTATCCCAATCCTTGGAATAACAGAACCTCTTACGGTTCGGTTACCTCTCACAATTCATGATATTCCAGAAATCCCTTCACCATATGAATCTACACCACCACACACCCCTAACTCACCAATCCTGATTTCTGACTCTTCCACTTCATCACTAATCAACCGTCCAGCTGACAACCTCAGACTTGTCATTGATCCACTAGTGCTGGACCAACTAGCTTCCACATCAAACAAAATTGCCACTACCAAACCTAAACCAACCGCAACCAAATCAAATGTTGGTAAGAATTTGTTGATTTTTGAAACAGAAATGCAGGAATGGATTAATTCTTTGAAGCAAGCAAGTCAAGAGATTTCTAATCCTGCTGCTTCTAATTCTCTATGGGAAAGATTCAGAAAATGGCTCAACTATGAAACTCATAAGTTGAAAGAATTAGGCTATGAAAGGGCTCAGTAGAACTTCAGTGATCAACTGAAAGCCTTCCAATATCATGTTCTGAGCAAATGGTACAAGAAAGAAATTCTTCCGCTGGATAATGCTCCCAGGAAAGAGCACCATCCTTCAGAAGTCACTGAACCGAATTCTGATAGTCACTCTCTGACTACTGCTCCAGAAAACATGATTGCAACATGTTCTGAACAACATGCAACCCCTGAAGATACATCAGCTTCATCTCTAGTCATGCAAACTCTGGAAGACTTGAAGAAGGAGAATGCCTTAATCCATGCCAGACTGGATAAGCAAGAGGATACAAACAAAGAGATAAAGGGTATTCTGGATAACCAAGAAGATACTACAAAAGAAATCAAAGACATTCTGGGAAAGCAGGAAGAATCAAGCACTCAGATTAAGAGCTTGTTGGAAGCATTGTTCACACGTCTTCCCCCTCCTTCTTAGGTTTTTTTTAAACTGTCCATCTGTAATTCTTTATCTTAACCTCCTTGTTTCTATAAATTATCATTGCATTCTGTTTTCAATATAATTCATCTTTTTTACTCTGGTTATATTTCTTTTTGATACCTGACAAAAAGGGGGAGAAAGTAAGATATTTTTAATAACGGTATACCGGGACAAAGTCTCAAATATTCTGAATATCTTAACCTCTATATTTTCTGAAAATCTTGAATATGAACACATTCTGATAAAGACAGAAGGATAAGCATCAAAAGCTCTAACGAGAAGGAACTTCAGGGAAGTAATCAACTCAGGGGGAGTCTCTATTAAGCTTTTTATTCTATATTTTTCATTGAAAATCCTAGTTTTTGTCATCATCAAAAAGGGGGAGATTGTTAGAACATAGTTTGATTCTACAACCCTTAATTAGAGTTTTGATGATAACAAACACAAAGAACAAATATGCACTCTAAATTTGTGTTATTTTGTATGCAGAAGTTCTGACCAAAGCAACATCAGAAGTTAAGCTATAAAAGCTTTCAAGCTGAGGTAATTAGAATATGGGTTGAAGAATGATAATCAGAATCTGCGCTGAAGTGAAGAATATTGTGATTCTGAACAAAAGTTTCATATACCATCAGATCCTCACATATCTGAGTCATCAATGTTCTGAAGCAATTGCAGCATGCAAGATTCTAAGATTCTGAAGCGTTACTATTCAATCAAGACAGCATCACATGCAACGGCTTCATTCAGACAAGAATCTTCTCAATATGGAAACAACGTTGAATGTCCATTATCACGCTTTATGTTGGATATGATCTATATGCCTATATAAACAAGCCAAGAGGACAAATCATTTACGATTTTGAACACTACTGCAATATATTTCTAAAAAGGCTACAAGCTTACATATTCTTTTCTACGCTCAAAATTATGTAAAATATCACAATTGTGATACTGTTTTTGTAAAGAAAAAACAACCATACATAGAATACTCTTTTATCTTGATTAAGCTAGTTTTCCTTGAGATTAACTGGGTTGTGGTTGTACTCAAGAAGACTTTGGCAGTTGTCAAAGTAGTGATTGTAATCAGTTTTTGATTAGTGAATTAAGTCCTCGTTGGAGAGAGGCGAAATCACCTTGACGGGTGGACTGGAGTAGTTTGAGATCAAAAGAACCAGGATAAAAATATCGTGTCTACTGCACATTTGATTCTATGTTTTCAATTCAACCCCCCCTTCTTGTGTTTTTCACTTCTTCACAAGTAACCTTAAAGCTTTTTTATTGTTCAAGTTTGTTATTAGGTATCTTCAAAGAGAAAATGAAAACTCAAGTGAGCAAAATAAAAATGGCATAAAGATAAATGCTCAAGTGAGCAAAGATGAAAATAGCATGAAATGTAAATGCTAAAATAAATGGTGCGTAAAAGTAAAGGTGTAAAGTAAAAGCATAAAAATAAAAGTCAATTATTAATAGGTTAGAAATTAGAGCTTAGTTGAATGACCATCTTGAATCTTGCATTTGAAAACTCATTATAAGATTGATAAAATCAAATCCTCTCAACAACAAGTTTGATTTTCTTTTGTCAAGTATATCCTTTATTTCAAATTCTCGAGGCGACAACATATGATCAATGATGTTTAAATGATTCACTTAGACCAAATTTTAAGAAGGTTCATTAGAGGATTGATAAGACCAAAGCTTTCTAACAATGAACCTCAAGGTTATTGAATCAAAGGTTTCAAATTAAACATACTTGGGCTTGCAAACATAGGTTTGGGCCACAAATGGTCATTTCTCAAATCAAGACAAAATTAGCGCCATTTCTTGAATCGGGATAAAATTTAGCGCTATGTTAAGCAATCGTAAGTAGAATTATATAGAAGTCACACCTATTTTGAGGTCGGTCAATAGAAATCTATGTACCATATGTTTGGAGAAATGATTTGTAGATCCTCCTCTAACAACATGTAGTACAAGTAAGAAAGGTGTAATACGGTGGAAGAACTGACTTCGGATGTTTTGCATTTGATCGCAAGTGTTGCGGTTAGCAAGAGTCGCCACCGACTTTTCTTTTATCCAAAGGAAAGGTTGAAAAGAACAGGAAATACATTTGAGATTATTTCTTGAGTTTGGGGGGTAGATTATGAAAAGGGAATGTGTTAGCACCCTTTTGATCCATAGTTATCTATGGGCTCTTAGCTGCTTACTAGATCACTTTCTTTTGTTAGAAAAATGTGCTTTGTGGTGATTTTGAAAAGGCGCCTTCGTTTAGGCAAACTTTGTAATATTTCTCGTTCGTAAGAACGTATACAAAGTGTTGGACTTTTTAAAATATTTTGTATTTTGAAAGTTTGTTTTTGAAAGTGTTTGGTGTTTGTTTTGAAAATAAGCAATGATGTTTGATTTGAAAGTGAGCGAGCAACTAGGAACAATCTACCTACTCAAAAGTCTTTGTTCGTTTCTTCCTTCCTTTGACATTGCTATCTTACCACTGATTTGGTAAGAATCCTTATATTTGGATGTAATGGGGTGGGTGTGGGTCATCGTATAGTCATGATAGCAATGTTGTGAGATATCTTAGCATTTCTTTTTTAAAGGACTAAGATCATTTTGAAAGGCAACATTTATAGCGTCATCGAGGGACTTATGATCTTGTATTTTTTATTTGTTTTTGCTAACACTTCCCACATGCATAACATGACCATTTTTGTAAGGCAACAAGTGGAATTACCCTAAGGGTGCAAGTGTGCAAATGTGTTTGATTGGCATGCATAGTTTATCTTGAATTAGGGTTTGCTACTTGTTGATTTTATCTTTCCATACAAACCCTAATTACTAACATTTATATGAAAGCGATAAATTGCGGAAATTAAAATTACTACGCTATTACATCATTAGGGGAGGGGGTATACAAATTTACAATGGACATTTGCAAGAAGATTAAACCCAATTATCTATTACAATCATATTGAATAATGTACAAGAATTGAAAAGAAAATAATGCAAGAATTAAAATGGAAAAAGAAATGATTTTTGTTTGGTTTTTGTTAAGGGTTTTAACCTAATTAAGAAAAAAATATTAATTAAAATTAAATAAAATTAAACTTAGACTAATTAAGAAAATAAATTAAAGTTGAAGCATTTTTAGGGTTTTTTTATGAAAAGGGTTTAAGTTTAATGAAAATAATATGGAAATTAATTAATTAAAAGAAACCTAAATTCTAAATTAATTTTAAATAAAAAAGAAACATAATTAAACTTAAATCTAATTATTAATTTATTAAGAAAAAAATAATTAATTTGTTAAGAAAATGTTTTTGTTCTTTTGTCTTTATAAAGAAAATCAAATAAATAAGTGTGAAAATGATAAATAAAATATTTTTTGGATTTTTATTAATAAAAATAATAATAATAATAATAATAAAGAAAATTGAAATAAAATAAAATAATAAAAATAAAATAAAATGAATTAAAATGATAAAAGAAAAAATATTTGGCCAGGTGTGTGAAAGTGAGCAGGGGGGTCAAGAAAAGTAAAAATGGCAAGGCCCATTTACTTAGGGCCCAGACGCTGGCTGTTTGAAACAAAAAGGAAAGAAAAATGTTGAAAATTTGAATAAAAGGCAGCGCTGGGACTTGAACTCGTGACCTTAAGATAAGCGCGCGCTGCCTTTGCCACTGGGTGGCTGTACATCCGTTAACATAAGCAAAACAAATAATACATAACATAAACCCAGTCCTGAAAATGACTTCATCTTCAACCTCCAGACATGGTTCCTGTAACTTGCTCATTTCTCAACAAAAATGAAAGATGCAAACATGAAAGTTGCTCCATTTTTCCATACGAATCCAACCATATAAATATCATAAGCTATAAATCAAAGATGAATGAGAATTTATAAAAGTACCAAATTCTGACCTAACTTTTTTCAGAGATTCAAACCTAAAATTCTCTAAGCTCAATCAATATAAATGAAATGTATGGATATGTAGTGTTTCAGAGTAATGATGTCTACATTTTATCTTCACAAATGCAAACCTAACAATGCCTAAATGAAAATATAGAAGTTCAGAAAAGATACCTCAAAACTGGAAATCATTAAATGCAAATGAGTTTGATTCAAGGTGCTGCAATGATCAGGTTAGCTTCCTCAAGTTCCCAGGAAGCTAATGCAATGATTAACTTGAGCAATGGATGGTTGGAATGACCTGGAGAAGTCAAGGTGCAAGCTTTAGTTTTTGAAAATGGAGGATGATGAAGATGGAGTTACAGAAGTGTAGCAGGGTGTGGGATTGTGTATGTATGATGTTTAGAATCTTTAGGAACCAAAAGGCCAAGAAACGCGTGAGTAGATTTGAAGATTGGGTTCAAAACTCAGAAATGACTAGTTTTAAGGTGTTCTTGGTGATTCTATGTTTTAGGGTGTTTAGGGGCTTAAGGATTCTTCCTTTAGCTTGAAAATAGTGCATGTATTTATAGGCAAGAGGTTTCAAGTGTTACAACAACTCAGAATTTGAATTCTCAAGTTGTGGCAACTTTGCTTGTTTTTGAAGTAAACATGAAAAACATCTTCCCAAGGCTTGTACCTTGATATCTAGAGTGGTTGCAAACTTTAAACATGTTCTTCTGACTTTGTAGAGGAAACTTGTGCGGGAGGAACAAGTTAGAGACTCAAGAATTGACTTTGTGCAAAAAAGCAACTTTTCCAAAATGGCAAAGTTGTCTTTCTTCCTAAAATGGTATTAAGCATGGGCAATGCATTGAATGCTTGGATTAAAGCTTATAGCAGCCGTGTAGAACATTAATTATGGAGTGACAAACAAGTTTAAGGCCTGAAAAGCAAATATTATGCAGCCTAGCATGACTTTGGTTCATGTTCATCCTAAAAATCTGCCTTGTAAAACAAGAATGAAACCCTAATTTCTTGCCTTTGATTATCCTTGCTCAAGTATGATCTCAATGAGTTCTTGGACATTTTGGAAATCTTGTAACATACTCTACAACCTCTATGTTGGACATTTTTGAAGATTCATCTTGGAACTATGTGAAAAATTGTCATGAAGTTAGGTCAAAATTATGCCTAAACTAGGGCAAAATTTCACTAAGTCTTCAAGTTTCATGAACATGTCTTCACAAAATCATAACTTGAAATAAAATAATTTATAGCGAAATTTCTTCTCTACAATTTTTTAGATCTCATTGAGATATACAACTTTCATGTTGGAAGTTTCTCTTGAATCATCATGCATCATAGTGAAAATTTGGCTCAAATTTGTGAAAAAAATGTGAATTTCCAATACTTAGAAAAAATTCTAAGTTTAGAAATTTTGACTTTTCAAAATGAAATCTTGAATTTTTTATTTCTTGATGAAAAAGCTTAATATTTTGACATGTCTTGATGAATTGTAATCTTTGAAACTTGATTTTAACTAAAAAGTCAAAGTTTGACTTTTCAGTATATGGTTGACTTTTCATCAGTTGACTGAAATTTAACTATCAATCAATTGATCTTGAGAAATGTTTTGAGCCATTCCATTAGGCCAAAATGAATTGTTTGAATCCTTGAGATCATTTTTTAAACCAATAAGTCATTGATTAGGTCAAAATTCAAAAATTGCACCTTCTCGGTCAAAACCATAATTTTGACCATTTTGCCCTTTTGATGATCTGATCAAATTTCTTGGGGAATTGTGATCCAAACTTGATAAAATGACATATATGAGTTCATGATGTTGATATGGATAAAAAATTATGAATTGTGACTGTAAATTGACTACAGTTGACTTTTTCCCCAATATAGTTGATTTTAGGTCAACTAATCAATTGACTGAGCCAAAATGTGATCCAAGACTTGAAAATTGACATGAGAAATCTTGAGGGTCCAAAATGATTCATGAAATTCATATGGGGCATTAAAAAATAATTTTTCCTTGTGCAACCTCAAACCCTAATTTGAGTCATCAATGCTTAAGGAGGTGTCTTGAGCTGATCAAACCTTGTGTGGTCTTGAACCAAATGAGATCTTGTGAGAGATTACTTGAGAAAATGAGAGGGAAAATTTTGGGTTACAACATCTTCCCCTGTTCAATCTTCTTAAACCTGAAGAGTTAGATTGGCGGATCCGCCATTCGTGACTTGAAGGTGGAAGATGATTGAACACTAGATTGCCCAGAAATTTGCAGTCGAAGATGGATTAGGAATGGGCTTATAGATGCCATTTGGAGGAATGATGGTAAATACTGGAAGAAGTATCAGCATAAATATTTGGTCAATTTATACTAAAACTTGATGTTTTACCTGTGGAAAAAGGGTTAGTTAAATGCAGATGTATGCATAATATTGACAAGATGCGATATTATGCTAAATGCATTTTGTATGTATGTGCTATGATGTATGAATGTGGGATGCATATTTGTCCGGAAAAATAAATCCCTGACTGCTGCTGAAGAATTTTGGGAAGATGAATCCCGGATTGCTGTTAGGGATGAAGAATATACATATCTTCAATCTTTGTTGAAAGGATGCTTCTGCTGGGGATTATCTCTTGAATGTCAGTTGTTATCTGGTCAGATCCAAGCTTCACAAAAATTTGCTGAGGATGAGGAAGTCAACTGCTATCTGGTCGGATCCAGGCTTCACACTAACTTACTAGGGAAGAATAAATTATCTGTTATCTGGTCGGATTCCAGGCTTCACAGAAAATTTCTTGAAATTTAACTGTTATCTGGTCGGATCAAAGCTTCGCAGAAAATTTCTTGAACTTGAACTATTATTTGGTCGGGTCCAGGCTTCACAATAAATTGAAGTGGTAACTACTATCTAGTCGGGTACATGATTCATAGTTTTTTTGAAAAGTTATACTATTATCTGGTCGGGTCCAGGCTTCATAGTGTCTTGCTGGGGATTGTAGCTAGTTCTTATCTGGTCAGACTCCAGGATTCACAAAATCTTGCTTGAATAGACGAAGTTGAACTGATATCTGGTCGGATCGAGGCTTCATAGATTTCTGAGGTGGATGAAGTTAATTGTTGTCTGGTCGGGTCATGGATTCACAATAAACTTATCTGGATAAATAGAGTTGAACTGATATCTGGTCGGGTCCAGGCTTTACAGTAACTTGCTTGGAACTTAGTTGTTATCTGGTTGGATTCCAGGTTTCACAATAAACTTTTGAGGGGAATTGCTATCTGGCCAGATCCAGGCTTCAGAATAACTTGCTTGAAAAGATGAAGTTGAACTGATATCTGGTCAGATCCAGGCTTCACAGTAACTTGCTGGGGTAGAGGCAAACTCTACTGGGGAAAAGAAGTTAAACCCTAGTCTAGTCGAGTCCATGTTCTTCAATATCTCGAAGAGTTAAACTATTATCTGGTCGGGTCCAGGTTTCATAGTATCTGAAAGGTTACACTATTATCTGGTCGGGCCCATGCTTCAAAGTGTCTTGAGAAGTTGATTATTATCTGGTCAGGCCCAGGCTTCATAGTAGCTTGAAAATTGTACTATCATCTGGCCGGGTTCAGGCTTTGTAGTATCGTTTGGAGATTAGTAAAGACTTTGTTGATGACTTTACTGGGGATTAGGGGTTGTTTCCCTCTGATTTGTAATAGTATGAAAGGAAAACTCAAGCTGGAGAGGATAGACTCAACCGGGGAAGACAGACTCAGCTGGGGAGGATAGACTATGCTAGGGGAATTTTGTTGTTTGTTGATTGTTATATGTTGGGGAAATAAACCCTGTTGGGGAAATAAACCATGTTGATGAATACTTGATGAACTACTGACGAGGTGAGTTCTTTGAGGAAGAGATCCATAGGGCTTATTCTTGTAGGATCAACTTAGCTGAGGAGAGAATTTCCAAGAGATTGAGACTATGGTTAGAGATCAATCTATGCAAAGAAACTTTGTGGGTACCTCTGTTGAGGGAGAAGGTTTATTATAACCGTCTTGTCGGGATAATGCTAATTAAATAACTCTGTGGGGATATTCCATATACATTAAAGAGATGTTTGTTTCTGCTTAGCATGACACATGTGCCAAATAATTTTAATTATGTTCACATGCATATGTTCGTTCAATTTTAGTTATTGGACAATTTTTGCATTCAAAACAAAACATAAAGTTTTCACTTCAAAGTATATTTGTATTTGATATTTTGCCCATGAAAAGGCATTTTTTGTACAGAGAGACGAAGATCCTAGTAAGAGGAAACCATCGAAAGGAAAACAAAGATTGAAAACAAAACAAATAGACATATGGAAATGATCTCATTGCATTCCAACTCTACTATTGCCCCCAATGTCTTCAAATGCCCCTTGCCATTGACAGAAGTTGATTAGATTGATCTTGGACCATTTGAACTCGGACCTTGGTAATAAAGTTGATTGTGGTGATTCCACGGGACAAAATCATACGCTTTCAATCCTTAACTTTTTCCTGGACCACCCTTTCGGGTTTTCAGCCCACCAGGATACCCATTTTTGCCCAAGTCGCCCTTTCGGGTTTTCAACTTGTCGAGTGTACAATCTTTTGCATATATCCCTAATTTTTGCCCAAACCTTTTGGTTTGCCGGGATGCCCTTATTTTTTTCTAGGTGTGTCAACCTAGTGGGTCCTTTATGCGTAGTATTTTTTTAACTATGTCTGCATTCACAACATGTGGGAAGTCTTCACCATCCACGGTAGTCAGCATCATGACACCGCTAGAGAACAATCTCTTGACAACAAATGGCCCTTCGTAGGTGGGATTCCATTTGCCTCTGGGGTTGCCTTGTGGAAGAATGACGCGCTTTATCACCAAGTCACAAACTTGATATACTCGAGGCTTGATCTTTTTATTGAAAGCCTTAATCATGCATTTTTTGGTACGTTTGACCATGACAAACAGCACCCTGTCTCTTTTCATCAATCAAGTTCAACTGATCCAATCTCGTATGAATCCACTCGTCTTCGCCTAAGCCTGACTCATTCATAATCCTTAGTGAGGGAATCTGAACTTCCGCTGGAAAAACAACTTCCATGCCATAGACCAAAGAAAAGGGACTTGCTCCAGTTGATGTCCTAGCTGAAGTACGGTAGCCAGGGAGAGAAAACGGTAACATCTCATGCCAGTCCTTGTATGTTACTACCATCTTCTGCACAATCCTCTTAATGTTTTTGTTGGCTGCTTCGACTGCGCCATTCATTTTAGGTTTATAAGGAGAAGAATTGTGACGTTTAACTTTGAACTGAGTGCAAAGTTCAGTAATCATAGAATTGTTAAGGTTAGTCCCATTGTCGGTGATGATCCTTTCGGGGATACCATAGTGGCAAATAAGGTTAGGTTTGATGAATCTAGCTACCACGTTCTTGGAGACTGAGGCAAATGAAGTGGCTTCGACCCATTTGGTGAAATAATCAATAGCGACCAGAATGAAGCGATGTCCATTGGAAGCAATGGGCTTGATCTCTCCAATCATGTCAATGCCCCACATTGCAAATGGCCATAGAGCGGTTAAGATGTACAGAGGGATAGGAGGCACATGGACCTTGTCGACATAGATTTGGCATTTGTGACAAGTTCTTAAGTGTTGATGGCAATCAATCTCCATCGTTGACCAATAGTAACCAGCTCTCAGGATTTTCTTGGCCATTGTATGTTCGCTTGAGTAAGTCCCAAAGACACCATCGTGCATGTCTTCCATAATTTCCTCTGCCTCCTTCTTGTCCACACACCAGAGTAGAGTAGAGTCATGGTTGCGCTTGTACAATATTATGTTACTTAGGAAGAATTTATCTGAAAATCTTCGTAAGAACTTTCTGTCATTGATTGATGCTCCCTCGGGATACTCTTGTGTTTCAAGGTATCTCTTCACCTCATGGTACAATGGCTTTTATGTGTTGGTGTCAAGCTCACAGGAATGTGCAGGTTCATAGAATCTCTCAATTGTAATCATATGGGCTTCGTTGTCCCATCTGACCTTGAACATAGAAGACATGGTGGCCAAAGCGTCAGCCAGCTGATTTTCTTCCCTAGGGAAGTGTTTAAAGGTGATTTCTTCGAAGTAGGGAATCAGAGATAGCACAAGTTCCTTGTAAGGGATAAGATTAGGGTGTTTAGTGTCCCAATCTCCTTTTACTTGGCTAATCACTAAGGTGGAATCCCCAAACATGTTTAAATGCTTGATCCTCAAATCAATGGCAGCTTTCAGACCCAAAATGCACGCTTCGTACTCAGCCATCTTGTTCGTGCAATCGAAGCATAATCTGGCAGTGAATGGAGTGTGGAAACCTTCAGGGGATATGATCACAACACTAATTTCATTACCCAAGGCATTGGAAGCCCCATTTAAGACCATAGTCTATCGGGATCCTTGTTCAGATCCGTCATACGGTCAAGGTTTCGCGCAGTCGGTCACTAGCATGATATTCTCATCCAGGAAGTCAAAGTTCATAGACTGATAATCATCGACAGCTTGATGAGCCAAATGATCTGTTAACGCGCTTCCTTTGATGGCCTTTTGCATTGTGTATTGAATGTCGTACTCAGTTAAGATCATTTGCCACCTAGCTATCCGTCGGGAAAGAGCAGGCTTCTCGAAGATGTACTTGATTGGATCCATCTTAGAAATCAATAGAGTGGTATGAGTCAACATATACTGTCTTAACCGGAGAGCAGCCCTTGCCAGAGCACAACAAGTTTTCTCGAGCAGTGAATATCTGGTTTCACAGTCGGTAAACTTTTTGCTCAGGTAGTAAATAGCATGCTCTTTTCGGCCAGACTCGTCATGTTGGCCCAAAACACACCCCATAGAGTTCTCTAGTACTGTCAAGTACTTGATCAAGGGTCTTCCTTCAACTAGAGGCATGAGAATAGGAGGTTCTTGCAAATATTCTTTGATTTTTCTTCAGGAGTTTGAAGATGGGCTCATGTGATACGGTGGCAAAACCGACTATTAATACTGGTTTGTGTTTTGCGTTTTTTTTTGCAAAATGTCGCGGTAAGCAAGAGTCGCCACCGACTTTTATTTCATCCAATCTTGGAAAGGGAAAAAGTACAAAAAAAATCCTTTTTCGAGATATTCTGAGTACAGGGGGTAGATTATAGAAAGGGAAGGTGTTAGCACCCTTTCTATCCATGGTTTTCCATGGGCTCTTAGGTACTTGCTCATCTTTAAAATTGCTTGTGTATGTGCTTTGTTTTGAAAAATGTTTTACTTCGTGATAACCCTTGTATCAGTCCTCAAAGGTGTGACGAAGTTGTTTTTTGAAAATTGTTTTGAAATGTGTAAGTGTGAAAAGTTTTGATTTGAGCAAGTACCTACTAGCATCTACCTACTCAAAAAAAGATTGTTTCTATTCTTGTTTCCTTTAGACATTGCTATCCTACTATTGAGAAATAGGTAGCACCGTCGTTGGAGTTGTAAGGGTCAATTCGAAAGGGACGTACGATCACTAAAGCAATGTTAGGACATCGTAGTAATAACCCTAGAGTCTTAAGATCATATTCGAGGCAACATTTCTGAGGTAACATTCGAATGGGACGTTTTGAACTTTTTATACAGGAGGGCAACCACTGAAACACCCTATGCTTAGTGATCGTTTACCGAAGGCAACCGAAGTGAGAGTATACCCTAAGAGTGATATGTGCGAGTGATCTGTTTTCAGTTATTTAATCTTTGCACATTAGGGTTTTCTAACCGTATTAATTTATCATGCATTCTTGTCATACAATCCTATTAGCACACATCTAAACAGTTAAATATTTGTGGGAACTAAAAATGCGAGAAAGTGAATCTACGCTATTACAAGGCTTCGGGGAGGGGGATTAATTATATAGCCAAAAAATCCGGGGGAAAGCGATAAGTAAAAGCCCTAAATTAAACTATTACAAACCATGAACAGTTACAAAAATATTATCAAAATAAATAATAAGCGCGTGATGAATCAAATACGAAACGACCAGGGTTTTGACCCTTGACTAAACCTATTGACGATTGGTTAAAAAAATGTTTTTGTTTATTTTAAAAAAATAAAGGCATAGTTAAATTGAAAAGAAAATCCTAAATTCTAATTGATTTTAAATTAAGGAAAATAATAAATTCAATCTAAAACCTATTTTTGTATTTTTATTTATTTGAGAAAAAATAAAAGCATTAGATCAAGAATTTAACCTAATTTGCTAATTAGTTTTAATTATATATAAAAAAAGTTAAAATTTCCCTAAGTTAAACTAAATTAAATTAAATTAGAAAAATTAATTTTGATAAAAAAGGTCTAATTCTAAATTTTGATTTTTTTTATTTTATGATTTTTTATGAAAAAAAAAAGTAATTAATTGTCAATTAAAATAATTAAAAGAAAAAATTAAAATAATAAAATAAAGAAAGAAAATTTAGAAATGGGCCTCGCATCATTAGCAATTCTGGGGGTGGAAACTGAATTTCTAGGCCCAATGAGGCTAAGGCCTGTTTGACTTTGCCAGATCTCATGCGCAAGTTGACTTGGGGTACATGGTGGACCTTCAATGGAAATGCATTGGATCTGGCTGGAGAGGCGTTTGATGGTTGGATCTTTATAGCATGTGGTGGACGTACGCTAATGCAACGCGCTTGATTACCTGTTGAAAAATAATATGAAACAAATATGGGACCTAGGGATCGAACCCAGGTCCTTATGCACGTTTCCAATACCTGCTTCCCAACTGAGTTGCCTTGCTTGTTTGTACATATAATAAGAATAAACAATATAATCAAATCACGTGGTGCATTCAAAAAACGCGCTAAAATTCAAACCAACCAACCGGTGAGTGCCACACATCGTCTTCTTCCCCAAACCATCATTTTAGGCAAACAAGCTTTTACCTACAGACGCTTTGTTGTAGCTACAAACCTGTGCCATTCAAAAATTCTATACAAGCAATATAAATGAAATTCAAAGGTACCAATCAACTCGTCTCCTCCTCACGAGTATCATGGTACCAGAATCCAAGCTCAATTTAGCCTATACTGCAAAGCCCTAAAACAAGCCAAGAAACCCTAACAATGGCGTATCATGATTCATGTACTAAAAATGCAATTAAACAATACCAAAAGCTTGCAAACTCAATCACAAACAAGAACATATGAATCAAACGTGCTAATGATGAGTAAATCAATGAAATCAAAATCAAAATTTTGGGAAAAACCGTGGCCTCTGTACTTACGATTCAAGGCGTGAAAAGGTTGGCACTTGATTGAGATCCCTTATGGAGATGTCCAGGAGTCTATTGGTATCGTTAGAATGGCTTAGATTGGCCCCTAGGACAGAAATTGAATCACCACTTTTCTTGAACTTTTTCAGTTTTGCTCTTGGCTCTGCACGACCTCTCACCTCCCTCTCTTGCCTTGGCTATGTTATGTATATGTAATGCAACACATTAGGTCAACAAAAACGAGCTGATCTTGGTCCATTATAAAGATCTGATTTTGTCTTTATCTTTGTAGGATATCTTTCAATATCAAGCCAAATCATGCCAATTTTGGTTCAATTTGTTTAGCACGTTTTGGATATGATTTTCCAGCATAATTGGATTTGATTCCACCCAAAATCTGATCACAAAACAAATCTTTGATATTTTTTTTTTGCTATTTATATGATTTAATTTGACTTTTAAATGATTAAAATCAAAATAAAATAAATAAGTAAAGCAAAATGTGTGTGGGTGATGATTTGGATCGTGGACTATGTCATAAGCAAGATTCAATCATGAAAAACTTGGCCCATTTGACAAAAAATGCAAATTTGAGCACATTTGTCTTTTGGCAATTTTGCAAAAAAGGTCAACTTCGCCAATGCATAACTCTCTCAATTTTGACCCTAGAGAGGTGTTCTTGGACTTTTTAGAAAGCTTAGTATGTCCCCTAAGCAACCCTTTTTGTCTCATCTCAATTTAGTGTTCCATGTTCATGTATGAAGCTTTGACCTAAAAAGTGTTTTTGTTGACTTTTCAAAATGACCTATAATGTCAAAATTCATATCTTTTTGTGAGTGCATATTCGTAACTTGGGGCTCAATATGAATTGTAGGGAATTGAATCCTCTTCAAGATGAGCTTTGGATGGGTCATTTTTGATGAAGCATGAGAAAGTTATGCCTAGTCAAAGTTGAGTTGACTTTTCCTACAAAACCCTAATTTAGCAATTTTTGGGTTTTGATGAATTGTGAGCAATCCTTGATGAATCATGATCAACCCTTGACCAAATTATGAATTATACTTCAAAATGAGGATGTTGACCAAAAATCTTGAAGTTTGACTGTATGTGGGCCACAATTGACTTTTGACCTAGCATAGTCGATTTTCAGGCCTTTGAGCAATTGACTGAGCAAACTTTTTCTGCAAGGCTTGAGACTTGACATGGACGATCTTGAGAACATATTAGGACAATGGTGAGAATTTAAATCCTTTGTGGTTCATATATCCTAATAAAAATTTAAACCCTAATTTGAGGTGGACTTCCTTAAGAGAGAGTTTGTCTGGTCAACTCTTGAACTTCCTTGAGAAATTTGGGGACCTCACTTGCCATGTGTTGAGAAATGTGGGAGGGCAAATTTTGGGGTACAACAGCTCACAAGTAGCAATCAAGTGAGATATGAAGCGGGCGATGTAATTAAGACGACCCAAGAATCCTCTAACTTCTTTTTCAGAGTGGGGGACTTGCATTTCTTGGATGGCCTTTACCTTGGCAGGATCGACTTCGATGCCTTTACCACTGACAAAAAAATCTTGAAGCTTTCTAGATCGTACTCCAAATGTGAATTTGTTAGGATTTAACCTCAACTTGTACTTTTTCAACCTTTCGAATAGCTTGTACAGGTGATTGATGTGCTCCTCTTCCGTTTGTGATCTGGCAATCATATCATCCACATATGCCTCTATTTCATGATGAATCATGTCATGAAACAAAGCTATCATAGCCCTTTGATATGTTGCCCCTACATTCTTCAATCCGAACGGCATGACCTTGTAGGAAAAGGTGCCCCATTGTGTAACGAAAGTGGTCTTCTCCATGTCTTTGGGAGCCATCCTAATTTGATTATAGCCAGAGAAACCACCCATGAAAGATAAGACTTTATACAAAGCAGTGTTATCAACCAAGACGTCAATATGAGGTAGAGGGAGGTCATCCTTGGGGCTTACCCTATTCAGATCCTTATAGTCTACGCACATGCGAACTTTTCTGTCTTTCTTTGTCACTGGCACCACATTGGCAACCCATTGGGGGTAAGATGTCACAACTAGGAATCCTACATCAAATTGTTTCATCACTTCAGCTTTTATCTTTTCAGACATGTCCAGCCTCATGCAACGAACCTTTTGTTTGACAGGAGGACAATCTTCCTTTGTCGGCAAATGATGAACTACGATATCGGTATCCAACCCTAGCATATCTTCATACGACCAAGCAAAAACTTCCACATAATCATGCAACATCTGAACCAATCTGCTTTTGACACTGCTTTCTAGGTTAGTGCCGATCTTGACTTCTCTCTTTTGTCTGTCTCGGTACCCAGATTGATGACTTCAACTTACTCTTCGTGCGGCTAAATAGCTTTTTCCTCTTGTAATAGAAGCCTGGCTAGTTCTCCGGGTATTTCATAATCTTCCTCACCTTCATCTTCTGCTTGGTTAATTGGGCATTCAGAGTCATAGTCGGCAATAGTAGAGTCATTGGAAATAAGATCCAGAGTGGATGGGGACCTGCAAGAGTGTGTGTGTGTGCGCATGTAATATACATGGCTATTTTGAAAAATGTATTTGAAGAGAAAGAAAGACTATGAACACAAAGATTTGAATGCAAAAGAGTCCAATGGTTTGTATTGAATGATCATATGATAAGATGAACATAAATAAAACCCTTGACAAATGGACCATAGTACCCCGGGCTAGGCACATGGCTTAAAAGTCATTTTTTAAATATTACATACAAAATGTTCTTGAATTAATAAGAAAGCAATAAACAAGTGATTACTACTCAATGAAGGATATGGGGACGAAGTCCTTTGCTTGCCAATTGTTGAGTTCCATTATAGTAGGATACACCTAATCTTCAAATGCACACTCATCATCTGAATCACCCACAACATTGACTCCATGACTTCCAATACGGAGAGGGGGGCTTCCCTGCACGAGCGTGCCTCACTTCCTTCTGGGCGTTGACGGTGAAACCCATACCAAATTTGTCCGCTTTGAATGGGATCTCGAGGAGTTTCCCCAAAGTACCACAGCTTCTTTCTTCAACTGCAGCACGGGCATTTTTTAATGAAACCATCTTTGGCGCGACCTTAACAGCTTTGGATACACCAGAGGAACATTTGGCAACGACAATCATTGGAGGCACAACCTCAAAAACGTAACACATGGTCTCTATGAATTCTCCATCCATCTCCACGTATTTGAAAGAGTTAGGTGGCTTACCATGAACTCTTCCTCACCGCAGACACTGACAATTCTTCCTTTGACCGGATACTTGAGCTTTTGATTAAGAGTTGAGGTTACTGCCCCAACTCCATAGATCCAAGGGTGACCCAACAAACAGGAATAGGTAGGACGGATATCCATAATGTAGAAGGTAGAGTTGAAAGTTTGTGAGCCTACCTTGATCGGGAGATCCACCTCTCCATGAACTGTCCTTTTTGATCCATCGAAAGCCCTCACAATAATATCACTTGGTTTCAGAACTAAACCTTCACAGTCTAAACGGTCTAACGCCCCCTTGGGTAGCACGTTTAAAAAAGAGCCAGTGTCTACCATAACACGTGCTAGGGTGGTCCCCTTGCACTAGACAGAAACATGTAAAGTTTTGTTATGGTTTTTCCGAAGTGGTGCTAGATCGGCATCTGAGAACCCCAAACAATTATTAGCCATCTAGCTTCCCACACAATTCTCAAACTCGTCAGTTGGGGTCTCATGAGGTACATGAGCCTTCTCCAAGAATTTTATTAACGCCTGAGCATGAGCATCGGAAAAGAGTAGCAAAGATAACATAGAAATCTTGGAAGGGGTTTGCCCCAACTGCTCCACGATCTTAAAGTTGCTCCTTTTTATAATTTTTAATATCTCGTCCATCTCACAAGCGGAGGGTTCTCCATCGGCAACGTCCTTTGCGGGTACTTCCATCTCAACAGGCTCAACAACCTTCTCCTTTCCCCTTGTATCAGTACTTGGCTTAGCAGCAGTGATGCGGATAAGTGCCTTTGTAACAACTTGTGGTGAGATGTTGGGTGAAAATATTCTCCCAGTTCTGGTCACTTTGCTAGAGCCAGTTATGTTACCAATGTCATCAGCTTTGTACTATTCAATCCAGGCGTCTTGTTTTATCCCATGGTAAAACACCTCAGCACCATAGTTCCATGGCACTGCTTTGTTAGAAGAGTAGGGAATTGGTCCGGGATTGGTAATTATTAGGGGAGAAATAGTTGGTTCATTTTAAATCCTGATAGGACCTTTAGAGGAAATCCTAAGAGGCTTGTTTGAGATGGTTATAATGGATAGATCTTTATAGTTATTAATTAAACTTTTGGCAAGCGGGGTCTTCTCAAATAGGATCTCGTGGCTATCCATCAGGCGTTGAATGCCTTGCTTTAGCCCTTCGCATCCATTGAGTTGTTTGGCACAACAAACACAGTCCTTCACACAGCCAGGGAAAATCCCGACTTTCAACAGATTCTCTTTGATGAGGGTTAATGGGGTAGTCAAGTCTTCGTTAGAGGAAACAAAAATTGTATCTTCAACAGCATTGACACCCTTGCCATGATTTGGCATAGGCGCGGTGATTACATTCGGAGTTGGAGGAGGATCAAATTCAATAGTCTTGTTATTGATAAAGTCCTGAATTTTATTCTTCAGTGCCCAGCATTGGTCAGTCTCATGCCCGGGACTACTTGAGTGATATGCACATTTGGCGTTCGGATTATACTTTGGTGAAGAGGTATCTGGATTGGCCGAAGGATCATGCAATGTCACCAAATTAGACTTTAGTAAGTGTTGTAAGAGTTGAGATAGTGATATGCCTAACCTCGTGAATTGTCTTCTCATAGTCTCAAACTGTTGATGATTAGCAGATGGTCTTTGAGAAGAAGTTAGATTGAAAATTCGGACAACATTAGCAGACTGGCGGTCATCCTTCTTGATACGGGCCCTTGCCCCATACACAAAATTGATTTCTTTCTTTACGACAAAAGTTTTCGTTACAGGATTAGAAGTGGAGGCAGGTGGC
Source organism: Vicia faba (assembly GCA_948472305.1). NCBI lineage: Eukaryota > Viridiplantae > Streptophyta > Magnoliopsida > Fabales > Fabaceae > Vicia > Vicia faba. Next base: position 893,028,932 of record OX451737.1, read on the forward strand.
ACGGGAATCTTCCCGCTTTTGATGCCGCTTTCAACTCTTTCACCGGTTAAGATCATCTCGGTGAAACTGGAAGAAGAATAGCCAACCAACAAGTTAAAGAATAGACCAGATAAAGTTCTCATAAACATGTAAATATGCTCCCTATCAGTCAAAGGTGGTTGAACCCTACTGGAAAGGTCTCTCCACTTTTGTGTGTATTCTTTAAATCCTTCATTCTTCCCCATTGTCATGTCTTGCAACTGAACTCTTATTGGTGCCAAGTCGGTGTTATACCAGTATTATGGTAAAAAGTGGTGGCTATGTCTTCCCATGTATTGATACGGGAACCAACCAACTGGTAAAACCACTCTAGTTGCGTTCTGGCCAAGCTTTCTTGAAAAAAGTGAAACTAGAGTTTCTTATCAGCGGTGTGCGGCTGTATCTTGCACATATTAGATTTTAGGTGAAGTTTTGGATAGGAAACCCCATCGTACTTTGCAAAGACTGGTATCTTGAATTTGTGGGGAATGACAACCCCGGATATCAAACCTAAATAATCAAAATCCAAATCGGGGACGACTTGAATCTCGACGACCTTCAATCTGTCCTCTAACTGCTTGTACTTGACATCAGCGGGAGGATACTGCTCATCAAAATAATCATCCTCATCAGACGTTTAATCATTAATACAACTTGCTTGGGTACTCATAGCTTCTCCAATCTTATTCTTGTCTTCCTCAGATGAGTCTTCCACTACCGGGATCTGACGGACCGACTCTCTGAACCTTCTACCCATGTTGACCAAGGCTTTCTTCTTGGGTTTCTTCTTGGCTTCCAGTAATGCCATCATATCTTGTTGCCCCTTGGCTAGGGCTAGTAGAGTCTCTTGGAATTGAGAGTTTTGTGCCTGAAGGTCCTTCACAGTTTTCTCTAGATCCATCTTGCTGAAATAAACAGCAGAAAGAAAAGGAAACATGTTGTGTGAAAACCTATTATGTTATAATGCATGGGAGATGTGTATGCAAATGATTTAAAGGATTTATGAAATTTAAATTTGTATAGACAAATCATGAACAAACTTCAAATTTCATTAATTAGTTAAAAATGATAACAACACGCCTCTTGGGCTTACAACATAAATATCTAAGATAAAAAGACCGAACGCATCCTCTTCGGTGCAATGTAATCGTTCACGCTTTTCTCTTCATATAGCTTCTTTGTAAGCTCCAAGACCCTTTTCTCAGTAGCGTAGAATTGAGCTTCGAATTTATCTCATTCCTCCTTCAGCTGAATCCAACCCTTTTGCAAGTCTTCAAGGGAAGTAGGCATGTCGGGATGAAGGATAGTGTATGGGACATCTCCTTCAACCACAGGTTCCATGATAACTGGTAAGATGGAGGGATAAGGCATCACAAGTTTTTGAGCACGAGCTCGTACCAACCTAAGATAAGGCTCAAGTGGAATAGAATTCTTGTGTCCCAGCGTCTTACTATCCTCTTTTCTTACCATCCTTCAAGCTCGTATAAACCTCTGACGGTAGCTTTGATCGTCGCTCTCGTAGTCGAATACCACTCCTTGGATGAGCATATCATGAGGACCATACCTTCGGGTGTAACCAAACTATCGCAAGGCCAAGAAAGGGTTTTAATTTATACCTCCTCTAATGCTAAACAAAGGGACATTAAGGAATTCCCCACAATGTTCAATGATAGTAATGTTCTCCAAGGATCAAGAACACCAATGGATATCTAAATTTCTGAGCGTCATCAACCTATGGGACCACCTCAAACCTTGCTCGTTCTTAAAGACAAACCGGGGAAGATACAAAATAAACCATCTAGCCAAGAGAGGAGTGCAACACATGATGGCCCTATCTTCCTCATAGTGCAAGTGTGGAGAGAATGTAGGATATCTACCAACAAAGTAGGCACGGGATTGCGAGACATGAGGATTTTGACTGCATTCACATCTATGAGTTGGTCAGGGTTTGGAAACAAAACCATCCCATTGATGAGAAGGGCCAATATTTCTTCAAAAGCTTGTAAATCCAAAGAGTTCCAACAATCTTGAGCTTTCTCAAACAAGAACTTGTCTAAGAAACCTTTGACACCACTCCTTGTTTCCCAATTAGTTGTGACATCAGATTGTTGTAAGTGTAGTGCTCGGGCAATCTCTTCAGGTTTTGGATCTCTTTCCTTACCGTTGAAAGGTAGTTGATTGAGAATGGGAATCCTCAAGAGTTGGGAGAATTTTTCCATAGTAGGTACAAGCTGATAATCAGGAAAGGTGAGGCAATGGTGTAAAGGATCAAAGAACTAGAAAATCACCTTCATCATATCTTCATTTGTGCTAGAGGTAACCAAGTTTAGTAGGAAACCATGTCCTTCGGTGAATGAAGAATTCTCAGGGACCCTTGATGCTAACTCTTTGAGTTGAGAAGGAATTCTTACGAGATTGACTTGAATGGTTTTCCTGCAAATAGAAGCCATGTCCTACAAAACAGAACAAATATAAATCCTAAAAATCCTTGAAATGGTTAGTGAGAATGAGTATGATGTTATGATGTTTATGATTTTATGTACAAATAAGCATATACACACAAGACAAACAAGTCATTAGGTTTAGGCTTGCATGGAGTCTCATAGGTAAGTACCCTCTTGAAGTTTAGTTGGATAAAACTTATCCTAGTAATAGTAACCAGGTTCTAAGGGATCTCAATATCACTGATCTTTCTTGTCGGGCATTGTTTCAGCGCAAGCCTCTTTAATGGAGACCGAAATATCCCGAGAAGCTCGATCTCAATGAGAGTAGTCTCGAGTATCAACCAACTTCAGACTACACCAAAGTCGGTTATCTCACTACTTCCTAATGGCCAAGTTGGTCAAGTAAAGGTTCTAAAGTCAGTTAGTGCTTCATGACACCATACAGCGGCCCTGTATTCTCCTTGACTATTCAAGGGCTACCGGTACCCACAAATGTGTCACACTAACGTAGCTATTTCTTATACCATGTTAGTATACCCCGCACAGTTTCCACAATGTATTGATACTTACCTATAAGATATCCCAAATCCGGGTAGAGGATTAAAAAAAGCCCAAACAAGGAACTAAAATGTAAAGCAAACAAATCAAACAAAGAAAGCAAGTAAAGGTGATCTAGCCCTAAGGTAACCCCACTTTTAAGTTTCTCCCCAACAGAGTCGCCAGTTCTGTAATACGATGGGAGAACTGACTTGGAATGTTTTGCGTTTGATCATAAACATTGCGGTTAGCAAGAGTCGCCACCGACTTTTCTTTTATCCAAAAGGAAAGGTTAAAAAAAATAGAAAAGACCTTTGAGATTATTTCTTGAGTTCGGGGGGGGGGGGGGTAGATTAAGAAAAGGGAAGGTGTTAGCACCCTTTTCATCCATAGTTATCTATGGGCTCTTAGTTTCTTTCTAGATCACTTGCTTTTGTTTGAAAAATATCCTTTGTGGTGATTTTGAAAGTATTTTGAAAAGGCGCCTTCATTTAGGCAAACTTTGTAATAGTTCTCGTTCGTAAGAATGTATACAAAGTTTTGGACTTTTGAAAATATTTTATGTTTTGAAAGTTTGTTTTTAAAAGTGTTTGGTGTTTGTTTTGAAAATAAGCAAAGATGTTTGATTTGAAAGGGAGCAACCAACTAGGAACAATATACCTACTCAAAAGTCTTTGTTCATTTCTTCCTTCCTTTGACATTGCTATCTCACCATTGATTTGGTAAGAAGCCTTATCTTTGGATTTAAAGGGACGGGCGTGGGTCATCGTATAGTCATGATAACAATGTTGTGAGATATCTTAGCATTTCTTTTTTGAGGCACTAAGTTCATTTTGAAAGGCGTCATTTGTAGTGTCATCGAGGGACTTATGATCTTGTATTTTTGATTTGTTTTTGCTAAGACATCCCACATGCATAACATGAACATTTTTGTAAGGCAACAAGTGGAATTACCCTAAGGGTGCAAGTGTGCAAATGTGTTTGATTGACGTGCATTGTTTATCTTGAATTAAGGTTTTCTACTTGTTGATTTTATCTTTCCATACAAACCCTAATTACTAACATTTATATAAAAGCGATAAATTGCAGAAGTTAAAATTACTACGCTATTACATCATTAGGGGAGGGCGTAAACAAATTTACAACGGGGATTTGCAAGAAGATTAAACATAATTATCTATTACAACTATATTGAATAATGTACAAGAATTGAAAAGAAAATAATGCAAAAATGTAAATGGAAAAAGAAATGATTTTTGTTTGGTTTTAACCTAATTAAGAAAAAAGATTAATTAAAATTAAATAAAATTAAACTTATATTAATTAAGAAAAGAAATTAAAGTTGAAGCATTTTTAGGTTCTTTTTTATGAAAAGAGTTTAAGTTTAATGAAAATAATATGGAAATTAATTAATTAAAAGAAACCTAAATTTTAAATTAATTTTAAATAAAAAAGAAACATAATTAAACTTAAATCTAATTATTAATTTATTAATAAAAAATAAATTAATTTTTTAAGAAAATGGTTTTGTTCTTTTGTCTTTATAAAGAAAATAAAATATTTTTTGGATTTTTATTAATAAAAATAATAATAATAAAAATAATAATAATAATAATAATAAATAATAATAAATAATAAAGAAAAATAAAATAAGAAAAAGAAAATAAAATGAATTAAAATGATAAAAGAAAAAATATTTGGGCCAAGTGTGTGAAAGTGAGCAGGGGGGTCAAGAAAAGTAAAAATGGCAAGGCCCACTGACTTAGGGCCCATGCGCTGGCTGTTTGAAACAAAAAGGAAAGAAAAATGTTGATAAATTGAACAAAAGGCAACGTTGGGACTTGAACCCGTGACCTTGAGATAAACGCGCGCTGCCTTTGCCACTGGGGTGGATGTACATCCGTTAACATAAGCAAAACAAATAATACATAACATAAACGCAGTCGGGAAAATGACTTCATCTTCAACTTCCAGCCATGGTTCCTGTAACTTGCTCATTTCTCAACAAAAATGAAAGATGCAAACATGAAAGTTGCTCCATTTTTCCATACCAATCCAACCATATAAATATCATAAGCTATAAATCAAAGATGAATGAGAATTTATAAAAGTACCAAATTCTGAACTAACTGTTTTTAGAGATTCAAATCTAAAATTCTCTAAGCTCAATCAATATAAATGAAATCTATGGACATGTACAGTTTCAGGGCAATGATGTTTAGATTTTATCTTCACAAATGCAAGCATAACAATGCCTAAATGAAAAGATAGAAGTTCAGAAAAGATACCTCAAAACTGGAAATCGTGAAATGCAAGTGAGCTTGATTCAAGGTGCTGCAATGATCAGGTTAGCTACCTCAAGTTCCCAGGAAGCTAATATAATGATTAGCTTGAGCAATGGATGGCTGGAATGGCCTGAAGAAGTCAAGGTGAAAGCTTCAGTTTTTGAAAATGGTGGATGATGAATATGGAGTTACATAAGTGTAGCAGGGTGTGAGATAGTTTATGTATGATGTTTAGAAGCTTTAGGAACCAAAATACCAAGAAATGCACAGGTAGGTTTGAAGATTGGGTTCAAAACTCAGAAATGACAAGTTTTGAGGTGTTCTTGGTGATTCTCTGTTTTAAGGTGTTTCAGGGCGTAAGCATTCCTCCTTTATCTTGAAAATAGTGCATGTATTTATAGGCAAGAGGATTCAAGTGTTACAACAACTCAGAATTTGAATTCTCAAGTTGTGGCAGCTTTGCTTGTTATTGAAGTAAACATGAAAAACATCTTCCCAAGGCTTGTACCATGCTATCTAAAGTGGTTGCAAACTTTAAACATGTTCTTCTGACTTTGTAGAGGAAGCTTATGTAGGAGGAACAAGTTAGAGGCACAAGAATTGACTTTGTGCAAAAAAGCCACTTTTCCAAAATAACAATGTTGTCTTTCTTCCTAAAATGGTATTAAGCATGGGCAACACATTGGATGCTTGGATTAAAGCTTATAGCAGCTGTGTAGAACATTAATTATAGAGTGACAAACAAGTTTTAGGCCTGCAAAGTAAAGATTATGTAGCCTAGCATGGATTTGGTTCATGTTCATCCTAAAAATCTGCCTTGTAAAACAAGAATGAAACCCTAATTTCTTGCCTTCGATTCTCTTTGTTCAAGTATGATCTTAATGAGTTATTGGACATTTTGGAAAGCTTTTAACATCCTGTACAACCTCTATGTTAGACATTTTTGAAGATTCATCTTGGAACTATGTGAAAAATTGTCATGAAGTTAGGTCAAAGTCCTGCCTAAACTATGGCAAAATTTCACTAAGTCTTCATGTTTCATGAACATGTCTTCACAAAATCATAACTTGAAATCCAAGAATTTCTAGAAAAAGTTCTGCTCTACAATGTTTTATATCTCATTGAGATCTACAACTTTCATGTTGGAAGTTTCTCTTGAATCATCTTGCATCATGGTAAAAATTTGGCTCAAAGTTGTGAAAAAAATGTGAATTTCCAATACTTAGAAAAAGCTTCATATTTTGACATGTCTTGATGAATTGTAATCTTTGAAACTTGATTTTGACCAAAAAGTCAAAGTTTGACTTTTTAGTGTACAGTTGACTTTTCTTAAGTTTACTAAAATTCAACTATCAGTCAATTGATCTTGTGAAATGTTTTGAGCCATGCCATTAGGTCAAAATGAAGTGTTTGAATCCTTGAGATCATGTCTTAAACTAATAAGTAATTGATTAGGTCAAAAGTCAAAAAATGCACCTTCTCAGTCAAAACCCTAATTTTGACCATTTTGCTCTTTTGATGATCTGATCAAATTTCTTGGGGAATTGTGATCCAAACTTGATCAAATGACATATATGAATTCATGATGTTGATATGGATAAAAAATTATGAAGTTCGACTATAAATTGACCACAGTTGACTTTTCCTAAATACAACTGATTTTAGGTCAACTGATAAACTGACTGAGCCAAAATGTGATCCAAGACTTGAAACTTGACATGAAAAATCTTGAGGGTCTAAAATGATCCATGAAAGTCATATGGGGCATTAAAAATTCATTTGTCCTTGTGCATCCTCAAACCCCAATTTGAGTCATCAATGCTTAAAGAGGTGTCTTGAGCTGATCAGACCTTGTGTGGTCTTGAACCAAAGGAGATCTTATGAGAGATTACTTAAGAAAATGAGAGGGAAAATTTTGGGGTACAACATCTGCCCATGTTAAATCTTCTTAAACCTGAAGAGTTAGATTGGCCGATCCGCCATTCGTGACTTGAAGGTGGAAGATGATTGAACACTAGAGTGCCCAGAAATTTACACTCGAAGATGGATTGAGAATGGGCTTATATATGCCATTTGGAGGAATGATGGTAAATACTGGAAGAAGTATCAGCACAAATCTTTGGTCAATTTATACTAAAAATTAATTTTTTACCTGTGGGAAAAGGGTTAGTTAAATGCAGATGTATGCATAATATTCACAAGATACGATATTATGCTAAACGCATTTTGTATGCATGTGCTATGATGTATTAATGTGGGATGCATATTTGTCCAGAAAAATAAATCATTGACTGCTGCTGAAGAGTTTTGGGAAGCTAAATCCAAGATTGCTGTTGGGGATGAAGAATATACATATCTTTAATCTTTGTTGAAAGGATGCTTTCGCTGGGGATTATCTATTGAATGTTAGTTGTTATCTGGTCGGATCCAGGCGTCACAACCAATGAAAATAAAATAAAAGTCTAACGTTCATTGGTTGAGGAATGACACGTAGGTCGTCTTCAACCTCCAGACACCCTGCGTATGGGATTTTATGAGATTCCTCAAACGGAAACGTTAGAAGCTCAGACTTGTATCATTGGATTCGTCCCTTCAAGACGATCCTAACCTCACCCCCACGAAAAATTTATACAAACTAAGCAAAGAGAAAAGTTCAGAAAACAAAAATAATAGCAAGCACTTTAGGTTGGGATTTCTCACTCAATTCTCAATGATTTTAAAATTTGTAAGAAGCACAAGAATCAGAGGGATGAGTAGAGTAGAATAGGCTTTTATTTTGAATGATTTTGTTCATAAAACTACCTGAATGAGGCTCATGAAAATATCTCTGAAAGTGACCTTCTGAAACTCAAAATATGGCTTGATTAGCTTGGTTTAAGTGTTGGAGAGTTTGTATGTTTATAGAGGATGATGAATATGTAAAGAAATTATGAAGAGAGAGCTTGAAACTGTGAAATGGAATTTCAAATTTCTGAGTTGCGAATGAACTTTGGTAGGGTGTGTTTGGCTCTCAAACCTTGTGTAAATGAGTGCAATGTGGTCATCTATTTATAGGGAAGTGAATGGGAATGAGAATTTGAAGAATTAGTGGAGTTTGGATGGAAATCGTGAGAGGTCGTGGACATTAGAAACATGTGACTTCATGTGTATTAAAACTCACTCAAACCTTGCGTTTCAAGGCTCTAATCCACTTTGGAAAGTTATTTAGACATGCTTAGATCAAAATCACACGCTAATTTGGTGTTTATAAGCCACATTATGGATTTCAAATTCTGACTTGGGAGAAAACTTCAGTTTCAAGGTACCAACTTTGAATCCATGGTGTTCACAGCTCAAGAGGTCTTAGGGAATAATTATTGAAGCATTTAAAAGATAAGGTTACAATCTTTACAATGTTCAAATAGTGAAATAATTTGGATGCTTGATCTAGAATTTATGATGAGTCAAAGTTGAGAAAAAGATGCTGACTTTTTTACTTAAAAAAATTTCAAGTTTCTTCTTCAAAAGTGACCTATAATGTTTTGATTTCAAAAAAGGCCTTCCTCCAAAATATTACTTTGAAAAATGATGCTTTCATGAAGTAGACTTCCCAAAGAGTATTGTGAAACTTGAATCACTAAAAAATTCCAAGTATTGAAAAAGTTATGGCTTTGTGAAATTGGTGAAAATCCATGAGGTGACCTATAATCTTTTAAGTTCTTAAGGCATCTTTCAACCATTTTCAAGTCTTTCACATAAAATAAGAGTTGGATTTAACATTCTTAAGATCAATATGGAAAAATAATGGGCTCAAGGAGATAAAAGTTGACCAAGATATGATCTTTTGAAGTCACAAAAGGGAATTTGATGGCCTATCTAGAGGACTTATAATCTTTCTTCATCATTAGGAATCTTTCACACAAAAGTTTCTTGAAACTATTGAAGTGATTAATTTATAACCATTTAAAGAGAAGCATATCTTTGGAATCACTCAAAAATCTCAAAATATGAACAAGATATAGTCCTTAGAAGTTCAAAACCCTAGCTCCTAAAGCACCAAAATAACTTGGAAACCCCTTTCAATTTTGAAAATCTTTCTTGCAGAATCACCTTTTCCATGTGAATATAAGTTGTTGTGGATGATAAAAACTAACCATAGCAACAATAACCACTTCCAAATAATAAGAATTGACATAGTTATGCACTTGTGGTCAAGGAATCAAGAACTTGTCCAATTAGGTCAAACCTTTTCAATCAATTCTTGCATCTTTTATCTTCCTTTGACAAATTGAGGCATGATGAATCATAGTAGACCTTGTCATGATATTAATTTAAATAAATTTCAATGATGAAGCTTTAATTTTAATGATGCTTTGTTGAAGAAGGCACGAAAATAAACTCATGAACCTATGAATCAACCTGATGAGATGTTTTGTGCCCTCACCTATAGAATCATCATTTAGAGCAAACATTCATTGTATTTTTTAGTTAAAAGTTAATCAACACAAGTCATATATGATCACAATATGAAAATCAAAGTGCTTGGTGATCCCTCGTGAGAAAACCTATAGATAGGGAAAAGAACCAAACCCAAGGGTGATCTTGATATGATTGAGTTGATATGAGATGATAGAGGAATCTTAGGGGAAAAATTGGGGTACAACTGCAATTGAAGATACTTAAATATAAACCAAGCCCTATTTTTGGCCCTAAGATACCATGCAATGCTTACGATTGTGCATGAAATCAAACAAATCCAAAGGTGACACAGGACACCATGGGGAATCAGCAAATAAAATAAAGGATAAAAAGGAAATCCGACCAGGAAAATAAATCACTAGTGAACAAAAGACTCGAATCTATTGGGGGTAAAGCCCAAGGAGCAGATACATCATCATCAATTCAAATATTGAGGAAAAAGAAATAAAGGATAATAGCGATCGACAGATAACTCTAAATTACTCACTCACAGAGAAGATAGAAAAAAGTAATGTTGACTCATAGGGAAAAGGAATGGTAAGATAATACCGGAAAATACCAATATCAGGGTAGGCAACAAATGATTAGCATCGGTACTTATGACTGGAAAAAAATGAACCCTTCGAGCAAAATGAATCTCAATGATGAACTATCTCCCATAATGACGAGACTACCATTCACCGGAGTAACAAATGTCAACAACGAACTATCTCCCATAATGACGAGACTACCACTCATTGGAGTAACAAATCTCAACAATGAACTATCTCCCATAATGAAGAGATTACCATTCATTGGAGTAAAAAATCTCAACAACAAACTATCTCCCACAATGAGGAGACTGCAATTCATAGGAGTAACAAATCTAAACAAAGAATTATCTCCCACAATGACGAGACTGCAATTCATAGGAGTAACAAATCTAAACAAAGAACTATATCCCATAATGACGAGACTACCATTCATTGGAGTAACAAATCTTAACAACAAACTATCTCCCATAATGAAGAGACTACCATTCAGCAGAGTAATAAATCTCAACAACAAACTATCTCCCATAATGACGAGACTACCATTCATCGGAGTAACAAATATCAACAATGAACTATCTCCCATAATGACGAGACTACCTTCCATAGGAGTAAACATCTCCACAACGAACTATCTCCTATAATGACGAGACTGCCACTCATTGGAGTAACAAATCTCAACAACGAACTATCTCCCATAATGACGAGACTACCATTCATTGGAGTAACAAGTCTCAACAATGAACTATCTCCCATAATGACGAGACTACCATTTATAGGAGTAACAAATATCAACAACGAAATATCTTCCATAATGATGAGACTACCATCCATCAGAGTAACAAATCTCAATAACGAACTATCTCCCATAATGACGAGACTACCATCCATCAGAGTAACAAATCCCAACAAAGAACTATCTCCCATAATGACGAGACTACCATCCATCAGAGTAAACATCTCAATAACGAATTCTTTCCCATAATGACGAGACTACCATTCATTGGAGTAACAAATCTAAAAAATGAACTACCTCCCATAATGACTAGACTACCAATCATTGGAGTAACAAATCTCAACAACAAACTATCTCCCATAATGACGAGACTATCATTCATTGGAGTAAACAAATGAATCTTCTCTTGGAACTAATAGACTTACTGGGGAAGTACAGGTTGCTCAAATAAAGAGACTGACACTTGCTGCTATGAGAAGGAAATACAATAATCCTGCTGGGAATTGAATCTTGGATTCTTTAGGGATATGCCAACACAGTCCTGCTGAGGAGATAAAGTCTTCTCGTGCAAAATAAATGCACATTCTCAAACCAGGGCTCAAATCCTGCAGAAAATAGAATAATAATGTTTTTGGGAACCACAGATCTAAACCAGAAATAAACCGGAGTGAAATAGTCAACCAAGATAGCACCTGATGAGAAATAAACTCAACAAGGGACTAAATTCCAACCATATAATGAGCCGAATAAAAAGGCTAAAGTATAATTTTTTCACGAGGGATAACTCAGTGGGGAAATTGAAAGAATATATACTTTTTGCTTAAGGTTGGCAATATATTGGAGAGAGGGTAAAATAACTCTGCAAAATAAGGTAATGTGCCAACAAAAACAATAATGAATGCAAATGAGCAATGAATTTTAATTCAGCTATGCATCATGTAAGTATGGATGCATGAATGTTATGATGTATATGCTGATAAAATAGACATACAGTACTGGGAATAACCAAACATAACCAGCTTGGGTAAAGTCAATACTCGGCTAAATCACATCCAGGAGGAAAATTTCATAAGAAAGTAAGCACCAACTGAGGAAACAAATTCCTATTTCACGACTTAGCTCCACTGGGAAGAAACTCAATCCAAAAGTAATCAAATCATAACAATGAATTAGTACAGATACAGGGATATATCATCCTCCTCTAGGCTTCGTCGAGGAACATTACACATACTTCAATGGGGAAAAAATATCTCAGCGTCCAGACTTCCAATGGAGATTATAATACTGACTTTACTAGGGCAGATGAAAACCAAATCGTCAAGACATCAACTAGGGATCTCGTGTTGACTTCATTGGGGAGGACAATACCATATTATCGAGGGGAGCCCAAAATACACACTTCAATACCAAGAGTGGTGATTACACAAACTTCCCTAGAGAGAAATTATAAAAACACATGGGGATAACAACTTTCATAAAGAAACATTTGTTGCAACTGGTTTTTAAATCAGAGCCTCCACTATTAGTTTTTATCCTAGAGAAGGGAATCTAACAAAAAACCCTAATTCACAGACAGAGATTCGAGGTTTCAGACTTCTTTAGACGAAAGGAATGTGTTAAGAACCTTTCATCTACCTTGTTCACAAGGATACTCGGTTTTAGGTTTAAGTTTGGGGAAAATAGGGTTTTAAATTTTAATAGGGGAAAATGGATTTTAATTTTTATAGGGGAAAAGAGTTTAAATTTTTTATAGGGGAAAAGTGTCTTAATTTTTTAATAGGGTAACTCGCCACGATTTTTGATCTTATGCCTACGTATCCTCTTATGAGGAATCAGAGTCCCAATTCGTAGTTCGTATGGGTTTGTGTTTTTTAGGGGTTGCAAACTTACTTTGAATCACCTCGCATTTTAGCCGGGAGTAGTGATTGCGGAGATTTTGGCTAAATGTGCAGTAAGTCAAAATCTGCTTGAAACACTTTTGCAAAAATAGTTGTTTAGATTAATTGATTGCGAAAAAAAGTTTGATATTTGTTGAGTGTTTTTTATAGATATTAATTGCAAAAGATCTTATTAATGCATGTCATATAAAAAATATTTAATACAAATAATATAAGAAAATAATATGCAATTTTTTATGTAAAAATAATTTAGGTGATATAATAATATTCACAACAAAAATTAATAATTATAATAATAGAAAAATAATTACAAAATAGTAAAGTAAAAGGAAAAAACAATTTATGAACAAGGGGTGTATCTTCTGGTTGTTAAGCCCTAGCGAAAATTTTGGAAAAAGGGATGTTCTGAAAGGGGCAGAAGTTTTGTAGGGGATGCAGGGAAATTGACTGGGTTTTGGCCCCAGTCGCAAAAATTCTGAAGAGGCACATTGTAAGCTAGTTAGCAAAGTCAGAAAATAGGGATGTCAAATTCAGGGCTAAGCCCACTACTCAGAGTTTCTGGAAAAAGGGCTGACATAAAGTATATAAGTCTAATGCTGATTTTGGGCAAGGAAAAAAATCTGAAACCTGGGTCAAGCCTAGTCAAAACTTCTAAAAAGGAAACTACATCTGAACGTAAGAAATTAGCATGAATCTATGCAATCATAATATAAAAATATTTATAGATCTTTTCTATAGTTTCAGCCCTGCCTATGTTCTTCTGACCCTACCTAACATGAAAATAGTAAAGAAATAGGTTAAAATTTGTTACCCCTTTAGCGCTTTTACTTTTGATTTGGGCGCGTGTTTTGCTGTCCTTTCCTTCTTCTTCTGTAGATTCTGGTGACAGGACGACGGAAGGTGGAGCATAGACGATTTAAACTAGGGTTCCAGATATTGGAACCTCAGTTACTCTTCTGCGTTTTCCAAAAACTCTTGTGTTCTTACTATTCTTACTCCTACTGCGTTTTTCTTGTTTTTGCAAAATTTTCTGCAAATTTGTCTCTCTCTCTCTCTCCAGAAACTTTTCTCCTCCTTTTCTCCTCCTCCCGTTTGCTAATTTTCTCCTCTATTTATAATGTTCATTTTTTGGGCTTGGACTATGGCTAGAACAAAGATTGAGGATAAAATTAAAAATATTTGATTGGAATGGATTCTCTGTGGAAGATTTGATTGAAATTGATACAACGCACATCCGACAGATTTGGGCTAGGGTTGCTTAGCCTCTAAAACTCTGAGCTTGGGCTGTGGAAGATAATTTGATTCTGCCCTTGCTTGACTCTACTAGAAGATCTGATATTCAAGTTCTGTACCAGCACTAGCTTGTGCGTGATTCTAGCTCTAATATGCACAACTTTTGCGTTCATTTCTGTAAAGAAGAACTTCTTGGATTTGTCTTAGAGGTTCTGATGGGTCAGTACTTGATCCATACAACCTATCATTTCTTCGTTTGCAGCCAGAACTTCCCCCTTATTTCAATTGGTCCTAGCGTTAATTCTTCCCATTTCTTTTGCATACTAAAGGATTTAATTTTCACCCCTCCTTTTTTAATAACAACTAAATCTTTTTGTTTTAAAATACACCCCCTTGATCATGAATAAAGATAGTCCATCAGATATTGCTGTACCATCTTTAATTAACTAATCCTAAGAAAAAGGATCGCTAAGGTAGGACAAATTTGGGGTATGACAGCTGCCCCTATTCAATTATCTTCCAATCGAATAGCGCGAGAAAATGCAGATCTAGCGCATTTTGATTGGGAGTTTATTGAATAATTGGAATTTCCAAAATTTTTCCGACCCACTCATAAGGTTATGCTAATATAGCACCCCCTCATGAGCCTTGCGAAAATAGGCGAAGCCGATGATATATCGCTCACCATGGTTTGAAATAGTGGGTTGGATGAGGAAACTACATTGAGGCTTAGAAGCAATGTACTGAGTCTCTACGAATATGTTGAGGCTTAGAGGCAATGTAGTAAGCTGAGAAAGTACATTGAGGCTTAGAGGAAATGTACGGGGTTTAGGAATACATTGAGGCTTAGGGGCAAAATAGTGAGATGTGAGAGTATATTGAGGCTTAGAGGAAATGTACTGGGTTTTACAAAAACGTTGAGGCTTAGAGGCAACGTAGTGAGCTGTGAGAGTACATTGAGGCTTAGAGGCAATGTACGGAGTTTGCGAATACTTTGAGGCTTAGAAGAAACGTAGGGAGCTGAGAGAGTACATTAAGGCTTAGAGGCAATGTATGGAGTTTGCGAATACGTTGAGGCTTAGAGGAAACGTAGTGAGCTGAGAGAGATTACATTGAGGCTTAGAGGAAATGTACGGAGATTTGCGAATACTTTGAGGCTTAGAGGCAACATAGTGAGCTGAGAGAGTACATTGAGGCTTAGAGGCAACGTACGGATTTTGAGAATACATTGAGGCTTAGAGGCAACATAGTGAGCTGAGAGAGTACATTGAGGCTTAGAGGAAATGTACGGAGTTAGCGAATACATTGAGGCTTAAAGGAAACGTAGTAAGCTGAGAGAGTACATTGAGGCTTAAAGGAAATGTATGGAGTTTGTGAATACGTTGGGGATTAGAGGCATCGTAGTGAGCTGAGAGAGTACATTGAGGCTTAGAGGTAATGTACGGAGTTTGCGAATACGTTGAGGCTTAGAGACAATGTAGTGAGCTGAGAGAGTACATTGAGGCTTAGAGGCAATGTATGGAGGTTGCGAATACCTTGAGGCTTAGAGGCAACATAGTGAGCTGAGAGAGTACATTGAGGCTTAGAGGCAATGTACGGAGTTTGTGAATACGTTGAGGCTTAGAGGTAACATAGTGAGATGAGAGAGTACATTGAGGCTTAAAGCCAATGTATGGAGTTTGCAAGTACGTTGAGGCTTAGGGAAATGTAGGTAGCTGAGAATACATTGAGGCTTAGAGGCAATGCACCAAGTTTCGTTCATTATTGCATGGAGACTTAGCTAATGCACTACTTTGTAAGGAACTCATCACTGCATCGAGACTTAGGTGATGGGCTGAACGCGTCACGACATGGAGACTTAGGTGACAGGTTGAATCGTAGGAGGAGTGTGTGGTTGACTGACCCTTAGACGATTGAATCAAGGGTTAGATTGCTTATGTGATGTGCGATGCAGGCGTGTGCATGCGAATTTGAATGCTTAGATGCATGTATGGTGTATGTATGCTTTAGATATGAAAAATGTATGTATGAAGACGTATGCAAAACGCGTGTATGTTTTGTATGTGTTATATAAACTGTTTCCTGTATTCTCTCTTTTAAACCATGGGCTCAGAGTTACCAACCCCTTGGCGTTGAATGTTATGTTGTCGTAGCTTCATTGAATTTGAAAGCAGTGAAAAATGTTAGTAATATTTTAAACATTGATTTTATGTATTGTAAGTGCATGGTAGACGTATGTATTAGGCACAGACTTTTTGTTTTGTGAGCGTAGACATAGGCGTGGACATATGCATAAACTTTGTATTGCAGGTGTAAGCATAGGCGCAGACGTAGACATATGTGTGGACGTTATCGTGGATTCTCTTTTTATGTTTTTCTAACCAAAATGCTTTTTCGATGTTTTGTCAAATGCTTTTATTTGTTAATTTCCCTGAAACAATTTCAAGACAATATTCACAAGTAATAATCGAAGTATTTTGTAAACAAGTCAGAAAAAAGAAAAACGCAATTTAAAAGGTGCAAAGAAAACAACTATTTTATTGATTATTCCTCTAAATAGATGAATGTACATGATGCAATTCCTAGAAAGAGGTAATTAAAGAAAAATTTAAAAACTGTGAATGGCAATGAAAATGATAATTGTTACTATTGTTTCCCCAATATCCTTTTGATAGCCTTTATCTCCTTTGCTTCTGAGTTGTTTGATTTTGATCTATCTCTCCCTTCGTGGTTCATAATCGTAGCTCTTAGATCACAGTCTTTTTGTTCTTTATTTCTTTGTATGTGTTGTACCCCAAAATTTTCCCTCCCATATTTCTCAAAACATTTCAAGTGTGATCCTCAAATTGCTCAAGGAAGTCCAAGGGTTGACCAGACAAACTCTCTCCTAAGGCAATCTACCTCAAATTAGGGTTTCATGTTGCATCAAGATACTTGAGTCAAAGGTATCCCAAATTCTCACCATTTTCCTAATATGTTCTCAAGATCATCCATGTCAAGTTTCAAGCCTTTCAGAGAAAATTTGCTCAGTCAATTGCTCAAAAGCATGAAAATCGAATGTGCTAGGGCAAGGGTCAACTATGGTCCCCACACAGTCAAACCTCAATATTTTTGGTCAACATCCTCATTTTGAAGTATTGTTCATCATTTGATCAAGGGTTGATCATTATTCATCACGGATTGCTCACAATTCATCAAAACCCAAAAGTTGCTAAATTAGGGTTTTGTAGGAAAAGTCAACTCAACTTTGACCAAGCATAACTTTCTCATACTTTATTAGAAATGACCCATCCAAAGCTAATTTTTAAGAGGATGCAATGCCCTACAATTCATCTTCAGCTCCCAAGTTCAAAATGTGCACTCACAAGAAGGTATGAATTTGGACATTACAGGTCATTTTGAAAAGTCAACA
The DNA here is from genome assembly GCA_948472305.1 of Vicia faba. NCBI lineage: Eukaryota > Viridiplantae > Streptophyta > Magnoliopsida > Fabales > Fabaceae > Vicia > Vicia faba. The sequence continues at coordinate 893,046,483 of OX451737.1, forward strand.
AAAAAACCTTTTTTTTCAAAGCTTCATACATGAACATGGAACATCATAAGCTTTCTAAAAAGTCCAAGAACACCCTTATAGAGTCAAAATTGAAGGAGTTATGCATTGGTGAAGTTGACCTTTTTTGCAAAATTGCCAAAAGTCAAATATGCCTCAAATTGCAAATTTTGTCAAATGGGCCCATCTTTTTGTGCTTGTATTGAGTTTGTAACATGGTCCACGACCCATGATCCTTCCCACTTGCCTTTCTTTTATTTTTTCCATTTATTTTGATTTTTATTTCAATTAAATCAAATAAAATCAAAATAAAATCATGGAAATATCAAAATCATTTAAACCTTGAGATTTTTGCATATTACAGGTCTCTTATACAGCTAGCAATGAAATCAAATTGTGCAAGGCATGTTTATACACAAAATGATTTGTTTTAGGCTTGTTTTGGAAAGATTTACATGAGAATCAAATCTTGATCAATAATTATTATGGGAGAAGATTGTATGCACATTTGTAAACCTAATTCACTCAATGATATATATTGAACAAATGCAGACCAAAAGAACAAGGTTTGGAGGCGTGTAGAGTGAAGAAAAAACTTGGAAAAACTCAAGAAAAGTTGCAATCTGTTTTCATACTTCCAGGCATTCTCAAGCCTCCTAAGCTATCTCATTCGCTTCCTGGGTGTACAAGGATTCTATACCAATTAAAAGCAAGTGTTTTTTGCCCAAAAACGCGAGGTAAGTGCTTCACAACATCGCTCCCTTTTTGAAATTGAATCTCATGAATTTGACATTGTTAGAATGATTGGTTTATATATTCTGAATCCTTGAAGCATTTGCAAGCTATTGGTAATGATTAATTGCATTTTTGCTAACCCTACAGAGATATGCCATTGTTAGGTTTTTCTTGTTTCGTTTTGGGATTTTCTTGTACAGGTAAAATTGGCCCAAAAGAAAGGTACCATGATGTTCACAAGGCCAAGATGAATTGGTCTGTAGCATTGGTTTTCATTTATGGTGCGTGTATGAGATTTTGGAAAATTACAGGGGTTATAGATACAAGTTGTGTCCGTAGGTAAAAGTCTTAGACTTTTACCAACGGAGTGAGGAAGAAGAAGGGTGGCGTGGCGTGGCACCCCCTGATTCATCCATTTGAAATTCGCGCGTTGCACAATTGTTAATTTGCGTTTTTTAATATAATGTTTATTTGTTATTTGATATACAAACAAGTGCGCTGGCTCAGTTGGTAAGGAGGTGTGTGAAAAGGCCATAGGACCTGAGTTCGAATCCTAGGTCCCCCATATTATTTCACAATATTTTTCCTTGTGTGATCAGGCATGTGCACAGGCATAGAGCTTACCATACGCCTTAACATTCAACCACCAGATCTCCAACAAGCTTGATCCAAGAGCCATATTCTGAGGGTCTACCATAGGCTTGGTCAAACTTGCTACATTGGATCATGAAGGTCAACCTTGGACCAAGGCTTATTGGGCCAGAAATCATATTGGCACCTCCCTTTCTATTTTGACACCAGGCCCAATTTCTCTCTTTCTTTTCTTTTTATATTTTCTTTTATTTAATTATTTTGATTATTTTCTAACATAAAAATTAATTCTTTTTTTATAAAAAACTCATAAAAATTATTTTCATCAAATTAGATTTAGGTTTTTATCTTTTATCAAAAATTAATTTAATTAGTGTAATTTAATTTTAGGGTAACCTTAATTCTTTTGTAAATAAATTAAAATCAATTAGAAAATTAGGATTTGTTTGATTTAATTTTTATTTTCTTTTCTTAAAATAACAAAAATATAAAAATAGGTAATATTGATTATTTTTCTTAATTTAAATTAATTAGTAACTAGATTTACATTTATTCACTAAAACTTTATTTTCTTAAAATAATATTATAAAATAAAAAAATAATTCTTCTTTCAATCAGGTTTAGACGGGGTCAAAACCCTAATTCTTTTCTCGTTCTCGATTCGTCGCGCGTTTATTTTTTTTTTGCAATATTAATGTAACTGCTTATGGGATGTAATAGTTTAATTAGAACTTTTCGCTTATTTATCATTTTATGGGTTTTTGGCTATGTAATTAATCCCCCTCCCCGAAGCCTTGTAATAGCGTAGCTTTATTTCTCGCATTTTAATTCTCGCAAATATTAACTGTTAGATGTATGATAATAGGATTGCATGACAAGAATGTATGTTAAATTAAATAGGTTAGCAAACCCTAAATGTGCAAAGATAATAATTGAAATCAAATCACTCGCACATGCACACTCCTAGGGTATACTCTCACTTCGATTACCTTCGGTAAACGATCATTAAGTATAGGGTGTTTTAGTGGTCGCTTTTCTTGTCTAAATAAAGATCAAATGTCCCGTTTGGAAATGTTGCCTCGGAAAGGTTGCCTCGGAAGTGTTGCCTCGAATATGAACTTAAGACAACTAGGGTTATTACTAAGACGTCCTAACATTGCTTTAGTGATTGTACGTCCCTTTCGAATTGACCCTTTCAACTCCAATGACGGTGCTACCTACTCACTAATAGTGGGATAACGCTGTCTAAAGGAAACAAGAACAGAACAATTCTTTTTTCGAGTAGGTAGATGCTAGTAGGTACTTGCTCAAAATCAAACTTTTCCACACTTAGGATTAATAAGTGGGGTATACCTTAGGATTAGTTCATCATAAATTGCTTCTCTTGTTTTATTTGATTGCTTTACTTATGAGGGTTTTGTATTGGGAGTTACTATAGATCCTAACCTGGATCTGAGGGACACCTTTTAGGTAAGTAGCAATAAATTGTGAGGGAACTGTACAGCGTAGACTGATACGGTTGAAGTAGTAGCTACGTTGATGTGGCACATTGGTTGGTATCGGTATCCCTTGTGGAGAAACGAGGAGAATACGGGGCTGTTATATGTGTCGTTAAGCATCAACTGATCTTAGAACCTATAATTGACCAACTTGGCCATAGGAAGTAGTGAGATAGCCGGTCTCGGTGTAAAGCTAGGAACTAGTTGATACTCGATGCTACACTCATTGAGACCATACTCTCGAGATAGTTCTGCCCACAAGAAAAGATTGTGTGAGGTGAAACCATGACTGATGGAGGATGGTCAGTGATATTGAGAACCTCTAGAACCCGGTTACTATTATTAGGACAGGTTTAAACCAACTGAACTTCAAGAGGGTAATACCTATACCCCATGCAAGCCTGAAACTTAAGGGCTATTGTGTGACTTGTTTGTTTTTACCATGTCTGTTATCTGCTATACCTGTTGTGTGTTTTATCATGACATCATGCATCATAACATAGCATGCATACTTCATTATACTAACCATTTCAAAGACCAAGGGGATTTATCTTTGTTCTGTTTTGCAGATTATGGCTTATGTGCGCAGAAACACCATTCGAGTTAACTTTATGCAAATACCTGCTCAACTCAAAGATTTAGCCTCGAGAGTCTCTGATCTTTCTTCATTCATTAAGAGACATGGTCAGCTTCTTAGCTTGGTTACCTCAAAGTTTTATGAGCAAATGATAAGTGTGCTCTTCCAGTTCTTCGATCTGGTGCATCATTGTTTCACTTTTCCAGACTATCAGCTAGTTCCCACTATGGAAGAGTTTTCTCACTTATTGGGTATATCCATCCTCGAGAAAATGCCCTTTACAGGTTTGGAAGAGGCTCCTAGACCAGAGGACATTGCTTCAGCTTTACATTTGAAAATGGTTAATGTAGTATCCAAATGGGAGACACGAAGTGGGGTTAAAGGTTTCTTAGCCAAGTTTCTAATGGATCAAGCTTAACTATTCTGGGATAACTTGGACTTTCAGGCTTTTGAAGACATCTTAGTTCTCCTTATCTATTGTTTGGTTCTCTTCCAGAATCCAGATTCTTTTATAGATGTGAATGCAGTTAAGATCTTCTTGTCTCGCAATCCCGTGCCTACTCTTCTGGGTGATATCTTACATGCCCTCTATACTTGTATTGTGCGTAGAAGATGGACCCTCATGTGTTGCATGCCTTTGCTGGCGAGGTGGTTTATTTCGCCCCTCCCCAAGTCTGTGTTGAAGAATGAAGATGGTTTAGGATGGTCTTACAGAATAATGTCCCTTGCTCATATAGACATTCTTTGGAGTTCTAAGGCTATGGAAAGAATTTCTGTCATTGATCGATGTGGGGGATACCCTAATGTCCCATTGCTCGGAATCATAGGGGGAATAACCTATAATCCTTGCTTAGCTCTACGAGAATTCGGTCCCGCTTGGAGAGACGGTCGTCATGAGCTACTTCTTACAAATATTTCCTTTGACTACAAGGAAGACGTTGACGAGCATCGCCGAAGGTTTATACGAGCCTGGGGAATGGTGAACAGGTCTGATCCTCAAGATCTAGGACCAAAGACTTCTCTCCCTATGCAACCTTATCTCCAGTGGGTCCGAGCTCGAGCCCAGAAGCTTGGAATGCCTTATGAAGCTGTGTTGCCAGTGATTGTGGAGCCTACCAATGAAAAGGGTGTTCCTTATACAGTCCTCTATCCCTACATTCCCACTGAACTTGGGGAATTGAAGAGATCCTGGATTCAGCTGAAAAAGAAGAGGGATACCTACCGAGAAAAGTACCATGAGCAAGAGAGGAAGATCTTGAAGCTCACCAGGCAACTTGAGAATGAAAGGACGATCAATGACTATGTCAGCACCAAGGGGAAGCATCCATGGGACTTCTGATTTTTGCTTTTTCTAGTTTAGATTTGTTTTTCATTTATTTCTTTTGTAACGCCTCAAAGGAATTGTTAAACATTTTTACAAGTTAATCTAATAAAGTGTGTTTTATTTTTGTTTTGCAAATTTAAATCTCCCAAGGTCTTTGAAATCATTACATACACATCCCATTATCATGCACATCATTACAGGTACCATTACAGGTTTCTCATCTTCTTCGCTGTTTATTTCAGCATGAAATGTCTTCTAAAATACCTACCGGTCAAGCCATCAAAGCTCTACAGGCACATAATGCCCAATTCCAAGAGATGTTCTTGAACTTGGCTAAAGGGCAAGAGGATTTGAAGACTCTCATCCTGAAGGAGAAGAAGAAGAAGAAGAAGAAGAAGGTGGTTCTTCTGAATATGGGTAACAGATTTGGGAATAGGTTGCGACAGGAAGTTGATCTGTCTCTTTCATCCAAAGGAGAGGAGGACCAAGAGGAAGAAAAGGGTCCCAGTCCTGTGGTCTCTGATAATGATACTGATTTTGATGATGTCCAGTATCCTCCTGCTGAGGACAGGTACAAACAACTCGAAGACCGTCTGAGCGCTGTGGAGATTCAGAAGATACTTGGTTTGGACTTCGGAGATCTGGGACTAGCATCTGGGGTGGTGATCCCTCATAAATTCAAAGCTCCGGTTTTCGCCAAGTACGATGGAGCATCCTGTCCAAAACTCCACTTTCGCTCGTACGTTAGAAAAATCCAACCCTACACTGCTGATAGGAATTTGTGGGTACACTTCTTTCAAGATAGTCTGTCAGGGACTCAGCTTGATTGGTTTTATCAATTGGAAGGAGCTAATGTCCGCAACTGGGAGGACCTTGTTGCTGCTTTTTACAAGCAGTATCAGTATAACGTCGACCTTGCTCCCACTCGTACTCAGCTTCAGGGTATGTCTATGGGTGCAAGTGAAGGTTTTAAGGACTATGCTCAGAAGTGGAGAGATTTGGATGGAAGAATCCAACCCCCTCTGTCTGATAGGGAGTTGGTGGATATGTTTCTGGGGACATTGTCTGGTCCATTTTTCAACCATCTGATTGGAAGTTCGTCATCTGGGTTTACTGAATTGATTTTGACTGGAGAGAGAGTAGAAGCTGGTATCCGAAGTGGTAAGATACAGAAGGATACATCATCAAGTGCAGTAAAGAAGCCTTTCACCAGTAAGAAAGAAGCTAGTGCAGTTTACGGTCCGAGGGGCCAAAGCAGACCTGAACACCGTTAAGCAGTAAATGCGGTACTAATATCAAGACCCATTATTGCCCCACAATGCAATAATCAGCAAAGAATGGAGAGACCGCAAAGACAATACACTCGGCTCAATATGACCTTATCTCAAATTCTACCATAATTATTGAAGACCAACCTGGTAACTCTGAGGGAAGCCCCGAAGAATCCCAGCACCACATCGCCGCTATATAACCCGAACGCCCGCTGCGCCCATCACTCTGATAGCCCAGGGCATGATACAAACAATTGTTGGGCCTTGAGGAATAAGGTGCAGGATTTGATTGAAGCTAAAGAAATCGAGTTTGATGCTCTGGAAAAGCCCAATGTCATGACTGCTCCTATGCCCAAGCATGGTCATGGAGTAAATGCTGTGGACGATGATCTATTTGTGACCTCCGTGGAAGAAGTTTCTACTCCTTAAATGACAGTTAAGAAGAATCTATTGTTGGCCAGTTTATTTCCGGGCTGTGGCGAAGGTTGCCACTTATGTTCAATTCTGCCTGCTAGTTGCCATTTATTGAAGTCAGGTGTTCAACGCCTAATGGATAATAAAGAAATCCTGTTTGAGAAGACTTTGATTCCATTAATTCCAGTTGAAGATGTTGCCATCATAACCATATCCTCCAATCCTTCCAAGGCTTCCTCGAGAAAGCCTGTTAGGATTACATCTGTTCCAAGAATTGCTCCATTAATCATTACTATCCCTGGTCCTATCCCATACACTTCGGATAAGGTTGTCCCTTGGTACTATGGTGCAGCTGTGTATTACCATGGAGTTAAACAAGACTTGAAGATTGGAGAAGCTGATACTGATGTCAGCAATATTGTCGGGGCTAGCAAGGTCACCAGAAGTGGAAGACTCTTCTCTCCTGAGATTTACCCTCCGACTGTTCACAAGCTCATTGTCGTTCCATCTGCTAGTACATCAGCTACTGTCCCAGTACATACGCCAGTTATCACCCCTGTCGCCGAGCCATCTGACACTCGGGGCAAAGAAGTCACAGGTGAGCCTGCCCGGATGGAGGCACCTAAGAAGATCATTGTAGAAACCTCTAAGCATGAGATAGAGGAAATTTTGAAGATTATCAAGAAGAGCGACTACAACGTAGTCGAGCAGCTGGGGCAGACCCCGGCAAAGATCTCCATGTTGTCCTTGTTATTGTGTTCGGAAGCCCATGCAAAGACTTTAATTGCTTTCCTAAAAAATGCACATATGCCGCAGGAAACTTCTGCCGATCAATTCAAAGACTGTGTAGCTAGTTTAACTGCCGACAATGGGTTGGGTTTCTCAGACGCAGGTCTGACTGGTAAAGTAACAAATCACAATGACGCTCTACACGTCTCGATCGAGTGCAGGGGCACTACTATGGCCCATGTACTGGTGGATACTAGATCCTCATTAAATGTTTTGCCAAAGAAAGCATTAGACCGCCTAGACTGTGAAGGTTTGGTTCTGAAGCCGAGTAATATTATGGTTAGAGCTTTCGATGGGTCAAAAAGGATGGTGCACAGGGAGGTGGACGTCCCTGTTAAAGTTGGCTCTCAGACTTTTGCATCTACTTTCTATGTGATGGATATCTGACCATGTTATTCTTGCTTGTTAGGTCTCCCTTGGATTCATAAGGCTGGGGAAGTGAATTCTACGCTCCGTCAGATGTTGAAATATCCAGTAAAGGGGAAGATTGTTATGGTGCAAGGAGAAGAGGAGTACATGGTGAGTCATCTTAATTCCTTTCGCTATGTGGAGATGGATGGAGAGTTCATCGAAACCCCGTGTCAGAACTTTGAAGAGGTCCCCCAGACTCTCGCATCGACTAAAGTTGCTGCTGACAAACCTCTGATGAAGATGGCTTCCCTCAAGGATGCCAGGGCTGTAATTGAAAAAGGTGGGTGTGCAAATTGAAGCCAGCTCCCTGATTTCTCACACAAGACTGACAAGTTTGGTTTGAGCTTTACTGTAGAGGCTCAAAGGGCTGTTCAGCGCACGCGGATCGGAAGACCTCCTCTGCACTCAGTAATCAGGGAGTGAATGCAATTGAGGATGATGAAGAAGAGTCAGATATCGACACCTGGATCTACCCGACTACCAATGGTGGATTGAACAACTGGACGACGAAAGACTTTGTTCCCGTTTCTTTTATTACACAGTAATAGACTTTTGTTTTGAGATTTATAACAGACAGTTTAAAACATTACGGTCTGGTGCCCTGCCCGAGGCACCTTGGCTTTGTTTGTGATGGCTTATTATTTATCATTTTCATATATCATCAATAAAGCATTGGATGTTTTCTTGCATTACAAATTTTACGCTCCCTGTTTTTCTTTTCTAACTTGCACTTTATCAAAACAGCTATTGTCTTACACACACTCACATATCATAATGCAGATCCACATCCACTTTGGATCCCATTGATAAAAACTTTGCTACTACCAGTTATGATTTTGAAAATCCGATCAACCAAGCCAAGGACGAAGGTGAGGATGATTGTGAAGTTCCTGGGGAACTTTCTAGATTATTACTACAGAAGAAGAGGGACATACAGCCTCATGAAGAGCAAGTGAAACCAGTGAATTTGGGTACAGAGGAAGACAAGATAGGTGCAAATCTGGAGCCTAGTGTTAAGCAACGGTTGATACATATGCTACGCGACTATGTTGAGATCTTCGCCTGGTCTTATGAAGATATGCCTGGTTTGGACACTGACATTGTGGTACACTGCCTGCCAACCAAAGAAGACTGTCCTCCGGTAAAACAGAAGGTTCGCCGTATGCGCCTAGTGATGTCTAAGAAAATCAAAGTTGAGGTTATGAAACAGTTTGATGCCGGTTTTCTAGTTGTCACTTCTTACCCACAATGGGTCGCCAATGTTGTTCCAGTGCCTAAGAAGGATGGTAAGGTACGGATGTGTGTAGACTATAGAGATATGACCAGGGCGAGCCCCAAGGATGATTTCCCACTGCCTCACATCGATGTCCTGGTTGACAACACCGCGCAGTATAAGATCTTCTCCTTTATGGATGGTTTTTCCGGTTATAATCAGATTATGATGGCTCCCGAAGACATGGAGAAGACGACCTTCGTTACACAGTGAGGCACCTTCTGTTACAAAGTCATGTCGTTCGGATTGAAGAATGTTGGGGCAACGTATCAGGGTGCCATGGTTGCTTTAGTCCACGACTTGATTCACCATGAGATTGAGGTTTATGTTGATGACATGATTGCAAGATCCCAGACTGAGGAAGGACACCTTGACCATCTCCAGAAACTGTTTGACAGGTTGAAGATATACAAGCTAAGGTTGAACCCAAACAAGTGCACCTTCGGGGTAAGGTCTGGTAAGTTGTTGGGTTTCGTCGTTAGTGATAAAGGTATTCAAGTGGATCATGCAAAGGTGAAGGCTATACAGGATATGCCATCTCCCCGAACGGAAAAAGAAGTAAGAGGCTTTTTGGGATGGCTGAACTACATTGCCCGATTCATTTCACATATGACTGCTACTTGTGAGCCAATCTTCAAGCTGCTGAAGAAAGATCAAGTGGTAAAATGGAATGATGAATTCCAGGACGCATTTGAAAGGATCAAAGAATATCTCCAAGAGCCACCTATTTTGATGCCTCCAGTTGGAGGAAGACCTTTGATTTTATACTTGACGGTGCTCGAAAATTCGATGGGGTGTGTGCTTGGGAAGCATGATGAGTCTGGCCAAAAAGAGCATGCTATTTACTACCTTAACAAAAAGTTTATCGACTGTGAGACCCGATACTCACTGCTTGAGAAAACTTGTTGCGCTTTGGCATGGGCTGCTCATCGGCTGAGACAGTATATGCTGACTCACACTACCCTATTTATATCAAAGATGGATCCAATCAAGTATATCTTCGAGAAGCCTGCCTTGTCCGGAAGAATAACAAGATGGCAGATGATCTTAACTGAGTATGACATCCAATACACAACCCAAAAAGCAATCAAGGGGAGTGTGTTGGCAGATCATTTGGCACATCAGGCCGTGAATGATTACCAATCTATGAATTTCGAGTTTCCGGATGAGAACATCATGTTGGTAATCGACTGTGAAAAACCTGGACCGGATGAACGACCTGAGGAAAGATCCCGATGGTCTATGTACTTTGATGGAGCCTCAAACGCATTGGGAAATGGCATTGGCACTATGATCATATCTCCTGAAGGCTGTCATACTCCATTCAACGCTCGATTATGTTTTAACTGCACCAATAATATGGCGGAGCATGAAGCATGCATCCTGGGTCTACGAGCTGCTATTGATTTAAGGATTAAGTTCTTGAGTGTGTTCGGAGATTCCGCGCTGGTGATCAGTCATATCAAAGGCGAGTGGGATACGAAACACCCAAATCTTATTCCTTATAAAGAGTATGTATTGACATTGCTCCCACACTTTGAGGAGATAACCTTCGAACACTTCCAAAGAGAGGAGAATCAGTTAGCGGATGCGCTAGCTACCATGTCCTCTATGTTCAAGGTCCGGTGGGACAATGAGGCTCCCCAGATTACCATTGAGAGGTTGGAAGAACCCGCACATTGCTGTGACATCGAGACTAAAGAGGTAGCAGATACACCCTGGTTTCACGAGGTAAAGAGGTATCTTGAGGCTCAGGAGTACCCCGAGGGTGCATCTATTAATGACAAGAAATTTTTGAGAAGGTTCGCTACGAAGTTCTTCATCAGCAATAGCATTCTCTATAAGCGTAACCATGATTTAACCTTGTTGCGATGTGTGGACAAGAATGAGGCGGAAAGAATCATGGTGGAGTTACATGAAGGTACCTTTGGAACACATTCCAGTGGACATACTATGGCAAAGAAAATCCTACGGGCAGGATATTGTTGGTCTACTATGGAAGCTGATTGTTATCAGCATTCTCGAACCTGTCATAAGTGCCAAGTCTATGCTGATAAGGTGCATGTACCTCCAGTTCCTCTGAATGTTTTGACGGCACCTTGGCCTTTCGCAATGTGGGGCATCGACATGATTGGCGAGATCATACCTACTACGTCTAACGGGCATCGTTTCATTCTGGTGGTTATTGATTACTTTACGAAGTGGGTTGAGGCAGCCTCTTTTGCTTCAATAACCAAGAACGTCGTGGCGCAGTTTATCCGACACAACTTGATCTGTCGATGCGGTGTACCAGAAAGGATCATTACGAACAATGGTACAAATCTCAACAATACAATCATCACCGAGCTCTGCAAATAGTTTAAGATACAACATCACAACTCTTCTCCTTACCGACCAAAGATGAATGGGGAAGTCGAAGCAACAAATAAGAACATCAAGAAGATTGTGCAGAAGATGACGGAGACATACAAAGACTGGCACGAGATGTTACCATTCGCTCTTCATGGGTACCGTACCTCAGTGCAGACATCGACAGGGGTAACACCTTACTCTTTGGTGTATGGCATGGAGATAGTCCTGCCCATTGAAGTCCAGATACCTCTTTTCGGATTATGAAGGATGCAAATTTGAGTGAAGATGACTGGATCCAGACCCGACTTGATCAGCTGAATTTAATTGATGAAAAGAGACTTACTGCTATTTGTCATGGTCAGACGTATCAAAAGCGGATGATCAAGGCATTTAACAAGAAAGTCAGACGACAAGAATATCAAGTCAGGGATCTGGTGATCAAACGCATCATACTTCCACAAGGTGATCCCAGGGGCAAATGGACCCCTACGTACGAAGGGCCGTTTGTGGTTAAGAACATTTTCTCAGGAGGAGCTATGATTCTAACCACCATGGATGGTGACGACCTTCCTCACCCCCTCAATGCAGACATAGTGAAAAAATACTACGCATAATCAAAGAGCCGCTAGGTCGACTGGCCTAGGAAAAAATAAGGGCTTCCCGGCGAACCAAAAGGGTTCAGGCAAAAGTAAGGGATGAAAATGAAAAAACTGTACACCTGGCAAGTCGAAAACCTGAAAAGGCGGCTTGGGCAAAAAAGGGTATCCCGGTGGACTGAAACCCGAAAGGGCGGTCCAGGAAAAAATTAGGGATCAAAGCGTAACACTATGTCTCATTGAATCATCTTGCAACCAGACTTCGGTATCGACTATCAGGCTCGGACGACGCCAATCAATCAGATCTACCTTTAACCAAGTAGCAAAGTGATGAGACGCTCGAAGATATAAGGGCAATAGCAGAGTTGGAACCCAGTGGGATTGTTCACATAGTTGTTTTTCTTTGTTTTTCACAAATTGTATAATTTCTATCTTTCGGCGGCGTTCTCTTACTAGGACGTCAACCTCTTGTACAAAACGCCTATTACAGGCCAAATTCAAAATCAATACAATTCATTTTCACAAAGAAATTTCAAAATTGTTTTTTCTTTTTCCGTTTGGTTTTGCAAGAACGTCCAATGGTTCATTTTTTATATATGCATTTGACAATAATTGCTGCTCATAAATATTTACATGCGAAACAAAAGACAATTACTCGTAATTCCAGGAACAGGGGCAAACAAGAAATGTCCGAACCTTACAGTTGCTCTACCCACCAGGTACAGGGACAGAGCCAGCCTGAGAATGTGACTAAAAGTGCATACACTCCCCGTAGAGTAAGAGGTATCTAAAGACAATGATGTTAATTCTCCCCCAAGCAGAGTTCATCTATGACCAACAATGGAGGACCATCCCCAGTGGAGTTTATTTCTTCCACAAGCTGAGACTCAATCTCCAACAAAGGTTCTTTATTGCCAGCAGTAATAATTCATCCCCAGCCGAGGTTATTCCTCCAAATCAGCAGATCTTCTAGCAGAGTATCTCTTCCCCACAGAGTCATTCTTTCGCCAGTGTATTCTCCAGCAGAGTTATTCTCCCACCAATTTATTCTCAAATCATCTTCGATCATCATCCCCAACGGGAACGAAGAATTCAACTCTTTATACCCTCCAGCAGAAGTCCAGGATTTATTTTCCCCAGTTAGAGAACATCATAAGAACATTACATATTCACACGTCATGACATACGCATAAGCATCATACATCACAATCTCATTTATTTTTAAGAACATCATTATTCGATACATGTCATGCATCATGACATTACATACGACTAAATCTTTACCTTTCAGGGAATATACAGTCAAAATTCTCACAGATTTTCTCTGGTTCAGTCAAATCAATGCTAAATATTTCTATTCCAGTTCAAGCTATGAAGCCCAGATTCGACCGGATAATATCTTGATTTCTACATCATATTGTGAAGCTCGGAGAACGACCGGATAACAATATCAAACACCGCGAAGCCTAGAATCAACCAGATAATGGTTTATCTTTAAGCTATGAAGCCCGGATTCGACCGGATAATAGTTTAATCCCAAGAAAGCTATTGTGAAGCCTGGATTATGACCAAATAGCAGTACGAAGACACCATGAAGCATGAATTCGACCAGATAGTGGTGTGTCATAAAAACAAGTCGTGAAGCCTGGATTACGACTGGATAACAGCTCAGCAAGTTATTATGAAGCCTGGATTACGACCAGATAGCAATACAAGTTATTGTGAAGCCTAGATTACAACCAGATAGCAGTACAAGACACTGTGAAGCCTAGATTACGACCAAATAACAGCCAAGAATACTACGAAGCCTGGAGTCGACCAGATAGTGGTATATCTTTAATGCAAGTTATGAAGCCCGGATTCGAACGGATAATATCTTGATTTCTCCAAACGCCATGAAGCCTGGATTTGACCAGATAATGGTATAATACATTGCGAAGCCTGGATTACAACCAGATAGATGTAAAAGACACTGAAGCCTGGATTACGACCAGATAACAGTGAGGGACACTGTGAAGCTTAGATTTCGACCAAATAGTAGTCTACCCGGCCAATTACTATGAAGCCCGGAAATCGACCGGATATTAGTAGGCCTAAAAATCAAATGGAAGCCCGGATGCGACTGGATAACCACTTGATTTTTCCTGAAGCCTGGATTACGACCAGATAAGAAGTAAGGTATTGTGAAGCCTGGATTACGACCAGATAGTAGTACAGGACACCATGAAGCCTGGATTCGACCAGATAATGGTATAAAACATCGTGAAGCGTGGATTACGACCAGATAGCGATAAGGGACACTGCGAAGCTTGGATTTCAACCAAATAGCAGTTTACCTGGATAATTACTAAGAAGCCCGGAGTCGACCGGATATTAGCATGCCCTAAATTCAAGTTGAAGCCTGGATGTGACCGGATAACAACTTAATTCCTTCTGAAGCCTGGAACACGACCAGATAATAAGTGAGAAATTACGAAGCCTGGATTACGACCAGATAGCAAGTTTAATCTCATCTCCCCAGTAAGTCACTGTAAAGCTTGGAGCACGACCAGATAGCAGTAGATCTTATCACTATCAAGCCTGGATTACGACCAGATAGTAGTTCATTTTCACCTCTTCGACTAAGAGACGGTTCCCCAGTAGAATAACGGACGACCGAAGCTCCTAAAATTCAACTTTTACCAAGACAGAGATCAGCATTTCCCAGCGAAATCCTCCTTAACAACAGGTATACGGACTATCGCAAAGGAATCTCTTATGCGATCGACGCTCCTTCGGATGCCATCTTTAAGCCCATCTTCCGTCATCAATCTCCAAATGGCATCTATAAGCCCATTCCCGGCATCACAAGACAAGTGCCACTTCATGCGAGTGCAAATTTTTGGGCACTCTAGTGTTCAATTATCTTCCTCCCTCGGATCACGAAAGGCAGGCAAGCCAATCTACATCCTCAGGTTTAAGAAGATTGAACAGGGGAAGCTGTTGTACCCCAAAATTTTCCCTCCCATATTTCTCAAAACATTTTAAGTGAGATCCTCAAATTGCTCAAGGAAGTCCAAGGGTTGACCAGACAATCTCTCTCCTAAGGCAATCTACCTCAAATTAGGGTTTCATGTTGCATCAAGATACTTGATTCCAAGGGATCCCAAATTCTCACCATTGTTCTAATATGTTCTCAAGATCATCCATGTCAATTTTCAAGCCTTTTAGAGAAAATATGCTCAGTCAATTGCTCAAAAGCTCGAAAATCGAATGTGTTAGGGCAAGGGTTAACTGTGGTCCCCACATAGTAAAACCTCAAGATTTTTGGTCAACATACTCATTTTGAAGTATTATTCATAATTTGATCAAGGGTTGATCATGATTCATCAAGGATTGCTCACAATTCATCAAAACCCAAAAGTTGCTAAATTAGGGTTTTGTAGGAAAAGTCAACTCAACTTTGACCAATCATAACTTTCTCATACTTTATTAGAAATGACCCATCCAAAGCTCATTTTGAATAGGATGCAATACCCTACAATTCATCTTCAGCTCCCAAGTTCAAAATGTGCACTCACAAGAAGTTATGAATTTGGACATTACAGGTCATTTTGAAAAGTCAACAAAAATACCTTTTTTTGTCAAAGCTTCATACATGAACATGGAAGACTCAAATGAGATGAGACCAAAAAGGTTGCTTAGAGGACATCCTAATCTTTCTAAAAATTCCAAGAACACCCTGATAGAGTAAAAATTAAAGGATTTATGCATTGGTGAAGTTGACCTTTTTTGCAAAATTGCCAAAAGTCAAATATGCCTCAAATTGCAATTTTTGTCAAATGGGCCTAATATTTTGTGCTTGTATTAAGTTTTTAACATGGTCCACGACCCGTGATCCTTCCCACTTGCCTTTATTTTATTTTTTCCATTTATTTTGATTTTTATTTCAATTAAATCAAATTAAATCAAAATAAAATCATGGAAATGTCAAAATCATTTAAACCTTAAGATTTTGTGCATATTTCAGGTCTCTTATACATCTAGCAATGAAATCAAATTGTGCAAGGCATGTTTGTACACAAAAAGATTGGTTTTTGGCTTCTTTTGGAAAGATTTACATGAGAATCAAATCTTGATCAATAATCATTATGGGAGAAGATTGGATGCACATTTGCAAACCTAATTCACTCGATGATATATATTGAACAAATGCAGACCAAAAGAATAAGGTTTGGAGGCGTGTAGAGTGAAGAAAAAACTTGGAAAAACTCAAGAAAAGTTGCAATTTGTTTTCATACTTCCAAGCATTCTCAAGCTTCCAAAGCTATCTCATTCGCTTCCTGGGTGTACAAGGAGTCTATATCAATCAAAAGCAAGTGTTTTTGTGCCCAGAAATGCGAGGTAAGTGCTTCACGACATCCCTTCCTTTTTGAAATCGAATCTCATGAATTTGACTTTGTTAGCATGATTGGTTTATATATTTTGAATCATTGAAGCATTTGCAAGCTATTAGTAATGATTAATTGCATTTTTTCTAACCCTACAGAGTTATGCCATTGTTAGGTTTTCTTGTTTCGTTTTGGGATTTTCTTGTACAGGTAAAATTGGCCCAAAAGAAAGGAACCACGATGTTCACAAGATCAAGACGAATTGGTCTGTAGCATTAGTTTTCATTTATGGTGCGTGTATGAGATTTTGGAAAATTGCAGGGGTTATAGCTACAGGCTGTGTCTGTAGGTAAAAGTCTTGGACTTTTACCAACGGAGTAAGGAAGAAGGGTGGTGTGGCACCCCCTGATTCATCCATTTGAAATTCGCGCGTTGTACAATTATTAATTTGTGTTTTTTAATATAATGTTTATTTGTTATTTGATATACAAACAAGTGCGCTGGCTCAGTTGGTAAGGAGGTGTGTGAAAAGGCCATAGGACTTGGGTTCGAATCCCATGTCCCTCATATTATTTCACAATATTTTTCCTTGTGTGATCAGGCATGGGCACAAGCATAGAGCTTACCATACACCTCAATAAGCAACCACCAGATCTCCAACAAGCTTGATCCAAGAGCCATTTTCTGAGGGTCTACCATAGGCTTGGTCAAACGTGCAACATTGGATCATGAAGGTCAACCTTGGACCAAGGCTTATTGGGCCATAAATTAGATTGGCACCTCCCTTACAACTCCAACAACGGTGCTACCTACTCACTAATAGTGGGATAGCGTTGTCTAAAGGAAACAGGAACAAAACAATTCTTTTTTCGAGTAGGTAGATGCTAGTAGGTACTTGCTCAAAATCAGACTTTTCCACAATTACACTCTTTTCAAACAAAGTTTTCAAAACAACTTCGTAATACTCTTGAAGACACAAGCAATGGTTAAATTGAAGTAAAACAAAACTTTTCAAAACACACAAACACATAAGCAATTTTTGAAATGATGAGCAAGTACCTAAGAGCCTGTAGATAACTAAGGATAGAAAGGGTGCTAATACTTTCCCTTTCTATAATCTACCCCTCGTACTCAAAATCTCGAAAAAGGAATTTTTTTGTGCTTTTTTCCTTTCCAGTTGGATAAAATAAAAGTCGGTGGCGACTCTTACTTACCGTGACATTTTGCGAACACAAACGCAAAACGCAAACCAGCATTTTCCTAAAATAGTCCGGTTCTGCCACCGTATCACAGTATGAAATCCCTAACTTTTGCCTGGATTTCCCTTTCAGGTTTTCAATCCACCGGGATAATTCTTTTTGTTTATATGCCCCTAATTTTTGCTTGGATCACCCTTTAGGATTTTTGATCCCTTGGGACGCTCCTTTTTTCCTAAGTCGCCCGCTTAGGGTTTAAGCTTAGTGAGCTTTTTATACATAGTATTTTTTGACTGCATCTGAATTTTCTGGATGCGGTAGTTCCTCCCCATCCATTGTTGTAAGGATAAGACCACCTCCGGAGAATGCTATTTTGACTATGTATGGACCTTCATAGTTGGGTGTCCATTCACCCCGTGAATCGAGGCGAGGTAGCAGAATCTTCTTGAGCACTAGATCCCCTTCTTTGAATATTCGAGGGCGAACTTTCTTGTCGAAGGCTCTCTTCATCTGCTTCTAATGTAGTTAACTATGGGACAAAGCTATCAATTGTTTTTCTTCAATAAGGTTGAGTTGATCGACCCAAGTTTCCACCCATTCTTCTTCTTCCAGCTTTGTTTCCATTAGAAACCAAAGCGATGGTATCTCGATTTCAACTGGAAGTACTGCCTCCATGCCGTATACCAGCGAGAAAGGAGTCGCGCCTATTGATGTGCGCACCAAAGTTCGATAGCCATGTAGAGCGAAGGGAAGAATTTTGTGCCAATCTTTGTATGTTTTCACCATCTTATGGATGATTTTCTTGATATTTTTGTTGGCTTCTTTGATGGCCCCATTCATCTTTTGCCTGTACGGTGAGGAATTTTGATGCTCGATTTTGAAGTCATCGCACAGTTCCTTCATCATTTTGTTGTTTAAATTGGACCCGTTATTGGTAATTATCTGGCTTGGGACACCGTATCTGCATATGATATGATGTTTGATGAAGCGGGTAACCACTTGACTTTTCATGTTAGCATAGGACGCTGCTTCTACCCATTTGGTAAAGTAGTCGATGGCTACTACTATAAAACGGTGCCCGTTGGATGCTTTCGGCTCGATCATGCTAATCATATCAATTTCCCTCATAGAGAATGGCTAAGGGGAGCTCATGACGTTCAGAGAAGTTGGTGGCACGTTTATCTTATCGGCGTAGAGGACATTGAGGCTTAGAGGCCATGTACGGAGATTTGCGAATACGTTGAGGCTTAGAGGCAACGTAGTGAGCTGAGAGAGTACATTAAGGCTTAGAGGCAATGTATGGAGTTTGCGAATATGTTGAGGCTTAGAGGCAACATAGTGAGCTGAGAGAGTACATTAAGTCTTAGAGGCAATGTACGGAGTTTGCGAATACGTTGAGGCTTAGAGGAAACATAGTGAGCTGAGAGAGTACATTGAGGCTTAGAGGCAATGTATGGAGTTTATGAATACGTAGAGGCTTAGAGGAAACATAGTGAGTTGAGAGAGTACATTGAGGCTTAGAGGAAATGTAGGGAGTTTGCGAATACGTTGAGGCTTAGAGATAACATAGTGAGCTGAGAGAGTACATTGAGGCTTAGAGACAATGTACGGAGTTTGCGAATACATTGAGGCTTAAAGGCAACATAGTAAGCTGAGAGAGTAAATTGAGGCTTAGAGGAAATGTATGGAGTTTGCGAATATGTTGAGGATTAGAGGCAACGTAGTGAGCTGAGAGAGTACATTAAGGCTTAGAGGCAATGTATGGAGTTTGCAAATACGTTGAGGCTTAGAGGAAATGTAGTGAGTTGAGAATACATTGAGGCTTAGAGGCAATGCAATGAGTTTCGTTCATTATTGCATGGAGACTTAGGCAATGGACTACTTTGTAAGGAACTCATCACTGCATGGAGACTTAGGTGATGGGTTGAACACGTCACGACATGGAGACTTAGGATACAGGTTAAATCGTAGGAGAAGTGTGTGGTTGATTGACCCTTAAACTATTGAATCGAGGGTTATATTTCTTATGTGATGTGCGATGCAGGCGTATGCATGCGCATTTGAATGTTTAGATGCATGTATGGTGTATGTATGCTTTAGATATGCAAAATGTATGTATGAAGACGTATGCAAAACGCGTGTATGTTTTGTATGTGTTATGCATACTGTTTCCAGCATTCTCTCTTTTAAACCATGGCCTCAAAGTTACCAACCCCTTGGCATTGCATGTTGTGTTGTCATAGCTTCATTGAATTTGAATGCAGTGAAAAATGTTAGTAATATTTTGAACATTGATTTTCTGTATTGTAAGTGCTGGGGTAGACTTATGTATTAGGCATAGACTTTTTGAGTTGTGAGGGTAGACATAGGCGTGGACAGATGCCTAGACTTTGTGTTGCAGGTGTAAGCATAGGTGCATACGTAGACATATGCGTGCACATGATCGTGGATTCTCTTTTGATGTTTTTCTAACCAAAATTCTTTTTTCGATGTTTTGTCAAATGCTTTTATTTGTTAATTTCCCCGAAACAATTTCAAGATAATATTCACAAGTAATAATCGAAGTATTTTGTAAATAAGTCAGAAAAAAGGTAACAACTATTTTATTGATTATGCCTCTGTATAGGCGAATGTACATGATGCAATTCCTAGAAAGAGGTAATTATAGAAATTTTCAAAACTGTGAATGGCAACAAAAATGATAATTGTTATTGTTGTTTCCCCAATATCCTTTTGATAGCCTTTATCTCCTTTGCTTATGAGTTGTATGATTTTGATTTATCTCTCCCTTCGTGGTTCATAGTCGTAGCTCTTAGATCGCAGTCTTTTTGTTCTTTATATCTTTGTATGAAATCCCTAACTTTTGCCTGGATTTCCCTTTCGGGTTTTCAATCCACCGGGATAATTGTTTTTGTTTTTATGCCCCTAATTTTTTCCTGGATCGCCCTTTAGGGTTTTCGATCCACAGGGACGCTCCTTTTTTTCCTAATTCGCCCGTTTAGGGTTCAAGCTTAGCGAGCATTTTATACATAGTATTTTTTACTGCATCTGAATTTGCCGGATGTGGTAGTTCCTCCCCATCCATTATTGTGAGGATAAGACCACCTTCGGAGAATACTGTTTTCACTACGTATGGACCTTTATAGTTGGGTGTCCATTTACCCCGTGAATCGAGGCGAGGTAGCAGAATTTTCTTGAGCACTAGATCCCCTTCTTTGAATATTCGAGGACGGACTTTCTTGTCCAAGGCTCTCTTCATCCGCTTCTGATGTAGCTGACTATGGCACAAAGCTATCAATCGTTTTTCTTCAATAAGGTTGAGTTGATCGAGCCGTGTATGCACTCATCCTACTTCTTCCATCTTTGTTTCCATTAGAACCCGAAGCGATGGTATCTCGATTTCAACTGGAAGTACTGCCTCCATGCTGTATACCAGCGAGAAAGGAGTCGCGCTTGTTGATGAGCGCACCGAAGTGAGATAGTCATATAGAGTGAAGGGAAGCGTTTCGTGCCAATATTTGTACATTTTCACCATCTTCTGGATGTTTTTCTTGATATTTTAGTTGGCTACTTCGACGGCCCCATTCAACTTTGGTTTGTATGGTGAGGAATTATGATGCTCGATTTTGAAGTCAGCATACAATTCCTTCATCATTTTGTTGTTTAAATTGGACCCGTTATTGGAAATTATCCATCTTGGGACACCGTATCTGCATATGATATTATGCTTGATGAAGCGTGTAACCACTTGACTTGTCATGTTAGCGTAGGATGCTGCTTCTACCCATTTGGTAAAGTAGTCGATGGATACTAGTATAAAACGGTGTCTGTTGGATGCTTTCAGCTCGATCTTGCTAATCATATCAATTCCCCACATTGAGAATGGTCAAGGGGAGGTCATGGCGTTCAAAGGAGTTGGTGGCACATTTATCTTATCGGCGTAGATACGACACTTATGACACGTTCTCGTGTAGTGATAACAGTCGGCTTCCATTGTTAACCAATAATACCCTGCTCGCAGAATCTTTCTAGCCATGGCATGCCCATTTGTATGAGTCCCGAAAGTACCCTCGTGGACTTCTCTCATAAGTGTATCCACTTCTTGCTTCTCCACACACCTGAGTAGTACCATGTCGTAGTTTCTTTTGTATAGCACCCCATTACTCAGAAAGAATTTTGAGGCTAACCTTCGCAGGGTTCACTTATCAATGATAGAGGCATTTTCTGGATATTTTTGTTTTTCCAAGTATTTCTTGATGTCGTGGAACCAAGGCTTATTTTCCCGTCCTTCTTTAATAGCAAGACAATGTGCGTGCTCTTTTAAATGTCTGATTGTGATGCGTGGTTCATGATTCGTCCAGGTTACCTTGAACATAGCTGATAGAGTTGCCATAGTGTCTGCCATTTAATTTTCTTCTCGCGGGATGTGGATGAAAGTGATCTCGGTGAACTCCTCGGCCAATTTCAAAACATGATCCGGATATGGAATCAGTTTTGGGTGTTTTGTATCCCATTATCCATTAACCTAATATATGACTAATGTAGAGTCTCCAAATACTTCGAGGTACTTTATTCTCAGATCAATGGCAACTTTTAATCCTAGTATGCAAGCTTCATACTCGGCAATGTTGTTGGTGCAGTCGAAACACAATCTTGCGGTATATGTCTTTTGATAGTTCTTGGGAGAGGTAGAAACTTCCCCTACGTTGTGCCCTAATTCATTTGAAGCCCCGTCGAACATGTGTGTCCAACGTGCCCCTGGCTCGGGTCTTTTGTCGGGTCCTGGTATTTCATAGTCGGCTATAACCATGACGTCTTCGTCTGGAAAGTCGAACTTCATAGGCTGGTATTCTGGAAGCGTTTGGTGATCTAGATGATCAGCTACTATACTACCCTTGATGGCCTTCTGAGTGACATATTGGATGTCATATTCTGATAATAGCATCTGCCATCGTGCGATTCTCCCGGTAAGAGTTAGCTTTTCAAACACGTACTTTGGAGGATCCATTCTTGCTATTAACCACGTAGTGTGGGTTAACATATATTTCCTCAACCTCTTGGCAGCCCAAGCCAATACGCAACAATTTTTCTAGAGGAGTGAGTATCTTGTTTCACAGTCAGTGAATTTCTTGCTGAGGTAATAAATTACATGCTCCTTTCTTCCTATTTCATCCTGATGTCCCAAAACACAACCCATTGATCCTTCGACTAGTGTTAGATACATGATGAGTAGTCTTTCAGAGACTGGAAACATTAATATTGGTGGCTCTTGCAGATACTGTTTTATCGTCTTGAAGGAAGTTTGACAATCATCATTCCATACTACCATTTTATCTTTTCGTAATAACTTCAATATTGGCTCGCATGTAGCTGTTAGATGCGATATGAACCTTGAGATGTAATTCAATCTCCCTAATAAACCACACACTTCCTTTTCTGTCCTCGGTGCCGGCATCCCTTATATGGCTTTTACTTTTTCGGGGTCCACTTTGATACCCTGCTGGCTTACAATGAAACCCAACAATTTGCCTGATCTGACGCCAAATGTACACTTGTTCGGATTTAACCTTAGTCTGAACTTGCATAGTCGTTCGAATAGCTTTCGTAAATGTATGATGTGTTCCTCCTCCGTATGGGATTTGGCGATAATATAATCTACGTACACTTCAACCTCTTTTTGGATCATGTCATGGAATAATGTGACCATTGCCCTCTGATAGGTTGCCCTTGCATTCTTGAGACCGAATGACATTACTTTGTAGCAGAAAGTTCCCCATGGTGTCATAAAGGTAGTATTTTCCATGTCTTCGGGCGCCATTTTGATTTGATTATAGCCCGAGAAGCCGTCCATGAATGAGAATACTGAGGCTTGAGCTGTGTTATCCACCAGAACATCTATGTGGGGTAGCAGGAAACCGTCTTTGGGGATTGCTTTGTTCAGATCTCGATAATCCACACACATGCGTACCTTGCCGTCTTTCTTGGGTACTGGCACAATGTTAGCTATCCAGGGTGGATAATCTACCACTTCTAAGAACCCTACGTCAAATTGTTTAAGAACCTCTTTTCTGATTTTGTTGGATATATTTGGACGAGTTATCCTGAGTTTTTGCCTAACTGGAGAACACCCTTCTTTGAGAGGTAGTCTATGCACCACGATGTTTGTATCCAACCCTGGCATATCCCTGTAAGAACAGGCGAATATATCCACATACTTATATAATAACTTGATCAACTTGTCTTTGACGCTCTGCTCCAACATTGCCCCTAACTTGATTTCTTTCGGATCTTCCCCTATGCCCAGATTAATGGTCTTAATAGCCTCTTGATATGGTTGTATGTTGTCAGCCTTTCGTTCTATTTCTCTTGCCATTTCCTCAGAGAGTTCAAAATCTTCATCATCTTCCTCTTCGGCTTGGTTGATAGGAGCATCAAAATTATATTGGGGTTGCAGCAGTAACATTATCAGTGGTTTTAGGCATGGATCTACACATTTATCATGTTTTGGTGCAAACTTTAGTATATGAGTTTTTGAAAATGCATATGCAGAGAAAGTATTTCCATTTTTTTCAGGAATAAATGCAAGAGAAAGACAAGGATCTTGATTGAAAACATAATATAACTTTTATTGATTATAAATATTGTCTGAAACAAAATGGGGAACCCTTACAAGCAACCCCTATGCCTCGGGCTTGACATAGGTTCTTTCAAAAACAAGAAAAATTACTTAGGAAAGAAAAAGATCTCGGGAATCTCCATGGTAGTCCAACTTTTGATTTCTTCTCCTGGAGCGCACTCCCTGATAAATTTCGTTGCCTTTCTGGTGTGAACTTCGTTGGATATCATCGCCACGTGTCTTCCATGCTCTGTTCCCTTGTTGACAAAGGTCTCCTGAATCGGAGGGAAGCGTGCTTTTCCTTTTGGAGTAGCTTTCGATGATTCATAGCCTAATCCAAAGTGATTCTTCTTCTCATGGATTTCTGAGAGCTTTCCCCATCCTTTTGAGGCATCACATCCCATGGTTGCTTGCAGATCTCTCCATGATGTCACCTTAGGCTTATTACCCTTCTCGACTGGTAAAGTCACCATTGAAGCAATTTCCAAGGCTTGGAACGGGGTCACTATACAGTATTCGTCAGCACTGATATATCTGTATAATTCAATGTAACTTACGAAGATATCTTCCTCACCATCGATTATGATTAATTTCCCTTCCACTAGGAACTTCAGTTTTTGATGCAGGGTCGAGGTGACTACCCCTGCTGCATGGATCCAAGGTCTCCCTAGTAAGCAAGTGTATGATGGTTCTATATCCATGACCTAGAAAGTGATATTGAATATATGCGGCCCGATTTTAACTAGAAGATCCACCTCTCCTAACACCGAGCTTCGAGAACCGTCAAATGCTTTCACTATTGTATAACTTGGCCTCATCACAACGTCATCTATTGTTAACTTTATCATACTAGACTTTGGAAACACATTAAGGGCAGAACCAGTGTCAGTGAGAACCCTGGATAAATGGGTAGCTCCTATTTGCATAGTAATATGGAGTGCCTTGTTACGAGCTCGACCCTGTGGCGGAAATTCATTGTTGCTAAAACCCAGGTATGATCTGAAGGTTAGGTTTGCTACGACATTATCAAATTGATTTACTGAAATTTCTTCCGTGACGTCAGCTGAGCTTAGTACCTTCATCAAAGAGTCTCGGTGTGCTTCAGAGTTGATGAGTAGTGAGAGTATGGAGATTTTGCTGGAGTTTGGTGAAGCTGATCCACCACTCTGTAATCACTTCTTTTGATTATTTTAAGAAACTCTCATTCCCCTTGATCAATAATGTTTTTTCTTGGAGATTCTGCCTCTTGACTTGTATCAACCATTGCTTTTCCTTTGTCCTTTGTTGGAGCCTCATCTTTCTTCTTTGATGGTTCAGCTCCAAAAATTTGACCGCTTCGGGTCATACCCCTTGTCTCTGCTATATTAGAAATTTTAGGTCCCTGACTTGGTGAGGGCTCACTCTCTTGTTTCACTCCATTAATGTATACGACCAAGTCATAACTCCATGGCACTTCTTTGTTACTCTCATAAGGGATAGGTCAGGGTCCCTTAATCACCATTGTGGCCTTTGGAATAGTTGGTATTAAGAGATTCTTCTTGGGTGCCATTCTTGTGGTCTCGGTTGATTCTTCCCATGGGATCACTAGAGTTTTCTTGTTAAGATCTGGGCCTTGGCAAGGGATTACCAATGGCTTCTTTCCTTCAATCGTGGCTACATATTTTTCTTCAGGGTATGGTCCGAATTGGACTATCCCCTGGTCCATTATCTTTTGCAAAGTTCTTTCAAAGGCTTTATTATGTTCCAACAGGAATCCACATTCGAACAGATATTATTTTAACAAGTTGATTAGGGTTTCTGCTTATCTGATTGCCCTAAAGTCAGTGGCTACTTCAATTGCATTTATTGTCAGCCCTCCATGTGGAGGCATGGGATTTGTCTTGATGTTAGGTTTCTCAAAGGTGATATCTTGAGATTCTAACAAGTCATGCACTTTATGTTTGAATGCTCAATGTTTCTCTATGGTGTGCCCCGGAGAATTAGTATGGTATTCGCATTTGGCATCGGCATTATACCTTCGTGGGAGTGGTCCGACTGGAGGAGCTAGAGGTTTGATTTCCACCAATGACGCCTTAACCAAGTGGTTTAATAACTGGTTGGGTGGCATAGGGAGTGGATCAAAGTTTCTTTGTGGCCTTTTAAATCTATCTTGTTGTTGCCCTTGTGGGATCATTAGTGGTTGTGATGCCCTTGGTTGTGAGGCTACAACGTTAATTTCTCCCTCTTTTCTATTTGGGTAGTTTGAAGCAGGTCTTTTTGGATTATAGGGGGCGTTTGATGATCCCCGTGATATCTTCCCACTTTTTATTCCAGTCTCGATTCTTTCTCCGATAGTCACTAGATCTGATAATCTCGAAGAGATACTCCCAACCATTTTCTCATAATACAGCCCTTGTGTTGCACCCCAAAATTTGCCCTCCCATATTCTTCAAGAAATTGCCAAGTCAAGCTGCAAAATTCCCCAAGGGTTGCACAGTGCAAAGGGCTCCCATACAGTCAAAACTAGGGTTTGTGTTCTGATCAAGAAAATGGAGTTTCCAAAGACCCAATCAAGTCTCATATGCCTACAAATATGGTCAAGTATCCTCATATCAAGTTTCAAGGCATTCAGCACAAAATTGCACAGTCAAAACCCTAAATTGCACTACAGTCAACTGTAGGGGCAAAATGGTCATTTGACAGTCAAAAGTTCAAATTTTTGGTCAACATATCATTTTGAAGCCACAAACATCATTTGATCAATGCGTGATCATGATTCTCAAAACTTGGCTCAAAAATCATCAAGATGCAAAAGTGTCCTTATTTGGACAGCTGAAAAAGTCAACTGAAATTGACCAGGGCATAACTTTCACATGGATTATCAGAAAAAATTCCATCCAAAGCTCATTTTGAAGAGAAAGACATTTCCTACAACTCATCTTCATACTTCAAGTCCAAGAAATGCTCTCACAAAAAGTTATCAATTTCAACATTATAGGTCATTTTCAAAAGTCAACAAAAAGGGACTTTAAGTCAAAGGCCATAACTTGAGATTGGTAAATCAAAATGACATGGGACCAAAGGCATTGGTTAAAGGACTCAAAGACCTTTCCAAAATGTCCAAGAACATGAGAAAATCTTAAATATTGAGCAAGTTATGCCTTGTGGAAGTTGGGAAATTTTTGGATATTTTGAAAAGTCAACATTACTTCAAATGACCTAAAATTGCTAATGGGCCCATTTTTCTTCCATGATTCATCATCCATGACATGTGCACGACCACTTGGCCCAAAGGGAAGTATTTTCTCATTTTTATTTATTTATTTGAATTTTTATTTATATTAATTCATTTAAATCAAATTAAATATAGGAAAAATACTAACCTAAGTTTTCAAATCTTTTTGTACATATTTCAGCCTCAAGATTTCGTGCCTAAGTCAATAAGGAAAGATTTGGAGCAAATTGATCATAATTGGCACAAGAACACTTGAAAAAGATTGAAAAAAGATTCTTAAAAAATCAAATCTTCAATTCATGAATACAAGAGATTTGATTGAATTTTGTTAACCTAATACATTCACTACATAAGCATAAACCAAACCCTAATCACGATAGAGGCTAAGCTGCGCAGGAGAACCAAGAACAAACTTGAAAAAATTTGCAAAAAGTCAAAACTGTAAACACCTCTATAGGGCGATTCAAGACCTAATTTTCATTCCAATAGCTTCCTTGGAGATCATTGATCATATTCCAATCAAAAACCTCAAGCTTTGCGCTTTGGAACGGTATACAGAAGTCCCTCTTGTTCCATTTTTTTTCATTACCGTGCTTCATTATTTATACACATTCATGGCATTCTAATTATATATTCATGATCAGTGAAGCATTTGCAAACTAACCCATGCGATTAATTGAGTTTTTGCAAGCTGTAGACGATTCCACCATTGCCAAATTCTAGGGTTTTCAGGATGAGAAATTAGGGCTTTTGAAACAAAGTAAAATTAGCCCTCAAGACCACCATCATTGGATTCAGCAGGTCTGGACGAAGAAAACACCATGCTCGCGCCCAATTTATGACCACTTGAGAGCTAATCGCTATTTTCCAATAGCATGCCTAAAACAACGCGTGTGAAACCGTGGCCTAAGTGTTTTGTGTTTCAGAAAAGTGGAGAAGACGAATTCGTGGCACCCGGTGATTGGATCATTTAAAATTCGCGCGCGTTAGTGGACCCTGGTCGTTGTTTCTTTTATCATGTTTATTTGATATTATATATTAAATGTAATTGAAGTGGCTCAGTGGTAGGTACATATGCTTGTAATGTCCATGACCTGGGTTCGAGCCCCAGGTCTTACATATTTCCATACTATTTTGCAATAACCATTCCCATGCAGCTTCAGCATAAATGCACACCATACATCCTCCAGATCCAAGTGTGCACGCGTCCAAGAGATTCAGATCAAGGGCCCAGAATTAAAGAGCACGCTAAGTCCTAGTCAACCATCCAGCATACTACTCAAAAAGGTCAAATGGACCCAGGGTTTTGGGCCAGATTATTCAAAATTATACCTCCTATTGGGGCCTGAACCCCCCCCCCCCCCATGGTTTGCAATTTTCTATCTTTTTCTCATATTTTATTTTTTTCAATTATTGTTTTATTTGCTTTATTGTTTTGATTTAATTAATTATTTTTACAAAATATAAAAAATGCCTAAAAATCAAAAAAGACAAAAAATATAATAAACACTTTATTTTAATTACTTTCATAAACAAATTGCATGTAAATAAATTAATTTAAATTAGGGTTTTAATGTTAATTCTTTTCATGAAAAAAATCTAAAAAGAAGTAGAATTAGGTTTAATTAATGTTTTTATTCCTTTTTAATTTTTCTTTCTCATAATAATATTTATTTATTTATTTATTTTTATCATCAAATTTGCATGTAAATTAATTAGGGCTTAAATTAGGTTAAAGTTTCATGTTTTTCTTAATAAATTAAAATAATTAGAATTAGGGTTTGCATCTCATTTGAATTTTAATTAATTTTTCTATTAAATCTTAAAACACTAAAAAACACCAAAAACAAATTCTTGCTTTCTTTTAATTTTAATTTTATTTCCTCATTAACTTTAATTTTTTGCAAAAGGGTCCAACGCCCTCGTTTCGCTCATTATTTCTTATTTATTCGCATATTTATTTTATTCCGTTTAAATACTTATGTATCTCTCCCGAAGCCTTGTAATTACTTCTCGCACTTTTTTTTTCTTTTAATTCTTTACCTTTCTGTCAAATCGGGTCCGGTTTAATTTTGGCGATGTGGACCCGCGCCATTTGTAATAGCTTTAGAATTTACTTTTCCTCGCAACTCTTTAACTGTTAAACAAAGCATGCAAGAATGAATGGACCTAATAAAATCAAGCGTAGAACACCGATAACATGACAAGACAAAAATAAATGAATCTGACACACAAATCGCACACACCACCCCTAGGGTACGCCTCACTGTTGCCTTGCCTCGAAAGGCGATCGTCGAGTAGAGGATGTCTTAATAAGTCCTCATGATCCGGGAACCTGGCATGAGGGTAGCTTCTAAGGTGTCTTCCCATTGCTCTGGTGATCACCATGTCCCGAACCTCGAATTGACCCGAACACCTCCAACGGTGGTGCTACCTACCTCTCAATGGTGGGATGGCATTACTTTAAAGGACATTTACACAGACGAATTCCTTAGGGTAGGTAGGTTCTCGTAGATACTTGCTCTAAACTTCAAAACAAATTCCAAAATACTTTTCACACCAACACATTTTCAAAAGGCTTTCAAAACAATTTTTCAAACACTCTGACACAAGAGTCGAACTAAAATTTTCAAAGAAACTTTTTCAAACCCACGCACACATTGAAAAGCAAACAGACAATTTTGAAAACACAAATGAGCAAGTATCTAAGAGCCCATGGATAACCATTGATAGAAAGGGTGCTAACACCTTCCCTTTCTATAACCTACCTCCCGAACCGAGAGCAATCTCTTTAAGGAATTTTTCTGTGCTTTTGTCCTTTCCATTTGGAGAAAATAAAAGACGGTGGCGACTCTTGCTTCCGCGACATTTCGCGAACCAGCGTTAAACAGTCAGTTCCAGATCCACCGATCACACCTTGCAAAGTTCCCATGAACATATCTACTAATTCCTTTTCTGATAGTGGT
Organism: Vicia faba; assembly: GCA_948472305.1. Taxonomy (NCBI): domain Eukaryota; kingdom Viridiplantae; phylum Streptophyta; class Magnoliopsida; order Fabales; family Fabaceae; genus Vicia; species Vicia faba. Next base: position 893,076,674 of record OX451737.1, read on the forward strand.
GGTTTCACACGGGATACCATCTCCCTCCATCTTTGAGCATATTCTTTAAAGGACTCTTTTTTCTTCTGGGGCGGATTTTGGAGTTTCATGCGGGTAGGCGCCATGTCCAGGTTATATTTCTAATGCTTTAAGAAAGCATTAGCAAGATCTGCCCAGGTTTGAATGTGTGTTCGCTCCAGTTGCATATACCAGTCTAAAGATGCCCCACTTAGGCTATCCTGAAAATAGTGAATCATCAACTTCTGATTGTGGGCCTGGGCATGCATCTTCCTACAATACATGCATAGATTATTTCTTGGACAGGTGAGCCCCTTGTACTTTCCGAAATCAGGTACTTTGAACTTTGGTGGAATTACCACATCCGGAACTAGGAACATTTCGAGAGGGTCTACCTCAAAAGCGTAAAAAACTTCCACCGCTTTTAATCTTTCCTCCAGAGCTTTGTATTGATTCATTACCAGTGGATTGACAATAACCTGAGTAACAGTCGTCTTTAAGGGTTCCTGGTTGGCATCCTCTGGGCCGTGGTCTCCGTATTGAAGGTCCAAGTAGTTGTCTGTGTTGTTGATTGGGATTTGTAGGGTCCCTACTTTTGATGGTGGTGGACAAACCCTTCAGTCTCAGCTTCTTGTTGGACCATGACAGACTTTTGGAGTCCTACCTCTGGTTCTTTCCTTGGTTGGTGATTGCTTGATGCACCAATGGTTTGGGCTATTTCTTCGAAAGCTACCCTGGGAATCTGGTTCTGCATGTCAATGATGTTCTTCAGAGCTAGAAGAACTTGGCACAGATCTCCCTTCATTGAACTCACATCACCCTTTACTTGGTCAAGATCTTCTTTGAACGCAGCCTGAGTCTCCTCAATTTGTTCCATTTCTTTTTGCCGGTAGGCCCTTGTTTGATATGGAGGCCAAGGAGGTGGAGATCTTCTTCTACCAATGGTTTATTGGAGAGATTTTGCAAGAGATGAGTTTTGATATTATATGCAGGTGTTTTATGAATGCATGTATGCAAATGAATGAACATGAAATGTCTTATTCACATAGGTACACTGTTATCTTTTATTTATTATTATTTTAATTGGTGACTATCTTTGAAATGGATACGCAAACGAGATACAGAAACAAAATACCTTTATTGAAAGTAACATAATCCAGATATTGAGAAATATTATAACTTTGAATCAAAACTTTTTTACATAAACATAAATGAAGGGAAATAAATCTTCTAGGTACGCCTGTGGATGTGTGATCTAAAACCATCAACCATTTCTCGACAAAGATGGAGAAAGTCTTCAACATCCTTTGGAAGAGGAACCATCACACTTTCTGCGTCTCTTAGACTTCTAGGGATATCCTCAATAAGATTGTTGGCTAAGAAGACAAGCTTTTCATGTCTTTCTTTGTAATGCCAGTACTCTCGGTAAAGATGTGGGATTATCTTATGGTTGTCTCTCCCTACTTGGGCGATCTTGACATACTGCTCTTCCCAATACATCTTTTCACCCCTCATTTTCGTATAAAGTCTCTGCTGAATAAGGAAGTCTTTTTCGAGACCCTGCAATTCTAGGCATACTTGTTTGTATTCTTCATTTTTCTGAACCAAGAGTCCTTGTGCCTCCATCCTCTCGAGGCGTTCCTTATTCTCTACTTCTTGATTGTCTTGAATTCCCGTGGTGAGGTACTTTATTTGATCTTCTTGGTCCAAGGAAACTTGTGTTAAACCTTGGATCTGGGCTTTTAGGTCTTCCTCTAGCAGCTTATTGTCATGTGTAGCCTTTTCATACCATCTGGTTAACTTTCCAATTTCTGCAGCAGCATCTTCTAACCCTTGGTTGTGGGAATCCAGATTGAAGGTTGCACTTAGCAGCCCTTCGGTTGTACGCTTTCGCTTGAGACTCTCATTCTCCAATGCTTTTTGATCTCTCTCAATTTGCAGGTCCTTGGACTCAAGTTTGAGCTGCATCTGCTTCTTCTCTTTGGTTAGATCGTGAAGGTTGAGTTCTAACTCTTTCTTTTCCGTTTGAGCTTGTTTAGGGCATTTTTCAAATTGTCAATTTCTTCCAAGGATATAGGCGTGACTTCTGGGACCTCTATCTTGTACCCTGGATCTATCTTAAAGGGAAACTTGATAATTTATACCCTATCTCTGACCCATTTGGTATAAGGCTCTCTTGCCACGGCATTCTTTCTTTCAGCTCTCCTCTTATTGTCCTGATTCTAAGCCCGGATAACCTTGTTCAGTAACTCTTGGTCCTTTCTACCCATATCGTGGATGATCAATGGTCGGAGTTGTTCGTCCGTAGGTATGTCTTCTAAGGGATACCCTAGCTATCACAGGGCCAGAGTAGGGTTGTAGTTAATACAACCTCGTGATCCAATCAACGGGGCATTAGGAAAGTCTCCACAGCTAATAGTGATGTCACCAATATCCAGCTTCCTTTCATACCATAGTACCGTATTTGCAGTGAGAGACTTTAATTTCTGGGGCCATTCGTATTTGGTCAGCTTCAGAATCATATAGTCTTCTTTGTAAAGATGAGTCATGAACCAAGTATATAGGAGTGGAATGCAACAATTTAAAGTGCCTTTTCTCTTTTCATACATCACATGAAAAGTGTAATAAACTTCAGCAAGTAGAGTAGGAGTTGGATCAGTATTAAAGACTTTCGCGCCCCAAAATATGCTAATGATTGCAAGGTCAATATAGTCTGTGGTCCGAGGAAATAAAATTACACCAAATACCAGTAGCCTCAAACAATCAACACAAGACTCTCATTCTTTATAATTAGAAAATTCAAGTGCCTTAGCCACCAAGTATATCCTTTTGATTCCTTATATTGGACCTTCCCGTCGGTAATTTTGCACTAACTCGGGGTAAGGGATCCCTAAGCCTTTTGCCAAAACTTTGACTTCAACAGTTTGTCTGATACCTACATAGGCCTTCTCTTTGGAAAAGTTCAGAATTCTGTCAAATTCTTCTAGAGCCGGTGCTAGCTGGAAGTCTTGGAAAGTAAAACATCTCAGTGTAAGGTCGTAGAACTGAATGAGGGCAGATACAACATCTATTTGAACATCTACTCTGGTCAAGTCAAGGGTATCCCCATAGCGGTGAGCGTACATCTTCAGAGCTCTCTCAGATAACTTCCCACTTATAGTTTTGATTACCGAAAGGTCGGGCTGGAAGGCATTGACGCGGACAAGTTGTTTCCCTTTGGTATCCATTTTTTTGTTTAGACAGTCCTTAAAAACATGATTTTAATATCTTTTGTTTTGGTACCCTGTGAATAAGAAAGATAAAAGACGCAATTGATAAATATATAACAAATATGAATGCATGAATGAATGGATGCATGGTTTAGTGGCGGGGTTTTGGTGATAGGTACCCTTAGAAGGTAGGTTCCTTAATTTTGACCTACGGTTAATTTACCCTACCAAAAGATGGCTTCCTTAAGGGTGTCATGAATAACACTAGATGGAAAAGGTGCAAGGGCCTCCCTTAGGTGGAGCCTCTTTACGGACCGAAACTTTCGTCTCAAAGTCGTGAAAGGTCTCGTCATGAGATTTTAGGTTAAGGTCCTTACAAAGAGTCATGGGTGCCCTTCCAAAGTCCTACTCGTCAAGAGGATATCTCTCGATAAGTATTCCTTTTTCGGAAGTTCACCGATTTTAGGCGAAGTCATCACATAAACTCGCAGGGATGATGTACCCCCTAAGCTAATAGACGAACCTTCTTTCTAAGGGTTATTGAAAATATTTTCCTTGAAATGAAAATTCCCGCCACATAGAAAATATATAATAATAAAGAAAAATAGGCAAGAAAAAAATAAATGCAATAAATAAGTTAATGCTGATAAATAAATAAAAATAACCCAAAAGAGACCTAAAACCTAGGGTTAAGGAGAGTCCCCAACAGAGTCGCCAATTGTTGCAACTGGTTTTTAAATTAGAGCCGCCACTATTAGTTTTTATCCTAGGTAAGGGAATCTAACAGAAAACCCTAATTCGCAGACAGAGATTCCAGGTTTCGGACTTCTTTAGATGAAAGGAAGGTGTTAGACACCTTTCATCTACCTTGTTCAGAAGGACACTAGGTTTTAGGTTTAAGTTTGGGGGAAATAGGGTTTTAAATTTTAATAGGGGAAAAATGGATGTTAATTTTTTATAGGGGAAAAGAGTTTAAATTTTTATAGGGGAAAAGTGTCTTAATTTTTTAATAGGGGAACTCGCCACGATTTTTGATCGTATGCCTACGTATCCTTTTATGAGGAATCAGAGTCCCAATTCGTAGTTTATATGGGCTTGTGTTTTTCAGGGGTTGCAAACATACTTTGAATCACCTCGCATTTTGGCCGGGAGTTGTGATTGCAGAGATTTTGGCTAAATGTGCAGTAAGTCAAAATATGTTGAAACCCATTTGCAAAAATAGTTGTTTAGATTAATTGATTGTGAAAAAAAAGGTTGAGATTTGTTGAGTGTTTTTTATAGATATTAATTGCAAAAGATCTTATTAATGCTTGACATATAAAAAATATTTAATGCAAATAATATAATAAAATAATATGCAATTTTTTATGTAAAAATAATTTAGGTGATATAATAATATTCACAACAAAAATCAATAATTATAATAATAGAAAAATAATTACAAAATAGAAAAGTAAAAGGAAAAAACAATTTATGAATAAGGGGTGTATCTTCTGGTTGTTAAGCCCTAGAAAAAAAATGTGAAAAAGGGATGTTCTGAAAGGGACAGAAAGTTCTGCAGGGGATGTAGGGAAATTGACTGGGTTTTGGCCCCAGTCGCAGAACTTCTGAAGAGGTACGATGTAAGCTAGTTAGCAAAGTCAGAAAATAGGGATGTCAAATTCTGGGCTAAGCCCACTACTCATAGTTTCTGAAAAAAGGGCTGATAGAAAGTATATAAGTCTAATGCTGATTCTGGGCAAGGAAAAAAATCTGAAACCTAGGTCAAGCCTAGTAAGAACTTCTAAAATGGGAACCACATCTGAACGTAAGAAATTAGCGTGAATGTATGCAATCAGAATATAAAACTAGCTACAGATCTTTTCTATAGTTTCAACCCTGCCTATGTTATTCTGACCCTACCCAACATGAAAACAGTAAAGAAACATGTTAAAATTTGTTACCCCTTTGGCGCTTTTACTTCTGATTCTGGCGCGTGTTTTGATGTCCTTTCCTTCTTCTTCTGTAGATTTTGGTGACAGCAGTGACGAAAGGTGGAGCGACGAAGAACTAGGGTTCCAGATATTGGAACCTCAGTTACTCTTCTGCGTGTTCTTCTTCTGGGTTTTCCAGAAACTTTTGTGTTCTTCCTATTCTTGCTCCTATTGTGTTTTTCTTGTTTTTGCAAAATTTTCTGCAAATTCGTATCTCTCTCTCCAGAAACTTTTCTCCTCCTTTTTTCCTCCTCCCATTTTCTAATTTTCTCCTCTATTTATAATGTTCAATTTTTAGGCTTGGACTATGGCTAGAACAAAGATTGAGGATACAATTAAAAATATTTGATTGGAATTGATTCTCTGTGGAAGATTTGATTGAAATTGATACAGCGCACGTCCAATAGATTTAGGCTTGGGTTGCTTAGCCTCTGAAACTCTGAGCTTGGGCTGTGGAAGATAATCTGATTCTGCCCTTGCTTGACTCTGCTAGAAGATCTGATATTCCAGTTCCGTACCAGCACTAGCTTATGCGTAATTTTGGCTCTGATCTGCACAACTTTTGCATTCATTTCTGTAAAGAAGAACTTCCGGGATTTCTGTCTCAAAAGTTTTGATGGGTTAGTGCTTGATCCATACAGCCTAGCATTTCTTTGTTTGCAGTCAGAACTTCTCCCTTAATTCAATTGGGCCTAGCGTTAATTCTTCCCCTTTCTTTTACATACTCCCATATTTAATTTTCACCCTTCCTTTTTTAATAACAACTAAATCTTCTTGTTTTAAAATAAACCCTTTGATCTTGAATAAAGATAGTCCATCAGATAATGATGTACCATCTTTAATTAACTAATCCTAAGAAAAAAGGATCGCTAAGGTAGGACAAATTTGGGGTATGACAACAGTATCTCAGCGTTACTTGGGGATTTAAGAAGTTAAACAATACAGTAGGAAATAAAAACTCTGGGGATTTTCAATCAAACCCAACACTTGGCGAGACAAAACCCAAAAAGTTGACAATTGTTTCAACACTTCTTAGAAAAGATATTGCTCTTGTCTAGTTTCCTGGGAAACAAACGACAATAATGCCATCACTGCAAAGGGCGATGTCTTGCAAATGATTCTACCTCAGCATACAAAGGGATAAGGGACTTTCGTCATATGAGCGAAGACCTTATTGGGGGATCTGGGATAGAGGCTTCAGACCATGCAAACTCGAAATCAAAATTATCAACCTAGAGAGAAAATCTGAACCAAGACTTGACTAGAGAAAATTGGATTACAAACCCAACACCGCACCATACATCAATTGGTATCATCTCTAACTATTTGAGAAGCACAAGGAGATTATGCGCATATCTGCAAGAGTGACATGGGAGAACCTTCCTGGGGAATATACATTTCCAAAATTTTAGAGTTCGTCCATCCTCGGAGTCACTATCTTTTGTTTTTCTTGAATCACAAAATCTGAAGTAAAAAGTAATTTGTAAATCATTTTCAAAAACAATTTTATTGTTAAATATCTTTGTTTTAAAAATTACTATCAATAATAAATGGAATCTTTGCAAACAAAATAAAATAAGAATTCCAAAGAATTGGATAAAAGCTCAAACTTTATTAATAGAATGGTAGTCTGCGAATGACGAGCCCTATAGATGATTACAAAGATTTGAAAATGGTAATATATTGGAAAAGATACATTAAAATACAATGACCACTATTCTCCCTAACAACTTTAAATTCCTGAGCAGTGACTTGTGTTGAAGTGTGGTGAGGATTCGATAAGATTGTTGCTTTAATGATCAAGTCTTGTCTGACGCAATTAATTGCCAAGAAATCCCTAACTTTTTCCTAGATTAACCTTGGGGTTTTCAACCTAGAGGGAACATTTATTCTGTTTGTGTCTCTTACTTTTGCCTAGACCGCCCTTTCGGGCTTACATCCTACCGAGACGCTCTTTTTTGCCTAGGCCGCCCTTTCGAGTTTTTGACTTAGTGAGCTATTCTTTTATTTCTTTAGGCAAAGTATTTCTTGACTGCATCAACAGTCATAGGACGTGGGAACTCCTCACCATCCATAGTTTCAAGAATCAAAGCACCACCAGAGAAGGCTTTCTGGACAACATATGGGCCTTCAAAATTGGGAGTCCACTTTCCCCTAGAATCAGTGTTAAAAGACATGATTTTTCTGAGCGCGAGGTCGCCTTCCCTGAATTCACGAGGCTTGACCTTATTATCAAAAGCTTTCTTAATTCTCTTCTAGTAAAACTGACAATGACACAAGGCTGTCATTCTATTTTCTTCAATCAAATTCAATTGGTCAAACCTATTTTGGACCCATTCAGCCTCTGACAATTTGGTTTCCATTATCACACGTAAAGAGGGAATATCAACCTCAACGGGAAGCACTGCTTCCATGCCATACACAAGAGAGGATGGGGTTGCCCTTATTGAAGTGCGGATAGATGTACAATTCCCGTGCAAAGCAAAAGGGAGCATTTCATGTTGATCTTTATAAGTAACAACCATTTTCTGGATGATCTTCTTTATATTTTTATTAGAAGCTTCAACAGCCCCATTCATCTTTGGCATGTAAGGAGATGAATTATGATATACAATCTTGAATTCTTCACAAAGTTCTGTCATCATCTTCTTATTCAAATTCGAGCCATGTCAGGGATAATCCCGCTTCTGCACACCACACCATACCGACATATAAGATTAATTTTGATAAAGCGTACTATCACCTGCTTAGTAACATTAGCATATGAAGCTGCTTCCACCAATTTGGTGAAGTAATCAATTTCCACCAAGATGAAATGATGTCCATTCGACGCTTTGGGTTCAATCATTTCAATCATGTCAATACCCCACAGAGAAAGGACACTGGGAAGAAATAACATGGAGAAGCGTCAGAGGCACATGAATTTTGTCAATGTAAATCTGGTACTTATGGCACTTCTTTGCAAATTTGTAACAGTCATATCCCATTGTCAGCCAATAGTAACCTTCCATAAACATCCTTTTTGCCATCAAATGTCCATTGGCATGAGTACCAAAGGAACCTTCATGGATTTCATGCATCAACATGTCTTGCTCGTGTCTATCCATGCATATGAGCAAGACCATGTCATAATTTCTTTTGTATAGCACATCTTCATTGAGGAAAAAGCTGCCTTCCAACCTTCTCAATGTCTTCATATCTTTGTTTGACGCAATAGTCGGGTATTCCCGAGTCTAGATAAAATGCTTGATATCATAATACCATGTTTTTTTGTCTGACGTTCCCTCTATTGCAAACACATGAGCCGGTCTATCCAAACGTCAGACTGTGATACGAGGCACATCGTTCCAAGTATTTACTTGCTACATGGAAGCCAAAGTAGCTAAAGCATCTTTCATCTGATTCTCATCTCTTGGAATGTGATGAAATTCAAGTTTATTAAAGAAAGGTACTAATCTTCTAGCATAGTCTTTGTAGGGAATCAATCCAACATGAAGAGTATCCCATTCTCCTTTAATATGATTTATTACCAAAGCTGAATCGCCATATACATATAGAATTTTGATTCTGAGATCTATAGCCTCTTCGAGACCCATGATGCAAGCTTCATACTCTGCCATCTTATTGGTACAATCAACTGCCAATATTACAGTAAAAGGGATATGCGACCCATAAGGAGTGATAATCACGACACCAATTCCTTTCCCATAAGAATTCACAGCTCCATCAAACACCATACCCCAACGGGATTCAGGATCAGGACCTTCCCCAGACAAAGGTTCATCACAATCTTTTATTTTCAAAAACATCACATCCTCATCAGGAAAATCATATTTAACAGACTGATAATCGTCAACTAGTTGGTGAGCAAGATATTCTTCCAACACACTGCTTTTTATAGCTTTATGAGTAAGGTATTCAATATCATATTCAAACAACAACATTTTCCAATGGGAAATTCTTCCAGTAAGAGCAGGCTTTTCAAAAATATACTTAATTGGATCCATTTTGGAAATGAACCAAGTAGTATGATTCAACATATATTGCTGCAACCATTTTGCCGCCCAGGCCAAAGCGCAACATGTTTTTTCCAGCATAGAATATCACGACTTACAGTCAGTAAACTCCTTTCTGAGATGGTAAATAGAATTTATTTTCTTCCTGTTTCATCTTATTGTCCCAAAATGCAGCCCATAGAATTCTCTAACACTGTCAGATACATAATCAATGGTCTTCCTTTAATAGGAGGGAGAAAGATAGGAGGTTCAAGCAGATAATCTTTAATACTTTCAAATGCCCTTTGGCAATCATCTATCCACACACAACCTTGATCTTTCTTTAACAACTTAAAGATCAGCTCACATGTTGCAGTCATATGGGAAATAAATCTGGAAATGTAATTCAACCGTCCAAGGAAGCCTCTAACTTGGTTTTCAGTTCTTGGTGCTGGAATTTCTTGAATTGCCTTAACTTTATCATGATCAATTTCAATTCCTTTCTGAATGACAATGAAACCTAGCAACTTTCTTGATCGAACACCAAAGGTGCAGTTATTTGGATTTAAGCGGAGACAATACTTCCTCAAACGCTGAAACAATTTCAACAAATCTTATATATGCCCTTCTTCAGTTTGGGATTTGGCAATCATATCATTAACATATACCTATATTTCCTTGTGCATCAGATCATGGAATAGGGTTGTCATAGCCCTCTGGTACGTTGCACCAGCGTTCTTCAACCCGAAGGGTATCACTCTATAACAAAATGTTCCCCAGGGTGTGATAAACGTTGTTTTTTCCATGTCTTCAGGAGCCATTATGATTTGATTATATCTATAAAATCCATCCATGAATGAGAATACTTTGAATTTTGATGTACTATCAACCAACATATCAATATGTGGTAATGGAAAGTCATCTTTTGGACTAGATTTGTTTAGATCTCTATAATCAATGCACATGCAAACTTTTCCGTCTTTCTTTGGTACTGGGACAATATTGGAAATCCACTGAGGGTACACTGGTGTCACAAGAAAACCAACATTAATCTGCTTTAGAACTTATTCTTTAATTTTTGCTTCCATATCAGGGTGAGTTCTTTGCAACTTCTGCTTGATTGGTGGGCATTCTGGCTTTAACGACAAATGATGTTCCACAATATCAGTATCTAACCTCGGCATGTCTTGGTAAGACCAAGAAAATATATCCACATACTCTTTAAACAATTCAAACAACCTGCTTTTCACCTCGAGATGAAGCAATGCTCCAATCTTGACTTCATTTGGATCTTCCTCTGAACCCAAATTGATCATCTCCAATGGCTCTTTATATGGCTGAATGGTGCTTTCCTCGCGCTCAAGAAACCGTGAAACCTCTTCTGGGATTTCATCATATTCTTATTCTTCGGCCACATACGCGTGATTTTCAAAGTTCGAAGAGGGTGCAGGGTCATTGTACTCAACGGTTTTTTAATTAATCTGTACATATGATTTATGATTGCTTTTAGAAACTGACACATATAGCAAGTGATTATGCATATTTATTTACAGTTATTATTTATTTTGAAAGGATTTTTCTAATTACCATTTCCCAAGAAAAAGAAGAGAAAAAGACAACTTGGGAATCAGAAACAACTTTTATTAATGATTTTAAGGATCAAAACAACAGATATGCCCATATAATATCAATACTTTCACCTTGGGCAGAGTGAAATATTTTGAAAAGATTTACAAACACAAATTACTTTGAAATATGAATGCAAGAGGGAACACCAATAGTGATCTAATTTTGGACTTTGACTCCATGCATCACATGGTTCGGCATTTCTTGCTCTGGCTCACCTTCCAGAATAACATTGATCTCAAGAGTAGTTGTATAAAGATAACCCTCATTGTGAAAGATGTCATGATATTTTCCCAAAGCAAACTTCAGCTTCATAATCTCACCTTTACTATTCTTCACGAAGAAACCCAAACCAGCTCTATTCTTATTCACAAGTGGATCAACAATCTTTCTCCACACCTTCATAGGGTCATTATGCACTACTTGTTGAGTATCCTTAATTGAGGATATAAAATCCTCATTTTTTTCTCAAGTTATAAATGGATAAAGCTTGGAACTGAGTTCCAATAGAAGCTTCATCAACTTCCACAACACTGAAAGAGGACAAATGAGATATTAACAAAGCCTGCTCCCCATTCATATGACCACCTTTCCTTCACAAACGAATTTCAGCTTTTGGTGAAAAGTTGATGTAACAGCTCCTGCCTCATGGATCCATGGTCGTCCCAATAAACAACGGTAGGAAGGAACTATATCCATAACCTGAAAAGTAATCTGAAATTAGTGTGGGCCTAAGTGAATAGGCAAATCTACTTCTTTGATGACAAACTTCCTCGAACCGTTAAAAGATTTCAAAATTATGCCACTCAGGGGCATGGGAGTTCCCTGGTACTTCAGTTTCATGAGTGTACTCCTCGGTATGACATTTATAGCAGACCCATTATTAATCAGCACATTGGACGAGGAGTCATTCTTACAATTCATGGAGATATGGAGAGCCAGGTTATGGTTCCTTCCTTCGCCGGGAAATTCATCATCATAGAAACTCAGGTTATTACAAGATGTAATATTCCCTACAACACTGCTGAATTGGTCCAGAGACATATCACTTTCCACAAAAGCCTGATCCAATACTCTCATAAAAGATTCCCTATGGGAAGAAGAGTTCATTAGCAATGCTAGAATGGATATCTTTGATGGAGTTTGCAACAATTGATCTACAATCTTGTAGTCACTCATCTTGATAATCTTCAACAAGTCGTCCATATATTTTTCCAAAGCAGTACCAGTAGATTCACCCTCTGCCTTCTTAGGTTCAGTACTTTCAGCAACCTTTTTATCAGCATTAACATTCTCTCGAATGACAGGTGCGAAAACACGACCACTGCGGGTCACTTGGCTGGCTTCAGCAATATTCTTGACATCAGACAAAGGTTGGATTGGAATTTCCACACCATCTTCCAAGATTGTCGCATTGTATTTATATGGCACGGTTTTGTCTGATTCATATGGGACAGGGCCTGGCAGGCAAATAACCAATAGAGCAATAGTTGGCTTGGTATGGTACTCAATCTCTATAAGTGCGGGAACACCAAAAAATGGTACAATAACATTCACCCCTTCTTCATAACATTTATACATTACATAATCATTGTTAGAGGACATATCTTCATTATAAGAAAAGAACTCATCTACAGAAACATACTCATCATCTAACACAATCTCGGCTAAGCAATCTTTAATCGCGTTAATTCCATTGTAATCATCTCTATTTCCTGAGACTTTGATGGTACCATTATCTAATAGCAACTGAACTCCCCTTTTCACAATGGAACAACCACGAGAATCTCTGCAGCTGATCTGGCAAGACCCCATAATGGTGTCCATCTTGTCCATTCATGTGACAGAATGTTGCGTACAGGTGCACCGAATCATCATTCATATAATTCATGTCAAAAATTCGGTATTCACCGGGACATCCATAGACCATATTCACATCTTCTTCATACTCTGCCCTTGGCCTTATTATATGAATGAGACCTTCGCCCATCATTTCCTGAAGATTAGCTTTTATCTTATCACATCCCTGGATATTTGTACTACAAATACTAAAACCAGCATGGTCGTGCGTATAGTAGCTGATTCACAGAGGTCAACATGCATCTTCACCATATCCCATCTAATTTGGTTGATATAAAAAATATGGAACTCCCCATGACAACCAGTAACCATGTTTACATCATTTTCTCCTCCATGTTTAGGCAAAGGATTATCTTTCACATTAGGGCCAACATCTTTAAAGGATAAGAGGCCAGATCTCACAATCTTTTGTACTTTAGATTTCAAAGGATAACAGTTTTCGATGTTGTGCCCTGGGGCTCCTTGATGAAAAACACACATATGACCTGCCTTATAATACCAGGGTAAAGGTGAAGGTATAACAGGGGGAGCCCTAGTTTGAACCAACTTCTTTTGAATGAAAGACGGGAATAACTCTGCATAGCTCATTGGAATAGAGTCAAAAGCTTCTCTCTTCTGACTTTGCCCTTGATTTCCCAGATGAGGCGGTCTCTGATAGGCAATAGTGGTTGGTGCTACATTGACAACTGGAGTCACAGAAGCAACCTGTTGCTGGTAGTGATGATGTCTTCTAGGTGGTTTAATCTTCCTCTCCCCAATAACAGCATTTGTTTCATATTCTTTATTTTGAAATAACCCGTACGATGACTTCTTTGTCCCTTCGTCTTTCGCAAGCGTCCTTCCCTAACAACTTCTTCTAGTTGAACACCCATGCTTACCATTTTGGTAAAATCACTCAGTGCACCGACAACCATCCTTTCATAATAAAGTGATCTAAGGGTTTTCAGGAAGACCTTGGTCGTTTCTTTTTCTCCCATAGGTGGTACCACATGGGAATCCAACTTGCACCAATGCTACACATATTCTTTGAACGACTTCTTGTCTCTCTGAGCCATCACCCTCAATTAGTCATGGTCAGGTTCCATGAACATATTGTACTTATATTGCTTGATGAAGGCTTCCCCTAGATCATTGGAGGTGTGAATATTTCTACTATCCAAACTCATATACCACTTCAAAGCGGAACTGGTTAAACTATCCTGGAAGAAATGAATGAGAAAACACTGATCATCAGTATGGGTGGACATTCTTTTGATATATGTCACCAGGTAGTCACAGGGAAAAGAGTTTCCCTTGTACCTCTCAAATTCCGGCACTTTAAACTTTGCTGGAACCTTTATGTTGGGAACTAGGCAGAGTTCAGTGACGTTCTTCCCACATAACTATTTTCCTCAAAGGGCCTTCATTTCCTTATGCATCTCATTGAATTGATCCTGAAAATCATCCAATCGGTCATAGAAACCAAAACTTTCACTCGGTAGAGGAACAGGACGATAAACCTCATCACTAAAAAACGACATATCATTCATCGTATGAGGTTCAGTATATTGGATCTCATTTCTAGCCATAGGAGTAACATGCACCACAAGAGGTGCAGAAGTAGTAGTAGCTTGAGAAACTAGAGCAACTTGAGCATCAAGATTGTAACCTTTTGGCATGAAATTTTCAAGCATTCCCCACGGTAACCCTGAGGCATACGATAATGAGCAACAGTAACTGGAGTAACAAAAATTGGAACTGTCAGAGCTTCGGAAGTGGCCATTTTTGTTGTGGCTGAGCAGAAGGAGGAACAAGTGGTGGCTGATTCTTAGCAGCCAACAATGATTCCGTCAAAGCAGTCAGATTAGCCATAACGGCCTTCAAAGCAACAACCTCTTTGCGCAACTCGCAATTCTCCTGTTCAAGATTCTCCATTTCTTCTTGGAATTAGCCCGAGTATTATACCGGTGAGACAGATTTTTGAACAAAGTCAGAGAAACACAATAAGACACATGGGTATGAACAAAAATGAAAGAAATTTGTGCAACATGATGCATGATATGCAATGCATATGATTTATTTATATTTATTAATATTTCAAGGGACTCGAAGAATTATAGACGATTTGCAAATATTAAAGTACCAATACATTTTGAAATACTGAAAATCTCATTATAATAATTTCAAAATGGATTACAACTTTTAGTACAAGTTTCAACAATCCTAAGTACAAGAGAATATAGAATCTAAAATTCTAAGAAGAAAAAGGGGATGAAGATCACTCCAAACACTAACGCTTTCCCGTGAGTCTTACAATCTGAGCCTTCAACTGCTTGTTTTCTTCTGCATACCTGTCGGCGACCCCTTTCCAAACACCAGAGTCAGGAAGTGAGTAACTAAGTCCTGATTGAGCTCTAGAGGAAAATAAATCCTCTTTCCTATTCATCATCTCTATAACGCGACTCTCTAAAATCTCAATCAGATCATCCTTCTCTTAAAAGTCTGCTCGGTAGGACATCTTTAAAGTTTGGCACTTGTTCTTCCACGCTTCCTTCTCCTGCTGCATCCTAACTAGGGAAAGCTGAAGCTCTTCCACATCATCTAAAAGGGGAGGAATGGTCTTAACAAACATATCAGGCATAGGTTCTTCATGGGAATATGGCATCTTCAACTAAATTTCCCTTGCATGTACCCACCGGAGATAAGGTTCCAAAGAAACAGCTCCTCTTAGTCCCAAGTCTTTTCTACTCTTCCTGTGAATTTGTGCCAAGCCTTTTTAATTTCTTCCTTAGCTTCCTTATGATCCTCTCCTTCTTTGAGAAAGAAACCACTCAGATGAATACTATTTGGTTTGTCTCTCATTGGATATCCAAGCTGACATCGTGCAAGAACTGGATTGTAGTTAATTTCTCCCTTTGTACCAAGAAGAGGTACATTGGGGAAACTACCACAACTATCAATAATCTCCACATCATAGTAAGCCCGATGATACCAAACAATGTCAGAATGAGTGAGAGCCGTAATCTTCGAAGCCCAACGAGGTTCCTTCTTGATATCCCAAAAAGCATCAGACCGAGGTAAGTGAGAAATAAACCACTGATATAAAAATGGCATGCAAAAAATGATCATCCCTCCATGATAAGAATCCCGAAGATGAATGGATTAATAAGCATCTCCTAATAATGTAGGAACTTGATTCCCAATCAAAAAGATTCTGCTGGCGTTAACATCCACAAATTTGTCAATGTTAGGAAATAAGAACAGCCCGTAGGCAAGTAGAGCAAAGATGGCCTCAAAAGCAACCGTACTCTTCATCCTAGAAAAGTAGTGAGATTTATCTAATAAAAACTGAGTTGGTAATCCTCTGATTCCTCCTTTGGTAGTCATGTTATCCTCGATATTATACTTCCCCAAATAAATCATGGCAGCAATCTGATGAGACTTGGGCTCTCCCTCCAAACTGGTGAAAGGAACATAATCAGTAATAGGTAAACCCAGTAGGTAAGTATACTCCTCCAATGTAGGCATCAACTGATAATTAGGGAAAATAAAACACTGATACATCGAATCATAGAATTGGACCAAAGTGGAGAGAATATCCTCCTTTATCCTGAGCTTCATAAGAGACACGATGGATCCATATATCTTCAGAAAACTTGTAGATCTCTCGATCTTGGGAATTAGACACATCAATTCATCTACCTTAGGATTTTTGAAACTGTACTTCTAAGTCTTTCTTTTTCCAGAATCCATGGTCAAAAATTACTTGAGATATTCACAAAAAGTCAACTTTAAGTTACTTGAAACAAATGTTTTAAAGAATGCTCATGGGTGCATGAATGCATGATACAACAATCACACACAAGATCACAAACATGGGGAGTTCATAGGTTTGACATCACGAGCATGAGGTCAAAGGCACTACCCACAAGGTATGGACTAATAGTTTATCACTTGCCGAACAAGGTTCTAAGAAAAACTCGTCCAAGTGTAGTATCAGGTGACAACCATTTTCGGATTAATCCGTCATAGTTTCCGCACTACACCTAAAAGGCCAAGATGGGTTAACGGTTCTATGGTCCTCAGTTTAAGCAGGCTCCTAGGTTAAAAATAGAACTTCTTCCCAATTACTCGGTAAATGATTCTATAATCAAAGGGACCTCCACTGAGTGGGGGATCTCATTCCTCCTTTTTTGGGATTACTCCCTCAAAGTTAACATGACTATACCGCCCGTCTTATCTTAAGTTTTCCCAAGTCTGGGTAAAGGACTTATGAGAAATCACCAAGCACCCTGAAAACTAGGAAAATCCAGACAAATATATATATATACAATGTATAATATACAACAGATAATAGCATATACACAAATAAAAAAAGATAGGCTCAACCCACTTAGGGATGGACCAACATTTAGTCGATCTTACCCCAGTGAAGCCTCCATTCTTTTCTGTAGTGGTAGAAATGGTGAGACTAAGCCATTGGATTGACTTGACTCGCACAGATCAAAATAAAAATTTCCACTACGCTTTATTGTTTCCAAAGGAATGAGAAAAGATCGAATAAACTAGAAAGAGGGGGAGAGAATCTAAGTACAGGGGTTTGTTATGTAAAGGGAAGGTATTAGCACCCTAAACATCTACATACTCCACGGGAAACTCTTTGAAAATTTATGTATTTTGGATATAAGTGTTGTATACAAAAATAGATGGTGGAGATGAGAAAAGAAATATTTTTTATAACTTTTGCACCCGTCGCAGTTGCGAACCTTTAGTGCCTATGTACCATCTTCTGTGCAATAGAGGATCGGGGTACTCGTAGTTCACCTTTTAAAAAAATTAAAATACATGTGTGTTCGTTAATTTTAAGAGACGAGACATCATCGTCATATCCGAGTGGAAAACATACTTACTATCCACAATTATGAGAAAGGAGGATTTATATCATATTAGAGTGGATGATATAGCTTGAATTTTAAAATCAACAATGCCTCACTCAACACCTAAGTTGAAAATATCTCACTTCACTATATATCGTATAAGTATAGTAGCTCGCATCACTACAAGGATTGGCAAGAGTTTAATCTTTTGGGAAAATTTTAAAATAAAAAGCCAAAAATGGCAAAAATAGTTTGAATGAGATTGATTGACTTTTAGTCTTATCACAAAAATGTCAAAGTATGATTAAGTTGGTTAAAATTTGATTAAGAAACTATTTTGAAAATGCATAGACCTAAATCCAAGTTTATTATGAAAGCGGTTCAAGTTTAGAAAACAAGAATAGTTTTGGAAAAGAGGGAGAAGATTTTTGAAATTAAAGAAGGTTGGAGGAGATGAAGGTACTATCCTAAAACATAAGGTAAAATCTAGGGAAAAGAATTGTCTAACCAACAAGAAGCCAACACTTGACACAATGAGTCAATGTAGAATTCCCATCCTTTGGATTTGAAACCAACAAGAAAGGATCATAAACCTCTTAAGAATACCAAACTTCAAATTCATTAAGTCTTGACAATAATTGGGCAGAGTGACAATTGTATACAGATGAATTCCCAATCACAAACAAAGCATATAATCAGAGTAACCTATACACAAAGATAAAAAAACAACCCAATGTCTCAGGGTACACCCCATGAACTCCAGACAAAATAACAATAGAAGTCGCAAGGTCTTAAGGGTAGTCAAGGTCTGTAATCCTAAGTCCAAGAAGTCCATAACTCCATCATGCCAAGGATAGTAACCAAATAGTCCAAGTAACCTTAAAGCTTTTTTATTTATCAAGTTGGTTATTAGGTATCTTCAAAGATAAAATGAAAACTCAAGTGAGAAAAATAAAAATGAAATAAAGATAAATGCTCAAGTGAGCAAAGATGAAAATAGCATGAAATGTAAATGCTAAAATAAATGGTGCATAAAAGTAAAGGCTTAAGGTAAAAGCATAAAAATAAAAGTCAATTGTTAATGGGTTAGAAATTAGAGGTTAGTTGAATGACCATCTTGAATATTGCATTTGGAAACTCATTAGAAGATTGATAAAATCAAAGCCTCTCAACAACAAGTTTCATTTGCTTTTTGTAAAGTATATCATTCATTTCAAATTCTCGAGGTGACAACATATGATCAATGATGTTTAAATGATTCACTTAGACCAAATTTTATGAAGGTTCATTAGAGGATTTATAAGACCAAAGACTCCTAACAATGAACCTCAAGGTTATTGGATCAAAGATTTCAAATTAAACATACTTGGGCTTGCAAACATAGGTTTGGGCCACGGGTGATCATTTCATGAATTGGGACAAAATTAAGCGTTATATTAAGCAATTGTAAGTGGACTTATATAGAAGTCACACCTATTTTGAGGCTGGTCAATAGCAATCTATGTACCATATGTTTGGAGAAATGATATGAAGATCATCCTCTAACAACATATAGTACAAGTAAGAAAGGGATAAGATAAAGAGGGAGGGGGTGCATTGTATAAAATTAGGGTTTCAAATATCATCAACATCGTTCATCCATTTTGATAGATTTGGTTTCTCAACCTATCAACACCCAAAATCCAATGAGGTTGAGGAATTTGTCACCAAATAAAATCCAAGTCATAACCAAAATAAAAAATAATAATAAAAGGGTTAAATATGATTCCGATCCTTATAAATATCTCAAATTTCATGTTTAATCCCTAATAAAAAAATGACAAATTTTGGTCCCTAAAATTTTTTTGTTCATCCAGTTTTAGTCCCTGCTATTTTCTAAAATTTTAAAAATTGTTTAATTACCTTTAAACTTTTAAATTTTTGAATAATATTTTCCATACGTGTTTAGAATACTATGAAATGCTTCTTTATAAAATTTTACAATTTTTTAAAATGAGAAGAATTAAATGTGAATTTTTTTAAATTTCAAAAGATATTGGTAAAAATAATGAAAATATCGACTTAGAAATCAAATTTTAAATTTATTTTTTTCCAAGGAACTTTTTTGTAACGTTCTAAACATGTCTATAAAATAATCATTCAAAAATACACATTGGTTTAACAACAGGGACTAAAACTACGTGCATAATAATTTTGTAGGGACTAAAACTTGCCATTATTTTAATAAGGACTAAAAATGAAATTTGAGATATTTATAGGGACCAACAACATATTTAACCCATAATAAAATAATATTTAGTAAAACAATATTTAAATGGTTAATAAATGGTAAAATACACAAAGCATATTAAAATACAAAATAAAAATCCTAAAAAATAGTCAGAGGTGAAATATGAGTCAATAAATGTTGACAAAAATTCTCATAATTTTTTAAAGTCAGAAACTATTTTTAAAAATTAAAGAAATAAGTAAAACAAACCAAAAAATGGTAAAAGAAATAGTAAAATCAGAAATAAAAATAAAACAAAGTCATCAAAAATTTCCAAAAGACCAAAGGACCTTTTCATAACTTTTTCAGAATTTTTAACAATCAGAAAATAATTTTAAGCAATTAAAACAATCAAAAGAAAGTGAAAAAAATCATAAAAAAATATCAAATCTAAAAATAAAATTTTGAAAAAATAAAAATCAGAAAGATAATATTCTTAAATATATTTGTGAATTTTTTCATGATTTTTGGACCATAAATGATATTTTTATAGATTTTTGAAGTTTAAAACAAATAAATATAAAAAATCAGAAAATGAAAACAAGCCAAAAAAATGTGGACCATTGGATCATTGTCAAAACGTGTTAGTAGGAAAATCCAAAGGATCTGACACGTTGTGCATGATATAGTCACTTTTGGAAATCACACCAAATCATTTTTTAAATCAGATTTTAATAAAATAAAAATAAAAAATGTGATATGTTGGATGAAAGTCAAAACGCATTAGTAAACAGATCCAAAGGACCTGGCACGCTGTGCATATCATGGACCCTCACCCAAAACATGCTAAATAAAAAAAAACTAATGAAAATAAAACAAATTTCCAACGTTCATTGGTTGAGGAACGGCACGTAGGTCGTCTTTAACCTTCAGACACCCTGCGTGTGGGATTTTCTGAGATTCCTCAAACAGAAACGTTAGAAGCTCAAACTTGTATCATTGGATTCGTCTCTTCAAGACGATTCTAACATCACCCTCGCAAAAAATTTATATAAACTGAGCAAGGAGAAAAATGCAGAAAACAAAAATAATAGCGAGCAATTTAGGTTGGGATTTCTCACTCAATTCTCAATGATTTTAGAAATTGCAAGAAGCACAAGAATCAGAGGGATGAGTAGAGTAGAATAGGCTTTTATAATGAATGATTTGGTTCAGAAAACTACCTAAACGAGGCTCACGAAAAAAGCTCTGAAAGTGACCTTCTGAAACTCAAAATATGGGTCGATTTGCTTGGTTTAAATGTTGGAGAGTTTGTATGTTTATGGAGGATGATGAATATGTAAATAAATTGTGAAGAGAGAGCATGAAATTGTGAAATGGAATTTAAGATTTCTGAGTTGCGAATGAACTTTGGCAGGGTGTGTTTGGCTCTCAAAGCTTGTGTAAATGAGTGCAATATAGTCATATATTTATAGGGAAGTGAATGGGAATGAGAATTGGAAGAGTTAGTGGAGTTTGGAGGGAAATCGTGAAAGGTCGTGGACATGAGAAACGTTTGACTTCATGTGCATCAAAACTCACTCAAACTGTGTGTTTCAAGGCTCTAATCCACTTTGGCAAGTTGGTTAAACATGTTTAGATCAAAAATGCACGCTAATTTGGTGTTTATAAGCCACATTATGGATTTCAAATTCTGACTTTGGGGAAATCTTCAGTTTCAAGGTACCAACTTTGAATCTATGTTGTTCATAGCTCAAGAGGTCTTAGGGCATAATTATTGAAGCATTTGAAATATAAGGTCACAATATTTACAATGTGAAAAGAGTGAAATCATTTGGCTGCTTGAGCTAGAAATTGTGATGAGTAAAAGTTGAGAAAAATATGTTGACTTTTATACTTATAAAAATTTCAAGTTTCTTCTTCAAAAGTGACCTATAATGTTTTGATTCCAAACAAGGCCTTCCTCCAAAATCTTGCTTTGAAAAATGATGCTTTCATGAAGTAGACTTCCCAAAGAGTATTGTGAAACTTGAATCACTCAAAAATACCAAGTATTGGAAAAGTTATGGCTTTGTGGAATTGGTGAAAATCCATGAGGTGACCTATAATCTTTTAAGTTCTTAAGGAATATTTCAACCATTTTCAAGTCTTGCACATAAAAGAAGAGTTGAAGTTCACATTCTTAAGATCAATATGGAAAAATAATAGGATCAAGGAGATAAAAGTTGACCAAGATATGATCTTTTGAAGTCACATAAGGGAATTTGATGGCCTATCTAGAGGACTTATAATCTTTCTTCATCATTAGGAATCTTTCACACAAAATTTTCTTGAAACTTTTGAAGTTATTAATTGATAACCCTTTAAAGAGAAGCATATCTTTGGAATCACTAAAAAATCTCAAAATATGAACCAGATATAGCCCTTAGAAGTTCAAAACCCTAGCTCCTAAAGCACCAAAATGACTTGGAAACCCCTTCCAATTTTGACAATCTTTCTTGCAGAATCACCTTTGAATGTGTATAGAAGTTGTTCTGGATGATAATAAGAAACCATAGCAAAAATAACCACTTCCAAATATTAAGAATTGAGAGATTTATGCACTTTTGATAAAGGAATCAAGAACTTGTCCAATTAGGTCAAACCTTTTCTATCAATTCTTGCATCTTTTGTCTTCCTTTAACAAATTGAGGCATGATGAATCATGGTAGACCTTCTCATGAAGAAGGCATGGAAGTAAACTCATGAACATATGAATCAACCTGATGAGATGTGTTGTTCCCTCACCTATAGGATCATCATTTAGAGAAAACATTTATTGTTTTTGTTAGTTAGAAGTTAATCAACATGAGTCATATATAATCATAATATACAAATAAAAGTGCTTGGTGATCCCTCATGAGCAAACCTAGAGATAGGGAAAAGAACCAAACCCAAGGGTGATCTTGATATAATTGAGTTGATATGAGATGATAGAGAAATGTTAGGGGTAAAAATTGGGGTACAATAGCTGCCCTTATTTAAGTGTCTTCTATCCAGAGATACAAAGGTTAAAATCTTTGTGTCGACACGGTTGAAGATACTTAAATATAAAACAAGCCCTATTTTTGGCCCAAAGATACCATGCAATGTTTATAATTGTGCATGTAATCAAACAAATCCAAAGGTGACACAGGACACCACTGGGGAATCAGCAAATAAAATAAAGAATCAAAAGAAAATCCGACCAGGAAAATAAATCACTGGTGAACAAAAGACTCGACTCTATTGGGGTAAAGCCCGAGGAGGAGATACAACATCATCAATTCAAATATTGAGGAAAAATAAATAAAGGATGATAAGCATCGAAAGGTAACTGCAAACTACCCACTCACAGAGAAGATAGAAAAAAAAAGAAATGTCGACTCATAGGGAAAAGGAATGGTAAGATAATATCGAAAAATACCAATATTAGGGTAGGCAACAAATGATTAGCATCAGTACTTATGACTGAAAACAAATAAATCCTTCAGAGAAAAATGAATCTCAACGACGATTTATCTCCCATAATGACGAGACTACCATTCATCGGAATAACAAATCTCAACAAGGAACTATCTCTCATAATGACGAGACTACCATTCATTGGAGTAACAAATCTCAACAACAAACTATCTCCCATAATGACGAGACTACCATTCATCGGAGTAAAAAATCTCAACAACGAACTATCTCCCATAATGACGAGACTACCATTCATCGAAGTAACAAATCTCAACAAGATAACCATCTCCCATAATGATGAGAGTACCATCCATCGGAGTAAACATCTCAAAAATGAACTATCTCCCATAATGACGAGACTTCCATTCATTGGAGTAACAAATCTTAACAACAAACTATATCATATAATGAAGATACTACCATTCATTAGAATAACAAATCTCAACAATGAACAATCTCCCATGATGACGAGACTACCATTCATTGGAGTAACAAATATCAACAACAAACTATCTCCCGTAATGTCAAACTACCATCCATCGCAATAACAAATCTCAACAACAAACTATCTCCCATAATGACGAGACTACCAGAGTAACAAATCTCAACAACGAACTATCTCCCATAATGACGAGACTACCATCCATCAAAGTAAATATCTCAACAACGAACTATCTCCCATAATGACGAGACTACCATTCATTGGAGTAACAAATCTCACCAACAAACTATCTCCCATTATGACGAGACTACAATTCATTGAAGTAATAAATCTCAACAGCGAACTATCTCCCATAATGAAGAGACTACCATTAATTCAAGTAAACAAATGAATCTTCTTTGGGAACTAACAAACTTACTAGGGAAGTGTAGGTTTCTCAAATAAAGACACCACCACTTTTTGCTATTAGAAGGAAATACAATAATGTTGTTGGGAAATGAATCTTGGATTCTCTGGGGATATGCCAACACAGTCCTGCTAAGGAGATAAAATTTTCTCATGCAAAATAAATGCACATTCTCAAACCAGGGCTCAAAGCCTGGAGAAAACAGAATAATAATGTTGCCGGGAACCACATATCCAAACCAGAAATAAACCGGAGTGAAACAACCAACTAAGATAGCACCTGATGAGAAATAAACTCAACAAGGGACTATGTTCCAACCAAATAATGAGCCGAATAAGAAGGCTAAAGCATAATTTTTTCATGAGGGATAACTCAGTGGGGGAAATTGAAAGAATATACACTTTCTGCTTAAGGTTGACAATCTATTTGCGAGAGTGTAACATAACTCTGCAAAATAGGGTAATATGCCAACAAAAACAATAATGAATGCAAATGAGCAATGAATTTTAATTTATCTATGCATCATGTAAGTATGGATGCATGAATTTTATCATGTATATGCTGAAAAAACAGACATACAATACTGGGAATAACCAGACAAAACCAGCTTAGGTAAAGTCAATACTCAGCTAAATCACATCCAGGAGGAAATTTTCATAAGAATATAAGCACCAACTGAGGAAACAGATTCCTATTTCATGGATTAACTCCACTTGGAAGAAACTCAATCCAAAAGTAATCAAATCATAACAATGAATCAATACAGATACATGGATATATCATCCTCTTCCAGACTTCACCGGGGAAAATTACACACACTTCAATGGGGAAAACAATGTCTCAACGTCTAGACTTCCACTGGAGATTATAATATTGACTTCACTAGGGTAGATTAAAACTACATCGTCGAGACATAAACTAGGTGTTATACCCCAAAATTTGCCCTCCCATATTCCTCAAGAAATTGCCAAGCCAAGCTAGAAAAATTCCCCAAGGGTTGTGTAGTGCAATTGTCCCCTATACAGTCAAAACTAGGGTTTGTGTTCTGATCAAGAAAAGGAAGTTTTCAAAGGTTCAATCAAGTCTCATATGCTTACAAACATGGTCAAGCATCCTCATATCAAGTTTCAAGGCATTCAGCTCAAGATTGCACAGTCAAAACCCTAAATTGCACTACAGTCAACTGTAGGGGCAAAATGGTCATTTGGCAGTCAAAAGTTCAAATTTTTGGTCAATACATCATTTTGAAGCCACAAACATCATTTGATCAATGCTTGATCATGATTCTCAAAATTTGGCTCAGAAATCATCAAAGATGCAAAAGTTGCTATATTTGGACAGCTGAAAAAGTCAACTGAAATTGACCAGGGCATAACTTTCACATGGATTATCAGAAAAATTCCATCCAAAGCTCATTTTGAAGAGACAGACATTTCCTACAATTCATCTTCATATTCCAAGTCCAAGAAATGCTCTCACAAAAA
This sequence comes from Vicia faba, assembly GCA_948472305.1. Lineage (NCBI taxonomy): Eukaryota > Viridiplantae > Streptophyta > Magnoliopsida > Fabales > Fabaceae > Vicia > Vicia faba. Next base: position 893,102,214 of record OX451737.1, read on the forward strand.
GTTATCAATTTCAACATTATAGGTCATTTTCAAAAGTCAACAAAAAGGGGCTTTAAGTCAAAGGCCATAACTTGAGATTGGTAAATCAAAATGACATGGGACCAAAGGCATTGGTTAAAGGACTCAAAGACCTTTCCAAAATGTCCAAGAACATGAGAAAATCTTAAAAATTGAGCAAGTTATGCCTTGTAGAAGTTGGGAAATTTTTGTGAAATGGCAAAAGTCAACTATCCTTGAAAATCCAATTTTTGACAAAAGGGCCCCATTTTTTCCACTTGGTCCATCCTTGTCATGCCACACACGTGTCCCATGATTAATTTCAAGACCAAATATTGATTTTTTTATTTTATTTAATTTTTGATAATTTAATTCATTTTAAATCTTTGAAAATTCAAATAAAATTTAAAAACCAATGGAATAGTGTCATGTGAACTTGGACAATTTCTATGTATCATAGGCCAACTCAAAAACTCAGGCTAGGGTTAAGTTTCACATTAGGTCTAGGTTTTGGCTAAAAAGAAGGAAAAATGGTCAATGGTAAAAACCCTAAGACTTGTTCATTCATGAGCTTGAATCTAGGTCAAATAATTAGCCAATTCCATTCCATGATCATCACTGAGTCAAACCCTAACCATAGAAGACCAAATGCTGCGCTGAAAAGCCATGGGACAATTTGAAAAATGAGCAATAGAATGCAAATCTGAAATCAAGGTTAAAGAGAACTTTAGGCCTTAATTCTTTTTCCATTAGCATCTTGGACAAATTCTGAACGCATCTCAATCACTAACATCAACCAAAACACCCTGAAACGGTAGCTACAAGTCAAACTGTGAAGCAAAAAATTTCAAATCGCATAGCATAATTCAAGCATTTTCTTTCATTTTTATTTATGTATTCATGATCACAATGATGTTTCTGAGCTAACCATGGTGTTTGATTTCATTTTTGGCAATCATACGCGAATCTACCATGTCCACGTTTTAGGGTTTTCAAGTTTTGATTTTAGGGCTTTTACCATACTGAAAAATCAGCCTTCCAGACCATGATAGACATACTCAGCAAATCTAGACGAAGATGAAGCATTGGTCACGACAAATTTATGAGATACACAGGCCTATTCGCTATTTCTTGGAAGGCTGCTTTAAGCCACGCATGAAAAACCGTGGCCAATGCGTTTTGTTTTTTTACAGGGATGAAGACGATGGTGTCGTGTCACACAGGGACAGGTCCATTTAAATTTGCGCGCGTTTTGATGACTATGCATTGGTTTTGTTTTTTATTATTTGTTTGCCATAATATATTAAATGAAATGCAAGTGGCTCAGTGGACAGGGAGGCGTGCATGTGACTCTCATGACCTGGGTTCAAGTCCCAGGTCTACACAATTTCATATTATTTTTCACTTCAAGTTTCCATGCAGCGCTGATATTAAGTCACACCATATCCTCTCATCATCAAGCCCACACGCATCCCCTGAAGATGGAATCAATGGCATGGATCTGAGGAACACTATAAGCCCCAGTCAAAGCATCACACAAGATTGGAAAAGTCAAACGAATTCAAGCAAATGGGCCAGAAATCCCAGGCCTGAACCTCCTGATTTGGGGACTACCCCCCCCTGGTTTGCCTTATTATTTTTATTTTTTTATTCTTTCTTCAATTTTTCCTTTTATTTCTTTTTGCTATTTATTTAATTAATTATTTTTAACAAAATACAAAAAACATTCAAAAAATCAGAAAAAGACCAAAAATAATAATTTTTATATTATAATTATTTTCATAAAAAATGCTTGTAATTATTTAGCTTTAATTTAGGTTTATTAAATGTTTTTCATAATAAAAATCCAAAAATAGAATTTAGGTTTAATAATTTTTATTTTCTCTTTTTTCTTTTCCTTTTTTTCAGAATAATAATTTTTATTTATTTTCATCATAAATTAAAAATGTACATAAATCAATTTAGAATTAAATTAGGTTAAAAGTCAATATTTTCATAATAAACTTAAAAAACAATAGAATTAGGTCTAATATTTAATTTAATTTCAATTAACTCTTTTTTTTCTCATTAAATCCAAAAAACACAAAAATCCCATTTTTCATTTAATTTTAATTTTAAATTCCTTATTAATGTTACTTGTTTGTAAAAGGGTTCAACGCCCTCGCATTTGATTATTTTCTTTTTCGCGCGTTTCATTTATTTCTTTTGTGAATATAATGTACCTGTACCAAAGCCATGTAATAGCTATTAGACATTTCTTTTCTGCAATTTATTTTAAATCGGGTTCGGTTTATTTTGGCGATGTGGACCCGCGCCCTTTGTAATAGCGTAGGACTTTTATCTTTTCCGCACTTTAAATTCCCGCACTTTTAACTATTAAACAATAACATGAAAGAATGAATGCCCAAAAATAAAATCGAATCGTTAGATCACCAATGCATGACAAGACAAACACTAAACTGAAAATGACACACAATTCACACACCACCCCTAGGGTACGCTTCACTGTTGCCTTGCCCCTCGAAAGGTGGTCGTCGAGTAGAAGACGTCTTAGTAAGTCCTCATGATCCGGGAACCTGGCATGAGGGTAGCTTCTAAAGTGTCTTCCCATTGCTCTGGTGATCACCATGTCCCTAAAACTCGAATTGACCCGAACACCTCCAACAGTGGTGCTACCTACCTCTCAATGGTGGGATGGCACTACTTTAAAGGACACTTACACAGACGAATTCCTTAGGGTAGGTAGGTTCTCATGGATACTTGCTCTCTTCAAAACAAACTGAAATCTTTTCACACCAACACATTTTCAAAAGCTTTCAAAAGCAAATTTTTTCAAACACTCTGACGTACGAGTCGAACTGAAATTTTTTCAAAGAAACTTTTTAAACCCACATTGAAAAGCAAGCAAACATTTTTGAAAACACAATGAGCAAGTATCTAAGAGCCCATGGATAACCATGGATAGAAAGGGTGCTAACACCTTCCCTTTCTATAACCTACCTCCCGAACCGAGAGCAATCTCTTTAAGGAATTTTTCTGTGCTTTTGTCCTTTCCAATTGGAGAAAATAAAAGACGGTGGCGACTCTTGCTTCCGCGACATTTTCGCGAACCAGCTTTAAAACAGTCAGTTCCAGATCCACCGATCACAGAACTGGCGACTCTGCTGGGGACAAACTTAAAGTGAGGTGTACCTTAGGATTAAGATCACTGTGTTTTCAATTGCTTTCCTTGCTTGCTTTATTATTGTGGACTGTCTTGGGAGTTCTATAGATCCTAACCCGGATCTGGGGGATACCCTTCTTAGAAAGTAGCAACAAGGCTGTGAGGGAACTGTGCGGGGTATACCGACATGGTTGAAACAGTCTGCTACGTTGATGTGGCACTTTGGTGTGTACCGGTAACCCTTGAGTCAGTCAAGGAGAGTACGGGGCATCCATGTGGTGTCATGAAGCATCAACAGACCTTAGGAACCTTAATTGAACTATCTTGGCCTCTTTAGGGTAGTGAGATAACTGACTTTGGTGCAGTCCGAGGTTGGTTGATACTCGATACTACACTCAATTGAGGGTTGCTTTCCTGGAATATTTCGGTCGCCAGTTCAGTGGCTAAATCGAAACGATGAACAATGAAAGCAATCCCGTGATATTGGGAACCTTAGAACCCGGTTACTTTGATTAGGACAGGTTGAACCCACCAACTTCAAGAGGGTACTACCCAGACCCCATGCTGGCCTTAAACCTTAAGGGCCTGTCTTGTGTGCCTTGTGTGCCTTACATGTCTTTGTAAATATCTGTGGTGTTTAATCATAACATCATGACATCATCCAGCATCATACGCATTGACTAACCATTTCAGGGGTTCGAATTTTCATCTTTGTTCTTGTTTTGTAGGACATGGAAACTGTTCGTAGAAAGACAATCTCAATCAGTCTTGTAAGGATCCCTCCTCAGCTTAAGGAGCTTATATCCAGGATTCCCGAGAACTCTTCATTCAGTGAAAGGCATGGAAGCCTCATCAGCTTGGTCAACACCAACATTGAGGAAGATATGATAAAAGTCCTGTTCCAATTCTTTGACCCTCTGCATCACTGTTTCACCTTCTTGGACTATCAGTTGGTACCTACATTGGAGGAGTTCTCCCGACTCCTGAAGATCCCTATCCTTGATCAGCTACCCTTCAACGGTACAGAAAAGGAACCTAAGCTTGAAAAGATTGCTAAAGCCTTGCACCTACAGTCATCTGACCTCAAGGGACATTGGGAAGTCAGAAGTGGTATTAAAGGGTTCTTAGCCAGGTTTCTGTTTGAAAAGGCCTATGAATGTTGGAACTCCCTTGACTTGCAAGCTTTTGAAAAGGTTGTGGCCCTTCTTGTTTATGGTTTGGTGTTGTTCCCTAACCCAGACCAGCTTGTTGATATCATTGCTGTCCAGATCTTTATGTCCAGGAATCCTATACCTACGTTGCTGGGGGACATCCTTCACTCATGTTACACTCGAACCATGAGAAAAAGAGGTGTCCTAATGTGTTGCACTCCTCTCCTGGGAAAGTGGTTTATTTCGCACCTCCCACAATCAGTCCTGAAGAACGAGCGGGGTTTGAGATGGTCACAACGGTTGATGACTCTTACACATGCAGATATACATTGGTGCCCTAGGTCCAGGGAAGATGTCACTATCATTGATCGTTGCGGGGAGTATCCTAATGTTCCTTTACTTGGAATCAGAGGGGGTATTACTTATAGTCCATGCCTGGCTTGGAGACAATTTGGTTATGCTCGGAGGGATGGTCCTCATGATATGTTGATTCCTGACATAGTTTTTGACTTCGACAACGATACTCAAGGACTTCGCCAGAGATTTATCAGAGCTTGGAGGATGCCTAGTAGGATAAACAGCAAGACACTGGGGCACAGGAACTCCATCCCTTTGGAGCCTTACCTCAAGTGGGTACGAGCCCGCTCTCAGAAATTAGTAATGCCTTATCCTCACATGCTTCCAGTAATCAAAGAGCCTGCCTTGGAAGGAGAGGTGTCTCATGTTATTCAGCACCCTGATATGCCCACATCCTGGGAAGAGATGCAGAAGAGTTGGACCCAGCTTAAGGAAGAGCGGAATTCTCTTAAAACTAGTTTGCATGCCAGTGAAAGGAAGGTCTTGGAGCTCACCCGCCTGTTGCACGAGGAAAGGAACCTCAACACTTACATAGCTCCAAAGAAGATGCGCAACATATTTTGGGATTGATTTGATCTTTTTTGTACTTTTGCCCATGAGGCTTTGATGTATTAAACAATGATTTTCTTAATAATAACGTGTGTTCCTTTTGGTCTACAACAAATTTGAATTTTCGAACTCTTGAATGCATCGCATAAACACATATCATTCATCATGTGCATCATAAATACTCTTCTTTTCAGGTGGTTTACCGTTCTTCGCTGTTTATTTCAGCATCATGAACCCTGAATCATCAACCGAGGCATCTATCAAGGCTCTTCAGGCGCAGAACGTCCAATTTCAGGCGCAGAACGCCCAATTTCAGGAGCTAATCAAGGGCTTGGCCCAGGGTCAACAAGAGTTGAAGACCATGCTTCTGAAGAAGACTAAGAAGAAGAGGAGGACTGTGCTATTTAACACTGGGCGCAGACTCGGGAACACTTTGGTTGAAGCTGAAAGGACTCCTCCATCTGTGACGGAAGGTAGTCACCAAGAAAGGGAGGTCACTACTCCTGTGGGCTCTGATACTGAAACAGACTTCAACGACGAACAGTACCCTCCCGCTGAAGACCGGTACAAACAGCTGGAAGACAGATTAAAGGCTATGGAAGTTCAGCGGGTGCCTGGATTGGATTTCGGAGACTTGGGGTTATCTACTGGGGTGGTGATCCCCCACAAATTCAAAACACCTGCCTTCGTGAAGTATGATGGGGCTTCCTGTCCCAAGATGCACCTCCGTTCTTATGTAAGGAAGATCCAGCCTTACACAGCAGACAAGAACCTTTGGATCCACTTCTTCCAGGAGAGTCTTTCAGGGACTCACCTCGATTGGTTCTATCAGCTGGATGGAATCAGCATTCGTAACTGGGAGGATCTGGCCACTGCTTTTTACAAGCAGTATCAGTATAATGCCGACCTCGCTCCTACGCGTACCCAGCTCCAGGGTATGTCGCTAGGGTCGGGTGAAGGTTTTAAGGAGTACGCCCAGAAATGGAGAGACCTAGCTGGCAGGGTGCAGCCACCATTGACGGATCGGGAGCTGGTAGATATGTTCTTGGGGACCCTATCTGGTCCATTTTTCAATCATCTCATTGGTAATTCCTCTGCTGGGTTTACTGATCTGATCCTGACTGGTGAAAGGATCGAGGCCGGTATAAAATCGGGGAAGATAAAGAAAGTTGCCTCCTCCAGTACTGAGAAGAAACCCTTCAAAAAGGAGGCTAGTGCTGTATATAGCTCCCGGAGAACAGAGCGACCTGAACACCGCCAATCTGTCAGTGCGGTAATGATTGCCAAACCTGCTGCCGCTCCTCGGCCAACTAATCCTCAAAAGTTTGAAAGACCCCGGAGAGAGTATACCCGGTTAAGCATGACCTTATCACAGATCCTGCCACAGTTGCTATCCACCAACTTAGTGACTGTCAGGGAGGCTCCAAAGTTTCCCAATACTGCATCTCCTAAGTACAACCCGAATGCTCGTTGTGCTTACCATTCAGATAGTCCGGGGCATTCTACTGATGACTGTTGGGCGTTAAAGAACAAGCTGCAGGACCTTATTGACGCCAAGGAGGTACAGTTTGAGGCATCTGACAAGCCTAATGTGGCAACAGCTCCCCTACCTGCTCATGGGGTTAATGCTATTGGAGACGAGAATGAAGTGGATGAAGCTGAGTTTGATAGCTGGATCTACCCGGCAACCGACGGTGGACTCAACAATTGGAGTGCAAAGGACAACTTATCTGTTTCTCTTGTTACTGAGTAATGAATTCCTATGTTTTTGGTATCTGTAATAAACAATAATTTGAAACTATATGGCCCGGTGTCTTACCCGGGGCACCGTGGTTTTATTTATGAGGGCTTTTGTTTGTCACTATCATATATCATGAATAAAAGCATTGGACGTTTTTCACAATTCAAATTTTGCGCTCCTTTTCTTTCTTTTCTTTACATATTGCAAAACAGCTGTATTTACACACACACTCACTCATACAGGTTTCAATCCACTCTGGATCTCACTGGTAACGACTCTGCTACTGCCGGTTATGACTTCGAAAATCCGATCAACTTAGCCGAAGACGAAGGTGAAGATGATTGCGAAGTGCCTGGTGAACTTGCAAGATTGTTACAACAGGAAGAGAGGGCAATTCAACCCCATGAAGAGCCAGTGGAAATAATAAACTTGGGTACTGAGGAAGACAAGAAAGAGGTGAAGATTGGTGCCAACCTAGAGCTCAGCGTGAAGCAACGGTTGACTCAGATGCTGCATGACTATAAAGAAATCTTTGCCTGGTCCTACGAAGATATGCCCGGATTAGATACCGACATTGTGGTCCATCACTTACCAACTAAAGAAGATTGCCCTCCAGTTAAGCAAAAAGTCCGCCGTATGCGTCCAGAGATGTCTGAGAAGATTAAAGCCGAGGTTATGAAGCAGTTTGATGCCGGGTTTCTTGCAGTGACTTCTTACCCTCAATGGGTTGCTAATGTGGTGCCGGTACCTAAGAAGGACGACAAGGTCAGGATGTGTGTCGATTACAGGGATCTGAACAGGGCCAGCCCCAAGGATGACTTCCCTCTACCTCACATTGACGTCCTTGTTGATAATACAGCTCAGCATAAAGTGTTCTCTTTCATGGATGGTTTTTCAGGCTACAATCAGATCAAGATGGCTCCGGAAGACATGGAAAAGACTACATTTGTTACTCAGTGGGGCACCTTCTGCTACAAAGTCATGCCTTTTGGACTAAAGAATGTTGGGGCAACCTACCAACGTGCCATGGTTGCTTTATTTCATGACATGATCCATCATGAGATAGAAGTGTATGTTGACGACATGATCGCTAGGTCCCAGACTGAGGAAGAACACCTTGATCATCTGCAGAAACTGTTTGACCGTTTGAAACTGTACAAGCTGAGGTTGAATCCGAATAAGTGTACCTTCGGGGTAAGATCGGGAAAGTTGCTAGGCTTCGTGGTAAGTGACAAGGGAATTCAAGTAGACCCTGCTAAGGTCAAAGCCATTCAAGAGATGCTAGTTCCTAAGACAGAGAAGGAAGTCAGAGGCTTTCTAGGACGTCTGAATTACATTGCTCGGTTCATCTCACACTTAACTGCTACCTGTGAACCAATCTTCAAGCTGCTGAAGAAAGATCAGGTAGTACGTTGGAATGATGAATGTCAGGTTGCTTTTGACAGAATCAAAGAATATCTCCAAGAACCACCCATCCTTATGCCACCAGTTGAAGGGAGGCCTTTGATACTTTACCTGACAGTGCTTGACAATGCAATGGGGTGTGTGCTGGGGCAGCATGACGAGTCTGGCCGAAAAGAGCATGCCATTTATTACCTTAGCAAAAAGTTTACCGACTGTGAGACCCGATACTCACTGCTTGAGAAAACTTGCTGCGCTTTGGTATGGGCTGCTCGCCGGCTGAGACAGTATATGCTGACTCACACTACCTTGTTGATCTCAAAAATGGATCCTATAAAATACATATTCGAAAAGCCTGCTCTGTCCGGGAGAATTGCAAGATGGCAGATGATCTTGACAGAATACGACATTCAGTACACGACCCAAAAAGCCATCAAGGGAAGTGTATTGGCAGACCACCTAGCACATCAAGCTATGGATGACTACCAATCAATGAACTTCGAGTTTCCAGATGAAAGTATTATGATAGTAACTGACTGTGAAATACCCGGACCGGATGAAGGACCTGAACCAGGATCCCGATGGTCTATGCACTTTGACGGAGCCTCCAATGCTTTGGGAAATGGTATCGGCGCCATAATCGTATCTCCACAAGGTACTCATACTCCACTCACCGCCCGGCTGTGTTTCAACTGTACCAACAACATGGCGGAGTATGAAGCGTGTATTATGGGTCTTCAAGCTGCGATCGACCTGAGGATCAAATTTCTGAGTGTCTTCGGAGATTCCGCTCTTGTGATCAATCAGATCAAAGGAGAGTGGGATACGAAACACCCAAACTTGATTCCTTACAGAGAATGTGTGTTGGCCCTGATCCCCCACTTCACAGAGATAACATTTGAGCACTTTCCGAGAGAAGAGAATCAGCTGGCGGACGCGTTAGCCACAATGTCTTCAATGTTCAAGGTTAAATGGGATAATGAAGCTCCCCGGATCATCATCTGGAAACTGGACGAACCGGCATACTGTTGTGATCTCGAAACTGAATTGGTGATTGAGAAGCCTTGGTACCACGAAGTGAAGAGATATCTGGAAACACAGGAATACCCTGAAGGAGCATCTGTCAATGATAAGAAATTCCTGAGGAGGTTTGCAGCCAAGTTCTTTCTTAGCAACGGCATCTTGTACAAGCGAAACCAGGATTCAACCCTACTGCGTTGTGTAGATAAGACTGAAGCAGATAGAATCATGGAAGAGCTACATGAAGGGACCTTTGGTACACACTCCAGTGGACATACCATGGCAAAGAAGATTCTACGGGCAGGGTATTACTGGTCCACCATGGAAGCTGATTGTTACCAACATTCTAGGACATGCCATAAATGCCAGGTTTATGCAGACAAGGTGCATGTTCCTCCGGTTCCCCTGAATGTTCTGACTGCGCCTTGGCCGTTTGCAATGTGGGGCATAGACATGATCGGCGAGATTAAGCCTACGGCATCCAATGGACATCGTTTTATCCTAGTGGCGATTGATTATTTTACGAAGTGGGTTGAGGCAGCATCCTATGCTACGGTAACCAAGACTGTTGTGGCACGGTTCATTCGACACAATCTGATCTGTCGGTACGGTGTCCCTGAGCGGATTATTACAGATAACGGTACCAATCTGAACAATAAAATGATCGCTGAGCTCTGCGAACAGTTCAAGATACAGCACCACAATTCTTCTCCTTACAGACCAAAGATGAATGGGGCTGTAGAAGCAGCTAATAAAAACATCAAGAAGATCGTGCAGAAGATGACGGTAACGTATAAAGATTGGCACGAGATGTTACCATTCGCTCTGCATGGGTATCGTACCTCAGCTAGGACGTCAACCGGGGCAACTCCTTTCTCTCTAGTTTATGGCATGGAGGCAGTCTTGCCGATCGAGGTACAAATTCCTTCTCTCCGGATAATGAAGGATGCAAATCTGAACGAAGATGATTGGATCCAGACACGACTTGATCAGCTCAACCTTATTGACGAAAAGAGACTTGCTGCTATCTGTCATGGTCAGACGTATCAGAAGCGAATGATCAGGGCATTTAACAAAAAGGTCAGACCACAGGAATATCAAGTCGGGGATCTGGTGATCAAGCGAATCATCCTTCCTCAGAGTGATCCAAGGGGAAAATGGACCCCTACGTACGAAGGGCCATTTGTGGTTAAGCATGTGTTCTCAGGAGGAGCAATGATATTAACCAACATGGATGGTGACGACCTTCCTCACCCCGCCAATGCAGACATAGTTAAAAAATACTACGCATGAAAAAAGACCCGCTAGGCTGACATGCCTAGGCAAAAATTAGGGCTTCCCGTCGAACCAAAAGGGTTCGGGCAAAATGAAGGGATGAAAATGAAAAAAATCTGTACACCCGGCAAGTCGAAAACCTGAAAAGGCGGCTTGGGCAAAAATGGGTATCCCGGTGGACTGAAAACCCGAAAGGGCGGTCCAGGCAAAAATAAGGGATAAAGCGTAAAACTATGTCTCATTGATCACTTTGCATCCAGAATCCGGTATCTACATCAAACGGCATCGATCAGTCAGCTTCACATTCAACCAAGGTCATCAAGTGATGAGACGCTCAGAGTTATAAAGGCAATAGCAGGGTTGAAACCCAGTGGATCATTCATCTTTCACACAGCTGTTTTATTTTCTTTTGTACAAAACTTGTATAAACTCTCTTGTTCGGCGACGTTCCTCTTACTAGGATGCCAGCCTCTTGTACACAAAACGCTTATTCACAGGCTATTCAAAATCAATACAAATATACTTTTCAGTTAAACGTGCCAACTGTTTTCCTTTTTTCTGTTTTGTTTTGCGAAGAACGTCCAAGGTTCAATTTGTGATATATGCATTGACAATAATTTGCTAGCTCATAAATATTTGCATACGAAACGAAGAATTAATTACAGGTGACATTAGAAACAGGGGCAATAAAGAGTTGTCTGAGCAGTCTAATTGTTCTATCCTCTAAGGTACCAAGGTAGGTTCAGCCAAAGAACCTAACCAGACATCTTAAATTCCCCAGAGAGTGAGACAGCAAGTCAGTGCATTATTCCTCAAACAAAGTTAACAAATCTCAAGGAAATTGGGTATTCTTCAGTAGATCCCAATGTTCCCCCAGCAGCATATATTCTTAACAAGCATCCCCGGCAGTCTTGGTCTAAAGATTGGTCCCTGGCGGCATACGTCAACATTCAAAGGAATCACTTCCCCAGCATATCAAAATTCCCCAGGAGAATCCCATCCAAGTTCCCCAGGAAAGATGGAATTCATCTCCCCAAGCAGTAAGCTTATCCCCAGTATATTCTGGAAGCTCATCCCCTAGCAGAGCACGAACGCGTCGTCCGGCTTTATTTAAAGAGTTATTTCCTTAACAGGGTATAACTGGGTTATCCTCAGCCAAAAGCCACGGAAAGGTCGTCGTGAACGTAGTTCTTTCCTATCCCCAGCGAAGTCTATTCACACTTCCAATACAACAACGGTATCCCCAACAGAGTTACTATCAACATTCAGCAAGGCATCACTCTTCCCACAGAGTATCGCTTTCCAGCATGATCGCTAGAGTATCTTCTCTCCCCACAGAATCTTCCATTCGCCAAGTTTATTCCACAACGGAGTCATCGTCTCCTACCGGTATCCTTGCAACTACTATCATCCCCAGCGGAAGCAAAATCTATTCTTCGACATCAGCCCAGGATACGACTTCCCGGCACCCGTCAAGGATTTATTTTCCTAGACGAAAACATACATAAAACGTCACATACATCATTATAGCATGCATAACGCATTGCATCATACAAAATCTCATTTATGTTGAGAACATCATTGCTTGATCCATATCATGCATTGCATATGACTGACTTTTATCTTTCAGGAAAGATCCAGTTAAGTTCTCAAGCTACATTTCAAGACCTAGACCGGTTCAGTTAAATCGTCCCAAGATTTTCCTGATGCTTATCCAGTCAAAGGCCTCTCTGGTTCAGTCAGATTGACCCTAAGATCTCCCTGATGCTTACCCAGTTGAAGACATTTCAAGACCTAGACCGGTTCAGTTAAATCGTCCCAAGATTTTCCTGATGCTTATCCAGTCAAAGGCCTCTCTGGTTCAGTCAGATCGACCCTAAGATCTCCCTGATGCTTATCCAGTTGAAGACGTTTCAAGACCTAGACCGGTTCAGTTAAATCGACCCTAAGATTTTCCTGATTCTTACCCAGTCAAAGGCCTCTCTGGTTCAGTCAGATCGACCCTAAGATCTCCCTGATTCTTATCCCAGTAGAAGACACCCCAGATTTTTCTCAACGAGCGTTGTTGAAGTTAAAGTCGCCCAAGGCTCTCTTACCATTCATGCTAAGGAAGTAATCATCCCTGGTTCTTTCATCACCGTTCGAAGCTCCAGACTCAGCTCCTGTAACCAGTCAGGACACATCTAAACATCAGCTCCTGCAACGTGCCAGGTACTCATTTTCTGTTTTGCAGATATGCAGGTTCTCTCCAAGGAATCTCTTACGCGATCAAAACATCCAGATGGCATCTATAAGCCCATTCCCCCATCATTGCTAACATGTGAGCGCAAATTTCCGGGCACTCTAGTGTCCAATCATCTTCTACCCTCGGATTACGAAAGGCATGTCAGCCAATCTGCATCCTCAGGTCTAAGAAGATTGAACAGGGGCAACTGTTATACCCCAAAATTTTCCCTCCCATATTCCTCAAGAAATTGCCAAGCCAAGCTAGAAAAATTCCCCAAGGGTTGTGTAGTGCAATTGTCCCCTATACAGTCAAAACTAGGGTTTGTGTTCTGATCAAGAAAAGGAAGTTTTCAAAGGTTCAATCAAGTCTCATATGCTTACAAACATGGTCAAGCATCCTCATATCAAGTTTCAAGGCATTCAGCTCAAGATTGCACAGTCAAAACCCTAAATTGCACTACAGTCAGCTGTAGGGGCAAAATGGTCATTTGGCAGTCAAAAGTTCAAATTTTTGGTCAATACATCATTTTGAAGCCACAAACATCATTTGATCAATGCTTGATCATGATTCTCAAAATTTGGCTCAGAAATCATCAAAGATGCAAAAGTTGCTATATTTGGACAGCTGAAAAAGTCAACTGAAATTGACCAGGGCATAACTTTCACATGGATTATCAGAAAAATTCCATCCAAAGCTCATTTTGAAGAGAAAGACATTTCCTACAATTCATCTTCATATTCCAAGTCCAAGAAATGCTCTCACAAAAAGTTATCAATTTCAACATTATAGGTCATTTTCAAAAGTCAACAAAAAGGGGCTTTAAGTCAAAGGCCATAACTTGAGATTGGTAAATCAAAATGACATGGGACCAAAGGCATTGGTTAAAGGACTCAAAGACCTTTCCAAAATGTCCAAGAACATGAGAAAATCTTAAAAATTGAGCAAGTTATGCCTTGTAGAAGTTGGGAAATTTTTGTGAAATGGCAAAAGTCAACTATCCTTGAAAATCCAATTTTTGACAAAAGGGCCCCATTTTTTCCACTTGGTCCATCCTTGTCATGCCACACACGTGTCCCATGATTAATTTCAAGACCAAATATTGATTTTTTTATTTTATTTAATTTTTGATAATTTAATTCATTTTAAATCTTTGAAAATTCAAATAAAATTTAAAAACCAATGGAATAGTGTCATGTGAACTTGGACAATTTCTATGTATCATAGGCCAACTCAAAAACTCAGGCTAGGGTTAAGTTTCACATTAGGTCTAGGTTTTGGCTAAAAAGAAGGAAAAATGGTCAATGGTAAAAACCCTAAGACTTGTTCATTCATGAGCTTGAATCTAGGTCAAATAATTAGCCAATTCCATTCCATGATCATCACTGAGTCAAACCCTAACCATAGAAGACCAAATGCTGCGCTGAAAAGCCATGGGACAATTTGAAAAATGAGCAATAGAATGCAAATCTGAAATCAAGGTTAAAGAGAACTTTAGGCCTTAATTCTTTTTCCATTAGCATCTTGGACAAATTCTGAACGCATCTCAATCACTAACATCAACCAAAACACCCTGAAACGGTAGCTACAAGTCAAACTGTGAAGCAAAAAATTTCAAATCGCATAGCATAATTCAAGCATTTTCTTTCATTTTTATTTATGTATTCATGATCACAATGATGTTTCTGAGCTAACCATGGTGTTTGATTTCATTTTTGGCAATCATACGCGAATCTACCATGTCCACGTTTTAGGGTTTTCAAGTTTTGATTTTAGGGCTTTTACCATACTGAAAAATCAGCCTTCCAGACCATGATAGACATACTCAGCAAATCTAGACGAAGATGAAGCATTGGTCGCGACAAATTTATGAGATACACAGGCCTATTCGCTATTTCTTGGAAGGCTGCTTTAAGCCACGCATGAAAAACCGTGGCCAATGCGTTTTGTTTTTTTACAGGGATGAAGACGATGGTGTCGTGTCACACAGGGACAGGTCCATTTAAATTTGCGCGCGTTTTGATGACTATGCATTGGTTTTGTTTTTTATTATTTGTTTGCCATAATATATTAAATGAAATGCAAGTGGCTCAGTGGACAGGGAGGCGTGCATGTGACTCTCATGACCTGGGTTCAAGTCCCAGGTCTACACAATTTCATATTATTTTTCACTTCAAGTTTCCATGCAGCGCTGATATTAAGTCACACCATATCCTCTCATCATCAAGCCCACACGCATCCCCTGAAGATGGAATCAATGGCATGGATCTGAGGAACACTATAAGCCCCAGTCAAAGCATCACACAAGATTGGAAAAGTCAAACGAATTCAAGCAAATGGGCCAGAAATCCCAGGCCTGAACCTCCTGATTTGGGGACTACCCCCCCCCCCCCCGGTTTGCCTTATTATTTTTATTTTTTTATTCTTTCTTCAATTTTTCCTTTTATTTCTTTTTGCTATTTATTTAATTAATTATTTTTAACAAAATACAAAAAACATTCAAAAAATCAGAAAAAGACCAAAAATAATAATTTTTATATTATAATTATTTTCATAAAAAATGCTTGTAATTATTTAGCTTTAATTTAGGTTTATTAAATGTTTTTCATAATAAAAATCCAAAAATAGAATTTAGGTTTAATAATTTTTATTTTCTCTTTTTTCTTTTCCTTTTTTTCAGAATAATAATTTTTATTTATTTTCATCATAAATTAAAAATGTACATAAATCAATTTAGAATTAAATTAGGTTAAAAGTCAATATTTTCATAATAAACTTAAAAAACAATAGAATTAGGTCTAATATTTAATTTAATTTCAATTAACTCTTTTTTTTCTCATTAAATCCAAAAAACACAAAAATCCCATTTTTCATTTAATTTTAATTTTAAATTCCTTATTAATGTTACTTGTTTGTAAAAGGGTTCAACGCCCTCGCATTTGATTATTTTCTTTTTCGCGCGTTTCATTTATTTCTTTTGTGAATATAATGTACCTGTACCAAAGCCATGTAATAGCTATTAGACATTTCTTTTCTGCAATTTATTTTAAATCGGGTTCGGTTTATTTTGGCGATGTGGACCCGCGCCCTTTGTAATAGCGTAGGACTTTTATCTTTTCCGCACTTTAAATTCCCGCACTTTTAACTATTAAACAATAACATGAAAGAATGAATGCCCAAAAATAAAATCGAATCGTTAGATCACCAATGCATGACAAGACAAACAATAAACTGAAAATGACACACAATTCACACACCACCCCTAGGGTACGCTTCACTGTTGCCTTGCCCCTCGAAAGGTGGTCGTCGAGTAGAAGACGTCTTAGTAAGTCCTCATGATCCGGGAACCTGGCATGAGGGTAGCTTCTAAGGTGTCTTCCCATTGCTCTGGTGATCACCATGTCCCTAAAACTCGAATTGACCCGAACACCTCCAACAGTGGTGCTACCTACCTCTCAATGGTGGGATGGCACTACTTTAAAGGACACTTACACAGACGAATTCCTTAGGGTAGGTAGGTTCTCATGGATACTTGCTCTCTTCAAAACAAACTGAAATCTTTTCACACCAACACATTTTCAAAAGCTTTCAAAAGCAAATTTTTTCAAACACTCTGACGTACGAGTCGAACTGAAATTTTTTCAAAGAAACTTTTTAAACCCACATTGAAAAGCAAGCAAACATTTTTGAAAACACAATGAGAAAGTATCTAAGAGCCCATGGATAACCATGGATAGAAAGGGTGCTAACACCTTCCCTTTCTATAACCTACCTCCCGAACCGAGAGCAATCTCTTTAAGGAATTTTTCTGTGCTTTTGTCCTTTCCAATTGGAGAAAATAAAAGACGGTGGCGACTCTTGCTTCCGCGACATTTTCGCGAACCAGCTTTAAAACAGTCAGTTCCAGATCCACCGATCACACTAGGGATCTCGTGCTGACTTCATTGGGGAGGACAATACCACATTGTCGAGGGGAGCCCAAAATACATATCAGTACCAAGAGTGATGATTACACAAAATTTTCTAGGGAGAAATTATGATAACACATGGGGATAACAACTTTCATAAAGAAACATTATCTCATCTTTACTTGGGTATTTAAGAAGTTAAACAATACAGTAGGAAACCAAAATTATGGGGATTTTAAATCAAACCCCGCACTTGCCGAGAGAAAATCCAAAAAGTGGACAACTGTTTTAACACTTCTTAGAAAAGATACTTCCCTTGTCTAGTTTCCTGGGAAACAAACAACAATAATGCCATCACTACAAAGGGAGATGTCTTACAAATGATTCTAGCTCAGCACACAAAGGGAGATGGGACTTTAGACCATGCAAACCCAAAATCAAAATTATAAACCTGGAGAAAAAATCGGAACCAAGACTTGACTGGGGAAAATGGGATTACAAACCCAACACTACACCATACATCAATTGGTATCATCTCCAACTATTTGAGAAGCACAAGGAGATTATGCACATATCTGCAAGAGTGACATGGGAAAACCTTCCTGGGGAATTTACATTTCCAAAATTTCAGAGTTCGTCTATCCTCGGAATCACTATCTTTTGTTTTTCTTGAATCACAAAATTTGAAGTAAAAATTAATTTGTAAATTCTTTTCAAAAACAATTTTATTGTTAAATATCTTTGTTTTGAACATTACTATCAATAATAAATGGAATATTTACAAACAAAGTAAAATAAGAATTATAAATAATGGATAAAAGCTCAAACTTTATTAATAGAATAGTAGTCTGCGAATGGTGAGACCCCATAGATGATTACAAAGATTGGAAAATGGTTATATATTGGAAAAGATACATTGAAATATAATGAACACTATTCTCCCTAACAACATAAAATTCTTGAGCAGCGACTTCTGTTGAAGTGTGGTGAGGATCTGAGAAGTTTGTTGCTTTAATGATCAAGTCTTGTCTGATGCAGTTACTTGACAAGAAATCCATAACTTTTTCCTAGGTTGCCCTTGTGGTTTTTCAACCTAGCAGGAACATTTATTATGTTTGTGTCTCTTACTTTTTCCTAGACCGCCCTTTCAGGTTTTCAGCCGACCGAGACACTCTTTTTTCCCTAGGCCGCCCTTTCAGGTTTTTGACTTAGCAAGTTGTTCTTTCATTTCTTTAGGCAAAGTATTTCTTGACTGCATCAACATTCATAGGACATGGGAACTCCTTTCCATCCATAGTTTTAAGAATCAGTGCACCACCAAAGAAGGCTTTCTTGACAACATATGGGCCTTCAAAATTGGGAGTCCACTTGCCCTTAGAATCAGTGTTAAAAGACATGATTTTTCTGAGCACGACGTCTCCTTCCCTAAATTCACGAGGCTTGACCTTCTTATCAAAATATTTCTTCATTATCTCCTGGTAAAACTGACCATGACACAAGGTTGTCATTCTCTTTTCTTCAATCAAATTCAATTAGTTAAACCTATTATGTACCCATTCATCCTCTGACAATTTGGTTTCCATTATCACACGTAAAGAGGGAATCTCAACCTCAATATGGAGCACTGCTTTCATGCCATACACAAGAGAGAATAGGGTTATCCCTGATGAAGTGAAGATAGATGTACGATACACGTGCAAATCAAAAGGGAGCATCTCATGCCAATCTTTATAAGTAACAACCATTTTCTGGATGATCTTCTTGATATTTTTATTAGCAGCTTCAACATCCCCACTCATATTTGGCCAATAAGGAGATGAATTGTGATGGAAAATCTTGAATTCTTCACAAAGTTCGTTCATCATCTTATTATTCAGATTCGAGCCATTGCCAGTGATAATCCTGCTTGGCACACCATACCGACATATAATTTTTTTTATAAAGCGTACTACCACCTACTTAGTAACATTAGCATATGAAGCTGCTTCCACCCATTTTGTGAAGTAATCAATTGCCACCAAGATGAAATGATGTCCATTCGACGCTTTGGGTTCAATCATTCCAATCATGTCAATACCCCACATAGAGAAAGGCCCCGGGGAAGAAATAACATTGAGAAGCATCGGAGGCACATGAATTTTGTCAGCGTAAATTTGTCACTTATGACACTTCTTTGCAAATTTGTAATAGTCAGATCCCATTGTTAGCCAATAGTAACCTACCCTAAGCATATTATTTGCCATTGAATGTCCATTAGCTTAAGTACCAAAGGAACCTTCATGTATTTCATGCATCAACATGTCAGCCTCGTGTCTATCCACACATCTAAGCAAGACCATATCATAATTTCTTTTGTATAGCACATCTTCATTGAGGAAAAAGCTTCCTGCCAACCTTCTCAATGTCTTTCTATATTTTTTTGACGCACCAGTTGGGTATTCCAGAGTCTGAAGAAAATGCTTGATATCATAATACCGAGGTTTTTCATCTTACGTTCACTCTGTTGCAAACACAAGAGCCGGCCTATCCAGACGTCGAACTGTGATACGAGGCACATCGTTCCAAGTACTTTCTTGATACTTGGAAGCCAAAGTGGCTAAAGCATCTTCCATCTGATTCTCATCTCTGGGAATATGATGAAATTAAAGTTTATTAAAGAAAGGTACTAATCTTCTAGCATAGTCTTTGTAGTTCTTTTTGGCTGAAAACGAAACCTAGCAATTTTCCTGATCGAACACCAAAGGTGCATTTATTTGGATTTAAGCGGAGACAATAATTCCTTAAACACTGAAACAATTTCAATAAATCTTATATATGCCCTTCTTTAGTCTGGGATTTGGAAATCATATCATCAACATATACCTCAATTTCCTTGTGCATCAGATCATGGAATATGGTTGTCATAGCCATATGGTACGTTGCATCAGCATTCTTCAATCCGAAGGGTGTCACTCTGTAACAGAATATTCCCCAGGGTGTGATAAATGTTGTTTTTTCCATGTCTTCAGGAGCCATTCTGATTTGATTATATTCGAAAAATCTGTCCATGAACGAGAATACTTTGAATTTTACTGTACTGCCAACCAACATATCAATATGTGGCAATGGAAAGTCATCTTTTGGACTAGCTTTGTTTAGATCTCTATAATCAACGGACATGCAAACTTTTCTGTCTTTCTTTGGTATTGGGACAATATTGGCAATCCACTGAGGGTACACTGATGTCATAATAAAACCAGCATTAATCTGCTTTAGAACATCTTCTTTAATTTTTATTTCCATATCTGGGTGAGTTCTTTGCAACTTCTGCTTGACTGGTGGGCATTATGGCTTTAGCGGAAAATGATGTTCCATAATATCAGTATCCAACCCCGACATATCTTGGTAAGACCAAGCAAAGATATCCACATACTCTTTCAACAATTCAACCAACCTGCTTTTCACCTCGGGATGAAGCAATGCTCCAATCTTGACTTCTTTTGGATCTTCCTCTGAACCCAAATTGATCATCTCCAATGGCTCTTTATATGGCTGAATGGTGCTTTCCTCATGCTCAAGCAACCGTGAAACCTCTTCTGGGATTTCATCATATTCTTCTTCTTCGGCCACATACGCATGTTATTCAAATTTGGGAGAGGGTGCAAGGTCATTGTACTCAACGGTTTTTTTTAATTAATATGCACATATAATTTATGATTTCTTTTTGAAACTGACACATATAGCAAGTGATTATGAAGATTTATTTACAATTATTATTTATTTTGAAAGGATTTTTCTTATTACCATTTTCCAAGAAAAAGTTGAGAAAAAGACACAATTTGGGAATCAGAAACAACTTTTATTAATTATTTTAAAGATCAAAACAACATATATGCCCATACAATATCAATACTTTCACCTTGGGCAGAGTGAAAGATTTTGAAAAGATTAAAAAACATAAATTACTTTGAAATATGAATGCAAGAGGGAACACCAATAGTGATCCAATTTTGGACTCTGACTCCATGCGTCACATAGTTCGGCATCTCTTGCTCTGATTCACCTTCCATAATAGCATTGATCTCAGGAGTAGTTAGATGAAGATAACCCCCACTGTGAAAGATGTATTGATATTTTCCCAAAGTCGACTTTGGCTTCATAATCTCACCTTTACTATTCTTCATGAAGAAACCCAAACCAGCTCTATTCTTATTCACAGGTGGATTAACAATCTTCCCCCATACCTTGATATGGTCATTATGCACTACCTGTTGAGCATCCTTAAATTAGGCTATAGAATCCTCATTTTTCCTCATGTTATCAATGGATAAAGCTTGAAACTAGGTTCCAGTAGAAGCTTCATTAGCTTCCACAACACTGAAAGAGGACAAATGAGATATTAACAAAGCCTGCTCTCCATTTACGATGACCTTCTTTCCTTCATGAACAAATTTCATCTTCTGGTGCAAATTTCAAGTAACAGCTCATGCCTCATGGATCCATGGTCGTCCCAATAAACAGCTGTAGGAAGGAACTATATCCATAACCTAGAAAGTAATCTGAAATTAGTGTGGGCCTATGTGAATAGGAAAATATAATTCAATGACATACATCCTCGAACCGTCAAAAGCTTTCACAATTATGCCACTCAAACGCATGGGAGTTCCCTGGTACTTAAGCTTCATGAGTGTACTCCTCAGTATGACATTTACAGCAGACCCATTGTCAATCAGCACATTGGACAATGAGTCATTCTTACAATTCATGGAGATATGGAGAGCCGGGTTTAGTATCTTCCCTCTCGGGAAATTCGTCATCATAGAAACTTAGGTTTTTACAAGATGTAATATTCCCTACAACATTGTTGAATTATTCCAGAGACATATCACTTTCCACAAAAGCCTGATCCAATACTCTCATCAAAGATTCCCTATGGGAAGAAGAATTCATTAGCAATGCTAGAATGGATATCTTTGATGGAGTTTGCAACAATTGATCTATAATCTTGTAGTCACTCATCTTGATAATCTTCAACAAGTCGTCCATATATTTTTCCAAAGCAGTACCACTAGATTCACCCACTGCTTTCTTAGGTTTAGTACTTTTAGCAACCCTTTTATCAGCATTAACATTTCTCTCGATTGACAGGTGCAAAAACACGGCCTCTACGGGTCAATCAACTTGCTTCAACAATATTCTAGACATTAGACAAAGGTTGGATGGGAATTTCCACACCATCCTCCAAAATTGTCGCATTGTATTTATATGGTACGGCTTTGTCTGATTCATATGGTACAGAGCCTAGCAGGAAAATAACCACTGGAGCAATAGTTAGCTTGCTATGGTACTCAATATCTATAGGGGCGGGAACACCAAAACATGACACAATAACATTCACCCCTTCTTAAGAACACTTATACATTACATAATCATTGTTGGAGGATATATCTTCATCAGAAGAAAAGAACTCATCTACAGAAACATACTCAGCATCTGACACAGTCTCGGCTAAGCAATCTTCAATCACATTAATTCCATTATAATCATATCTATTGTCTGAGACTTTGATAGTACCATTATTTAACAACAACTGAACGCCCCTTTTCACAATGGAACAACCACGAGAATCTCTGCAGCAAATCTAGCAAGAACCATAATGGTGTTCTTCTTGGACATTCATGTTACAGAATGTAGCATGCAGCTGCACCAAATCATCATTCATATAATTCACGTCAAAAACCCAAAATTCACCGGGACATCCATAGACCATATTCATATCTTCCTCGTACTCTTCCCTTGGCCTTATTATATGAATGAGCCCTTTGTCCATCATTTGCTGAAGATCAACTTTTATCTTATCACATCCCTGGATATCTGTACTGCAAATACTACAACCAGCATGGTCGTGCGTATAGTAGCTGAATTCACAGAGGTCAACATGCATCTTCACCAGATCCCTTCTAACCAGGTTGATATCAAAAATTCAAAAATCCACAGGACAACCAGCAACCATGTTTACAACATTTGCTCCTCCATGTTTAGGCAAAGGATTATCTTTCACATTATGGCCAACATCTTTAAAGGACAAGAGGCCAGATCTCACAATCTTTTGTACTTCAGATTTCAAAGGATAACAGTTTTCGATGTTGTTCCCTGGGGCTCCTTGATGAAAAGCACACGTCTGATATGCCTTATAATACCAGGGGTAAAGGTGAAGGTATAGCAGGGGAAGCCTGGTTTGAACCAACTTCTTCTGAATCAAAGTCGGGAATAACTTTTCATAGCTCATTGTAATAGAGTTAAAAGCTTATCTCTTCTGAATTTGCCCTTGATTTCCCTGAGGAGGTGGTCTCTGATAGGCAACAGTGGTTGGTTCTACATTGACAACTTGAATTCATAGAAGCAAACTATTGCTGGTACCGATGATGCCTTTTAGGTGGTTTAATCTTCCTCTCCCCAATAAAAACATTCGTTTCATTTTCTTTGTTTCGAGAGAACCCGTATGATGACTTCTTTGTTCCTTCATCTTTCGTCAAGCGTCCTTCTCTGACAGCTTCTTCTAGTCGAACACTCATGCTTACCATTTCGGTAAAATCACTCAACACACTGGCAACCATCCTTTCATAATAAAATGATCCAAGGATATTCAGGAAGACCTTGCTCATTTCTTGTTCTCAATTAGGTGGTACCACCTGGGCATCTATCTCGCGCCAATGTTGTGCATATTCTTTGAACGATTCCTTTTCTCTCTTATCCATCTCCCTCAATTGGTCACGGTCAGGCTCCATGAACATATTGTACTTATATTGCTTGATGAAGGCTTCCCCTAAATCATTGAAGGTGCAGATATTGCTACTGTCCAGACTCATATACCACTTCAAAGCGACATCGGTTAAACTATCTTAGAAGAAATGAATGAGAAAACACTGATCATTAGTATGGGTGGACATTTTTCTGATATACATCACCAGGTGGTCACGAGGACAAGATTTTCCCTTGTACCTCTCAAATTCCGGAACTTCAAACTTTGTTGGAACCATTACGTTGGGAACTAGGCAGAGTTCACTGACGTTCCGTCCAAATAATTATTTTCCTCGAAGGGCCTTCATTTCCTTTTGCGTCTCATTGAATTGATCCTGAAAATCATCCAATCGGTCATAGAAACCCACAGTTTCACTCGGTGGAGGAACATGACGATAAAATTCATCATTCAAAATGGCATAGCATTCATCGTAGGAGGTGAGTATTGGATCTCATTTCTAGCGATAGGAGTAACATGCACCACAGGAGGTGCAGGATTAGCAGTAGCTTGACCAACTAGAGCAACTTGAGCATTAAGATTGTAACCTTCTATCATGAAATTTTCAAGCATTCCCCATGGGTAACCGTGAGGCATACGATTTTAAGCAACATTAACTGAAGTAACGGAAATGAGAATTGTCGGAGCTTCGGAAGTGGCCATTGTTTGTTGTGGCTGAGCAAAAGGAGGAACAAGTGGTGGCTGATTCTGAGAAGTCACCAATGATTCCACCAAAGCAGTCAGATTAGCCATACCAGCCTTCAAAGCAATAACTTCTTCGTGCAGCTCGCGATTCTCCTGTTCAAGATTCTCCCTTTTCTTCCTGGAATTAGCCCAAGTATTATACCGGTGAGACAACTTGCTGAACAAAGTTAGAGAAACACAATAAGGCACCTGGGTAAGAACATAAATGCAATAAATATGTGTAAGATGATGCATGATATGCAATGCACATGATTTATTTATCTTTATTAATATTTCAAGGGACTCGAAGAATTATGGATGATTTGCAAATATTAAAGTACCAATACATTTTGAAATACTGAAAATCTCATTATAATAATTTCAAAATGGATTACAACTTTTAGTACAAGTTTCAAAAATCCTAAGTACAAGAGAAGATAGAATCTAAAATTCTAAGAAGGAAAAGTTGATGAAGATCACTCCATACACTGACACTTTCTCGTGAGTCTTGCAATCTAAGCCTTCAACTGCTTGTTCTCTTCTGCATACCTTTCAGCGTCCCCTTTCCAAACACCAGAGTCAGGAAGTGAGTAACTAAATTATGATTGAGCTCTAGAGGAAAATAAATCCTCTTGCCTCTCCATCATCTCTACAACATGACACTCCAGAATCTCAATCAAGTCATCCTTCTCTTTCAAGTCTGCCCGGTAGGACATCTCTAAAGTCTGACACTTGTTCTTCCAGGTCTCCTTCTCCTACTGCATCCTAACTAGGGCAAGATGAAGCTCTCCCACATCATCTAAAAGGGGAGGAGTGGTCTTCACAAACATATCAGGAATAGGTTCTTCACAGGAATATGGCATCTTCAACTGAATTTCCCTTGCTTGTACCCACCGGAGATGAGGCTCCATAGAAACAGCTCCTCTTGGTCCCAAGTCTTTTCTACTCTTCCTCTAAATATGGCACCAATCCTTTGCAATTTCCTCCTTAGTTTCCTTATGATCCTCTCCTTCTTTGAGAAATAAACAACTATGATGAATACTATTTTGTTTGTCTCTCATCGGATATCCAAGCTGACGTCGTGCAAGAGCTGGATTGTATATAATTCATCCCTTTGTACCAAGAAGAGGTACATTGTGGAAACTACCATAACTATCGATAATCTCCATATCATAGTGGTGTACCCCAAAATTTTCCCTCCCATATTCTTCAAGAAATTGCCAAGTCATGCTTCAAAATTCCCCAAGGGTTGCACAGTGTAAGAGCCTCCTGAACAGTCAAAATTAGGGTTTCTGCTCTGATCAAGAAAATGAAGTTTCCAAGGGTCCAATCAAGTCCCACATGCCTACAAATATGGTGAAGCATCCTCATACCAAGTTTCAAGACTTTCAGCACAAAATTGCACAGTCAAAACCCTAATTACACTACAGTCAACTGTAGGGGCAAAATGGTCATTTGACAGTCAAAAGTTCAAATTTTTGGTCAACATATCATTTTGAAGCCACAAACATCATTTGATCAAAGCTTGATCATGATTCTCAAAGCTTGGCTCAAAAATCATCAAGATGCAAAAGTTTCCTTATTTGGACAGCTGAAAAAGTCAACTGTAAATTGACCAGGGCATAACTTTCACATGGATTATCAGAAAAATTCCATCCAAAGCTCATTTTGAAGAGAAAGACATTTCCTACAACTCATCTTCATACTCCAAGTCCAAGAAATGCTCTCACAAAAAGTTATCAATTTCAACATTATAGGTCATTTTCAAAAGTCAACAAAAAGGGACTTTAAGTAAAAGACCATAACTTGAGATTGGCAAATCAAAATGACATGGGACCAAAGACATTGGTTAGAGGACTCAAAGACCTTTCCAAAATGTCCAAGAACATGAGCAAATCTTAAAAATTGAGCAAGTTATGCCTTGTGGAAGTTGGGAAATTTTTGGATATTTTGAAAAGTCAACATTGATTCAAATGACCTAAAATTGCTAATGGGCCTATTTTTCTTCCACAATTCATTATCCAAGGCATTTGCACGACCACTTGGCCCAAAGGGAAGTTTTTCTTCATTTTTTATTTATTTATTTGAATTTTTATTAATAATAATTCATTTAAATCAATTAAATACATGAAAAATACTTAACCTAAGTTTTTCAATCTTTTTATGCATGTTATATCCTCAAGATTTCGTGCCTAGCCAAATATGGAAAGAACCAATGGAATTGGATGTGATTTGTATCAAAAAGCATGTGAAAAAGATTTGAAAATCATGGTTTAAAAATCAAATATTACATTCATCAATTCATGGATTGTGGACCAATTTTATTTGACCTAATCATTCCATAAATAAGCTGAATCAAAACCCTCATGCTCATTGACAAAAAGCTGCACAGAAAAGCATACAAAGAACTTGAAATTTTTGCTTGAAAAGTGAAATCTGAAAACCAATTTCCAGGGCGATTCAAGGCGAGATTTTTATCCCATCACCTTCCTGAAGCTTCAAGGAAGGATTCCCAATCAAAATCATCCATCATAACCTCAAGAATTGGTAAAACGAATGTGACCTGTACAGAAAAAATCTCATAATCTTGCATCTCGATTCATGCACTTTTAACAATTTTTGATGCTTGATTCATGTTCATTATAAGATTCTGAAGCTAACCATACAAATTAATTGCGTTTTTGTGCGATATACATGATTCTACCATTGATGCAGGCTAGGTTTTCTTGAAATCCAAATTAGGGGTTTCTTGATACTGTAAAATTAAGAGACCTCACTGCCATAACCATGTTCAAATCGCTTAGAAGAAAAGAATGGCATGCTCGCGCTTAATTTATATACCAAGGGGGCCTAATCGCTATTATCAGAATAAGCATGTTTTGAGGGGGTTCAAAACCCCCGTTAAATGTTTGTTATTTTTTCAGGAAAACAAATCAATGAGGAAGACGATGCAGTGGCAAGTGTTGATTGGCTCGTTCAAAAATTCGCGCCAGAAATCCATTAATTATTATGTGCGCTTATATTATTTGTTTGTTATGTAATATACAAACGCGTTGAGTGGAACAGTTGGTAGAGTGCATCGTTGGCAATGTTCAGGACCTGGGTTCGAGCCCCAGGTCCTCACCCCCTTTCATATTATTTTCCATTAAATATTCTTATGCAGTTTCAGCCTGAAGGAACACCATACATCCACCACATCTGGCCATCCACGTGCCCCTGGAGATTCAATCAATGGCCACAATCTGAAGCGTACCATAAGCCTGAGTCAATGCTCTCACACGTTGCATGGAAAAGTCTTACAGGCCAAGGTTGATGGGCCCAAATTGCTAAGGAGAAACCTCCACTTTGGGGACAGATACCCCCCTTAGGTTTGCCATTCTTTTATTTCTTTTTTTTATTATTTCTATTTTCTTTTAATTATTGTTTTGTTTAATTAATTTATTATTTTCATAAAAAATACAGAAACAAAAAAAATCAGAAAAGAGAAAAATTAAATATATTTATCTAATTAATATTTTGTAAATAAATTCATTAATTAATTAGTTTTAAATTAGGTTTTAATCTTAACTTTTTAATAAAAATATAAAAAATATAGAATTAGGGTTTATGATAATTTTTATTCCTTTTTCTTTTCTTCCATAATAATAAAATATTAAATATTTATTTTTGTAATTAAATTGCACGTAAATCAATTAGGGTTAATTTTAGGTCAAATTTAATCTTT
Organism: Vicia faba; assembly: GCA_948472305.1. Taxonomy (NCBI): domain Eukaryota; kingdom Viridiplantae; phylum Streptophyta; class Magnoliopsida; order Fabales; family Fabaceae; genus Vicia; species Vicia faba. Next base: position 893,130,186 of record OX451737.1, read on the forward strand.
TCTTAATAAATTAAAAAAAACTACTAGAATTAGGGTTAGCATTTATTTTAATTAATTCTTTTTTTCATTAAAACCAAAAAATACTAAAAACAATTCCCTTTCTTTTCTTAATTAATTAATTTCATCATTTAATTTAATTTTGCAAAAAGGGTCCAACGCCCTCATTTAATTCTTATTTAATTCGCATATTTATTTCCTTGTTCTTTATAATATTTATGTATCTCTCCCAAGGCCTTGTAATTAATTTCTCGCACTTTACTCTTCTTTAATTCTTTATTTTCTGTCAAATCGGGTTCAAGAAATTTTGGCGATGTGGACCCGCGCCTTTTGTAATAGCTTTAGAACTTTACTTTTCTCGCATTTTTTGACTGTTAATCAAGGCATGAAAGAATGTATGGACAAAAATAAAAACAAACGCTAGATCACCTTTAACATGACAAAAGACAAAAATAACTGAAAACGGCACACAAAATCACACACACCACCCCTAGGGTACGCCTCACTGTTGCCTTGCCTCGAAAGGTGATCGTCGAGTAGAGGATGTCTTAGTAAGTCCTCATGATCCGGGAACCTGGCATGAGGGTAGCTTCTAAGGTGTCTTCCCATTGCTCTGGTGATCACCATGTCCCGAACCCTCGAATTGACCCGAACACCTCCAACGGTGGTGCTACCTACCTCTCAATGGTGGGATGGCACTACTTTAAAGGACATCTACACAGACGAATTCCTTAGGGTAGGTAGACGACTCTAGATACTTGCTCTAATTTCAAAACAAATAAAAAAAAATAATTTTCACACCGACACCTTTTCAAAAAGCTTTCGAAAGCAATTTTTCAAACACTCTTGAGGACCGATACAAGAGTCGAACTGGAATTTTCAAAGAAACTTTTTAAAACCCACAGTTGAAAAGCAAACAAACCATTTTTGAAAACACAAATGAGCAAGTATCTAAGAGCCCATGGATAACCATGGATAGAAAGGGTGCTAACACCTTCCCTTTCTATAATCTACCTCCCGAACCGAGAGCAATCTCTATAAGGAATTTTTCTGTGCTTTTGTCCTTTCCATTTGGAGAAAATAAAAGACGGTGGCGACTCTTGCTTCCCCGACATTTCGTGAACCAGCGTTAAACAGTCAGTTCCAGATCCACCGATCACACATAGTAAGCTTGATGATACCAATCAATGTCAGAATGAGTGAGATGCATAATCTTCGGAGCCCAACGAGGTTCCTTCTTGATATGCCTGAAAGTATTAAACCGAGGTAAGTGAGAAATAAACCATTGATACAACAAAGGCGTGCAACAAACGATCATCCCTCCATGATAAAAATCCTGAAAATGAATAGAGTAATAAGCATCTCTTAATGTAGGAATCAGATTCAAAATCAAAAAGATCCTGATGGCGTTAACATCCACAAATTTGTCGATGTTAGGAACTAAGAACAACCCGTAGGAAAGTAGAGTAAAGATGGCCTCAAAAGCAACCGTACTCTTCATCCTAGAAAAGTAGCAAGCTTTCTAAAATAAAAACTGAGCGAGTAATCCTCTGATTCCTCCTTTGGTAGTCATGTTGGCCTCGACATCAGACTTCCCCAAATTAATCATGGCAGTAATCTCATGAGACTTGGGCTCTCCCTCCAAACCGGTGAAAGGAACATGATCAGTAACAGGTAAACCCAGTAGGTAAGAATACTCCTTTAATGTAGGCATCAACTGATAATTAGGGAAATTAAAACATCAGTACATCGGATCATAGAACTGGACCAAAGTCGAGAGAATACCCTCCTTCATTCTGAGCTTCATAGGAGACACGATGGATCCATATTTCTTCCGAAAATCTGTAGAACTCTTGATCTCGAGAACTGGACTCATCAATTCATCTACCTTAGGATTTTTGAAATTTTACTTTCGAGTCTTTCTTTTTCTAGAATCCATGGTTGAAAAGTATCTGAGATATTCACAAAAAGTCAAATTTAAGTCCCTTGAAACAAATGTTTTAAAGAATGCTCATGGGTGCATGAATGCATGATGCAACAATCACACACAAGATCACAAACATGGCGGATTCGTAGGTTTGACGTCACGAGCATGAGGTCAAAGGTACTACCCACAAGGTATGGACTAATAGTTTATCACCTACCGAACAAAGTTCTTAGAGGTTCCTAGAGTCTACACCCTTCCTTCAGATATTACTAACGTCTCGATTGACTCGGTAATTAGTAATATTCTAAGGAAAAACTCATTCGAGTGTAGTATCGCGTGACATCCATTTCCGGATTACTCCGTCATAGTTTGTGCACTACACCTAAAAGGCCAAGATGGGTTAAGGGTTCTACGGTCCTCAGTCTCAGCAGGCTCACAAGTCAAAGGCAACACGTCATCCCGATTACTCGGTAAACGATACTACAGTCAAAGGGGCCTCCACTGAGTGAGGGATATCATGTCTACTTTTTTAGTATTACTCCCTCAAAGTTAACATGACTATATCACCCATCCTATCTTAAGTTTTCCCAAGTCCGGGTAGACGACTTATGAGAAATCACCAAGCACCCAAAAAACTAGGAAAATCCAGACAAACATATATACAACATATAATATACAACAGATAATAACACATACACAAATAAACAAAGATAGGCTCAACCCACTTAGGGATGGACCATCATTTGGTCGATCTTTCCCCAATGAAGTCGCCATTTTTTCTGTAGCAGTAGAAACATTGAGACTAAGCCATTGGATTGACTTGACTCGCGCAGATCAAAATAAAAATCGCCACCACGCTTTATTATTTCTAAAGGAATGGGAAAAGAGAGAATAACCCAAAAAGAGGGGGAGAGAATCTAAGTACGGGGGTTGGTTATGCAAAGGGAAGGTATTAGCACCCTAAACATTTACGGTACTCCGCAGGAACCTCTTTGAAAATTTGTTTATTTTGGCTATAAGTTGTATACAAAAATAGATGGTGGAGATGAGAAAAGAAATATATTTTACAATTTTTGCACCCACCGCGGTTGCGAACCTTTAGTGCCTACGTACCACCTTTTATGCAATAGGGGATCAGGGTACTCGTAGTTCACCTTTTTAAAAATATAAAACACACGTGCGTTGGTTAATTTTATGAGATGAGACATCATCGTCATATCCGAGTGGAAAATATACTTACTACCCAAAATTATGAGAAAGGAGAATTTACATCATCTCAAAGTGGAGGATATATCTTGGATTTTAAAATCAACAAAGCCTCACTCAACACCCAAGTGAAAAATATCTCACTCCACTACATATCGTAGAAGTATAGTAGCTCGCATCTCTACAAGGATTGACAAGAGTCTAATCTTTTTGAGAAAAGTTTAAAATAAAAAGCCAAAAATGGCAAAAAAAATAGTTTGAATGAGATTGATTGACTTTTAGTCTTCTCACAAAAATGTCAAAGTATGATTAAGTTGGTTAAAATTTGATTAAGAAAATATTTTGAAAATGCATGGACCTAAGTCCAAGTTTATTATGAAAGCGATTCAAGTTTACAAAAGAAGATTTGTTCTGAAAAAGAGGGAGAAGATTTTAGAAATTAAAGAAGGTTGGAGGAGATGAAGAGACTATCCTAAAGCATAAGGTAAAAGCTAGGGAAAAGAATTATCTAACCAACAAGAAGCCAACACTTGACAAAACGAGTCAATGTAGAATTCTCATCCTTTGGATTGAAACCAAATAAGCAAAGATAATAAAGCTCTTAAGAATTCTAAGCTTCGAATGCATTAAGTCTTCACAAAATTTGGGCAGAGTAACGGTTGTATACAGATCAATTCTCAATCACAGATAAAGCATATAATCAGAATAACCTGCACACAAAGAAAACAAACAACCCAATGTCTCGGGGTAAACCCCAAGAACTCTAGACAAAATAGTAATAGAAGTCACAAGGTCTCAAGGGTGGTCAAGGTCTCTACTCCTAAGTCCAGTAAGTCCATAACTCCAAAATGCCAAGGATAGTAACCAAATAGTCCAAGTAACATTAAAGTTTTTTATTGTTCAAGTTGGTTCTTAGGTATCTTCAAAAAAGAAAATGAAAAGCTCAAGTGAGCAAAATAAAAATGACATAAAGATAAATTCTCATGTGAGCAAAGATGAAAATAGCATGAAATGTAAATGCTAAAATAGATGGTGCATAAAAGTAAAGACATAAAGTAAAAGCTTAAAAATAAAATTCAATTGTTAATAAGTTAGAAATTAGAGGTTAGCTGAATGACCATCTTGAAACTTGCATTTGAAAACTCATTACAAGATTGATAAAATCAAATCCTCTCAAAAACAAGTTTCATTTTCTGTTTGTCAAGTATATCATTCATTTCAAAATCTCGAGGCAACAACAAATGATCAACGATGTTTAAATGATTCACTTAGTCTAAAATTTATGAAGATTCATTAGAGGATTGATAATACCAAAGCCTCCTAACAATGAAACTCAAGGTTATTAGATCAAAGGTTTCAAATTAAATATCATTGGGTTTGCAAACATAGGTTTGGGCCACGAATGATCATTTCTTGAATCAGGACAAATTTTAGCACTATGTTAAGCAATCGTAAGTGGACTTATATAGAAGTCATACCTATTTTGAGGTCGGTCAATAGAAATCTATGTACCATATGTTTGGATAAATTATATGTAGATCATCCTCTAACAACATGTAGTACAAGTAAGAAATGGATAAGATGATGCGGGAGGGGATGCATTGTATGAAAATAGGGTTTCAAATATCATCAATATCATTCAACCATTTTGGTGGATTTGGTTTCTCAACCTATCGACACCCAAGGTCCAATGAGGTTGAGGAATTTGTCGCCAAATGAAATCCAAGTCAGAACCAAAATAAAAATAATAATAAAATAATACTTCGTAAAACAATATTTAAATGGTTAACAAAAAGAAAATAAATGGTAAAATACACAAAGTATGTTAAAATACCAAATAAAAATCCTAAAAAATAGTCAGAGGTCAAATATGAGTCCATAAATATTGACAAAAATTTTCAGAATTTTATAAAGTCATAAACTATTTTTAAAAATAAAAGAAATAAGTAAAACCAACCAAAAGATGGTAAAAAATAGTAATATCATAAATGAAAATAAAACAAAGTCATCAAAAATTTCCATAAGACCAAAGGACCTTTCCATTATTTTTTCAGAATTTTTAACAATTAGAAAATGATTTTAAACAATTAAAACAATCAAAAGAAAGTGAAAAAATCATAAAAAATATCAAATCTGAAAATAAAATTATGAAAAAATAAAATTCAGAAAGATAATATTCCAAAAAAAAATTGTGAATTTTTTCATGATTTTTGGTACAGAAATAAATTTTTTATGGATTTTTAAAGTTTAAAATAAATAAATATAAAAATCAGAAAATAAATATAAGCCAAAAAAATGTAGACCATTGGATCATTGTCAAAACGTGTTAGTAAGCAGATCCAAGGGATCTAACACATTGCGCATGATATGGTCACTATTGGAAATCACACCAAATCATTTTATAAATCAGATTTTAATAAAATTAAAATAAAAAATGTGATCCATTGGATGAAAGTCAAAACGCGTTAGTAAACATATCCAAAGGACCTGGCGTGTTGTGCATATCCTGGACTCCCAACCAAAACACGTTGAATCAAAAAACAAACAACCAATGAAAATAAAACAAATGTCCAACGTTTATTGGTTGAGGAACGACACGTAGGTCGTCTTTAACCTCCAGAAACCCTGTGTAGCGGTAGAAATGTTGAGACTAATCCATTAGATTGACTTGACTCGCACAGATCAAAATAAAAATCGTCACCGCACTTTATTATTTCAAAAATAATGGGAAAAGACTGAATAACCCAAAAAGAGGGGGCGAGAATCTAAGTTCGGGGATTGGTTATGCAAAGGGAAGGTAGTAGCACCCTAAACATGTACGGTACTCCACAGGAACCTCTTTGAAAATTTGTGTATTTTTACTATAAGTGTTGTATGAAAATAGATTATGGGGATGAGAAAAGAAGTTTTTTTTACAATTTTTTCATATGTCGCGGTTGTGAACCTTTAGTTCCTACGTACCACCTTCCATGCAATAGGGGATTAGGATACTCATAGTTCACCTTTTAAAATAATTTAAAACACAAATGTGTTGGTTAATTTTAAGAGACGAGACATCATCGTCATCTCGGAGTGGAAGAACATACTTACTACCCATAATTATGAGAAAGGAGAATTTACATCATCTCAAAGTGGAGGATATAGCTTGGATTTTAAAATCAACAAAGCCTCATTTAACACCCAAGTAGAAAATATCTCACTTCACTATATATCATAGAAGTATAGTAGCTTGCATCACTACAAGGATTGACAAGAGTCTAATCTTTTTGGGAAAATTTTAAGATAAAAATCCAAAACGTAAAAATAGTTTGAATGAGATTGATTGACTTTTAGTATTCTCATGAAAAATGTCAAAGTATTAATAAGTTGGTTAAAGTTTGATTAAGAAAATATTTTTGAAAATGCATGGACCTAAATCCAAGTTTATTGTGATAGCGGTTCAAGTTTAAAAACAAGAATTGTTTTGAAAAGAAGGGAGAAGATTTTTGAAATTAAAGAAGATGAGAGGAGATGAAGGGACTATCCTAAAGCATAAGGTAAAAGCTAGGGAAAAGAACTGTCTAACCAACAAGAAGCCAACACTTGACATATTGAGCCAATGTAGAACTCTCATCCTTTAGATTGGAACCAAACAAGCAAAGATAATAAAGCTCTTAAGAAAACTAAGCTTTGAATGCATTAAGTCTTCACAAAAATTGGGCAGAGTAACGGTTGTATATAGATCAATTCACAATCACAGACAAAGCATATAATCAAAATAACCTGCACACAAAGAAAACAAACAACCTAATGTCTCGGGGTAAACCCCAAGAACTCCAGACAAAATAGAAGTAGAAGTCACAAGATCTCAAGGGTGGTCAAGGTATCTACTCCTAAGTCCAATAAGTCCATAACTCCAAAATGCCAAGGATAGTAACCAAATAGTCCAAGTAACATTAAAGTTTTTTATTGTTCAAGTTGGTTATTAGGTATCTTCAAAAAAGAAAATGAAAAGCTCAAGTGAGCAAAATAAAAATGACATAAAGATAAATGCTCAAGTGAGCAAAGATGAAAATAGCATGAAATATAAATGCTAAAATAGCTGGTGCGTAAAAGTAAAGACATAAAGTAAAAGCATAAAAATAAAAGTCAATTGTTAATAAGTTTGAAATTAGAGGTTAGCTGAATGGCCATCTTGAAACTTGCATTTGAAAACTCATTAGAAGATTGATAAAATCAAAGTCTCTGAACAACAAGTTTCATTTACTTTTTGTCAAGTATATCATTCATTTCAAAATCTCGAGGCAACAACAAATGATCAACGATGTTTAAATGATTCACTTAGTCTAAAATTTATGAAGATTCATTAGAGGATTGGTAAGGCTAAAGTCTTCTAACAATTAAACTCAAGGTTAGTAGATCAAAGGTTTCAAATTAAATATAATTGGGATTGCAAACATAGGTTTGGGCCACGAATGATCATATCTCGAATCGGGACAAATTTTAGCACTATGTTAAGCAATCTTAAGTGGACTTATTTAGAAGTCATACCTATTTTGAGGCTGGTCAATAGCAATCTATGTACCATATGTTTGAAGAAATGATATGTAGATCATCCTCTACCAACATGTAGCACGAATGAGAAGGGGATAATATGAAGAGGGAGGGCAAATATTTGAATCAAAGATTTTATTTAAACTGTCATTTAAATCATCCATCCATTTTGGTGGAGTTAAACTCAACATCCAAGATCCAATGATGTTAATGAAGCTCATGATCAAAAATCACATAGCCATAATATATTTAAAAAAAATTGCATTTAATGAACAAAATAAAATAGGAAAATAATTTTTAAATTGTTTTTAAAATGAAAATAAAAGGAAAAATAGAAATCTATATTCAAAGTATCAAAGAAAATATAAAAGAGACCATAGAAAAATCAGAAGTGATCTCAAATATTTTTATAAAAATTTTGGTAATTTTTATAACAGAAAAACATTTTAAAACTAACTAAAATCACTCAAATAAGTGAAAAAAATATCAAAAAATAATAGAAGTCAAAATAAAATTCTAGAAAAATTTTAGAAAGTCAGAAACAGGAAAAATTGTTTTTATAAAAAAATTTAGATATTAAAAATACCAAAAAGTATTTTTTAAATAATTAGAAATAGGTCAAAATAAAGGAAAAATTATAAAAAATATCAAATCTGAAAATAAAATCATAAAAAAATAAAAATCATAAAGGGAATATTTGAAAATATTTTTGTGAATTGTTTTATAATTTTTGAGTAAGAAATGAATTTTCTATGATTTTTTGAAGTTTGGTGTAAAACAAAACAGAAAATAAAATAAAGTTTAAAAAAAAGTGGACCATTGGATGAGAGTCAAAACGTGCTAGTAATTAGATCCAAAGGATCAGGCACGGTGTGCATATCATGGTCAGCTTTGGAAGTTGCACCAGATCACCTTTTAATATTTAAAAACAACTAAAATTCGGGTGCGTTGGATGGAGTCTGATTAATGGATACAATCAGATCCAAGGGCTCTCAAAGTGCACGTATGATAAAGCAAAAACACTGGATTGAATTTAAAAAATTACATGTCATGCCTTCATTGGTAGAAGCACGACACGTAGGTCGTCTTCAGCCTCTGGACGCCCTAGATTGGGGTTCCTCAAACTGTAAAATTAGAGGACCAAACCGGTACCATTAGATTCATCTCTTCAAGATGATTCTAATGGTACTATCGCGCCAAATTTATATAAATTGAGCAAGGCTTAAATTGAGAAAAAGCATAAATCATAGCGAGCACGAAATTTTGGAATATCTCACTCAAATCTCAATGAAATCACAAATTGTAAAAAGCATGAGAATCAGAAGGATGTAGAGAGTAGATTAGTCTTTTATTTGGATTGATTTGACCAAGAAATCAACCTGAACGAAGTAGAAAAAAGTGGCTCTGAAACTGGTCTTCTGTAGATCAATATAGGTCATAATTCTTGAAGGTAATAGTATGGTTAGCTTCAGAGAAGTTCAATGAAGCTAGTTGAATGGAGCTTTTGGTGTTTTGGAGTGAGAATGAAAGATATCAGAAATTCAAATTCAGAGTTTGTGTGGGATCTGAATAGGGGTTAATTGACTTTTCAAATCTTGTGAAAATAGGTGAAATACGCATCTTATTTATAGGATAGGATGAGGCAATGCTTAAGCGTGCGAATGAGAGAGTAATTGAGTGAATTCGTATGAATCTGCAACATGAATAATGTATGACCTGATTAGCATCAAAACTCAACCAAATCCTGCATTTTAGGATGCTAAATTATTTTGGAAAGTTACTAAACATGATTAGAAGCAAAAACGCGTGAAAACTTTGTGTTTAGAGGGAACCATATGGATTTCAAACTGACTTTGGAGAAAACTTCAATTTCAAGGTACCAACTTTGAATCCATGGTGTTCACAGCTCAAGGGGTCTTAGGGCATGATTCTTGAAGCATTTGAAATATAAGGTCACATTCTTTACAATGTGTAAAGAATGAGATCAATTGGATTCTTGAGCTAGGAGTTGTGATGAGTCAAAGTTGAGAAAAAGATGCTGACTTTTTGTACTTAGAAAAATTCTAAGTTGTTCTTCAAAAGTGACCTATAGTGTTTTGATTTCGAATAAGGCCTTACTCCAAAATCTTGTTGTGATCATTTATTCTATCTTGAATCAGACTTCCCAAATAGCATTGTGAAACTTGAATCACTCAAAAATACCAAATATTGAAAAAGTTATGGCCTTGTGAACTTAGTGAAAATCCATGAGGTGACCTATAATCTTTTGGGTTCTTAGGGCATCTTCCACCCATTTTCAAGTCTTGAAGATAAAATAAGAGTTAAATTTCACATCCTTAAGATCATTGTGAAAAGAGAATAAGCTCAAGGAGATAAAAATTTACCAAGTTATGATCTTTTGAAGTCACATAAAGGGAATTTGATGACCTATCTAGAGGACTTGTAATCTTTTTTCATCATTAGGAATCTTCCATATAAACTGTGCTTGAAAATTTTAAATTTATTGGTTGATAACCCTTTAAAGAGAAGCACATCTTTGGAATCACTCAAAAATCTCAAAAAATGAACAAGATATAGCCCTTAGAAGTTCAAAACCCTAGCTCCTAATGTATCAAAATAACTTGGAAACCCCTTTCAATGTTGACAATCTTTCTTGCACAATCACTTTTTCTATGTGAATATAAGTTTTGTGGATGTTAATAAGAAACCATTGAAACAATAACCACTTCCAAATATTAAGAAATGAAAGAGTTATGCACTTGTGATCAAGAAATCAAGAACTTGTCCAATTAGGTCAAACTTCTTCAATCAATTCTTGCATCTTTTGACTTCTTTTGACAAATTGAGGCATGATGAATCATAATAGACGTTGTCACGATATTACTTTAAAGCATATTCAATGATGAAGTTTTAATCTCAATGAATCTTTGTTGAAGAAGGCATGAAAATAAACTCATGAACCTATGAATCCACCTGATGAAATGTGTTGTGTTGTTACCTATAGGATCATCATTTAGAGCAAGCATTCATTGTATTTGTTATTAAAAAGTTAATTAATACAAAACATACATGATTACAATATAAAATTCAAAGTGCTTGGTGATCCCTCATGAGCAAACCTAAAGATAGGGAGAAGAACCAAATCCTAGTGTGATCTTGATTTGATTGAGTTTATATGAGATGATAGAGGAATCTTAGGGGGGGGGGGAAATTTGGGTACAACACCCTGCATGTGGGATTTTATGAGATTCCTCAAATGGAAACGTTAGAAGCTCAAACTTGTATCATTGGATTCGTCTCTTCAAGACGATCTTAACCTCACCCTCGCGATAATTTATATAAATAGAGAAAGGAGAAAAGTGCAGAAAACAAAAATAATAGAGAGCACTTTAGGTTGGGATTTCTCACTAAATTCTCAATGATTTTAAAAATTGTAAGAAGCACAAGAATCAGAGGGATGAATAGAGTAGAATAGGCTTTTATTTGCAACAATTTGGTTCCGAAAACTACCTAAACGTGGCTCACGAAAATAGCTCTAAAAGTGAACTTTTGAAACTCAAAATATGGCTAGATTTTCTTGGTTTAAGTGTTGAAGTATTTGTATGTTTATGGAGGATGATGAATATGTAAAGAAATTGTGAAGAAAGAGCTTGAAACTGTGAAATGGAATTTCAAATTTCTGAGTTGTGAATGAACTTTGGCAGTGTGTATTTGGCTCTCAAAGCTTGTGTAAATGAGTTCAATATGGTCATATATTTATATGGAAGTGAATGGGAATGATAATTGGAATAATTAGTGGAGTTTGGAGGGAAATCGTGAGAGATCGTGGACATGAGAAACGTGTAACTTCATGTGCATCAAAAGTCACTCAAACCGTGTGTTTCAAGGCTCTAATCCAATTTGGAAAGTTGGTTAAACATGTTTATATCAAAAATGCACGCTAATTGGGTGTTTATAAGCCACATTATGGATTTCAAATTCTGACTTTGGAGAAAAATTCAGTTTCAAGGTATCAACTTTGAATCCATGGTGTTCACAGCTCAAGAGGTCTTAGGGCATAATTCTTGGAGAATTTGAAAGATAAGGTCACAATATTTACAATGTGCAAAGATGAAATCATTTGGATGTTTGATCTAGAAGTTATGATGAGTCAAAGTTGAGAAAAAGATGTTGACTTTTATACTTAGAAAAATTTCAAGTTTCTTCTTCAGTAGTGACCTATAATGTTTTGATTCCAAACAAGGCATTCCTCCAAAATATTGCTTTGAAAAAGGATACTTTCATTAGTTAGACTTCCAAAAGAGTATTGTGAAACTTGAATCACTCAAAAATACCAAGTATTGAAAAGTTATGGCTTTTTGAAATTGGTGAAAATCCATTAGGTGACCTATAATCTTTTGAGTTCTTAAGGCATCTTCCAACCATTTTAAAGTATTGCAAATAAAATATGAATTGAAGTTCACATTCTAAATATCAATATGGAAAAAGAATGGGCTCAAGAAGATAAAAATTGACCAAGTTATGATCTTTTGAAGTCACATAAGAGAATTTGATGGCCTATCTAGAGGACTTAGAATCTTTCTTCATCATTAGGAATCTTTCACACAAAAGTTTCTTGAAACTTTTGAAGTGACTGATTTATGACCCTTTAAAGAGAAGCATATCTTTAGAATCACTCAAAAATATCAAAAGATGAACAAGATATAGCCCTTAGAAGTTCAAAACCCTATCTCCTAAAGCACCAAAATGACTTGGAAACCCCTTACAATTTTGAAAATCTTTCTTGCACAATCACCTTTGCCATGTGAATAGAAGTTGTTTTGGATGATAAAAAGAAACCATAGCAACAATAAACACTTACAAATATTAAGAATTGAGAGATTTATGCACTTGTGATCAAGGAATCAAGAACTTGTCCAATTAGGTTAAACATTTTCAATCAATTCTTGCATATTTTGTCTTCCTTTGACAAATTGAGGCATGAAGAATCATAGTAGACCTTGTCATGATATTACTTTAAAGAATTTTCAATGATGAATTTTGAATTTTAATGAAGCTTTGTTGAAGAAGGTATGGAAATAAACTCACAGACCTATGAATCAACCTGATGAGATATGTTGTGCCCTCACCTATAGGATCACAATTTAGAGCAATCATTCATTGTATTTGTTAGTTAAAAGTTAATCAACACAAGTCATATATAATCACAATATACAAATCAAAGTTCTTAGTGATCCCTCATGAGAAAACCTAGAGATAGGGAAAAGAACCAAACCCAAGGGTAATCTTCATATGATTGAGTTGATATGAGTGATAGAGGAATATAAGGGGGGAAATGGGGTACAACAAGGTCAACACATGCTCTCAATAAGGAATGAGACTTGGGTGCGTTGTGTCTCATTCTTCCTTGATTTGACTGATCACAATGGTTTAGTCCCCATATACATTCAAGAACTTGATTCTTAGGTCAATAGCAGCTTTGATACCCGTGATGCACGCTTCATATTCCGCAATATTGTTGGTGCAGTCAAAACAAATTCTTGCAGTAAAGGGCGTATGGCATCCCTTGGGGGAGATGATCACAACTCCAACCCATTACCAAGCATGTTGGAAGCTCTGTCGAAAACCATAGTCCCTCGGGACCCTGGCTCGGGTCCTTCATACGGTACAGGTACTTCAAATTTTTTAACTAGCATAGTGTTCTTATCCAGGAACTCGAAATCCATAGATTGATAGTCATTTACGGCTTGATGCGCCAAATTACCCTCCAGTGCACTTCCTTTGATTGCTTTCTGAGTGGTGTACTGAATATCGTATTTTGTTAAGACCATTTGCCATCTGGATATCCTTCTGAAGAGAGCGGGCTTTTCGAATATGTATTTGATGGGATCCATTTTATAGATCAATAAGGTGGTATGGGTCAACATATATTGTATTAGTCTGTGAATAGCCCATGCCAAAGCGCAACAAGTTTTCTCGAGCAGTGAGTATCTTGTTTCACAGTTGGTAAAATTTTTGCTAAGGTAGTATATTGCATGCTCTTTTCGACCAGACTCGTCATGTTGGCCTAGTACATACCTCATTGAGTTCTCTAACACTGTTAGGTACATAATCAGAGGAATTCCTTAAACTGGAGGCATCAAAATCGGAGGTTCTTGAAGGTACTCCTTGATCTTGTCAAAAGCTATCTGTAAATTATCGTTCCACTTTACTACCTGATCTTTCTTCAGCAACTTGAAGATCAGCTCACAAGTAGCAGTCAGATGAGAAATAAATTTGGCGATATAATTCAGTCGTCCCAAGAAACCTCAGACTTCCTTCGCAGTACGGGGAGTTGGCATTTCTTGAATGGCTTTAACCTTGGCACGATCAACTTCAATACCTTTACCACTGACAACTAAATCTAGGAGCTCATCGGATCTCACCCCAAAGGTGCACTTGTTCGGATTCAACCTCAGCTTGTACTTCTTCAACCTCTCAAACAACTTGTATAGATGGTCAAGATGTTCCTCTTTAGTCTGGGATCTGGCTATCATGTCTGGACGTATACCTCTATCTCGTGATGGATCATGTTAGGGAATAAAGCTGCCATGGCACACTGATATGTTGCGTCGGCATTCTTTAACCCAAAAGGCATCACCCTGTAACATAAAGTGCCCAATTGTGTAACAAAGGTTGTTTTCTCCATGTCTTCAGGTGCCATATTGATCTGATTATAACCCGAGAAACCATCAGTGAAGGATAATACCTTGTGTTGAGGGTGTTGTCGACAAGGACATCAATATATGGAAGCAAAAAGTCATCCTTGGGGCTCGCCCTGTTCAAATCCCTATAGTCTATACACATACGTACTTTTCCGTCTTTCTTCGGTACCGGAACCACATTTTCTACCCACTGAGGATATGATGTAACATCCAAGAAAACTGTATTGAATTGTTACATAACATCGGCCTTGATCTTCTCTGACATTTCGGGATGCATGCGACGAACCTTCTGCTTTATTGGACAGCAACCCTCTTTCATCGGCAGACAGTGAACCACAATATCAGTATCGAGCCCTGGCATGTCTTTGTATGACCAAGAAAAGATCTCAACATATTCATGCAACATCTGTATTAACTTGTTATTGATATTGTCTTCTAGGTTGGCACTTATCTTGACTTCTTTCATGTTTGCTTAAATACCCAAGTTTATAACCTCAACTGTCTCTTCATGTGGTTGTATAGCATTTTCCTCTTACACTAACAGTCTGGCAAGCTCTCTAGGTATTTCACAATCTTCCTCACTTTCGTCCTCGGCTTGGTATATCGGATTTTCAAAGTCATAAGTGGCAATAGAAGAATCGTTATCAACGCGATCCAGAATGGTTGTGGGTCTGTAAGAACACATATCTATTTGAAAGTAATAAAATTTGAATGAAAAATTTCCAATGTTTTGTTAAATGAAGATATTTTTATGAGATGACAACCCTTAGCAAATGGACCATTGTGCCCTAGGTAAGGCACAAGCCTTAAAGTCATTGTTTAAATATATTACATAACCAAAACTTTGTAAGCATTAAAACAGGAAGTAGTTAATACTCCTGACTAAAGGAGATTGAGATAATGTGTTCAGTCTTCCAGTTGCTGAGCCCGTTGCCGATGATGGGAAAGATCCAGTTGTCTAAGTCATAGTCACACTCAACACCTTCTATCGTGTTGACTCCATTTTTATTGATGAGGAACGATGGTCTTCCATCCTGAGCATGACGAACAGCCTTCCAAGCCTCTACAGTGAAACCCAAACCAAATTTGTCAGATTTATACAAAATGTTAGGAAGCTGACCCCAAGTAGTACAACCTCTTTCTTCTACGACAGCTCTAGCATCCTTCAAAGAAGCCATTTAAGGAGGAACCCTAGTAACCTTGGGGATAGCATAAACGTCTTCAGTAGTGGTTGGAGGGATAACTTCAAAAGTCTAACAGGGATTCTCAATGAATTCGCCATCCATATCAACATATATGAATGAGTTCAAGTGACTAACCATATATTCTTCTTCATCGCAGACTGTGAGTACCTTTCCTTTCACGAGATACTTCAGCTTCTAGTGTAGGGTTGAGGTAACAGCTCTTACCCCATGGATCCAGGGGCATCCCATTAAGCAAGAATACGCTGGCTGGATATCCATCACATAAAAGATAAATTCAAAGACCTGCGAACCTACCTTGATCGAAAGATCCACTTCCCCGTGTACCATCATCTTCGAACCATGAAAGGCTCGGACTATAATATCATGGGGTTTCAGCATAACCCCTTTGTAATCAAGTCTGTCGAGATCACCCTTTGGTAAGACATTCAGCGAGTAAACCTGTATCAACCAATACATGAGTTAAAGTAGTACCCCTGCATTCAATGGAGATATACAGGGGCTTGTTGTGGTTCCTTCCTTCTGGGGTCAAATCAACATCAGAAAAACCTAACCCATTGTCAGTCGTTAAGCTAGCAACATAGTTCTCAAATTGATCGAAAGAAATCTCATGTGGCACGTGAGCGGACTTCAAGAATTTCACCAAAGCTTGTGCATGAGCTTCAGAACACAGTAACAGGGATAACACGGAGATTATGGATTGGGTCTGCCCCAGCTGTTCAAAAATCTTGTAATCGCTTTTACAGATGATCTTCAATACCTCCTCCAACTCTTTCCTGGAGGTGTCTCTTCTGCAACTTCTTTAGGCGCCTTTGTCTAGGAAGGCACCTTTATTTTCTCTTTGCCGCGAGTCTCAGTAGTCAACTCGGTAGCGGTAACTCTAACCAATGTAGTAGTAGTCTTTGGAGAGATTTCTGGGGAGAAAACCCGTCCGCTTCTAGTACCCTTACTGGTCCCAGCAATATTGTTAATGTTGGAATCAGTAGCTTCAATAACTTCATCTTGAGCAGTCGATAGTTCTTGCTTGACGCCATGGTAGTAGACGTTGTATCCATAGTTCCACGGGACAACTTTGTCTGAGGAATAAGGAATAGGTCTAGATGTAGTGATAATTAAAGGAGCGGCTTTGGGATTGGCAATGATCCTTACAGGACCTTTGGAGGTGATCCTGATAGGAGTTCCAAATATTATAGATAAGTCTTGAAACAGATTCTCAGTAGATGGAATCTTATCAACCAGAATTATGTGATTGTCCATTAAACATTTGATACCTTATTCCAACAACCTGAAGCCATTGGGTTGGGCTACACAGCAGTAACATCTTTCAATATAACTTGCAAATAAACCGGCCTGCTGCAGATTCTTCTTGATAACTAGGAGGGGAGTAACCAATTCATTAGCAGTAGCAGCATAAAGAACATCTTCAATAGCACTTATGCCTTTTTCATGCTTTGGCATTGGTGCGGTAATTACATTTGGGATCTCGGGAGGATCAAACTTAATCTCTTTGTTGTCAATCATGTCTTGAATTTTGTTTTTCAAGGCCTAGAAGCTGTTGGTGTCGTACCCAGGGATAATGGAATGGTAAGCACACTTCACATTTGGATTGTAGTGAGGAGAGGAGGTGTTGGGATTCTGAGGAGGATCCCTTAACGTAATCAGTTCCGCTTTCAGTAAATGTTATAATGCCTGAGACAATGGCATACGGATCTTGGTAAATTTCCTTCTAGGTGCGTCTGACCTACGCTGATTATTTTGCTGACGTTGTTGAACAGGCGCATGATTAGAAATTAGAACCTCCCCCAAAGATTGATTGTGATCACTTCTAGTATGACCCTTTTGGCCATAAAAAATTGTTTCCTTCTTACCATTGAATGTCTTCTTTACAGTACTCGAAGATGCAACCACTTGAATCTTTCCAATTCGAATTCCACTTTTAACCTGTTCTCCTGTTAGTATCAATTCGGTAAAACTAGACGAAGAACTCCTAATCAGATGATTAAGGAAAGGCCCTATCAACGTACCCATGAACATATCAACCAGGTCCCTGTCAGATAAAGGAGGTTTCACTCTTTCAGCCAGATCTCTCCACTTTTGGGCATACTCTTTAAACCCTTCATTCAAACCCATAGTCATAATTTATAGTTGCACACGAGTTGGTGCAAGGTTAGCATTATATTGATACTTCTTGTAAAAAGTAGCAGCCATGTCTTCCCAAGTACAGATGTTGGTTCCCCTCATTTGATAGAACCATTCAATTTGTGTCCCAAATAGACTCTCTTAAAAGAAATAAACCCATAACATTTTGTCAGCAGTATGGGTTTGGATCTTCCGAACATAAGACCTCAGATGAAGCTTTGGACAGGACACACCATCATATTTGGAAAACGCGCGGATCTTGAACTTATGAGGGATAACAACCCCCGAGATAAGACCCAACTCTTAAAAATCCAGTCCAGGCACTTTCTATATCTCCATAGAATTAAGACGATCTTCCAGCTACTTGTACTTCTCATCAGTAGGAGGATACTGTTCAGCGAAATAGTCTTCATCATAATCTTGGCCAGAAACAAGGTTGTTATTCTCTTCAACTTTCACACTCTTGTCATCTTCTTCCTGGTTATCGTCTTCATTTAGGGGGACCTCAAAATCTAGAGCCCATCTAACCGAACCCTTGAATCTTCTGCCCACATTAAGAAATACTGCTAGCTTTTTAGTCTTCTTCTTATTCCCCTTTGTGAGAGGGTTTTCAACTTGTCTTAACCCTTAGCTAAGTCCAAGAACATTTATTGAAACTGAGCGTTCTGAGCTTGAAGTTCTTGCATAGTTTGTTCAAGTGCCATCTTTTACTGAAATAAATAGCAAGAAGATGAAAAAACATGTCTACAAAGTACCAGTTATGTGATGATATGCATGATATGTAAATGCAAGTACAATGTTTTCAAGGACCTTTAAGGGATTTAAATTTTTTTAAACAAAAGGAAACAGAAGAAATTTTAGTAACAAGCTCAATTTATAATTGCCTTCTAGGCTTATAATGACAATAAAAAAGAAGTAAATTATGAACTCAAGTCTCCCATGGGCGCTTCCTCTTTGTATTGACACATGCATTAAGGCTTTGTTCTTCGTGGAATTGTTTCGTCAGCTCCAATACTTTCTTCTTACTAGCATAGAACTAAGTTTCAAAGGTATCTCTTTCTTCCTTAATTTGAATCTAGGACTTCTGTAGTTCATCGAAGTCAGTAGGCATATCAGGATGAAGAATGGTATGAGGAACATCCCCTTCAACAACAGGCTTTACGATCATTGGTAGGATAGCAGGATATGGAATTTTAAGATTTTGAGCATGAGACTGCACCCATCTGAGGTAAGGCTCTAGAGGGATGGAATTCTTGTGCCCCAAAGTCTCGCTATCAATCTTGTTGACCATTCCCCAAGCACGTATAAACCTTTGATGGTAATTTTGAGGATCATTCTCATAGTCGAACATAATACCCTGGATGAGCATGTCATGAGGACCATCTCTTTGAGCATAAACAAACTGACGTAGAGCTAGAGAAGAGTTGTAAGTGATTCCCCCTCTTATACCAAGGAGGGGTACATTAGGGAATTCCCCATAACCGTCAATAATGATGATATATGCTTGAGATCGAGAACACCAATGGATATCCGAATGAGTGAGAGACATCAACCTTTGAGACCACTTCAAACCTTGTTCATTCCTCATCACTGATCGGGGCAGGTGTGAAATAAACCACCTAGACAGTAGAGGTACGCGACACATAAGAGTTCCTCTCTTCTTCATAGTACGAGTGTAGAGGGAGTTCAGGATATTTCCAAGCAAAGTAGGTACCAGATTATGAGTGAGAAATATTTTGATGGCATTCACATTTATGGATTGGTTCGGATTAGGGAATAGTACCAAACCATAGATCAGCAAAGCCAAAATATCATTAAAATCACAAAAATTCATGGCATCTAGAAACCACTGAGCCTTCTCTATTAGAAATTTAGGAGAAAAAACCTTGACTACATTCCTTGTTTCCCAATTAGATACAATGTTTGATCATTTCAGATGTAAGGCTATTGCAATGTCTTTAGGTTTTGTAACTTGCTCTAGACCGGTGAAAGGCATCTGATCAAGAATAGGCACTTCGAGTAACTTAGATAATCCTTCCATTATGGGCACCAACTGATAATCCGAGAAGGTAAAATAGTGATGTTTAGGATCAAAGGACTAGAACAGAACACTCATCATGTCTTCTTTGAAATTGGTAGTAGCCAAACTGAGTAGATGACCATGTCTCTTGGTGAATTGAGAATTGTCAGGAACTTTTGATACTAATTCCTCAAGCTTAGAAGGTACCTTTACAAAGTTTATTCATATATTATTCTTGCGACTGGAAGCCATGACCCTGCGACACAGAACAAAGATAAATCCCCTAGTTTTTTTAAATGGTTAGTCATGATATGATGTTATAATGTTATGATGTTATGATGTTATGATGTCATGTTTAAATAGATAACAAACACAAACAAATCACATAAGAGCCTTAGGTTTAAGGCTTACATGGAGTTTATAGGTAAGTACCCTCTTGAAGTTTAGTTGTCTCAACCTGTCCGAAAGAAGTATTCGGGTTCCAGGGATCTCAATATCACTGATTTTCCCACGGGTTTTGTTTAGCACGACAACTGACTTGCCACCAAAGAAAACCCGAAGTCAAATCTCAATGAGTGTAGCATCGAGTATCAACCAACTTTGGACTGCACCAAATTCGACCATCTCACTATCTTCTAATGGCTAAGTTGGGTTAATTAAGGTTCTAAAAGTCAGTTAGTGCTTATGACACGACACGACGGACAAGTATTCTCCCCGACTAACTCGTGGGACACCTGTACTAAACAATGTGTCGCAATAATGTAGCCATCAGTTTAACTATATCGATATATGATGTATAGTTTCCATGATCTATTGCTACTTACCTAAAATGCCCCCAGATCCGGGTGTAGGATCTTTGCAAGTAAATAAACCCAAATAATCCCTCAAATGTAAAACATACAAAGCAAACAAGGAAAGCATTTAAAAGTGATCTAACTCTAAAGGTAACCCCTCTTTTTATTATTTCCCCGGAAGAGTCGTCAGTTCTATAATACGGTGGGAGAACTGACTTGTTTTTGCGTTTTATCACAAATGTTGCAGATAGCTAGATTCGCCACCGAATTTTATTTTATCCAACACATAAAGGGTGAATATAACAGGAAAGATATTTAAAGATTTTGAGTTTGGAGGGTAGGTTATGAAAAGGGAAGGTGTTAACACCCGTTTCATCTGTAGTTATCTACGGACTCTTAATCGCTAGCTCACTTTAAAAATGCTTTGTGAATGTGTGTTTAAAAATATTTTTAGAAATGCCAATAGTAAGGAAAACTTTGTAATGATTCTCATATCAGTCCTCGATAATGCGTACAAAGTGTTTTGTTTAAAAATATTTTAGAAAAAAAAGTTTTTGTAAAAAGATGTTTTTGTTTTGAAATATTTGCGAGCAAGCGATTAAAACTATTCTACCCTTACTTAAGGTCTTTATTATTCTTTTCCTCCTCCTTTAGATAGTGCTACGCCACCATTATTTAATAGGAAGCCTTATCGTTGGATGTGAAGGGACAGGCGCGATCATTTACAGACGCAGAAAGCAACCTGTAGGGGCGCTTTATAAATTTTCGTAAGGGACTAGATCGTTTACCGAAGGCAACATCGAAAGGGTCATCGGGGGACTACGATCTTTGATTTTGTGGGACAGTACTAAAGAGTCCCCGTGTTCGAGGGACATAAATGTGTTTGTTCTGAAGGCAACAAGGGAGGTTACCCTAGAGGTGTGGGTATGCAAAGTGATTTATATCTTGAGTATTGTTTATCTTTTATTATATTTAGCTATCGTTTATCTTGCCATACAAGACCTAATTACTAACAACAATAATTGTAAAATAGAAAAACACTAAATGTGCGGAAAGTAAATCTTTCCTACGCTATTACATGGCTTCGAGAATGGAGGTACAAGTAATAAAATGAGGGGAAAAGTAAAATCTTAATTATCTATTACAAACCATGAGCAGTTACATTATCATAAAAAATGCAAAAGAATAAAGTACGCGGAAATCTATTATAAGAAAACGAAAAGAGAAGGAAATTGTTTTTGGAGATTTTTATTGATAAAAAAGGTTTGATGATTAACCTATTAACCTAGATTGAGTAATTAATTAAAACCTAAAAAAAACTATTTAATTTTAATTTAAAAAAATAATAAATTTTTTAATTAAACAAAACTAAACCCTAATTTTGATTAGGGTTTATGAAAAGGTTTTTTTTAAAAAGTTGATTGGTAAAAAAAAGGTTTTGGTTTCGTGAACTTAGGGTTAGAAATTAAAAAATAAGGGTTAAACATTCATTAGAGCGTGTGTTTCAACCGTTGGGACGGTAATACATTCGTTAACTTATGTGAAACAATTAAAAGAAATATTAAACATAAATTCATTGACCGTAGGGATGCCAGATCCCTAGATTCGGTCGTCTTCTCTGGTGGCCCTTTTTATTCAACCTATAAAAATAAGAGATGTTAGCAAACCAAAAGTACCATACCCCCCTAAACAGAGGCCCGCGACTTTAATGGGATGCTTAGTTTTGACTGAAACGCATTGTTTAGGGAGTTATGGTTAAGGTAACCTTGATCGGTGCAAATATGAAATATCACGATTCTGATGGCATGAATGCCATGTGATTCACTTTTCCTGCACATGGAGACCTCATGAACATGTTAGAAAGGCCAGTATGCAATAAAACATGAAAGAAATCAAGATACAAATTTTTCAAAAAAAAACATGCATCGGCCATGTATGCGTGTGAATTATGGAGGGTTTGGATCATTGTATTGGATCTGTTCTTACTCTGTACCTCTTCAAGAATCGATTGGGAGTGAAAAAATGTTTGGAAGATGTCTGCAAACTAGGGTTTGAAGGTTTCCCTAGTTTGATGATTTTATGATTTTTTAGAGGTAAAGTTTGGATAAGTTTTTTCTGTTCCCTCTTGTATGAGTTTGCTGAGAGTATATAATGAAGTATTAGGTCAACATATATGGGCTTGGACTTATGTAAGAGGGCTTGACTTATATTATCTTATTTAGACTTTTAAAATAATAAAAATCAAAATATAATATAATAAACCAAAGGGAGGTGTATGAATAAGTCTTGAGGTGTACAAGGAGTGTAGTACACGCTTGGTCTTTGAAACAATGGCCCAATGGCCCACTTTTTGGAAAGCTCAAGATGTCCTCTTCAATCCCTATGTTGATCATTTTTGAATTTGAAGATTTTATCTTAATCTAAATTTCCTTGACAAAAAGTGTCTTTTTGTTGACTTTTGAAATGACCTGTAATGTATTGGCTCATATCTCTCAAATGAAGCATTTTTTGGACTTGAGCTTAGAGAGACCGAGTTGTAGATAATTTAATTTCCTTCAAAATGAGCTTTGGTTATGGAAAAACTGATGAAGCATGTGAAAGTTGTTCTTGGTCAAAGTTCAGTTGACTTCTCCTTAAGAAACCCCTAATTTGGCAACTTTTGACTTTTGATGATTTGAAAGTTTTACTTGATGAACCATGATCAACCCTTTATCAAATGATGAATATGACTTTAAAATCTTGATGTTGACCAAAAATCTTGAAGTTTTATTGTATGTTTACCATAATTGACTCTTTATCCAATACCGTTGATTTTCATTCATCTGAGCCATTAACTGAGCAAACTTATGATACAAGGCATGAAACTTAGTATGAGCATTCTTAGAGACATATAAGGAACCATGGAAACCACTTGAGGCCTTATAAACCACAAACTTCCTTGACAAAAATGAAACCATAGTTGTAAGTCCATTGCTTAGGAGGAGAATTTGTCGGATCAATTTTTGAGCAACCTTAAGCATTTGAGGACCCTATGAGACTGTCTTGAAGAAAATGGGAGGGCAAATTTTGGGGTACAACAACATCAAATATTTTTGGTTCAAGGAGCTCTCTCACTTTATTTAGGTCAAGATCTCCCCAAAGTTGGTGGTGGAATTCATCAAGAAGATTCATAGGTTAATGTGTTTATTTCCATCTTCATTGACCAAAACCTAATTTTGAGTGGGAGGCCATGTATGAAGGCAAGGGATTATAGGTCACTTTGGAGCTCAAAACTTAGAAATTTTTCTAAGTCCATAAATCTGTGTGTTTTTTTTCAATTTCAATTGATCATAAATTTCAACTAAGATCACCAAATGGAAACTTTCAAAGCATATTGCCAAGCTTGATTGTTCAACTTTCAAAAGAATCCAAAATTGTATTATAAAGGTCACTGAGCTGTTTGCAGCATGGTTGTAAAGTTGATGCTTTGAAACTGAAAAATCACATGCAGTCAATTTGCAATTTCCATAATGTTGCAACTGGTTTTTTAATCAAGAGTCGCCACTATTAGTTTTTATCCTAGGGAAGGGAACCTAACAAAAAACCCTAATCCGCGGATAGAGATTCTAAGTTTCAGATTCAATTAGATGAAAGGAAGGTGTTAGGAACCTTTCATCCACCTTGTTCACAAGGATATTATCCCTAGGTTTAGGTTAGGGGTAAACAGTGTTTTAAGTTTTAATTAGCAAGACTCGCCACGATTTTAGATCGCGTGCCTATGTATCCTCTTATGAGGAATCAGAGTCCCAATTCGTAGTTCGTATGAGTTGGTGTCTTTTAGGGGTTTTAAAACATATTTTGAATCACTTCGCACTCGGTCGAGAGTAGTAATTGTGGAGATTTCGACTCAGTGCGCAGCAAGTCAAAATTAGTCTGAAACCCATTTGCAAAAAAAAGACTGTTGATTAGTTTAATTTTATTCGCGAAAATAGTTTGAGATTTGTTAGTGTTTTTTAATAATATTAATTGCAAAAAAGTCTTGATTAATGCATGATTAAAAAAGGTATTTAATAAAATAATATATGATATTTTGATATAAAAATAATTTATCTTCATGCTATAATAAATAATAATATATACAGTAATAATAATTAATATATAAAATATGATAATAATAATTTTTCATAATAATTATAATCATAAGTAAAAGAGAAAGAAATAAATAAATAATATAATATAATAGACATAATAACAAAATAATTATAAAATTAAATAAACCTGGAGGTGTGTTTTTCAGTTATGTATCCAAACAGGGGGGTGTTGAAAATAAACTGGGTTTAGGCCCAATACAGTCTTGGACAGGGGGGTGCGCTGTATTTGGAATTGTAGTAATTGTTGATGGGGGGTTTGACTAACAATGAGCTTAAGCCCAACACGTTTGCAAGGGTTGGATGTGTAATCCAGTGTGGTGAGGGCATATGAAGCTTAAGATGGACCTGGCCTTATGGCCATCCAATCAAGATCAAATGGTTATAATTAAGGGGTGTATGATAATAGGATGAACGCGCATGCATTGGGTTATTAGAGATAACATAACTTTTTTTCATTTTTTACGAAATCTATTTTGTTCATTCTTTCAGTACAATTTTGTTCATCTTCTTTCTCCTGCTCTTGCTAAAAATACAGATCTCTTCACCGTCCCTTTAATAAAAATATATAAAATAGTTGTAAATAAATCACTTAATAATATGTAAAATGTTTAATAAAATAATTATAAAAATGATAATGTTTTTTTCTTTAAGATTAATGCCAACACCAAATGGGCTGGTAGCAGCCTCAATGGACCTGTAATTCGTAACTACACCCCTCTTTGTTATTCAAACCCCAAAAGAGGTGGGCCAAATTCTATGGGCTCGTTTATTGAAACTTCCCCTCCCATTTTACTAACAACCACTTGAATGTAAATGGCCTTAGATACTTAACTTTAAATTAATAGTAAATTAAAGCTAAGTGGTTTTAATAAACTAATAATTTATTAACTACCCAAACGATTTTTTATCTTCGAATTGCATGGGCCATTAGCCAACATGCCTCACGAACGGGTTTATGAGTCTTTCCGATTTAGAAAGCCCCATTAAAATACACCCCTAATCATCTTAGATAGAGATGGGCCATCAGATACTCTTGTACCATATTTAATTAAATATTTTTTTCTTTCTTAATTTCGAAAAATAAAAGCATTGAGGTAGGACAAATTTAGGGTACGACAGCTGCCCCTATTCAATCATCTTCCAATCGAATAGCGCGAGAAGACGCGGGCCTGGCGCATTCTGATTGGGAGTTTATTGCATACTTGGAATACCCAAAATTTGTCCGACAAACATATGGTTAAGTTGATGTAGCATACCCTTATAAGTCCCAAGGAAGTAGGCCAAGCTAATGATATATTGCTTACCCGGGTTTGATAATGAGGCAGACAGCGCAATTTTGTATGTCTTGGCTTACTCAACCATTTGGAGGGTGAGTATAGAAATGATTGATGATGCATGGCTGCTCGAAGACTAAGGCCATGGATTATGTTTGCGAATTATAGCCTGATGTCTGAGGCAATGTTTTGAGCATGAATACACAGCGGCTCCGAGGCTATGTATTTGAATCTGAAAAACGCATTGCGGCTTAGAGACAATGTGTTGGAATTTGAAGAACGCTTTGCGACTTAGAGGCAATATGTTAATTTGGATAATGCATTACGGCTTAGAGGCAATGTGTTGAGTTTGGATCATACATTGCGGCTTAGAGGCATTGTGTTGAGTTTTTTTGTTTTCTATTGAGCATCGCAGCACGGAGTCTAAGTTTGGGTAATGCATTGCGGCTTAGAGGCAATATACTGATCTGGAGAGGTACATTGCGGCTTAGAGACAATGTGTTTGGCTTGAATGGATATATTGCACCTTAGAAGCAATATACCGAGTTTTGAAAAATGCGTTGCGGCTTAGGGGCAATGCAATGGGATTTGTTAGTGTTTTTTAATAATATTAATTGCAAAAACGTCTTGATTAATGAATGATTAAAAAAGGTATTTAATAAAATAATATATGCTATTTTGATATAAAAATAATTTATCTTCATGCTATAATAAATAATAATATATACAATAATAATAATTAATATAAAAAAATATGATAATAATAATTTTTCATAATAATTATAATCATAAGTAAAAGAGAAAGAAATAAATAAATAATATAATATGATATACATAATAACAAAATAATTATAAAATTAAATAAACCTGGAGGTGTGTTTTTAAGTTATCTATCCAAACAGGGGGGTGTTGAAAATAAACTGGGTTTAGGCCCAATACAGTCCTGGACAGGGGGGTGCGCTGTATTTGGAATTGTAGTAATTGTTGATGGGGGGTATGACTAAAACCGGGCTTAAGCCCAACACATTTGCAAGGGTTGGCTGTGTAATCCAGTGTGGTGAGGGCATACGAAGCTTAAGATGGACCTGGCCTTATGGTTGTCCAATCAAGATCAAATGGTCATAATTAAGGGGTGTATGATAATAGGATGAACACTCATGCATTAGATTATTACAGATAACATAACTTTTTTTTCATTTTTTACGAAATTTATTTTGTTCATTCTTTCAGTACAATTCTGTTCATCTTCTTCCTCCTTTTCCTGCTAACAACATAGATCTCTTCACCATCCCTTTATTAACCCTAAAATCGCAACCACGGCGGCGCAACCCAACCCTAATCGTCTACCCCAACCAAACCCATAGTCATGAAAAATAAAGTTAAGAGATTATTTACCACCTTTCGCGATCTTTTGACTTTCGTGCTTCCGGCCACTAATCCCTTTCTTTTGTTCTTCTTTTTTATCAACATGCTTTGAAGGTGATGGAGAGAACGATGATGGAAGCTCGAGCAACAATGTCAAAGGGCGATTAGGGTTTCCGATCTGGAAACTCTAATAGCTTTTCTTCTGGATTCAACAACATGGGTTCGTCCGAATTGTTGTCTTTGTTCCAAGCTTCCTCCTTCTGTAAAAACCGACCCCCTTTTGTGTTCTTTTAGTTTTCTATTTATAGGGTTTAGCAATTAGGGTTGTTGCAATTTGTTTAGCGTGGATTAGGATAGAAATCGATTGATTATGTTTATTGTTTTGGGATTGTAATTGATTCTCAGATTTTGTTTAGGTTTTTAGACTCGATTATGTAATGCGATTTGTTTGTTGTAGTACACAATTCTGTAAAACTATTGATTCTGATTAATTGAATAAGGATTTTCTGAATTTAATTTACTATGAGATATGGATTTGTTTTAGTTTTATTTGATTTGGTTTGATACATTTTAATCTTTCTCCGAGCTGTAGCAAATCTGGAATTGATCTTGGGATGAAGATTTGCATATTTGATCAGTTACTATTAGTGGCAAAACAAGCATGAATCATGGACAATCTGTACAGTAGTAGTTAGTGATTTGGGCCTGCGCTCATTATTTCAAGTTGGGCCTGTAGTGATTTCTATATTTGTTTTGCAAGATTGATATAATATTAGTTTCTGGCTACCTTGGGTCTTGTGTTTTCAATTAGCCCAGTACGCCACTGTTTGTTCTTGGTTGCTGCAAACAAACACTGCTTTCTTTTGGATACTGTATTTGACCCTTGACCCAAAAACAAAAATAAATATACATTTTTTTTTAATATAATACCTTATAATAATAAATAAAAACACCATTTTAATAAATCTCTCAAAGATTTTTTTTTATAGAAACAGTTTAACAGTAATAAAAATGAAAAATGGGCTAGCTTACTATTTTTCCCAAACACAACAATCCCTTTTTCATTTTTTTAAAATCTTTTAATAAATATCTATAAAATAGTTGTAAATAAATCACTTAATAATCTGTAAAATGCTTAATAAAATAATTATAAAAATGATAATGTTTTTTCTTTAAGATTAAACAATAATGCCAACACCAAATGGGCTGGTAGCAGCCTCAATGGACCTGTAATTCGTAACTACACCTCCTCTTTGTTATTCAAACCCCAAAAGAGGTGGGCCAAGCGCAATGGGCTCGTTTATTAAAACTTCCCCTCTCATTTTACTAACAACCACTTGAATGTAAATGTCCTTAGATACTTAACTTTAAATTAATAGCAAATTAAAGCTAAGTAGTTTTAATAAACTAATAATTTATTAACTATCTAGACGATTTTTTATCATCGAATTGCATGGGCCATTGGCCAACATGCCTCACGAACGGGTTTATGAGTCTTTCTGATTTAGAAAGTCCCATTAAAATACACTCCTAATCATCTTAGATAGAGATGGGCCATCAGATACTCTTGTACCATCTTTAATTAAGTATTTTTTTCTTTCTTAATTTCGAAAAATAAAAGCATCGAGGTAGGACAAATTTAGGATACGACACATAATATGGCTTCTAATCACCAAATTACCATGTGTTTTCCACTTAAACATGATTAGCAAAGATGTTTGAATCATTTAGAGTGTCAAAACGCATCATTTGGATGAGTTTTGATGCACATGTGGTCACACTTTCTTCATGATCATAGGTGTGCATGATTTCCACTCAAATTTCACCATTCACCCATCCTTTTGATTCCATTCACTTCTCCTATAAATTGAGACCTCCTCTACTTCATTTTACAAGCTTTAGAGAGCCAAAGAACCTTTGTTGAACTCCCTTCATACCTCTCAATTCTGCATCTTCGAATTTGGTTTTAAATCATCTTTCAATCCAATTTCTTTGCTAATTCTTCATCCTTGAACTTTCCTGAAGCTAACAGAAGAAGAACCAAGTCTTGAGGTGTCCTAAATAGTGATAGCCAAGTCCAGTTTCTGAGCTAATTCATCTAACTTTGTTCAGGTAGTTTAAGGCACCAAATCTTCTAACTCAAATTACTGGAATGGTTTATGATGTTCACTGATGCTTGCTATTAACTCAATTTTGGTGAATCAATGCATTTGATACTTCTGTTTTTTAATTTCAAAATTTTCAAAACTCTCTGTTTTTTTCCAAATCTAGTAAGCTATGTTTTATATAATTTTTTCGCAAGGGTAAGGTTAAGATCGTCTTGAAGAAACGAATCCAATGATACCACTGTGAGTTTCTAATTTTTCCATTTGAAGAAACTCAAAAAAATCCAATGTGCAAGGGTTTGTTGGTTAAAGATGACCTACGTGTCGTTCTTCAACCAATGATGGTGTGACATTTGTTTTAATTTCATTGGCCCAATTTTAATTGATTGTGTGTGTTTCTCACTAAGGTCCATATCAAGCACAGTGTGCCAGGTCCTTTGGATCTATTTACTAACGTGTTTTGACTATGATCAGATGGTCCACATTATTTTGACATTATTTGTATTTTTTGATCCTTGATTTAATTGTTTTAAACTTCAAAAATTCATAAAAATATCATTTCAACTTCTAAAATTCTGGAAAAAAATTCTCAAAAATACTTTTGATTTTTCTCTTTCTGATTCTTTTTATTTTCATAATTTTATTTTATGGTTTGGTATTTTTTATGATTTTTCACTTTATTTGAATTGTTCTAATTGTTTAAAAATACTTTTCGTTATTTTTAAATTTTTGAAAAAATATGGAAGGATCCAATGACCTCTTGACAAATATTGGTAACCTCATTTTATTTTTATTTCTTAGTTTACTATTTTTCACAATTTTTTGTTTATTTTGATTATTTCTTTTATTTTAATAAATATTTTGACTTTAAAAAATTCTAAAAAATTTTGTCAGCACTTATTGACTCATGTTTGACCTCTGACTTTTTTTTGGATTTTTATTTGGTTTTTTAATATACATTGTGTATTTTACTAATTATTTCCCTTTTATTAATCATTTTAAATATTGTTTTATTAAGTATTATTTCATGATTTTTATTTCATCCTGATTTGGGTGTTATTTTGGGACAAGTTCCTCAACCTCATTGGATCTTGGGTGTTGATAGGTTAAAAAACAAAATCCACCAAAATGGATGAATGATGTTGATGATATTTGAAACCTTAATTTCATCTGATACATCCCCTCCCTCTTCATCTTATCCCTTTGTTACTTGTGATACATGTTGTTTGAGAATAATCTACATATAATTTTTCTAACATGTGGTACATAGATTGCTATTGACTGGCCTCAAAATAGGTGTGACTTCTACTTAAGTCCACTTAAAATTTATTAACATATCACTAAATTTGTCCAGATTTAAAAAATGATCATTTGTGGCCCAAACCTATGTTTGCAAGCCCAAGTATGTTTAATTTGAAACCTTTGATCCAATAACTTTGAGGATCATTTTTAGAAGGCTTTGATCTTATCAATCCTCTAATGAACTTCATGAACTTTGGTCTAAGTGAATCATTTGAACATCATTGATCATGTGTGGTTGCTTTGAATACTTGAAATGAATGATATACTTGACAAAAAGCAAAAGAGACTTGTTGTTGAGAAGATTTGATTTATCAATCTTCTAATGAGTTTTCAAATGCAAGTTTCAAGATGGTTATTCAACTAACCTCTAACTTCTAATTCATTTACAATTGACTTTACTTTGTACTTTTACTTTGTGCTTTTACTTTGTGCTTTTACTTTATGCCTTTACTTTATGCCTTTACTTTTACGTACCATTTACTTTAGCATTTACATTTCATAACATTTTCATCTTTTCTCACTTGAGTATTTATATTTATGTCATTTTATCTTTGATCATTCGAGCATTTATCTTTATGTCTTTTTTTATTTTGCTCACTTGAGCTTTCTTTTCTTTTTGAAGACACCTAATAACCAACTTAAACATTAAAAAACTTTAAGGTTACTTAGACTATTTGGTTACTATCCTTGGCATTATGGAGTTGTGGACCTCTTAGACTTAGGATTAGAAGCCTTGATCACCCTTTGGACCTTGTCACTTTGTTGTTATTTTGTCTGAAGTTCTTGGGGTTTACTCCAAGACATTGGGTTGATTTTCTTTGTGTGCTGGTTATTCTGATTATACGCTTTGTCTGTGATTGAGAAATCCTATGTATACAACCGTTACTCTGGCCAATTTTTGTGAAGACATAATTCATCTGAAGCTTGGGATTCCTAAGAGGTTTAGTATTTTTTTTCTTACTTGGTTTCAATCTAACGGATGAGAATTCTACATTGACTTCTTATGTCAAGTGTTGGCTTCTTGTTAGTTAGATTGTTCTTTTACTTATCTTTTACTCTATGTTGTAGGATAGTCCCTTCATCTCCTCTCATCTTCTTTAATTTCAAAATATTCTCCCTCCTTTTAAATACTCTTCTTTTTTTCTAACTTGAACCACTTTCAGAATAAAGTTGGACCTAGGTCCATGCATTTTTAAAAATATTTTCTTAATCAAACTTTAACCAACTTAATCATACTTTGACATTTTTTTGTTAAAATACTAAAACTCAATCAAACTCACTCAAACCATTTTGCCACTTTGACTTTTTACTTTAAAACTTTTTTTCAAAAAGATTAGATTCTTGTCGATTCTTGTAGTGACGCGAGCTGTTATACTTCTACGATATATAGTGAAGTGGGATATTTTCCACTTGGGTGTTGAGTGAGGCTTTTTTTATTTCAAAATCTAAGCTATATCCTCCACTTTGAGATGATACAAATTATCCTTTCTCATAATCTTGGGTAGTAAGTAATCTTCCCTACTCGGATATGATGATGATGTATCTTCTCTTAAAATTAACCAAGTCACTTGTGCTTTAAAAACATTTAGGTGAGCTACGAGTACCCTGATCCCCTATTACACGGAAGGTGGTACGTAGGCACTAAAGGTTTGCAACCGCGGCGGGTGCAAAATTGTAAAAAGTAATTCTTTTCTCATCTCCACCATCTATTTTTGTATATATCATTTATAGCCAAAATACACAAATTTTCATAGAGGTTCCTGCGGAGTACCATAGATGTTTAGGGTGATAATACTTTCCTTTTGCATAACCAACCCCCGTACCTAGATTCTCCCCCCCCCCCTCTCTTTTGGTTTTATTCGTTCTTTTCTCATTCCTCTGAAAACAATAAAGAGCGGTGGAAATTTTTATTTGATCTGTGTGAGTTAAGTCAATCAAATGGCTTAGTCACAATATTTCTACCGCTACACATGAAATCAGATTCTTTCCAAGAAACTTACAATTTCCAGAAGTACTTTTTCTCTCCAATATGTCTCCAGCATAATTTGTATCACAAAAACCAGAAAGAGTGTACTCTGATGTTTTCTCATACATCAAGCCAAGGTTAGTTGTTCCTTTCAGATACCTCAGAATTCTCTTAACAACAGTTAAGTGAGATTCCCTATGATCAGATTGGATTCTAACACATAAATGGATGTTGAATAAAATATCAGTTTTAGAAGTAGTTAGATATAGAAGAGAGCCTATCATACCATGATACAACTTATGACATACCTTTTCACTTACTCCATCTCTCTCTAGAATGCATGTCTGATGCATCGGAGTCTTTGATGGTGTGATGTCCATCATGTTAAACTTATTCAAAAGTTATTTAGTATACTTACTCTGATGAATGTAAGTAGCTTCATATTGTTGATCAATCTGAATTCCCAGAAAGAACTTCAGTTATCGCACCAAACTCATCTCAAACTCAGCCTGCATCAACTTAGAAAATTCCTCTCAAAGAGAGGGATTAGCAAAACCAAAAATAATATCTTCAACATAAATTTGAACTATCAGAATATTATTTTTAAATGTTTTACATAAGAGTGTAGTATCAACCTTCCCTTTGGTAAATTTATTTTCTAAAAGAAAACTACTCAATCTGTCATACCAAGCTCTGGGAGCTTGCTTTAGACCGTAAAGAGATTTCTTGAGTTTAAAGACATAATCTGATTTCTCAGAGTTTCAAATCTAGGAGGTTGTTTAACATATACTTCTTCAAAAATATAACCATTCAGAAATGCTGAAATTCTGGTACAGCAGACTCAGATGTCCTATAAGGATGTTGAGACATCTGATCTGACACAAACACACATGCAAGATAAAACAGTATTTAAAAGATAAAGAACACGCCAAAATTGTTTGCCCATTTTGGTGTACAACAACACCTACTCTGGGGGCTACCAAGCCAGGAATGGAGTCCACTATAAGCAGTATCAATTTGTAGACCCTACAGCCAACACACTCATTGACGATCTACGCAATTAATCACTACCTAATGATCCTTCTACCTAGGTCCTCCCTAGATATATAATATCCCCATCCCACTTCCAATCATTGCAGTGATGTCTAGCAGTCAACACCTCAGTCACTGCATCGCAGACCCTTCACCAAGATTCTGATCACACAGATAGACAGTTTGGAAGACACACTTCCATGACAACCTAGCTAAGTCTCCAAGCCAAACTCCACTATTTTTTAGCTTTGCTCCTAACTAAGAACACATCCTGGAGTTTCTTCAAAGCTTCCTCCAAGAACAATACACCTTTTACCAACAGGCTTCAAGGTGAACATGGTAACATTCCCACAACCCAGGAGGTTTACCTTGACAAATCCTTGGACTTCTACATCTTGAGCTGTCTCTTTTCTAGGTTACAAATCCTTCTATTTATAACCTGTTACCCAACTAGTTTTGGGCCTTCAATCAGAGCAAATCAATTGTAACAAATTGCGGAAACTTCTTCCCCAAGAAAGGTCTTGAATGTTTACTTTCCTAAATAATCTCCTTATTTAGAAAGTCTTCATTCTCCTTGATTTCTGATTGAATTTTCTAGACCTTTAAATATGCGCCACATAAGATGCATAATATTCTCCTAAATATTTTGCCTATGTTTAGAACAAACTGAATCTCATTAATCCAGCTCAGCAGGCGCGATGTCAAGACATCTTCTTTGACATGTTGTTCTAGTTGTTGAAAAAGTTCAACACAACATGTTATGACATTGTAATAGGACTTCTTGTTGTACCTATTCTTCTTAGAAAGTTTATACATCCTATTCTACATTACATTATCGTTGCTATTATTTGTTTTACAAAAATTAAGCCAACCCTAAAATAAGAGAACTAACAATATCCCCCTTTGGCAAATTTTGGCTAAAACAAATAATATAATTGAAATCTAGGAGATTACAGAAATACAGAAATATAACCCTCGGTAGTAGTGTTTAGAAGCTACTGCGTACAACAATAGATCTTCAGTTGAAAATAATGTCTCAACATCTTGTTCGACATCTTCTTTGCAACACTCTGAAGAACTCAATTGCATCAGCACAACAAACATCAGCTTCAGGATAAAAGGAAGGAAAGTCCTAAAGTTTGGTTGATGCACATGAGGAAGATGATAGTAGAAGACAACTTGTACTCCCCCTCGATGCAGGAACATCTTATAAACATAGAAGACCAATGGTGGAATAAGAGAACTCTCAATAACTCCTTAAGACTAAATCAACCACCGCTCCTAAGAACTCAGAACACGGGTCATAATTGAGTTCATAACTCAGATCACATGTTACAAAGGATAGATCCAAACAGATACATGATAGAACATTTGATTTGACATGTTTGGACTCGACATGTTTGGACACTTTATCTCCCCCTTTTTGGCCAAAACTTGACAAAGGAGGTCTTCACAGAACCAGACCCAGGCACAACTTACCTAGACCTGAACAAAACCCATTGTGGTGATGAGAACAACACTCACTTGGTATTTAGAGGATATGAGAAGCCTCTATGAATAGAAGAGAGGTTTCTAAAAAATTAACAATCTTTGAATAAAAACACAGTTTCTTGGTCAAAGAGCCTGTTAAAGAAGGAGAAAATGACTGCTAAAATCAATGTGCCCTATTTAAAACAACCTTACAAGCCTTTATTATCTTTGGATTCTATCTTCTGAGTAAAACACGTTCAAATACATGCACATGCTTAGTCAAACATGCTTACTGACCCGTGTTTTAGCAAACTAACCACCAAAACATCTTTATTGATCATGCAGGAACATGTCCGGAATAATATCCTGACATCCGGTCAGACATTGTCTTCTTTTGCTTAACTTTTGATCAAAACATCTTCATCCACATTGTCTTCCACTGGATTCTAAGTATTCTCCTTTCAATTAGACTTAGTGATACACACCAAGCCATCAGAACATCATATTTGTGGCATCTCTCAATAATAAAGACCTGAAGAGTCTTTTTTTTAACATCTACATATAAGTGAAATTCTGATCCACCAGCTTCACATGGCTAATACAAACCATGCCTTGTTAATATCACCAAAACTTCATAATGTCATAACACGTTTTCTGGAATCACATCCTCATAAGTGGCATAAGATCTCCACAAACTTGAACATCACATAACTAACATATGTACCATTGCAGCAACAATCCACAGATAAACACATGATTCCCTTTCTCATGGATAACCAATGCTCTAGCTGAAGATGAAGACTTGAGCACTAGATGAAAAACTTCAACACCTCCCACATATGCTGAACCTTGACTCCATCAATAGAGTCAAACCAGAGTCAGATATTCTCACTCCTTGAGAATACTTTCAGGAACCCTGACTTCTTCACAACACAAGGACACATTCGATCATGGTATTTTCATAACCACACTTTGCATCATGACCTTTTGAATAGGCAAGATGTCATGCATACTAGGTGTGAAGTCACTCACAAACTCTTTGTTTGCTTAAAAGCTTTACTAATATCCAGATCACCAAATTTTTCGGGAGTGACTTGCAGCAAAGAAATACCACTTCAAAATACTCTGCTCAGACCTCAATATCTGTCAGCAGCCTTCTGCCTTTATATCCACTAGTAGTTACTGATACTAGTGGAGTCTTCAACAAAGTAGTCATGCATTCATCAAGCATGCTACTATATACAGGATTAGACTCTCCATATTCTAATCCACATAGTCAAAAATGCCACTTCTCACAATAATGCTTAAGCATCCAACTTCACATGAACAATCTCAAGCATTAAACAAAACAACCATCAACAATCATGATGTTAAGACATCATGTGGTACATCAACTCCATAATACATAACCTAATCAAACTGGTTCTTGATCAATCATTTAAAGGACTCATTGTGCATAGAAATCCTTTAAGAAGATTCAATTAGAACACACAGTCGGTGCACAGGTTCCTGCATGCTATACAGTAGGGCGCTTATTCTTCATAGGCCATACATTCACCTGGTTTGCAGCAATGGCTTTTCACATCTGATTATCAGTCACTTCCAACTCACAGTAATCATCTTCAGACCTGCCCAGATAACTATTGATGACAGCAAGGGAAAATTCGACACAAACACCTTCATATATTCCTTACTTCTGTGATTAGCATAAGTCAACAAAAGAAATCAGCTCCATAATCTCTTTGCACTCCAGTGCACCTGCTCCCAACTCTCTTTCAAGAGAAATCCTTCTTTGGAAGACATATTTCCATTTTTCAGCATTGCCAGTAGAATGGAAGGAAATGTTGTCAAGAGGAGCATCAGGCATCCTGACAGAAAGCTTCTTGCTTGCAGACTTCTTCAAAGGAGATATGTCCTAGACATCATCCTTGACATCATAACCAGAGTCAACATCTTCTAACAACCAGTAGGATATTCTTATTTATCCCATTCACTACTATAGAGAAAAATAAATTCTCGCAGAACCAGCACATCCTCTTGGAGAAGGATGGTATACTCTAGCAACATCTAGCTAGAGTCTTTAGAGACTCATAAGGACATAAACAATCACATCTTGTAGCAACATGTCTCAGCATGTTATCAAACATCATCCTCATAAGAGGGCAATAACTTTATACGCTTGAACATCACAAGCTCCAAACAAACCAATTAGTCCACTGACTCCTCCTGTCATGGACAATCAAAAACTTCATTATGGAGAAAACACAACACTAAACACCCACTAGTTCACTGGGAATAACTCCAAGTACCCTGAACTAGTCACATAACAAGGACACCTCTAATTCATGCCCTTGTACCTTCACACATATTGGTATGGCTCTTTGGATGGCTAAGATATCATGCAACCACAGTCTGAAACCAACTTCCAACCATTTCTTAGTGTGCTTAAAAGCTTTACTAAGATTCATTATCTCCAACAGAAGTAATACCCCTTAACGAATCTGCTGATTAAATCCTCCTTATGTACATTACTAGTATTTGATGACACTAGTAAAGTCTTCAAACCAAGATAGTAGTTATGCATTACTTGAGCATACTTCTCTAAAAAAACTCAGAATCTTCTTATTCTAAACCAAGGGTAGAATTTCCACTTCTGAATGAGGTGGTAGACTATTTGAGATTCACAGTCCCAAGTCTCACCCACAGACTATCATCAACAATGATGTTACAACATCATTTGGGACATTAACAACTTTACTACATAACCTATCAGCTTTCATTCTGGAATCACCATCCAAGGGACTTATTTTCATACCTTCCCTTTACAAACCTACCAAGATACGCAATAGGATCATGTTGTACCCCAAAATTTGCCCTCCCATTTCCTCAGCATTTTCTCATCACAAGACCCTTGAAGATCAAGACCCAGTTAGGGTTTCCTCTGCTCAAGACTTCTCCTTGCACTGTTGACCCAAATTAGGGTTTGTGTTTGCACAAAAATATTTTTACCTAAAATGCCTAAGATGACTTTCATGCTTCATGTTGGACTCCCAAGTTTATCCATACCAAGTTTCAAGTCTTGATTCCAAATTTTGCCCAGTCAATTGGACAATTGACCTAGAAATCAACTGTATTGGGGAAAAAGTCAACTGTGGCCAATTGACAGTCAAATCTCATGAAAATTGACCCATATCAACATTATGAACTCACATGGACCATTTGATCAATTTTGGATCACAATTCCACAAGAAATTTGATCAGATCATCAAAAGGGCAAAATGGTCATTTTTAGGGTTTTGACTGCACAAAGGCAATTTTTGACTGTTTGACCTAGCCAATGGCAAACCAAGCTCACATATGGACTCAAGGACCCCATGGAATTATCTTGACATGCTCAACAAGTTCAAAAGATCCCAAATACACAAGATTGACAGTTGAATTTCCCAGTCAATTGATCAATTTTGACTGTATACTGAAAAGTCAAACTTTGACTTTTTGGTCAAAATCAAGGGTCAAGATTAATTTTTCATCAAAACATGCCAAATCATGAAACTTGTTCATCAAGAAATCAAGAAATTCAAATTAGGGTTTGAAATGAAGATTTTTTTATAACTTAGAATTTTTCTAAGTTATGAAAAACCCTAATTTTTTCCTAACTTTGCCCCACTTTCTCACCAAGATTCATTTGGGTTCAATCAAAAGTCAAAACATGAAAGTTGTAGTCTATTGCATAATCTACAACTTTGATTCACAAAGTTTTCCCAAAAGAAGCTTGTAGCTCAAGTTACAATTTTTGGAACAAGGGTACCAAACCATTCTTAACTTAAAGAAAATTTGACCTATTTTAGGCAAGTTTTTTACCTAACTTCAAGACCATTTTTCATACACTTCCACTTGGAATTTCAATTTGCATTTCAAAGATGGATTATAGTACACATTCCAAGCTTTCCAAAATGTCCAATAACTCATCAAACAACCTCATGGTTAGGGAGAATCGAATTTGGCAAGTTGGGAAAAAGTCACTTTGATTCATGGCCATGTACATGTTCATAACTTATGCAATTTTTCAAATCAGCATGCTTCCCTTGATTACAGACCTCTAAACCATCCAACACTCATGAATTTAATGCAAACTCTTTGTGCCAAGACCATGTTCTATGTGTTCAAGCATTGCATGATGGATTAATCCCAAAATAGATAAAGCATTATATCCATTTTTGCAAAAGTTGCACTTTATGTCAATTGGTAAATCAGCAAGTACAGATCAAATCTCTTTGGCACAAGATTATGAACAAAACACACTGATCAAGGGGAAGGTTAGCAGCACATTAGGGGGGCCTCTAGCTGTCTAAAACTCAACTTGAACTTTTCTTGCTTAAGTGTTAAGAAACCTAACATTTTGTAACACAACTTTGATCTCAGCAATAGAACCCTTAAGTAAATACTTTGTACACATTCAAGACATCCTAACTGAGCTAGCACACGACTCCAACACCTCCATTGCCCTCTAGAACACAAAACCACCCTCAAGCTGCCCAAACAGAGCACCTGCTGCAGTTTGAGTGTCAACTCTCATCCCTTTCATGCATTCCTGCTAAAACAACATCAAACACATCCTACAACATCCCTTGAAGCTAATCCAAACATCAAACACGACTTGTAACTCCTCTAATCAGTTCCACCATTTTCACTTTCTTGTTTTGCAGTTGAAGTTCCATAGCTCGATTCAAAGTGTTTCAAAGCAAAGTAAAACTTGGAATAGCATCCCTGGACATCAAGGAAGTTGTACCAATCATCACCTTGCTCTGAAAGTACCTCCATCATCAGATACAACTTCAACTGAACAGGTATCTTCTTGAACTTCTAACTCTTAATGTAGGCATTGTTAGCTCTAGGTTTGTGAATAAAAAGTGTTCTACTCATGCACCTGAATCTGTACATACTTTTACCTTCCATTTATTTTGCCTGAGCTATGAGAATTTAAGGTCTGAATGTTGATAAAAAGTTAGGTTAGGATTTGGGAATGATAAAATTCTCTCTCATTTCTGAGAGTTAGGATGAGTTCTTTACATATTTAGAATCGTGGCTTGATGATTAACATTTCTTATGTTGTAAGTTTGTGCTAAAACTCAAGGAATCAGGATGTTTGAATTCATGAACAAGGCGTGTGTTTTTTGAACAAGAACTGTCCAGAGGTTGAAGAAGAAGCCACGTGGGCTAGGCCTGCTTGGATATTTCTTTTCACACCATGTTTTTGGTTTTACACCCCCTGAGCCCATTTTGTTTGTTTTAATGATTTTTTGACTTTTCTCTTTTTATCCTGACTTATTTATTTTTGCTAATAATATTAAAAATATAAAAATAATTTTTTACACTATTTTTGAATTTATAGGCATTTATTTGTTTAGATTAGTTATTTGTACATAAATAAATATGTAAACTTACTTTTATTTAAAAATACCAAAAATAATGTAAACACATTCATTTTTCATTTTTTATTTTATTTTATCTTCTGAAATATTTTGTATAATATATACTTTCTTTTTTTTATAAATATTAAATATTATTATTTTTGTATATAATACATATTTAGAAATTAATACATATATATATATATATATATATATATATATATATATATATATATATATATATATATATATATATATATATATATATATATATATATATATATATATATATATATATATATATATATATATATATATATATATATATATATATATATATATAGTAAATAATACAAAAATATATACATTTTATTTTTATTAATATTTAATAGTAAAAATACCTTGTTGACAAATATACTTCATTTTTATTTTATTTTGTAAATAATAAATAAATATTGTACATATTAAATAATTAATACATTTTATTTAATAAAATTAGGGTTTTGCCCTAAACATAAAAAAACTCCAAAAAAATAATACTTTTATTTTTGTTTATTTTGACATATAAAATACTTTTTTTCCATACATACAAAAACCATTTTTGCATCTTGCATATTTATTCTTATTTTATTTAATTTGTGCAATTAAATACCTTGTAAATAATTCAATATTGATGTAATAGTTTAGGTTTAAATTCCTTGTCAAAAATCCCCATTTGAACATTTGTACCCCCCTTCCCCTATATTGTGTTGTAATAGCTTAGTAAATTTATTTTTCGCACTTTATTGCTTTCTAATTATACCATGTTAGAATTAGGGTTTGTATGCGAATAAAAAACAACAAAAATAGTTTGACCTAATTTCAAGATAAACAAGCATGAAAATGGACAACACAAATCACACTTGCACCCCCTAGGGTATTCCACTTGTTGCCTTCAATAAATGGGCCATATTGCATGTTAGGTCTCTTTGGGCAAAACAAACAATCAAATGATCATAGTCCCTCGATGACGCTTTCAAAAAGTTGCCTAAACAAATGATCAAGTCCCTTAAAGAAAATTGCCCAAAGATACTTGGCACCATTGCAATTATGGTCTAAATGATGACCCGCGCCCGTCCCATTGACATCCTAACATGAGATTGTCCACCAAATACAATGGTGGAACAAACTTGTTAAAAGGGTTAAAACATAGCAATAATCTTTGAGAAATTTAGGAGTAGATAACCTCTTAGTTACTTGAATCAAACTCGCAAAAACAAAACACTTGCCTATTTTCTACAACCACACCTCACAACACTTTCAAAACAAACTTTCAAAAACAAATGAAAACCTTTTCAAAAGACATACACCTTTGTATACATCCCAACATGGATCATTACAAAGGTTGCCACCACATTGGCCTCTTTTCAAAACAATTTTCAAACCCACACACACAAAGCACCATTTCAAACAATTGAAAAATAAGGCAAGTTGATCTAAGCAAGTAACTAAGAGCCCATGGATAACCATGGATAGAAAGGGTCCTAATACCTTCCCTTTCTATAATCTACTCCCCGAACCCAAGAAAACATCTCAAAGGTTTTTGCTGTGCTTTTTAAACCTTTCCTTAGGATAAAATAAAAAGTCGATGGCGACTCTTGCTCAACCTAAACATTTGCGAAAACAAACGCAAAACCTCATAGTCAGTTCTCCCACCGTATCACAGAACTGGCGACTCTGCTGGGGAATAAAATTAAAAGTGGAGTAACCTTGGGGATTAGATCACCTTTGTTTTCAAATTGTTTGCCTTGTTTGCTTTTATATTTTTGGGCTTTGCATCGGAGTTTCATAGATCCTAACCCGGATCTGGGGAATACCCTTTTTAGGTAGTATAATCTGTGAGGGACCTGTCCGGCGTAGACCGGCATGGGTGAAGCAGTGGCTACGTTGGTGTGGCACCTTGGTCTGTACCTAGATCCCTTGTGTTGCAACGAGGAGAATATAGGTCTTCTAAGGAGTCATTAAATACCAACCGACCTTAGAACCCTAAATTGACCAAACTTGGCCATTAGAACAGTAGCAGTATGCTACACTCATTGAGGCTAAACTCTCGTAATGGTTCTGGCCGCAAGAAAAGATTGCGATGCTGGAGTTATGACCGATTGAGGGT
This sequence comes from Vicia faba, assembly GCA_948472305.1. Lineage (NCBI taxonomy): Eukaryota > Viridiplantae > Streptophyta > Magnoliopsida > Fabales > Fabaceae > Vicia > Vicia faba. The sequence goes on from OX451737.1 coordinate 893,172,912, forward strand.
AGTCAATGATTTGAGATCCTCTAGAACCCGATTACTTTTGATAGGACAGGTTTTAACCAACGAAACTAAAAGAGGGTAATACCTAAACTTCATGCTGGCCTGAAACCTAAGGGTTGTCTTGTGTGACTTGTGTGCCTTATCATGCTTGCCTGTGTGAATACTTGTGGTGTGCTTCATCATAGCATCATGCCATCATACCATTGCATGCATCCTGTATAAAGGACTAACCCATTTCAAAGACAAAAAAGTTTCATCTTTGCTCTGTTTTGTAGGACATCATGATGCCCGTGCGTAGGAATACTGTCCGGCTCAACTTTGTTCAACCACCAACTTTGCTCAAGGATTTGGTTGGTAGGATTCCAAACACTTCCTCCTTCATCAACAGGCATGGTTCTCTCCTTGGCTTGATCACTGCAAAGTGGGACCAACAACTGATAAGTGTTCTGACCCAGTTTTATGACCCCCTGTATCATTGTTTCACCTTTCAAGACTTCCAGTTGGTTCCTACCCTGGAAGAATTCTCTTATTTGCTTGGGATCCATGTCTTGGATCAAACTCCATTCACTGGTTTGGAAAGGACTCCTAGGCCTGAAGAGGTTGCTGCAGTTCTCCCCTTGACCAAAGAAGAGGTATTGGCTAACTGGGAAACTAGAAGTGGAGTTAAGGGCTTTTTGGTCAAATTTCTGGTTGGTAAAGCTAATGATTTCTGGAATGTCTTGGACTTCAAGGCGTACGAAGACATTCTGGCTCTTTTAATCTATGGTCTGATATTGTTTCCCAATCCTGACACCTTTATCAGTATCTACGCCATAAGGATCTTCATGTCTCGGAATCCAGTACCCACTCTTTTGGGTGATATCCTGCAACAACTCTATGCTCGTACTGCCCGAAAACGGGGAACTCCATGGTGTTGTGCTCCTTTGCTAGTGAGGTGGTTTATTTCGCACCTTCCTAAGTTCGTGTTGAAGAATGAAGAAGGAAAGGGTTGGGCTCATAGGCTAATGTCTCTCACTGATAATGACATCACTTGGACTCTCAGAGGTTTGGATGAGGTAGCTGTTATTGATCGTTGCGGGGAATACCCTAATGTTCCGTTGATTGGTATCCAAGGAGGAATCTCTTATAATCCATGTTTAGCTCTCCGCCAGTTTGGAAGAGCCAGAAGAGTAGGGCCTCATGAAATGTTGGTTCCTCACTTCCATTTTGAGTTTCAGGCAGACAGTGACAAACTACGCCATGGATTCGTTAAGGCTTGGGACAAAATTCACAAAGCTGACCCACATGAGTTGGGACCAAAGACTCCTCTACCAATGGAACCCTATTGCAGATGGGTCCGCATCCGCGCTCAGAAGTTGGGTATGTCGTACGAAGCTGTCAGACCCATCATTCTTGAATCTCCTGTTGAAGATGGGGTTCCTCCAACTGTCCTCCTTCCTCAGATACCCACTGATTTTGACACAATAAAGAGATCTTGGGCGCAGCTAAAGGAAGAACGAGATTTTTATCGGGAAAAGTTCAACGAAAAAGAACGGAAGATCCAGAGGCTGACTAAGCAATTGGAGGAGGAGCGGGTCCTGAATAACTACATCCACACTTAGAAGAGGAGGCCATGGGAGCACTGATGGGCTTTGGATATTTCCTTTTACAGCTTTTATTTCCTTTTCAGTATTTTTCATTCCTGTAATGCCTAAGGGCCAGTTGTTGAACAATTTAAAATTTGAATCTAATGAAGTGTGTTTCCCTTTTGTCTACAAAGTTGAATCTTGTTTGTCTTTGAAAACATAAAACATACGCATCTCATTGCACCATATGCATAGCAGGTACCCTTTTTCACAGGTTGCTTAATCTTCTTCGCTGTTTATTTGAACAATCATCATGAATCCAGACTCATCCAGTGAGCAAGCAATCAAGGCCCTTCAGGCCCAAAGTGCCCAGTTTCAAGAAATGGTCCTGAGCCTGGCCCAAGGTCAGCAAGAGTTGAAGACTCTACTCCTGAAGAAGAAGAAGAAAAAGAGGACTGTGTTATTCAACACCGGACGCAGGTTTGGGAACACACTCCATAACGAGGCTGATCCAACTACTTCTTATGCTGAGAAAGATAGTCCCCAAGGGGGAGGAGCTCCTAGTCCTGCAGTCTCTGACAACGAGACGGACTACAATGACAAATAATACTCACCTGCTGCTGACAGATACAAGCAATTAGAGGACCGCTTGAGCTCCATGGAGATTCAGAATGTGTCGGGGCTGGATTTCGGAGATTTGGGATTGTCTTCTGGGGTAGTAATCCCACAAAAGTTTAAGGCGCCTGCCTTTGCCAAATACGACGGGGTTTCCTGTCCAAAGCTGCATCTAAGGTCGTACATAAGGAAGATCCAACCTTACACGGCAGATAAGAACCTTTGGATTCACTTCTTCCAAGATAGCCTTTCGGGGTCACAGCTTGAGTGGTTCTACCAACTAGATGGAACTAGTATCCGACACTGGGAAGATTTGGCAACCGCATTTTATAGACAATATCAATACAATTCTGATCTCGCTCCTACGCGTACCCAACTTCAGGGTATGTCTCTAGGAACGGGCGAAGGGTTCAAAGAATATGCACAAAAATGGAGAGATTTGGCTGGCAGGGTGCAGCCTCCATTGATTGATTGTGAGCTGGTTGATATGTTTCTAGGGACTTTGTCTGGTCCATTTTTCAATCATTTGGTTGGTAACTCCTCTGCTGGGTTTACAGATTTGATTCTGACGGGAGAAAGAATTGAAGCTGGCATCAGGTCAGGAAAGATACAAAAAGCTGCCTCCACAAGTACTGAGAAGAGGCCTTTCAAGAAAGAAGCAAGTGTCGTCTATGGTCCTAGAAGACAAGTCAAGCCAGAACGTCGCCAAGCCGTCAATGCCTTGGTCATTTCAAAGCCTGTTGCTGCTCCTCAGCAGTACAATCAACAAAGAGGTGAAAGGCCCAAGAGGCAGTATACTCGGTTGAGTATGACCTTGTCACAAATCTTACCACAACTGTTATCAACCAACTTGGTGACCATCAAAGAGGCTCCAAAGGTCGTGAATACTGCATCTCCTAAATATAACCCAAATGCCCGTTGTGCTTATCATTCCGATAGCCCCGGGCATACTACTGATGATTGCTGGGCCTTGAGAAATAAAGTGCAAGACCTTATCGACGCGAAGGAAATTCAGTTTGAAGCGCCTGAGAGGCCAAATGTTGTAACTGCTCCTATGCCCCAGCATAGAGTAAATGCCATTGAGGAAGATTTGTATGCTGTTTCGGTGAATGATGTTGCTACCCCTCTCTTGATCGTTAAGAGGAACTTACTACTAGTCAGTTTATTTCCGGGTTGTAGCAAGGGTTGCCTCATGTGTGCTGTTATCCCTACCGGTTGTCCGCTGCTGAAATCAGGCATCCAAAGCCTGATGGATAGCAAAGAAATTCTGTTCAAGAAAACTGTTGTTCCATTTGTTTCCGCTGAAGAAGTATCTGTTGTCACAATTTACAATCCTACCAAAGCTCCCCTCGAGGAAGCCAGTCCAAATTATGTCTGTTGCACCCATTACTATTACTGTTCCGGGGCCTCTCCCCTATGAGTCTAATAAAGCTGTCCCATGGCATTATGGGGCCGACGTGTATGTGCTTGGAGTGAAGCGGGAGTTCAACACCGGTACCAGTATTAGTAGCATCACTGGTCCCGCCAAGATTACTCGCAGTGGCAGGCTCTTCTCGCCTGACATTGCACCGCCAGTTATCCGAAAGCCTCTTATCATCACACCCGTAAGTGTGCATGTTCCAGTTCAAGTTCCTGTGTCTACTACTGCCGCCGAGTCCTCTGATACTCGGGGCAAAGAAGTTGCTACCGATTTGCCTGCCAGGACGGAGGCACCAAAAAAGACTGTTGTTGAAGCCTCCCAACAAGAAATGGAGGAAATCCTTAAAATCATTAAAAAGAGTGACTTCAATGTTGTTGAACAATTGGGGCATACCCCCTCCAAAATCTTTATGCTATCATTGCTGCTATGCTTAGAGGCCCATGCAAAAGCCCTGATTTCATTTCTGAAAACGGCCCATGTGCCGCAAGAGACCTCCGCGGATCAATTCACTGACTGTGTGGCTAATTTGACAGCTGACAATGGTTTGGGGTTCTCGGATGCTGACCTCACCGCCAAAGGGAAAAATCACAATGATGCTCTGCACGTCTCTATAGAGTGCAGGGGCACTACTCTCGCACACGTGTTGGTGGATAACGGTTCTTCCCTGAATGTTTTGCCCAAAAAGGCATTGGATCGCTTGGATTGTGAGGGTCTGGAGCTGAAACCTAGTAACATCATTGTTAGAGCCTTCGACCGTTCCAAGAGGATGGTGCACGGTGAAGTAGACATTCCTATTAGTGTGGGTTCCCAAGTTTTCGACTCAACGTTCTATGTAATGGATATTCGTCCATCTTATTCCTGCTTGTTGGGTCGACCCTGGATTCACAAGGCTGGGGCAGTAACATCCACTCTACACCAAAAGCTCAAATACCCTGTCAAAGGGAAGATTGTTACTGTGCAGAGTGAGGAGGAATACATGGTTAGTCACTTGAATTCATTCCGGTATATCGAGATGGACGGGGAGTTTATTGAAACCCCCTTTCAGCATTTTGAGGAAGTACCTCCAACGTTGGCATCGGCTGAAACAATGGTTGAAGAAGACTTTCCGTTGAAGATGGAATCCTTGAAGGATGCCCGGGCTGTAGTCGAGAAAGGCAGATGTGCAAACTGGGGTCAGCTTCCTGACTTCACACAAAAGAATGACATGTTTGGGCTAGGCTTCACTGCAGAGGCTCAGAGGGCTGTGCGCAAGGAAAGGATCAGAAAGGCTCCAGTGTTTATCTCCAACCCAAGGGTGAGTGCTACCGAGGAGGACGTAGAGGAAGCAGAGTTTGACAGTTGGATCTATCCAACCACCAGCAACGGACCAAGCAATTGGACGGCAAAGGATTTTACACCTATCACATTTGTCACGCAGTAATTAACTCTTTTGATTTTCAATTTGTAACAAACAATATGTTGAAACTTTTATTGGCTCGGTGTCCTACCCGGGGCATCGTAGCTCCATTTGTGAGGGCTTTTTGTATGACATTTCCATATATCATCAATCAAAACATTGGACGTTTGTTGTATTTCAAATCTTGTGCTCTTTTTCTTTCCGTGTTATATATTGCAAAACAGCTATATTTACACACACTCACTTATACAGGTTTCAATCCACTCTGGATCTCACTGGTAACAGCTCTGCTACCACCAGTTATGACTTCGAGAATCCGATCAACTTGGCCGAAGATGAAGGTGAAGATGATTGCGAAGTGCCTGGTGAACTCGCAAGACTGCTACTCCAGGAAGAGAGGGCTATTCAACCACATGAAGAGCCGGTGGAAACAGTTAACCTGGGTACTGAGACAGATAGAAAAGAGGTCAAGATTGGTGCCAATCTAGAGCTCAGCGTGAAGCAACGATTGATCCAGATGCTACATGGTTACATGGAGATATTTGCTTGGTCTTACGAAGACATGCCCGGTTTGGATGCCGATATTGTGGTCCATCACCTGCCTACCAAGGAAGACTGCCCTCCGGTAAAGCAAAAGGTCCGCCGTATGCGCCCAGAGATGTCCGAAAAGATCAAGGCTGAGGTTATGAAGCAATTCAATGCCGGGTTTCTAGCAGTAACTTCTTACCCTCAATGGGTTGCCAACGTGGTGCCAGTGCCGAAGAAGGACGGTAAAGTCAGAATGTGTGTCGACTACAGGGATTTGAACAGGGCCGGCCCCAAGGATGATTTCCCTCTGCCTCACATTGACGTTCTTGTTGACAATACTGCTCAACACAAGGTGTTCTCCTTCATGGATGGTTTTTCAGGGTATAATCAGATCAAGATGGCTCCAGAAGATATGGAAAAGACTACCTTTGTGACTCAGTGGGGCACCTTCTGCTACAAGGTCATGCCATTCGGGTTGAAAAATGTTGGGGCAACCTATCAACGTGCCATGGTTGCTTTATTTCATGATATGATCCATCATGAGATTGAGGTATACGTTGATGACATGATTGCAAGGTCTCAAACTGAAGAGGAGCACCTTGATCATCTGAGGAAGCTGTTTGACCGACTAAAGTTATACAAGCTGAGGTTGAATCCCAACAAATGCACCTTTGGGGTGAGGTCCGGAAAATTGCTAGGTTTCATTGTAAGTGATAAAGGTATCCAGGTGGACCCTGCCAAGGTAAAAGCCATACAAGAGATGCCAACTCCAAAGACAGAGAAAGAAGTCAGAGGCTTCTTGGGACGACTGAATTATATTTCCCGGTTCATCTCACATCTAACCGCTACTTATGAGCCAATCTTCAAATTACTGAAGAAAGATCAAGTAGTACGTTGGAACGATGAATGTTAGGCTGCTTTTGAAAAGATAAAGGAGTACCTCCAAGAGCCACCCATTCTTATGCCACCAGTGGAAGGGAGACCTCTAATACTATACTTGACAGTGCTTGATAATTCAATGGGGTGTGTGCTGGGGCAGCATGACGAGTCTGGCCGAAAAGAGCACGCTATTTATTACTTGAGCAAAAAGTTTACCGACTGTGAGTCTCGTTACTCACTGCTCGAGAAAACTTGCTGCGCTCTGGTATGGGATGCTCGCCGGCTGAGACAGTATATGCTGACTCACACCACTTTGTTGATTTCGAAGATGGATCCCATCAAGTACATATTCGAAAAGCATGCTCTGTCTGGAAGAATAGCGAGATGGAAAATGATCTTGACAGAATATGATATCCAGTATACAACTCAGAAAGCAATCAAAGGAAGTGTACTGGCAGATCATTTGGCACACCAACCTGTGGACGATTACCAATCATTGAACTTTGATTTTTCGGACGAAGATATCATGGTGGTAACTGATTGTGAAGTACCCGGACCGGATGAAGGGCCTGAGGAAGGATCCCGATGGTCTATGCATTTTGACGGAGCCTCCAATGCTTTGGGTAACGGCGTCGGCGCTGTAATCATATCTCCCAAAGGAACTCATACTCCACTCACCGCCCGATTGTGTTTCAACTGCACCAACAACATGGCAGAATATGAGGCATGTATCATGGGTCTACAAGCCGCAATCGACTTAAGGATCAAATTTCTGAGTGTCTTCGGAGATTCCGCTCTCGTGATCAATCAGATCAAAGGTGAGTGGGATACGAAACACCCAAATCTTATTCCTTACAAGGAGTATGTGTTGACTTTGCTTTCCCACTTTGAAGAGATAACTTTTGAACACTTCCCAAGAGAGGAGAATCAGCTAGCGGACGCACTAGCTACGATGTCTTCAATGTTCAAAGTCAAATGGGACAATGAGGCTCCCCGGATCATTATCTGGAAATTGGACGAACCGGCATACTGTTGCGATCTTGAGACCGAAAAAGTGACTGAAAAACCCTGGTATCATGAGGTGAAGAGGTACTTGGAAGCTCAGGAATATCCTGAAGGTGCATCTGTCAATGACAAGAAGTTCATGAGAAGGTTCGCGGCGAAATTCTTCCTCAGCAACGGCATTCTCTACAAACGAAATCATGATTCAACTCTACTGCGTTGTGTGGATAAGGCTGAAGCAGAGAAGATCATGGTAGAACTGCATGAAGTTACATTCGGAACACATTCCAGTGGACATACCATGGCAAAGAAAATCCTTAGGGAAGGATATTTCTGGTCCACAATGGAAGCCGACTGTTACCAACATTCTCGAACTTGTCATAAATGCCAGATCTATGCTGATAAGGTGCATATCCCTCTGGTCCCTCTGAACGTCCTGACGGCACCTTGGCCTTTTGCAATGTGGGGCATTGATATGATCGGTGAGATCCGATCGACGGCATCCAACGGGCATCACTTCATCTTGGTAGCAATCGATTACTTCACGAAGTGGGTGGAGGCAGCTTCCTACGCCACGGTAACCAAGAGCGTCGTGGCACGTTTCATCCGACATAACCTGATCTGTCGGTACGGCGTCCCGGAAAGAATCATTACGGACAATGGTACCAATCTCAATAACAAAATCATCACTGAGCTCTGCGAGCAATTCAAGATACAGCACCACAACTCTTCTCCTTACCGGCCGAAGATGAACGGGGCTGTAGAGGCGGCTAATAAGAATATCAAGAAAATTGTGCAAAAGATGACAGTGACCTATAAAGATTGGCACGAGATGTTACCGTTTGCTCTTCATGGGTACCGTACCTCATCAAGGACGTCAACCGGGGCAACGCCTTTTTCCTTGGTCTATGGCATGAAGGCAGTCTTGCCAATTGAAGTCCAGATACCCTCTCTCCGAATAATGAAGGATGCAGATCTGAGTGAAGATGACTGGATCCAGACTCGACTTGATCAATTAAACCTGATTGACGAAAAGAGACTCACTGCTATCTGTCATGGTCAGACGTATCAAAAACGGATGATCAGGGCATTTAACAAGAAAGTCAGACCACAAGAGTATCAAGTTGGGGACCTGGTAATCAAACGCATCATCCTTCCTCAAAGTGATCCCCGGGGCAAATGGACCCCTACGTACGAAGGGCCATTTGTGGTTAAACATGTGTTCTCAGGAGGAGCCATAATTCTGACCACCATGGATGGTGACGACCTTCCTCACCCCGCCAATGCAGACATAGTAAAAAGATACTACGCATGAAGAGAAGACCCGCTAGGTTGACATACCTAGGCAAAAATAAGGGCTTCCTGGCGAACCGAAAGGGTTCGGGCAAAAATAAGGGATGAAATAAAAAAATCTGTACACCCGGCAAGTCGAAAACCTGAAAAGGCGGCTTGGGCAAAAATGGGTATCCCGGTGGACTGAAAACCCGAAAGGGCGGTCCAGGCAAAAGTTAGGGATAAAGCGTAACACTATGTCTCATTGGGTCACCTTGCATCCAGAATTCGGCATCAACTATCTGGCTCAGACTTCGGCATCGACCAATCAGCTTCATCTTCAACTAAGCAGCAAAGTGATGAGTCGCTTGGAGACATAAAGGCGATAGCAGAGTTGGAACCCAGTGGGAATATTATACACATAGCTGTTTTGTTTCCTTTTCAAAATTGTAAATTCTATGTTATTCAGCGGCATTCTCTTACTAGGATGTCAGCCTCTTGTACAAAAACGCCTATTCACAGGCAAATTTCAAAATCAATACAAATTCACTTTTCCATACAAATTGCCATTGTTTTTCCTTTTTTGTCTTGCGAAGAACGTCCAATGTTCATTTTTGATATATGCATTTCACATTAAATTGCTTCATAAATATTTGCATATGAAACAAAAGACTAATTACAAGTGACATCAGAAACAGGGGCAATGTAGAGTTGTTTAATGCAGTCTGGTTGCTTTGTCCGCCAAGGTACCAAGGTAGATTCTAACAAAAGGATGTGACCAAGTTATCTCAGCTCCCCACAGAGTAAGACAAAATAGCAACTTTCCCCAGTGGAGTATAGGCATTCATTAGCTAGCGTCCCCGACAGTCTTGACCTAAGATGGTTCCCCGGCAGAATACCAATACCCCAATGCAATTCCAAAAGTTTCCCCGGGAAGGTGGAATCCATATCCCCAGCAGGTCTTAAAGCTTATCCTCAGTAGATTCTGGAAGCTTATCCCCTGTAGAGTACTGACGACTCTCCCGAGCTTTATTCAAAGTTATTCCTCACAAGGGCTTATAACTGGGTTATCCTCAGCTAATTGCCACGGAAGATCGCCCTCGGCAAAGTTCTTTCAACCCCCAGCGGAGTTCATCCAAGTTCCCCAACATAACTTATCAACACAATCCCCAGCAGAGTTTATCTTTGGTATTCCCAGCGGAGTTTATCATCATTATCCCCAGCGGAGTCCATCATTGAAATCCTCAGTGAAGCTCTCGTCAAACTTCAGCAAAGTATCTCTTCCACAGAGCAATTCCCGGCAGAGTGATCTCTCCAACAAGTTTATTCCTCAATGGAGTCATCTTCTCCTACCAATGTATTCTTGCAACCATCCTCCCCAGCGGAAGCGAAGAGCTCTACTCTTCAATATCAGCCCAGGATTTAATTCCCCGGCCAGTCGTCAAGGATTTATTTTCCTAGACGAAAATACATTCATAAACATTTCACATTTCATACATCTTGCTTACATACATGATAAAGTGCATACAACACTATCTCATGTTGGACATCATGACATCATGCATTTCATACATCATGACATTGCATACAACTGATGTTTTTGCCTTTTCAGGGAAAAAGACAATCCCAAAGACAACTACCTTCAACTGTCACAATTCTGGATTCGATACCTGTATCTAGCCAGGGCACATCTATGAGTGATCAGTTTCCAGACTCGATTCCTGTATCTAGCCAGGGCACGTCTGAAGAGTTCGAAGATTCGATTCCTGTATCCAGCCAGGGCATATCTATCAACTATCATAATTCCAGATTCGACTCATGTATCCAGCCAGAGCATATCTGTTGACCACATTTTCAGACTCGATTCCTGTATCTAGCCAGGGCACGTCTGAAGAGTTCGAAGATTCGATTCCTGTATCCAGCCAGGGAAGATCTATTAACTATCACAATTCCAGATTCGACTCCTGTATCCAGCCAGGGCATATCTGTTGACGACTATTTCTAGATTCGATTCCTGTATCCTGCCAGGGCACATCTGTGAGCAACCAATTGTAGATCCGACACCTGTATCCAGCCAGGGCATATCTGCATGAGGAGATTGAAGATCAAACACCTGTAACAAGCCAGGAAAACATCTGTCTTTCTCAAATACACAAGTTCTCGCTAAGGAATCTCTTCCGCGATCAACACTTCCAAATGGCATCTATAAGCCCATTCCCGACAAGGTTCTGTCATATCTCCAAATGGCATCTATAAGCCCATTCCCGACATCACATTGCTGATACTCCAACATGCGAGTGCAAATTTCCTGGCACTCTAGTGTCCAATCTCCTTTTACCCTCGAGTCACGAAAGGCAAATTTGCCAATCTAACTCTTCAGGTTCAAGAAGATTGAACAGGGGCAACTGTTGTACCCCAAAATTTGCCCTCCCATTTCCTCAGCATTTTCTCATCACAAGACCCTTGAAGATCAAGACCCAGTTAGGGTTTCCTCTGCTCAAGACTTCTCCTTGCACTGTTGACCCAAATTAGGGTTTGTGTTTGCACAAAGATATTTTGACCTAAAATGCCTAAGATGACTTTCATGCTTCATGTTGGACTCCCAAGTTTATCCATACCAAGTTTCAAGTCTTGATTCCAAATTTTGCCCAGTCAATTGGACAGTTGACCTAGAAATCAACTGTATTGGGGAAAAAGTCAACTGTGGCCAATTGACAGTCAAATCTCATGAAAATTGACCCATATCAACATTATGAACTCACATGGACCATTTGATCAAGTTTGGATCACAATTCCACAAGAAATTTGATCAGATCATCAAAAGGGCAAAATGGTCATTTTTAGGGTTTTGACTGCACAAAGGCAATTTTTGACTGTTTGACCTAGCCAATGGAAAACCAAGCTCACATATGGACTCAAGGACCCCATGTAATTATCTTGACATGCTCAACAAGTTCAAAAGATCCCAAATACACAAGATTGACAGTTGAATTTCCCAGTCAATTGATCAATTTTGACTGTATACTGAAAAGTCAAACTTTGACTTTTTTGTCAAAATCAAGGGTCAAGATTCATTTTTCATCAAAACATGCCAAATCATGAAACTTGTTCATCAAGAAATCAAGAAATTCAAATTAGGGTTTGAAATGAAGATTTTTTTATAACTTAGAATTTTTCTAAGTTATGAAAAACCCTAATTTTTTCCTAACTTTACCCCACTTTCTCACCAATATTCATTTGGATTCAATCAAAAGTCAAAACATGAAAGTTGTAGTCTATTGCATAATCTACAACTTTGATTCACAAAGTTTTCCCAAAAGATGCTTGTAGCTCAAGTTACAATTTTTGGAACAAGGGTACCAAACCATTCTTAACTTAAAGAAAATTTGACCTATTTTAGGCAAGTTTTTTACCTAACTTCAAGACCATTTTTCATACACTTCCACTTGGAATTTCAATTTGAATTTCAAAGATGGATTGTAGAACACATTCCAAGCTTTCCAAAATGTCAAAGAACTCATCAAACAACCTCATGGTTAGGGAGAATCAAATTTGGCAAGTTGGGAAAAAGTCACTTTGATTCATGGCCATGTACATGTTCATAACTTGTGCAATTTTTCAAATCAGCATGCTTCCCTTGATTACAGGCCTCTAAACCATCCAAAACTCATAAATTTAATGCAAACTCTTTGTGCCAATACCATGTTCTATGTGTTCAAGCATTGCATGATGGATTAATCCCAAAATAGATAAAGCATTATATCCATTTTTGCAAAAGTTGCACTTTATGTCAATTGGTAAATCAGCAAGTACAGATCAAATCTCTTTGGCACAAGATTATGAACAAAACACACTGATCAAGGGGAAGGTTAGCAGCACATTAGGGGGGCCTCTAGCTGTCTAAAACTCAACTTGACCTTTTCTTGCTTAAGTGTTAAGAAACCTAGCATTTTGTAACACAACTTTGATCTCAGCAATAGAACCCTTAAGTAAATACTTTGTACACATTCAAGACATCCTAAGTGAGCTAGCACACGACTCCAACACCTCCATTGCCCTCTAGAACACAGAACCACCCTCAAGCTGCCCAAACAGAGCACCTGCTGCAGTTTGAGTGTCAACTCTCATCCCTTTCATGCATTCCTGCTAAAACCACATCAAACACATCCTACAACATCCCTTGAAGCTAATCCAAACATCAAACACGACCTGTAACTCCTCTAATCAGTTCCACCATTTTCACTTTCTTGTTTTGCAGTTGAAGTTCCATAGCTCGATTCAAAGTGTTTCAAAGCAAAGTAAAACTTGGAATAGCATCCCTGGACATCAAGGAAGCTGTACCAATCATCACCTTGCTCTGAAAGTACCTCCATCATCAGATATAACTTCAACTGAACAGGTATCTTCTTGAACTTCTAACTCTTAATGTAGGCATTGTTAGCTCTAGGTTTGTGAATAAAAAGTGTTCTACTCATGCCCCCGAATCTGTACATACTTTTACCTTCCATTTATTTTGCCTGAGCTATGAGAATTTAAGGTCTGAATGTTGATAAAAAGTTAGGTTAGGATTTGGGAATGATAAAATTCTCTCTCATTTCTTAGAGTTAGGATGAGTTCTTTACATATTTAGAATCGTGGCTTGATGATTAACATTTCTTATGTTGTAAGTTTGTGCTAAAACTCAAGGAATCAGGATGTTTGAATTCATGAACAAGGCGCGTGTTTTTTGAACAAGAACTGTCCAGAGGTTGAAGAAGAAGCCACGTAGGCTGGGCCTGCTTGGATATTTCTTTTCACACCATGTTTTTGGTTTTACACCCCCTGAGCCCATTTTGTTTGTTTTAATGATTTTTTGACTTTTCTCTTTTTATCCTGACTTATTTATTTTTGCTAATAATATTAAAAATATAAAAATAATTTTTTACACTATTTTTGAATTTATAGGTATTTATTTGTTTAGATTAGTTATTTGTACATAAATAAATATGTAAACTTACTTTTATTTAAAAATACCAAAAATAATGTAAACACATTCATTTTTCATTTTTTATTTTATTTTATCTTTTGAAATATTTTGTATAATATATACTTTCTTTTTTTATAAATATTAAATATTATTATTTTTGTATATAATCCATATTTAGAAATTAATACATATATATATATATATATATATATATATATATATATATATATATATATATATATATATATATATATATATATATATATATATATATATATATATATATATATATATATATATATATATATATATATATATATATATATATATATATATATATATATATATATATATATATATATATATATATATATATATATATATATATATATATATATATATATATATATATATATATATATATATATATATATATATATATATATATATATATATATATATATATTTATTTATTAGAATATTTAGTAAATAATACAAAAATATATACATTTTATTTTTATTAATATTTAATAGTAAAAATACCTTTTTGACAAATATACTTCATTTTTATTTTATTTTGTAAATAATAAATAAATATTGTACATATTAAATAATTAATACATTTTATTTAATAAAATTAGGGTTTTGCCCTAAACATAAAAAAACTCCAAAAAAATAATACTTTTATTTTTGTTTATTTTGACATATAAAAATACTTTTTTTCCATACATACAAAAACCATTTTTGCATCTTGCATATTTATTCTTATTTTATTTAATTTGTGCAATTAAATACCTTGTAAATAATTCAATATTGATGTAATAGTTTAGGTTTAAATTCCTTGTCAAAAATCCCCATTTGAACATTTGTACCCCCCTTCCCCTATATTATGTTGTAATAGCTTAGTAAATTTATTTTTCGCACTTTATTTCTTTCTAATTATACCATGTTAGAATTAGGGTTTGTATGCGAATCAAAAACAACAAAAATAGTTTGACCTAATTTCAAGATAAACAAGCATGAAAATGGACAACACAAATCACACTTGCACCCCCTAGGGTATTCCACTTGTTGCCTTCAATAAATGGGCTATATTGCATGTTAGGTCTCTTTGGGCAAAACAAACAATCAAATGATCATAGTCCCTCGATGACGCTTTCAAAAAGTTGCCTAAACAAATGATCAAGTCCCTTAAAGAAAATTGCCCAAAGATACTTGGCACCATTGCAATTATGGTCTAAATGATGACCCGCGCCCGTCCCGTTGACATTCTAACATGAGATTGTCCACCAAATACAATGGTGGAACAAACTTGTTAAAAGGGTTAAAACATAGCAATAATCTTTGAGAAATTTAGGAGTAGATAACCTCTTAGTTACTTGAATCAAACTCGCAAAAACAAAACACTTGCCTATTTTCTAAAACCACACCTCACAACACTTTCAAAACAAACTTTCAAAAACAAATGAAAACCTTTTCAAAAGACATACACCTTTGTATACATCCCAACATGGATCATTACAAAGGTTGCCACCACATTGGCCTCTTTTCAAAACAATTTTCCCACACACACAAAGCACCATTTCAAACAATTGAAAAATAAGGCAAGTTGATATAAGCAAGTAACTAAGAGCCCATGGATAACCATGGATAGAAAGGGTGCTAATACCTTCCCTTTCTATAATCTACTCCCCGAACCCAAGAAAACATCTCAAAGGTTTTTGCTGTGCTTTTTAAACCTTTCCTTAGGATAAAATAAAAAGTCGGTGGCGACTCTTGCTCAACCGAAACATTTGCGAAAACAAACGCAAAACCTCATAATCAGTTATCCCGCCGTATCACAGATCCCAATAGATCTCATCTTCAGTATCTACCACAAATCAGAACATAATTTAAGAGACATAAGCTCTCAAATATTTTCTGAAAGATATTTTCAGAAATCAGATTTGCACTCAATCATTAAACAAACACTCAGCTCCCATCAAGGTATTTGTAGTCAACTTTTATGCATAATCCTAATAAATACTCAGTCTCCCGTCAAAGTACTATAAGTTAGTCAGAGGATTACCTTCTCACGCTAGGTAGGACTTTAATCTGACATCCTTCTTCTTCACACATGTGATACTTTCTGAATCTTTGACATGACATTCAATCATGGCAGCCAAAACATTCAATATTAGGTCATTGGCTTGACCTTAAACTCAACTTTGGAGAACACACAATTTTTCTTCTTACTGAACCATGAGCATCACAATATCCACTTAATGTAGATCTAGATCCAATATGTACTTTTTCTATCATCAGCACTTCCTGCCCAATCAGCATCACAATATCCACTTAATGTAGATCTAGATCCATGAGAATACAACATACCATAGTCACTTTTCCCATTCACATATGTGATCGGTGGAAATAGAACTGACTATTTTGAAATATTGGTTCGCGAAATGTCGCGGTAAGCAAGAGTCGCCACCGTATTTTATGTTCTCCAACAAGGAAAGGACAAAAGCACAGCAAAATTCCTTTTCGAGATGTTTCTCGGTTCGGGAGGTAGATTATAGAAAGGGAAGGTGTTAGCACCCTTTCTATCTGTGGTTATCCACGGGCTCTTAGGTACTTGCTCACTATGTTTTCAAAAAATTGTTTTCTTTTCTTGTGTTTGTGGGTTTTGAAAAAGTTTAGTTTGAAAACTTCTAGGTAACTCTTGTATCAGTCCTCAAGAGTGTATGAAGTATTTGTTTTGAAAACTTTTTGAAAGTGTAAGTGCGAAAAGTTGTTTTTGTTTTTTGAAAGAGCAAGTACCCAGGAGAAATCTACCTACTCTAAGGAATTAAATTGTGTAAGAGTCCTTTAGACAATACTATCCCACTATTGAGAAGTAGGTAGCACCGTCGTTGGAGTTATCCGGGTCAATTCGATTATAGGGACATGTGTGGTCACCAAAGCAATAGTAGGACGCCTTAGCGGTAACCCTAATGTCCTAGATCCTTTTTTATCCGAGGCAACCGTTTCGAGGCAACTGGATCTTTAGACAGGAGGGCGACCTGTAAAACACCCTATACTCAATGACCACCTCGAGGCAACCAAGTGAGGCGTACCCTAGGAGTGGCATGTGCATGTGTGTCAAGTTTCATGTTAATTGTCTTTGCACAGGTTATTGTGAGCTACAAGTTGATTTTATTTTTCAGGCAAGTCTTGTCATGCATAGTTAACAGTTAATAATTGTGCGGAAAATAAATTGCGGAAAGTGAATCTACGCTATTACAAGGAGTCGGGTATTTACATCGCCAAAAACATAACCCTCTGGAAAATAAATGCAAGAAATTAAAGAAAGCGATAAAAGTCCTAATTATCTATTACATTCTCGGAGCAGTTACATAAATATGATCAAAAATAATAATGCGCATGAAAAATTGAATCGGGAAAAGTCTTAGGGTTTTGACCCTTTTTGAGAAAAGAATGAATTTTGGTCTTTTTTGCAATTAATTAATATTAAACCTAATTTACTAATTAATTAAATAATTACAAGAAAAAAATATTTTTTAGTTTTTTATGTTTTAATGAAAATAAAATAAAAAAAAGGGAAATATGGTTAAAAGTTAGTAAAAAACCCTAAGTCTAATTTATTTTATTTATTGTAAAAGAAAATTAAAATTAAACCTAATTAAACTAAATTAATTTAAGTTAGTGTTTATTTACAAAAAAATAATTAATAGTGAAATTAATAAATAATAAAAATAATAAAAATATTTACATTTTTTGGTTTTCTGAATTTATTGTGAAAATAATAGTTAAGTTAATTAAATAATAATAATATTAATTATAGTTAATAAAAGAAAATAAAAAGAAAGAAAATAAGAAAATAATAAACCAGGGGGTGATGGGCCAGCAAGGAGGTGTTGGTTGCAATTTTCAAGCCCATTAACAATCAAGCCACGTTTTACTTTGGAGATCAACTGCTCATGCATTGACCAGGAGTACCATGAACACTCACGCTTGGCCTTCAGATCTGGGCTTAGAGACACATGGCGCTTGGAGGTTTGCAGTGCATGGTGGAATTCCCTTGAAAGCCTGCACGCAATCACGTTATGAAAAATAATAGAAATATTTTGGGTGGACCTGGGAATCGAACCCAGGTCCCAATGATAACCAGCCAGATCACCAACCACTACACCATATGCCTACATTTGATAATATAATTACAAGTGAACATAATATATACAAACAAGTTAATGGACTGAAATTATAAAAAATGCGCACCCTTTTGAACTGTCCAACCAGGAAACAACACGTATTCATCTTCCTTGTTTGCCTGTAAAAAAGAATGTTAGATAGCGGGGGTTTTTAACCCCGACAAAACATGATGACCAATAATAGCGATTAGCAGCACGATGAACATAAATATTTCGCGACATGTCCTTTGGATTCGTCCGGTTCTCATGAATCTAACCATGTGCCTTAGAGGTGCTAATTTTTCCTGGATAATAAAGCCCTAATTTGAAAGCTTGGAAACCCTAGAATTCATCAATGGAAATTTCTGTTTCAGGGCGTTTCAATGCAATTAAACCACACCATTAGCTTCGTATGAGTCGTATTAACACAAAACAATCACAATAGCATGTTAAATATGCATGAATAAAAGCATACGATTTTGGAAAAATGCTTCAAACCGTGGGTCTGTTCTGGGTAGTTTCTTGAGCTTTAGCACGTGAGTTTGATTGCTACACGTTCCTCACACCTCCAGCAATGTGTTTGAATCACTGTAATGCCTTGAATTGGCCTGGAAGATTGAAAACAGTTTTCAAGTTTTCTTGATTTTTTTCAATATTGGCTATGGCTTTCTACAGCAATTCTCACGTCCATGGCATTAGGGTTGAGTTGTGTATATATAGGAGACTGAGTTTAGGTTAAATCTTGGCCAAGAAATCCATGGAATTATGGTTTGGATATTTGATTTACAATCACATCTTTTTGCATCTTTTTGATTGAGAAAACTTGCCAAACTTGGAGATTTTTGTCCCTTTGATTGGCACACGAATTTGCCAGCATATCTTGAGCTTGTTTGCTTCACCAAAAGATTGAAAAATCAAATCTTTAAATTTCCTACATTTTAAATTAATTAAATGAATTAAAATCAATTAAAAATCCAATTAATTATTAAAAAATAAGAAAATAAATTCAAATAATCTCAATGGGTCGTGCATAAGCCTTGGACAAAGTTTCAAGAAGAAATTTGAGGCCCATTAGCAAAAACAAAGTGTTTTGAGCAAAGTTGACTTTTGCAAATTCACAAACATTTCCCAACTTCTCAAATGCATAGCTTGCTCAATTTTGATCATATGAACATGTTCTTGGACATTTTGGAAAGGTATTGAAGTCCTCTAACCAATGCCTTTGGTCCCATGTCATTTGTATTTACCAATCTTAAGTTATGGTCTTTGACTTAAAGTGCATTTTTGTTGACTTTTGAAATTGACCTATAATGTAGAAATTGATAACTTTTTATGAGAGAATTTCTTGGACTTGGAGTGTGAAGATGAGTTGTAGGAAATGTCATCACCTTCAAAATGAGCATTGGATGGGATTTTTCTGATGAACCATGAAAAAGTTATGCCCTGGTCAAGATACAGTTGACTTTTCTGCTGTCTAAAAATAGCAACTTTTGCATCTTTGATGATTTTTGAGCCATGCTTGTGGAATCATGATCAAGACTTGATCAAATGATGATTGTGACCTCAAAATAAGATTGTGAAGCAAATGGAGCTTTTGACTGTAGAATTTGGCACTGTGAGTCTTGAGACTTAACATGTAGATGCTTGACAATGTGTATAGGCCTATGGGACTTGATTGAACCATTGAAAACCTCAAATTCCTTGAAAGAACCTAAACCCTAATTTTGACTGGCTTAGGAGGTGTTTGACTGTGAAACCCTTGAGAAATCTTGAACCATTTGAAGATGATTCCTGATAAACCTTGAAGAATATGGGAGGGCAAATTTTGGGGTACAACAACATACTTTAGTATTCTCTTCACATGGTTGGCATGGCTAACTTTTGGATCAGCTTGATATCTAGCAGATACCCCTTTTTCATCTTTAGACAACTTCAGATGTGTGAGAGTAGGTGTTCTCTTGTGACTGGCATTTTCCATCCCAAATTTATTTATTATATTCTTAGCATATTTTCTCTGAGATAGGAATATGGAGTCTTCCATTTGTTTAACTTGCAGACCAAGAAGGTAAATTAACTCACCAACGGGGCTCATCTCAAATTCTGACTGCATTTCCTTGACAAAATGTTGAACCATCTTATTTGACATCCCAACAACAACAATATCATCAATATAAATTTGTGCAATCATGATCTTCCCTTCTTCTTCCTTGAAAAAACTATTTTTGTCTATACCACATTTCCTATATCCATTCTCACCAAGAAATTATGTCAGTCTCTCATACCAAGCTCTTGGAGCTTGCTTTAATTCATACAGAGCTTTCTTCAGTTTGTACACATGGTTAGGGGAAAAAACTGCATCAATAAATCCCTTAGGTTATTCCACATAGACTTCCTCATCCAAATAGCCATTTAGGAAGGCACTCTTTACATCCATTTGAAACAGCTTAAACCTCAGAATGCAAGCAACTCATAAGAGTAGTCTAATTGATTCAAGTCTAGCCACAGGAACAAAGGTTTCATCAAAAACAACTCCTTCAATTTGAGTGTATCCTTGAGAAAAGGTCACTTTTATTGCTAAAGAAACTGACATGTTGTTCCAACATCTGCTACGACATCATCCATTGTTACTATGGTTCTGGGGGAAACATCCATAGTAACTCATACTCAACTCTTATGGAGGAAACACAAGGAAACATACCAACAACAACTAATCAATCTTCAAGATCAGACTACCAACATATGTAGGAGATTTCACGAGCCACATCTCAATAAGCTTTTCTTCAGACCTCCTGTCTGACTTTGAGATGATGGATGCCATTGTCTTTACCTACATAGGAGATTCCCTCTATTACGTATCTATGCAGACTTTTAAAAGAAGTCGGTTTCCCCTGATTCTTCAAAAACAATGCCCTTCAAATGTTAACATCTTCAAAGATGTCACAACATCTTGTCTGACATCATATCAACCCTTTACAAGGGGATCTTTTTCAACAACTTCTGAGGGTACACAAAGAGAATCACAAATTCTCTTCCTCAAGGGCAATCAAAACAATACTCAGGAGCATCAAACACTGTGGTTGGATCACAATACTCCTATTCAAACATAATTTGTTCTATGGCCACAAATAGGATTCCATGAATCTGTTTCCTTTAATCAAAAGGATCTTCCACATACGAGCTCATATCATATACATAGGATCTGGTGGAGATTCCTTTATGTGTTCTTCTCAAGAACATGGAGCTCAACCTCTATACTCCCATAAGCCTTGGTCATAAATAAACTAACACATGGAGTAGATAAGCTATTGATTGTGTCTTGATCAACCTGCACAAACCAGATGCGTCCTCTTCCAGATCAGGAGTAGGTTCCAAACAAAAACTATTCATAACATTTTTGTTCAGCACCCAAAGCATTTGTTCTTCAATTGGTAGTTGCATACCTGCTAAAATAATGTTCTAACATCCCATAGACCATCAGTTCCTTCTTCTTAGAACACACCATCCTTGACAATCTTCAAGATCAATATGCAGATGTATATGAGCATCATTGATCAATTGATTCTCATCAACCTTATTGATAAATGTCTTTATGAGTGGACTTGAGGAAAATCTCAAGTATCTTTGACACTTTTAATACGGTTGAAAATGTCATCAAATATTCTGTTGAGGGTAACAACACTAGTATCCTTCCCATACTCTCAGGGTTATATTAGAAACCATGCAGTGGAATATAACGAACTCCTCAATAATATTGAGACACAATGCTTACACCGCTATCCAAGTACAAGCATGGAAACCTGGGATTGAAAAAATAAACCCTACATACAACAGCTTCCCACTAAGTTGCAGGCCTGGCGGCGATAGCCAGGAACCATACCTGTCACATATAACCAATGATCCTTGCCAAGAGATCATTCATACAATAGTATGAATTATCCAAGTTCATAACTATTTTTAGTAATCACTTTCTTCCTTTCCCATGAGCAGAAAGTACCTTCCCAAGATCTCACCCAGAGTAGAACAAAATGCCTGCTCTAATACCAATTGAAATTCTGGTACAACAGACTCAGATGTCCTATAAGGATGTCAAGACATCTGATCTGACATAAACACATAGGCAAGATAAAATAGTATTGAAAAGATAAAGAATACACCATAATTGTTTATCCAGTTCAGTGTACAACAACACCTACTCTGGAGGCTACAAAGCCAAGAATGAAGTCCATTATCAGCAGTATCAATTTGCAGACCCTACAGCCAACACACTCGTTAACGATCTACGCACTTAATCACTACCCAATGACCCTTCTACCTAGGTCATCCCTAGATATGGAATATCCCCATCCCACTTCCAATCATCACAATGATGTCTAGCAGTCAACACCTTAGTCACTGCATCGACGGCCCTTCACCATGATTCTGATCACACAGATAGACAGTTTGGAGGACACACTTCCATGACAACCTAGCTAAGTCTCCAAACCAAACTCCACTATTTGTTATCTTTGATACTAACTAAGAACACATCCTGGAGTTGCTTCAAAGCTTCCTCCATGAACAATACACCTCTTACCTATAGGCTTCGAGGTGAACATGGTAACCTTCCCACAACCCAGGAAGTTTACCTTGACAAAACCCCAGACTTCTACATCTTGAGGCATATCTTTTATAGGTTACAAATCCTTCTATTTATAACTTGTTACCCATTTGGTTTTGGACCTTCAATCGCAGCAAATCAACTGTAACATACTGTAGAAACTTCTGCCCCAAGAAAGGTCTTAAATCTCTACTTTCCTAAATAATCTCCTTATTTAGAAAGTCTTCATTCTCCTTGATTTTTGATTGAATTTTCTAGACCTTTAAATATGCACCACATAAGATACATAATATTCTCCTGAATATTCTTCCTATGTTAAGAACAAACTGAATCTCATTAATCCAACTTAGCAGGCGCGATGTCAAGGCATCTATTTAGACATGTTGTTCTAGTTGTTGAAAAAGTTCAACACAACATGTTATGACATTGTAATAGGACTTCTTGTTGTACCTATTCTTCTTAGCAAGTTTATACATCATATTCTACATTACATTATTGTTGCTATTATTTGTTTTACAAAAATTAAGCCAATCCTAAAACAAGAGAACTAACAAATGCACTCCTAACATCCATTTGATAAAGGTTGGTGTTATGATTAACAGAAAAATAAATTAATAAACGAATTACTTATAACCTGGCGACTGGTGCAAAGTTTTTTGTATAGTCTATTCCTTCTTGCTGACTATAACCTTGTGCAACCAGTCGCGCCTTGTTTCTGGCAACTGCACCCTTCTCGTTTAGCTTGTTTTTAAACACACATCTGGTTCAAATGATGTGGACACTGTCGCGTCTGGGATTTTCATCAAAGTGCAAACGAATGCGAAAGATAAAAGAGTCGCCATCAATGTTATTTATCCCAAGAGGGGAAAGGAAACACTGAGTAAACTTGAGGAAAGGAAAGGACCATGGTATCATGACCAAGAGAAAAGGGTAAGGAAGTCGATTACGCGAGGGGAAAGTATTAGCACCTCTCACGTCTGTGGTACTCCACAAGATCCACTTGAGTTTATTATAATCTAAGAGTGTATAAAAAATCTAAGTCTAAAGCTTGATGCTAAAAGGGAATGCATGCAAAGTATATACAGGAAGAAATTGTTTATTAGTCGTGCCTTCTGCGGTTGTGAACCTTTGTGCCTACATACCACTGACCGTGCAATAGGGATCAAGGCACTCGTAGTTCACCTCAAAAGTTTTGGTGAGTTTCATGTTTTTTATGAACAATGCTAACGAAGCATGTCTTTTTTGAAAAGGTTTTAAAATAAAAAGTCTGAAGACAAACAAGTTTGCATTTGTTTGTGTTTTTTATCTTGAAAATAGTTTTGGTGATTTAAACCACATTAAAGTCTACGACATGAGAGACTTTGGGTGGTCGAGCCAGACGTCTCTTTCCCAAAGGACTCATGTAAGGCTCATTGCATATGGTTCGTATCATTATTGTTATGTGTTTTGAGAAATTTGAAAGAAGAAGAAGTTTTAGTTTTAACATGGATGCAAAAGAGAAAAAGACTAACAAAAGGGGATCTCAATCCTATAAGTTTTCGTTCTTGTGGACTTAAATTTAGGATAAGAGGGAGATCTACCTAATGTTGTCATGCATGGATAGCAAATCTAAGGTGTATTTTCAAACTTAGAGAAGTATGAACTAAAGATCCTATGGGGAACATGGCAATTTCATAAAAGAGAAGAAGAATAAGCAAGCAAGCAAGCAATCACACTTAGATAAGAGAGAAAGCAAGAAAACATCACAACTATAAATAGGGTAAATACCTAATCATATAAGAATAGATGATAGGACATCAAGTAACAAATAAAGAAAGGATGATAAAAAATCAAGATGAAGGAGGGATGACAAAAAATCAATCAAAGATGATAAAACATCAATTAAAGGAAGGATCATAAAACATCAAGTATGGATGACAAAAAATCACACAGGTAAGATGATACCACATCAAAAATCACACAAGGGGTGATGATAAAACACCAAATAGATGGAAATGTCACAAATAAACTTAAATAAGTGAAGAAGAAGTATGACGACAAAGACGATAAATAAAAAGGAATATCATAAAAGCACATCAAGATGTCATATATGTTCTAACCCTAACATGTTAAACATATCATACTATCCTAAGCATAGCAACATTGGTGAGGAAGTAGAAGAATTTACCTAACTGGGCAAGTAGAAGTGAAAATGTGCAATTAGAAGACAAAACTTCAATACATGATAAAACATGCAAGAAAGGATGAGGAAAGAGGTAGAGACATAATTTTAAACATGGTTTAAGATATCACAAACAATCATTAAGGAATTAAATGTTAAAAAACATCACCTAATCAAGACAAGTTCACATGATAGAAAGAGATAAAACTCAAACAAGTAACAAGATAAGACTTGGGCAACAAGTAAGTGGAAAACCAAAAAGGGGAAGCAATGTGAAATCAAATATAAAACTTAGACATGTCAAAACAATACCTAAGGGTCATGAACAAGAGGTAGAGATCTAAGGATCATAAGAAAAGTCACAAAGGCAAGCATGCTAGCATAGGTGCATTCGTGTGTCAAGTGTCTAACCAAGCATGGTATAAGAAGGTGCAGTGAAGTGAGATAGATGGAGAAATGTACAAGTCATAAGAAAACACATCAAGGACTTATCATCATCACATAAACACACTTGAGAAAGATTCATATCAAAATTATGCAAAGAAAGGATCACAATCAACCCTAAGTGGATATAAGTCCTCATACATTGCTAACAAGAAAACAAATTAGAAAGAAAAAAAGAGGTAGTGTGAAGAAGAGAGGGTAAACATAGACATTTTATACACTTAGAAAAAACCGCATGGTCAAGAAGAAGTTCAAATAGTCATTGAAAACATGGTACAAACACCAAAGTACACAAACTAGTTTCAATCAAAGTTGTGAGGTGAGGTGAGGTGAGAATAAGTGTGTGATCAAGTGAACATGGCAAGATATGTCAAGTAAGAGAGAATTCAGAACCAAACACATAATGACAAAACATATCAAAGACATCTAACAACCCTAAGGTATATGTAATACGGTGGGAGAACTGATTTTTTTAGTTTTATCCAAATGTGCGGATAGCAGAGTCGCCACCGACTTTTCTTTTATCCAATATTTAGGAAAGGGTGAAAATAACAGGAAAGACTTTAATAGATTTTGAGTTCGGAGGGTAAGTTATGAAAAGGGAAGGTGTTAGCACCCTTTTGAAAATATGTATGTGATTTGTTTGAAAATATTTTTAAAAAGCCAAAGTACAGCCAACTTTGTATTGATTCTTATATCAGTCCTCAAGAATGCGTACAAAGTGTTTGAAAATATTTTGTTTGAAAAGTGTAATATGAAGAAATGTTTATTTGTGAAAAAGGTTGTGAGCAAGCGATTAAAAGTTCCTTACCCACTAAAGGTCGTTCTTATTCTTTTCCTTCTCCATTAGAGGTAGTGTTATCCATACCATTAGTTGGTAGGTAGGCCTATCTATTGGATGTGAAGGGACAGGTTAAGGGTCATCGAATGGTCACAGAATGAAACTTGTAAGGATATTTTAGCAATTCGAAGGGATTGTCATCATATAAATCGTAGGCAATAAGGGACTAGATCATTTTTTCGAAGGCAACTCGAGGGATATTGTGGGACTAAGATCTTTATTCGAAGGGACTATGATGATTTAATTGAGGGTCTTTTCTAAAGTTCCTTTACCTTCGAGGGACATGACCATTATTTGTGAAGGCAACAAAGAGAGGTTATCCTAGAGGTGCAAGTGTGAATAGTGATTCAGTTCATTTATACTATCTTGAGAAGTTAGGATTTATCTACCGATTGATTTTATTCTTATCATACAAACCCTATTAGCGTACATCTAACAGTTATATATACAGGTATAGAAAGTATAAGTGCGAAAAGTAAAGCCCTATGATTATTACATGGCTTTGGGGCAGTTACAATATTTAATAAAACCTTGCGAGAAATTAAACACTACGCTATTACAATTTTTGTACATCCTATACAATTTGTATAAGAAAATAAATGGCAAAAATAATAAAAAATGTTAGAAAAATTATTTTTAAAGTCCTAAAATCTAAAATGTTAGAAATTATTTTTTTTTGTATTTTTGGTTTGATTTTTGAATGACAAAACAAATGGATTTTAAAATCTAAATTAAATACTTAATATGAAAACCCTAGATCTAATTAATTAAATAAAAAAAGTATGTCTAAAATTAAATTAATCTATTAAAAACCTAAATATGATTTTATTCTATTTTTTATGATTTTTTTGGATTAAAAGAAAAAAATGAAAGAATGCCAGCGCTGGGGCGGGAACCCACGCCCTTCCTTTCACCAGTCACTTTCCTTACCAACTGAGCCACCTGTATTTTGTGTTATTGAAACAAGAATTAAATCATATAAAATAAAAACGTTAATTTGAATTTGAAACGGGACAATGAGTGGACCCCTGCGTGCATATAAAGCCAATAAAAAATGATTATGGATGGATAGAGAGAAACAAATGTTTGACTGGCCAATAAGATCACATGAAAATAACATGTCATTGTCTTCTTCGCCTGGAGAGAGGGCCTCGTCGGAGAGCCACCGCGGACCACCATCTTCTCCGACGATGGTTTTTCTAACAAACCTAAAAAAGAGAAAAATGGAATCCTAGCCAGACCCTACCCCCCTAATTCGACCCTTGCGAATCCAATGGTGGCCTTAGTTTGGCCTGAATTGTCTTGTATCATGAGATTATAAGCTTCAAAAGCTTCATTCCCTAACAATGGCACAACCTTATCTATGCATCAAAGCTCGCGTCTAATGCATTAAAACTATTCTAAATGACACCATGAACACATATGAATGCACAAAATTAGTTTATATTACGTGAATAGAAATCTTGAGGTTGAAGAAAATACCAAAATCACTGAATTCGTGTAATAGAGTTTTGGGATGCTTTGAGCTTGAGTAAGGGTTGGAATGGGCTCTTGGAACCTTCAGGAAGATGACGTGATGCTTGGTTTCAATTGAAGGAGGCTGCAAATAGGGTTTTGTATTTTCCCTAGTTAGAAAAAAACTTTGAGATTTTTTTTAGGGTTCTTGGAGGAAGCCTGTGCGTGTACCTTGTGATATGATGTTGTGTGTATTTATAAGAGAATGCATTAGGTCAAGAGATATAGAAAGAATCTTGTGTAATCAAAACCAAATCAAACAAGAATAAAACATGTTTTTCAAGCTTCCATATTTAGAGATTCTTACCATATTTGAATTCACACGTTTTTGGCAAGTTCGATATGTGATCTTGGGCTTCAAAATGATCCAAAATAAAAGCCCACATGCCTTGATCCATTAATTTACTATTCTATTTGATTTATTTTGCTTTTAAATGAATAAAAATCAAAATAAATGAAATAAAAATAAAAGATAATGATTGAATGGACATGGGTCTTTAAACATGTCATGAACACATTTGAACCTAAAAACTTAGGCTCATTAGCCCAAACATGCAATTTTGCTCAAAGTTGACTTCATGCATTTTCTCAAAATTATTCAACTTGCACCGATCATAACTCTCTCAATTTTTGTCAAATGAAGTTGATCCTGGACTTTTTGGAAAGTGCAAGGTGTACCTCACAACTCTCATGATGGTCATTTTTTCATTTGAAGTATTTAACATTTTGTAAATTGCTTTGACAAAAAATGTCTTTCTGTTGACTTTCAAAATGACTTGTAATATTTTGGCTCATATCTCTCAAATGAAGAATTTTTTGGACTTGAGCTTAGAGAGACAACAATTTAGAGAATTGAATTTCCATCAAAATGGGCTTTGAATGAGAAATTTCTGATGAAGTATGTGAAAGTTAAGCTTGGTCAAAGTTCAGTTGACTTCTCCTATAAGAAACCCTAATTTAGTAACTTTTGACTTTTGATGAATCTTGAGTTTTATTTATGAATCAAGATCAACCCTTGATAAAATGATGAATATGACTTCAAAATCTTGATGTTGACCAAAAATATTGAGTTTTGACCATATGTTGACCACAATTGACTTTTTATCCAATACAGTTGATTTTTAATCATTTGAGCAATTGACTGGGCAAATTTGTGATGTAAGGCTTGAAACTTGTCATGAGGGTACCTTAAGCATATGAGGAATCATGGAATCCAATTAAGGCATTAGAAGCTCAATTTTCTTTGAGAAACACAAAACCCTCGTTGTAGGTCAATTGCTTAGGAGAGGTGCTTGTATGCTCAAACCGTTGAGTATTCTTGAGCAATTGAGAACCCTCGGAGCATGAGGAGGTGTCCTGAATCAATTATATTTAAAAAATGGGAGGGAATATTTTGGGGTACAACAGCTCCCCCTGTTCAATCTTCTTAAACCTGAAGAGTTAGATTGGCATGTCAGTCATTTGTGATCTGAATGTGGAAGAGGATTGAACACTTAAGTGTCAAGAAATTTGAACTCGTTGATGCACGAAGTAACACTGTTGGTTAATATTATTGCTTGAATGGGATTTAAAGATTCCATTTGGAAAGTTAACAGAGTGTCGTCAGAGATGGGCTTATAGACGCCATCCAAAGTAACTAGCAGATGCACTGGGGAGTATCAAAATGAAATCTATGTCTCTATTTTATCTAAGGGAAATGCTTTTCAGAATGAATCTCTAAAGGAAATGCTCGTCAGAATTCAGCTTCTTAAGGAAATCATTTGGTCATGCAGATAGTCGCCTGATCTTGTTTTGGGAGTCGATCTACAATCTATTTTTCATTGGTAAACTCATCCTGTTTCGGGAATTCATATCGCATGGTCATATAGATAATTGTCCCATCCTGTTTCGGGAATTAATATGCAACCTGTTTTTCGTTGGTAAACTCGTCTTGTTTCAGGAATTCATACCGCTTGGTCATATAGATAGTTACCCCGTCTTATTTTAGGAATTAATTTGTGATATGTTTTTTGTTGGTAAACTTGTCCTGTTTCGGGAATTCATATCGCTAGGTCATATAGATAGTTGCCCTATTCTGTTTCGGGAATTAATCTGCAACCTATTTGTTGTTGGTAAACCTTTCTTATTTCAGGAATTCATACCGCATGGTCATATAGATAGTTGCCATGTCCTATTTTAGGAATTAATCTGCAACCTGTTTTTTGTTCGTAAACTCGTCCTGTTTCGAGAATTCATACCGCCTGGTCATATAGATAGTTGCCTCGTCCTGTTTCGGGAATTAATCTGCGACCTATTTTTTGTTGGCAAACTCGTTCTGTTTCGGGAATTCATATCGCCTGGTCATATAGATAGTTGCCCTGTGCTGTTTTGGGAATTAATCTGTGACCTATTTTTTGTTGGTAAACTCGACTTGTTTCGGGAATTCATACCGCCTGATCATATAGATAGTTTCCCCGTCCTGTTTCAGGAATTAATTTGTGACCTATTTTTTGTTGTTAAACTCGTCCTGTTTCGGGAATTCATACGCCTGGTCATATATATAGTTGCCCCGTCCTATTTCGGGAATTAATCTACGACTTCTTTTTTGTTGGTAAGCACGTCCTATTTCTAGAATTCATGCCTCCTAGTTATATAGATAGTTGCCCTGTCCTGTTTCGAGAATTAATCTCTGACCTGTTTGAAAATTATTGATGATATTTGTCTGTTTGTGAACTTTACCTAAAACGCAAAATTAGCTTTATATAATGTCATGATTTATGTAATGTATTTCATAATGATGCTCTCAAAATAAATGAGAATGTTATATGCGTTTCGGTACGCATATGCTATGATGTATTGTGAAATGATGTATGGATGCAATATGTCATTGAAGCGTATCGGTAGCTCCTTGTAACAATGTCTAGTTGGGGAAAATAAATCTCGGACTGTTGATGGGGATGAAGAAAGTGATTCTTCAACTTCTATTGGGAATAATTTTGTTGGGGATTCCCGCTTTCTGTTTGAGGATACTCCGTTGGGGGTCTTTGACTTCTGCTTTAGGATAGAGGCATTGAAGGAGACTCGGTCGTTCGCTGTTCTTTTTGTTGAAGGATTTGATTCTTACGTACCCTGACTAGGGATAAAAGAGATGGATATTCCTCCGATGTGCTGTCTGTCCGGGTTTCAGATACTGTAGCAACGCTTCTGAAGATAACAACTTTGATTAAATCTTGCTAGAGAAGAGAATTTTGTTAGGGATTTACGGTGTTCGAGTAATAAACTCCACCGGGAAATTAAATTCCTGTAAACTGTGTCAAGAAAACAAACTCTGATGGGGATTGGAATTTTATAGGCTGCACTGAGGAAGTCTCCAATATATGTTGGGGAAATGATCAAACTTCCTTATCCTCTAGGGGACCTATTGGGGATGATGATTAGGTAAAGCTATCCATTAGGGATATGGAGGTGAATTGCTGGAAGATGCCCCAATTTCTGCCCGAGGGCATATTAGACTTGTTAGGGAATATATCTTTGTTAGGGATTAACTTACAAAGATAGCTTTATAGAGATAGTTTCATGGAGATTGCTCTATGGCGATTTATGAATGACTTAAACATTATCCCAACTCCTAGAGTATTCGATAAATGTTAATCCTATTTCTTATGCAAATATTTATAAATGGTGATCATATTCAAATGCACATGTTCATTCAAAGTAACCATTGGACGTATTTGCAAAAAAAATAGAGGAAGTAAAAACAAATAGTTTTGAATTTTGAAATAGATTGAGTTGTATTGATTTTGAATTTTTTCCTATGAACAGGAAGTTTTATACAAGGAGACAAAAATCCTAGTAAGAGGAAGTTGTGAAATTGAAAAAAAATACAAAGTGATAAACAACAAAAACAACTATGCAGAAATGATCCCATCGAGTTTTAACTCTACTATTGCCTCTATGTATTCAAGCATCTCATCACTTGTCATGGAAAGAAGATAACTGGATTGATCTGTACTGTTTGATCTTGACGTTGATAACAAAGCTTGTTGTAAGTAGATGATCCAACGAAAGATAGTCATACGCTTTAATCCCTAACTTTTTCCTGGACCGCCCTTTCGGGTTTGTAGTCCACCGGGATACCCATTTTTGCCAAGCCGCCTTTTCAGGTTTTCGACTTGTTGGTGTACAATATATATATATATATATATATATTTGTTTTACCCCAAAATTTTCCCTCCCATATTTCTCAAGACAATGCAAGAATAATCTCCAAGTTACTCAAGATGGCTCAAGAGTTGGACAGTCAAATCATCTCCTAAGGCAGTCAATCTCAAATTAGGGTTTTGTGTTACATCAAGG
Source organism: Vicia faba (assembly GCA_948472305.1). Taxonomy (NCBI): domain Eukaryota; kingdom Viridiplantae; phylum Streptophyta; class Magnoliopsida; order Fabales; family Fabaceae; genus Vicia; species Vicia faba. The sequence continues at coordinate 893,204,617 of OX451737.1, forward strand.
TCCTTACATCCAAATGACCTCAAGTGTTTACCAATGTCCTAATATGTTCTCAAGTTCATCCATATCAAATTTCAAGCCTTGCAGAGGAAGTTTGGTCAGTCAATTGCTCAAGAGGTCCAAAAATCGACTGTGTTAGGGCAAAAGTCAACTGTGGCCTACAAATAGTCAAACCTCAAGATTTTTTGTCAACATTCTCATTTTTAAGGATAATTCATAATTTTATCAATGGTTGATCATGATTCATCAAGGATTGCTCAAAATTCATCAAGATTCAAAAGTTGCTAAATTAGGGTTTTATAGGAAAAGTCAACTCAACTTTGACCAAGCATGACTTTCTCATACTTTATGAGAAATGACCCATCCAAAGCTCATTTTTAAGAGGATGAAATTTCCTACAATCCATATTCACACCCCAATATCAGAAAATGCACTCACAAAAGGTTACAAATTTGGACATTATAGGTCATTTTTGAAAGTCAACAAAAACACTTTTTTTCCAAAGCTTATAACTTGAGCATGGAAGTTCAAAATGCGATGAAACCAAAAGGGTTAGTTTGAGAACATCTCAGGGTTTCTAAAAAGTCCAAGAATACCTCCAAAGGTTCAAAATTGAAGAAGTTATGCATTGTTGAAGTTAGGCATTTTTCCAAAATTGCCAAAAGTCAACTATCCCCAAAACTTCAAATTTTATCAAATGGGCCCACTTTTTTCCACTTGATTTGATCTTGTCACACCACACACGTGTCATATCTTCAGTCTTGTGCCAATTTATTAATTTTTCTATTTTATTTGATTTTTATTGATTTAATTCATTTTTAATCAATTTAAATCCAAATAAAATTTAAATCTTAATCAATTGGAATCTTTTTGATTGATACATGCTTTTAATATCATTATGGACATGACCAAATTCGAATCAAGTCATATCATGAACAAATATTGGATTTTTTTGACAAATTTGGAAGCTTGTTCACGGAGGATCAAAGCAAATCCAAAATCATCAATGCTCATGGATTCAAAGCCCAAAACTAAACCAAATTCATTCCCTTATACTTGTACAATGCAAAGGCACGAAATTAACAACCTAGAGGCTGCACAAACTGCAATACAGAACTTGAAAAAAACTCAAAAAAGTGTGGAACTGAAATCTTGGTTAGAGGCCAATTCAACACAAAATCTCAACGTAGACTTCTTGCCTGACATCCACTGAAGCTATTGCAATCAAAAGCCAAGCCAATCGTCTCCTAAAACGCACTGTAAGCTTCCCTGAAAGTCACCCTGTACACGAAATTGCATACTCATATTCATGCATTTTTTTGAGAAAATCTTGACACCATCATATTTATCGTTTCATTTAGAACATTTCTGCATTATTTGATTTTGTTTTGGTAGCTTGTAACCCTGTAACCGAACCTAGGGTTTGGAAGGTTATTTTTTGGGTATTTTTGCTACAGGTGAAATCAAGCCAATTGATGGGTATAGATGTGTTCACGAGACCCAGACGAATCGAACCATGGTCTTGGAATTGATTTTTATGGCTTAGGGTAGATTTTAGAAGGTAGCTACGGATCTTGTTGCGGATAAAAATCCACAGGAAAGAAAACCAGGTTGTAACGAAGAAGATGACAACGTGCTTCTTCCCCATTGGTTAATTTTGAATCTGGGCGCGTGTTTTTATAAATCTGGCATATTTATTTATTTTCTAATAAAATAATTGTTATGCATTCCATTAACAAATTGAGTGCGTTGGTTGAGTTGGCAAGCGAGTTGTACAGAATCCATTGGGACCTGGGTTCGAATCCCAGGTCCCCCAAAAACTTTGTGTTATTTTGTTTCAGGAGTTCCAATGCATTTCAGCAAGCGTAGCACACCATACTCCTCAAATCTCCAGGCGCCAGATGGCCTCCAGGCCAAATCTAAAGGTCAAGATTGAATGACCACCGTGCACCCAAGTCAATACACGCGTGGAGAAACATGAAGTCAACCCAGACCTGCGTGTAAATGGGCCTCCAAATGCCAAGTCTCACCTCCTGATTTGGGCCTGAACCCCCCTTGGGTTATTTCTTTTCCTCTTTATATTTTCATTTTATTTATTTTGTTTCAATTATTATTTTTATTGTTTAAATTAACCAAATAATTTATTTTCCCTCATAAAATATAAAAAACACAAAAAATATTATTAAATTCAACTTTATTTTTATAAATAAATACTAACTTAATTAATTTAGTTTTAAATAGGTTTAACTTTTAATATTTTTTGCAATAAATTAAAATTAATTTAGATAATTAGGTTTTACTAATTTTTAATCAATTTATTTTATTTCTTTAATACTCAAAATCAAAAAATATTTTCATTAATTAATTTAATTATTAGCTTAGATTTAATTTCTTTTAATTCAAAAAATAATAAAAAATGCTTTCTTTTCAAAAAAGGGTCAAAACCCTAAAAAATACGTCGTTTTAATTTCTCGCACGCGTACCATTTTGTTCAATATTGTAATTGGTTCCGGAATGTAATAGCTTTAAATAGGACTTTGAATTATTTTATCGCTTTCTTTTATTTTCCGCAATTTAAATTTCAAGGGTTGTTTTTGGCGATGTAAATACCCGACGCCTTGTAATAGTTTAGATTTAATTTCCGCAATTTAAATTCCGCAACTATTAACTGTTAGATGTTTGATAAATAGGGAATGCATGACAAGATCAAATCTTTAACCTAAAATCAACATAGCTCACCCATGACATGTACAAAGATAAATAACTGAAAAACAATACACTCGCACATGCGCACTCTTAGGGTACACCTCACTTGGTTGCCTTCGAACGTGGTCATTGAGTATAGGAAGTTTTAGAGGTCGTCCTCTTGTCCAAAGATCATAGTTGCCTCGAAACGGTGCCTCGGATAAAATGATCTAAGACATTAGGGTTACCGCTAAGGCGTCCTAACATTGCTTTAGTGACCACCCGTCCCTTAATCGAATTGACCCTTAAAACTCCAACGACGGTGCTACCTACTCCTCAATAGTGGGATAGAATTGTTTAATGGACATTTGTACAGATTAATTCCTTTTTCGAGTAGGTAGATGGTTCTTAAGTACTTGCTCTCTCAAAACAAAATAAAACTTTTCGCACTTACACCTTTCAAACAAAATACTCCTTTCAAACCCATAAACACAAAGAAAAGAAAAATTTTGAAAACACAATGAGCAAGTACCTAAGAGCCCATGGATAACCACGGATAGAAAGGATGCTAACACCTTCCCTTTCTATAATCTACCCCCCGGACCCGAGAAACATCTCGAAAAAGGAATTTTTATGTGCTTTTTTCCTTTCCTTGTTGGATAAAATAAAAGACGGTGGCGACTCTTTCTTACCGCAACATTTTGCGAAAACAAACGCAAAACGCGAACCAGCATTCCAAAATAGTCAGTTCTCTTCCCACCGTATCACAGAACTGGCGAATCTGCTGGGGAATAAACATAAGTGAGGTGTACCTTAGGATTAGATCATTGTGTTTTCAATTGTATGCTTTGTATGATTTATATTTGTGGGCTTGTATCGGAGTTCTATAGATCCTAACTCGGATCTGGGGAACACCCTTTAAGTAAGTAGCAATAAACTGTGAGGGAATTGTCTGGCGTAGACCGACACGGTTGAAGCAGTAGCTACGTTGGTGTGGCACTTTAGTCTGTACCGATATCCCTTGTGTTGGAACGAGGAGAATATGGGTCTTCTAAGGGGTCATTAAGCACCAACTGACCTTAGAACCTTTAAATTGACCAACTTGGCCATAGAACAGTAGCAGTATGCTACACTCATTGAGACTAAACTCTCGCGATGATTCCGGCCGCAAGAAAAGGTTGCTAAACTAGAATTATGACCGAGTGAGGGTAGTCAGTGATATTGAGATCCTCTAGAACCCGGTTACTATTTTTAGGACAGGTTTAAACCAACTGAACTGAAAGAGGGTAGTACCTAAGCTCCTTTCCATTGAAATCTAAGGGCTCTCTGTGTGACTTGTGTGCCTTTGCCATGTTTGCTATTTGTGGATACTTGTGGTGTGCTTTCTATCATGACATCATAACATCATAACATTGCATACATCCTGCATTGGACTAACCTATTTAAAAGATAGGAGGGATTCATCTTTGTTCTGTTTTGTAGGTCATCATGATGCCCATGCATAGGAATACCATCCGGATTAACTTTGTCCAGGTTCCCACCTTGCTTAAAGAATTGGTTGCCAAGATGCCTAATACTACGTCCTTCATCAGGAGGCATGGTTATGTTCTCAGTTTGGTCACCTCCAAATTGGACGAGCAGATGATGAGTGTCCTAGTTCAGTTCTATGATCCGCTATACCATTGCTTTACTTTTCAAGACTATCAGCTGGTTCCCACCCTAGAAGAGTTCTCTGAGCTGCTCGGTATCTCTATTCTGGAGCAGACCCCGTTTACTGGTTGGGAGAAGACCCTTAGACCTGAAGAGATTGTTGCAACCCTTCATTTGACCAAAGAGGAGGTAATGGCTAATTGGGAGACTAGAAGTGGAGCAAAGGGTTTTCTGACTAAGTTCTTGGTTGGTAAGGCTAACTATTTATGGGATAGTCTAGACTTCAAGGAATTCGAGGATATTCTGGATCTTTTGATATATGGCTTGGTATTGTTTCTGAATCCTGACACTTTTGTTGATGTTAATGCGGTAAAGATCTTCATCTCTCGCAATCCTGTACCCACTCTCTTGGGTGATATCCTTCATCAGCTCTATGCTCGTACTGCCTGAAAGCGGGGAACCTTGATGTGTTGTGCTCCATTATTGTCGAGGGTATGGATGAGGTGACTATCATTGATAGATGCGGGGAGTACCCTAATGTTCCATTGCTAGGAACCCATAGAGGAATTTCTTACAACCCATTCTTAGCTTTACGTCAGTTTGGGCGTGCCAGAAGAGAAGGACCTCATGAACTGCTAATGCCTAGCATCATCTTTGATTTTCAAGGGGATAGAGACGAGCAACGTCGCAGATTCATAAGGGCTTGGTATAGAGTTCACCAATCTGATCCACATGAGTTGGGTCCAAAGACTTCACTTCCGATGGAGCCATATCTCAGATGGGTCCGCATTCGTGCCCAAAAGTTGGGTATGCCGTATGAAGTCGTCCGACCTGTCATTCTTGAAGTTGCTAATGAAGAAGGGGTTCTTCCAACCATCCTCCATCCTTATATGCCCACTGACATTGGGGCACTGAAGAGATCTTGGATGCAACTGAGGGAAGAACGGGATTCTTACTGAGAGAAGTTTAACGAGCAAGAGCAGAAGATCCAGAAGTTGACCAGACAGTTGGAGAACGAGCGGATCCTGAATGACTATGTCCGCACCGAGAAGAAGAGACCATGGGAGCATTGATGGGCCTTTGTTTATTTCCATTTCAGTTTTATTTACTTTTCGGTATTTCCTTTCATGTAACGCCTTAATGGCATCAGTTGAACAATTTGAATTCCAAAGTTTATCTAATAAAGTGTGTTTCCTTTCTTGTTTACAAATTTGAATCTCCCGATTGTCTTTGAAATCATAATCATACGCATTTCATCCCATGCACTTCATAAACAGGTACCCGTTACAAGTCTCTTATCTTCTTCGCTGTTTATTTCAGCACTCATCATGTATGTTGAACCTTCAACTGAGCAAGCTATCAAGGCCCTCCAGGCCTAGAATGCCCAATTTCAAGAGTTGTTCATGAATCTAGCTAAGGGTCAGCAAGACTTGAAGACCCTGATTCTGAAAGAGAAGAAGAAGAAGAAGAAAAGGACAATCATGTTCAACACAGGGCACAGGTTTGGAAATAGGCTTCAGAATGAAGTTGATTTGACCACCTCATCTGGAGGGAAAGATAGTCAATAGGAAAGGAGGGATCCTAGCCCTGTGGTCTCCGACAACAAGACGGACTTCGATGAAGAACAGTATCCTCCTGCTGAGGATAAATACAAGCAACTGGAAGACCGGTTGAGTGCTATGGAAGTTCAGAAAGTGCCTGGTCTAGACTTTGGTGATCTAGGTATATCATCTGGGGTGGTAATTCGCCACAAATTCAAAGCACCAGTCTTTGCTAAGTATGACGGAGTTTCTTATCCGAAGCTGCACCTTCGGTCATATGTAAGGAAGATTCAGCCTTACACCGCTGATAAAAACCTATGGATCCACTTCTTCCAAGACAGTCTCTCAGGGACTCAGCTTGAGTGGTTTTATCAGTTAGACAGAGCCAGTATTCGCAGTTGGGAAGATTTGGCTACTGCTTTCTACAGGCAGTATCAGTACAACTCCGACCTCGCTCCTACGCGTACCCAACTCCAAGGTATGTCAATGGGAACGGGTGAAGGATTCAAAGATTATGCTCAGAAGTGGAGGAACCATGCCGGTAGAGTAAAACCACCCTTGGCTGATCGGGAGCTTGGGGATATGTTTCTGGGGACCCTGTCTGGTCCATTTTTCAACCACTTGATTGGAAGCTCTTCATCTGGGTTTACAGAGCTTATTTTGACCGGTGAGAGGATTGAGGCTGGTATTAAAGCTGGAAAGATACAGAAAGGTGTTTCATCGAGCACCGAGAAGAAGCCCTTTAAGAAAGAGTCCAGTGCTGTCTACAGTTCAAGAAACCAAAATAGACCTGAACACAGCCAAGTTGTCAATGCGGTTGTTATTTCAAAACCTGCTGGTGCTCCTCAGCACAACAATCAACAAAAGGACGAGAGACCTAAGAGGCAATTCACTCATCTCAGCATGACCTTATCTCAGATTCTGCCACAGTTGCTGAAGACCAATCTGGTAATTCCAAAGGAAGCCCCGAAGAATCCAAATACAACGTCACCGAAGTATAACCCTAATGCTCGTTGTGCTTATCACTCTGATAGCCCGGGGCATAATACAGATGATTGTTGGACTTTGAAGAACAAGGTACAAGACTTGATTGATGCGAAAGAGATCGAGTTCGGAGCACCAGAGAAGCCTAAACAAGATGCAGGGGTGAATGCTATCAGGGATGACGATGATGAAGAGTTTGACATTGACAGTTAGATCTACCCGACTGCCAATGGTGGATTAAGCAACTGGATAGCGAAATATTCTATGCTTGTTTCTGTTATCACTCAGTAATGAAATTTTTTGTTTTGAATATGTACCAGACAATGTTTTAAACTTTACGGCCCGGTGTCTTACCCGGGGCACCGTGGCTTCATTTGTGAGGGCTTTATGTGTGTCATTTTCATATATCATTAATAAAAGCATTGGACGTTTCTTGCATTTCAAATTTTGCGCTCCTTGTTTTTATTTTATTATATATTGCAAAACAGCTATTTTACACACACTCACATATACAGGTCCACAATCACTTTGGATCTCACTGGTAACGACTCTGCTACTTCCAGTTATGACTTCAAAAATTCGATCAACTTAGCCGAAGACGAAGGTGAAGATGATTGTGAAGTGCCTAGTGAACTCGCAAGACTGTTACTCCAAGAAGAGAGGTCTATTCAGCCACATGAAGAGTCGGTAGAATTAATGAATCTGGGTACTGAGACAGACAAGAAGGAAGTTAAGATCGATGCAAATCTGGAGCTTAGTGTGATGTAACGGTTGATTCAGATGCTGCGTGACTACGTTGAGATCTTTGCTTAGTCTTATGAAGACATGCCTGGGTTGGATACCGATATTGTGGTTCATCGCTTGCCTACCAAGGAAGACTGTCCTCCAATGAAACAGAAGGTCCGCCGGATGCGCCCAGAGATGTCTGAGAAAATCAAGGCTGAAGTTATGAAACAGTTTGACGTCTGTTTTCTAGCAGTGACTTCTTACCCATAGTGGGTGGCCAATGTGGTTCTTGTACCGAAGAAGGATGGTAAGGTCCGAATGTGTGTTGACTACATGGATTTGAACAGGGCGAGCCCTAAGGATGACTTCCCTCTACCTCATATCGACGTCCTGGTTGACAACACTTCTCAACACAAGGTCTTCTCCTTTATGGATGGTTTCTCCGGTTATAATCAGATAAAAATGGCTCCCGAAGACATGAAGAAGACGACCTTTGTTACTCAGTGGGGTACCTTTTGCTACAAGGTCATGCCTTTTGGACTGAAAAATGTTGGGGCAACGTATCAGCGTGCCATGGTTGCTTTGTTTCATGACATGATCCATCATGAGATTGAGGTATACGTTGACGATATGCAGAAGTTGTTTGACAGGCTGAAGTTGTACAAGCTGAGGTTAAACCCGAACAAGTGCACCTTCGGGGTGAGATCTGGTAAACTACTGGGTTTCGTCGTAAGCGATAAAGGTATTTAGGTGGATCCTGCCAAAGTGAAAGCTATACAGGAGATGCTAGCTCCTAGAACAGAGAAAGAAGTTAGAGGCTTTCTAGGACGACTGAACTATATTGCCCGATTCATCTCGCACCTGACCGCTACTTGTGAACCAATCTTCAAGTTACTGAAGAAAGATCAAGTAGTACGTTGGAACGATGAATGCCAGGTCGCTTTTGAAAGGATCAAAGAGTATCTCCAAGAGCCACCTATTATGATACCACCAGTTGAAGGGAGACCTTTGATCTTATACTTGACAGTGCTCGACAATTCAACGGGGTGTGTGCTGGGGTAGCATGACGAGTCTGGCCGAAAAGAGCATGCTATTTATTACCTTAGCAAAAAGTTTACCGACTGTGAGACCCGATACTCACTGCTCGAGAAAACTTGCTGCACTTTGGCATGGGCTGCTCGTCGGCTGAGACAGTATATGTGGACTCACACTACTCTATTGATTTCAAAGATGGATCCAATCAAGTATATCTTCAAAAAGCCCGCCTTGTCCGGAAGAATAGAAAGATGGCATATGATTTTGACTGAGTATGACATCCAATATACGACCCAAAAGGAAATCAAGGGAAGTGTGTTGGCAGACCATTTGGCACATCAGGCGGTGGATGATTACCAGTCTATGAACTTTGAATTTCCGGACGAGAATATCATGTTGGTAACTGATTGTGAGACACTTGGACCGGATGAAGGACTTGAGGAAGGATCCCGATGGTCTATGTACTTTGATGGAGCTTCGAACGCTTTGGGTAATGGCATTGGCGTTGTGATCATATCTCCTAAAGGCTCTCATACTCCGTTTACCGCCTGACTATGTTTCAACTGCACCAACAATATGGTGGAGTATGAAGCATGCATTATGGGTCTTCGAGCAGCAATTGACCTAAGGATCAAGTTCTTGAGTGTCTTCGGAGATTCCGCTCTCGTGATCAGTCAGATCAAAGGCGAGTGGGATACGAAACACCCAAATCTTATTCCTTACAAGGAGTATGTGTTGACATTACTTCCCCACTTTGAGGAGATAACCTTTGAACACTTCCCTAGAGAGGAGAATCAGTTGGCGGACGCGCTGGCTACGATGTCTTCTATGTTCAAGGTCAATTGGGACAACGAGGCTCCTCGGATCATCATTGAAAGATTGGACGAACCTGTGCATTGCTGTGACATTGAGACTGAAGAGGTAACATAAAATCCCTGGTTTCATGAGGTGAAGAGGTATCTTAAGGATCAGGAGTACCCCGAGGGTGCATCTGTAAATGACAAGAAGTTTCTGAGAAGGTTCGCAGCGAAGTTCTTCATCAGCAATGGCATTCTTTACAAGCGTAACCATGATTCGACCTTACTGCGTTGTATGGATAAGAATGAAGCAGAAAGGATCATGGCGGAGTTACATGAAGGTACTTTCGGAACTCATTCCAGTGGACACACCATGGCAAAGAAGATCCTTCGGGCAGGATACTATTGGTCCACAATGGAAGCTGACTGTTATCAGTATTCTCGAACATGTCACAAGTGTCAAGTCTATGCTGATAAGGTGCACATACCTCCAGTTCCTCTGAACGTCTTGACGGCGCCTTGGCCTTTTGCAATGTGGGGTATTGATATGATCGGCGAGATCAGACCTACGACATCCAACGGGCATCGTTTCATCCTTGTAGCAATCGATTATTTTACGAAGTGGCTTGGAGCGGCTTCCTTTGATACTGTAACCAAGAACGTCATGGCACGGTTCATTCGACACAATCTGATCTGTCGATACGGTGTACCTGAGAGGATCATTACAGACAATGGTACCAATCTCAACAACAAGATGATCACCGAGCTCTGCAAGCAGTTCAAGATACAGCATCATAACTCTTCTCCATACCGGTCGAAGATGAACGAGGCTGTTGAAGCGGCTAATAAGAACATTAAGAAGATTGTGCAGAAGATGACAATGACATTCAAGGACTGGCACGAGATGTTACCGTTTTCTCTTCATGGGTACCGTACCTCAGCGCTGACGTCAACAGGGGCAACACCATATTCCTTGGTATATGGTATGGAGGAAGTCTTGCCCATTGAAGTTTATGATTCTAACCACCATGGATGGTGACGACCTTCCTCACCCCGTCAATGCAGACATAGTAAAAAGATACTAAGCATAATTAAAGACCCTCTAGGTTGACTGGCCTAGGCAAAAATAAGGGCTTCCCGGCGAATCAAAATGGTTCGGGCAAAAATAAGGGATGAAAATAAAAAATCTGTACACCCGGCAAGTCGAAAACCTGAAAAGGCGGCTTGGGCAAAAATGGGTATCCCGGTGGACTGAAAACCCGAGAGGGCGGTCCAGGAAAAAGTTAGGGATCAAAGCGTAATGTTATGTCTCATTGGATCACCTTGCATCCAGACTTCGGTATCGACTATCAAGCTCGGACCGCACTAATCAATCTGATCTACCTTCAACCAAGTAGCAAAGTGATGAGATGCTCGAGGACATAAGGGCAATAGCAGAGTTGGAACCTAGTGGGATCATTCACATAGCTATTTTGTTTTCTTTTTACAAATTGTATAAATTCTATTTGTTCGGCGGTGTTCTCTTACTAGGACGTCAGCCTCTTGTACAAAAATGCCTATTTACAGGTCAAACTTCAAAATCAATACAATTCATTTTCACAGAAATTTCAAACTGTTTTTCCTTTATTTGTTTTGTTTTGCAAAGAACGTCCAATGTTCATTTCTGATATATGCATTTGACATTAATTATTGATCATAAATATTTACATGCGGAAAAAAAATGAATTACTGGTAATAGAAGAAACAGGGGCAAATAAGAATTGTCCGAACTGTACAGTTGCTCTGTCCACCAGGTACCAAGGTATATTCAGATGAAGAATATGGCTAAGATACCTTCACTCCCCGCAGAATAAGACAGTAATGGTAGCTCTCCCAGCTGAGACTTTCAACCGTGAATGAATCAGCAATACTCTCCCCAAGCAGAGTTCATCCACCATCAATGCTAAAAAGACTTGATATCCCCAGAAGGTCTTAATATTCCCCAGCGGAGTATAAAGATATTCCCCAGCAAAGTATAAGAGTATCCCCGGTAGTCTTAATGTTCCTCAACGGAGTATAAGAATGTTCCTCGACAGCATACAAGATACCCCAGTGGAATCAATATTTTCCCAGCACAGCCTGAAAAAGCTTCCCTAACGGAGTCGAAGCATCATCCCCAGTAGACTCTGGAAATTTATCCCCAGCGGAGTACAAAAATAAATCTCCCCAGCCAAGTTCAAAGGATCATTCCCAACAGATTTCAAAGGATTATCCCCACAATAAGATAACAGGATTATCCCCAGCAAGTTGCAACTGAAAGATCATCCCCATCGGAGTTCTTTCCTTTCACAAGCAGGAATTCAGTCCTCAATAGATTGAATATCACCAGCAACGGTAATCCATCCCCAGCAGAGTTTATCAGCGGAATCCCCAGCGGAGTTTATCATTAAAATCCTTAGCAGAGCATCTCTCCCCCACAAAGTAATTCCCCTCGGAGTAGTCTCCTCATCAGTTTATTCCCCAACGGAGTCCTCTTCTACTGCAAGTTTATTACCTTCGTTCATCATTCCCAGCGGAAACGAAGAATTCAACTCTTTCTCCAGCAGTTATCCGGGATTTATTTTCCCCAGCCAAAACATCACATTTTCATACATCATGATACATGCATATACGCATTATACCATACAATCTCATTTATGTTGAGAACATCATTGCTTGATCCATATCATGCATGGCATATGACTGACCTTTGCTTTTCAGGAAAGATGCAGTTAAGCTCTCAGCTGTGTTAAAGGAGACAAAACCAGTTAAATCGATTCCTAAATATTTTTTTGAGGCCACCCTGTCAAAGGAGACAAAACCAGTTAAATCGATTCCTATAGATTTTTCTGAGGCCAGCCAGTCAATGGAGACAAAACCAGTTAAATCGATTCCTAAAGATTTTTCTGAGGAAAGCCAGTCAATGGAGACAAAACCAGTTAAATCGATTCCTAAAGATTTTTCTGAGGCAAGTCAGTCAATGGAGACAAAACCAGTTAAATTGATTCCTAAAGATTTTTCTGACGCCGATCCAGTCAAAAGAGACAACCCATTAAAGGAGACAACCCGTTAAAAGAGACAACCTGTCAAAAGAGACAACTCGTCAAACGAGACAACCCGTCAAAAGAGACAACCCGTCAAAGGAGAGAACCCGTCAAAGGAGACAACCCATCAAAGGAGACAAGACCAGTTAAATTGATTTCTAAATATTTTTCTGATGCCAACCAGTCAAAAGAGACAACCCGTCAAAGAAGACAAAATCACCCCTAGTCCAGTTAAATCGATTCCTAAAGATTTTTCTGATGCCAATCCAGTCGAAGAAGACAAAACCACCTACCAACAATCTCCAAATGGCATCTGTAAGCCCATTCCTGACATCACAATGCTGATACCACATCATGCGAGTACAAATTTCTGGGCACTCTAGTGTTCAATCATCTTCCACCTTCGGATCATGAAAGGCCCGAAAGCCAATCTATATCCTCAGGTTTAAGAAAATTTAACAGGGGAAACTGTTGTACCCCAAAATTTTCCCTCCCATATTTCTCAATACATTGCAAGAATAATCTCCAAGTTACTCAAGATGGCTCAAGAGTTGGACAGTCAAATCATCTCCTAAGGCAGTCAATCTCAAATTAGGGTTTTGTGTTGCATCAAGGTCATTACATAAAAATGACCTCAAGTGTTTCCCAATGTCCTAATATGTTCTCAAGTTCATCCATATCAAATTTCAAGCCTTGCAGAGGAAGTTTGGTCAGTCAATTGCTCACGAGGTCAAAAAATCGACTTTGTTAGGGCAAAAGTCAAATGTGGCCTACAAATAGTCAAACCTCAAGATTTTTTGTCAACATTATCATTTTGAAGGACAATTCATCATTTTATCAAGGGTTGATCATGATTCATCAAGGATTGCTCAAAATTCATCAAGATTCTAAAGTTGCTAAATTAGGGTTTTGTAGGAAAAGTCAACTCAACTTTGACCAAGCATAACTTTCTCATACTTTATGAGAAATGACCCATACAAAGCTCATTTTGAATAGAATTCAATTTCCTACAATCCATATTCACACCCCAAGATCAGAAAATGCACTCACAAAAGGTTACAAATTTTGACATTATAGGTCATTTTTGAAAGTCAACAAAAACACCTTTCTAACAAAATAAAATAAAATAAAACTTTTCGCACTTACACCTTTCTAACAAAATACTCCTTTCAAACCCACAAACACAAAGAAAAGAAAAATTTTGAAAACACATTGAGCAAGTACCTAAGAGCCCGTGGATAACCACGGATAGAAAGGATGCTAACACCTTCCCTTTCTATAATCTACCCCCCGGACCCGAGAAACATCTCGAAAAAGGATTTTTTTTGTGCTTTTTTCCTTTCCTTGTTGGATAAAATAAAAGACGGTGGCGACTCTTGCTTACCGCGACATTTTGCAAAAACAAACGCAAAACGCGGACCAGCATTCCAAAATAGTCAGTTATCTTCCCACCGTATCACAATATCCCTAATTTTTGACCGAACCCTTTTGGTTCACCAATATGCCCTTATTTTTTCCTAGGTCTGTCGACCTAGCGGGTCTCTTTTATGCGTTGTATTTTTTGACTATGTTTGCATTCATAGGGTGCGGAAAATCTTCACCGTCAATGGTGGTAAGTATCATAGCATTTCCAGAAAATATCTTTTTGATTACAAATGGCCCTTCATATGTGGGAGTCCATTTTCCCCTGGGATCACCTTGTGGTAGGATGATACACTTTGTTACCAAATCACCAGCCTGGTACACCTGATGTCTGACTTTCTTATTAAAGGCCTTTATCATGTATTTCTGGTACATCTGACCATGACAAACAATCGCGAGCCTCTTTTCATCAATCGAATTTATCTGGTCAAGTCGAGTCTGAATCCACTCGTATTTATCTAAACCTGCGCCTTTCATAATCCTTAGGGAAGGAATCTGGACTTCGACAGGTAAGACAACCTCCATACCGTAGACTAGAGAGAACGGGGTTGCCCCAGTTGATGTACGTGATGAAGTGCGATGACCATGAAGAGAAAATGGTAACATCTCATGCCAATCTTTGTATGTCACTATCATCTTCTACAAAATCTTCTTGATATTCTTGTTAGTGGCTTCCACTGTGCCATTCATCTTTGGTCGATACAGAGAAGAATTGTGGAGCTTAATCTTGAATTGCATGCAGATTTCTATGATCATAGTATTGTTAAGATTTGTACCATTGTTCGTGATGTTCCTTTCAGGTATGCCATACCGGCAGATGAGGTTTTTCTTAATGAACCGAGCCACAACATTCTTGGTACCAAAGGCAAACGAGATTTCTTCTACCCACTTTGTGAAGTAATCAATAGCGACCAGGATGAAACGATGCGCAATAGAATCTGTAGGCTTAATCTCCCCAATCATATCGATGCCCCACATCGCAAACGGCCAAGGAGTAGTCAATACATTCAAGGGAACCGGAGGCACATGTACTTTGTTAGCATAAATCTGGCATTTGTGACAAGTTCTGGAATGATGGTGGCAATCGGTTTCCATGGTCAACCAATAATAACCCGCTCTTAGAATTTTCTTAGATATTGTATGCCCACTGGAGTGAGTACCAAAGACTCCTTCGTGCATATCTTCTATAATCTTCTCAGCTTCCTTCTTATCTATACAATGAAGCAAAGTCGAATCATGGTTGCGCTTGTAATAAATTTTTTTACTCAGAAAGAACTTGGCAGAGAATCTCCTTAGGAATTTCTTATCATTAATGGAAGCCCCTTCAGGATACTCTTGAGTCTTGAGGTATCTTTTTACTTCGTGGTACTAAGGTTTTTCCTCTACTCCATTAGTATTAACTTCGTAGCAATGTACAGGTTTATCTAGTCTCTCAATAGTAATTCGAGGAGCTTCATTATCCCATCTGACCTTGAACATAGATGACATGGTAGCCAGTGCGTCTGCCAATTGATTCTTTTCTCGCGTAATATGTTCAAAAGTGATTTCTTCGAAGTACGAAATTAATGTCAACACATGCTCTCAATATGGAATGAGATTTGGATGCTTCGTATCATATTCTCCCTTAATATGACTGATCATCAGGGTTGAATCCCCATATACATCCAAGAACTTGATTCTCATATCAATGGCAGCTTTGATACCTATGATTCACGCTTCATATTCAGCCATATTGTTGGTACAGTCAAAATACAATCTGGAGGTGAAGGGTGTATGGCAACCCTTGGGAGAGACAATTACAGTACCAATACCATTGTCGAGTGCGTTAAAAGCTCCATCAAAAACCATAGTCCATAGGGATCCCGGTTCAAGTCCTTCATCCGGTCCAGGTTCTTTATAATCAATAACTAGCATGATATTCTCATCCGGGAACTCAAAATTCATAGACTGGTAGTCATCTACAACCTGATGATCCAGATGATCTGCCAATACACTTCCTTTGATTACTTTATGAGTAGTGTACTGAATGTCGTATTCGGTCAAGACCATTTGCCATCTTGATATTCTTCTAGAGAGAGTGGGTTTCTCGAATATGTATTTTATCGGATCCATCTTAGAGATCAACAAAGTAGTATGATTCAACATATACTGTCTTAGTCGGCGAGTAGCCCATGCCAAAGTGTAACAAGTTTTCTCGAGCAGTGAGTATCTTATTTCACAGTAGGTAAACTTTTTTCTAAGGTAGTATATTGCATGCTCTTTTCGACCAGGCTCGTCATGTTTGCCAAGTACACACCCCATTGAGTTCACTAACACTGTTATGTACATGATCCGGGATCTTCCTTCAACCAGTGGCATCAGAATTGGAGGTTCTTGAAGATATTCTTTGATTTCATCGAAGGCTATTTGACAATCACCGTTCCACTTTACTACTTGATCTTTCTTTAGTAACTTTAAGATCGGCTCACAAGTAGCCGTCAAATGGGAAATAAATCTGGAAATGTAGTTCAATCGTCCTAGGAAACCTCTGACTTCCTTCTCAGTATGGGGAGATGGAATCTCTTGAATGGCTTTAACTTTTTCTGGATCAACTTCAATACCTTTACCACTGATGATGAAACCTAGGAGTTTACCGGATCTTACCCCAAAGGTGCACTTGTTTGGATTTAGCCTCAACTTGTACTTCTTCAACCTCTCAAACAGCTAGTGCAAGTGATCAAGGTGATCTTCTTCAGTCTGAGACCTGGCTATCATGTGATCAACGTAAACCTCTATTTCATGATGGATCATATTGTGATACGGTGGCAGAACCGACTGTTTAATACTGGTTTGAATTTTGCGTTTTGTGTTTGCAAAATGTCGCGGTAAGCAAGAGTCGCCACCGACTTTTATTTTATCCAACCGGAAAGGAAAAAAGTACAGAAAAAAATCCTTTTTCGAGGTTTTGAGTACGGGGGGTAGATTATAGAAAGGGAAGGTGTTAGCACCCTTTCTATCCATGTTTTTCCATGGGCTCTTAGGTACTTGCTCATTTTTAAATTGCTTGTGTTTTGTGTGCTTGCTTTGAAAATGTCTTACTTCATGATAATCCTTGTATCAGTCCTCAAGGATATGACGAAGTTGTTTTTGAAAATTGTTTTGAAAGGTGTAAGTGTGAAAAGTTTTGATTTGAGCAAGTACCTACTAGCATCTACCTACTCAAAAAAAGATCGTTTCTATTCTTGTTTCCTTTAGACAACACTATCCTACTATTGAGAAATAGGTAGCACCATTGTTGGAGTTTGTAAGTGTCAATTCGAAAGGGACGTACGGTCACTGGAGCAATATTAGGACACCTTAGTAGTAACCCTGGAGTTTTAAGATCGTATTCGAGGCAACATTTCCGAGGCAATATTTTGATCTTTTTAGACTGGAGGGCAACCACTAAGACACCCTATGTTTAATGATCATTTACCTAAGGCAACCGAAGTGAGAGTATACCCTAAGAGTGAATATGTGCAAGTGATTTGTTTTCAGTTTATTTATCTTTGCACATTAGGGTTTTCTATCCATTTTAATTTTGTCATGCATTCTTGCCATACAATCCTATTAGCATACATCTAGACAGTTAAATATTTGCGGGATTTAAAATGCGAGAAAATAAACCTAGCTATTACAAGGCTTCGGGGAGGGGATTAATTACATAACCAAAAAAATTGGGGATTTAAACAGTAAATAAAAACCCTAAGTTAACTATTACAAACCCTGAACAGTTACAAAATAATGGCAAAATAATTAACAAGCGTGCGACGAATTAAATACGAGACGATTAGGGTTTTGACCCTTTGACTAATCCTATTTGCGATTGATTAAAGAAACAAATGTTTTTTTGTCATGTTTTGTTATTTGAGAAAAATAATGAAATAATTGAATTAAAAGAAAATCCTAAGTTCTAATTAATGTTAATTTTTGAAAATAAATTAAGTAATTCTAAACAACCTATTTTTTTATTTATTTTTATTTTTATTTTAGAAAGAAAAAAAAATTAAATCAAGAGTTAACCTAATTTTCTAATTGAATTTTAATTGTAAAAAAACAAATTAAAGTTACCCTAGTTTTAATATTAATCTAATTAATTAACAAAATTAAATTTGATAAAAAAAAACCTAATTCTAATTTTTGTGATTTCTTGATTTTATGATTTTATGGAAAAAATAAAGAAAGTGATTTATTTTGTTAATTAAAATAATTAAGGAAAATAATAAAAGAATTTAAAAAAATAAGAAGAAATAAAAAAGTGAATAGATGGGTCTGTGTTGAATAGCATGATGGGGGGTGGAAATCTGATTTTCTTGGCCCAAATAAGCATTAAGCCTGGTCAGCGCTGGATCTGGTATGGGCGTTGACTTGAGTAGCATGGTGGACCTTCATTGCTGGCACGTTGGATCTGGCTTGCTGGTGAATCTGATGGTCAGATCTTTGAGCTGCATGGTGGACACATGGAATGGTAGTGCACTTGATCATATGAAGAAAAATAATACAAAGAAATGGTTGGGACCTGGGATCGAACCCAGGTCCTCAGGCTCAATTCCAATGCTTGCTTGCCAGTTGTGCTACGCGTTCTTGTTGTTCATATAATAGAAGCAAAAAAATATAATCAAGTCAAATAATATATTCAAAAAATGTGCGAAAATTTAAACCAGCCATCCATGGACTGCCACGCCTCATCTTCTTCCTTGGACAATCGCCTTAGAAAACAAGACTTTTACCTACAGACGTTCACTGCAAGTATAACCATGTCCATCTCCAAAATTGCATACGAGCAAGATAAATGAAAAGTACTGGTACCAATGAACTCGTCTCATCCTCACGAGCATCATGGTACCAGAATCAAGGCCTGATTTTGCCTGCATTGAAAACCCCTAAAACAAATACAGAAACCCTAGAAATTTAAATATCACGTACAGGCATCAAAAACGCAATTAAATGGCATGGTTAGCTTGCAAACATGGTGACAAACATGAATATAACAATAAAAAGTGCTAATGATGCGTAAATTGCAATAATCAAATTTGAAAAAGCTTGCAAACCGCGTGAGGTATAGAGCGCGTTTCTGGGCGTGTTGAAGCTTGCAAAGGATATTGTTAGCTTCCTGAGATGTCTAGCAAGCGATTGAAATGGCTAGGATGACTTGAGATAGCCTGTGGAATGAAAACTAACTCCCACTTTTCTTTGAATTTTTCTGTTTTGTTCTGTGCTTTACACGACCTCTCACCCTTGTTTTTTGATCTGGAAAGCTTCATTATATAACCTAGCGTGAATTAGGTTAACAAACTTGGCATGAATCTTTGCATTTATCCAAGATTTGATTTGATTTTCAAGTTGTATGAGATGTTCCTATTTTCAGCCAAATCATGCATTTCTTGTACCAATTGGCCTTAACTCGAACTGATCTTCTAATCTCAGCATATCTTAATTGATAAACTGTCAAAAAAACAAATCAAATCATATCTTTATTAATTTTCATCATTTATTTGAATTAATTCACTTTTTAATTAATGAAAAATCAAAATAAATTGAAAAATGAAGCACATAATGGGTTAGTGAACATTTGAGTCGTGTACCATATTATACTTGAGTTGCAAGCATAAAAAGTTGGGCCCATTTAGCAAAAATAGCAAATTTGAGCATATTTGACTTTTGGCAATTTTTCAAAAATGGTCAACTTGGCCAATGCATAACTCTCTCAATTTTGACCCTAGAGAGGTGTTCTTTGACTTTTTAGAAAGCTTAGGATGTTCTCTAAACAAACCTTTTGGTCTCATCTCAATTTAATCTTCCATGTTCATGTATGAAGCTTTGACCCAAAAGGTGTTTTTGTTGACTTTTCAAAAGTACCTATAATGTCAAAATTCATATCTTTTTGTGGGTGCATATTCTGTACTTGGGAGCTGAAGATGAATTGTAGGGAATTTCATCCTCTTAAAATGAGCTTTGGATGGGTCATTTCTGATAAAGTATGAGAAAGTTATGGTTGGTCAAAGTTGAGTTGACTTTTCCTGCAAAACCCTAATTTAGCAACTTTTGGGTTTTGATGAATTATGAGCAATCCTTGAGGAATCATGATCAACCCTTGATCAAATGATAAATAATACTTTAAAATGAGGATGTTAACCAAAAATCTTGAAGTTTGACTGTATGTGGGCCACAACTAACTTTTGACCTAACACAGTTGATTTTCAGGCATTTGAGCAATTGACTGAGCAAACTTCTTCTGCATGGCTTGAAACTTGACATGGATGATCTAGAGAACATATTAGGACAATGGTGAGCATTTGAGTCCTTTGTGGTTCACACATCTTGATGAAAATAGAAACCCTAATTTGAGGTAGGCTGCCTTAGGAGAGAGTTTATGTGGTCAACTCTTGAACTTCCTTGAGCAATTTGGGGACCTCACTTTCCATGTGTTGAGAAATATGCGAGGGAAAATTTCGAGGTACAACACATATCATGGAACAAAGCTACCATAGCATGCTGATACGTTGCACTAGTGTTCTTCAAACCAAAAGGAATAACTTTGTAACAGTATGTGCCCCACTGTGTGAGAAAAGTGGTCTTCTACATGTCTTCAGGTTCCATCTTGATTTGATTATAACCAGAGAAACAACCTATGAAGGAAAATACTTTATGTTGAGCGATGTTGTCGCCCAGAACATCAATATGTGGAAGCGGAAAGTCATCTTTGGGGCTTGCCTTGTTCAAATCCCAGTAGTCTACACACATACGCACCTTACCATCCTTCTTAGGTATTAGAACCACATTTGCAACCAATTGCAGATAGGATGTAACTACTAAGAAACTTGCATTGAACTGCTTCATAACCTCAGCTTTGATCTTTTAAGACATCTCGGGACGCATACGACGAACCTTCTTCTTTATAGGAGGACAACCTTCCTTCATCGGTAGACGGTGAACCAGAATGCCAATATCAAGCCCTGGTATATCTTCGTACAACCAAGCAAAGATCTTAATGTAGTCACGTAACATCTAGATTAACCTCTATTTGACATTGTCTTCTAGGTCGGCACCTATCTTGATTTCTTTTAAGTCTTCTTTAGTACCTAAGTTCACAATCTCGACTGGATCTTCATATGGTTGTATTGCTCTTTATTCTTGCTCTAATAGTCTAGCAAGTTCTCCACGCACTTCACAATCTTCCTAACCTTCATCCTTGGCTTGGTAGATAAGATTTTTTAAGTCATAATTGGCAATAGCATAATTGTTATCAATGGGATCCAGAGTGGATGTGGATCTGCAATTTGTTACGTGGGTGTGTATAAGAACGCATAGCTATTTTGAAAGCAATAAAGTAAAAGAAAGACAAAGAGCGCAAAATTTGAATACAAACATCCAATGATTTACTAAATGAAAATATATGGATGAAAGATAACAATCCTAACAAATGGACCGTTGTGCCCCGGGTAAGGCACAAGGCTTAAATTATTGTTTTAAATTACATATCCAAAAACTTGAAAGCCAGAAAATAGAAAATAGCATTTACTCCTGAATAAATGAGATTGGTATAAAGTCTTTAGCCTTCCAATTGTTGAGTCCACCGCCGGTAGTAGGGAAGACCCAATTGTCTATATCATAGTCGCTATCAATATCTTCCACAGTGTTGACTACTCCATTGTTGTTAACGCAGAATGGCGGTCTCCCAGCACGAGCACGACGAACAACCCTATGAGCCTCTAAGGTGAAACCCAGGACAAATTTGTTAGACTTGTAAGGAATGTCGGGAAGTTGACCCCAAATAGTGCAACCGCCTTCTTCTATCACAACCCTGGCGTCTTTCAGAGAAGCCATTGTTGGTGGAACCCTGGTAACCTTAGGAACAACGGGAGTGGTTTTAGAAACAGGAGTTGTCTGAGGAACAACTTCAGAGGTCTGGAAAGGAGTCTCGATAAATTCACCGTCCATCTCAACATACTTAAAGGAGTTCAAGTGGCTCACCATGTATTCTTCTTCACCATAAACTGTAACAATTTTTCCTTTCACGGGATATTTTAACTTTTGGTGTAAAGTAGATGTAACAATGCCTGCCACGTGAATCCAAGGCGTCCAAGTAAACAGGAATAGGCTAGACAAATATCCATCACATAGGTAGAGTCGAAGACCTGAGAAACCACTTTGATTGGAAGATCAACCTCTCCGTGCACCATTCTCTTTGAACCATCAAAGGCTCTTACCACAATATCACTGGGTTTCAACACAGCCCCTTCATAGTCAAGTTTGTCAAGAGAACCCTTTGGCCAGACATTCCATGATGAAACTGTGTCAACCAACACATGAGTTAAGGTAGTGCCCTTACACTCAATAGAGACATGTAAGGCCTTGTTATGGTTCCTTCTTGTTAGGATTAAGTCAGCATCAGAAAAGCCTAGTCCATTATTTGTTGTCAGGATAATAACACAATTTTCAAACTAATTTACAGAGGTTTCTTGTGGTACATGAGAAAATTTCATAAACTTTACCAAATCCTGAGCATGGGCTTTAGAGCACAACAACAGAGATAACATAGATATTTTGGAAGGAGTCTGCTCCAAGTGTTCAACAATATTATAATCACTTTTATGGATAATTTTCAGTATTTCCTCCATCTCTTTCTTGGAGGAATTTTCAGTAGTTTCTTTCAGCGCCCCCGTCTGGGCAGGCTCATTCATTTTTTATTTATTCCGAGTCTCAGTAGTTGACTCAATAACATGGATACGAACTGGTGTAATAACAGTCTTTGGAGAGATCTCTGGAGAGAAAACCCTCCCACTTCGAGTAACCTTACTAATCCCAACAATATTACTAACATTGAGATTAGTAACTTCAATATTTTCACCTTTGACAGCCAACGGTTCCTGCTTAACACCATGGTAGTAGACATCAACTCCATAATTCCAAGGGACAACCTTGTCAGAGGAATATGGAATTGGCCCTGGTGCAGTAATGATTAGGGGAGCAACCCTAGGCTCGGAAGTAATCTTCACAAGACCCTTAATGATCCTTAAAGGAGTACTGGAAATTGTAATCAGACACGTCTTCAAGTCTCAGGTCTTGAGACACACTTTCACATAAGTTCTCCACGGAAGGAGTCTTCTCGAATAGAATTACATGATCATCCATCAAATGCTAAATACCTTTCTTCAGCAACATACAACCACTGGATT
This sequence comes from Vicia faba, assembly GCA_948472305.1. Lineage (NCBI taxonomy): Eukaryota > Viridiplantae > Streptophyta > Magnoliopsida > Fabales > Fabaceae > Vicia > Vicia faba. The sequence goes on from OX451737.1 coordinate 893,227,713, forward strand.
GAGACGCACAATGGAACAAGTTTCAATGCAACCCAGAAATAAACCGGCTTGCAACAGATTCTTCTTAACAATCATCAGAGGAGTATTCAAGTCACTTACAGTAGAAACATAAGAAACATCATCAATTGCATTAACACCTTTGTCATGGTTAGGCATAGGTTCCGTGATCACATTAGGAGTTTCGAGGGGATCAAATTCAATCTCCTTAGAGTCAATCATATCTTGGATTTTATTTTTCAGATCCCAGTAGCCATTTGTGTCATATCCGGGACTATTGGAATGATAGGTGCATCTTACATTGAGATTGTACCAGGGAGAGGAAGTGTTAGGATTCTGAGGAGGATCTCTCATTGTAATCAACTCTACCTTTAACAGGTGTTGTAATGCTTGAGACAGCAGCATATTAATTTTGGTGAATTGTCTCCTGGGTGCATTCGGCCTATGCTGATTTCCTTGTTGTTGAAGTTGCATTGGTGAGGGATTGGAAATCATTATTGCCTCATCAGATTGATGGCGATCACCTTTATTACGACCTTTTTGGTCGTACACAGCATTAGCTTCTTTCTTCCCATTGAATGACTTCTTCGTAGTACATGAAGATGCAGCCACCTGAATTTTTCCGCTTCTGATTCCACCTTAAACATGTTCCCCTGTTAATATAAACTTGATGAACTTGGCTGAAGAGCTTCCAATCAGACGATTGAAGAAAGGACCTGTCAAAGTTTCCATAAACATGTCAACCAATTCCCTATCAAACAAGGGAGGATAAACTCTTTCTGCTAGATCTCTCCATTTTTAGGCATATTATTTAAAACCTTCGTTAGAGCCCATGGTCATACTCTATAGTTGCATACGGGTTGGTGCAAGATCAATATTATACTGGTATTACTTATATAAAACAGCAGCCAAATCTTCTCAGCTATGGATATTGGTTTCTTCTAGTTGATAGAATCATTCCAACTGTGTTCCAGATAGACTCTCTTGAAAGAAATGCACCCATAACTTCCCGTCAGTAGTGTGTGGTTGAATCTTCCAGACGTATCACCTCAAATGAAGCTTTAGGCAGGAAACACCGTCATACTTTGCAAAAGTGGGGACTTTGAACTTATGAGGAATGACAACTCTTGAGACTAAACCCAAATCCTCAAAATCTAACCCATACACTTTCTAGTTCTCCATAAAATTTAGACGGTCTTCTATCTACTTGTATCTTTCATCAACAGGGGATATTGTTCATTTAAATAATCTTCTTACTCTTCATAAGAGTATTTAACAGGACCATGGTTTCTTTTTTCGGTTTCACCACTCTTATCGTCTTTATCATGTCCGTCATCTTCTTCTAATGGAGTACTCGGATCCAGAACTCCCTTGACTGGACCCCTGAACCTTGTTCCCATGTTAAGGATGTCGGCTGGTTTCTTTGTCTTTTTCTTATTCTCTTTGGTTATGAGTACCTTCAGTTCTTCCTACTATTGTACCCCAATTTTTCCCCTAAGATTCCTCTATCATATCATATCAACTCGATCATAACAAGATCACATTAGGGTTGGTCCTTCCTCTTTTTATATCTCCTATCTTTAAGTTTGTCTTGAGGAATCTCCAAGCACCTTAGTTATATATTTTGTATATGTGTTGTTGACTAACTTCTAATCAAAATATAAAAAATATTTGTCTTTATCTTTGTCTTTGTATATTTGTGTTTTGTAGGTACCGAGTCAAAGCATCTGATAAATAAGGTTTTCCGGTATTATTTCCCTAAAATATTTATTTGCAAAGAAAAATAATTTAAAAAATTTCATTTGTTTCACTATACAATCGATTGCTCCCATATTGCAATCGATTGCACAGAGTGAATTTTGTGCAATTTTTGAAAAAAAACTCACTGTAAGATCGATTTCTCCCAGAGTGCAATCGATTGCACAATGAAATTTTCAAAAATTAGCAACTTCAAGCTTTTCATTCTTTTGGCTCCAATTTTTTTTCATTTTTTGAAAGATATATCCTTAATTCAAATTTTGGCTCCAAGAATCAATTATCAAGCCTAATTTCATTTCCAAACCAAACTCCAAACCACCACTAATCCCAAGCCTAAACTCTATAAATAGAGCCCTTATTTCATTCAAATCTCAAGCTTTTGATAGTCAAATTCACCTTGCTAAAAAATCTCTCAATTACGTCCATTTACCAAATCACTCAAAGCTCCATTTTCAAAAAAAAGTTAGTAAGCTTGGCATTGAAGATTACTAATCTTTGAGCTAAACCTTCATCCAAACACTTTTTCTTTATCAATTCTCTACATACAATCTTGGGAAATCAGTTCTTTGGGTTGAATTGAAGCAAATTCTTGAAGTTGTTTTGATAATTCTCAAGATCTACCTTTGGTAAGTTGGATCTTCATCTTTCACAATGTGATCTCTTGTTGATCTTTGGATTTGATTCATTGAGCATTGTTTTGTGATTCCATTGGTGTTATTTTCTCATAATTTGATGGAATTTTTGTGCTCAATTAAATCCATGATCATAAGGTGTTTGATGAAAAGTTTGTACAAGAATTTAGCCTTTTGAAAGGCTGATTTGTTGTTTTTCACAGGGTGCAATCGATTGCTGTCAGAGTGCAATCGATTATCACAATGAATTTTACGTATTTTTGAAAAAAAAAACTTATGCAATTGATTGCTCCCAGAGTGCAATCGATTTCACAGAGACAAAAATTTATTTTCTTCCTTGTTTCAGGGCTGTTTTGATCCATCTCTCTTTTTCTACTCACTCATTTTGATTGTTGATTTAGATTGCAATTTTAAATATCCAATTTCTCTTTAAATTCAATGAACTTTGGGTGTAGATGAAGTTGGATAAATGTTCATTAATTCAAATCTACCAAAGAGTGAATTATTTAATTCATTTTTGGTGCTATGGATTAATGATATGTTTAGTACTTTAATCACCAAGATGAGTGATTGAATTTAAAGATGAAATAAATTTGAGATAGTGATCCTAATAAGCTTATCATTCCCCTCCCTCTTCATCTTATCCCTTTCTTTTTTTATTGTATTACATGTTATGGGATGATGATATCTATATCATCTATCCATAGATGAATTACATAGATTGAGATTGATCGGCCTCAAAATAGGTACAACTTCTACATAAGTCCACTTACGATTGCTTAACATAGCGCTAAATTTTGTCCCGATTTGAGAAACTGATCATTCATGGCCCAAAATTATATTTGTAAGCCCAAGTATGTTTATTTGAACCCTTTGATCCAATAACCTTGAGATCCATTGTTATGAGGCTTTGGTTCTACCAATCCTCCAATGGATCTTCATCAATTTTAGTCAAAGCGGATCACTTAAACACCATTGATCATTAAATGTTGCCTTGAGGATTCTTAAATGGATGATATACTTGACAAAAACCAAATGCAACTTGTTATTGAGAGGCTTTGGTTCTACCAATTCTCTAATGAGTTCCAAATGCAAGTTTCAAGTTGGTCATCCAACTAACCACTAATTTCTAACAATTGACTTTACTTCATGCTTTTATCTTATGCCCTTTACTTTATGCACCATTTGCTTTATTATTTACATTTCATGCTATTTTCATCTTTGCTCACTTGAGCATTTACTTTTATTCCATTTTTATTTTGCTCTCTTGAGCTTTTATTTTCCTTTTGAAGATACTTAATAATCAACATGAACCATTAAAAAAACTTTAATGATACTTGGACTATTTGGTTACTATCCTTGGCATTATGGAGTATTGGACTTCTTAGATTTAGGAATAGAAACTGTAGGTGTTTAGGTATTGGCTTGCATTTTTGGTAAATCCCAAGTGTATGTGTGAATGTCATGACTGATGTCATAACATTCTAGTTCAGTTTGTACTGGTTCATTAGGTACCTTTGCAGAAAAATATTGTAATTCAAATACTGATGCTTATAAGTGTGTATCTGAGCATTTTTGCAAAATGATCACATTTTGCTAAATCAGTAGACAGGTTTTCTCATATGTCATAATAGATGTTATGACATCTTGTTCTGAACTAACAGGATTGCAGGATTGGATAAGTCTGAGTTTTTTCAGGAAATAACTCAGTCCTTTCTGAACAGAATCATGCGTTTTCTGAGGGGTAACCTAGCTCAACCCTAACCTGGTTAATAAAGTCCTGTGACCTGGTCTTTAGGTCAAATGGAATTAACCCTAGGTTTTTGGAAACCCTAACTGAAGTTGCAGCTGTTATATATTCAACAGAGCTGCTGTTTTTCAAGAATTGCTTTTATTGGTTAGAAGATCGTTTGTAAGCCTCAAATAATGTAACATTGGGGGTGTTTCGTTAGGTAAACTTGTCGGTCTGTGGCAAGGTTACCATGTGTGTAACTCGATACCTGTAGGTAAGAGTTTGAGTGTTCTTGGACGAAGCTATGAAGCAAGTCTAAGTATTTCTGCATTACTTCATATTCATTGTAATGAAGGAAACCAAGTGGGAGGGCACTACTTCTTGAGTAGGAGTAAGACTTCTGTTGTTGTGGCAATAGGAATGGAAACTGGTAGGTTTCTATCTAGGAGTTCCTAGGTATAGGTTGCACTGGGTAAATGATTAAGTGAGGGATGGGAACTTGTGAAGTTTAGTCCTGAATTAGTATTGCTGATAGTGGATCTTCTTCCTGGCTTGGTATGCCCCCAGAGTAGGTTTGTTTCACCGAACTGGGTCAACAACTGATTTGTGTTTTTACCTTCAGCACTTTATAATTCTGTCTGTTATATATCAAGGTAAAACTGTAATGTTGTAACAGATGATGTCTCAGAACATGTTAAGACATCATGCTGATATCTGTGCAGGAGAAACAGAACTGTGAAGGTTGTTTGCTCTCTGCTGATCATGAACAAAACTAGTCACATCGTTGTTCTATCCTCTGCATCTTCAAAGTATATCTGGCACAGCTTGGATAAACTGTGCCTCTGTTATTCTTTAGTACTGAATCACGAAAAATTGGGTATCTACCTTGCAGTGTATTTATTATGTCATATCAGATGTCTAGACATTGAGTATAACATCTGAAGACTGGCATACACCAGAATTTCAATTGGTATCAGAGCAGGCATCCTGTTCTGTTTCTGGATGAGATCCATGGGTGATACTTTCTGGTATCTGCAAGGTCAATCTTAGTACTGGAGATTGTAACTTGGAAAGGTTTATTATTTCCCTGAATGGTCCCTTAAAAGTGGGAGGATGGACTATTCATGGCAGGAACTGTGTGATTGGCATTTGGCCTGGTTGTGTGGTAGCTGCTCTAAGGTTGATTTATTTTCAAACCTAGGATTTGTGTACGCCTAAAGTGTGTGTGCAAAGATTGAGTTGTATTATGTTCTTCCGCTGTGTAATACTTGGCAAAACTCAAGCTCTGATGTGTTTCCCCTCTTGTGGATTGAAGGCTACTGTATTCAAGAATTCAACATAAGCTATTGAAGATGTCACAGATACTTGAGTCCTCTCAAGTCCACTCATGAAGACGTTCTTCATTCAGGATGTATGCAGCTACTAGTTGAAGAGCATATGTTTTGGGTGTCAAACAAAGGGATACCTTTGTTTGAAACCTACTCCTGACCTGGAAGAGGAGACATCTGTGTGTGCAAAGTTGACAATGGTAGAGTCAACTATGTCTGTGTGCTCCCGAAGGTTACTTTTAGGAGTCAGAACTCTAGAAGTGAAGCTGGTTGAGATGTGACATTGATCAGGGCTGAGCAGTTGTTCCCTGGAGTACTATGGTGTGAAGAAAGACAAGCTCATTGGTTAATGAAAGTCAATGATGGTGCAGCATTATTGCTCCTTCATAGAAGTAGATTGGATCATGAATATTGTCATTTAAACATCATGATTAGAAGTGGAAGATCTTTCAAGATGTGAGAATATGAAGACTCGGAATTTGGTTAAGGTAGTATGTTCTGGCAATACATATCTGCTGATGATTGGTGTTGTTGTCTTCTCTGAAGTACTTAAGGTCAGCTGAAGTCTGATTGGTGTGATTGGAGTATGAACAGGTATAACTCTTGGAGTTACTTGAATCTGGTAGGGATGTCATATGTCATGTCGAGACATTTATGGATATTTTGTGTGGAGCTTCCATGATTGGTAGTTTGAGGGGGAGATTTGGTTAACCTCCTCACATTAGTTCAGCCTCGTGTTTAGCTGGCTGTTGACCTATGTCACATGGGTTCTGGGTGTTGTGTGACATATTTGCAAGGAAGGATTCATCTCTCTCATTCCTAAGGATGAATCTGATCTGGTAGGAGTTTCAAATCTGTTGAGGTGAGTAGAGTTTGTTCAGAGAAAATTCTATTTACTTGAGTCAAGGGTGGCAACCTAGATATCTCAACTCTTTGGTCTCTCAAAGAAAGTGCTTGCAAGAAGAAGATATTAACACACGAAGAGTATGTCAAAGTATTCAAATGGTGAAAGTATCTTACAGGATAATGGGAAGGATTTATGATCAATTGCTATTTGTGACAAGTACAAGTATTTAATTAATTATCCTTGGAGTTCAAGATAACTGATGTTCTTAAAGATGTGGGAACATTCCTTCTTCTAGACCCTGTGAAGAATCACAGGAAGAGTGATGCTTTAGAGCTATCTCTTTGGTGACAGCAAAATCATTTGATCCTTGAAAAGGTTTCCTGGAAACGTGTTCAGACTTGAAGCTACAAGAAGAAGAAGACATCATAATCTTGATGATGGTTACTTGGATCAGTCTGGTTCTGATCTAGGTAAGGAAGTAAATTAGAGAAGGAGCTGAATTCAACAACTAGATGTTATAACATAATGTTGTGACATTTGGTTCAACATCAGATTCTTGGTTGGTGAAGTGGCACATCAACTTAAGATAGGATGATCTACGAAGTTGAAGATTGGATACTTCAAAAAGATCGTCTCTTTGCAGTTCTTTGGAGTTGTTGGGTGGAGAAGATGTTACATGTTCCTGTCTTAGTGTATCTAAGCCTTTTGTGATAACTTGTAGCTTGAAGTTCAAATTTCAATTGGAAGATCAGAATATCTTTGGGAGAAGTCTGATAAACATGGAGAAGTCAAAAGGTGGCATTTGATGAGGATTCATGAAGGAGATAATCAAACAGTGGCATTTGGTCTATCTCAGCAGTGGAGTCAGAGAATCAAGATAATCAACATGTGGCAGCTGATTATTATCGAGAAAGTTTGATTCAGAGTATGAATGCGTTCAACCAATATTGTTGAACAGAGGGTGCGCTCTTGAAGACATGAAGATGCGTCTTATGTTTTCCATTCATCAAGGGGTCTTATTTACTTTGAATCAGAAATTGTCTTGAAGGTCCAACTGAGTATTGAATGTGACCTACTTGTTTCCATGAGGAGAAGTGATTGTCCCTAACAGGGGGAGTATTGGTTTGTACGAAAAGTCTTCATCAAACTCGTAGGATATAAAGTGTGGCACTTTATTAACTATTGGGATGATGTGTTCAAGACTGAAGAGGACTATGTCTGACCGAATGTCATCACATTGCCTAATGACATTGTTCCTAATTTCCTCTAAAACTACAGACAGGAGGAAAATTGGATGAAGTGTGGATTATTATTAATAAACCCATGTGTGTACAGTTGTATGACTCAGAGGGAGTAACCATCCTCTTTGTGAAAATGGAATGGTTTCAAGCTGCTAATATGAAAATAGCAGAATGTATAACGACATAGGATTTGAGCATGTTTTCATCTGCTAAGAAAACAGGGCGGTTGTGTCTCATTATGAAGCAGTTTAGTGAGCTGGAATGTTTAGGTGATAACTTGTCATCTAATAAAGGTATTATATAACTGAGGCAGAGTGTAATATGCCAACGATGTTTCTTGGAAAGGGGATCCTAAGACAAGTACATAAAGGGAGTAGTCTGTTCTAAAAGACAAATGTCTGTTTTAAAAGGGAAAGACATACTTCATCCTGACATGGTCAAAGGGTCAAACCCAAGGGTAGGTACCTGCATTAAAACCAGTCCTAGGGTACTGAAACTGTCAGAGTAAAGCACCAAGGTCAAAGAGTTGAGAACAAGACATACAGGAAAGCCCCAAGCTTCTGCCTCTGGTAATCCATCTCATCCTTCTTCTTCAGTTCCCCCTGAAATTGCAAATAGGGAAGGGACAGCCTATGTTAATCAAGCAATAGAAAAAATTGTTTCAAGAATTCTGAACGAGAACCACTCAGTTCCTGGCATTTCTGTTCCTCTGAACCAAGAAAGCTCAAATGCTGAAACAAATCCAGATGTCTCTAAGAATGTTGAGACATCAAACAAAGAGAAGAATGCTGACATTGCTCACAAGAAAAGAAAGAAGCCCGAATCCTCTGGATCTGATGACAGTGCTTGAAGGTTGGTTGCTGTTTGGTGGTGTTGCTGGTCAGTGCTGATATCTGGTGGAGTTTGGAAGTGTGTTCAGTTCTTTTTTTCTGCTGATAACTGTATAATCATTATGAACATGTATCTTTGGCCCATTTGTGACTAAAGAGGGGGAGAATATTTTGGTACTTAATATGTTCTTGCTCAATTAGACATTCTATTTTTCTGCAGTCATTTATTTCTGCTGCTATCTATCTCTGATTGCTTAGGGTCTTTAGCCAAAAATCTGCCAAAGGGGGAGTTTGTAGGTGTTTAGGTATTGGCTTGCATTTTTGGTAAATCCCAAGTGTATGTGTGAATGTCATGACTGATGTCATAACATTCTAGTTCAGTTTGTACTGGTTCATTAGGTACCTTTGCAGAAAAATATTGTAATTCAAATACTGATGCTTATAAGTGTGTATTTGAGCATTTTTGCAAAATGATCACATTTTGCTAAATCAGTAGACAGGTTTTCTCAGATGTCATAACAGATGTTATGACATCCTGTTCTGAACTAACAGGATTGCAGGATTGGATAAGTCTGAGTTTTTTCAGGAAATAACTCAGTCCTTTCTGAACAGAATCCTGCGTTTTCTGAGGGGTAACCTAGCTCAACCCTAACCTGGTTAATAAAGTCCTGTGACCTGGTCTTTAGGTCAAATGGAATTAACCCTAGGTTTTTGGAAACCCTAACTGAAGTTGCAGCTGCTATATATTCAACAGAGCTGCTGTTTTTCAAGAATTGCTTTTATTGGTTAGAAGATCGTTTGTAAGCCTCAAATAATGTAACATTGGGGGTGTTTCGTTAGGTAAACCTGTCGGTCTGTGGCAAGGTTACCATGTGTGTAACTCGATACCTGTAGGTAAGAGTTTGAGTGTTCTTGGACGAAGCTATGAAGCAAGTCTAAGTATTTCTGCATTACTTCATATTCATTGTAATGAAGGAAACCAAGTGGGAGGGCACTACTTCTTGAGTAGGAGTAAGACTTCTGTTGTTGTGGCAATAGGAATGGAAACTGGTAGGTTTCTATCTAGGAGTTCCTAGGTATAGGTTGCACTGGGTAAATGATTAAGTGAGGGATGGGAACTTGTGAAGTTTAGTCCTGAATTAGTATTGCTGATAGTGGATCTTCTTCCTGGCTTGGTATGCCCCCAGAGTAGGTGTGTTTCACCGAACTGGGTCAACAACTGATTTGTGTTTTTACCTTCAGCACTTTATAATCCTGTCTGTTATATATCAAGGTAAAACTGTAATGTTGTAACAAATGATGTCTCAGAACATGTTAAGACATCATGCTGATATCTGTGCAGGAGAAACAGAACTGTGAAGGTTGTTTGATCTCTGCTGATCATGAACAAAACTAGTCACATCGTTGTTCTATCCTCTGCATCTTCAAAGTATATCTGGCACAGCTTGGATAAACTGTGCCTCTGTTATTCTTTAGTACTGAATCACGAAAAATTGGGTATCTACCTTGCAGTGTATTTATTATGTCATATCAGATGTCTAGACATTGAGTATAACATCTGAAGACTGGCATACACCAGAATTTCAGAAACTTTGACCTATGTTGGAGATCTTGTAACCTTAATTGATATTTTGTCTGGAGTTCTTTGGTTTTACCTCAAGACATTGAGTTGTTTGTTTGTTTTGTGTGCAGGTTATTATGATTAAATACTTTGTCTGTCATCTGGAATTCATCTGTATACAGCTTTTACTCTGCCCAATTTTCGAAGACTAAATACATTTGAAGTTTGGTCTTCTCAAGAGGTTTAGTATCTTTTCTTGGTTTCAATCCAAAGAATGGGAATTCTATCTTGACTCATAGTGTCAAGTGTTGGCTTCTTATTAGTTAGATGGTTATTCTCCCTAGCTTTTACCTTATGCTTTAGGATAGTCCCTTCATCTCCCCCCATCTTCTTTAATTTCAAAAAGTCCTCTCCCTCTTTTTGAAAACTCTTCTTGTTTCTAAACTTGAACCACTTTCATAATAAAATTGGATTTAGGTCCATGTATTTTCAAACCATTTTCATAAATAAACTTTAACCAACTTAATAATACCTTGACATTTTTGTTAGAAGACTAAAAGTCAATCAATCTCATTCAAACCATCTTTTCCACTTTGGCTTTTACTTTAAAACTTTTCTTAAAAGATTAGACTCTTGTCAATCCTTGTAGTGACGCAAATAACTATACTTCTACAATATGTAGTGAAGTGAGATATTTTCCACTTGGGTGTTGAGTGAGGCATTATTGATTTTAAAATCCAAGCCATATCCTCCACTTTGAGATGATTCAAATTTTCTTTTCTCATGATTATGGGTAGTAAGTATGTTTTCCACACGGACAATGACGATGATGACTTATCTCATAAAATTAGCCAACACATTTGTGTTTTAAAATTTTTAAAGAGGAACTACGTATACCCTGATCCCCTATTGCACAGAAGGTGGTACGTAGGCACTAAAGGTTCGGAACCGCGGCGGGTGCAAAAATCATAAAAAATATTTATTTTCTCACCTCCACCATCTATTTCTATACAACATTTTAAAGCCAAAATATACATATTTTACAAAGAGGTTATTCTGAAGTACAATAGTTGTTTAGGATGTTAATACCTTCCCTTTGCATAACCAACCCCCTTACCTAGAATCTTTCCCCCTCTTTTAGGTTATTCTCTCTTTTCCTATTCATTTGGAAACAATAAAGCGCGGTGGTGATTTTTATTTTGATCTATACAAGTGTAGTCAATACAATGGCTTAGTCTTAAACATTTCTACCGCTACAAAAAAATATGGAGACTTCACTGGGGAAATATTGACCTCTTGTTGGTTCATCTCTGAGTGGGTTGGGCCTATCTTTGTTTATATATATATATATATATATATATATATATATATATATATATATATATATATATATATATATATATATATATATATATATATATATATATATATATATATATATATATATATATATATTTGATATTTGATATTATGTGTTATATCTTATGTGTACATATGTTTGTCTGGATTTTCCTAGTTTTCAGGATGCTTGGTAATTTCTCATAACTCCTATACCCGGACTTGGGAAAACTTAAGATAGGACGGGCGGTATTGTCATGTTAACTTTGAGGGAGTAATCCCTAAAAAGAAGACATGAGATCCCCCATTCAGTGGAGGCCCCTTTGACTGTAGTGTCGTTTATCGAGTAATCGGGAAGACGTACTGATTTCGACCTGGGAGCCTGCTGAAGTTGAGGACCATAGATTAACTAACCCATCTTGGCCTTTTAGGTGTAGTGTAGAAGCTATGATGGAGTAATCCGGAAATAGTTGTCACGCGATACTACTCTCGGACGAGTTTTTCTTAAGAATATTACTAATTACCGAGTTAATCAGGAAGTTGGTAACATCCGAAGGAAGGATGTAGACTCTGGGAACCTCTAGAACCTTGTTCGGAAGGTGATAACTTTTAGACCATACCTTATGGGTAGTACCTTCGACCTCATGCTCATGACGTTGAACCTATGAACCCTATGTTTGTGACCTTGTGTGTGATAGTTGCATCATGCATCCATGCACTCATGAGCATCTTTTAAGGACATTCTATTTCAAGGGACTTAAAAGTTGACTATTTGTGAACATCTCAGGTACTTTTTGACTAGGGATTCTGGAAAAAGAAAGACCAGAAAATACAATTTCAAAGATCCCAAGATAGATGAGTTAATGAGTCTGATTCCATAGATTGAGTGCTCTGTGGGTTTTCAGAGGAAGTATGGGTCCATCATTTCTGTCATGAAGCTTAGGTTGAAGGAGGGTATTCTCTCGAACTTGGTCCAGTTCTATGACCCGATGTATCAATGCTTTACTTTCTCTGACTATCAGTTGATGCCTACACTAGAGGAGTATTCTTATCTGCTTGCTTTGCCTATTACCAATTATGTTCCTTTTACTACTTTGGAGGGTGAGCCAAATCCACATGAGATTGCTGCTTTAATCCATCTGGGGAAGTCTGAAGTTGAAGCCCATATGACTACTAAAGGAGGGATTAGAGGATTACCAGCTCAGTTCTTATTGGATAAAGATCGTTACTTTGCGAGGATGTAGAGCATGGTTGCTTTTGAGGCCATCTTTGCTCTACTTGCTTACGGGTCGTTCTTGTTTCCTAATGTAGACAAATTTGTTGATATCAATGCTATCAGGATCTTCATGATTGGAAACCCAGTTCCTACATTGTTGTGTGATGCTTATTACTCTATTTATCTTCGGGATTCTTATAATGGAGGGATGATTATCTGTTGTACGCATCTTTTGTATCGGTGGTTTACTTCTCATTTGCCTAGGTCAGATGCTTTCTAGGATATCAGGAAGGAACCCCGTTGGGCTCAAAAGGTAACGGAACTTACTCACTCAGATATTGTTTGGTATCATCAGGCTTACCATGATGTAGAGATTGTTGACAATTGTGGTATTTTCCCCAATGTACCTCTTCTTGGTACAAAGGGAGATATTAACTACAACCCTGTTCTTGCACGACGACAACTTGGTTATCCAATGAGGGATAAGCCAAATAGTATTCATGTGAGTAGTTTCTTCCTGAAAGAGGAAGAAGACCATAAGGAAGCTAGGGAGCAGATTGCGAAGGTCTGGCGTCACATACACAGGAAGAGTAGGAAGGACTTGGGACCTAGGGAGCTGTTTCTTTGGAGCCTTATTTTTAGTGGGTCCAAGCAAGAGCTATTCAGTTAAAGATGTCGTATTCTTGGGAAGCACCTATGCCTGATTTGTTTGTGAAGACCACTCTTCCCCTATTGGATGATGTGGAAGAACTACAGCTTGCTTTAGTCAGGATGCAGCAGGAAAAGGAAGCTTTGAAGAATAAGCGCCAGAGTTTAGAAGTTTCCTAGCAGACCTAAAGGAGAAAGACGATTTGATTGAGATTCTTGAGAGCCGTGTTATAGAGACGATGGAGAGGCAAGAGGATTTATTTTCCTCTAAGCCTCAATCAAGCCCTAGTTGTTCACTTCCTGATTTAGGTGATTGGAAAGAGGTTGCCACCAGATATGCAGAAGAAAACCAGAGATTGAAGGCTCAGATTGCCAGACTTACAGGAAAGCGTCAGCGTATAGAGTGATCTTCATCAGCTTTACTTCTTAGGGTTTTAGACTTTACTTTCAACTTGTACTTGGGATTATTGAAACTTGTAATCCATTTTGAAGTTATTATAATAAAAAATTTTAGTGTTTCAAATATGTTATTACTTTGATATTCACAATATTGTCTATAAATCTTTAAATCCCTTGAAATATTAAAATAAGTCATGTGCATTGCACAAAATGCATCATATTGCACATAATTTTTGCATTGTTTGTGCATATCTAGGTGTCTTACTGAGCTTCTTTACTTTGTTCAGCAAGTTGTCTCACCGGTACAATACTCGGGCTAATTTCAGAAGGAAGATGGACAACCTAGAACAAGAGAATCGTGAGTTGCGCGAGGAGGTTTCTTCTCTGAAGGTCGGTATGGCCAATTTCACTGCTCTAATGGAATCCTTGGTGGCTGCTCAGAATCAGTCACTGATTGCTCAACCTAAACCGATAATGATTACTACTGAAGCTCCAACTGTTCATGTTTCTACTACTCCAACTGCTATTCAGAATCGTATGCCTCCGGGATATCCTTGGGGAATGCCAGAGAACTTTGTGCCAGAGGGTTTTAATTAGGATCCTCGGATTGCTCCATTTATTCAGAATGATGTTGCTCCCGCACCTCCTGTGGTGCATGTTACCCTTGCTACTAGAAATGAGATTCACTACGCTGCACCTCCCTCGGTGAATGTGGTCCCATTTGCTAATGATGATGTGTATCGTCCTATTCCTCCACCAAGTGAAAGCTTGGGTTTCTATGATTGAATGGACGATTTTCAAGACCAGTTTGACAAAATGCAGAAAGAGTTGAAGGCCCTCAGAGGGAAAGAACTGTTTGGGCAGAATGTGAATGATATGTGCTTGGTTCCGAATGTGAAAATACCTACAAAGTTCAAAGTACTGGAGTTTGAAAAGTTCAAGGGAAACACTTGCACTCGTGCTCACTTGGTGATGTATGTAAGTAGAATGTCTACCCACACAGATGATCAATGTCTGTTGATTCATTTCTTTCAAGATAGTTTAATTGGTGCAGTATTGAAATGGTACATGAGTCTGGACAGTGCCAACATTCATTCTTTTAATGACTTGGGTGAAGAGTTTATCAGATAGTAAAAATATAATGAGGACGTGGAGCCCGACCATGATCAACTCAAGGCCATGGTCCAGAAGGACAGGGAATTATTCAAGGAATATGCACAGAGATGGCGTGAGGTAGCCACCCAAGTGATTCCTCCAATGGAAGAAAAAGAGATGAAAATATTTTCTTGAAGACACTAGGTGCATTCTATTATGAGAGAATGGTGGCGAGTGCACCTAGTGATTTTACTGAAATGGTAGGAATGGGCGTTCATTTGGAAGAGGCTGTGAGAGAGGGTCGTCTAATGAAGAATGAAAGTTCCAACAATGTGAAGAAGACGATGTATGGATTTATTAAAAATAAAGAAGGAGGGACAAATGTTGTTATTCAAGAGAGAAGGGTTGATCCTTCTAGAAGAAATCATCAGCGCCATCAACAGATTGCATTGGTAACTCCGGTTGTAAACACAACCCTTACTATAGTTGCTTATCAAATACCCTCCCCTCAGGGAATTCAAGGGAAGAATTAGAGAAGAAAAACTTTTGACTCCATCCCTATGATTTATGCAGAACTACTTCCAGCGTTGATCCAGAAAAAGTTGGTCCAAACTCGACCACCTCCTGTTGTACCATCCCCTTTACCTTGGTACTATAAGGCAGATCAGACGTGCGCTTTCCATCAGGGTGCACCAGAGCATAATGTTGAAAATTGTTACCCTCTAAATTCTAAGGTACAGAAAATGATTAGATCTGGCCTTTTGTCATTCAAAGATGTTAGTCCAAATGTAGAAGATAATCCTCTTCCAAAGCATGAAGGAGAAAATGTTGTCAGCATGGTTGTTGGTTGTCCAGGGGACTTCCGAATCTATGATATTAACTTGGTTAGAGGAGACTTGGTAAATATGTATGTAGATATTTGTGAGTTTAGTTACTTTACTCATGACCATGCTGGTTGTGATATATGTAGTACAAATATACAGGGTTGCAATAAGATAAAGGCTGATTTGCAGGAGATGATGGATGAGGGCCTCATGTATATAATCAGGCCTAGGGCAGAGTATGTGGAAAATGTAAACATGGTTTATAGATGTTCGGGAGAGTTCATAATCTTTGATGTGGAGCACATGAACGATGTTCTCGTAGAATTACATGCTGCTTTCTGCCACTTGGTTGGTCAAGTAGAACATCAATATAGATCTTACTGAATTTGTTGTTCGGACTCCCGAGGATTTTCAATTGTAAGAAAAGGTATTTAGTTGTTATTAGATGATGGAATTATCAAGGTGTCATGCCAGAGGGATGATTACCATGAGGTTAATGAGATTGAGGTTTGATTGGCTGAGAAAGAGTCGGATGATGAATATGCTTCCGTAGATGAATTCTTTTCTTCAGATGAGGATTTGTTTTTTGGTGATGATTCTTTAATGACAAAATTTTCTGAAGAAGGTGTGAATGTGATTGTGTCATGTTTCAGTGATTCCGCCCCTGTTGAAATTGAATATTATAGTAATCCAGTTGTTGCCCCCGTGGTGATTTGTTACCAGGGCCCATTCCTTACGAGTCAGACAAGGTTGTATCGTACAAGTATAATGCTACAATTTTAGAGGATGGTGTGGAAGTTCCCATCCATCTAATGTCTAATGTTGGAAATATTGTTGAGGCTAGCAGAGTGACCCGCAGTGGTCGTGTATTTGCACCAGTGGTTCGTGGAGATGTTAGTACTGGAAAGAAAGTTGTGGAAAGTGTTGAAGAAAAGAAGGCTATGGGTGAATCTAGTGGTGCTACTCTGGAGATAGAGGTGGATGATATTTTGAAGATAATCAAGATGACCTACTACGTAATTTTAGATTAGATACTACAGACTCCTTCAAAAATATCTATCTTGGCCTTATTGATGAACTCTGCTGCTCATAGAGAATCTCTAATGAGGGTGTTAGACCAAGCCTTCGTGGAGTGTGACATGTCATTAGACCAATTCAGCAGTGTGGTAGGTAATCTTACGTCATGTAATAACCTAATATTTTGCAATGATGAATAGCCTGATGAAGGGAGTAATCACAATTTAGCTCTTCACATATCTATGAACTGTAAAAATGATTTGTTATTAAATGTGTTGATTGATAATGGATCCGCTTTAAATGTGATACCGAGAAGTACGCTGATCAAGTTGAAATATCAAGGGGCTCTTATGCGGCCAAGTGGTATTATTGTCAAAGCTTTTGATAGGTCAAGGAAGTCTGTGATTCGCGAGGTCGATCTGCCTATTCATATAGGCCCACATCTGTTCCAGATCACCTTCCAAGTCATGGATATTGTGCCAGCGTACAATTGTCTCCTAGAAAGACCATGGATACACGAGGCGGGGGCTGTCACTTCTACTCTGCACAAAAAGTTGAAGTTTTTACGTGAAGGTAAGGTAGTTATTATAAACAGGGAGCAAGCGTTGTTGATATATAACCCATCATCTTTCACTGTTGTTGAAGCAGATGAAGCTGTTGTGGGGACATATTTCCAAGCTTTATCTGTTGATAATTTCAGGGGGAATGAGAACTCTATGGTTTCGTTCAAAGATGCTCGGCATGTTGTGCGCAACGGTCCAAGAAAAATATGGGGACAGGTCGTTGATCCTCCAGTAAATAAGAACCGGGATGGTTTAGGATTCTCTTCTAAGAATGGCAAGAATAAAGGTTTGAAGTCGGAGTCTACTATGAGCATTTATCATGATGTTTTCCGCAGCAGGGGCTACCTCCATCCAATTGTCTCGGGAATTAATGCTATTGAGGAGGATGAAGAAGATCAGGAAATGCCAAATCATGTGACGCATGGAGTCAGAATCCAGAACTGGGTCACTTATGATGTTCCTTCTTGCATCCATGTCTCAAAGTAATTTGTTTTGTCTTTCTAAAAAGCTTTCATTCTTCCTAAGATGAAAGTTAATATTGTATGGGCTTATCTGTTTGTTGTGATTATTAAAATTATAAATAAAATTTATCTTTGATTCTCCAAAAAATTGTGTCTTTTATTTTTATGTTTTTTTTCATGGAACATGGTAATCAGAAAAAAAAAAACTTTTTTGAATAAAATATGTTTGTGAGTAACTCTGCATTTTCATTTGATATATATGTCAGTTTCTGAAAAGAATCACAAATCACATGTGCAGATTAAGTAATAAACTCGTTGAATATAATGACCCAGCACCCTCTCCCAACTTTGAATATCCTGTGTTTGGGACAGAAGAAGAAGAGTATGATGAGATTCCAGAACAGGTCTCACGGTTGTTCGAGCACGAGGAAAATGCCATTCAGCCACATAAAGAGTCACTAGAAACAATTAATTTGGGTTCAGAAGAAGAGCCAAAGGAAGTCAATATTGGAGCATTGTTGCATCCTAATGTGAAGAGCAGGTTAACTAAACTGTTGAGGGAATATGTAGACATCTTTGCTTGGTCTTACCAAGATATGCCAGGTTTAGATATAGATATTGTGGAGCATCATTTTCCTTTGAAGCCAGAGTTCCCGCCCATCAAGAAGAAGTTGAGAAGAACTCACCCTGATATGGCAGTAAAAATTAAAGAAGAGGTCTTAAAAAGATAAATGCAAGTTTTCTTGTAACATCAGTTTATCCTCAACGGATAGCCAACATTGTGCATGTACCAAAAAAAGATTTAAAAGTCTGCATGTGCGTAGATTACAGAGATATAGATAAAGCTAGTCCAAAAGATGATTAACCATTGCCGCATATTGATATGATGGTTGATAGCATAGCAAAATTTAAAGTATTCTCGTTCATGGATGGATTTTCCGGATATAATCAAATAAGAATGGCTCTAGAGGACATGGAAAAACAACATTTATCACACCCTAGGGAACATTATGTTACAGAGTGATGCCCTTCGGGTTGAAGAACGCTGGTGCAACGTACAAACCGAAGAAGGGCATGTGGAATATTTGTTGAAGTTGTTTCAGCATTTGAGGAAGTACCGCCTCTGCCTGAATCTAAATAAGTGCACCTTCGGTGTCCGATCAGGGAAGTTGTTGGGTTTTATTGTCAGCCAGAAGGGGATGAAGTTGACCCAGATAAAGTCAAATCTATTCAAGAAATTCCTGGCCAAGGACTGAGAAGCAATTCAGAGGCTTCCTTGGCCGCCTAAATTATATTTCCAGATTCATCTCCCACATGACCGCAACATGTGAACCGGTATTTAAGCTGTTAAAGAAAGATCGAGATTGTGTGTGGATAGAGGATTTCCAAAAGGAATTTGAAATTATCAAATAATATCTACTTGAACCTCCTATCTTTCTCCCTCCCGTCAAAGGAAGACCATTGATCATGTATCTGACTGTGTTGGATAGTTCTATGGGTTGTATTTTGGGACAGCAAGATGAAATAGGAACGAAAGAATATGTTATCTACTATCTCAATAAGAAATTTACTGATTGTGAGTCATGATATTCTATGTTGGAGAAGATATGTTGTGCTTTGGCTTGGGTGGAAAAGCGTTTGCGACAATACATGCTGAACAATACTACTTGGTTGATTTCCAAAATGGATCCAATTAAGTATATTATTGAAAAGCCTGCTCTTACCGAGAGAATTGCCCGCTGGAAAATGTTTTTGTCCGAATACAACATTGAATACCACACTCAAAAGGCCATAAAAAGTAGTGTGCTGGCAGATTATCTTGCTCACCAACCAGTAAATGACTATCAATCTGTTAAGTTCGACTTCCCTAATGAGGATGTGATGTTCTTAAAAGCAAAAAAATGTGATGAACCATTGCCTAGGGAAGGTCCGGATCCTGAATCTCGTTGGGGCATGGTGTTTAATGGAGCAGTGGATGCTTACGGAAAAGGAATTGGTGCGGTGATCATCACTCCACATGGATCACATATTCCTTTTACTGCAAGACTGACATTCGATTACACTAATAATATGGCGGAATATGAGGCTTATATTATGGGTCCCGATGAGGCCATTAATCTTAAATCAAGTTTCTAGACGTATATGGTGATTTGGCTCTAGTTATTAATCAGATTAAAGGAGAATGGGATACTCGTCACCCTGGCTTGATCCCTTACAAAGATTATGCTAGGAGGTTGTTACCCTTCTTTAACAATGTTGAATTCCACCATATCCCGAGAGATGAAAATCATATGGCAAATGCTCTGGAAACTCTTTCTTTTATGTATCAAGTTAGTACTTGGAATGATGTGCCTTGTATTACGTTGCGACGTTTGGGTAGACCAGCTCATGTGTTTACCACAGAGGATGTGGCAGACGAAAAACCTTGGTATTTTGATATCAAGCATTTCCTCTGAACCCAGGAATACCCAATTGGTGCATCAAATAAAGATAAAAAGACACTGAGAAGGTTGGCATACAGCTTTTTCCTTAATGAAGATGTACTGTATAAAAGAAATCACGACATGGTCTTGCTCAGATGCGTGGATAGACATGAAGCAGACATGTTAATGCATGAGGTTCATGAAGGTTCATTTGGTACCCATGCCAATGGATATTCAATGGAAAAAATATGCTTATGGTAGGTTACTATTGGCTGACAATGGGATCTAACTGTTACAAATTTGCTAAGAAGTTCCATAAATGCCAAATTTATGCTGATAAAATTCATGTGCCTCCTACACTGCTCAATGTTATTTCTTCTCCACGGCCTTTCTGCATGTGGGGTATTGATATAATCGGAATGATTGAACCAAAAGCATCAAATGTGCATCGTTTCATCTTAGTGGAAATTTACTGCTTCAACAAGTGGGTGGAGGCAGCTTCATATGCTAATGTCACTAAACAAGTGGTAGTGCGCTTCATTAAGAATAACCTCATATATTGGTATGGTGTGCCAAGCATGATCATCACTAACAATGGTTCAAATGTGAATAACAAGATGATGTCCGAACTTTGTGAATATTTTAAGATCATCCACCATAATTCATCTTCTTACAAGCCGAAGATGAATGGAGCTGTTGAAGCGGCCAATAAGAACATCAAAAAGATCATCTAGAAATGGTGGTTACTTATAAAGACTGGCATGAAATGCTCCCTTTTGCTATACATGGGTACCGAACATCTGTACGCACTTCAACAACGGCAACCCCATTTTCTCTTGTATATGGCATGGAAACAGTGTTCCCCATTGAAGTTGAAATTCCCTCGTTGCGTGTGATAATGGAAGCTAAATTGTCTGAGGCTGAATGGATCTAGAACAGATTTGACCAGCTGGATTTAATAGAAGAGAAAAGAATGATGGCCTTGTGTCATGGTAAATTATACCAAAAGATAATGAAGAAAGATTTTGATAAAAAGGCCAAACCTCGTGAATTCATAGAAGGTGGCCTCGTGCTCGAGAAGATCATGTCTTTCAATGCTTATTCTAGGGGCAAGTGGACTCCCAATTTTGAAGGCCCATATGTTGTTAAGAAAGCTTTCTCTGGCGGTGCATTGATTCTTGAAACAATGGATGGTGAGGAGTTCCTACATCCTATGAATGTGGATGCAGTCAAGAAATACTTCGCCTAGAAAAATAAAAGAATAGTCCGCTAAGACGAAAACCCGAAAGGGTGGCTTAGGAAAAAAAGTGTGTCTCGGTAGGCTGGAAACCCGAAAGGGCGGTCTAGGAAAAAATTAGAGACATAAACAGAATAAATTTTCCTGGTACGTTGAAAACTCGCAAGGGAAACCTAGGCAAAAGTTAGGGTTTTTCTGAAAAGTACTGCATCAGACAAGACTTGGTCAATGGAGCAACAATCTGCTTGGATCTTGCCACTCTTCGACCAAAGTTTCAACTCAGGAATTCAAAGTTGCTAGAGAGAATAGTGGTCATTTTCATTCAATGTATCTTTTCCAATATATATTACCATGTTCCAAACTTTGTAATCATCTATGGAGTCTTGCCATTCGCAGACTACCATTCTATTAATAAAGTTTGAGCCTTTTATCCAATTATTTGCAATTCTTATTTTATTAATCTTATAAAGATTTCATTTATTATTGATAGTAATGATCAAAGCAAATAGATTAAATAACAAAATTATTTTTTAAAAGAATTTACAAATTGCTTTAAATTATGATACAAGGTAAACAAAATTAGTGACTTCAGGGCGGATAAACTCAAACATTTTGCATAATATGAGGACTCTATCCAAATTTCCCCAGTGAAGGCTTCACTCATTTGGTAAAAGTCTTGTCTCCTCGTACCTTTTGAGATTGGACTAATTTGCAAAACATCTCCTTTCGGTAGCATTAACATATTGTTTGTGTTCTTGGCAGTCAGGCAAGGGCAATGTCTTATTGAAGAAGTGTTGAGATGGTTATCAACTTTTTAGGTTTTCTCTTACCGAGTGCTTGATTAGATTTAAAATCCCCATAAGTTTTCTTGTTGTAGTGTTTTGTTTCTTGAATTCCCCAGGTGATGTTGAGACGGGATATTTTTCTGAAATTATTTCCCTGTAAGGTTTTCGTACTTTCTTCCCAGAGAAGTTGGTGCAATTATCACTCTCATTTTTGAAGATGTATCTTGAAGTATTCTTCGCCAATATAGTGTTATTCTTCCCCAATAAAGTCAGTATTCCACCCCAACCGATGTCTCAATGAGATGATATTGTTCTTGCCTAGTGAAATCAACCCTGGCAGAAGTTTGAACTTCAAACTCTCTTATGGTTTCCAGCTTGTTTGGTTTCCAATTAAAGCTCAGAGGAAGGTGTTCCATCGCTGTTTAATTTGATATTATATCTCCCTAATAAAGTTAAGCTATAAAATTAGAATTTGTTTCCTCATTTGGTGCTTACTTTCTTATGGAAGTTCCATCCTAAATTTAATTTAGTCAAGTATTGATTATACCCATTTGTGGCGTTGCCTGGTCATTCCTAGTGTTATGTGTCTGTTTTTTTAGCATATGCATGATGACATTCATACATTCACACATATATCTGCAAGGTTGAATTTAGAAAATCATTGTTCATTTGCATTCATTAATATTTTGTTGACATATTACCCTGTTTTGCAGAGTCGTGTTACCCTCTCTCCAATAGATTGTCAACCTTAAGAAGAAAGTGTACATTCTTTCAACTTCCCCACTGAGTTATCCCTCGTGAATCATTTTGTTTCAGCTTTATTTTCATCTCTTTGTCTAGTTGGAATGGGATGCACGTTTGAGTTTATTTCTCAAAAGGTGTATTATGGTTGACTGTTTTATTCTGGTTATTTCTGGTTTGAACCTATAGGCCCCAGCAGTATTATTATTTGAGTTTCTGTAAGCTTGGAGCCTTGGTTTGAAAATGTGCATTTATTTTGCACGAGAAGAATTTATCTCCTCAACAGGAACGTGTTGCCATTTTCCCAGGAAGCCATATCTCTTTCCCCAGGAAGTTCTATTTCATTCCCAAGGAAGTCATTATTGCAATCCCTCCTCATAGCAGCAAGTGGCAGGAATCTTTATTTTAGCAACATGTGCTTCCCCCAGTAAATCTGATTCTTCCTAAAGAAGATCCAAATTTTGTTACTCCAGTAGATGGTAGCCTTGTCATTATGGAAGGTAGTCTATTGCTGAGATGTTGTTACTCCAATGGATGGTAGCCTTGTCATTATGGAAAGTAGTCTATTGTTGAGATGTTGTTACTCCAATGGATGGTAGCCTTGTCATTATGGAAGGTAGTTTGTTGTTGAGATTTTGTGACTCCAATAGATGGCAGCCTTTTCATTATGGAAGGTAGTTTGTTGTTGAGATTTTGTTACTCCAATAGATGGTAGCCTTTTCATTATGGAAGGCAGTCTGTTGTTGAGATGTTATGACTCCAATAGATGGTAGCCTTGTCATTATAGAAGGTAGTTTGTTACTGATATTTTGTTACTCCAATGGATGGCAGCCTTGTCATTATGGAAGGTAGTTTGTTGTTGATATTTTGTTACTTCAATGGATGGTAGCCTTGTCATTATGGAAGGTAGTCTGTTGTTGAGATGTTGTTACTCCAATGGATGGTAGCCTTGTCATTACGGAAGGTAGTCTGTTGTTGAGATGTTGTTACTCCAATGGATGGTAGCCTTGTCATTATGGAAGGTAATCTGTTGCTGAGATTTTGTTACTCCAATGGATGGTAGCCTTGTCATCATGGAAGGTGGTCTATTGTTGAGATCTTTTTCCGATAAATGGTATCCTTGTCATTATGGAAGGTAGTTCGTCATTGAGCCTCTATTTGTTCCGAAAAACATCATTTGTTCGCAGTCATGAGTACTGAGTATATCTTGAAATTTACTGGTATTATCTTACCATTTCTTTCCCTGGTGGGTCGATGTTACTTTTTTTTGCTATCCCCTCAGTGAGTTGGTAGTTCTCAGTTATTTGTCGATCATTTTTATCCTTTATTGTCTCTCCTCAATCTTTAAGTTGATTACACTGTATCTCCTCTTTGGGCTTTACCTCAATAGAGTCGGGTCTTTTCTTCACCAGTGATTTATTTTCCTGGTCGGGTTTCTCTTTTGATCCTTGTTTCCTTTGCTACATCCCCAGTGGTGTCTTGCGTCCCTTTAGATTTGTTCATCTGCATTCATAATCATAAGCATTACATGGCATCTTAGGGACAAAAATAGGGTTTGTTTTATATTTAAGTATCTTCAATCGCGTCAATACGAAGATGTTTAATCTTCGCATCTCCGGATAGAAGACACTTAAATAAGGGAAATTGTTGTACCCAAATTTTTACCCCTAAGATTCCTCTATCATATCATATCAACTCAATCATAACAATATCACATTAGGGTTGGTTCTTCCTCTTTTTATATCTCCTATCTTTAAGTTTTCTCTTGAGGGATCTCCAAGGACCTTAGTTGTATATTTTGTATATGTGTTGTTGACTAACTTCTAATCAAAATACAAAAAATATTTTTCTTTGTCGTTGTATATTTGTGTTTTGTAGGTACTGAGTCAAAGCATCTGACAAATTAGGTTTTCCGGTATTATTTCCCTAAAATATTTATTTACAAATAAAAATCATTTTAAAAAAATCAATTTTTCACTGTACAATCGATTGCTCCCAGAGTGCAATCGATTGCGCAAAGTGCTTTTTGTGCAATTTTTGAAAAAAAACTCATTGTATAATCGATTGCTCCCAGAGTGCAATCAGTTGCATAGAGTGAAATTTTGAAAAATCAGCAATTTCAAGCTTCTCATTCTTTTGGCTCCAGTTTTTCTTTATTTTTTGAAAGATATATCCTTAATTCAAATTTTGGCTCCAAGAATCAATTACCAAGCCTAATTTCATTTCCAAGCCAAACTTCAAACCACCACTAATCCCAAGTCTAAATGCTATAAATAGAGCCCTCGTTTCATTCATATATCAAGCTTTTTATAGCCAAGTTCACCTTGCTAAAAAATCTCTCATTTCCCTCCATCTACCAAATTCACTCAGCTCTATTTTCAGAAGAAAAAAATAGTAAGCTTTGCATTGAAGCTTACTAATATTTGAGCTAAACCTTCATCCAAACACTTTTTCTTTATCAATTCTTTATATCCAAGCTTGGGAAATTGATTCTTTGGATTGAATTGAAGCAAATTCTTGAAGTTGTTTTGATAATTCTGAAGATCTACCTTTGATAAGTTGGATCTTCATCTTTCACAATGTGATCTCTTGTTGATATTTGGAGTTGATTCATTGAGCATTGTTTTGTGATTCCATTGGTGCTATTTTCTCATGATTTGATGGAATTTTCGTACTCAATTAAATCCATGATCATAAGGTGTTTAATGAAAAGTTTGAACAAGAATTTAGCCTTTTGAAATGTTGATTTTCTGTTTTTCACAGGATGCAATTGATTGCTTCCAGAGTGCAATTGATTGTCACTGAGTGAAATCGATTGCACAAAGACAAAAATGTATTTTCTATCTTGTTTTGGGGCTGTTTTAATCCATCACACTTTTTCTACTCACTCCTTTTCATTGTTGATTTAGATTGCAATTTTAAATGTCCAATTTCTATTTAAATTCAATGAGCTTTGGGTGTAGATGAAGTTGGATAAATGTTCATTAATTCAAATCTACCGAAGAGTTAATTTTTTAATTCATTTTTGGTGCTTTGGATTAATGATATGTTTAGTACTTTAATCTACCAAGATGAGTGATTGAATTTAAAGATGAAAGAAAATTGAGATAGTGATCCAAATTAACTTATCATTCCCCTCCCTCTTCATCTATCCTAATATGAAGTACATAGATTGTTATTGATCGACATCAAAATAGGTGCGACTTCTACATAAGTCCACTTACGATTGCTTAATATAGCGCTAAATTTTGTCCTGATTTGAGAAAATGATCATTTGTGGCCCAAACTTTTGTTTGCAAGCTCAAGTATGTTGATTTGAACCCTTTGATCCAATAACCTTGAGATTCATTGTTAGGATTCTTTGGTTCTACCAATCCTCCAATGGATCTTCATTAATTTTGGTCAAAGATGATCACTTAAACATCATTGATCATTAACTATTGCCTTGAGGATTCTTAAATGGATGATATACTTGACAAAAACCAAATGCAACTTGTTGTTGAGAGGCTTTGGTTCTACCAATCCTCTAATGAGTTCCAAATGCAAGTTTCAAGATGGTCATCCAACTAACCACTAATTTCTAACAATTAACTTTACTTCATAGTTTTATATTATGCACCATTTACTGTAGTATTTATATTTCATGCTATTTTCATCTTTGCTCACTTGAGAATTTACTTTTATGCCATTTTTATTTTGCTCACTTGAGCTTTTCTTTTCCTTTTGAAGATACTTAATAATCAACATGAACCATAAAAATAACTTTAATGATACTTGGACTATTTGGTTACTATCCTTGGCATTATGGAGTATTGGACTTCTTGGACTTAGGAATAGAAACTTTGACCTATGTTGGAGACCTTGTGACTTTAATTGATATTTTTATGGAGTTATTGGGGTTTACCTTAATACATTGGGTTGTTTGTTTGTTTTGTGTGCAGGTTATTGTGATTACATACTTTGTCTGTAATCTTGAATTCATTTGTATACAGTTATTACTCTGCCAAATATTTGAAGACTTAATACATTTAAAGTTTGTTCTTCTCAAGAGGTTTAATATCTTTGCTTGGTTTCAATCCAAAGAATGAGAATTCTATCTTGACTCATAGTGTTAAGTGTTGACTTCTTGTTGGTTAGATGGTTCTTCTCTCTAGCTTTTACCTTATACTTTAGGATAGTCCCTTCATCTCCCCCCATCTTCTTTAATTTCAAAAAATCTTCTCCCTCCTTTTGAAAACTCTTCTTGTTTCTAAACTTGAACCACTTTCATAATAAACTTGGATTTAGGTCCATTCATTTTCAATACATTTTAACAAATAAACTTTAATCAACTTAATAATAGCTTGACATTTTTTGAGAAGACTAAAAGTCAATCAATCTCATTCAAACCATCTTTTCCACTTTGGCTTTTACTTTAACACTTTTCTCAAAAGATTAGACTCTTGTCAATCCTTGTAGTGATGCAAACAACTATACTTCTACAATATTTAGTTAAGTGGGATATTTTCCACTTGGGTGTTGAGTGAGGCATTGTTGATTTTAAAATCCAAGCCATATCCTCCACTTTGATATGATGCAAATTCTCCTTTCTCATGATTGTGGGTAGTAACTATGTTTTCCACGCGGACAATGACGATGATGCCTTATCTCATAAAATTAACCAACACACTTGTGTTTTAAAAATTTTAAAGAGGAACTACGTGTACCCTGATCCCCTATTGCACGGAAGGTGGTACGTAGGAACTAATGGTTCGCAACCGCGGTGGGTGCAAAAATCATAAAACATATTTCTTTTCTCACCACCACATCTATTTATATAGAACATTTTATAGCCAAAATATACAGATTTTACAAAGAGATTCCTGCAGAGTACCGTAGATGTTTAGGGTGTTAATACCTTCCCTTTGCATAACCAACCCCCTTACCTAGAATCTTTCCCTCTCTTTTGGGTTATTCTCTCTTTTCCAATTCCTTTGGAAACAATAAAGCGCAGTGGCGATTTTTATTTTGATCTGTACAAGTCTAGTCAATCCATTGGCTTAGTCTTAAACATTTCTACCGCTACACCTGCCCCTTGGCTAAGTTCAGGAACATCTATTAGAATTGGGCATTCTGAGCTTGGAGATCTTTGACAGTCTGTTCAAGATCCATTTATGCTGAAATAAATAGCAAGAAGATGAGAAAACTTGTCTTGAGAACCCCTGTTATGTAAGGATATGGTATGTAAATGCATATGCATATGCAATGTTTTCAAGGACCTCGTGAGATTTAAATTTGTTAATCCAAAGGAAACAAAGAAACTTAGTAGTAAGTTCAAATTATAACTACCTTTTAGGCTTACAATGAATAAAAGATAGTTAAATTATGAAACTCTTAAGGCCAAAGGAATTAATTCTCCCATGGACGCTTCCTCTTTGTGTTGACATATATATTAAGGCTCTGCTCTTCGTGGAGTCGTTTCGTCAGCTCCAATACTTTCTTCTCACTAGCATAGACACGAGTCTCAAAGGTGTCCCTTTCTTCATTGAGTTGAATCTAGGACTTCTGTAGTTCTTCAAAATCAGTAGGCATATCAGGATGAAGAATGGTATGAGGAATATCTCCTTCAACAACAGGCTCCACAATTAGTGGTAGGATATCAGGATATGGAATTATAAGATTTTGAGCACGATACCACACCCATCTAAGGTAGGGCTCCAAAGGGATGGGGTTCTTATGCCTAAAAGTCTTGCTATCAATCTTATTAATCATGCCCCAAGCACGGATAAACCTTTGACAGTAACCTTAAAGATCGTTCTCGTTGTCGAATATAATACCCTGGATAAACATATCATGAGGACCATCTCTTCGAGCATAACCAAACTGACATAGAGCTAGAGAAGGTTATAAGTGATACCTCCCCTTATTCCAAGGAGTGACACATTATGGAATTCCCAATAGCGGTCAATAATAGTGATTTCCTCTTGAGATCGAGAACACCAATAGATATCTGAATGAGCGAGTGACATCAACCTTTGAGACCACCTCAAACCTTGTTCATTCTTCATCACTGATCAGGGAAGGTGCGAAATAAACTACTTGGAAAGTAAAGGTATGTAACACATGAGAGTCCTCCGCTTCCTCATAGTACGAGTGTGAAGAGAATGCAGAATATCTCCAAGCAAAATAGGCACGGGATTATGAGTAAGAAATATTTTGATGGTGTTCACATCTATGAGTTGGTCCGGATTAGGGAATAGTACCAAACCATAGATCAGCAAATCCAAAATATCTTCAAAAGCATGAAAACTCGTGGCATCTAGAAACAACTGAGCCTTCTCTATCAGAAATTTAGCAAGAAGACCTTTAACTCCATATCTTGCTTCCCAATTAGATATAATGTCTGGTCGCTTCAGATGTAAGGTTGCTGCAATATCTTCAGGTTTTGGAACTTTCTCTAGACCGATGAAGGGTGTCTGATCAAGAATAAGCACACCAAATAGCTTAGAGAACTCTTCCATTATGGGAACCAACTCATAATCCGGGAAGGTAAAATAGTGATGCTTAGGATCAAAGAACTGGAACAGAACACTCATCATGTTTTCTTCAAAACCTGAGGTGACCAAACTAAGTAGATAACCATGCCTTTTTGTAAATTGAGAGTTTTGGGGAACCTTTGAGACTAACTCCTTAAGCTTGGAAGGTGCCCTTACAAAGTTGATTCGGATAGTATTTCTGCGAGCGGAAGCCATGACCTGCCACAAGGGACAAAGATAAATCCCTAGATCCTTGAAACGGTTAGTGAAAATGCTATGATGTCATGATGTTATGTTCATGTTTAAATAAGTAGAAAACATAAACAAATCACATAAGAGCCTTAGGTTTAGAGGCTTGCATGAGGTCCATAGGTAATTACCCTTCCCCATTTAAAGTTAAGTTGGCTTAACCTGTCCTAAAATAGTAACCGCGTTCTAGGTATCTCATATCACCGATCATTCTCGCAGGCTTTATTTTAGCACGGCAACTGGCTTTCCGCCAAAACATTCCGAGAGTCGAATCTCAATGAGCGTAGTATCGAGTATCAACCAACCTTGGACTGCACCTAAGTCTACCATCTCACTACCTTATAATGGCCAAGATGGGTCAATTAAGGTTCTAAAAGTAAGTTAGTGCTAATGACACCATGCGGAAGCCTAATTTTATTAAATATTGTTTTGAATATTTTATATTAATTCGAATTTTTATCGTCGAAATCAGAATTATGTTATTAAGTTGGAATAATAATTAATCGGATTAAATTGGTGGAATTAAGTTTAAGTATAATTTTATTATTAAGCTTAATTATGATATTGGGCTTTAATTAGTGGTGTTGTGTAGTGTTAAGGGGATATGTCAATTAGGCCCATTTGAGTTTACTAAAGATTAAATAAAATTGGAGCATTATATTGAATAAGGGATTAGAGGAAAAAGAGAGGGTAGAGCTATCAGGAAAAAGGAAAGAAAGAAAAGAGGAAATAGGGTTTTGTGAGAGGAGAAGAAGAACAAGGAAATTGCTTCTAGTGCCAAATTCCCTAAAAATTAGGTTAAAGTTTCTTAGAGTTGCACTAAACCCAAGGTAAGGGTGGGGTTTCTTATCCTATAATGGGGCTTATGAGAAATTGTAAGGGTTTGGTGTAGATTGTTTGATTTAATCTGTTGAAATTGACTATAATCGATGAATTGATGCTTTGAATTGTGTGGTAATTGATGTATGTTGATAGCAATGATAAATGGATGTTTTATTGTGTATTATTTCATGAAGTTTGTATCTTTGGAATTGAAACATGATAGATTTTCGTACTGCACTTTACATAATTCGTAAAACTATTTTTCACAGGGTGCAATCGATTGTAGCAGAAGAGCAATCGATTTGCACTGCTTAAAAATTGGGATTTTTGCTTCTGTTTCAGTAAGAAATCAATTTGCAATACAGAGCAATCGATTTGCACTGCTTAAAAACGTGACATCTGGCCTCTGGAACAGGGTGTAATCGATTTGCAGGTTAGTACAATCGATTGCTCACTGTTTGACAGCATTTTTGGAAACTTGAAAATCTATAACTTTTGACTCCGGTGTCGGTTTGATGCACCATTTGGACCGTTGGAAATCTAAAAATATTTTCTACAATGTGGTAATAACTTTGATGATAGTAGACTAATATTTTATTGGAAGGATTCTGATGTGTGTGTGTATGTTGTATGTGTTGAATACTTACTAAAAAACATGAATTCCAGGTGGTATTAAAATGTTAGGCTTCTGACCAATGTTTTTTTCCTTGTTGATGTTTTTGCCATGAAAAGTTGTTGATATGTTGGGTTGTAGGCCTTTGGCCAATGTGAACGGTGTGAATTGTTGTTATGTCGACCGTTGTTATGTTGTTGTCGTTGTTGCGTTGTCGAGTTATAGTTGTTTATATCGTCGCATAGCATAGCATAGCATTAAAGTTGGCCTGGATTGACATGTTCTGAGTTGGAGAAAATGCTCACCTATGTTGGCCTGGATTGGCATGTTCTAAGTTGAAGGCTTTGCCTTATGCCTCGGTAAACTGGAATTTTCTAAGTTGGGAGTTCTGCTCCAATGGTACCATATGCATTTGCATAGTTCAGTCGCATTTGGAGTCGTTGATTTGTTTCTTATTTGGAGTGTTGTCTATGCATGGTGGTGTTATAAGTTGAATTGATGTGCTGGTTAATTATGTTGCTTTATGTTGTTGTATGAAGTGGTGATTTTATATGAACTAATTTCCGATATATTATTTATCATACGTGTTATTATAGTGTTCGATATCTCACCCCACTTATTTAAATGTTTCCCTTTGTTGGTAACGTGCAGGTAATCAAGAAGAATAGTTGTTACCCTCTTCATTATCAAGTCAGTGTCGTCGCTCTGATACGTGGCAATCGGGGGGGATGACCGCTTGATATTTAGTTGTTGATTATTATTTCTGTTGCTGAATCTTTAAGTTGTTTACATGAAGTAATTATTGTCTTGGAGTTGTTTTAGTTGAATAAATATGTTAAGTGAATTGAAGTTGAATATGTATATTCCGCTACTTATCAATAAAAAGTTGTTTGATTTTAAAGAATAAATCAGGTTGTTATCGGTTCATCTGAATTAAGTGTTATGTATTTGTTTTATATGCGATTAAATGAAGTTTGATTTCAAGTTGAAAAATGTAAAATCCTATTTATGTTGAAATCTGATTTTATTATTATTCGCCGGGTAGAAATGGGGTATTACATAAATCACACAAGAGCCTTAGGTTTAGAGGCTTGCATGCTGTCCATAGGTAAGTACCCTTCCCCATTTAAAGTTAAGTTGGCTCAACCTGTCCTAAAATAGTAACCGTGTTCTAGGAATCTCATATCACTGATCATTCTCGCAGGCTTTATTTTAGCAAGGCAGCTGGCTTGCCGCCAAAACATTTCGAGAGTCTAATCTCAATGAGTGTAGCATCGAGTATCAACAAACCTTGTACTGCACAAAAGTCGGCCATATCACTACCTTATAATGGCCAAGATGGGACAATTAAGATTCTAAAAGTAAGTTAGTGCTAATGACACCCTGCGGAAGCCTAATGTTATCCTTGACTGACTCAAGGAACATTAGTACAAACCAAAGTGTCGCACTAACCGTAGCCATCACTTCAACCATATCGATCTACGCCGTATAGTTTTAATGACCTGATGCTACTTACCTAAGGCATCCCTAGATCTGGGTGTAGGATCTCACAAGCAATAACAAACCCAAGAAACCCTTAAATTAAAGCAAACAAAGGAAACAAATGAAGAAGATAAAGTGATCTAACCCTAAGGTAACCCCTCTTTTTTTAGTCTTCCCCGACAGAATCTCCAGTTCTGTAATACGGTGGGAGAACTGACGTTTTTGGTTTTATCCAAATGTACGAATAGCAAGAGTCGCCACCGACTTTTCTTTTATCCAATATTTAGGAAAGGGTGAAAAGAACAGGAAAAACCTTGATAGATTTTGAGTTCGGAGGGTAAGTTATGAAAAGGGAAGGTGTTAGCACCTTTTTCATCTGTAGTTATCTACGGGCTCTTAATTACTAGCTCACTTTTTGAAATTTTCTTTATGTATGTGATTTGTTTGAAAATATTTTTGAAAAGCCAAATTACGGCCAACTTTGTAATGATTCTTGTATCAATCCTGAAGAATGCGTACAAAGTGGTTGAAAATATTTTGTTTGAAAAGTGTAATATGAAGAAATGTTTGTTTGTGAAAAAGGTTGTGAGCAAGCGATTAAAAGTTCCTTACCCACTAAAGGTTGTTCTTATTCTTTTCCTTATCCATTAGAGATAGTGTTATCCATACCATTAGTTGGTAGGTATCCCTATCTATTGGATGTGAAGAGACGGGTGAAGGGTCATCAAATGGTCATAGAAAGCAACGTGTAAGGATACTTTAGCAATTCTAATGGACTATCATCATATTATTTGTAGGAAACAAGGGACAAGATCATTTTTTCGTAGGCAACTCGAGGGACATCGTGGGACTATGATCATTATTCGAAGGGACTATGATGATTTAATTGAAGGTCTTTGCTAAAGTACTTTTACCTTCGAGGGACATGACTATTATTTCGAAAGGCAACAAAGAGAGGTTACCCTAGAGGTGCAAGTGTGAATAGTGATCAGTTCAATTATATTATCTTGAGAAGTTAGGAGTTATCTATCGATTGATTTTATTCTTATCATACAAATCCTATTAGCATGCATCTAATAGTTATTTATACAGGTATAGAAAATATAAGTGTGAAAATTAAATCCCTAAGACTATTACATGGCTTCGGGGCAGTTATAATATTTAATAAAACCTTGCGAGAAATTAAACATTAAGCTATTACAAGTTTTGTACATCCTATTCAATTTGTCTAAGAAAATAAATGACGAAAATAATCAAAAATATTAGAAAGATTATTTTTAAAGTCCTAAAATCTAAAATGTTAGAAATTAATTTTTTGTGTATTTTTGGTTTGATTTTTGAATGACAAAATAAATGGATTTTAAAATCTAAATTAAATAATTAATTAACTATATGAAAACCCTAAATCTAATTGATTAAATAAAAAAAGTTTGTCTAAAATTAAATTAATCTATTAAAAACCTAAATTTTATTTTATTATATTTTTTATGATATTTTTTGGAATAAAATTAGTTAAAAATTAGGTTAAGGCTTGAAAAATCGGGTAAACAAAAAGAATGCCAGTGTTGGGGCTTGAACCCGCGCCATTCCTTTTACCAGTCACCTTTCTTACCAACTGAGCCACCTGTATTTTGTGTTATTGAAACAAGAATTAAATCATATAAAATATAAACGTTAATTTGAATTTCAAACGGGTCAATGAGTGGACCCATGCATGCGTTGTAAGCCAATAAAAAATGATTATGGATGGAGAGAGAGAAACAAATGTTTGACTGGCCAATAACATCACATGAAAATGCCATGTTGTAATACGGTGGAATAAGTTACTTTACTGGTTTTGAATTTTATCGCAAATGTTGCAGTTAGCAAGAGTCGCCACCGACTTTTCTTTTATCCAACAAAGGAAAGGGTAAAAAGAACAGGAAAGACCTTTTTAAAGATTTTGAGTTCGGGGGTAGGTTATGGAAAGGGACGGTGTTCGCACCCTTTCCATCCATAGTTATCTATGGGTTCTTAGTTTCTAGCTCACTTTTGAAAATGCTTTTTGTGTAAGTGTATTTTGAAAAAAAATATTTTGAAAAGACGCCTTAGTGCGGAGAACTTTGTAATGTTTCTCGTGTCGTTGACAACGTATATAAAGTGTTTCTTATCTTTGATAGATATTTAGAAAAAGGGTTTATGTATGTGTGAAAATTTGTTATATTTTTTTTTTGTGAGCAAGCAACTATAAGCGGTCTACCTACTCGAACGGTTCTTGTTCTTTTCCTCTTTTCCTTTAGATAGTGTTCTCCTACTATTAGTCAGTAGGTAGCTCTATCATTGGATGTTTGAGGGACAGGAGAGGGTCATCATACAGTCATGAAGGCAACTCGTAAGATGATTTAGAAATTACCCTAAGGTACAAGATATTTTACCGAGGCAACGTCGAAAGGGTCATCGAGGGACTTATGATCTTATAACCAAAGGGTCTTTGCTAAAATTTCTCACTTTCGAGAGATGTGATTGTTCTTTTTCAAAGGCAACAAGTGGAGGTACCTTAAAGCTGCAAGTGTGCGATTATGTTGTGTTTCAATTATTTGTCTTGGATGTTAGGTTTTCTAGCGTTTTCTTTTAGTCTTTCCGTACAAGCCTATTAGCATACATCTAGCAGTTTAATAAACAAGTGCGAAAAATAAATGCGGGAATTAAGCTACGCTGTTACATCGCTTCGGGATGGGGGGATTACAAACCATAAATGGGGAAAAATGTAAATGTCCTAAATTAAGCTATTACAACCCTTCGTACAGTTACATGATTTATAATAATAATGCAAATAAAATAAATAAACGCGCAGAGAAGAAAAACCCTAAAAAGTTCTGAGTGGTAAAAAAGAAATATTTTTGTTTTTTTTTAGAAAAGGGAATTAAAACATAATAAAATCTAAATTATTTAAATTAGTAAAGAAAAGAAATTAGGTTAATTAATTTTATTTATTTACAAAAAAAAATTAATTTAATATAATTAAATAAAAAAAGTCAAATTGATTTTACCTAAGTCTAAATTAATTTTGATTAATTGATTACGAAAAATTAATTACTAAAAGAAGTTTAAAATGTAATAATAAGAAGGAAAAAAAGGCCTGCAGAAGCAATTTTGGGGGTGCAAGGGTCTGGAATCGCTAGGCCCAATGAGAAACACAGGCGCTACAAAAAAAAGGTTAGGGGGTGCAAAGAAACAAACGAATCCAGGCTCAATTCACAAATCCCAGGACCTGTAAAGAAAATATTAAAAAAACACAAAATAAAAAACCTGGGGATCAAACCCAAGACCTAGAGGGGGAGTGCCTTAAGTGCGTGCTTGCTTCAACTGAGCCATTTTGTTCATTCGTTAGTACAATAAAATAATGACATTATATTTGCAAATGAAGAATATAATCAGCCAAACAAAAGAACGCGCGCGTGGTGGGCCCCTGTTATTTTGAATGGACGGATCAGTGAGTAGGGTTTGGACATGCAAGCCTTTGGCCGGAGTCAACAAAAGTCAGAGACGCTGGAGTCAAACTCCGGTCGTATTCTCCGATCATGCAAAAAAAAAACCTACAAATTCATAAGATTCATGACCAACTAAGAGGCTTATACTACATAAAATCATCCCCCGAGTTCAAATATGGGCTTAAAATAAACAGATAGTCACTGCATCATGTGGTTTGAACACGAATTCGGATCGTGCCCTAACAATGGCATTCTTCAATTCATGTGCCAAAACTTAAAAGAAATGGTTCTAAAACATTCCAAGCATCAGTATGAACATGTATGAATTCTTATAAACAATTTATAACCTGAGAATTAAAAGTTTATGATTGAGAGATTTTACCCAACCATAGTGACTTGGTTCGCGTGTTCTAGGGTGATTTGGGCTTTGGGAAGAACTGGAATGAGTTGCTGGGAGTCTCAGGGACACGTTTTGATGCTAGTTTTTGATTGAGGATGGCTAGAAGGTTAATTTCCGAAATTTGCAACTTTGAGAATTTTCTGAATTTTGAGAGCTTTTGTGATGCAGTCTATGCGTGGTCCTTGCTTCTGAATGTGTTGTGTACTTATAGAGTGGGGGATAGAGTGAACAAATATGGAAAGAAAACAATATATTCATGGCCATGAAATAAGAATCAAACACATTAAGTAGTTGCCATTTTTGAGTGATTCTTGCCCTTTTTGAATGTGTAATGAACCTGGACCATTTGTATTGGTCTTGCACGAATTAATGGGCTTCAAAGTTGATCAAATCAAGCCCATATGCATAGCGCATGATTTTTTGTGATTTTATTTAATTTATTTTGATGTTAAATTAAATAAAATCAAGATAAACATGTTTGAACACCAAAAATTAGGCTCACTAGCTCAAAGTTTCAAAATTGCCCAATTTGAACTTCATGAATTTCTTCAAAATCTCCCAACTTGTGCAACTCATAACTTGCTCAATTATCATCTTTTGTATGTGATATTTGACTTTTTGGAAAACTCAAGATGTCCTCTACAATCTCTATTTTGATCATTTTTGCTTTTGAAGAATTTATCTTGATGTAAGTTGCCTTGACAAAAAAGTGTCTTTTGTTGACTTTTGAAAATGACCTATAATGTATGAGCTCATATCTTCTAAATGAAGCATTTTTTGGACTTGAGTATTGAAGAAAAGTTGTAGAGAATTTAATTTTCTTCAAAATGCGCTTTGATTAGGGAAAAGTTGATGAAGCATGTGAAAGTTATGCCTGTTCAAAGTTCAGCTGACTTCTCCTAAGGAAAACCTAATTTGACAATTCTTGACTTTTGATGATTTGAGAGCTTTCCATGGGGAATCATGATCAACCCTTAATTAAATTATGAATATAACTTAAAAATATTGATATTGACCAAAAATCTTGAAGTTTGACTGTATGTTGACCACAGTTGACTTTTTGATCAATAAAGTTAATTTTCAATCATCTGAGCCATTGACTGAGAAAACTTGTGATGTGAGTCTTGAAACTTGACACGAACCTTATTGAGGACCTATGAAGAACCATGGAAGCCACTTGAGACCTTTGCAATCCAAATTTCCTTGAGAAACTCCAAACCCTAGTTGTAGGCTCTTGAATTAGGAAGGGCATTTGACTGATCATCCCTTGAGATTCTTGAGTACTTGAGGAGCCTTGAAAGAATGTCTTTAGAAGAAAAGTGGAGGGAAATTTTTGGGGTACAACACATGTCATTGTCTTCTTCACTTGGAGAGAGGGCCTCACCGGAGAGCCATCGCAGACCATCATCTTCTTCGACGATGGTTTTTTGAACATAAAATAGAGAAAAATGGAATCCCAACCAGACCTTACCCCCCTAATTCAACCCTTGTGAATCCAATGGTGACCTTAGTTTGACCTGAATCATCCTGTATCATGAGATTCGAAGCTTCAAAAGCTTCATGCGCTAACAATAGCACAACCTTATCTCTGCATTAAAGCTCGCGTCTAATGCATCAAAACTATTCTAAATGACACCATGAACACATATGAATGCACAAAATTAATTTATGCTGCGTAAATAGAAAACTTGAGGTTGAAGAAAATACCAAAATCAGTGAATTCGTCTGAGAGAGTTCTGGGATGCTTTGAGCTTGAGTAAGGATTGGAACAGGCTTTTGGGACCTTTAGGAAGCTGATGTGATGCTTCGTTTCGATTGAAGAAGGCTGCAAATAGGGTTTTGTGTTTGCCCTAGTTCGAAAAACTTTGAGATTTTTTTGAGGGTTCTTGGAGGCAGCCTGTGCGTGTGTCATACCCTAAATTTGACTCACCCTTAAATTATATTTAGGTTTCCTTTAAGTAATTCATATTATATATTTTTTATTTCTATATGGGTGTTGTTTAAAATCAAAAGGAGTGTGTTGACACAAAAAGGACCATCAATATCTCATGGCCCATTAAGTTTTATGTATATACATGGGTTTTTCTTTTTCAAAATTAAAAGGGAGGTGCTTGCTATTAAAGAAACATTGGACCATTTCTAAATCAGAATGGCCCATTTAGATTAAGTTTTTTTTAAAAGCAATTTATTCTTGTTCGAAACCCAATGCAATTAAACCACAAGGCCCGTTTCACTTTTTTGTTTTGAAAAGCATCTTGTTTTACTTGTTGTAACAGGCCCAACATTTAAACCTTCTGGCCCGTTTCCCTTTTGTCTGTTTTAAGAAACATCAACTCCTTAAACATTATTTTTCTTTTCAAAAAACCCTCAAATTAGAAATGTTTGTTGGTTGTTATTGCTGATTTATGAGCAGACCCAATAAGATAAAACAGTTTGGCCCATTACAAGTTTTATGATTTGTTTTGAAAAGAAAATGTTTTAGTTACTTACACTAATTATTATCAGTATTTTTTAAATTAGTTTTATTTTGCTAATTTAAGAAAAAGAAAAAATGTTGTTGTTTCAAAAAACACGAATCACAGCAGATTAATGGCCCAATTGAGTTCCAGTTCAATGAAAGAAAGAAGTGTTTTATTTTTTATTAAAACATAGCATTTTGGACTTGTTAAATTTTGTTTTTGTTTGCTGATAAAAAAACATTCGGCCCAATCCAAACCAAAAAATGTAGGCCCGTTTATTTTAAAAGAAGAAAATTGTTGTTTCAAAAGTGGCCCAAATCAGGGTCACAAACACGTATTGTAGTGATTGAAAATGTGCATGTGTGATAAAAACCGGTATTGTTCTAATCAGAGCCTAAATCAAGAACTAAAATCAAAATCGATTCAAATACAGAAACATTTTAAACGCGGTGATTTCTAGAATAAATTACAAACAACAATTCAAAAAACATCCCTAAATTCTGAAAACCCTAATCAATACAGAATTAAGTTTACAAAAAATTAATCTAATTTCCTAAACTATTCCCTAAATCGTTTCACCTAAAGAGGTTATAAAATCAAAAACAAAGGACAGTAAAGGGGCGGAAAGAAGACAGAGGAAGAGATACAAATCGAAAATTTCACAGGGAAGCTTGTTTTTTCTCCCACTCTTTTCCACCACCGCAAACCGCCGCTCACAACCATTGTCATCTCCGCCGTTACCTGCAAGGAAGGGACGTAAGTGTCAGATCAAAGAAGACGGATGCGAGATCAGGGAGAGGTAGTCATTTAAACTCTTAGCTTAGGATTTATTTGGGGTTTAAGGTTTTTCGTTTTTACTTAGGGGACTAAAACTGGAGAGGGTCGTCGCCGAAAAGTTGGGTAACGGCGCGGCTAGGGTTTTGAGTAGAAGGAAAAATGGTAAATGGAATGAGGAGAGAGAGAAAGGCAGAGTAAAAAAAGATGTATTGAAATAAAATAACAAATTTGTTTGTAAAAAGAATATGTGCCATCTAATAATCTGATGCATACTGCCATTTACTCCCTACCATGCTCCCTCGACCATCAGCTCTTAATCCCCATCAGACAGCCCTCGCATGCAAATCCTTAACCTAAACGGTACCCCCCCCCCCCCACACACACACACACCTGATCTGAACGAATCAAAGCTTTGCTATCTGGACTCAGGCCCTATTATCTGACACCCCCATTTTTCTAATATACATAAAACACGCACCCCCTGCCTCTTGGGCCTAAATTCAGGCCCATGTTATTAGAACCTCCCAATTTTACTACCATAATACAGATTGCACCCCCAGCGAAATTATTATTATTATTATTATTTATCTTTTTTTAATAACTTCATTTATCTATTTATATATTTTTCTGTATTTATGTATATTTATATTTATATTTTTATATTTTTATAATTATAGTATTATGTTATTATTTATTATTTTAAATAATTTAGTATTTTAAAACTCATTTAAAATATAATATTTATTTACATTAAATCATATCTTTTAACCACGTATTTAAAAATATTTCTCACCCTATAAATTAATGTAATATGTTACATCAAAATATTAAAACCCGCATAATTCATCAAACTACTAAATCTGTGATTGCCACGTGGCCAATATTTGGACACATGATGAGGAGACTATATCGGACTTCTTCGCTCTACGTCTTAAAAAAATACTCAAACGAACATAAAAGTTTTTTTTATAATAAATTAATTCAAACAAAAAATTTTTGGAAAGGAATACAAAGTTTTTTAGTCAACTTCGCGCTTAGTTCAAAACCTCCACTATTGACACACTCGGGATAAGTGCGGGGCAAAATTAAAATATTTGCGTAACCCATAAAAAAAATCACAAACAAACCCGCAAACTACGAAATGGGACTTTGATTCCTACTAAGAAGATACGTAGGCATACGAATAAAATCGTGGCGAGTACCTCTAACTAAAATTCAAACCCTTTTCCCTAGGGGTGTTCAAATCCAAACCAATCCAAATAAAAAACCGAAAACCGATCCAAAAAACCAAAAACCGTAAAAAACTGAAAGTTATTGGTTGTGTTTGGATGTTATTTTATGAAAACCGATCGGTTCAGATTGGATTTCGGATGAATTTTTCAAAACCGATCCAAACCAAACTGAACCGCATAAATATATTTTGATACTTATTTACTTTTTATTAGTATGACATGTTATGTGAATTTATTATTAGATGATAATAATTTTTTTAATAATATTTATTAGTTTGGTATAATCTATTTATTTTTATTATTTCAAGCATAATCAATCACTCTCATTTTGTAATATTAACTTTTAATACTATATGTTATATATTATATCAAATCTATGATTTATTAGTAGTTTTATAATATTAATAAAAATATAATGTGTAATTTGGATATTCAAAAACCGATCGAAATTAAACCGCATAAAATTGGATCGGATCAGATTGGATTTTTTAAAATATATCATCCAAAACCGAACCGAACCGTAAGTGAATTAATCTTTGGATCAGATGAATTTTTGCTTTAAAACCGATCCAAACCGAACCGCGAACACCCCTACTTTTCCCCTTATTAATAATTAAAATCCTATTTCCTAAACACCGCACTTCAAAACCTAGTATCCTTGTGAAGAATGTAGATGAGGGGTGCCTAACACCTTCCCCTCCTCTAGAACCGAGTCCAAATCTAGAATCTCTTAACCTTGTAGGGTTTTTCCTTTATACTCCCTTCCATTAGGATAAAAATTAAGGGTGGCGACTTTGATTTAAAGACCAGTTGCAACAGCTAGCGACTCTGCTGGGGACTCAACCCTAGGTTTAGAAGCTTTATCCTTAGTTTTAGGGACTTTAGGGTTTCTTATTTTTGTCTAATTATTTATTTTATTCACTTATTTACTATCATTTTATCTTATTATTACTTATATATGTGGCGGGATTTTAAATTTTGCAAAAGTATTTTCAAAAAAACCTTAAAAAGAAGGTTCGTCTATTAGCTAAGGGGATACATTATCCCTATGAGTTTATGTGACGACTTCGCCTAGAATCGGTGGAATTCCGCAAAAGAAATAAGTCTCAAGAGACATACTCTTGGGAAGTAGGACTTTGGAACGACGCTTATGGCTCTTTGTATAAACCTCAAACTAAAATCTCATGATGAGACCTTTCACGACCTAGAGACGAAAGTTTCGGTCTGCAAAGAGACTCCGCTTAAGGGAGGCCCATGTGTCTTTCCCTCTAGTGTTATTCATGTTACCCTTAAGGAAACCACATTATGGTGAGGGTAGAATATCCATAAAACCAAGATAAGAGCCTACCTTCTAAGGGTTATTGTTCATTAAATCTCATCGTTTAACCTTTTACTCATATATATATATATATATATATATATATATATATATATATATATATATATATATATATATATATATATATATATATATATATATATATATATATATATATATATATATATATATATATATATATATATATATATATATATATACACATCTCTACATTTCAAATGTTCACCATACATCATTTTCTTTTGTTTGTCTTATTCACATGGTACAAAGAAATATATAATAAAAAAAGAGAGTAAAGGTTTTTTGTGAGTATCTGGAAATGAATGCTAAAGGAAAATAACTCGTTCGTATCAATATTGCCAAGCCAGATGTGACTCAAATCAAAATTATAAGGGAAAGATTATCAGAAAGGGCTATGAAAACATTTACTCGTCGCTATGGGGATATTTTGGATTTAACCAAAGTCGAAGTGCATTTGGATGCTATTTATGCTCTAGTACAGTTCTATGATCTTCCGCTGAGATGCTTCACATTTCAAGATTTCCAGTTAGCTCCGACCTTTGAGGAATTGAGTAGAATTTTGAACTTCTCCAAAGAGAAGGCTTATACGGGTATTGGACAAACTGTCGATATTAAAATATTGGCCGAAGGTTTAAGAATCCCTTATCCTGAGTTTTCTCTTAATTATAAGAAAGAAAGAGAAGTGCGAGGAATTAAAAGGTGTTATCTGGAAAGTAAAGCCCTTGATTTGGAAAATAACAAAGAATGGGAATCTTATGTCGACTATCTTAGGCTGCTTATATTTGGTGTTATCTCATTTCCATGCACTATAGACTATATTGACCCTACAACCACTCCAGCTCTGCTTGCTGATATTTACTGCGTTATTCATACACGGTACGAAAAGAAAAGAGGTACCCTAAATTGTTGCATTCCATTTCTAAACTCCTGGTTCTTGACCCACCTTTACAAGGAAAGTTACTTGATTCCGAATCTAACAAGGTATGAATGGCCTCAAAAGTTAAGGTTTCTCACTGCTAGCTCCGTGTTGTGGTATTCCAGGAAGTTAGATATTGGATATATTTTCTATAGTTGAGGGGGTTTTCCTAATGTCCCATTAATCGGATCACAAGGCTGCATCAATTACAATCCCACTCTGGCCCTACCGCAACTGGGGTATCCTTTGGAAGACCAACCTTCGGACGAACAACTCCAGCAATTGATCATTCATGACAATGGTAGAAATGACTGAGAGCTACTCAACAAAATCATACGGGCTTGGAGTAGGGTTGACAAAAGAAAAGCGGAAAGGAAAAATGCAGTGGAAATAGAACCTTACACTCAATGGGTTCTAAACAGGGTGCAAGTTATCAAACTTCCTTTTGATATAGACCTCGAATACAAGAAAGAGGTCCCCTTCACTCATCCTATGTCTTTAGAAGAGGTGGATGATTTTAAAAAAGCACTAAAGCAGGCTCAGAGGGAGAAGGAAGAGTT
Organism: Vicia faba; assembly: GCA_948472305.1. Classification (NCBI taxonomy): domain Eukaryota; kingdom Viridiplantae; phylum Streptophyta; class Magnoliopsida; order Fabales; family Fabaceae; genus Vicia; species Vicia faba. The sequence continues at coordinate 893,271,241 of OX451737.1, forward strand.
AAAGCTCAATCTCTTTAACTTGACCAAAGAGAAAAGACAAATGCAGCCATACTCGAATAGAAAGACCAACAGATTCAAAAAGAACGCGAAGCATTTGAAAAGGAAAGTTTGAAAAGGAAATGTTCGACCGAGGGGCTGTTAAGTGCTACTTTTAATCTGGATTCCCTTAATCATAGGCTAGAAGGTGCTGCTAATGAAATCGAAAACTCGAACAGATGGTATGAAAAAGTCATGCAAGAAAAGAAGGTATTGGAGGAAAAGTTGAGGGCTCAAATCCAAATCTTGGGCCAAGTATCTCTAGATCAAGAAGAAAAATTGAAATACCTCACTACCAGGCTTCAGGATAGCCAAGAGTCAGAAGTTAGAGAGCTCCTTGTGAAAATGAGGGCAGAAAGACATTTGGCCTCGAAAACTGATGAGTATGAGCAAGTATGCCTCTAGTTGGAGGGCCTCCGGAAGGATTTCCTAATACAGCGCAGACTTTATACGGAGCTGAGAGCTCAAAAGATGTATTGGGAAGAGCAGTATACTAAGATTTCCCAAGTAGGAAGGGATAACCACAAGATAATTCCCAACCTCTACGAAGAGTACCGATAATATAAAGATAAGCATGAGAAGCTCACGTTCTTGGCCAACAACCTCATCGAAGAAATTTCAAGAAGCTTAAAGGACGTAGAAAGTGTAATGGTCCCTCTCCCAGAGGATGTTGACAATTTTCTCAAGCTATGCAGGACGATGGTCGATCGTTTCAGAGAAGACCTTTGCAAACGGGCTTAGAAGATTGTTTTCCTTTTGTTTATTTCCTTTCCATCAATTTACTGTTTTGGAATTGTAATATTTTTCAGTATCTTAAATGTATTATCTTTTTAAAAGACAATTGACCTTTCAATAAAAGCATTGTGTATCCTATCTTGTTTGCGTATTCATTTTCCAAATACTCACCAAATAAAGAAGTAAAACCTAATATATATATATATATATATATATACCCAAGTGAATAAGACACGTAAAGCATAAATCTTAACATCATGCATACATAATCATGCACTCATGAAAACATTACATCACATAAGTTTGCCACTCAAAAACTATTTTTTTTAATATTCTCCAGTTGAACCATTGGTAGAAGGAAACCACCACATCCTTGGCCACCGTATCAAACAAGAGCTCGCTAACTAAGAGTCGTGGAACAAATAGAAGAGAATCAAGCAGCTTTCAAAATAGATTTGGAGCAAGTTAAGAGCAACGTCGACTCAATGAGGGGAGATATGAGTCAAGTTCTTTTAGCTTTTAAGAACATCATTGATAGACAAGAAAAAATTCTCGGAATAGTCTTCGAAGAAATAACCCAAGCTATTGGTGCATCGAGGGGTCACCAGCTGAAAAAAGGACTGGAGACAGGGCCACAGAAATCTGGCATGGCTCAACACGAGACGAGACAAGAAACTGAGGGGTTTATCCCACCTCCACCAAAGGCAGGGGCATCTCATACCCTGCAAATTCTGGTTAATCATGCTCACAATTACTTGGACTTACAATACGAAGATCACGATTTAGAGGATGTTAATCAGGCACTGCAGAAAGTGACCAACACCCCTGCTGATGAAAACCTGTTGGCACTGGACTAATACAAAGCTCTAGAAGAATGGTTGGAAGTTATGGAAGGATATGATGCTTTTGACATTGATTCCCTTGAGATGGGTCTCATTTCGGATGTAATAATCCCGCCAAAATTCAAAATACCCGACTTTAGAAGATACAAAGGACACACTTGTCCAAGAAACCACATGCGCATGTACTGTAGGAAAATGCATGCTTACGCTTAGAACCAGAAGTTAATGATTCATTGCTTTCAGGACAGTTTGAGTGGGGCATCACTGGATTGGTATATGCAGTTGGAAAGGATGCATATAAAAACATGGGCAGATCTGGCCAATGCATTCTTTGTGCAATATAAATATAACCTAGATATGGAGCCTACCCGCACACAACTCCATAACTTATCCTAGAAGAAGGGAGAGTCCTTCAAAGAGTACACTCAAAGGTGGAGGGAGATGGCATCTCGTGTGCAACCACCACTTCTGAAGAAAGAGCTGGACGACATGTTCATGGGGTCCCTACAAGGGGTATACTATGAAAAGATGGTAGGAAGTATATCTTCAGGATTTTCTGACCTTGTGACTATTGGAGAAAGGATTGAAACAGAGATAAAGAATTTAAATATTCAAGGGGGTCATCAAGTTCCCCTTTCAATACAAAGAGGTTGGTCCCTAATTTTACGAAAAGGAAGGCAGGTGAAGTTAATGTTGTGGCTTCACAACCAAGAGCACAACAACCATTGATGATTCCGTGAGAGCAGCAGCAACAGAACAAGTTTGACAGACCTCTGAGGAAGTTTGATCCCCTCCCTATGCCACATAGCCAGCTATTACAGCACTTGGTCAAAGCATCTTTGGTAGAGCTCAAACTGCTAGCTCCACCAGCATGGGCACTCCCACCAAGATACGACGCCAATGCTAGATGTGAATATCATGCAAATTCTCTGGTCCATACCCTAGAGAAATGTTGGGCCTTTAGGAATAAGGTTCAAGACTTAGTGGAGGCCCAAGATATTACCTTCGAAAAGTCGAACATCAAATCAAACCCCATGCCTCCGCTTGGTGGTCCCACAATAAATGTGATCGAAGTAGTCACCAACGGTGGGACGGGAAAACAAGCAAAGTCTCTGATAAGACTGTTAAAAGAATATCTATTGGAATGTGGATTCCTTCTTGAACATACAGAAGCTTTCAAAAAAACCTTACAATAATTTGTGGATGAGGGGATAGTCCAATTCGAATTGTACCCTGAAGTTAAGTATATAGCAGCAATTGAAGGAAGTATGAAGAAACCATTGGTAATTCTTTATCAAAAGCCAAATCATGACAAGACTCTCGTGATCCTGTGGGGAGATTCGACATAAACCCCTATAGTAAAGCAAACCCTTAAGATACCAGCAACGCCAAGGACTACGATGGTAATTAAAGGGCCATCTCATATCCCCTACAAAAGTGGCAAGGCAGTACCATGGAGTTATGATCCGGTTGTGTGTGTCAATGGCTCGAAACAAGAATGTGAGCCGTCATCAAGTCAAAAACTTGAAATTTCAAATATATCAGGGACAGGGGGCATAACCCGTAGTGGTCGGGTGTTCGAAACTAAACCATTGGAAAAGAATGACAATGTGTTGAAAAACAAAAACGACTTGTTAACAAAAGAAAAAGGAAAAGCAGTAGAAAAGATGAATCAAGAGCCTGCAAACAAAATCTTCACTAACCAATAGGCCGACGAATTCTTAAAGATAATTAAGAGAAGTGACTATAGGGTAGTGGACCAACTTCACCAAACTCCAACCAATATTTCCATACTCTCATTGATTATCAATTCAGAAGCGCATCAGGATTCTTTGATGAAAGTCTTAAAATCTTCTCATGTCGCATAAGAAATCACTGTGAACCAATTTGATAATGTGGTAGCAAATCTAAAAAATGGGTCCTATTTGGGTTTCAACGACAGTGAGTTACCTCCACAATGCCGAGATCACAATAAAGCACTACACATTTAAATACAGATATCTACTACGAGTCTATCTAGGGTATTTACTGATACCGGTTCTGCCCTCAATGTGTTACCCAAATCTATCCTGATGAAGTTAAAACTAGATGGTGTCGTGATAAGACCGAGTTCCATGATAGTCAAATCTTTCGATGGTTCTCAGAGTACAGTACTCGGAGAAGTAGACCTTCCAGTTAATATTGGTCTGAAACATGTTCTATATCACCTTTCAAGTCATGGACATAGAACCGATGTATACATGTTTACTCGAACGACCTTGGATCTATGCAGCGGGGGCAGTCACTTCGACTTTACATCAAAAATTAAAGTTCTTTGTTGAAGGAATATTGGTCATAATTGGTGGAGAGGAAGACATCTTCGTAAGTCATATTGAGTCCTACAGATATCAGTGTTGATGAAGATTGCATAGCTACACTATTTCAAGTATTGGAGGTTGCTTCAATGATAACCTTCCTGGTACAAAAGGTCAAAAAGCCTACTATGACCTCTTGGAGAGACTTACAAATAGCAGTGAAGAATGGTGACTCGAAAGGCTGGGGAAAGCTCCCTGAAATATCTGAGAAGAAGAACCGTTTTGGCTTGGGTTATGAATCATCGAAGGCTACTATAAAAGGGAAAGCACGGTTTCTACCAATCCAGGAGACCTTCATCAACAAAGGGGTAGAACATGGCGAACAAGTGGCAATGGTGTCCCACAAAAACAACATCAAAAGGGCATCAGATTTCATCCGTGAATCCAGGCGAAGAGTTGAAGAACTGGACAGTTGTGGAGATTCCTGAAATTTTCTTTCCAAAGTAATTGTCTTTGTTTTTTAAAGAACATATGTCAAGCCCGAGGCATAGGGGTTGTTTGTAAGGGTCCCCGTGTGTTTCAATCAATATTCATTATTAATAAAAATGTGTTTTGTATTCAATTAAGATCCTTGTTTTCCTTTTTGCATTTATATTGTATATTTTAAAAATGGCAATACTTTCTCTCATATGCATTTTCCAAATTCACGTACTAAACAAAAACCGCACCAAAACATGACAAATGTGCAGATCCATGCCAAAAATCAGTGATGATGTTATTTCTACTATCCTATATGATTTTGATACTCCCGTCAACCAAGCTGAAGAGGAAGATGTTGAGGATCTTGAACTTTCTAAAGAAGTGGAAAGAAGCATATAACAAAAGGATGACAGTATACAACCATATCAAGAGCCCATTGAGACTATTAATCTTGGCACAGAAGAGGATCCGAAAGAGATCAAGCTAGGGGTAGCATTAGAAGAAAGCGTCAAAGAAAGGTTGATCAAGTTATTACACGAGTATATGGATATATTTTCATGGTACTACAAAGACATGCCAGGGTTGGATACAGACATTGTAGTACACAGATTACCTCTAGAAGGTTGTCCCCCAGTCTGGAAAAATATCAGTAGAACTTGTCCAGATATGTCCAGTAAAATTAAAGAAGAGGTTCTTAAACAATTCGATGCAGGGTTCTTGGAAGTAGTGGACTATCCACCATGGATAGCTAACATTGTGCCAGTACCCAAGAAAGATGGCAAAGTACACATGTGTGTGGATTATCGGGATCTAAACAGAGTAATGCCTAAAGATGACTTCCCGCTAACTCACATATATGTTCTTGTAGACAACACGGCTCAAGCTTCAGTATTCTCATTCATGGATGATTTCTCAGGTTATAACCAGATTAAAATGGCGCCTGAAGACATGGAGAAGACTACCTTCATGACACCTTGGGGCACTTTCTGTTACAAAGTAATTCCATTCGGTTTGAAGAACGCAGGGGCAACCTATCAACGAGCAACAGTGACATTGTTCCATGATATGATTCACAAGGAGGTTGAGGTGTATGTAGATAATATGATCGCCAAATATCATACAGAGGAGGACCATATTATACATTTACAGAAGTTATTTGACCTACTGCGAAGGTTTAAATTAAGGTTGAACCCAAACAAATGTACCTTTGGTGTCAGGTCAGGAAAGTTGTTGGGTTTTATTGTAAGTCAGTGTGGTATCAAAGTGGACCCCGCCAAAGTAAAATCTATACAAGAAATGCCAGCACCAAAGACAGAAAAAGAAATTTGTAGATTATTAGGACGATTGAACTGCATTTCGAGGTTTATATCACACCTAACAGCCACGTGCGAGCCTATATTCAAATTGTTGCGAAAAGATCAAACTGTAATATGGAATGAGGATTTCCATACAGCCTTTGAGACGATAAAGCAATATTTGCAAGAGCCGCCAATATTGATGCCACCAGTTCCGGGAAGACCTCTTATTATGTACCTAACAATACTTGAAGGATCAATGAGATGTGTATTGGGCCAACAAGATGAAATAGGTAGAAGAGCATGCGATCTACTACCTCAGTAAGAAATTCAATGACTATGAAACCAGGTATTCTCTCCTTGAGAAAACTTGTTGTGCACTGGCTTGGGCTACTAAAAGGTTAAGGCAATACATGTTAACACATACCACGTGGCTAATAGCAAGGATATATCCTTTGAAATATGTGTTCGAGAAACCAGCTCTTACAGGAAGGATTGCTCGATGGCAGATGTTATTATCAGAATACGACATACTATATGTTACCCAAAAGGCTATCAAAGGTAGTGTGTTAGATGATCATCTAGCCCATCAACCATTTCTAGAGTATCATCCCATGAAATTTGACTTTCTGGATGAAGATGTTATGGCTATTGATGACTACGAAATACCAGGACCCGATGAAGGACCTTAACTAGGGGCACGTTGGACACTCATGTTCGATGGAGCTTTAAATGCATTGGGACATGGTATCGGGGCAGTCTTAACTTCTCCAAAGAACTATCACAAACCTTATATCGTAAGGTTATGTTTCGACTGCACCAACAATATCGCTGAATATGAAGCTTGCATCCTAGGTCTAGAAGCTGCCATCGATCTTAGAATCAAAAACCTTGAAGTATTCGGAGACTCTGCATCTGTCATATGCCAAGTCAAAGGTTAATGGGACACCAAACACCCAAACTTGATTCCGTATCGGGATCATGTCTTAAAGCTAGCTGCGGAATTCACCGAAATCACTTTCAACCACATCCCGTGAGAAGAAAATCAAATGGCTGATGCTCTAGCAACCTTGTCAGCTATGTTTAAACAACATGGCCCAACCACGAGCCACGCATCACTATCAAAAAATTTGAAGAGCCAGCACACTGCCTCGCTATTGAAGAAGGGTCGGATAACAAGCCTTGGTTCTACGACATCAAGAGATATCTTGAAAAACAAGAATATCCAGAAAATGCCTCTATCATCGACAAATGAACATTGCGAAGACTAGAATCAAAATTCTTTCTAAATGGTAATGTACTATACAAAAGAAATTACAATATGGTACTACTCAGGTGCATGGAGAAACAAGAAGCGGGTACGCTTATGAGGGAAATCCACGAAGGTACTTTTGAAACCCATACAAATGGGCATGCTATGGCAAGAAAAATTCTACGGGCAGGGTATTACTGGTTAACAATGGAATCAGATTGTTATCATTACACAAAAAACTGTCACAAATGCCAAATCTACACCGACAAAATGAATGTACCACCTACTCCTCTAAATGTCATGATCTCTCCTTGGCCGTTCTCAATATGGGGGATTGATATGATAGGTATGATCGAACCGAAGGCGTCTAACGGGCACCGATTTATACTAGTCGACATCGATTACTTTACAAAATGGGTAGAGGTAGCATCATACGCAAACATGACAAGCCAAATGGTCACTCATTTCATCAAGAAAAATATCATATGCAGATATGGGGTTCCAACCAAGATCATAGTTGATAATGGGTCCAATCTGAATAACAAAATGATGAAAGAATTATGAAATGACTTCAAGATCGAGCATCATAATTCCTTACCATATCGACTCAAGATGAATGGGGCCGTCGAAGCTGCAAACAAGAATATCAATAAAATCATTTAGAAAATGGTGAAGACATACACAGATTAGAATTAAATACTTCCCTTTTCTTTACACGGCTATCGTACCTCTGTACGCATGTCAACAGGTGCAACTCCTTTTTCTCTGATATACGACATGGAGGCAGTACTCCCAGTTGAGATAGAAATTTTGTCACTCCGAGTACTAATGGAAACAAAGCTTGAAGAAATCGAGTGGGTTCAAACACGACTTGATCAGCTCAACCTCATTCAAGAGAAACGTTTGACATTTGTGTGCCACGGTCAATTATATCAGAAACGAATAAAGAAAGCCTTCGACAAGAAAGTTTATCCTCGCGTATTTAAAGAAGGAGATCTAGTATTGAAGAAGATCATGTTACCTCATCTTGATTCACGTGGAAAATGGACACCTAACTACGAGGGTACATTTATGGTAAAAATGGCATTCTCCCGTGGTGGTCTTATCCTTACAACAATGGATGGGGAAAAACTACCACATCCGGAAAATACAGATGCATTCAATAAATACTATGTATAAGAAAGCTCTCTAAGCACGACCCCTAAAAAGGAGACTTAGGCAAAAAGGAGCGTCCCAGTGGATTGAAAACCCTAAAAAGGCTATCCAGGCAAAAATTAGGGACATACCAAAAAAATTATCCTGGTGGATTGAAAACCCGAAAGGGCGATCCAGGAAAAAATTAGGGATTTCATTCAAAGAAATAAAGAACAAAAAGACTCTAATATAAGAACCACGACTATGAACCACGAAGGAAAGGATTAGTTTAAATCGTCTGACTCAAAAGTAAAGAAGATTGGAGCTATCAAGAGAATATTGGGGAAAATAACAGTAGCAATCATCATTTCCTTTTCTATTTACAGCTTGTTATCAAAACTTTTTGTAATTACCTCTTTCGAGGGATTGCATCTTGTACACTTTCCTGTTCAGAGGCATATTTATCAATAAAAATGTTGAATTTTTCTTCGAATATTTCGATTGTGTTTTTTTCTTTTTTTGACTTGTTTGCAAAATACTATAATTATTTTTTTAAAATATTGTTTGAAATCATTTGGGGGAATTGACATACCAAATAAAAAGCATCTGATAAAACTTCAAAAAACATTTTGGTTAGAAGAACATTGAAGGAAAATCCACGCATGCGTCCATGTTGATAGTTGTGGTTGAGGACGACACAATCGACCTCATCATGAATTTGGTGTTATGCACGTTGATAGTTATGGTTGAGGACGACACAACCGAATGCATCTTAAATTTAGGGTATATTCGCTTCATGTTGATAGTTGTGGTTCAGGACGATACAACCAACTGCATCGTGAATTTGGGGTATATTTGTTTCATGTTGATAGTTGTGATTGAGGACGACATAACCGACTTTATCTTGGATTTGGTGTTCTTCACGTTGATAGTTATGGTTGAGGAAGACACAAGTGACTTCATTGTAAATTTGGGGTATATTCGCTTCACATTGATAGTTGTGGTTGAGGACGACACAATCTACTTCATCATGAATTTGGTGTTCTGCGTGTTGATAGTTGTGGTTGAGGATGACACAACCGACTACATCGTGAATTTAGGGTAAATTCACTTCAGGTTGATAGTTGTGGTTGAGGACGACACAACCGACTGCATCATGAATTTGGTGTTCTGCATGTTGATAGTTGTGGTTGAGGATGACACAACCGACTACATTGTGAATTTTGGGTATATTCGCTTCATGTTGATAGTTGTGGTTGAGGACGGCACAACCATCTTCATCATGAATTTGGTGTTCTGCATGTTGATGGTTGTGGTTGAGGGCGGCACAACCAATACCATCAAGAAATTTTAAGTTCCATCACTTCCAACTTAACATATTCCACCCGGCTATCGAGTCCCAATAAATATGCAAAATTCTATGAGCCCTGAAGGTACTGACGGTTCATCTGCATCGTCATGTCTAGAGTTAAAATTTGGTTCAAATACTGGTAGGTTGATGCATCATCATCTACACCTATTCTTCACACACAGAGGAACACTGTACAACATATCCATATAATTCTTTCAGGAAAATTTTGAGGTCTTCCAATATTTAATAAACTTTGGTTCAAACATGCAAGACCTGCGCATTCTCACATTATTCAATTGAAAGACGATTAAATAGGGGCCACTGTCATACCCCAAATTTTCCCCAACCTTAAATTATATTTAGGTTTCCTTTAAGTAATTCATATTTTTTTTTCTATATGGGTGGTGTTTAAAATCAAAAGGAGTGTGTTGACACAAAATGAACCATCAATATCTGATGGCCCAGTAAGTTTTATGTATATACATAGGTTTTTCTTTTTCAAAATTAAAAGGGAGGTGTTTGCTATTAAAGAAACATTGGGTCATTTCTAAATCAGAATGGCCCATTTAGATTAAGTTTGTTTAAAATAAATCTATTCTTGTTTGAAACCCAATGCAATTAAACCACAAGGCCCATTTCACTTTTTTGTTTTGAAAAGCATCTTGTTTTACTTGTTGTAATAGGCCCGGCATTTAAACCTTTTGGCTCGTTTCCCTTTTATCTGTTTTAAGAAACATCAACTTCTTAAACATTATATTTCTTTTTAAAAAACACTCAAATTAGAAATGGTTGTTGGTTGGTATTGCAGATTTACGAGCAGGCCCAATAAGATAAACAGTTTGGCCCATTACAAGTTTTTTGATTTGTTTTGAAAAGAAAATGTTTTAGTTACTTACACTAATTATTATCATTATTTTTTAAATTATTTTTATTTTGCTAATTTAAGAAAAATAAAAAATGTTGTTGTTTCAAAAAACACGAAGCCTGTCAGATTAATGGCCCAATTTAGTTTCAGCTCAATAAAAAAAAAGAAGTATTTAATTTTTTATTAAAACATTGCATTTTGTACTTGTTAAATTTTGTTTTTGTTTGCTGATAAAAAAACATACGGCCCAATCCAAACCAAAAAACGTAGGCCCATTTAATTTAAAAGAAGAAAATTGTTGTTTCAAAAGTGGCCCAAATTAGGGTCACAAACATGTATTGTAGCGATTAAAATCGTGCGCGTGTGATAAAAATCGGTATTATTCTAATCAGAGCCTAAATCAAGAACTAAAATCAAAATCGATTCAAATACAGAAACATTTTAAACGCAGTGATTTCCAGAAAACATTTCAGACAACAATTCAAAAAACATTCCTAAATTCTAAAAACCCTAATCAATACAGAATTAAGTTTACAAACAATTCAACTAATTTCCTAAACTATTCCCTAAATCTTTTCACCTAAGGAGGCTACAAAATCAAAAACAAAAGGACAGTAAACGTGACAGAGAGAAGACAGAGGAAGAGATAAAAATCGAAAATATTATAGAGAAGCATTTTTTCTCTCAGTCTCTGCCCTCACAACAAACCCCCACCGCGAACCTCCGCTCACAACCACCGCTATCGTTGTCGTTACCTCCAAGGAAGAGACGTAAGGGTCAGATCGAAGAAGATGGACACGAGATCACGAAGAGGTAGTCGTTTAAACTCTTAGCTTAGGATTTATTTGGGGTTTTGGGTGTTTAATTTTTACTTAGGAGACTGGAACCGGATAGGTTGTCGCTGAAAAGTTGGGTAACAACGCCGCTAGGGTTTTGAGAAGAAGGAAGAATGGTAGATGGAACGAGGAGAGAGAGAAAGGCTGAGTAAAAAAAGATGTATTGAAATAAAATAACAAATTTGTTTGTAAAACAAATATGTTCCATCTAATAATCCAATGCATATTTCCCTTTACTCCCTACCATGCTCCCTCGACCATCACCTCTTGATCCCCATCACACGCGCCTCACACGCGAATCCATAACCTAAACGGTACGTCCCCCCACACTTGATCTGAACGGATCAAAGGTGTGATATCTGGACTAAGGCCCTACTATCTTACACCCCCATTTTTTCTACTATACATAAAACACGCACCCCCTGCCTCATGGGCCTGAATTCAATATCTGAATTCACGCCCATGTTATTAGAACCTCCCAATTTTGCTACCATAATACAAATTGCACCCCCAGCGAAATTATTATTATTATTTATTTTTCTTTTTTTATAACTTCATTTATCTATTTATTTATTTTTCTGTATTTATATATATTTATATTTATATTTTTATAATTATAATATTATGTTATTATTTATTATTATAAATAATTTAGTATTTTAAAACTCATTTAAAATATAGTATTCATTTACATTAAATCATATCTTTTAACCACGTATTTAATAACATTTCTCACCCAATAAATTAATGTAATATGTTACATCAAAATATTAAAACCCGCGTAATTCATCAAACTACTACATCTGCGAGTGGCATGTGGCCAATATCTGGACACGTGATGAGGAGACTATATCGAACTCCTTCGCTCTACGTCTTTAAAAAATACTCAAACGAACATCAAAGTTTTTTTTATAATAAATTAATTCAAACATTAAATTTTTGGAAAGGAATACAAAGTTTTTTAGTCAACTTTGCGCTTAGTTAAAAACCTCTTCTATTCAGACATTCGGGCTAAGTGCGGGGGAAAATTAAAATATCTACGTAACCCATAAAAAACACACAAACAAACCCGCGAACTACGAAATGGGACTCTGATTCCTCCTAAGAGTATAAATAGGCATACGAATAAAATCGTGGTGAGTCCCCCAAACTAAAATTCAAACCCTTTTTCCCCTATTAATAATTAAAACCCTATTTTCTAAACATCGCGCTTCAAAACCTAGTATCCTTACGAACAACGTAGATGAGGGGTGCCTAACACCTTCCCCTCGTCTAGAACCGAGTCCAAATCTAGAATCTCTTAACCTTGTAGGGTTATTCCTTTATACTCCCTTCCATTAGGATAAAAATTAAGGGTGGCGACTATGATTTAAAAACCAGTTGCAACAGCGTGTACCTTGTGATCTGATGTTGTGTGTATTTATAAGATAGTGCATTAGGTCAAGATATATGGAAAGAATCTTGTGTAATCAAAGTCAAATCAAACAAGAATAAAACATGTTTTTCAAGCTTCCATATTTGAAGATTCTTTCCTTATTTGATCACATGATTTTGCAAGTTAGATATGTGATCTTGGGCTTCAAAATGATCCAAAACAAAAGCCCACATGCCTTGGTCCATTAATTTAATATTTTATTTGATTTATTTTGCTTTTAAATGAATAAAAATCAAAATAAATAAAATAAAAATAAAAGATAACGCATGAATGGACTTATGGATATTTAAACATGTCATGAACATGTTTGAACCTAAAAACTTAGGCCCATTAGCCCAAAAATGCAATTTTGCTCAAAGTGGACTTCATGCATTTTCTCAAAATTACTCAACTTGCACCAATCATAACTATCTTAATTTTTGTCATATGAAGTTGATCCTTGACTTTTAGAAAAGCCCAAGATGTATCCCACAACTCTCATGTTGGTAATTTTTTCATTTGAAGTCTTTAACATTTTGTAAATTGCTTTGACAAAAATGTCTTTTCTGTTGACTTTCAAATGACCTGTAATGTTTTGGCTCATATCTCTCAAATGAAGCATTTTTTGGACTTGAGCTTAGAGAGACAAAGTTGTAGAGAATTGAATTTCCAAAAAAATGGGATTTGCTTTAGAAATTTCTCATGAAGTATGTAAAAGTTATACTTGGTCAAAGTTTAGTTGACCTCTCCTATAGGAAACCCTAATTTAGTAACTTTTGACTTTTGATGAATCTTGAGTTTTCTTGATGAATAAAGATCAACCCTTGATCAAATGATGAATATGACTTCAAAATCTTGATGTTGACCAAAAATCTTGAGTTTTGATTATATGTTGACCACAGTTGACTTTTTATCCAATACAATTGATTTTCAATCATCTGAGCAATTGATTGAGCAAATTTGTGATGCAAGGCTTGAAACTTTTCATGAGGGTACCTTGAAGCATATGAGGAATCATGGAATCCACTTGAGGCATTAGAAGCTCAAATTTCTTTGAGAAACACAAAACCTTAGGTGTATGTCAATTGCTTAGGAGAGGTGCTTGTATGCTCAAACCCTTGAGTATTCATGAGCAATTGAGAACCCTAGGAGCATGAGGAGGTGTCTTGTATCAATTGTCTTTAAAAAATGGGAGGGAAAATTTTGGGGTACAACAGTATCACTACTTAAGCATACTCTAAAGATAAGGAAAGACTAGCTCAAAACCAAACCCTAACATGTTCCTAAAGGTGGGTGAAGCACAAGAAATGGATAGATGAAGAAGGAATGTGTTTAGATGGTTATAAAGCATAAAAGTCAGTAGCAAATGATCTCTAAGATCACACATTCAAACAACACAATCATAGGGGAAATAATGCATACATAACACACAAAAGAAATGAAAAAAGGTGGCAAGAAAGCAATTAACAAGTAAATACCAAAAGAAGAGATCATAATTGAAGAATTATGCAATTAGTGACTTCTATAGTAAGTTAACTCAAGACGAGACTCAAGAGTAACCAAGTAAGAAGTTGAAACTTCATACATAAGAAAACACCTAGTTGATGAACAAAACCATCTAATGATGGATAATACTTGCCTTAAATAAAATGAGGTTGATAAAACTCAAGTAATAGTGCAATGACATCGTGTATATAATAGGGTGACGATGAAACCCTTACAAGATATGAAGCATGAATTTAAAACCTCAAGAATTGTAAACAAGATGACATACTCAAGTATCATGATATGGTAAAGTATAGTCCCTTTGATGCATGAAATCAATATGATCTAAATAAATCAAAGTAAATGTTCTTAGATGTTATGGGAAGTAACCAACATCCAGATACATTCATGGGACATGCCACAAAATCTCATGAGGCAATGATTACACAATGATGCTCAAAACACAAGTAGAAAAGTGAATATAGCTTCTTATGTATCACCATGTTGGTTAGCAAGTGAGTTCTTAACCAAGGATCAAGGAAGCATGAGAAATGATATTAGGAGAGAGGTTAAGATAAAAGCTTAAACACAAAAATATTAGACTCAGAGTCCTCAAGAAAGATACATCACACATCACACATAAATTAGGTCAAAACAAAGAATGTGGCTCCTAACTTGTCATCATGATGAATTGACAATGAAATGTAATCAAAAAATAAAAGGAGCATTGATTTATAGATCATAATACATGAGGTTATAATTATAATTAAATGGATTTCAACCTTTTTGGACCAATGATACTCAACTGGAAATGTACAAACACATTCTCCTAAACCATGATCACAAAAGATAAGTAAATGGCTTCTAAATAAAGGTGAGATGTTAGATCACTTTAATGGTTCATAGACATGAACTCAAGGCTCCAAACATGCTAATTAGAATAAGAGAAATAATAAGGAACTTGATTCCTTATAAGTTGTACAGGTGCGTGCCTTGTATCTCAAGCAACAAAGAAGTAAGTTCAAAATAGTAAGGCAAAAGTTCAACATGATAAGTATGGATAAAGGTTAATATAATTAGTTCAATTTATTCTAAAACCCTAAAGGGGTTCTCCTTGAACTTATCACTCCCCAATCATGGATCAATACACAAAGGAATTCAACAAAGTGGCTCCAAATGTTAACAAAAATACCAATGATCACATACAATGTTTAAATCAAAGAAAAAATAAGAAAAGGATAAATATACTCAAACAAAAATAATTCAAGCATCTTAAAACCATCAAAAGTCAGAATCAAGTATTACCACACATTCAAAGTTTGAGAAAAATAGAAAATGGAATTAAAAGATGGAGACTAGCTCCACAATGTATCCAAACAAACACACTTAACAAACAAATTTCAAATAAAAGCAAATTGATCAAGAAAAATGGGGGGGGGGGGGGGGGGAAATTATCCAAGTATCACAAAACATCCCTGAATATCGAAATATTTTTTCACATTTTTATATCAAGGAAAAGTTAAAAATAAAATTCAAATAGCAAGACTAGTTATAAACAAAGCCAAACTAGACACATTTCACCATAAAATGGATAAAACATGTCAAAACAGAAAATAAAAATGAACAACAATTATCATGATGTTTACAACATACATAAGTATGTCAAACATATTTTTCCATATTTTTTATGTCAATATAATATTTAAAAATTAAATCAAAACTTGGACATTAGACATGAAAGGCATTCAATGAAGCCCACTTGACAAGCAATTTTCAAACAGTGATAAAATCAATATGAAAAATTATTTACAAATCATTTTTTGTGTCTAAATTCATCCAAAAACATCCACAAATTTATTTGGAATTTTAAGATCAAGGAAAGATAGAAAATAAAGGTGAAACTTCTAACCAAAGCAATAAAAAGACCAAAATATATGTTCATTTTTAACAATTTTTAGCATAAACCAAAATATAAAATAAAAATGGTTAAAAAATACCATAATCATCTATGCACATAAAAATACATGAAAAATATTTTTGTATATTTTTTAGATTAAGGGCTCTATTAAAATAAAATCAAAATTTAATCTAAATCAAAAGTTTAAAGAAAATGATGCATTCAACTAATTGTTTTAATTAATGCACCATGAAAATTATAAAAATAAAATAAAAATTATTTTTATAAAATAGACCTAAAAATAGACTTGTCATATTTTTTTGATAATTTTTGGATGGGTAAAAATATTAAAATAAAAATAGAGAAATTAATTGGAATAAAAAGAAAATTCAAAAGAAGAACATATCTACTACACCTAATATTTATCAAAAGCGTTGTAAAAGAACCTTGAGCATGCTAAATAAAAAACGGACATGTGGTCATATCTGTCAACGAAACCCTAAAACACTTTTATCAAACAGTTTCACAAGCAATGTTTAGAGCTTTATATCTCTCTGAATACTCCATGAAATCGAGTGAAATCAAAATCAAAAGTGTAGATCTCGTGACATAGAAAACCATAGGATCAATTAATTCATCAAACGATCATTGAATCATGAAGAAAATTGCATGCAAAGTCACAGATTCAAACATTTTTTCAAAAATTCAAAATGAAAAAACAAGTTCAGAAATCAATAATCCATATACTTCACACCTATTATGCGGCCAGCTAATGCACATGAACATGTATGAAACATCATAAAGCCAGAGGAAACATGGATACAAGCATGAAAGATATGGTTATGAAGTCCTTACCTTGGTGGAATAAATCTACAACTGCTTGAGCTCAAATAAAGAGCTAGAAACCCAGAGATCCTCTTCTGCAAGCATCAGAGATCTTGAACTGAAAGAGAATAGAGGACAGGAACTTGAGATTTATAAGACTCGAAGCAAAATTTTGAAGAGAAGAGAAATTTTGAATTTTATTTTTGAGTGTAGTATTGAGTATGTCCGCAAATAGAGAGAGTGGGGTGCTTATAAAGAGTTAAGAATGAGAGGGTAGTGAGGTTTTTGTGCTCTCAAGACAGTTGGAGGCCATATTTGATAATTTTGTCAAAAGGAGAATGAACCATGGTGATTTGAGTTTCATGCCTTATTATTGAGAATTTATGTGTGTTTTGGTTGGTAAATGATGTCACAAAAAAGGTGTGAGAAGGATAGTGGAAAGCATCAGCACATGGGGAAGATATTTCTCATTTTGTAATCTTACCAAATTTGGCAAGAATTCCATAATATATGCATGGTGCGTGTGAGTTGTGTTTGGCCAAATGAAGTAAAGGAAAAAGGTGAAATGTGTGTGAATAGAGAGTGTACAAAGTTTCTGCAGCCAAACTTCACTCAATTGTATAAAAAAATACAAATTGTTGCTACTTAGGTCAAGCATGGTAAAACAACCAGCTGAACATATCATCGAGATGAAATAAATGATGTTACCATTGAACATATTTTATCCCACAGGAAGGGAAAGATAAACATTGATTAAACCTGAGAAGGGTGAAATCACGATCAAACAACTGAGAGATCGGGTAAAGGGGTCTGTTACGCGAGGGGAAGGTATTAGCACCTCACACGCCCGTAGTACTCTACGGTATCCACTCTTGTTGTTCTAATAAAGGGGTGTGTTCAAATCTAAGCTTACAAGCTAAAATAAAAATAAAAAGAGGGAATGCAAGCAAAGAAGAAACCATGAGGAAAAGAAGGAAATACTTACAAATATTCGCTCGGCTGAGCCCCGTGACCAGATGCCTATGTATTTGTTTTAAGGAATCAGAGCGTTGTAGTTCAGCTCAATAGTTTTCAGTTTGTTTTGTGTTTTTTAATGAACAGTATTAATTTTGTCTTATGCCGCAACTCGACCTTTGGAGATTCACGTGTCAACACAGAAGTGAATTAACATGTTCTTTTGAAAAGTTTGAAAGAAAGGGCCCGAAGGCGAAAAGATATTGCATTGGTTGATATTTTTTTACCTTGAAAAAGGATTTGAAAGTTGTTATATTTTTTATGCATTTTCCAGAAAAAAGGGGTTTAAGTTTTAATGCAAAAAGAAACAAAAACAACTAAGAGAGACTAACCTAAATTTATCCCTAATGTTATCATACAATGATTGGTCCTAAGATTGAGTTTTGAAAGGGAAATCTCTACCCTATGTTAGCAGGCATGGATACATATCCTAATGTCTAGCTTGAAAGCTACCCTAATCGAACGGTCCTAAGGGTCATGAGTAGCACACGCAAACTCAATCCAAAATGCCTAACCAAGATATTGCGCATCGAGGTAGGAAACAGGAATCTTTAGCCAAGGGGTCATATCAACCGAAGCAAAAAAACGGGGTAGGATACGGGAAGCTTTATCCAAGGGGTCATATAAACCAAGGCAAATAAGTTATATGTGGGAACAAAATCTGTACCACGGCATCGTATTACCAGGAAAGAAGAGTAAGGGGGGAAAATGATAAACATGGAGCGTCAACATCGACCAACGTGAGATCAAGAGAAAAAAATGGAGATTAGAACAATGAAATTTTGCACATAGAAGCATAAAAAAAATTTGCACTAAGAACAAAATCAAAATTCGGCATTAAACGGTAAAAATGCGTTTTATGAAATTAGGCGTCTAGAAAAAGTTACTCAGAATGGAATGAAATTTACACGGTAATCTATAAACATGCCCAGGAATCCAAATCTGTAATCGGTTTGGTCAAAAACATAGTGGAAGCATGACTTTCGCGCACACTCGGTTGTGAAAGCGATAAAAAAACATGCTCAAAATATCATGAAATTCGTATGGTGTCTTGAAAACAAAACAATGGTTTCATAAAAATAGGTCATGTGAATTAATTCCAAGTGTAGGTGCTCCGTTTAGGCCATTTTACAATGCAGGACAGAATTGCAGTAAAATGGTCTAAACGGTCAAAATTTTGATCTGAAAGTGCGGAAATCAGTTTTAAATGGTATATAAACATGCGACATAAGTATCTCAAACTTTACCGGTCAAGAGAATAGCGACTTTGTGTTCAAAATGCTCAAAACGGATTAAAATACACAAAAGTCAAATATTGGTTTAACTCTCTAAGTCTATGATTTTTGGCATTGAAAATATGATTTTAAGAGTGCATAGGTCTTGGAAATTAAGCCAACATATGATGTTCATGGAGTTCACAATTGATTCCATAATTGACATTAAGTTGGAAATTCGGTTTTTAAATGTTTAAATGAGTTTTTACAAAATTACCACTCCAAACTCATATCAATCATGCAATTAAACAACAACAAGGCTTCTCTTTGATCACCACAAATCTCAACAAATTTAGACAATTGTTAGAATCAAGCATGCTATGTGTAAAATAAGATCAAGCAAAGCTCATGAAACAAGTTGTAGAAATTATGCATTAAAAGCAATTGATCTCATGAATATCAACACATGAATTGTAGATTCAAGAATCAAAATTAAGCCAATTTTATATCACATCTTCAATTCAACTTCTCCTTGAATTCAAACAACACAACTTCACCGTTCTATCATAAATCTAGCCTATGTCACACCTCTCCATCATCACCATGTCAAAACAAAACTTATACAACTCTAAATTTTCATCTTAATTCAACTTTTATCACATAAGCATTTCATCAAACACGTGATGTGCACTAATTTTGTTCATCAAGAATCAATGTATAATTCCCTAATTCTATGTCCAATTTCCTAACCTTAATCAATATCAACATATAAATTCAAAAACAAATGTTATCACAACCTCAATTTCACAATTCACCAAAATCATGATATAATTCAAGATTCCGTGGAGGTTATGAGGAATCACCTATTGAAGAGAAGAAGAGATTGAAGTAATGATGATGATTGGATCCGGAAATAAGATGGAGAGGAGTTACCGGAGGGAAGCAAATCGTGCTTCACACGATGCGGCGGAGGAGAGAAGAAGGTTGCGGTATCGCGGTGGAGAAGCAGGGAGGAAGCCATATTTTCTGGCAGCGGATCAGAGATTGGAGAGGGAGAGGAGATCTTGTGACTTCTCTTTGAATTTTATTTGAATCTTGTTGAAGATGCTTGAAGGTGATGGTGAATGTTGATGAGTTTGATATTTTTGTATTTTTGATCTTAGAGAGAATGTGTGAATGATTTGAGAGTGTTTGTGAGAGGGAAAATGAAATTATGAGTGTCTTTGGTTTGAGTGAGAATATATTGTGTGGGATAATATGAGAGGGTTTGGTTAATGGGCTTCAAATAACCACAAACAATAGTGCATATTTTTAATTTATCAATGTCTGACATGTTCAGGTCAAATTCGCAAGGGGCTCGGTGCGAAATTCAAAGTCGGAGCATGGAAAAAAATATAGCCAGCGTCAATAAAGACCTAGTGTCAAAATATGAGCTCAATCCGATGAAAGACGAGTGAGATATGAATTTTGGAATATTGAGATATCGACATAAAATCCTTCAGCACCAGTTTTTGCGTCAGTGTCAGACACAAACACTTTTTCAATAAAAAAACGGGTACTTCTCAGAGAATAATCTGGACTCAACTTTGGAAGAAAATTTGTAGATCTCCGAGTCAGTGGCCTCGTGTAAAAACAAGGGCCTTATCCGATAAAACTTGACTGAGTTATAAATTTTCTTGTGAAATGGCAATTAAATTTGATTTTCCTTTTTTTGGTTCAGCAACTGCGTTTTGCAAAACAAACCAAAAACAACGGTCTCCGGAGTACCGTTTGAATTTGGAATATGAATAGAAATTATAGTTTGCAACATTTATGAAATTATGCCAAAAGAACCGTCTCAACACGATAAAAATCAAAGGAGTTACGACTTTTACAATATCGAGAAACTGTGAATTAAAATTCCGATTCAACACAATTATTTCTCCGGTAATCATAATTCTGGGGACTTTCCACAAGGAATCGGCTTTCTGTCTGAAAATAAGAAATGAAGAAAACATATATATGGATTTTTACCAAAAAGAACCACTCCAAAACGGTATTCCAATCAGAAGTTATGAATTTTTGAATGTCCACAAAATTACGGTTCAGTACAGTATTTTCACGGTTTTTTCACTATATCACTTCCAGGAGAATCGCATATTCGGAAGCCTTCCTTAAAGAATTAGATTTTGGTCCAAACATGGGAGTTGGAGAAGACATTAAGACGGTTCCAAAGCTTCATAATCTCCCCAAAACAGTATTCGAATCAGAAGATACGAATTTGAGTATGCGCGCGATGACGGCCAGCAAATAAATTAAGTGTACCGTCTTCAAAGAATTAAAATTCTAGGAGATTTTCTTCACGCAATTAGCTTTTGATCTGGACATGAGAAATGATAACAGAAGCAATACAATCTCAATGCTCAAGGAATCCACTGAAAATACCAAATCGGATGAAAGTTACAAATTTCCAAACACTCGGTGAACAGATAACCAGTCATTAAATCCAAATATTGCTTCAGAGAAAACAAATTATTCTGAGACTTTCTGCGTATAAGTGACTTCTGGTCTGAACATATGAAATAAAGAAAATACCGAGATGGTTCTAATTTCTGGGGAATCATCTCGAAATAGTACTCTGATGGAAAGTTACAAATTTCTAAGCTCAAACCAGCAAAGACGTTGTTTCTGGTTCACATTGCCTCAAGTTCACTGAAACACCCAATTCCTCCACAATTCAGAGTGCATTAAAATACATGAGAGTTTTGATGAAGACATGCTTGGAAATTTCTTGAATAACTTGGAAACTATGCGGAGCACATTAAAATGCGGAAAACCCTGAATTTCTATTTTTGTTGTACTGCTTGGTAAAACACTTGTCTCAGAGCTTGATACCGATAAAATGTCTTGATCCCATGAATATAGATCCAATTAAATGTTTGCATGCATACGATAATAAAATATAAGCCAATTAGAAATAAAATGAAGAGGGTCAATTTTGGGGTACAACAGTTGTCCGTATTCAATCTTCTTTAACCGGAGGGTAAGATTGGAGGTAGCCTTTCGAACAATCAAGGTGAAAAAGGATTGAATACTTAATAGAACCGTAAAATTTGCACTCTGAAGTCAGTCGTGTATTATTTATTTATGGATTTTCTGTATATACTTTTTTTTTGTTTTTTGTGGCTAGTGGTTATCAAGGATAGATGTATGTCAGGTCAAGTTTAGACACATAAAAGAGAGATTAGATATCAAGGAACATGTGTTTGGAGCTGGTAGCGAACACAGACGACAGAGACTATCCGAAGGTAGCCCTATCAAAGATACCAATGATATATATCTGGAGGAAAGGACACATACGAAAGATATCGAATAGACATGTCTGGAGCTTCTAGGGGACACAAGAAAGAGACTGGATGGAAGGAATCTTACGAGGGTATCACGGACATATGTTTGGAGCTGGTAGCGAACACATGACAAAAAAAAAGACTAGAGGAAAGGACTCTATCGGAAATACCGAATATATGTTCGGATTTGGTAGCAAACATACAACGGGAAGGAGACTGAAGGAAAGAAATCTAAACCAAACATGTCAGAGGTACACGTCCGAAGGAAAGGATATATACAAAGAAGACATTGAATGTACATGCCAAGAGTTGGTAGTAGTTATATACAAAAGAGATATATCGAAGAATGCTCTAACAAGGATATCAACATGTCTGGAATCGGTAGCAGACACATATGAAAGATATCGGAAGAAAGGACTCTAACCAAGATATCACGTATACATGTTTGAATTTGGTAGCAGACATAAAATAGGAGAGAGGCCGGAGGAAAGAACTCTAACCAAAGATATCACAACTATATGCTCGAAGTTAGTAGCGAACACATACGAAAGAGGAGGGATGAAAGGACTCTATCGGAGATATCGGGAATATACGTCCGGGGGAAAGGACATATATAAGGAGAGAGGTCGGAGGAAAGGACTCTAACCCAAGGATATCAAGAATATATGTCTGAAAGAAAGGACATATAACCAAAGATATAATAACTATATGTTTGGAGCTGGTAGCAGACATATAACAATAAAGAGACCAGAAGAAACGACCCTTTAAACAAGATACTATAACCACATGTTCGGAGGAAAGAACATATGCGACAAATATCAAATGAAAGGACTATATCGAGGATATCATGAATATATGTTTGGAGTTGGTAGCGAACATATAACAAGAAAGAGACCATAAGAGAGGACTCTTTACAAAGACATCACGAATATATGTTTGGAGTTGGTAGCAAACATATATGAAGGACACCGGAAGAAAGGACTCTATCGGGAATATCAAATACGCATGTCCGGAGTTAGTAGTGGACATAAAAGATAATGGGTATATGCCATGTAAAATTAGACATATACAAACGAGGAAGAGAC
Source organism: Vicia faba (assembly GCA_948472305.1). Taxonomy (NCBI): domain Eukaryota; kingdom Viridiplantae; phylum Streptophyta; class Magnoliopsida; order Fabales; family Fabaceae; genus Vicia; species Vicia faba. The sequence goes on from OX451737.1 coordinate 893,294,621, forward strand.
CGACCGAGGAAGGCTCCAACAAGGAATGCTAACCGAAGATAGACTCCTGGAGAAAGAACACCGATCAAAAGCAAACTTATTGGAGATAAAGTATACATGTCTGGTCTGAGTTAGACACATATAAGAAAGATATCGACCGGAGCTGACTCTAATGAAGGATGTTTGCACAAAGGAGAACCTACAATAACAAAAAGATTAACCGAAGGTAGACTCTTGGGGAAAGAACTTACTTGGGATTCACATTTGTATTGAACTCAAATAGAACGTCAGTCGAAGGCCAACTCGCAACTAGAAAAGAGATTGACTGTAGGACTCTAGACAAAGATTGGCAACACATGTGTTGAACTTTAAGAGATTGGAAATACGCAAGAACTACAAAATCCCTCAGGCCAAAGGCGGAGTGTAATTCTTCAAGAGTGGAAATTATCTGAATTACCACACACCAAGTATGGATACTCAAATACTTGAGAAATAAGAAAGGTTATACACCGACTCTTACTCGCACTCTGCCGGTAAAGCAAACACAGTAGAATAACCAAGGGCTTGCAAGGGAAAGAGAAAACCATAACTTACTGGGAAATGGAAAGCACCAAAGACCCGACTGGTGGTAAGTCAAAATAGACTCCACTGGGAAAACTTGAAAGGATCACCCTAGGCTTACTGCAGAGGTAATTCAAATTTGAACGCATAATAATTTGGTTACTGCAGGTAAACATGATTGGATTATACTTATGCATGTTTGATATTTTTTACTTTTTGGTTGATGAAATGTAATGTTGCGTGTTTAGAGATGCACTGGGGAAAACACGAAAATAATCGACTGCTGAGAAGATAAGAGACTCCCGGACGATTATTCTAGCACATATGATCTTTTGTAGAAAATAATCAATTTTTTTTAACTTTAATGGGGAATCGAGATCTAGAACCATCAGCTTCTAAAGATTGATATCTCTGGGGAAGCAACTTCCTGGAGAGAATACTGCAAAAATAATTTGCAGTTCAGAGAAAATCTTGAACTCTGATCCAACTCTCAACTTCCTGGGGAACAAATTCCTTTGCCTTCTGTTAGTATGAGGAGATCTTCGCTAGGAATGGAAACTTTCTCACGTAGAAATTCTTGATGAAGATAACTTCTACTAAGGATCATATAAATTCTTCAATAAAAATAATTTTACTCAAAACACTTATCTCAGAGCTTGATGCTGATAAAATGCCTTGATCCTATGAGTACAAATCCAATGACATGTACGCATGCATATGGTAATTAAATATAAACCAATTAGAAATAAAATGAAGAGAGAATATTTTGGGGTACAACACATTGTGCACCATATTCATCTCTAGCCTTATCCCTGTATCTCTCTCATCCCTTGATCTTTTGGCTTGAATTTGGCATCTTTAGAAATCCCAGGTGATGGAGATTAATGTTGATGTTGAAACAAAATGGAATGGAATCTTGCAAGCTACTTGAAAATGGGCATGAAGATTGGTTATGCTAGGTTGACCAGGCATGCTCGTGTGCGCTAGCTTCTTGTCATGCTTGGCAACTCAGCTCCAAACACCAAAAACCTTATCTCAATATCTCACTCAGCAATTCACTAAATGAAACAAACTTTAAAGCAAAATTGTAGATCAAACATGGATCTTGATCTTTGGTTTTGATCACCCATCCAAATAATGAATCTTTCAAAGAGAAAAACAATGATGAATGTGTGCCCATAAACTGTTTGATGAAATTCCAGGCCTGGCATGCATGCTTGCTATCAAAATGACATCTTGTGGCTTCAAAACCTAAGCATTATATCTCTCCACAATGCATCAAATGAGATAATCCTTGAATAAAAGTTGAAGAATAAGTTCTAAACTTCACCTTTTATGTTTGGAAATTTTTTATTTGAGTCCAAATGAAACCCTAAAAATGACCATGAAGAAATCTCATTTTACGCACATGACTTGAAATTTTTACTTTGTGTCAAAAAATTTCTAATCCATATAACTTTCTCTCCTTTTACTTTTTAGACTTGAGCTTATAAGGATAAAGTTGAATAACTTTTCTTCCTCTTTCCAACCATGTAAATTTTTCTATTTTTCAATAAAAATGAAGTTATGAATTTTTGAAATTCTGCCTTATGAGTTTCCATACTTAGCAAATTTTCAATTTTCACCAAGATACCTTCATGAACAAGTTAACTTTAAAATCCATCTTTCTCTTGAATTTATTCAACCATAGGCCATATGATGTTGAAACATTATCATTAACCTCAACTTTGACCATAAGTCCACTTGGTCAACAATTGACTTTTGTTGACTTTTGCTCAGATGACTGTTTTACCCCCAATTGATCAATTGGACCACTTCCAATCAAAATTGATGCTCAATTATTCAATAACAGGTTCTCATGGATATATATAGAATCAAGGAATCAAGTTTTGCCCAAAAAATCAAATATTTCCTGATTAAATCCAAAACCCTAATTTTGGTCCCTTGTTCTAGGAGATGATGATCAAACTTTAAAACCTTAATTCCAATGAACATGATGAGATATTCTTTGAATAAAGATGACTCATATGAAAATGAGAGAATATTTATTCATAAATTTGTCCCACACAAGCATCAAACACTTCATTTGGCCAAAACCCTAATCTCAAGAGATGAATAGGAGAACAATGATTAACTTCAATACTCTTGCAATCTTTAATCTTATGATGAACCAATGAGAAAATTCAGATGTCTTGAGGTATAAGAAACCATTTGAACTTGAGTGAATCAAAGATTGAGGGAATGAGACCCTTCTTGCATCGATTGATAACATAACCATCTTTCATAGCTTGCATAGGAACTTGGGAACCAAAATACGTTAATCTTATCACAATGTATGAATGCACATGATGAAACATAAGCCTTTAAAGTTCTAAAAATCAAGAGGGTAAATTTTGGGGTGCAACAGCTGCCCCTATTCAATCATCTTAAACCTGATAAGTGAGAAAGAGCAACAACTTTCAAACATTCAAGGTGGAAGAGGATTGAATACTAAAAGAACCTGAAAGCTTACACTCTTGAATAAGAGAGTAAAGAAACAAGGGTAACTGTATTTTTGTAAGGATGATACCAAGCGCATTGTGTGAACAAGGGGAAGACTTGTGAACACTAAATCTTACTTAATAGTGTCAGATAAAATTGGACTCAAGAGATATACCAAGTAGAAATTGGATTTGATCGACGAGCCAAAAGAGACTGGACTTGAAAAGTAAGTCAAGTAGAGATTGGACTTGCACCAAGAGGATTAGTGGATGTTATACTTTCGAAGGATGTGTTAGGTAAAACTGGAACACATATTACAATAATGAGATAAAACTCAACCTAAGAAGACTAGACAAAACTTGTAACACCCCTTACATATATGTATAGAATAATAAGAAGTGATGTTAAATATGGTACAAGGAAACATACAAATAACTGGAAAAGACATGGAATTAAAACCGCATACAACACAATACAATATCAGAACATATATGAATAACTTGTCCTCAATAATGCAGCAAAAAGATAACTTCTACAAAGGTCTTCCTGCCATCTGCTCGCCTGTAGTCTTCAAACTGACTATCTAGCAATTCTACCACTTATAACCTGTTCCTAAAAAATAATAAGAGGATTTGGGTGAGATTACTAAATCTTAGTGAGTTCCCCCTATCTTATGGGTTAACTCGATTCTACAGGGTGCATACATTAGAACGGATTCACCGAGAACCCGAGTTTTTATCTCACAGTTGGGTGTGTAACACCCTATTTCCCCAACGATAATTTTAATAAAAATCAAAGTAAATTAATATGTGTGCATCAATAACAAATAGGATGTCACATCATTAGACATATTAAATTTTTCTCAGTTAAGATAAAACAGATACATAACACACATTTTGGATGAACCAAAAACATTTCAACATAGTCTTCAAATTTCATATGTATTAAAATAGTAGAAGGAATTCAATAATCATTCTGAAATCTTCAACCATTCATTATAAGTCAACAATGAAATAAATTAAAAGAGAGTTTAAAACACTCCACAAAATCATCAAAAGACATTAATTAAATAAATACAGTCGAGTGTTCATCCCCCCGGTGTTACATATCAGAGCAATGACACTCATTCAATAAGAGAAAGCAACCTCTTCTAGACTCTACAACTTCGCACTACTCCTGGCTATCTGCATGTTGCCCACGTGGAGGCAACATTCAAATAGTAAGGGTGAGATATCATAACAATATAATAAGTTATATAATTATAAGTAAACAATAGTTATCATGTAGAGACTCAAGTTCAACAAATATATTACACCACTTCCACAAGTTCATAATTCAACAATTCAATAATCCAACAATCCAATGATTTGATAATTCAACCAATGTAATGCAACTGACTATGATGCAGAATGCTTGTGGTACCATCAGGGCATAAGCCAACAAATTTCCATATAGGCCAGGGCATAATCCCTCAACGATTTCCAATACAAGCCAGGGCATAAGCCCTTAACATTTGCCATAAAGGCCAGGGCATAAGCCCTCAATGATGCATGAAATGCGACATGCTACAACAAATTTATGCAACCCCAAGTAAAACCATCAACATCATGCCAATTTTAGGCCAACATAATCTTCACAATATTGCAGTATCCATGTAATCCCTTTGCACATCAATGATATAACACCGACACAATTAATCGCAACATTTTGCATTACAACACATACAACATACGCACACGTTAGAATTCTTCTAATAAAAAATTATTATACTATCATCAAAATTATTACCAAAATTTAGAAAATGTTTTTAGCTTTCCAACGGTTCAAACGGTGCGCCAAACAGACACCCGAGGCGAAAGTTATGATTTTTAAAAGTTTTCCAAAAATGTTGTCAGTAGCAGTGGTAACCGGTTACCAAGTTATGGTAACCGGTTACCGCAAGACAGTAACCTTTTCCTTTTCAAGATTTCTCGCGGTAACTGGTCACCCATTTACGGTAATCGGTTACTGCAGAATAGTAGAGAATTGTTTCAAAATACATACAGCGATAACCGGTTATCCACATTTGGTAACCGATTACCCATCGCGAGCAGACCCAAAAACTTGATTTTTCTGCTACGAAACCCCATCTTCTTCACCCAAAAACCTTTTTTCATGAAAGATCAAATGCATCCATTATTCCAAACAATCAACACACATCATATACCAAAATTCTAACGCAAAAAACACATCAATTTCATCAATTATAAGCAATTTCAACAAACAATCTAGCAATTAACCTACACCCAAAACCCTACATTCAAACATTCATTTACCCGCAATTATACCACCTATTCGAGAGTCAAAACCTCACCCTTACCTTAGGTTCTTGGTTGATTCTTGATCTCTACGATGAATCATCTGCCCTAGCTTCCTAGTGTTCTTCTCTTCTTCTCTCTTCTACGCGTCTTTCTCTATTTCTATGTAATGACCTATTCTCTTGTTCTTATTCTAATATATGTATTCCAACAATAATCTAATTATTCCAATTAACTAAATATTTAATTATTATTATAAAATAATAATAATAATCCTAATAATAATATAATAATAATAATAATCACTATTATTACACACACCTCTCATGATTCTACGCATTTAGCCATACACCCACATAACTACACCTCGTCATCTTATATTTTTAAGTAAGAGAATTAGTTCTAATTAAATCAGGGTGTTACAGGGTGAAAATACACAACAACAGTACACCACCATTGGAAGTCCCATAACTATCCAATGAGGCGACAAGAAAACATAATCGACACAAAGCCACAAACAATCGGCGCAAGGCCCGGCACAACAGCCACAAATAATATGCAAACTCGTACCCGTGTATGAGGAATCGAGAAGTATGTTATACCTACTTAACAGACTACACATTCACACCCTCGATGAGTTACTCTCGTGCATCGTATCAAGAGACTAGTACCAACACACTGCATGATGAAACAGATCATTCCTAATTGGAATTCCATCTGCGAAAAGTTAAAATCCAAGGTGACATTGCCTACATGGCGTCTCCTCCCCGTCTATCATCACACCTGCACGTGTGAGCCTATTCGGCACAAAGCCGGCATTAGGTACAAAAACATCGTCTTGACAACACGATCCCACCGGGAGAAATCCTAATGGTTTTGCCTACATGGAACCATTAGAGGTGAGTTAAAACCAAGGATTTTCCTACGTGGAAACTTTTCCTCCCCACCATACAAAGCACGTCGATGTGATCCCCACAAGCAGGGAAATGCCCCAAAGGATCCCCAACTGCACATCGCAATGGTATCTCGGGTGTGTATGATATACCCAGATCACATAGCAAGGTATCCCAAATCACATAGCAAGGCACACACTAAAGATCACACAGCATTAGTGAAATAAAATCCTGGTTCAGTTGCAAACCATCTTTAAGCAAACACAGAGTTTGCTAAGAAAACTTTGACTGACAAAACACGAATTTAAGGGTTATAACACCCATTTTTACATCTCTATTCATCCCAATCTGAACCCCATCATTCAATAAGAATTTAAAACACATAATAGCATCATAAGAACACATATTTCATCATGTAATCAAGCATGCAATGTATTGATCTCAACCTAAACCCTTAACATGCTTTGTTCCCAAATTTATACCCCAAGTTCCTAACTAAAGGAACTCCCCTCATTAAATGAAGATTCTGACTTGGTGATGGGAATAGAGATAATTGCAGCATTATATTTCCATTCTTAATCATGGTTATTCATCCATGGTTGTTAAATCTCCATGCAAATGCAAGAGCTTGATGATGATGGACCTCTCTCCTCCTATCCAACTTTCACATTTCCACTCTTCCATTCTAATCCAAAATATGATTAGCAATTGTTGTTAAAGAGGAGTTATAACCAACAAGTCCCTAAGCCTTTCATTAAGTGGTAAAATGACCATAATGCCCTTTAACTATGCAATATTTACTTATTTTCCACTTTGTTCATTTCTAACCAATTCTTTGGGATCATTAGATTACTAGTAAAAAATATTATATGGAAATGGGAATGGTGCCTTCCAATTACCATTTAACCAATTAAATGATAATTATCGGTGTTAGAGAATCGTAGTATTACAACACTAGACCCTAGAAGAATTTTCCAGAACAAAACTGGAACACATATTGCAATAACGAGATAAAACTCAACACAAGAAGACTAGATAAAACTAGACTCGAAAGATACTAATAGATATCAGATCTGAACGGGTATACCAAAAATAAACTGGTCTCAATCAACATAGGACATATGAAACTGAACTTATACCATTAGCACGCTAGCTGAACCCTCGTGGGATTGAGTAGAGGTTATCGAGATAAAACTCAGCCTTCGGGAGTACTATAAAGAATATGCCAAGTAGAAACTGGTGCGCAAACAAGGTAATAAGATAAAACTCGGCATAAGAGGAACTATATAAGACTATACTCTGAGAAAGTACTAAATAGGACAACAATAAAAAATTGGGTCCTATAGCAAGGTGACGGAAAGTGTGTATATTTCACAAGACACGTGTTGGTCTCAAACCAGAGTAGACAGTGGACGATGTTGAACAAAACCAAGGAATAAAATAGAAAAATAACGAATAAAAATTCAGCTCAAGAAGACTAGATAAAACTGGTCCAAAGATGAGACATAAAATTAGTAGTAAACTCGACTCAAGAAGACTAGCGGTAAAAGCTATTCCAAAGATGAGTACCAGGACAAAACCGGATTGCACGCACATGTAACGAGATAAAACTTGACCTAAGAGCAACTAGATAATACTAGGCTAAACTGAATATCAGGGTAAGACTGGTATTCAGAAGGTTTATCAATAGACATTGAAGTGAACCCTCAAGGGTAGTAAAAACCCAAGAAAATTGCACCAGGGAAAAACTGGACTGTTACCAAAAATAGTGAGTAGACACTCAACCACTTAAATGGTAACATCATAAGGATACTTGTATGGGTTAAAACTATAATACTGAGGATAGAGCGATCTCGTCGGGGATATAATCCAAATTTTAGCAAATCCACTAGGGAAAATAGAAACAATGATGACTTATGTTTCAATGCATGTTTGAATTATTATTATTATTTTCATGGAATAATGTTTCAGTAAGGAATGGAAACAATACACTTTGAGGATGCAATACTATGATGCATGATTCTGCTGGAGAAAAAAGATATAAGGAACTGCTGGAGAGAAGCCCTTGTAAAAGATGAAACTCTGTGGGGAGTAACAAACTGGGTAACCGATAAATACGGGCTACAAATTTTGAGGGAAGTTGCACAAAAAAACTGCAAACTCTTCTGGAGAAGATCAAATTGAAACTGTTAAACTCTGATAAGGTACGTCAAGTGAAGACTGGATATTGTTGGGGAAGACACCAATAATATGGGGCATGTAGGGAATCAAAATTCACCTCTAATTGCTTGAGGAATATTTTATCAACCTTTCGCCTGGGAATGACAGAAACTTGTACAGCTGGGGATATGAAGATCCAAGTTGGATATAAGAGAACTTATGCACAGAACTCTTGCTGGAGAGGAGGTAATCCTGGTGTAAGAAACTCAACTGGGGACTTACTAATGATCTTCAATAAGAACAGGCACTCCAGGGTATGAGAAGCCTCGGGTAAGAAGTCACAATAGCGTACTCCTCTGGTGATATGAAACTTATTAACATCTATGATCGAACTCTACTAGGGAAAAGGGAGAGTCCTTGAACAAGACCTTTCGATGAAACGGCTCAACTAGGGAAATGAACATTTATGAGTAAGAGATCTCCAATAAGGAAACTTTAGTTGGGGAGATAAAATATCTTGAGCAAGAGATCTCAGAAAGTATCCTTTTCTGGGGAGTGAGATAATCCTCAACATGATTTAGCTGGGAAAAATGAATGACTCTCAAATAGATTTGGCTGGTGGATGAGAAATAATTATCATCATACAAAGTCTCAATATAAGCTTTCATTTGGGAGACGAGAGAAAATTCTTAGATAAGAAAATCCGGGTGCAAGCGACTTGTCTGGGAATAAGAAAATTCTCAACCAATACCCTTGGCTGGGGAATGAGGAACTCTACTTTAGTGAATAGACATTCTATAATGAGCACAAAAATCACATATTTGTTGGGGATGTAGATTCTTTACCAAGAAATATCATCAATCTCAAACTAATCAGACAAGGATTCTCCACTTGGCGATGTGCTTTGGAACACTTCCCCTGACTAATCGATGTTGGAAGTGGCTTCAACAACACTTGGGCAATGGACCCCGATTACTCGATGCTTTGAGAGATTATTTAAATCTCGACATAACTTTCCTAGATTGGCAAAACTTTGAGAGATTGAATCTCGACGTGACTGCCCCAGATTGGTGGAATCTTCAAACTTCATTCCCTTTAAAGGTACTCAAATAGTAAAGCATCACACTATTCATACTCATCAAGTTCTTTGGAAGGCATGCCCTTGGATATTATCAATTCTCTTGGGACAAATAACTTTTGATTCAACAGAGTATTCAAGCCTCTCTTCTTTGACAAGATTAAGCTCTTCACTGATGCTCATTTTGTAAACTCCCTTGATGTCAAGCAATTTTTTTGCATGCAGAAGAATATTTATTATGAGAATGATAATTCTAATGCAACACATATGTAAGTCTTGAATTTTTTTATGAAAGTGACATTGCGATTTCTTGTGAATAAATTACTTTTAGAATGCAACCCTACAAACAACTTTTTTGTGAACGGTAAAACGAGCATATGATACCAACACAAATATTTAGAATTCATTTTGGGAGTCACTTAAATGCTATCTTGTTGTAGTATATTTTCGAATTAACACGTGCTTCAGATAGGACTTTCAAGGGTTGTAACGTGGCATGGTTCACGGTTTTTTTTAGAAAAAACAGATTTAAGGCTCAAAAGTTATTTGGTACCCACACATTCTTCATGATGTTCTCCAATCCTAAATTCAACTAACTTGATACGAGCACTCATCTCTCAAGAGGATTTTGTGATGGTTGAGGAACCCACAAGGTTTTTGGACACGACAGTCATTCACCTTTGTTTTTGGTGTCTGATCACACGACTTTGTTCTTTGCTAAGGATTTTATTTTGTAATCTTTTTTCACCTTTCAGGCTTTCCATTTTCTTTCGCTTTCCCTAACTTTTACCTGGACAAATTCTTTTGAATTTTGATTTTGAAGTCCAGCGGGATGCCCTAATTTTTTCCTAAGTCACTTGTTTTCATGTTTTCGACTTAACGAGCTTTCTTTATTTCTTTTTTCTTTTTATTTTTCTTTTTTGGATAAGTCGTCTGATCTTGAGTCATTTTTGACTTGTCAAAAAGATTGTGAATGTATCATTCATTGGTCGGTGAGGGATAACCATTTGTGGTTTCACAGCTTTATGGACCTCTTGATGTGAGGGAATAACCATTGGTTTTTATTTGATTTTTTTCCGACCTCCTAATGCAAGGGATGAGGTGTGGTGATCTTCAAATGGGATACTCCTTTTGAAATTTGAATGCTCTATCAGATTATTTGAACACTACCCTGCCTCTGGGTTTAAAAATGAGGGTCTTTTCTGAAAAGAAAAGAAACTCCTACTTAAAGGCTCAAAGGGGGTAACGAGGGTTTCACTCTCTTATATCTCTGGGGTTTGGGGATTTGAAACAATGCTTCTACATCATCAGCAGGGTCTTACTCAAAAGTATACAAACCAGAGATTTTTGCATTTTTCAATTATCGTCATCCTCCCTTCAATCTTTACCTAAGCAAAAGACTTGGTAGAGTTGGCATCAATATGCAAGAAAATAATTTTATGAGTGATAACAAATGGATGAGTGTAAACAAATGGATTACTTCAAGAAAAACATACTTATTGCATTAAGATTTTTATTCAAAAATAGACAAGTTTCTACATGCAAGCAATGCTTAAACAAACAAGCAAGATTACACATGAAAATGCAGCAAAGAAACCAATGGTTGTCATTGTTGAGGAGACTCGACTCCGTATGGACTTAATGATTCTGACGACCTTCTGAAGTCTTGATGCTTATTTGGGCAAGAGATTTCCCTGTGAATACAACATTCTTTGAATTGATCCAATCTTGGTCCTTGTCTCTGGATAACATATTGTTTTTAACGGAATGGCCAAGTTCCCCAGAAAGATATTCACAGAGAATTCTCTCAAAAGATGGGATGAATGCTTTAGCAAGTGGACTCTCATATTGAATCACCAAGTGTCTTCTACGTCATAGAAGAGATATTCACAACTTGTAATAAGCATATTCTAATGGACAAAAGAAATAATCAGATGATGCATTCGAGGACTCCTTCAACCTCATCTTCTACCACACATAAGTGAAACTTCGATGAGAGAAAGATTCTGAAACGGTTTGCCAAACAGGAATTGTACCTTAGAAAAGATACCAGACAGGTGTTGTACTTTATACTTCAACCCTTGCGGTCCTCAATATCATGAACAAATGCCCTAGAATGGAAGACACACCTAGTATTAGCTTCAAAATCAAAAGACAGGAGGAAGACCCAAAACATGAAGCCTAATCAACTAAACTTCCAACAGACGAGGAAGTAACTAGATGTAAGGCATTGCAATTATATCATCATACTTCTCAGGCTTCTTCTGTCTTTTCTAATAAGCTTTTCCCCATGGACTCGCTTGGGGAACAAACACTGGTTATGAACGAGGAGACCCAAGAACGCCAAGTTGTGGGAAAGATCCACAAAATAACTCGTGATTTGGAAGAGATCCCGCATGATGGGGAGGAATGACAGCTTCTATTGCAACAGCAAGTATAGGATCATTTTCCTTTGCCAACACTATATTCAAAATTTCCATAACCAAACTCATTTGAGTTTCCAACTAACTGTTTTTCTCTCAAGAGTTTTTGATCATAGGCCATGACTGGCATGGCTGGCATATCTACCACAAACAAACCCATTTGAACCTTCATCTCAGTCAATTCCCCGCGAAGTTGTTCCATAACTAATCTATGAGCACAAAGTAGTAATAAGTTAAGTCGGTAATTCTGAAGAGGACATTGAGTCTGAATAAGAATCCTCCACTCTGAGTACCTGTTATGAATGCATGAATATGCATGAGGTGTATGAGTGGGTACAGTGCCATGTTCAATCATTTTCAAGGAACCCACATGCTTTTAATTTTTATTTTAAGCCAGTAAGAAGTGGAAAAGCACAACACAAGGCTCACTAGCATGGTTCTTTGGAAATGGAAAGAATATGTGTATTAAAATGGTGTTAACATATTATGTATGCAAGGACATGAGATCAAGGTTTCCATCTAACTAGATAAGTGTTAAGTTGTTTTCTGAACTAACTAAATATTACAAGATCAAAAGTCTGGCAAGACTTCAGAAAACCATAAGAATCAAGTACCACGTAGATCAGCAACTGTGCGGGATCAAAGCTTCCATAATACTGGACACTGCTGAACTTCCAAAATAAATGGCTATCACAAGGTGGGAAGTCTGAAACAAAAACTGAGAGAACATATAGTCACCAACAAAATCAAAAGTCACCATCGGTACCTGTAACATCAAACCCTCCCCACTCACGAGTGTAGTCTAGGTCAAGGTAAATTCAAGGGTAACTCAAAATCATATGTCCGCCTGGAAGAACTACCATCGTACCATAGACATGAAGGACGGTATCACCCCATTTGTACCTCATTTAAGCATGGCATACATAACCGCACTAGTAGGACCTTCGTACAGTAGCTATCATGCTCCACTTTATTCTTAGTGTTCCTAATGGTTTATAACTCATAGGCTAGGTATTGGGACTTTTATCTCATAGCATCATCCCATCCCAACAGATAAAAAACATAACAACAATATCCAGAGTATAAGAAACCATGAAATAAGATGCAATATATGAAAGAAAATAAACAAATAAATCAATAAATATATAAATAAATAAACACCTAAAGACAAGAAAACAAACACAAGATAGGACTTACTTGCATAGGATTGACCAGCAGTTGGTCAATCTTTCCCCAGCAGAGTCGCCAGCTGTCACGTCTGGGATTTTCATCAAAGTGCGAACAGAGGTGAAAGACAGAAGAGTCTCCATCAATGTTGTTTATCCCAAGAGAGGGAAAGGAAACATTGGGTAAACTCGAGGTAAGGAAAGGAGCATGGTATCACGACCAAGAGAAAAGGGTAAGGAAGTCGGTTACGCGAGGGGAAATTATTAGCATCCCTCACGTCTATGGTACTCCACAAGATCCACTTGAGTTTTCTCTAATCTAAGGGTGTATAAAAATATAAGTCTAAAGCTTAATACTAAAAGGGAATGCATGAAAAGTATATACGAAAAAAGAAAATTTTAATTACTTGTGTCTGCCACAGTCACAAACCTTTATGCCTACGTACCACCGACCGTGCAATGGGGATCAAGGAACTCGTAGTTCACCTTAAAAATTTTGGTGAATTGCATATTTCTTATGAACAATGCTAGAGAAGCATTTCCTTTTTGAAAAGGTTTTAAAAGAAAAATTCCAAAGACAAAAAGGTTTGCATTGGTTTATGTTTTTACCTTGAAAAAATATTTGGTGATTTGAACCACATTAAAGTCTACCATGTAAGGGACTTTGGGTGGTTGAGCCAGACGTCTCATTCCAAAAGGACTCATGTAAGGCTCATGGCATATGGTCCGTATCATTATTGTTAAGTGTTTTGAGAAGTTTTAAAGAAGAAGAAGTTTTAGTTTTAACATGGATGCAAAAGAGAAAAGACTAACAAAAGGGGATCTCAATCCTATAAGTTGTCATGCTTGTGGACCTAAAGTTAGGATAAGATGGAGATCTACCTAATATTGTCATGCATGGATGGAAAACCTAAGGTCTATTTAGTTAAAATTTAGAGAAGTATGAACTAAAGATCCTATGGGGAACATGGAAATCTCATAAAAGAGAAGAAGAAGAAAAAGAAGCAAGCAATCAAGCAATCACACTTATATTAGAGAGAAATCCAGCAAACATGACAAGTAGAAATAGGGTAAATACCTAAGCATATAAGAAGAGATGATAGGACATCAAGTAACAAATATAGAAAGGATGATAAAACATCAAGATGAAGGGGTGATAAAACATCAATCAAAGATGATAAAAATCAATTAAAGGAAGGATAATAAAAAATCAAGTATGGATGACAAAACATCACACAAGTAAGATGATACCACATCAACAATCACACAAGGCATGATGATAAAACACAAAAGAGATGGAAATCTCACAAACAAACTTAAAGAGGTGAAGAAGAAGCATGATGGAAAATATTAGAAATAAAAAGGCATGACATAAAAGAACATCAAGATTTCATAAAAGTTATGACCCTAACATGTTAAACATCTCAGACTATCCTAAGCATAGCAACATGGGTCAAGAAGTAGAATAATTTACCTAACTGAGCAAGTAGAAGTGCAAGTGTTCAATTAGAAGACAAAACTTCAACACATGATAAAACATGCAAGAAAGGATGAGGAAAGAGGTAGAGACATAAGTTTAAATATGGTTTAAGATATCACAAACTATCATAAAGTAATTACATGTTAACAAACATCACCTAATCAAAACAAGTTCACATGTTGGAAAGAGATAAAACTTAAAAAAGTAACAAGATAAGACTTGGGCAACAAGTAAGTGGAAAACCAAAAAGGGGCATCAATTTGACATAAAAGATAACACTTAGACATGTCAAAAAAAATCCCTAAGGGTCATACACAAGAGGTAGATATCTAAGTATCATAAGAAAAGTCACAAAGTCAAGCATACTAGCATATGTGCATTCATGTGTCAAGTGTCTAACCAAGCATGGTATAAGAAAGTGAAATGAAGTGAGATATATGGATAAGTGTACAAGTAAGAAGAAAAAAAATAAAGGAATTATCATCATCACATAATCACACTTGTGAAAGATTCACATCAAAATTATGCAAAGAAAGGATCACAATCAACCCTAAGTGGACACAATTCCTCATACATTGGTAACAAGAAAACCAATTAGAAAAGAAGAGGTAATATGAGGAAGAGAGCGTAAAAATATACATGTTATGAACTTAGAACATACCTTATGGTCAAGAATAAGTTCAAATAGTCATTGAAAACATGGTACAAACACCAAAGTACACAAACTAGTTTCAGTCAAAGTTGTCAGGTGAGGTGAGAACAAGTGTGTGATCAAGTGAACATGGCAAGACATGTCAAGTAAGAGTGAAGTCATAAAAAACACATAATGACAACACATATTAAAGACCTCTAACAACCCTAAGGTATCACTACTTAATCATATTCTAAAGATAAGGCCAGACTAGGTCAAAACAAAACTCTAACATGTTTAAAAAGGTGGGTGAAGCACAAGAAAGGGATAGATGAAGAAGGAACATATTTAGAAGGTTTCAAAGCATAAATTTCAGTAGAAAATGATATTTAAGATCACACATTCAAAAATCACAATCATAGTGGAAAGAATGCATACATAACACACAAAATAAATGGCCAAAGCTGGCAAGCAAGCAATTAACAAGTAAAGACAAAAAGAAGAGAGCATAATTGAAGAATTATGCAATGTGTGACTTGTATAGTAAGTTAACTCAATATGAGACTAAAGAGTAACCAAGTAAGAAGATGAAACTTCATACACAAGAAAATTCACCTAGCTGGTGAACAAAATCATCTAATGATGGATAATACTTGAAACAACCAGTAGAACAAATCATCAAGATGAAATTAATGAAGTCTACATCGAATGTTTTTTATCCCACGGGAAGGGAAAGGTAAACATCGCGTAAAGCTGAGAAGGGTAAGATCACGATCAAACGACCTAGAGATCGGGTAAGGGAGTCTGTTACGCAAGGGGGAGGTATTAGCACCCCACACGCCCATAGTACTCTACAGTATCCACTCTTGTTGTTCTAATCAAGGGGTGTGTTTCAAATTTAAATCTTAAGAGCTAAAAGAAAAAAATTAAAAGAGGGAATGGATGCAAAATAAAACACGGGGAAAGAAGAAATATTTACAAAGTTTCACTCGGCTGAGCCCCGTGACTAGATGCCTACATATCCCTTTTAAGGAATCAGAGCATCGTAGTTCAGCTCACATGTTTCGAATTATTGTGTGTTTTTAATGAACAATATTAATTTTGCCATATGATGCAGCTTGACCTTTGGAGACTCACGTGTCAGCACAAAAGGGAATTAACATGTTCTTTTTGAAAGTTTGAAAGAAAAGGCCCGAGGGCGAAAAAGAGTTTGCATTGGTTGATATTTTTTACCTTGAAAAAGGATTTGAAAGTTGATAGATGTTTTATACATTTGCCAAGAAAAGAGAGTTTTAGTTTTAAGGATGCAAAGGGAAAGAAAAACATATAAGGGATATTATCATAAATATAATCCCTAATGTTATCAGACAATGATAGTCCTAAGGTCGAGTTTGAAAGGGAAATCTCTACTTATGTTAGCATACCAAAAACCTAAGGGCGAGGATAACTATCTTATAGGGAACATGCAAAGATTGAAGTCGTTATCTCAATTCTAATTGAGTGACATCATCGATCGTCAACAAAGGAAAATGATAAAAACCTAAGGGGAGCATGCAAAGATCGAAGTCATTATCTTAATTCTAATTGAGTGACATCATTGATCGTCAAAAGAAATATGCCATGAAATCCTATGGGGAACATGAAGAGATTGAAGTCATTTTCTCAATTGAGTGACATCATGATCATCAACAAAGGAGACAAACACGAGCATAAACACAAGTAGCAAATAAGTGTGGAATGCCTACTACAGGTCTTTAAACAGCAACTTCGAGCGCACACTCTTTATTTCCTACTTCTCATGATATCTAGAAAGCAATAAAATTCATAAAGATAAACCAAGCAATGAAGTAATACCAAACGGATAAAATGTTCATTATACAGCAAGCAAGCAAAGCGAAAATACTCTGAAAAACATCAAGCAAGCTAGCATCAACAAATGAAATGGTCAGAAATAATATTCAATACAATATCCAGTGTACAATGCCAAAATAAATCGTAAGCAATGTGCCTCAAGCCAATATCCTGCACTGAGCCATGCTACACAAGCCAATGGTAATATCTGAACACATGTGTCGTGACGAATCGCCTTCCATTACTTGCACAATCTCACAAGAAAGGTTAGAAAATAACAAGACATATCAAATGTAACTCAATAATCGACATCACAAGTTAAAATGATATATTGTCATGCATAAAGTGAAATGCAACAAGTAATGGAGACATAAAAGTGAATTATGGGCAGCATCACACAAAGAAGCTCATAAAACATCGATCTGAAACTGACACAACTCGATACACATGTCTTATAATGACCAAAACAAATTCAATGAAGCATAAACCAACAATTAAAACCAAATACGGGTGCATTTTGCAAAATGGGGCAGCATTACGCTTATTTAAAAAATTAACCCGAAAAATGTATCGGAACCAAGCAAACTAAATCACAAAGATTCATGAATGAACAATAAAGTATAATCAGGCATTATGTGAAGATTAATCTCAAATTTCATGTCAAAAATCACCAAAAAGCACTAAATTCAAAAATGAATCGAGCAAAAAGTCAGAACAGAAATGGCTCAAAATTGCACGGTTAGCTACAAATGTGCCAACTGACTCAAAAAAGTGGTTCTCATGAATTGATTCCAAGTGGAAGAGATACTTCTAAAACCAGGGAAGAAACTCCATAAACATGTTAATCGAGTAGAAATTCAATCTGAAACCTTGAAATCTTGGCATAAATGTCGTCAAATATCCAATCCAAGTGCATTGATCCTTAACCATCAAAAACATGCAACCTTATGCACCAAATCATGTCCAAAAAGCATATTTCAACCATAAAATCAAGTGTTGATTTAATTTCTGAATTTGCACTTTTACATAAAAAATGAAAGTCTATTCATGAAAATGAATTGGAAATTATTTCAACATATGATTACTTTACAAAAACTCCACCACAATTCCATAATTGACATGTAAACTCCAAATTCGATATTCAAGATTTGAACAATATTTATCAAATTGAAAATAAATTCGACATCAATTATGTAATTGCTAAACATATGCCTTTCTTCAACATTCTTCTCAATTCAACAACTCAAATCTTGCATCTCAAATGTAATTCAACAATTGGAACAAGAATCAATTTCTCCAAATTAATAACACGTGGAATTAAATTCAATCAAAACCAATGTTATTATGGCTCAAGCATTTTATCAAACACATAACCTTCAAAAATTCAACTCATGATTTTGTTCAATTCTCAATTCAAGTCTATGTTCAATTCACAACAATATCCTTATTCAACTCTTTAATTCACAACAAAATCAATGTTTAACTCATGAATTTACATTATAATTGCAAGTTAATTCAAGAATCAAAGCAAAAGTATGAGGAATTACCAATTCAAAGAGAAGAGGAGATGTTGATCGATGCAAATTGATCGGAGGAGGAGGAGTTTACGCAAAAATGAGCAAAACCGAAGGGAGTATGATCGTGGAATTACCACGCGACGAAGGGAGTATGAACGTCGGATTTCTAGAGGTTGTCGGTGGCGGCAGTGGCTTCGGTCGTGGTGATATTCACCGGATCATAAGTTTTGTGGTGGTGATCAGTGTAAGAGAGGAGGAGATTATGAGTTTTATGCAATTTTTGTGTTTGAAGGTTGATGAAGATGTGATAAAGTTGTTAGTGTTCTTTAGCATAATTGAGAGAAAATGAAGTTTGATCCTTGAGAGAATAGAGAGAAAATTGAGAAGTGTTTTTGGGAGTGATTGAAGTTAAGAGAGAAAATCTGATTTTTTAAATATATATACTCTCTCCAATTGGGCCTTGGATTTGAATTTGGGTTAGGCCTTGTTTTGTCAGTGTCAGCAAATTTAACACACAACATGAGAACGAAATGTCACATCATCACCGTGCGGAATCTCGACTCAAGCTCAACATCAAAATCGAAGCTTACAACATGATGCCAAAAAAATAGACTCAATCGGATAAACGATGAGAAAGTTATGAATTTCCGAATATGGACTGACACTGTCTAAGACAAAGTTATTTTGTTTTCAGCTTTTTTCATTGTTCAATCTGGAAAGAATGCCGCGAACGACAATTCTTTGATCAAAATCCAAACTCGGGGTCTGAAGCACATTCAAAGCTAACAAAACTTGTGAAATTATTCCGAAAGAACCGTCACAATATGATAAAAATCAAAGAAGATATGAATTTTACAACATCGAAGTACGGTGTAACAGAAATCCTGTTCAGCATAATTATTACTCTAATAATCCATAATTCCATGGACTTTCCTCAAAGAATTAGCTCTAGCCCCGAACATACGAATCAAAGATATAATCAAGAAGGATTTTTCTCCCAAAGAAAAGCTAAAAAACATTGATCCAAGTGAAAGTTATGATTTTTTAAACGTCCATAAAATAACGGTTCAGCACAGTATTTTCACTATTTTAGCACAGTTTAGCTTCAAAGTACTCGCGCATCCGGAGATCCTCCTCAAAGAATTAGCTTTCGAGCCAAACATGAAAGTTAGAGGAAATAACAAGACAATTCAAATGCTCCAAGAGGCACTCAAAGATGATGCTCCATTCAGAATTTATGAATTTTTAAGCATCTGAAAACCAGAGAAACGGTAAATCCACTGTATACCACAATTCAAGTATTTTACTCTTTAAAAAATCATCCTCACAAAATTAGCCTTTGAGATGAACATATGAAATGAAGAAGGCATCAATACGGTTCTAATTATTGAAGAATCATCCCCAAACCATGATTTGAACCCGAGTTGTCAATTTATGAGTTTGAACGCATCGTACTAAATTTCTGTTTGCACTGTCTCAAATCAACTGAAATGCTTGACTTTCTACACAATCAAGAGCGTGTTGAAACGCATACGAAATTGATATGATGATGACTTGCTTGTTTGTTGATTGGATAGCTTGGAAACCATGTGGATTGCATAAAAATGCAGAAAACCCCGAGGTCTACTTCACAATGTTGTTTAACGGAACAGTCAATTTTCGCAACTCTTTCTTACAAAGAAATACCTTGATTCCATGAGTATAAGCCTAATGACAAGTATGTATGCATATGACAATGAAATATAAGCCAATTAGATCTAAAATGAAGAGGGAAAAATTTTGGGTACAACAATACTTGCCTTAAATCAAATGAGGTTGATAAAGCTCAAGTAAAAATGCAATGATATCTCGTATATCATAGGGTGACGATGGAACCCTCACAAGATATCAATAATGAATTTCAAACCTCAGGAATTGTCAACAAGATGACATACTCAAGTATCATGATACGGTAAAGTATAGTCCCTTTGATGCATGAAAGTAATATGATCTAAATAAATCAAAGTCAGTGTTCTTAGATGTTATGGGAAGTAGCCAACATCAAGATACATTCATGGGACATGGCACAAAAGCTCATGAGGAAATCATTAGACAATGATGCTCAAAACACATGTAAAAAAGAGAATATATCTTCTTATGTATCAACATGTTGGTTAGAAAGTGAGTGCTTAACCAAGGATCAAGGAAGCATGAGAAATGAGATGAGGATAGAGGTTAAGATCAAAGCTTAAACACAAAAATATTAGACTCAAAGTCCTCAAGAAAGATACATCATACATCACACATAAATTAGGTAAAAACAAAGAATGTGGCTCCTAATTTGTCATCATGATGAATTGACAATGAAATGTCAATCAAAGAACAAAAAGAGTGTTGATTATAGATCATAATACATGAGGTTATAAGTATAAGTAAAGGGATTTCAACCTTTTGGACCAATGATACTCAATTGGAAATGTACAAACACAATCTCCTAATCCATGATCGTAAAAGATAAGTAAATGACTTCTAAACAAAGGTGAGATGTTAGAGAACTTGAATGGTTCATATACATGAAATCAAGGCTTTACACATGCTAATGAGAATAAGAGAAAGAAGAAGGAACATGATTCCTTATAGGTTGCACAAGTGCATACCTTGTATCTCAAGCAACAAAGAAGTAAGTTCAAAATAGTAAGGCAAAAGTTCAACATGAAAAGTATGGAGAAAGGTTGATCTAATGAGGTCAACTGATTCTCAAACCTTAAAGGGGGTTCTCCTTGAACTTATAATTCCCCAATCATGGATTAATACACAAAGGAATTCAACAAAGTGGCTCCAAATGTTAACCAAAACACCAATGATCACATACAATGTTTAAATCAAAGAAAAAAATAAGAAAAGGATCAATATACTCAAACAAAAATAATTAAAGTATCTTAAGACTATCACAAGTCATAATCTAGTGTTACCACACATTCAAAGTTGGATAAAAATAGAAAATGGAATTAAAAGATGGAGACTAGCCCCACAATATATCCAAACAAACACACTTAACAAACAATTTTTAAATAAAATAAAATTGATCAAGCAAAATAGGAAAAAATTATCCAAGCATCACAAAACATCCTTAAATATCAACATATTTTTAGCACGTTTTTTATATTAAGGAAAAGTTGAATATAAAATTCAAATCGCAAGACTAGTTATAAACAAAGCCAAACTAGATACATTTCACCATAAAATGGATAAAAAATACCAAAACAGAAAATGAAAAAAAAATTATCATGATATTCACAACATACAGAAGTATGCCAAACATATTTTTCTATATTTTTTATGTCAATGGAATATTTAAAAATTAAATCAAAACTTGGACACTAGCCATGAAAGACACTCAACGAAGCACACTTGACAAGCAATTTTCAAAAAGTGACAAAATCAATATGAAAAATCATTTTTAGTGTCTCAATACATCCAAAACATCCACAAATTAATTTATAGTTTTCAGATCAAGGAAAGATAGAAAATGAAGGTGAAACTTCTAACCTAAGCCAGAAAAAGACCAAAATATATGTTCATCTTTAACAATTTTTAGCATCAACCAAAATATTAAATAAAAATGGGTAAAAAATACCATAATCATCTCTGGACATCAAAAGACATGAAAAATATTTTTTTATATTTTTTATATTAAGGACTCTATTAAAATAAAATCAAAATTTAATCTAAATCAAAAATTGAAAGAAAATGATGCATTCAACAAATTGGTTTAATTAATGCACCAAGAAAATTATAAAAATAAAATAAAAATTATTTTCATAAAATAGATTTTAAAAAATCAAATATTATCCAAAGCCCTAATTTTGGTCCCTTGTGTTAGGAGGTAATGATCAAACTTCAAAACCCTAATTCCAAGGAACATGGTGAGAGATTCTTTGAACAGAGATGCCTCATATGACAATGAGAGGATATTACTTCATAAATTTGGCCCACACAACCATGAAACACTTCATCTGGCTAAAACCTTAATCTCAAGAAATGAATTGGAGAACAATGATTCACTTCAATACTCTTGCAATCTTCAATCTTCTGATGAATCAATGAGACACTTGAGATGTCTTGAGGTATGAGAAAACCTTGTAACTTGAATGACTCAAATATTGAGGGCATGATACCCTTCTTGCACCGATTGATAACACAACCATCTTTGAGAATTGGTTCAGTTTTTCTTCCATTGCCAGAATCCAGTCTTTGTCTAGAAGAGCTTCATCAATATATGTTGGCTCAATTAGAGATACCAAACCCAGAAGCATTTCTTCAGAAGGTTTGAAGGCATGTCTGGTTCTGATAGGAGGTCTTTGTTTCCCATAATCAAATCTTCAAGATGAGAGATTATAGTTCTGCTTCACCTTTGTTGTGGGGAATCAGAAGGAGCAGCACAATATCAGAAGTGGGAACTTATGACTCTTTGTCTTCTTGTACCTTCTCCTTAGGTTCTGAAAAGGTTATCTCTAAATATGCAAAATTTTCAACTAGCTTTGAATTTTCAGAGTCAAGCTTATCATTGAATTTGACATGAATTATCTCTTTCACAATTCGTGATTTTGTGTTATAGACTCTGAAGCCTTTTGAGAATTCAGAATATCCTAACAACTGACACTTTTGTGCTTTAGAATCAAACTTGCCCAGATTCTTTTTAGTGTTCAACATGAAACATATACATCCAAAAGGATGGAAATAAGAAATGTTGGGCTTTCTATTATTCCATAGTTCATAAGGAGTCTTACCCAAAATAGGTCTTATAGAGATCCTATTATGAATGTAACAAGTTGTATTTACTGCTTCTGCCCAAAAGTTCTTAGCCGTTTTAGTCTTTTGGATCATGGAGCAAGCCATTTCTTGTAAAGTCCTATTCTTCCTCTCTACAGCCCATTTTGTTGTGGAGTTCTAGGTCAGGAGAAATCATGGGATATACCATAAGAATCAAAAATATTTTCAAAATCTTTGTTTTCAAATTCTCCACCATGATCACTTCTGACTCTGACTATTTTGCAACTCTTTTCATTTTTCACTTGAGAGAAGAAAGAAGCAAACACAGAATGTGACTCATCCTTGTGTCTTAAGAATTTTACCCATGTCCATCTGTTGTAATCATCAATGATGACTAGTTCATATTTCTTTCCATTGACAGAGGCAGTTTTCATTATTCCAAACAAATCAATGTGAAGAAGTTCTAATGGCCTAGAGGTAGAAACAAACTTTTTAGCTTTAAAAGAAGTTTTTGAAAACTTTCCTTTATGACATGCTTCACAAAGAGCATATGAAGAATACTTCATATTGAGCAAGCCTTTGACTAATCCAAGCTTATTTAGTTGATATATTTTTCTGAAGCTAACATAGCCCAAACGTATGTGCCATACCCAATGCTATTCATTGACAGACAGAAGACATTTTACATTCTGGTTTTTCAAATCTGATAACCTAATTTTGTAAATGTTCTTCTTCCTCTTACCATTAAACAGAACTGAGCCATCCTTCTAACTTACATCCTTACATGATGTTTGATTAAAGATGATGTCATAACCATTGTCACTAAGTTGACTAATTGACAATAAGTTATACATCAGACCCTCAACTAAAATAACGTTATCAATAGAAGGAAGTTTACCATTACCAACAGTTCCAAAGACATTGATCTTTCCTTTTTGATTGCCTTCAAAACCAAAAACGCCTCCAGACTTAAGTTTCGAATCTTGGAACATACGTCTTTTGGTTGTCATGTGTCACGAGCATCCACTGTCCAGGTACCATGATTGGTGTCTTAGTGGAGCCATCAAGGATATCTGCAACATAGATTATCTCATCCTTAGGTACCCATTTTCTGGGTCCTTTCTTGTTAGTAGTTCTAGAGGTTTTGACACCTTTGGATTCTGGTACAACAGGATAATCAAGTGGAATTTGTGCTTGATATTTGGTCTTAGAAGTTTCCTTCTATGTTTATGGTTATGATTTAATAGAACCAGAACCTTCTTTTTTAGAACACTTCAGTTCAGTGCCAGCAAGCACTAAATATTCAGAAAGAGGTTTTGGTTTTACAATCATAGTCTCATCAATTATTTTTTATGGTCCTAAGAATCGCAAGCCTCTTCATCTGTTTCTGCTAACGCCATATATCATTGAAGCCATCTTGCTTCTATTTATGCTTTTAGTTAAGAAGTGCTTAAAAGTTATATCATATCTGATTACTTCATCAGTAATGGATGTGCTAGAAGTGAGCTCTTCTTCCAACTTTGAGATTTTACTTTTAAAAGCAAGATTGGACTTTTCTAAAGCAAATATATTTTCATTTAAATCACAACCGTTTTGCTCACTCTTAGTAAAGTTCTTAGAAGTAACTACAAAGGTCTTTTTTAGAGTTTCATGTTTTCTTAGAAGAAGTTGATATCTTTTCATCACTTATGATAAACAAGACTCAAGTTCAGTATGAGAGAGAGAAGAAAATATGTTTGTGTCGTTAGAGTCTGACTCATCATCATTTGTCAGCTCACACTCTGAGATAACTTCACTTGTACTTGTTTTGGCCATGAGTGTCATGTGAGCATGTTCTTCATTGGAATATTTCTCTTCTGACTCTGAATCATCCCATGTTTCCATGAGACCCTTCTTTGCTTTGAAAACCTTATTGGGCTTCTTGTCTTTTCTGAGCTTTAGACATTCATTCTTGTAGTGTCCAAGATCTTTGCACTCATAACACATAACTTCTTTTCTAGAAACTTTCTTATGACCAGATGTAGGTTCAGATCTATGTTTTTTTCTTCTTGGTCCTCTAAACTTATTTTGTCTATGTTTCCATATCTGGTTTATCCTTCTGGATATTAGAGAAAGTTCATTTGAATCTAAATCTTCTTCAGATTCTTCTTCAGCTTGAAAAGCCTTTATCTTTTCAGACTTAGACTTCAGAGGCGCAGATTTACCTCTTATCTTAGGTTCATCTTCTTGAAGTTCAATCTCATGACTTCTTAAAGAACTGATTAGCTCCTCAAGACTAGTACTGTTCAGATCCTTAGACAACTTCAAGGCAGTTACCATTGATCTCCACTTCTTAGGCAGACTTCTGGTAATTTTCTTGACATGATATGTAGTGGAATATCCTTTGTTCAAAACCTTGAGTCCTGCAACAAGCGTCTGGAATCTTGAAAACATAGTTTCCACAAATTCATCGTCTTTCATTCTGAAGGCTTCATATTTCTAAATTAGGGCCAGAGCCTTTGTCTCCTTTACTTAAGTGTTACCTTCATAAGTCATCTTAAGAGAATAAAAAATAGACTTTGTAGTCTCTCTATATGTGATCTTCTCATACTCATTGTAAGAAATAGCACTCAGCAAAATTGTTTTAGCTTTGTAGTGATTCTTGTAAGTCTTTTTCTGAGCACCTGTCATTGCACTTCTTGCAATCTTTTACCTTCAGCATCTACTGGATAACTATAGCCATTAACTACCAGATCCCATAGATCTAGGTCAAATCCAAGAAAATAAATTTCCATTTTGTCCTTCCAATAGTCAAACTTTTCTCCATTAAATATAAGAGGTTTTACAACATATTGGTCTTTATCCTTATCCTTATTACCAATGGTGATAGTGTTGTTTGCCATTGTTTTTCACAGTCGGGATCGGTACTACACATTGTTAAGTTCTTGATAAAAATTCAAACTTTTTATCACTCAGAACCACGCTCTGATACCAACTAAAGGTATGAAAAACACAAGAAATGGGGGTTGAATTTGGTTTTTAAATCAAAACTTTTCATAAAAATAATCACCTTTAACTAAAAATGGTTTTTCTTCACTATTGATAATAAAGCTAAAGATGCAAGAAGTAAAGAACAAGTTATGTTTATACTAGTTCACTTGAAAATTATCAAGCTACTCTAGTTCACCCGCCAAAGTGATTTCACCTTATCAAATAAGGTCTTAATCCAATAATCACATAAATTATTACAATGCACAAGCTAACTGCAAGTGACTCACGTACAACCTCTAAGACACACTAATCTTAGGCTTCTTAAGGATTCTGACCAACTGGTCCCTTAAGGCACAATCAAACAATAATTTGAAAAAGATTTGTTTACAAAGGATTTGCTTCTACACAAGCTGATAGTAAACAATATTTCAAGAACAAATAGACTTAAGAAAATAAAGGAATGCTTATGAACAGTTTTATGAGAGAACGTGTGAATTAACATCCTTTTCCTTTAGTCTTCAAGCATATATATAGCCAATAAAATAATATATTTGTTGGAGGTCATTCTTGGAAAATTCAAAAAGCTGGCAGCTTGATTCTACATGGGGGACAAGATCGCACAACGTGTCCTTCCTTTCATGGTAGTAAAGAAAAACGTTTTTTTGTACCAATTACTATTATACCACGTAACATTATCTTCTTTTCTTCTTGACTTTAGAGGATTCTGATTGAGCATGAGTTAGAATAAAGAAAATAACACTTGGGTTATCAGAACTTTAAGTCTTCAGAACTTCGTCTCCAGAGCCTTCAGCACTTAGTCTTCAGAACCCTTTGTCTTCCGAAACATAAGTCTTAAAAATTTTGATTATTCATCAGAACTTCTTTCTTCAGATCTTCAGAATTTGGTTTCTTTAACCGCGTATCAAAGTCCAAACTTCAGAGCCTTCTGAAGTGGTTTTCTAATATTCATCAGAACTTGTGTAGCGCAGAAGTGGAACTTGGTCTCTTCTAATGACTTGGCTACGCCTTTCTTCAGAAGCAGAACTTGTTTTTTAAATACTAAAAATAACAAACATTAGAGTACCAAAATTGTTCATACAAACATACTCGTTGTTATCATTAAAACTCATATATATAACTGCATAACCAAATCTTGTTCTAATAGTATTTGGATACTTCTTAAGTTTCCTCTTGTGCCACAGGTTGACTGGTGGTTGCTTCATGGTTCTCTAATGCCACCATTTGAAACAAAAATGTATTCATCTGTGACAAGAATAGGTTCCGGGTTGAGGGGGAGTGCAGACTATCTTCTTCCTTGTGTGCATCGTGTGCTTCAAATGACTTCAGGACTTTCCTTCCTTTTATGTTGAGGTTGTTGTTCTTTGATGCTAAAGTTCTTGCTGTAATGGAGTTCATTCAAAATGCTGGAAAGAAGATGTCGAATAAGATGTCCTGAAATATTGAATGAAGACTGACTCCATATTGTTGTGCTCAGTAGCTTCTGAAGACTAAGTTGATTGTAGCTTGTGTTTATTGCTGTAATCTGGGTTGTAATTTATGTTATTTGTTTTAGCAAAAAAATTCCAAAGAGGAGATTGTTAGTTCTCAATTTTTAGGATTGGCATTAGTTTTAGTAAAACAAATATAGCAATAATATGTTAAATAGGATTTTTTAACTTGGAGGAGAAAGCAGGTTGAAGTTCTATTTTATGTTGACACTTGTCGAGATGAGAAGTTCTCATCATCTGGAGAAATATGTCAGATAAGATATCCTATGCAGATTCATTCGACATCGCACATGTATTGGGTTGGATAGCTGGATCAGTTTAAGATTTAACAGATGTAGAATATTCTGGGAATATTATGCTATCCTATGTGGCTCTATTTTATAGGTCTGAAAGATTCAAGCTGGAATCAATAGGAATATTCACTTTCTAACTATGGAGATAAATTAGGAAGAATATGATTGAAGACCTATTTTATAGTAGAAGATTATGCTGATTTGTAGTAGCTGGTATGCTGTGATTTGAAGCCCAAATCCAGTTGGAAAAAAGGTTATAAATAGAAGCATTATAACCTAGAAGAAGACACCACCCGTGAATGAAAAGATGTAGTTATTAGGGCTGAGTTTGTACCACTCTCTAGGAGAGTTGGTTGTGTGTTCCACTCGACATGTGGATTGGAATGTGTTCCTTGAGTTGTAAGGTTATGTTCTCCTCGAAGTTTTGAAGCAAGAGTGAGTATTGTTCTTGGAGGAAGTTTTTAAGTAACTCCGAGTTATGTTCTTAGTCAACATTCTTGGCTAGGTATTGTCATGGAAGTGTGTCTTCTAGTTTTGCATCATGGAAGTGTGTGTTCCTGTTTTGACCAATCGTTGTCTGTGATTGATTAGGGATTGAGGAGGGTCTCATATCTAGGTGAGTATTATATAGAAAGTTAGCACATGTAGTGATTAAGTGAGTAAATCATAAATCGGTATGTTTGTTGTAGGGTCCATGAATTGTTACTATTATAGTGGACTTTATCCTTGGCTTGGTATGCCCTCAGAGTAGGAGAGTTTCTCCAAACTGGGTTAACAATTCTTGTGTGTTGTTTATGCTTTTCAGTATTGTTTTTATTGTTATACATTTCCATGTTATTTGTCCATATTCAAATGTCTCAACATGTCATAGGACATGTGAAGTGTGATATACCCTAATTTAAATTGGTATCAAAGCAGACATCATGTTCTATTTCTGGGTGAGATCCTAGGATGATACTTTCTGGTTTATGGGCAAAGAAGAAGGTATCTACTGAAAAGTTGTTTGAACTTGGACAATTTGTATTGTTGTTTGAATGGTCCCTTAAAGTGGAGGATGGACTATTCGTGATAGGGTGTGTATTGGACTTGTCTGTTGTTATCGAGCTTGTAGCTTTGATGGTGAGCAATGTTGGGTTTGATTTATTTTCAAACCTAGGTTGATTTGATGCACTTGGATTATGGTGGTTGTGTGCATGGATTTTATGTTGTTCCTGGAGGTTGTTGAGGAGTTTTCTAGTCTGTGTTCCGCTGCCTATGAATCTAATGGAAAACTCCTGGTGGTTGTGTGAGTTTCTGGTGTCGAGGTTATAGCCATCTGTTCTTCTTAGCAGGCTTATCCTATGGTGATGGGATATGTGCAAGACTGTTTCAACCGGCATGTTAAAGTTTCCAAAGATACTTGAGGTTCTCTAAGTCCACTCATAAATGCACATTCAAATATGGTTAATGAAAAGAGTTCTGAAGGTGGAAAGAGCTCTTGTTTATGGTAGCTTCCAAAGGGATCTTCCTAGTTTGTGGCTAGATTAAGAAACTGGTCTTGATCCTGTTTTTTACTGATGGTATGAAGATGGAAGCCTGTTGAAGACCTTGAAAGTGATCAAGGTATATTCTGATTTTCTTGGAGAAGTAAGGACTTTAGAACCAATCTCAACAATATATTGATTGGGTATAGGAAAGATGTTCTACCAGATGTTGGAACATTTCATCAACAATTTGAGCAAAATCCTATTGGACAAAGGATTAGCTTAATAGATGTTTTGGGTGATAAACAAATGTGTATTGATAACAATTGCTTGGAACCTACTCCTGGTCTAGAAGAGGAGGCATCTGGGGTTTTATTTGAGTTGATTAAGATATGACCAACATATTGTCACTCATTGGATTAGTTTACTTATGATCCAAGTGAGTTGGAGTGTGGAGGTTGTGCTCCAAGGTCTAGTGGAGATTTGTTACCTCAAGCAGGATCCTTGTATATAGAGGTCAAGGACATTCTCTCTGATATCTGGGAGATCCTTCTGATCAAATGAGTCAAATTTATGGAATCTTGTTTATGGCCATGAAACAGATTATGTGTGAAGGGAGTAACGGTGGTATGCACTAACCACATGGTGTGCTGCTATTGAGGAAGAGAAGTTTTGATTCTCAGGGTGTTCTTAGCAGTTTTTGAGGAGGAGTCACTATTGCTCTGAAGTTGGAAGACCTTGAAGATATGTCAGACGTGATGTCTTGACATCTTAGTGTTGAGAATTTATTTTTCTCAACATGTCTGGCTGGTGTTTCTCTTAAACGAGATGGAGGTTGTTTACTCTAACTTGATATTATCAAGTCTACGAGAGCATGGAACTCTTGTTATGTTGTAGTGGAAGAGAACTTCAAGGGTTTGTGAGCATTGGGGATGTATCAACCAGAGTCAAGTGGTTGATTATTGTATGCACTTTTAGAGCATCATCCAAACCACCTAGGATGAGCATTTCAGATTTGTGTCTGGAGTAAAGAGGGGGTGTTATTTCTGGGACCAAAGGATTATGGTTCCTTGTTGTCTGCATGAGAATTTTCTCCTCAAGCATGGGTTTAGTTATATGGTGTCCTCGCATAATGGAACATTTTCTTTTTCAAGGATTGAAAGGCATCCTTGTGTGTTAAAGAATTTGAAGAAGCAGACTTTTCTACACAATATGTGTGGTATTATGATCAGTCAATACCCGGTTCTTGTTGTGATCTTCTCCAGATACCTGCTAGAGGGAATATTCTCTTTAGGTGCAGAAGGATGGTATTCAACTCCTTATTATCATACAGGAGGTCTGGACAAGGTGATATGAAGAAGAAGCTTCTTGAGGTGTGTTGTATGCAGTTTACTACATGTATTTGTGATTTGGTCTTGAAGGGTGATCAACTACTAATGGTTGATTCTCTTGTGGTTCCTTTAAGAATGATGTACGAATTACTATGGTGTTGCCTCAAGAACCATAGTTACGGGTGAAATCCATATGACTGAGAGTGATGTCTGAAAAGATGTTGGAACATCATCTCAAGTTTTTGCTACTTCAGTGAAGGAAGTTGTTTTTTTTTGTGAAGATCATGGGGTGAGTATTGTTGATCACCATTGGATTCCTAAATTAGAATTTCTGACCATGATGAAGTGTTGAGTCCAGTCTCTGACCAAGTCTAGAGTGATGTGAATGTCTGGCATGACTGTCTGTCATGGTGAAAAATTCTCTTGTGTTAAGAGTGTGAAGAAGGATGTTAGATCAAAAGGTCTAACATTTGTGGAAGGGGAGTATCATATGTTGTTTCTGTTTGAGGAAATTTTCCTAAGATAACAAATACCTTATCAAGAGTTGGGTATTAGTCAGATCTGGTGAAGATGTGCATGTGACTGATGGTAAAGACCTTGTCAGCAGCTGGGTACTTATCTGATGTGTGGCTGTAAAAATTGTTTAAGTTTATTTCTCTCTATGATATTCAGTTGTTTGTAATAACTTGAATGAGTAGTAGAAGGTGTGATCTTTTGAGATCTTCTTGTGTTTATTGGGAGCTTCTTGAAGGACTTCTATGCATAATAAGTCTTTTGGATGATGAGTCAAGAACCAAATAATATTAGGTTATGTGTTATGAAGTCGGTGTCCTAAATGATGTTTTAACATCATGTTGGGTTATGTTTGGGAGATGCTTGGGATTGTGCATGTGGAATTTGATGCTCAAGCATGATTGTCAGAAGTGGCAGTTCTTACTATATGGATTAGAATGTGCAGATTCTGATCTTGTCTATAGTAGTATGCTAAGTGATTGCATGACTACTTTGTTGAAGACTTCACTAGTATCAACAACTACTAGTGGATGTAAGGGTATAGGAATTATGTTAGATAAGGTGATATGATCATGAAGATTATGGAGAAGTGTTTTCCTTTGTTATAGGTGTGTATTGGTTAGGTCGTCTATCTGATGTGCCCTTATTAAGCGAACCAATCAGGGTGCTTGAATGTATTCTCAAGGAGAGTATCTAATTCAGGATTTTTTTTCACAAAGGTGTGAATATGGTTCAGCATGTGTGTGAGGTGGTATCTCTTCACTATGAGGATGTGAAGTCTTTATATGACTTTATCTGGTGCTCAAATGATTAATCTTCAGCAGGAACATTGGTTATCCATGACAGGGGGAATGAAGTACTTGTCTATGGATTGTTGCTGCAATAGTGCAGATATTGTGAAGCTTATGTGTGTTTCAAGCTTGTGAAGATTATGTGCCTCTCATGAGGTTATAATGTCAGATAACATGTTGTGACATTGGGCTGTTGAATATTGTTATTGGTGTGTTGTTCTAGCTATATGAAGTCAGTTGTTTGAAACATGTGCTTACATGTTTCCTAGGAGGAGTCTGAAGGACGATCTTGATTATGTATGGGAGAATATATTTTTCTCTACAGATTTTGAAAGGACCCTATGAGAATTTTTGGTTGATGGGAGTTGTCACATGTGATGGTCTTGATATTTTGATTTGTGCTAGCCAAAAGGAGTATATGTAGAGACCAATGGAAGGCTATATGTTTAGGCTTCTGACCTTATATGGATAAATTATGTGAAGAACCTTTGACTGATAGTTGAAGAAGTGTTGGTCACGTTTTTTTTTAAAGTACACAATGTCTGACAGGATGTCAGAATATTATTCAGGACATGTTTCTTGTAAGACCAACAAGGGGGTATTGCAGACAATGTGATCAAACATGTGCCTAAAGGGTGTGTTAAAAGTATGTTTGACTGTGCATGTGCATGTATTGGAACTGTCATTTTAGAAGAACTGGTCCAGATTCATTAAAAGGAATTCAAAGCTGTTTTTGACAGTGCATATTACTTTTCATGGTATTTTTTCTCCTCAAATAACGTTTTCTTTGACCAAGAACATTGTCTCATTCAAAGATTTTTAATTCCTAAGTAACTGCTCAGTTATTTATAAAGGTCACTCTTTTCCTCTTTCACCTTGATAGTATTTGGTGTTTCTATAACTCTTATGGCTTTTGTTCGGGTCTGGGTGAGTTCAGTTTGGATCTGGTTCTGTAAAGGCTTTCTTTGCCAATTTTTGGCTAAAAAGGGGGAGAAAGGGTTTGCTCAGGTGGTTAGTATGGAGTTTGTGTTTTCATATTGTATACAAACATGTTGAATCAAATGTTTTATCCTATGTCTGTTTGGGTTTGTTTTGTGACTTGTGATCTGAGTTTTGAATACAGTTGTGACCTGTGTTCTGAGTTACCCAGAGTGGTATTTGGATACTTCTTAAGTTTCCTCTTGTGCCACAGGTTGACTGGAGGTTGCTTCATGGTTCTCTTATGCCACCATTTGAAAGAAAAACTTATTCATCTATGAAAAGAATAGGTTCTTAGGTTGAGAGGGAGTGCAGACTATTTTCTTCCTCATATGCATCATATGCTTCAAATGACTTCAGGACTTTCCTTCCTTTTATGATGAGGTTGTTGTTCTTTGATGCTGAAGTTCTTGCTGCAATGGAGTTCATTCAAAATGCTGGAAAGGAGATATCGAACAAGATGTCCTGACATCTTGACTGAATACTAAGTTGTTGTGCTTAGTAGCTTCTAAAGACTAAGATGATTGTAGTTTGTGTTTATTATTGTAATCTGGGTTGTAACTTATGTTATTTGTTTTAGCCAAAATTTGGCAAAGGGGGAGATTGTTAGTTCTCTATTTTCAGGATTGACATTAATTTTAGTAAAACAAATATAGAAACAATATGTTAAATAGGATTTTCTAACTTGTAGTAGAAAAAAGGTTGAAGTTTTATTTTATGTTGAGACTTGTTGAGATGAGAAGTTCTCATCATCTGGAGCAACATGTCGGATAAGATGTCCTATGCGGAGTCATTCAACATCGCGCCCGTGTTGAGCTGTACAACTGGATCAGTTTAAGATTTAACAGATGCAAGATATTCTGGGATTATTATGATATCCTATGTGGCGCGGTTTTATAGGTCTAGAAGATTCAAGCTGAAATCAAGAGGAATATTCGCTTTCTAATTATGGAGATAAATTAGGAAGAATATGATTAAAGACCTATTTTGTAGCAGAAGATTCTGCTGATTTGTAGCAACTGGTATCCTCGGTTCACAAAAAACGAGATAACAGGTTTATTATTTTTTTTACGGATAAAACATGGTGCTAACATATAGCTATGTTGCCTTGGTTTTTATAACGCGAAAGTAACATGTTATTTATCTTATTAAATAAAATCAAACATTGCGCTCCCTGGGTTTTTAGCATGTTGGAGATGAATTTTTCTTCATAAAAAGTGTTATTCTTTGTAGTGACTGATCAGTCATTGCATGCATCATTTCACGCGTATTAATACACTCAAAATAAAAAAAAAAAAAAAAAAGACATCTCATGCATCATCACAAAGAAGGCATGCATAAGCCTGGATTCAGTGACCACTCACAGAAGTTTGTAGTAATCCCCAACAAAATAAATTTGCAATTATCCACTTCTTGTTAACTTTGTTCGGCCCATTGGTTGAAGTTAATCATTTGTCCTCCTTTCAACCTCCGTCAACCCATTAGTTAACATGGTTTATCCTTTACTCATCGACATTCGATAATACATTGGTTGACGTTGGTTATCCTTCTTCGTTAACAAATTAGTTGACGTTTGGTTATCTTTTAATTCTTCAATTTTCATTAATACATTGGGTTGTGTTGGTTGTCTTTCGTTTAATTTTCCCATAATCAGTACATTAGCTAATGTCTGGTCATCTTTTTTGTCCCGTTATCAGTACATTAGATGATGTTTGTCATCTTTTGTTTCTCTTCATCAATACATTAATTGATGTTTGTCATCTTTTGTTTCTATTCATCAGTAAATTAGCTGATGTTTTTCATTTTTTATTTCTCTTCATCAGTACATTAGTTAATAATTTTCATATTTCGTTTCTCTTCATCATTATATTAACTAATGATTGCCATATTTTGTTTCTCTTCATTAATACATTAACTGATAATTTCCATCTTTCGTTTCTCTTCATCAGTACATTAGTTGATGATTATCATCTTTCGCATCTCTTCATCAGTACATTAGTTGATGTTTGTCATCTTTCATTTCCCTTCATCAGTATATTAGCCGATGTTTGTCATATTTTATTTCTCTTAATCTGTATATTAGTTTATGTTTGTCATCTTTTGTTTCTCTCCATCAATACATTAGATATTGTTTGTCATCTTTTTTTTCTCTTCATCATTAAATTAGCTGAAGTTTATCATATTTTATTTCTCTTCACCAGAACATTAGTTGACGTTTGTCATTTTTTGCTTCTCTTTGTCAATACATTAGTTGATGATTGTCATCTTTTGTTTCTCTTTATCAGTACATTAGATGGTGACTGTCATCTTTCATTTCTATTCATTAGTACATTAGTTAATGTTGGTCATTCTTTATTTATCTTCATCGGTACATTAGTTAATGTTGTTTGTATTTTGGTTTTGAATCAACACATTAGTTGACGATGATTTGTTGGCGCCATTACTTTCCCCAGTGAGTATTAGAATTTACCTTCTTATTCACATTAGAATTCCTTCATAAAATCATGGCATATCCCCGATAAGGGAATCCATACATTCATAGCATATCATATCATCTCATTGTATCAAGGGACAAACTTCAGGTCTTTTTCATATTTAATTACCTTCTGCCACTGATATCACAAAGACAAAAGTTATTCATGCTATGTGGCTAAAGATAATTAAATAGGGGCATAATTAAATCACAACCACCTGAGATAATTAGTCCTTAAACATGAGTTATACGTTGATACCACTTATTGAACATGTGACCTCACACACAAGAGGGGAGTGGTGAATGGTGTGTTTCATAAAAACTTGAGTTTGAAAAAAATTTATGGATCAATTTCAGAGTTTAAAATCATTTTTAGAAAAGTTTTGAAAATAAGCAGTAGAAAATAAAATTTTGAAAATAAAGTGCAATAATTAAAAGTTAAGGGAAGAAAGAAGACACCATAAATTATACAGGTTTAGTAAAAAAATGACTTATTATTGTCTGCAAGATTTGATCTTGAAAATATTCAATAAACTTAAGAGCTTTTAGTAGGTTGAACTCTTGAACCCTCTTATACAAGGAAGATGAAGTTTGTGGCTAAGTTCCAACCAAACAACAAACAAAGTGAGAAGTGGAAAGTCTTCCTTCAAACCATGGATCAAAGCGGTTAGTCTTCTTTTTGTAAGAAACTTTGAGTGGTTAGCCTTCAAGCTTTAAACCAATATTTTACATAAGCTAATCTTGAACATGAAGAAACTTTTAGCATCAGGTTAAGCTTACGAACCGAACCATGATTTTATACCGGAATAATCAAGAGCCTAGGAGATTTTAATTTTGAGACGATCTCCAACTTTAACAAACTTTTAACACCAGGCTGAGCTTGAACCAAATGAAGACTTTTACACAGGTCGAGCCTTTGAACCGAACCGTGGACTTAATAACTAAATCCTTAAAACCAAGCTTTTAATGGATTTAGCTTATAACCCAAATAAACAATCCCTAAATGGATAAATTATTCAACCAATGTAAAAACAAACTCCCTTGGTGAATTTAAAAAACTACCCTTCTAGAATTACAACTGCCTCACTTGAAAAACGACTTTCTCGAAAGTGCTACGGCTAAACATTAGTGAGAGAAAGTAAAAATACTTTTTTAGAAAGAGAGTAAGGGGTGAGGAATGAAAGCTCACATTTTTGGATGTGAAAATATGTGGGAAGAGACCTCTATTTATAGGCTAGAGGTTGACACAAATAAGGAAAAGTTTTTGAGGTCATAAATGATAAGCCAATCGATTGGGAGACCTAAAAATAATCGATTAACAAGTTAAAAATGGTAAGAAAATATATATAGTCGTTACTTGGGATGGAAAAAAAATGTACTCGTGGGTAAAACCCATCATGGGCACTAGTTGGATAGCTTAATGGATATCCTCATGTAAAATAAACATATATTTAGTTACTCGTTTTCTTACGAGCACGAATATAGATTTGATGGTACATATACCCGAAGATATCTATATCCGTTAATAATTAGCAAAATTACTTAAATATTAATTTGTTTAATCTAAAATTATTGTTATTATTATTATTATTATTATTATTATTATTATTATTATTATTATTATTATTTTGTTGAATATGAAACTATTATTATTTTATTAAATCTAGTATAATTATTTGATAAAATAAAAAATAAAATAAATGTGATTTATTTTTGTTATTATTATTATTATTATGTTTTAAATTTGAAACTATTTTTGTTGTCTTTAAAAAGGATAAAAAAATTAGTTAATTATATTATTTTTAAAAAAAAATATTCAAATAAAAGTATCCATGAGTATCTTAAAATCCACGGATACTCGGCTGAAGGATATCCGCGTGGGTATAGGATAGGTACGAGTATCATAGTTAATAAATAAGGCGGATATCGGGGGACTAAATCTTTTTTCATGGATACTCATTGTCATCCCTAGTCATTACTTATCATTATGCAGTTGTCCTAATCACTTAGGGCCCATTTTTGAATTGACCTTATCAATTGGGTTAAGGTGCTAATATATTGACAAAGACAAAAAAATTCTCAGAGCTTTTCTGACAGCTCCAAACTCATTTGGCATGACTTCGAGATATTCTTGAAAGTATTTGTTTGAGAAAAAAAATTGAAAACTTGTTTGTGTATGTGTATGTGTGTGATTAGCTATATACTTTACGAGAAATCCCTAATGCTTTTAAAATGAATATTCACTTGAACACACTTAGGCATGTTTTCACATACTTCAAGTCTTATTAGATACTTCTATCTTGTAGTCACTTTATGGACCTTTAGTAATATTCTATTTAAGTGCCATTATCAAAGAATCAAACTTATCAAGTTTCATTGATCTGGTTGCATCTTTAGCCGGTTTATATTTGACTTTAATTATCGTCTGTAACAGTTATCATCATTAAAATCATACTTGTCTTTAATGGAATTTCATTTGAGATTGAATTTTTCAAATATTGTTCAACTATTAAATATGTTCTTTCGAAGGAGACCATCAGAATTATATGATAGGAATTTAATGAAGTTGATGATTCTTCATTTTCTAAACTTGTATATTTATCAGGGTCGGCCCTAGGCTATGACAAGCAGACCATAACCCAGGACCTAAAAAAATATGGGGCCTCAAAATTTTAATTTATAGATTTTATAAATTAAATAATAATATATAAAATATAAACTATTGTTTATTATTGTCAATTGAATACGTGGCCTAGCGGATGGACAGATATCGGGGATTGAAGGTTGGGTTGCTTTGTACAGGGTCGATACCCTGGTTGATTTTTTTGGCAATACAATTGTTTTCATTTCTATGATATAATAATACTCGTACCTGGATATTCAAGATTGCCAAACGAACATTACCCAAGTTTATATATAGGGAAATTAAAGACTTCCATTTTTTATATATTTAAATAAACATGTAATTAGTTGTATAAAATGATATTAACTATAAATTTTAAAATATTTATATAATACTCACATTTCAATATTATAATCTTTTACAAAAACTAGTTCAGAGTAAATTAATTTAAAATTTATTATAAAAAAATATTTTGAGGTTATACTTCCTCCTTCTCAAATTATAAATTAATTTGTAAAAAAAAATTAATTTAATTTATTTTATATCATTAATGTAATATTAATAATTATTTTTGTATTTTTATTTTATATTATTTATCACTTCTCCTTCTGCTAATTTTTTTTTGTTTTTTTATTTCATTAATAAAAAATAAATTTATAATTAAAATTCACAGAGTCTAGTTTTTTTTAATTTGATTTTAAATATTTTATTATTTTATTATAATTTTTTTAGATTTTAAAATATTATTTAAATTTAATGTTATTTTAAATAGATTTTTTTTTAAAAAAGATAAACTTTTAGATATATCATTTTAAAAAATTATGTGATTTTGGTTATATTAAAATATTTGATGATAAATATTTAAATAATTAGATGTCAAATTTATTATTTCAATTTATAAAAAATAATTGAAAATAACATCTAATATATTTTTAAAGATTCTCATAAAATTATTAAATATTTTAAGATATATATCATAACTTTTGTGTTTTACAAATATCTAAAAGTTAAGAATTGGAAGAAGAAGTGTAAAATCAACTTCATGGTTTCATTTGAAAGATCAATATGTTTATAAATAATGTTTAAGAAGAAATGGTGGAGGATTTTATAAATAATGTCAAATAAAATTGAATCCATGCAATTAGAATATGCAAGTTCTACCATGACCAACACATCTAATCAAATTCTTTTCCCATGTGTGCTTTTATATTTATATATAATTAACCATTAACCTTTAATGTAAAAATAGAAACCAAAACAAGGAAATCAAAATTCAAAGTTAGGGGTCCATTTTTATCATTTGTTTAGGGCCTCGAAAAAGTCAGGACTGGCCCTGATCTTCATCTTTAAGTAGTTTAATTTTCTCATTCAATTTCTCTATAGTTTCATTCTTCTTTGATTTTTATGAAATTCACGAAGGTTCACATATTTCGATTTAAGGGTTGGATTAAGTTTCTAATTCATAACTCTTAGTTAGTGATAAGTGTTCCATTACAACTTCCAATATTTCTAAATTTTGAAAAAAATCTAATTGTTACTTCTTCATATTTGTTTCTTTGTTTGTTCATCTCCTCTTGATCGCTACTTGGAGAGACTTTATACATTATTTCAAGAGTACCCCATATTTCCTTTACAAATTTGTAATTGTGAACAGGAAATAACTTAGTATCATCTAGAGACATCACTATATTCTTTGTTTTGAAATTTATTTCATATATTCTCTTTTCTGTGAGTGCAACTTCACCATTAGATGTTTTGTTTGATGTCAAAACTAGGAAAACTTAGCATTTATGTAAAGTGAACGGTATCTCTATGTCATATGGTGCACTCTTGCATTAGAGGTCTTAGGAATCATACAAAACCACCTTGAAATTGGCCAAAAACATCAAAAAAATTATTTTCTGCACAAAAATCACCTGCATGTGTTGACACATACAAATTTTAGGCTGGCACGTGTAACTCAATAACAAAGTCTGTAGATTCTGTTTGGCACAGGCCAACACCTGCAGTCTTCAGGCTGACACATACTGTAAATTTAATTTTAATGTGTCAGCACATACGATCTTCAGGTCGACACATCTGCTTCAATATTAAAGGATGTATCCTATGTTTCGAATAGGTCAGCACGTAAGCCTTTTCAGGTTCGCATATAGTGTTATTTTTAATCTTATATGTTGGCACATTCGTATTTTACGCCGATGATAACACCTAATCACATTGCATATTTGACTCAAATAACACATGTTTTTCATTATTTGAAGTATTGTTTTCTTACCTTATGCTTGTATTTGTCTTGTTTTTAGATAACATGTCCATTTGGAGCTCTTCGTGAAGAAACCAAGCGAAAAGGCTAAGAAATCGAGTTTTTTAGAGAAATCCTTCGCATGGAGTTCATCTCAGCGGTCGCTATAGGGGGCGCCTTGACGTGTCCCAATCTACCCAAGGGATAACTACCATGTCCCTAATGATCTTTCTATTTGCACACTCCGAGCCCGCGGAGGGGCCTCAGCGCCCGCAGTCTTTGGAAAGCTTCTTCCCACCCAAAAGGAGTTGGGGGGAAATTCTGTCAAAGCATAGCCTGGAGAATTTCTATAAATAGCAGTTTTCATTTTATTTTCTAGGATCCAACTTAGTCTTGCAACACTAAGCCTATACTCACTTGTGTAAAATAAATAATTTGCCACATCGGAGGATTATTGCACCATGGTCTTGATTAGGTTGGAGCATCTTTTATTTACAATCTTGCTCCCATTTTATTTTAATCATTTAAATTTCCAGTTGTAACAAGATTTAAAGACTCTGATTTGGAGCTGGTTTCTATTTAAGTTTTTATTTTATTTAATCGCTTTGTCTTGCACTTACATTACTTATTTTATTACCTTGCCTCGCCTTTATTACTATGTTTATTTCGAATAACTTTAATATGCTTTCTTTTATTTCCATGTCTGGTTAAATATTTTAAGGTTGGAATATAAGGATCATTGTCCTGATATCATTTCAACACCGTATTAGTAGAAACACTTTATGGGTTGTTTTAACTTTTAACACAAGTTTTCCGTACATCATATTTTTGGATAAGATTGAAAATCGTCCATTTTAAAGAGTAAACTTGGTTAGTTTTTAACTGGTCAAAAAAGGGCGAAAGTGTTTTGACTTGGTAATTAGGGATCTTTGACACTTTTAGAAAATGATTTTGAAACTATTTTCGGACGTGTTTATAGGTTTACAATCTGATTCTCGAGCGAAAGCCAAGTTATATCAATCATTCCGAGTTGAAACCACTTTTTTACTAAGTTAAGAAACTAATTTCTTAAAAATAGGTTTACTGCTTTAGCGCTTGAAGCACCTTTTTATAAGTGACAATATAAGGGTTTGACTAGAGAGTAAACTCGGTTATTAGTTAGCGAAAGCGACAAGTTCCCGTCAAACTGTTTCTTTACAAGAGTGGAAATATTGCCCCATGAGTAGTTCTATTAAATACAAATTGAAATGCTATTTGACCAATGTGATTTACATTTTAGCCTGTCTTTTGTCTGAATTTACTTTATATATTTATTTCCTTTGCATTATACTCCTTCAACTGAATTGATCTTCCCTAGATAAGCAACTTAACAATAGAGTTGATAGATTGATGATTGGTCTCTGTGGTTTGATAATCCTTTATATTATTTCGATAGGCTGAGCACTTGTAGTTAGATTTTAGACTCTATAAACAGACCGATCAAGTTTTTGGCATCATTGTCGGGGACCAAACTTCATCAAATTTCGTACCCTATTGTTATCCTGTTTAGACTAAGGCTTATTGGTCGGTAAATACGCAAGAATTGCAGTACTGGAAACTTAGTAGATCCTTTAGTGGAACCCGAACATTACACTCGAGCACGTATTTTTCTCTATAGGATAAAGAGAACTATGGCCGAAGATTGTAACCGAAGACCCCTTAAGGAATTTTCCTAACCATCAGACGAGGAGCCTAGTTAAAGTATAGTAAAACCTGTCATCACCACCAATAATTTCGAACTAAAGCCCTCATTATTACAATTAGTGAAACAAAATTAATTTGTTGGTCTCGCCTCAGAGAACCCGAATCAGCACTTGAAAGTTTTTATCCAATTAGCGGATACTCTAAAGACCAATGGTGCTTCACCTGAGGAGATTTGTCTAAGAACATTCCCCTTCTCCCTCAGAGATAAAGCACGTGATTGGTTAGATTCCCTTCCAGC
The DNA here is from genome assembly GCA_948472305.1 of Vicia faba. Lineage (NCBI taxonomy): Eukaryota > Viridiplantae > Streptophyta > Magnoliopsida > Fabales > Fabaceae > Vicia > Vicia faba. The sequence continues at coordinate 893,337,056 of OX451737.1, forward strand.
CAATTCAATAACGACTTGGGAAGACCTTAGGAGAGTTTTTCTTGCTTGATATTTCCCGCCAAGCAAAATCGCGGTCCTTAGAAACCTGATCACTAGATTTACTCAAAACCAAGGAGAATCACTTTTCGAAGCATGGGAGAGATATAAAGATCTGTTGAGAGCTTGTCCACACCATGTCCTGGAGAAATGTTTAATTATCCACACCTTCTATAATGGAGTCCATTATAACACGGAGATGTCTATCAACGTTGTCGCTGGTGGTGCACTAATGAACAAACCTTACCTTGAAGCTTGGGCTCTCATAGAAGATATGGCCCAAAACCATTACCAATGGGGAGCAGAATGAGCAACAGTAGAGAAAAAGGAGGCCCAAGGAGGAGTACATGAGATAAGTTTCCTGGACATGGTGCAAGCCAAAATGGACGCTCTTGCCTTAAAATTAGAAAACATGTCTCAGAGCCCAAATACTATAGCTGTAGTACACTCAGAATGTGAACTATGTGGGAACCAATGACATCAAACTTCAGACTGTAACCTGTTGAATGGATCTAGCAAATACCAAGTAAATTATACCCAAGGAAACCTATTCTTGAACACTTATAACCATGGATGGAGGAATCACCCAAACTTTTCCTATAAAAACAACAACCTGATTTAGAATTCTGCACCTCTGATACCCCAAGGTTTCCAAGCCCAAAGACCAAATCAACCTATGCAAGTTGTACCACCGAAACCAAACCTTGAGAAAATCATGGATAATTTGATTTTGGCCTAGACTCAGCAAAATAAAGAGTTCCTGAATCAGAACATTCATATAAATGAACTAATCACACAATTAGGAACTAAGGTTGACCAGATAGTTACTCATAATAAGATGCTTGAAACCCAGATCTCTCAAGTAGCCCAGATGCAAGCTCCTCAAACTACATCCGGAGGATAATTCCGTGGAAAACCTCAACTGAATCCCAAAGGGCAAGCTAATGCCATTACCTTACAAAGTGGGACTGCTTACAATGGACCAACATACCCAACATTAAGTGCACCCGGACAACCCGAGGAAAGTGTAGTGCCTTTGGACCAAGTAGAGGAACATGAAGAACCTGAAAAGCAAAAAGACTCAGGAATGGAAACTAAAGATAAAACTTATACACCGCCACCCCCATACAAACCTCTGATCCCATTTCTGCAAAGAATTAAACAAACCAAGATTGATAATCAATACCAAAAATTTATAAAAGTTATAGAGAAGCTCCATATGGAGATTCCTTTTACTGAAGTTATCACTCAGATACCATCTTATGCAAAATTCCTAAAAGACATCTTGACCAACAAATGTAGATTGGACGATCCTAAACCTTTAGAGTGTAATTTCATTTCCGAAAATAAACTTGCCAAGAAAGAAAAGGACCCAGGAAGTTTTTCCATACCTTGCATCCTAGGAAATCACATGGTTGAGAAATCCTTTTTAGACCTAGGAGCTAGCGTCAGTCTAATGCCTTTGGAAGTTTGTAAGAGGCTTAACTTAGGAGAATTGCAGCCGACTAAAATGTATCTTCAATTGGCCGATAGATCAGTTAAATATCCTATAGGCATACTAGAAGACATACCAGTTAAAATAGGTCAGTTATATATTCCAACAGATTTCATAGTCATGGATATTAAAGAAGATGACGAAATCCCAATCCTTCTAGGTAGACCATTCTTATCAGCCGTAGGAGCCATAATAGATGTTAAGAAAGAAAAATTGACTTTTGAGGTAGGTGATGAAAAGATAGAATTTATTCTTTTGAAGCTCTTAATGGAACCAGACATGGGAGATGCATGCTATGCCATTGACGTCATTGATGAGTGCATATTGGAACTAGATCAACCTCTATGAATGCTTATCCCTTACCCCAGATCCTATGCCTTTCCCTAAGAAACCATCTTTAGAAACTCAAAGAACTACCCAAGAATCTGAGATATGAGCTCTTAGATGAAGAAATGAATCATCCTGTTATAGTTAGTGCTACCTTAAATCAAGACGAGACAAAACAACTCTTTGATATCTTACGAAAATATCCCTCGGCCATAGGGTATAACATCTTTGATTTAAAAGGGATAAGCTCGTCTATGTGCATGCACCAGATTATGTTGGAAGAAGATTATAAACCCTCTAGAGAACATCAAAGGAGGATAAACCCTATAATGAGTGATGTTGTTAAGAGAGACGTTATTAAGTTACAAGAGGCTGGTATAATTTATCAAATTTCAGACAGTAAATGGGTAAGTCCTGTACATGTGGTACCTAAGAAAAGAGGCATCACAGACACATAAAATGAGAAAGGTGAACATGTTGCCAAGCGAACAAAAGGAGGTTGGTGTATGTGTATACATTACAGAAAGTTAAACAAAGCAACTAGGAAAGATTATTTCCCTCTTCCCTTTATAGATCAAATGTTTGAGCATCTAGCTAGACACTCGTATTTTTGTTATCTAGATGGGTACTCGAGATATTTACAAATCCCTATTCACCCTGAGGATCAAGAAAAAACTACCTTTACCTGTCCTTACGGAACATTTGCCTATAGACGAACGCCATTTGGACACTGTAATGCGCCAGCCACTTTCCAGCGTTGTATGATGTCAATTTTCGCAGACTATCTTGACGGAATTATGGAAGTATTCGTGGATGATTTCTCGGTATGTGGATTCGATTTTAAAGGCTGTCTCTCTAACCTTGAGAAAATCCTAGAAAGATGCATTGAGATAAACCTTGTATTAAATTGGTATAAGTATCATTTTATGGTTAAAGAAGGTATAGTATTAGGACACGTTATCTCTGAAAATGGAATTGAAGTCGATAGGGAAAAAATAGAAGTAATAGAGAACCTAAAGCCACCTAAAACTATTAGGAAAGTTAGAAGTTTTCTTGGACATGCTGGTTTCTACCGGTGTTTTATCAAATACTTCTCCAAAATAACAAAACCTTTAACTAATCTTCTAATGAAAGCCGTTGAATTTATTTTCGATGAGAAATGTATTGAAGCCTTAGACCTTTTGTAGCAAGCACTGATTTCATCTCTAATCATGTAACCTCCAGATTGGACACAACCTTTCAAAATCATGTGTGATGCTAGTGATTATGATGTTAGTGTTGTTCTAGGGCAGAGAAAAGATAAGAAATTACATGTCATATATTATGCTAGTAAAACCCTAGATGCTGCCCAACTTAATTATGCAACAACAGAGAAAGAATTTCTAGCCGTGATTTTTGCAATTGATAAGTTTAGATCCTATTTGGTTGGAGCTAATATCATTGTTTACACAGATCATGTTGCTATTTGTTACCTGCTAAACAAAAAGGATGTTAAACCTAGGTTACTTAGATGGATTCTTTTACTCCAAGAGTTTTATCTGGACATTAGAGATAAAAAAGGCATAGAGAATGTAGTTGCTGACCATCTCTCTAGGTTAGAATATTTGAAACCTGACGTATTGCCTATAAATGATGATTTCACCTATGACAGGCTAGTAGATAAGATAGACAACTTTGAGCCTTACATAAATGATAAAGTTTCAATATTAAGAAGTGTACCTTGGTACGCTGAGTTTGTAAATTATCTAGTTGCCGATATCATACCCCCATGATTTGAACTACCAACAGAAAAAGAAGTTCTTCAACGATGTTAAGCATTTTTATTAGGATGAACCACTCTTATTGAAGAGAGGAATAGACAATATCTTTAGATGTTGTGTCCCAGAAGAGGAAGTAGAAAACATCATCAAACATTGTCACTCTGCATCATATGGTGGGTATGCAAGCATGTCCAAAACATATTCTAAAATCCTTCAAGCAGGCCTCTACTGGCCAACTTTGTGGTGAGATACTCATACCTACATTATCAAATGCAGCCGGTGCCAATGCACTGGGAACATATTAAGACGTGATGAAATGCCCTTAAGGAATATCCAAGAAATGGAACTTTTTTATGTATTGGGTATAGATTTTATGGGACCATTTACATCCTCCATGGGAAACAAATACATACTGGTAGTTGTGGACTACGTGTCCAAATGGATTAAGGCTATTTCATCACCCACAAACGACACCAGAGTAGTAATCAAATTATTTAAGAACAACATCTTCTCAAGGTTTGGAATACCCCACCTTGTCATAAGTGATGGAGGATCACACTTTATATCCAAAATCTTTGACAAGCTTTGACTAAATATGGAGTAAAACATAAAGTAGCAACACCATATCACCCGCAAACTAGTGTTCAATTTGAGGTGTCTAACAGGGAAATCAAACAGATCTTGGAGAAAACCGTCTCAATATCCAGAAAAGATTGGTCTGAAAAGCTGAAAGACGCATTATGGGCTTACAGAATATCCTATAAAACCCCCCATTGGAACTACCCCTTACCAGTTGGTTTATGGAAAGTCATGTCACTTACCTTTTGAATTAGAGCACAAGGCATATTGGGCTATAAAAACTTTAAACTTAGACTACTTAGCAACCGGAGAAAAACGTATCCTCGATATCCATAAACTGGAGGAACTCCATCTGAATTCCTGTGAAAATGCCATAATATACAAAGAAAGAAAAAAATATGGCATGACAAGAGAATCGTTAAAAAAGACTTCAACATAGGAGATCATGTACTTATTTTTAATTCTAGGTTGCAACTTTTTCCTGGTAAGCTACGTTTAAGATGGACCGGTCCCTTTGAAATATCCAAGATCTTGAGATCTGGGGCAATTAAAATACAAAATAACTCTTGTACCCCCTTTGTGGTAAATGGGAAGGATTAAAGCTTTATAAAGGAGGAGACGTTCCAGTTGAATACTCCAACCACACATTGATAGACCCACCAATGTGTACTTCTGAAATGTGAGATCTAATCGTTGAGCTAATGACGTTAAACAAGCGCTGCATGGGAGGCAACCCATGGTCTCCTTTTTAATTTATTTTCATTTATTTTTTTTTTATCACAAATTAATTTTATGCGGACTAATATTTATAATATTTTTTAGGTCCAAATACTCTAACTATACTTTTCATGATGATGCACTTTGATGACATGCACGCGGCATTTAGGGATGATGCACAAAGGAGACGATATGCTACCTTAGCTGCACGTCCAATGCTACCTACCTGGTATCCTGACCTGAACTGCATGGAAGCACTAGGAATTTAAGCAAGTGTGAAATACCTATGCAACCAGCTTCAGTGGGAGGAGTATGCTGATGATGTCAATGTGACCTACAAAAACCTCACCTTGGAGTTTCTTAGCTCACTCGATTATGAGTCATACGTAAATAGCGTAGATGATATAGGACGCATGAGTTTCAGGTTGTTTGGGACTGAGTACACTTTCACCATGAAGCAGTTTGGTGATTTATTTAGTTTTCAGAGTGGTCTAGACGCTATCCATGAGCTTCCTTTGAGTTTTTACATGAATAGGAGCATAGACAGGTTCTGGAGATAAATCTCTAGTGGAGGTAGCCATGATCCCTCTACTCAGTTGTCCAAGAAGATTCATAACCCAACTTTCAGATATTTTCAGATGATCCTTTGCCATACCTTTTTCGGAAGAAGTGATGCTGACGACCTTATTAGTGTCGAAAAGCTGTTATTCCTGTTCTGTACCAGCGGACCTCATTAGCACCATACAGGTTACTCCTTCCTACTCTTTTACCGGAACATTAAGGACAATGTCTGGTTTAAGTGTGGGAGGAGATTTTTATCGCTTTTTCTTTATTTTTAGTATTTATCGCTTTCTAGTACTTTAGTTGTTTTTTTTGTTTTGTTTTTAATAAAATTCATGTGCTTGATGAGTCCTTTGCATTTTTGTGTTGTGTGTCCTTATTTCCCCACTTTTAGCCTTACCTAAAAAAAATTTTATGCCAAAAGAAAACAGTGTGTTTTAAAAATTTTGAGTTGTAAGACAGGTTCTGGGTAGGATGTGTTTGACTTGGGAATTCTTTTTGAAAAATCGATATCGTTTTAGCACCATAAAATTTGTATAAGAACTGATCCCGTTACCCCCTATATTGTAGCTTTATTTTATTGTAACAAAGGTCTTTTAGTAGTTTATCTTAGCATCCAGCTCTGTCCTAAGCATGCTCTACGCAGGGGATCGATGAAAATAAGTGAATGATCTTTGTTTCTGTTCTTTAAACTGAAAATACAACTCCGATTTAGGTGACTCTCGCACAGTCACTTAACTTAAAAATTGTTGTAAATATTGAAAAAAGGAAACAAAAAGAAAATAAAAGGTTTATTCCTATTGTTGGTTGGTCCAGTGGTGTTTGGTGCTGGACTCGGTAGGGCAGATTACGACCCGATCCCCCATAATAACAATTAGGTAAATAAAGGGGTTATACCTATTCATATACCAGAACCCCATGCTTGAGATCAGAGTCACTAACCAGTCACTTTGCTACGAGTAGGTACGGATAACGGGCTTAATGTGATTGCGCTCGAACAAAAAATGGACCTTACAAAATAAGGAAGCTTAGGCATGGTGGACCAACATGGGTATGTTTTTATAAGAATAAAGTTTATGCCCGCATTTTTTATGCAGAAAGTGTTATCACAATATCCTTGGTTCAATCAGTTAGTACCTATCAGCACAACCTTACTTGAACTTAGAAGCCCTTTTAGCTCAAAATCTTGTAAATAATGTTCTTCTTTTCATCTACTTTTGAGAGTTTTTGCTTGAGGACAAGCAAAGGCTTAAGTGTGGGAGAATTTGATAACACCTAATCGCACTGCATATTTGACTCAAATAACACATGTTTTTCATTATTTTTAGTACTGTTTTCTTGCGTTATGCTTGTATTTGTCTTGTTTTAAGGCAACATGCCCATTTGGAGCTCTTCGTGAAGAAACCAAGTGAAAGGGCCAAGAAATTGAGTTTTTCAGAGAAATCCTTCACATGGCGTTCAGCTCAGTAGCCTCTATAGGGGGCTTCATGACGTGTCCCACTCCACCTAGGGGATAACTTCCACGTCCCCCATGATCTTTCTATTTGCACACTCGACGACCGCAGAGGGGCTTCAGCGCCCGCGGTCTTTGGAAAGCTTCTTCCCGCCCAAAAGGAGTTGGGGGACAATTTTGTCAAAGCATAGCCTGGAGAATCTCTATAAATAGAAGTTATCATTTCATTTTCTAGGATCTAACTTAGTCTTGCAACGCTAAGCCTATACTCACTTGTGTAAAAGCAATAAGTTGCCACATCGGAGGATTATTTCACCATAGTCTTGATTAGGTTGGAGCATCTTTTATTTACAATCTTGCCGCCATTTTATTTCAAGCATTTACTTTCCAGTTGGACCAACATTTAAAGACTTTGATTTGAAGCAGGTTTCTATTTAAGTTTTTATTTTATTTAATCGCTTTGTCTTGCACTTACATTACTTATTTTATTACCTTGCCTCGCCATTATTACTATATTTATTTCGAACAAATTTAATATGCTTGCTTTTATTTCCATGTCTAGCTAAATATTTTAAGGTTGGAATGTAAGGATCATTGTCTTGATATCACTTCAACATCGTATTAGTAGAAACACTTTATGGATTGTTTTAACTTCTAACACAAGTTTTATGTAATTAATATTTTCGGATAAGATCGAAAGACGTCCATTTCAAAGAGTAAACTTGGTTAGTTTTTAACCGGTCAAAAAAGGGTGAAAGCATTTTGACTGGGTAATTAGGGATCTTTGACACTTTTAGAAAATGATTTTGAAACTATTTTTGGACGCGTTTATAGGTTTACAATACGATTCTCGAGCGAAAGCCAAGAATCTCTTTATGTTAATCATTCCGAGTTGAAACCACTTTTTTACTAAGTTATGAAACTAATTTCTTAAAAATATGTTTATTGCTTTAGCGCTTGAAGCCCCTTTTTATAAGTGACAATAAAAGGGTTTGACTAGAGAGTAAACTCGATTCGTAGTTAGAGAAAGCAACTAGTTCCCATCAATTTGTTTCTTTGCAAGAGTGGAAAATATTGCCCCATTAGTAGTTCTATTAAATACAAATTGAAATGCTATTTGACCAATGTGATTTACATTCTAGCCTATCTTTTGTCTGAAATTACTTTATATATTTGTTTCCTTTGCATTATACTCCCTTTATTGAATTGATATGCCCTAGATAAGCAACTTAACAATAGAAGTGATAGATTGACGATTGGTCTATATGGTTCGACAATCCTTTATATTAATTTGATAGGTTGTGCACTTGCAGTTAGATTTTAGACTCTATAAACAGATCAATCAACCGGCACATACTGTTTGGTTGGGTCAATGTTTTAAATTGTTTTAATTCTGAAAATTACTTCTTTACATACAAAGTTCCACAACTATAAATACATCATTAATGCATCTTTCCAACTTGATGAAACTATAAATACTTACCATCATTACTCTTCACCTTCAACCTCTAACATATGCATACACGCTGAGAAATCTTGCATGATCGTCTTTTGTCGGGGTGTCATATAGGTGAGTTTTGATAATGTCTAATTAGGTTTTTGTGTAACCAAGAATATTAGTTTGAGAATTATGGTGGGTTTAATCCGGAAAAACCTAGGGTTTATCCTCCAAGATCTTTGGTAGACTTGGGGTTTTTTACAAGACTTTCAAAAGAGGATTGCAGCCAAGTGAAAGCTTTGGAGTTAGGGTAACCCAAAGGAGTAGGGAGAGAATGAAAAATCAAATTAGAAGTTCTTATGTTCAATAGGTACTGTTGTAACCCAAAATTTTCCCTCACATTTTTACTCAAGACATGCTCATTGAGGTCTTCAATTGCTCAAGGATGACCAAGAATCGACTAGACAATTTCTACTCCTAAGCAATGAACCTGTAATTGGGGTTTCACTTTTCATCAAGATATGTGAGCTTAAAAGGCCTAAAATGTTTTACATTGTCCTAATATGTCTTCAAAATTGTGCATAACAAATTTCATGCCTTACACTACAAGTTTGCTCAATCAATTGCTCAAATGCTTGAAAATCAACTATACTAGGTCAAAAGTCAATTGTGGCCCATGTACCGTCAAACTTCTAGATTTTTGGTCAACGTCAACATTTTGAAGTGATATCCATCATTTGATCAAGGTTTCGTCATGATTCCTCAAGAAATTCTCCTAATTCATCAAAGGTCAAGAATTGCTAAATTAGGGTTTCTATAGGAAAAGTCAACTGAACTTTTACCAGGCATAACTTTCACATACTTCATCCATTTTCCCCAACCAAAGCTCATTTTGGAGAGACTATCATTACCTACAACTTCTCTTTTGTCCTCAAGATCAAGAGATGCACCATTTGAAAGATATAAGCCCATACATTACAGGTCATTTTCAGAAAGTCAACAAAAGACACTTTTTGACAAGACCATTTACATCAGGATAAAGTCTTCAAATGAAAAATTTATCGACATAGGGATTGAAGTAGACATCTTGGGCTTTCCAAAAAATCCAAGATCATCATCAAGAGATCAAAATTGAGCAAGTTATAGCTTTCCCAAGTTGGGAAAATTTTGGAAATTTCAAGAATTGTGCATTAAGCAAAATTGAACTTTTAGGTCAATGGATTAATTTCTTGGACTTCAAATATCTTCCTAAGCTTATAAAGGACCTCTAATCTCACTCTTTCCATGACTTGCAATTTATAGCTATTTTATGCACATTTTATTTTATTTTATTCAAATAAATATAAAATAAAATGCATTAAATAATGGATATTTGTTTTGGGCATATGGGCTGACACTTTGGATCAGTTTAAAGCCCATAAATTCGTGCCATTATGTCCAGGTTCATCCAAATATGAAAATGGCATGAAATCTCCATGTTAGGCAATTTTTCAAATTTTGAATATTGGCTTTATCATGACCTTATTGTTATGATTTCTTTCCTTCTTACCTTGTCCCCTCCCTCTCCTCTATAAATACCATCCATCTGCAAGCCAAACTCACGCTACACACTGCCTAGAAGAACTCTATAAAAATTGCAAAAATCTACAAAATTGTCAAGCTCCAAAACCGCATCTCAAGCCCTCCTCAGTCCAAACCAAGGATTCAAACATATCCCTGAGGCTTCCAGGAACTCAACCCAACCCTCTAGCACACGGTTCCAGGCCCAGATCAAGTAGATCATCACCATTCCGTTTTTGGTATTTTTGATAATCTCAAACTCTCTCTACATGTAATATAAATTGATTCTCTTTGCATATTCATGTTTTTGTAGTTGTTTGTTGATGTTATAATGTATTTCATGTGAGTTATAGTTCCAGTCGTGGGTCACCATTGTTAGGGCTTAAGAGCGTTTAAGCTTCAGACTCGTTAATACAGGGACTTTCGAGACAAAAGGCTACCACCATTAAACTCGTAGCATGTGAAATAGGGGGGTAGCCTTAATCTTGAGCCTTGATTTTTCTTTGTTGTAGGTTTAAGGTTTTTGATGCAGCCGGAGAAGGTGACCAAAGTTTGCCTCCAGCACCCTTGCAATTGGTTGACTCTGGTGGAGTCCGCGTGGCAGAATGATACAATTATATTGGTCTACTGAAGCCAGCGCGCGCATTTTTTATTTTTTGAATATATTTGACTTTGTTTTACATATGATATAATGCATTGGTTATGATACACGAATTGTAAGGCAGCTCAGATGGTAAGGCATATGCGTGCAAAGGGAAATGACCTGGGTTCGAGTCCAAGGACCAGCATTTTTGATTTTTTTCTAACATTTTTTGCAGGATTCAGTGCGTTGCACCCCTAAGTGTTCACCATATACCTTCATGTTTGGACTATCTGATGTGATGCAAAGGAATCTGGCCATCCTAGGGTACATTTCTACCCTGCAGCTCCAAGGGTGGTGCCCACTAGATTATTATTGGGACGTTTGACTCAGGCTTTTGGGCCTAACAAAAATCTCAAACGCACCCCCCTTTTTGGCTGCATAACACTAAGCCCATTTGCTTTTTTCTTCTTTTTTGTTTTATCATATTTATTTCATTTTAATCATTTTTTTAACAAATCATAAAAAATCAAAAATATTAACTAGACTTAGGTTTTCTTAAATTAATTTTAAATTAATTAAATTAATTATTTTAATTTCATTTTATCAATTTAAAATTAACTAGACTTAAGTTTATTTAATTCAAATATTTTCTTAATAAAAACACAAAAAATAGTAGAATTAGTTTTATTTGAATTAATTTTAATTAACAATCATTTTTATTTTATTTAATTAATTAGGATTATATTTAGTTTTTTCTCATTTAATTTAGTTTAACTATTTTCTTAAAATAAACAAAACCAAAAAAGATTCTTTGTGTTTATTTAGCAATTTCTTAGGGTTTTAGACGTCCGTCTCTATTTCACGCGCATTATCTTACTCTCGCATTTTTTATAATAATTTACCTGCTGACAATATGTAATAGATTAAACTAAGACTTTATCGCTTTCTTTATTTTTCTCCAAATTTTTGGACATGTAAATTCTCCCTCCCCGAAGCATTGTAATAGCGTAGGATTTACAATTCCCGCACTTTAAATTTCTGCGAACTATAAACTGTTTAGATGCATGAATAATAGGATTTTATGGCAAGAATAAAAATAAAACGCTAGCAAACTTAAATTTAAAGATAAATAACTGAAACAAGCACACTTGAACATATACACCTCTAGGGTACGCCCACTTCGGTTGCCTTCGAAAAATAGCCACAACTCTCGAAATGTGAGAGGTTTTAGTGGCTACCCTCTGGTTCAAAAAGATCATAAGTCCCTTGATGACCCGCTCGACGTTTCCTCGGTAAAAATATAATCTTAGAACCCTAGGGTAGTTACTAAAGCTTCTTGCCTAGTTGCCTTTGTGACTATAAAAATGTCCCTTCAATTGTACCTCATACATCCAACGATAGGGCTACCTACTCACTAATAGTAGGATAACACTGTCTAAAGGATAGGAGGAAAAGAATGAATATTTTCGAGTACAAGTAGATAGTTGTTAGATGCTTGCTCAAAACAATCTTTTGCACTTACACAAAAACATTTCAAAAACACTTTCAAGAACATTCGCTTTGTCAAAACTCTTGAGGATTGATACTAGAGTTATCATAAAGCGAATCGCCGCACTAAGGCATTTTCAAATACTTTTAAAAAACACAAAGCACAAGGTACTTTTCAAATGAGCTAGCATCTAAGAGCCCGTAGAAAACTATACATGGAAAGGGTGCTAACACCTTCCCTTTCCATTATCTACCCCCCTTACTCAGAAAATTCTTAAAAAGGTCTTTTTATGTTCTTTTCACCCTTTCCTTAATTTGGATAAAAGAAAATCCGGTGGCGACTCTTGCTTACCGCAACATTTGCGAATACAAACACAAAACTAGTATAACAGTCAGTTATGCCACCATATCACAGAACTGGTGACTCTGTTGGGGAATGCTTATAAAAGTGGGGTTACCTTAAAGCTTAGGTCATATTTAACTTGCTTTCCTTGTATGCTTGTTTCCTTTATCTTAAAAGGTTTTGCTTGGGTTTATTTGTAAAGATCCTACACCCGGATCTGGGGAACCTTTTAGGTAAGTATAAATAGATCGTGGGGACTGTGTGGGGTATACCGACACGGTTGAAATGATAGATATGTTGATGTGGAACTTTTGTTGGTACCGATAGCCCTTGAGTAGTCAAGGAGAATACGAGGCCGCTGGGTGGTGTCATGAAGCATCAACTGACCTTAGAACCTTTAATTAAACCAACTTGGCCATTAGGAAGTAGTGAGATAGCCGGCTTTGGTGCAGTCCGAAGTTGGTGGATACTCGATACTACACTCATCGATATCTAACTTCGGGGATATTTCGGTCGCCAATAAAGAGGCTTGCACTGAAACAATGCTCAGTGAAGAAAGATCAGTGATATTGAGATTCCCTAGAACCCAGTTACTATTGATAGGACAGGTTGAGCCAACTATACTTCAAAAGGGTACTTACCTATGGAATCCATGCAATCCTAAACCTAAGGATCTGTTTGTGTGCTTGTAAATATTTGTTTGCACATAATATCATAACATCATAACATGGCATATCACACTAACCATTTCAAGGACTTCTAGGACTTATCTTTGTGTCTATTTTATAGGACATGACTCTCATCCTTAGAAATATTATCCAAGTCAACCTTGTAAGGGTACCTCCTCAACTCAAAGAGTAAGCATCAAGGGTTCCTGAGAATTCCCTATTCACTAAAAGACATGGTCGACTCCTCAGTTTGGTCACCTCAAGCCTTGATGAATATATGGTGAAAGTTCCCTTCCAGTTCTTTGACCCATTACATCACTGGTTCACATTTCCAGACTACCAGTTGGTGCCTACCATGGAAGAGTTTTCCCAGTTATTGGGTGTACCTATCCTCAATAAATTACCCTTCAACGGTATGGAAAGAGACCCAAAGTCTGAAGAAATTGCTCAAGCCCTGTATTTACAACGGTTTGACGTTATGGCAAATTGGGAAACAAGAAGCGGTATCAAAGGGTTTCTAGCCAAGTTTTTTTTTGATAAAGCGTATCATTTTTGGGATACCATGGATTTATAAGCCTTTGAAGAGGTTTTCACCCTTCTCATCTATGGGATGTGTGATGCGGTGGGAGAACTGACTTGAGGTTTTGCGTTTGTGTTCGTAAATGTTTCGTTTTATCAAGAGTCGCCACCGACTTTTTATTTTATCCAAAAGAAAGGTCAAAAAGCACAGGAAAGACCTTTGAGATTGTTTTGGGGTTCGGGGGGTAGATTATGAAAAGGGAAGGTGCTAGCACCCTTTTCATCCATGGTTTTCCATGGGCTCTTAGTTACTTGTTTTAGATCACTTGCTTTTGCTTTTCAATTGTTTGAAATGGTGCTTTTGTGTGTGGTTTTGAAAGTATTTTGAAAAGAGGCCTTTGTTTAGGCAACCTTTGTAATGATTCTTGCTTGAATGTATACAAAGGTGTTTGTCTTTTGAAAAATGTTTCAATGTTTGAAAGTTTGTTGGGAAATGTTTTGAAATTGTGTGTTTTTGGAATTAGCAAGGATGTTTTCAAATTGATAAAGTAACTAGGAGTTGTCTACCCTACTCAAAGATCTTTCCTACACATTTTTAACCCTTTGACATTGTTTGTTTTACCATTGTATTTGGTAAACAACCTTGTCTTTGGATGTTAAACGGGACGGGCGTGGGTCATCGTACGACCATGATAACAATATTGCCAAGTATCTTAGCAAGTTTTGAGGGACTGGATCATTTTTGTTTAGGCAACCAAGATAGCGTCATCGAGGGACTATGATCTTTTTGTTTGATTTTGTTTTGCCAAGATACCTAGCATGCATACCATGGCCATGTTTTTTAAGGCAACAAGTGCGTGAAACCCTAGAGGTGCTTGTGTGTAATGTGTTGTCATTTTTCATGCATTTTTGTCTTGTGTTTAGTCATGCTATTTTGGTCTTTGCATACAAAACCCTAATCTTAATATCATGCATATTTGAAAGCAATAAAATGCGTAAAAGTAAATCTAAGACTATTACAATATTATTATGGGGAGGGGGTACAAGTTTGAATAGGGGGTATTTGCACAAAATAAAGCCCTAAAACTATTACAACCATATTGAATTTATTTGTGCAAATAAATAAATAAGCAAATATTTAAATATGCAAAAATATAAATATGCAAAAATGTTTTTGGTATTAATTTTTATGTATGTAAAAAAAATGAATTTTCTTAATGTCTTAAAAATAAGAAAATAAAAAAAAATGATTATTTTTGGAAAGGGTGGAAACCCTAATTTTTTATTTAATAGAAAATAGATTCTATATTGTTTATTTATTCTTTTTTTTTGTACAAGAAAATAAATAAAAATATATACAAAAATGTTAAAAAATAATATTTGTGAGAAAATAATATTTTAAGAATAAAAAATAAAATGTATAATATTTTTATATTATTTATAAGTTTATTTAAGAAAATAAAAGTATTGTTATTTAATAAACTATTTTTATGTCCAAAAAAATAATTAAAATAATAAAATAAAAATGCAAAAATTTAGAAAATATTTTTGGTGATTTTTAATATTTAGAAAAAATAAATAAAGTCAGAAAATATAAAAAGAAATGAAAAATATACAAAAATAAAACAAATGGGCCAAGGGGGTGCAGAAAGCAAGCAGGGGGTGTCAAAAGTCAGACAAAGCCAGGCCCAGCCCAATGTCCCTTCATCCCTGTCCTTGAGACAGAAAAAACGTGTGGTTCTTGTTCAAACTGTAACTCCTGCATACGTGCTTAAAAACAAAATCTTACAACATGAGAGTTATAGCTCATCATCACACGATTCTAATGATATAAAAAACTTGATCTAACTCTCAAAGACTAGAGAGAATTTCATTGGCCCTAATTTCTGACCTAAAAAATTCAGCATGTTTATCATCTAAATTCTCCTAGCTCAGTTAATATAAATATAAGTTATGCATATATACAGTTCAAGGACAATAAGGGCTACATTTTTGCTTTACAAACCTAAGCCTAATGATTCCTAAATAAGGAGATAGAAGTTTGAAAATTACATGTTTCAGTCAAGTCGAATATGGCAATGCAGCAACTTTGAATGAGGCCTGAAGGACTTCTGAGCTTGCTTGATGTTCCTTTGACCTTTCCCAATGCTTAGCTTGCTTTGAAATGGCCTGAATGTCCCTATAGAACTCAACCTGTAAAGCTTCAAAATGAAAATGGTGAAGTGTGCAAACGAGGTTACAGTTGCTTGAGTAAGGTCTGGACAACTTATGGGTGATGTATGGAGTGTGTTGGAAGTGATTCAAGACAAAAAGCACGAGGCAATTTCAAGATGGCTAAGGTTCTGTAGAGCTTGCCCTGTTTTGGGCAGAAATGGAGTTTTTGGTGTATTTGGGTGTTTGAGAGGCTTGTAACTCGTGTATTCTGCTTGCTATAATGTGTTGAGATCGTTTGAAATGTGCACAAGACTTGGTTTTAACAGATACCAGAGATATGCTGACTTTTGCACAATTGCTTGTTTTTGAAGAAAAGGTGGGAAGTGACAAAGGCAAAGGCTGTACTGGCTAGCTTGAGGCCTGAGGAGAGTTGGTAAACCTTTTCTGATGTCGTTGGATCTTGTTTGCACAAAGATATTTGGTTCAATGCTCAAGACAAACAAAATTGCATAAAGTGTGCTTTATGGAAATGGCATTGTTATCTTTATGTCATAAATGAAATAAACCCCTGTATAATGCTCTGAAGCTCAGAATCAAACCTTTTTCCAATGTATTTGCATTTAATTAAGGATTGTGGAAAGGTTTAAGATCTGTAAAACAAGTACAAGCATGCTTTGGACAAATTTGCAAGTTGTAGCAATGTGCAAAATGCCATGGACAAAAGTGATAATTTGCCATTTTCAAACTTTCGATTCTCCCTAAACATGAATGATCTTGGAGAGTTATTGGAAATTTTAGAAATATTATAAAATTCTCTACAATCCATATTTGAAATTCATTTTGAGATTCCACTTGGAACTATGTGAAAAGTTACCATGAAGATAGGTCAAAATCCTGCCTAAACTAGGGCAAATTTTCACTAAGTTAAAAAGTTTTTGGACCCCTATTCCCAAAATCATAACTTGAGATCCAAGCATCTTTTGGGAAAACTTTGTGAATCAAAGTTGTAGATTTCATGGAGGAATACAACTTTCATGTTGGTAGTTTTGTTTGAATCCAAATGCATCATGGTGAAAATTTTGGGCAAAGTTGGGAAAAAATAAGAAATTTTCATAACTTAGAAAATTTCTAAGTTATGAAATTTTCAAATCTTAAACCCTAATTTCCAAAATTAGGTTTCTTGGTGAAAAAGTTTCATGTTTTGACACATCTTGATGAAAAATGACCCTTGGCACTTGATTTTGACCAAAAATTCAAAGTTTGACTTTTCAGTGTACAGTTGATTTTTGATCAGTTGACTGGAAAATTCATCTGTCAATCCAACGCATTTGAGATCTTTTGAACCTTGTGATTAGATCAAGATGATGCCATTGAGTCATTGAAACCATGCTTGAACCCAATTTGCCATTGGCTAGGTCAAAAATCAGAAATTGCCTTTCTATAGTCAAAACCCTAAAAATGACCATTTTGCCCTTTTGATGATCTGATCAAATTTATTGAGAAGTTGTGGTCTAAACTTGATCAAATGGTTCATATGAGTCTCTAATGTTTATGTGGATCAAAAATATGAGGTTTGACTGTAAATTGGCCACAGTTGACTTTTTCCCCAATACAGTTGATTTTTAGGTCAACTGTCCAATTGACTGGACAAAAATTTGATTCAAGGCATGAAACTTGGTATGAGCAATCTTAGGAGTCCAACATGAAGTATGAAAGTCACAAGAGGCATTGGAAGTCCAAAAATCCTTGTGCAAACTCAAACCCTAATTTCAGGTCAACAGTGCAAGGAGAGGTCTTGAGCAAAGCGAACCCTAATTCTATCTGGAGTCCAAAGAGTCTTTTGAGGAGAATCTTGATAAAATAAGAGGGAAAATTTTGGGGTACAACAGGATGGTACTATTTCCTAATCCGGATCAACTCATAGACGTCAATACGGTCAAAATCCTCATGTTTTATAATCTGGTGCCTACCCTACTTGGAGACATTCTGCACTCTTTTCACACTCGCACTGTAAAGAGAAGAGGAACCCTCATGTGTTGTACCCCTTTGTTTACTAGGTGGTTTATTTCGCACCTACCCCGGTATGTGTTGAAGAACGAACAAGGCTTAAGATGGTCCAGCAGACTGGTGTCTCTCACACATTCGGATATTCACTGGTGTCCTTGATATATGAAAGACATTACCATCATTGATCAATGTGGGGAATTCCATAATGTCCCTCTCCGAGTCATTAGGGGGGAATCACTTATAACCCTTGTTTGGCATTTCGACAGTTTGGGTATGCTATGAGGGATGGTCCTTATGATGTATTGGTTCAAGGCATTATGTTCAACTACGAGGATGATGTTCAAGGGTATCGTCAGAGGTTCATCTGAGCTTGGGGCATGGTAAAAAAAATGGATAGTAAGATATTGGGGCATAAGAATTCCATCCTTGTGGAGCCTTACCTTAAGTGGGTGCGAGCACGCGCTCAAAATCTCATGATGCCTTACCCCTCCATTATACCCATCATCATGGAACCCATTGCAGATACAGATGTACCTCGTACCATTCTCCATCCTGACATGTCGACAACTCTCGAGGAATTACAAAGTTCTTGGATTCAACTCAAAGAGGAACGAGATAACTTTGAAGCTCAGTTCTATGCAAGTGAGAAAAAGGTTTTGGAGCTTATAAGACAACTGCATGAAGAACAAAGTTTGAATGCCTATATTGCACCAAAGAGGATGCGCTCATGGGAAGCTTGGGTCCTGTTTGATTTAGGAGTTGTTATTTTACTTTGTCTCTTCCATTTAAGCCCAAGAGGCATCACTGTAATCATTTAAACTTATGAATGCAATTAATGTTTGTTCTTCTCTTTGACTAAGAAAATTTAAGATCTTAAAAGTCCTTGAAAACATTGCATAAGCATATCATACACTTCATTGCATAAGCAGGTATTCCAAGATAGGTTTCTTATTCTTTTCACTATTTATTTCAGCAAAAGAAATGGCTCTCGAACAGACAGTGAAAGACCTACAATCTCAAAACACTCAGTTTCAGCTAATGTTCCTGGCTCTGGCCCAGGGGCATGAAGATCTGAAGGCTCTTATCATCAAAGAGAAGAGAAAGAAGGAAAAGAAACCAGTTGGTGTATTGAATTCGGGAAGAAGGATCAGAGGACCGATTAAGTGAGCTATAGATTTAGCAACCCCGTAAAATGAGGGAGACAATCAAGAAGAGAAGTCAGTGGAAGAAAACAACAATCCAGGGTCTGAGGAAGATGAACCTGACTATTCTGAGGAGCAGTATCCTCCTGCTGATGATAAATACAAATAGCTAGAGGATCGACTCAATGCTATAGAGATCCAGAGGATACCCGGGCTGGATTTTGAGGAGCTAGGATTGATTTCAGGGGTGGTCATCCTGCAAAAATTCAAGGTCCCTATATTTTCTAAGTACGAAGGTGTCTCCTGTCCTAAGCTGCATTTAAGGTCGTATGTCAGAAAGATTTAACCCCACACTACTCGCAGAAATCTGTGGGTACATTTCTTCCAGGAGAGTTTGTCAGGGACTCAGCTGGAATGGTTCTATCAACTGGAGAGAATCAAGTTCACAATTGGGAAGATCTGGATGCTGCTTTCTACAAGCAGTACCAATATAACGCTGACCTCGCCCCAACTCGTACACAACTACAAAGTATGTCTATGGGCCCATGCGAAGGTTTTAAAGATTATGCCCAAAAATGGAGAGACCTTACGGGAAGAGTCCAACCTCCATTATCTGATAGAGAGTTGGTACACATGTTCTTGGGCACGTTGTCTAGGCCGTTCTTCAACCATCCGATTAGAAGTTCTTCTGTTGGGTTCACGAAATTGATACTGACTGGTGAACGGGTAGAGGCTGGCATTAAAAGTGGTAAAATCCAGAGAGATGCATCCTCCAGCACAACAAAGAAACCCTTCACTGGAAAGAAGGAGGTCAGTGCTGCTTATGGCCAAAGAAATCACAACAAAATTGAGTGTTGTCCGACGGTAGAGGCTGTTATGATTTCCAATCCTGCCTCAAACGAGAAACGAAACAATTAGCGTAGACCAGATATGCCTAGAAGACAGTTCACTCGGATCAACATGAGATTATCCCAGGTTATGCCACACCTATTGAAGTCCAATTTGGTGACCCTAAAAGAGGCTCCGAAGAATCCTAATATTGCCTCTCCTTGCTACAACCCAAATGCTCGATGTGCCTACCACTCTGAAACTCCGGGGCATGATACAAATGACTGTTGGGCTTTAAATAATAAGGTACAGGATCTCATTAAGGCGAAGGAGATTGAGTTTGACCTTCCCCATACATTTAACGTAATAACTGTGCCAATGCCCAAACATGGCCAAGGTGTCAATGATGTTGATGACAATCAGATTGTTTCTTCTGTGGATGAGTTAGCTACTCCTCTTCTGGCGATCAAAAGGAATCTGCTGCGAGCCGGTTTATTTCCGGGTTGTGGTGAAGGTTGCCACTTATATATGTCTCTACCAGATGGTTGTTTGTTATCGAAGATGGTCGTCTAGCGCCTGATGGTTAACAAATAAATTTTGTTCGAAAAAGTTCCTCTTGCAAGAAGTTCATGTGAAGATGTCTCAATAATCATCATTTCCGACAATCCTCTCAGGGTCTCCACCAAAAGACCCGTCATAATTACATCTGCTCCAAAGTTTGCTCCCCTGATCATCACCATTCTTGGGCCAATACCATATTCCTCGGATAAAGCTCTTCCCTGGAATTATGGGGCTGATGTCTATTACCATGGCGTCAAGCAAGACCTATTGGTTGTTAAAGACAAAGTTGTTGAAGGTACCGATCCTGACATCGACAATATTGTTGGGACCAGTAAAATAACGAGAAGCAGAAGAATTTTCTCTCCCGAGATCTCTCTAAAAACTATTGTTACTCATGTGATCATCCATGTTACTGCTCCTGCTAGTACTCCCTTTGTTACTCCTGTGATTATTCCTGCTAATGCTCCTATCAGTATTCCCACTACTACTCCTATTGTTAGTCCTATTGTTATCCTTGCTACCAAGTCGGCCGAGACTATGGGCAAACAGATATTGGTTGAGCATGTCCAGACGAAGGCACACAAAGAAGTCATACCTGAGGCTTCTAAAAAGGAGATGGAAGAAATATTAAAGATAATCAAGAAAAGTGATTATAATGTCGTGGAACAATTGGGGCAGACCCCTTCAAAAATCTCAATGCTGGCCTTACTTTTGTGCTCTGGAGCCCATGCTAAGGCTTTAGTAAAATTCCTGAAGTCTGCCCATGTGCCTCAGGAGACCTTCGCTAATCAATTCGAGAATTACGTGGCCATCCTGACTGCTAATAATGGATTGGGATTCTCTGATGCTGACCTAACTCCCAAGGGAGGGAAACACAATGATGCCCTGCATGTCTCCATTGATTACAGGGCACTACATTAGCCCATGTTCTGGTGGATACAGGTTCATCGCTAAATGTCTTACCCAAGAATGCTCTAGACAGGTTGGATTGTGAAGGACTCACACTGAAGCCCAGTAACATTGTGGTGAGGGCCTTCGACAGTTCTAAAATAATGGTGCACGGGGAGGTGGACATCCCTATCAAAGTGGGCACTCAGACTTTTAATTCCATTTTCTATAACTTTCTCATACTTTATCAGAAATTTCTCATCTAAGGCTCATTTTGAAGAGAATCCAATTCCCTACGACTCATCTTCAGCCCTCAAGTTCAAGAAATGCACTCATGAAAAGATATAAATTCATACATTATAGGTCATTCCAAAAAGTCAACAAAAACACCTTTTGGGTCAATGCTTCTTACATGAACATGGAAGATACAATTAAGTTGAAACCAAAAGGGTTGTTTATGGGACATCCTAATCTTTCTAAAAAAGTCCAAGAACACCCTCTTAGGGTCAAAATTGAAGGATATATGCATTGTCAAAGTTGGCCATTTTTGGAGAATTGTCAAAAGTCAACAATGCCCAAAGTTGCATTTTTTGGCAAATGGGCCTAACTTTTTATGCTTGCATCTTACTTCTAGCAATGTCCACGACCCAAACACTCTTCCATATTTTATTGACTTTATTTATTTAATTTATTTTGATTTTAATCATTTAAAAATCAAATTAAATCAAATAAATGATATAAAATATGGAAGATTTGTTTTTTATCTGATTTTGAATGAAAATGCAATCCATTTATGCTGCCAAAACAGAATCAAATTGTGTCAAGGTTGATTGGAGTTAGAATGGAATGATTTAGCTTTATTTGGAAAGAAATAATGCAAGGATGGAATGAAATCAAATCTTGATAATTGACAAAGATTTGAAGCCTTTTCGTTAACCTAATTCAATCAGATACATATACATAACAAATCCCAAGCACAAGGACAGAGGTTAATCGTGTGAAACGACCAAGAACAAATTGCATTTTTGTCAAAAAAATCTCAAATTGAATTCCATATTACAAACATTATCAAGGAGATTCAAGGATTTCAATACGTTACTGGACACATCCAGAGGTTGTTCCAATCATTTGCACGCACTAAGACGCCTAGAACCAGCCTCCACATCCCTCACTGTTTGTCATATTTTTTGAATTTGGTTTTGTAAATTTATGCATCATAAATAATATCTAAGCATGCTTTCTTGTTTACATCATCATTTATAACGTATTGGTATGGGTAATTAAGAGTTTTAGCACGTGTACTGATAGTTTCCATTGTTAGGGTTTGAGGTCGTATTTTAGGGCTTTGTGATGCAGGTAAAATCAGGGCAAAAGAGGGATGCCATCATACTCATAAGATCAAAGCGAGTTGATTTGTATGCTTGGAATTAACTTTTGAGATTTGCAGGGTTGTAGTTACAGTTGGTGTTCGTAGGTAAAAGGTGGATGTCTAAAGCAACAGTCCAGGGGAGAAGATGGTGACGCATCTGATAACCACTAGCCGGTTTGAAATTACGCGCGCTTTTGGGCATAAGGTGTGCTTTTCTATTATGTTATTGTTTGTTCATTATACTAATAGATAAGCAAGCTAGCGCAGTTGGTCAGGGGAGGGAAGTATGAAGCTCATGTCCTGGGTTCGATCCCAAGCGTGAGCTTTTGCATTTTTTTCCCATTATTTTCACAAGATCCAACGTGCACTACCCAGTAAAGCTATCATACACCCTCCAAATCCAACTAATGGATCATCTTCAGATCCAGATCTAGCGCCCAGTGGAGTGAAGTCTATGGTGAACCCTCAAACATGGCCAGCACTAGATCCAAATGCATGGTGGGCTTGCACAAATCTGGGCTTGAAAATTCCAATCCAGACCTCCTGTTCTACTAACATCACTCCAGGCCCAAACTCTTTCTCTTTTTTATTTTATTTTGTTTATTTATTTGATCAATTATTTTCTCACAAAAATAAAACATTAAAAATCATTTTTTTAATTAAATCGTAAAATCAGAAAATCACTAAAAAATTAGATTTAGTATTTTTTCATAAAATATTTAATTGCAATTAATTAATTAGTTTAATTAGATTAATTCAAATTCCTTTTTTGTAATTAAAATTCAATAGAAAATTAGGTTAATTTAAAAACTCTTTTTATATAATTAAAAATAAATAGAAATTAGGTTAATTTGCAAGATTAATTACTTTTCTCAAAAAATCCAAAAATATCTTTTCCTCATTCCCGTCTTAATTCTTCGCGTGTGTTTTTATTTATTTTCGGATTATTGTAACTGTTTCGAGTTTGTAATAGATTAATTAGGATATTAATTTCCGCATCTTTATTTTCAGTCAAATATTTGTGTATCTTCCTAAAAGCTTTGTAATAGCGTAGATTTTATTTTCGCACTCTTTAAGTTCTGTGACTATGAACTGCTAGATGTATGGACATTAGGATTGTATGCGAAAGATAAACCAACTTTAAAACGGTAGATAACCCTAATTGTGAAAAGATAATTAACTAAAAAAGGCGCACTCGCACATGCTCACTCCTAGGGTTTTCTCCACTTGGTTGCCTCGAAAAGTAATGGTTGTGTCCCTCGAATGTAGGGATATCTTAGCAAAGACCCGCGATTCAAAGTCGTCATAAAGATCATGGTCCCTCCTTGTCCCTCGAGTTTTCTACGAAAAATGATCTTATGACGATAGTCACTTTGAAATGCTAAGGTATTCTTACTTGTTGCCTTCAGAGACCATTTCGTCCCTTTCGAATATCCCTTAAAATCCAACAATGGGGCTACCTACTCCTTAATAGTAGGATAGCGTTGCCTAAAGGAAAACGAAAAGACTTTTTTCGAGTAGGTAGAAAACTCTTGAGTACTTGCTCAAACAAACAAATTTCACACAAACACTTTTCAAAAACAGTTTTCTAAAAACAACTTCGTCACACTCTTGAGGACTGATACAAGGGTTATCATGAAGTAAACAAAACTTTTTCAAAACAAGCACGCACAAGAAATTTTAAAAATGAGCAAGTACCTAAGAGCCCGTGGAAAACCACAGACAGAAAGGGTGCTAACACCTTCCCTTTCTATAATCTACCCCCCGTACTCAGAAATATCTCGAAAGAAGGTTTTTTATGTTCTTTTTCCTTTTCCTTTGTTGGATGAAATAAAAGTCGGTGGCGACTCTTGCTTATTGCAACATTTGCGAATACAAAATGCAAACCAGTATAACAGTCGGTATCATAGAACTGGAGACTCTGCTGGGGAAATAATAAGTGGGGTATACCTTAGGATCTAGGTCATTTTTAAAATTGCTTTCTTGTTTTGCTTTGCCTGCTTTATATTCAAGGGTTTTGTTGGGGTTATGTAGATCCCACACCAGGATCTGGGAACACCTTTTAGGTAAGTAGCAATAAATTATGAGGGAACTTTGTGGGGTATACCAACACGGTTGAAGCAGTAGCTACGTTGATGTGGCACTTTGGTTGGTACGGGTAACCCTTGAGTCAATCAGGGAGAGTACGGGGCCGCCGCATGGTGTCATAAAGCATCAACTGACCTTAGAACCTTTAATTGCACAACTTGGCCAGTAGGATATAGTGAGATGGCCGATTTTGGTGTATTCCCAAGGTCGACAGATACTCGATGCTACACTCATTGAGGTTTTACTCTTGAGTTTTGTTCGGTTGCGAGTTAATCGCCTATTAAATGAAGCTTGGGGGAAAGATCGGTGATATTGAGATCCCTTAGGACCCGGTTACTATTTATAGGACAAGTTGAACCAATCCAGCTTCAAGATGGTATGACCATAAAACTCATGCAGGCCTTAAACCTAAGGACTTGGTGTGACTTGTTTGTTGCTTGCTATACATGTGTTTTCTAGCATAATCATGACATCATAAGCACGACATATCATACTGACCATTTCAAGGACTCTCTAGGGCTCATCTTTGCTTTGTTTTATAGGACATGGCATCCGCCCGTAGGAACACTATCCAGATTAACCTTGTGAAAGTGCCTCTCCAACTAAAGGACTTGGAATTAAGGATTCCTTAAAGCTCTTCCTTCACTGAAAAACATGGTTGGTTGCTCAACTTGGTCACTTTAAAACCAGATGAAGAATTGTTAAAAGTGTTATTTCAGTTCTTTGATCCTTTGCACCATTGTTTCACTTTCCCGGATTACCAGCTAGTGCCTACTATGGAGGAATTTTCTCAGTTGTTAGGGGTACCTATTCTTGACCAGTTACCTTTTAACGGTACGGAAGAACACCCAAAGCCTGAGGAGATTTCTCGAGCTCTGTCCTTACAATGGTTCGACGTAGTAACAAATTGGGAAACTAGAGGAAATGTCCAAGGAATTCCAATCAAATTTCTATTCGGGAAGACTTATTATTTTTGGGATACCCTGGATTTACAAGCTTTTGAAGAGGTATTGGCACTCCTTATCTACGGGATGGTACTTTTCCCTAATGCGGACCATCTCGTAGATCTGAATACTATTAAGGTGTTTTTGTCCCATAATCCAGTACCTACATTACTTGAGGACATTCTACACTCTTTGTATACTCGCACTCTAAAGAGAAGGGGGACCCTCCAGTGTTGCACTCCTCTGTTGGCTAGGTGGTTTATTTCGCACCTACCCAGGTCCATTTTGAAGAATGAGCAGGGTATGAAATACTCTCATAGGTTGATGTCCCTTACACATTCAGACGTTCATCGGTGTTCACATTCCTCGGAAGATGTTACCATCATTGATCACTGTGGTGAATTCCCTAATGTCGCTCTCTTAGGAATTAGGGGAGGAATCACTTATAAACCTTGTTTGGAATTACGGCAGCTTGGTTACGCAAGAAGGGATAGTCCTCATGATACACTTATCCAAGGAATCGCCTTCAATTATGAGAATGATGCTTAGGGTTACTGCAAAAGGTTCATGAGCGTCTGGGGCATGGTACATAAAATTGATAGCAAAACACTGGGGCACAAGAATTCCATCCCTCTTGAGCCCTATCTCCGATGGGTACGAGCTCGTGCCCAAAGTCTTATGATGCATTACACTGTTGTCCTACCAATAATTGTGGAACCAATTGCTAAAGGAGATGCTTCTTCTCTTGTTCATTATCCTGATATGCCAACTGATCACGAGGAGTTACAGAAATCCTGGGTTCAACTTAAAGAGGAGCGGGATACGTTCGAAGCTCAATCTATGCCAGCAAGAAGAAAGTCCTGGAGCTCACTAGGCTACTCCATGAAGAAAGGAACATAAACGCCTACATTGCACCAAAGAGGATGCGCTCTTGGGAGACCTAGTTTCTTTTTGCTTTGAGTTTTTTTTTTGCTTAATTGTAAGCCTAAAGGGCATTCTTTGTAACAATTCCAACTCTTTAATACAATTAACATGTATTTATTTTTAGTTAAACAAATTTGAGCCTTTAAAAGTCCTTGAAAGCATTGCATATGCATCCCATCCATAACATTGCATAAACAGGTACCATTACAGGTTTCTCATCTTCTTCGTTGTTTATTCAGCAAAAATGTCTTCTGAACAAAGCATCAAAGATCTTCAAGCACAAAATGCCCAATTTCAACAGATGTTCATAACTCTGGCAAAAGTGCAGGAGGATCTGAAGGCCCTCATCTTGAAAGAGAAGAAGAAGAAGAAGAATAAGAAGCCCGTTGGTTTCCTTAATATGGGCAGAATATTCAAGGGTCCGCTAAAGCAACCAGTCGATCTGACCTACTCGTCCAAGGAAGGGGAGAATCAAGAGAGGGAGACAAGGGAAGAGGACCCTAGCCCGAAAGTTTCTGACAATGATATAGACTATAATGATGAGCAGTATCCTCCCACTGAGGATAGATACAAGCAGTTAGAGCATCGGCTGAGCGCTATGGAAATCCAGAGAATACCTGGGTTGGACTTTGAAGAATTGGGATTGGTTTCTGGAGTAGTTATCCCACAGAAGTTTAAAGCTCTGGTTCTCACAAAGTATGACGGGGTGTCTTGTCCCAAGCTTCATCTCTGTTCCTATGTGAGGAAGATTCAGCCTCACACTGCTGATAGGAACTTGTGGCTTCACTTCTTCTAAGACAGTCTGCCAGGGGCTCAGCTTGAATGGTTCTACCAACTGGAGGGAACCAATGTCCGAAACTGGGAGGATTTGGCTGCTGCTTTTTATAAACAATATCAGTACAACACCGACCTTGCCCCTACTCGTACTCAACTCCAGAGTATGTCCATGGGTGCAGGTGAAGGCTTTAAAGACTATGCGCAGAAGTGGAGAGATTTGGCTGGGAGAGTCCAACCCCCTTTGTCTGACAGGGAGTTGGTTGACATGTTTCTTGAAACGTTGTCTGGTCCATTCTTCAACCATTTGATCGGAAGCTCATCAGCTGGTTTCACTGAGCTGATATTAACTGGAGAGAGGGTAGAAGTCGGGATCCAAAGCAGCAAAATACAGAAAGACACATCTTCGAGTTTAATAAAGAAGCCCTTATCTGGTAAGAAGGAGGCCAGTGCCATTTATAGCCCAAGAGGTCAAAGCAGAGCTGAACACCGCCCAACGGTAGGTGCTGCGATGATACCTAGGCCTGCGGCTACCCCACAACGAAGCAATCAACATAGGGTAGAGAGACCACAAAGGTAGTTCACCCGGATTAACATGACGATGGCTGAGGTTCTACCCCATCTGCTAAGATCCAACTTGGCAACCTTGAAAGAGGCTCCCAAGAATCCTAATACCATATCTCCTCAGTACAATCCAAACGCTCGGTGTGCCTACCATTCTGAGAGTCCTGGTCACGATACAAATGACTGCTGGGCTCTAAGAAATAAAGTACAAGATCTGATTGAAGCCAAGGAGATTGAGTTTGATGCTCTGGAGAAGCCCAGTGTCATGACTGCTCCCATGCCTAAGCACAACCATGGAGTTAATTCCGTTGATACCGATCTATTTGTGATCTTAGTTGATGAAGTTTCTACTCCTCTTATGACTATTAAGAAGAATTTGTTGCTGGCTGGTTTATTTCTGGGTTGTGGTAAAGGTCGCCACATGTGTTCATCTCTGCCCACTGGTTTCTATTTGTTGAGAGTAGGTGTCCAACGCCTGATGGACAGCAGAGAAATTTTGTTTGAATGGACTTTGATTCCAACTGTTCCGTGTGAAGATATTGCTATTATAACCATTTCCTCCAATCCTTCCAAGGTCTCCTCGAGAATGCCTATTAGGATTACACCCACTCCGAGAGTCGCTCCATTAATAATCACTTTTCTTGGTCCTGTCCCATACACCTCGAACAAAGTTGTCCCTTGGCATTATGGCGCCGATGTTTACTATCATGGTGTTAAACAAGATCTGAAGAATGAAGAGGCTGATCCCGATGTTAGTAACATTGTCGGGACCAGTAAGATTACCAAAAGTGGAAGGGTTTTCTCTCCTGAGATTCCCCCGAAGACTGTCAATAAGCCTGTTGTTATTCCATTTGTTGTTCCTGCTAGTACTTCAGCTACTACTCCCATTCTTACTCCAGTTGTTAGCCCTGTCGATGAGTCATATGGGACTCGAGGCAAAGAAGCTATAGGTGAGCCTGCCCGGACGGAGCCACCTAGAAAGATTGTTGTAGAAGCCTCTAAGCAAGAGATAGAGGAAATATTAAATATAATCAAAAAGAGCGATTACAATGTGGTCGAGCAGCTGGGGTAGACCCCCTCGAAGATATCAATGTTGTCTCTGTTACTGTGTTCCGAGGCCCATGCGAAGGATTTGATTGCATTCCTAAAGACTGCGCATGTGCCATAGGAAACCTCAGTCGGTCAATTCAAAGACTGTGTGGCCAGTTTGACTGCTGACAATGGGCTGGTTTTTTCAGATGCCGACTTGACACCGAAAGGGAGGAAGCATAATGATGCTCTGCATGTCTCGATTGAATGCAGGGGTACCACTATGGCCCATGTGCTGGTGGATACTGGGTCTTCGCTGAATGTTCTACCCAAGAAGGCTCTTGATCGGCTAGATTGTGAAGGCTTGACCTTAAAGCCTAGTAACATTGTGGTAAGGGATTTTGACGGGTCGAAGAGAATGGTGCATGGGGAGGTGGACATCCTTGTCAAAGTAGGATCTCAGACCTTTGATTCCAACTTCTATGTGATGGACATCAGTCCATCATACTCTTGTTTGTTGGGTCGTCCTTGGATCCATGAAGTTGGGGCCGTTACTTCTACACTGCACCAAATGTTAAAATATTTGGTGAAGGGGAAGATTGTCATTGTGCATGGCGAAGAGGAGTATATGGTGCGACACCTGAACTCCTTCAGGTATATGGAGATGGACGGGGAATTCATAGAAACACCTTGTCAAAACATTGAAGAGGTTCCCCAGATTTTGGCGTCAACTGAAACTACCACCAGCAATAAACCTCCTTCGAAGATGACTTCCCTCAAGGACGCCAGAGCAGTGGTCGAAGAAGGTGGGTGTACCAACTGGGGACAGCTCCCTGATTTTACTCACAAAACTGACAAATTTGGTTTGGGCTTTACTTCAGGAGCTCAAAGGGTTGTTCGACGCGCTCGGGCTGGAGGACCTCCCCTACGCATCAGCAATCGTGGGGTCAATGTTATTGAAGACAGTGAGGATGACTTTGATATTGACAGCTGGATCTACCCGACTACCAACGGTGGACCGAGTAATTGGACGGCTAGAGATTTTATACCAGTTTATTTTATTCCGCAGTAATTGTCTTACTTGTTTTCTAAGTTTGTAATAAACAATTTAAACTTTATGGCCTTGTGTCTTACCTGAGGAATAATGGTCCTATATGTGAGGGTTATTAAATGTGATTTAATATATCATCAATAAAACATTGGACGTTCCTTGCATACAAATTTTGCGCTCTTTGTTTTTTCAATGTTTTTTTTAATTTATCAAAACAGTTATGCTTTTACACACACTCACGTATCAAACTACAGATCCATATCCACTATGGATTCCATTGATAACAGTTCTACTATTTCCAGTCATGACTTCGAAAATCGGATCAACCAAGTCGAGGACGAAGGTGAGGACGATTGTGAGGTGCCTGGAGAACTTGCTAGACTATTATGGCAGGAAGAGAGGGCTATACAACCTCATGAAGAGCTAGTTGAGAAGATAAACTTGGGCACGGAGGTGGACAGAAAAGAAGTCAAGATCGGCACGAATCTGGAGACTAAGATCAAACAGCGGTTGATACAGATGTTGCACGACTACGTTGAGATCTCTGCCTGGTCATATAAAGACATGCCTGGTTTAGACACTGATATCGTGGTACACTGCCTGCCGACTAAAGAAGATTGTCCTCCGGTTAAACAGAAGGTTCGCCGTATGCGCCCTGAAATGTCAGAGAAGATCAAGGCGGAGGTCATGAAGCAGTTTGACACAGGGTTCTTAGCTATCACCTCTTATCTGCAGTGGGTTGCCAACGTCGTTCCAGTACCTAAGAAGGATGGCAAGTTACGGATGTGTGTGGATTATAGAGACCTGAACAGGGCAAGCCCCAAGGATGACTTTTCGCTTCCCTACATTGATGTTCTAGTTGACAACACCATGCAGCACAAAATCTTCTCCTTCATGGATGGTTTCTCTAGCTACAACC
Source organism: Vicia faba (assembly GCA_948472305.1). Lineage (NCBI taxonomy): Eukaryota > Viridiplantae > Streptophyta > Magnoliopsida > Fabales > Fabaceae > Vicia > Vicia faba. The sequence continues at coordinate 893,367,825 of OX451737.1, forward strand.
AGATCAAGATGGCTCCTGAAGACATGGAGAAGAAGACCTTCGTCACACAGTGGGGCACCTTCTGTTACAAGGTGATGCCTTTTGGGTTGAAGAATGTTGGGGAAACCTATCAGCGAGCCATGGCTGCTTTGTTCCACGATATGATTCACCATGAGATCGAGGTTTATGTTGATGACATGATAGCCAGGTCTCAAACCGAAGAGGAACACCTTGATCATCTACAAAAGTTGTTCGACAGGCTAAAGACATACAAGATGAGGTTGAATCTGAACAAGTGCACCTTCGGGGTAAGGTCTGGTAAGCTTCTGGGTTTCATCGTCAGTGACAAAGGTATTCAGGTAGACCCCACAAAGGTAAAGGCCATACTAGAGATGTCGGCTCCCCGTACTGAGAAGGAGGTTAGAGGTTTCTTGGGACGCCTAAATTATATCGCCAGGTTCATTTCACATATGACTGCTACTTGTGAGCCCATCTTCAAGCTTCTGAAGAAAGATCAAGTGGTAAAATGGAATGACGAATTCCAGATAGCTTTCGAAAAGATCAAAAAATACCTACAAGAACCGCCAATTCTGATGCCTTCGTTTGAAGGAAGACCTTTGAAATTATACTTAACAGTGCTAGACAATTCAATGGAGTGTATGATGGGCCAGCATGACGAGTCTGGTCGAAAAGAGCATGCAATATAATACCTTAGCAAAAAGTTTACCGATTGTGAGTCAAGATACTCATTGCTTGAGAAAACTTGCTATGCTTTGGCATGGGCTGCTCGCCGACTGAGACAGTATATGTTGACCCACACTACTTTGTTGATATCTAAGATGGATCCGATCAAATACATCTTCGAGAACCCCGCACTCTCCGGAAGAATAGCAAGATGGCATATGATCTTAACTGAATATGATATACAATATACAACCCATGGATGACTACCAGTCTATGAATTTTGAGTTCCTGGACGAGAATATTATGCTGGTGACTGACTACAAAGAACCTGGACCGGATGAAGGACCTGAGGAAGGATCCCGATGGACTATGGTTTTTGATGGAGCTTCGAATGCACTCGTTAATGGCATTGGCTCCATAATCATATCTCCAAAGGGCTATCATACTCCTTTCACTGCCCGACTATGTTTCAACTGCACCAACAACATGGCGGAGTACAAAGCCTGCATCATGGGGCTCAAAGCTGCTATCGACCTCAGGATCAATTTCTTAAATGTCTTTGGGGATTCAGACTTGGTGATAAGTCAGATCAAAGGTAAATAGGATATGAAGCATCTGAATCTCATCCCGTACAAAGAGCGCGTGCTGACGTTGCTCCCACATTTTGAGGAGGTAACCTTTGAACATTTCCCACGAGAGGAGAATCAGTTAGCAGACGCGCTAGCTACCATGTATTCCATGTTCAAAGTCAGGTGGGACAACAAAGCTCCCCGAATCACCATTGAAAGGTTGGATGAACCAGCGCACTGTTGTGAGATTGATACTGAAGAGGTAGCAGACAAACCTTGGTTTCATGAAGTGAAGAAGTACCACGAGACTCAAGAGTATCACGAAGGGGCATCTGTCAATGATAAGAAATTTCTGAGAAGGTTCGCTACGAGATTCTTCCTCAGTAATGGAATCCTCTACAAGTGCAACCATGAATCTACCACACTGCGATGTGTAGACAATAGCGAAGCAGAGAGGATTATGACAGATTTACATGAAGGTACCTTCGGAACCCATTCAAGCGAACATACCATGGCTAAGAAGATCCTACGGGCAGGATAGTACTGGTCCACTATGGAAGCAGATTGTTATCAGCACTCCCAAACCTGTCATAAGTGCCAAATCTATGTTGATAAGGTGCATGTGCCTCCGGTTCCTTTGAATGTCTTGACAGCTCCGTGGCCCTTTGCAATGTGGGGCATTGACATGATCGGAGAAATCAGACCTACCGCTTCCAATGGGCATCGCTCCATCCTGGTGGCTATCGATTACTTCACAAAATGGGTTAAGGCGGCCTCTTTTGCTACCGTTACCAAGAATGTTGTGGCACAATTTATCAGGCATAACCTGATCTGTCGGTATGGTGTGCCAGAGAGAATTATCACTGACAATGGTACAAATCTCAACAACACGATGATCACCGAGATCTGTAAGCAATTCAAGATACAGCATCATAACTCTTCTCCCTACCGGCCAAAGATGAATGGCGCTGTTGAAGCGGATAACAAAAACATCAAGAAGATTATACATAAGATGACGGTGACATACAAATACTGGTATGAGATGTTACCATTTGCTTTTCATGGGTACCGTACCTCAGCACGGACGTCGACAGGGGCAACACCCTACTCTCTGGTATATGGCATGGAGGCAGTCCTACCCATTGAGGTCCAGATTCCTTCTTTAAGGATTATGAAAGATGCGGGTTTAAACGAAGACGACTGGATCCAGACTCGACTTGATCAACTAAATTTGATTGATGAAAAGAGACTTACTACTGTCTGTCATGGTCAAATGTATCAAAAATGGATGATCAAGGCTTTCAACAAAAAAGTCAGACGTCAAGAATATCAAGTCGAGGGTCTAGTGATCAAACGCATCATATTGTCGCAAGGTGATCCAAGGGGAAAATGGACCCCCACATACGAAGGGCCATTTGTGATTAAAAACATTTTCTCAAGTGGAGCCATGATGCTGACCACCATGGACGGTGATGACCTTCCTCACCCTGTTAATACGGACATAGTGAAAATATATTACGCATGTTAAAAGACTCGCTGGGTTGACTAGCCTAGGAAAAAATAAGGGCTTCCCGGCGAACCAAAAGGGTTCGAGCAAAAATAAGGGATGAAAACGAAGAAATCTGTACACCCGACAAGTTGAAAACCTGAAAAGGCGGCTTGGGCAACAAAGGGTATCCCGGTGGACTGAAAACCCGAAAGGGCAGTCCGGGAAAAAGTTAGGGATATAAAGCGTATCACTATGTCCCATTGGATCACCTTACGATCAGACCTCGGTATGAACTATCAAGCTCGAATGGCACCGATCAATCTAATCAGCTTCGGACAAGTAGTAAAGTGATAAGACGCTCGAAGACATAGGGACAATAGCAGAATTGGAACCCAATGGGATTGTTGCACATAGCTGTTTTTTGTTGTTGTACACAATATTGTATAGCTTCCATTTTTACGGCAGCATTCTCTTACTAGAGCATCAGCCTCCTTGTACAAAAACGCTTATTATAGGCCAACTTCAAAAATCAATACAAATCATTTTTACAAAAACTGTGTTTTTTCCTTTTCTATTTTGTTTTGCAAGAACGTCCAATGATTTATTCTTGACATATGCATTTGAATATGATTGCTGCTCATAAATATTTACATAAGAAACGAAAAGACAATTGCTCGTAACTTAAGAAATAGGGGCAAAATCCAGAAATGTCAAAACCCTACAGTTACTCTGTCCAGCCGGTACCAGGACAGAGACAGCTTTGAAACACAGTCATCAATGCATACGACCTTGTAACATTTGTACTCCCTACAGAGTAAAAGCAATCAAGGTATTTGATATCAGCTTTCCCAAAACAGGAAGTAATCTCCCTAGCCAGGGTCTTTCAGAAACCTGACATTTATATCCCCCAGCCGAATTTCATAATCGCGAGCGAGTCATAAAATTTGTCTCCCAAACATAGTCTATTTCTCTGAATACATAAGTTCAATCCCCAACAGAGTTTATTACTTTAGCTACGGAAGTTCACCTTCTAACAGAGTCATTCCCCCACAGAGCTATTCTAATACAGAGTCTCTCCCTGGCAGAATATTCACAAAAAACAAAGAGTAAATCTCCAGCACACTCATTTCCATTCACCACCCCCAGCGGAAGTAGAAGAACCGCAATCCTCTACAATAGTCAGGAATGATATACTCTCCAGTAGCAGTTAGGGATTTATTTTCCTAGACTCGGATATGTCACTATAGCATTTCATGCTCATATATGATGACATGCGCATACATATCACATATAGCATAATCTCATTTATTTTGAGAACATCATCTCACAATGCATTGCATGCAGCGCATATAATTAACCCTGTTATCTTTTCAGGAAAGACAATTATCACCAACAATTCCAACAGTTATACATGTCATATCTATAGACAACCAATAAAAAAATCAGTTCCCAAAACCAAACAGGTCAACTAAGCTACGCGACCAAATGAAGTAACCCTACGACTCAGGTTCCTTTCCATAAGCCCTATTATCTAGGCTCTCATCTTTAAGTAACCCTACAACCCAAGTTCCTTCCCATAAGCCCTACTATCCAGGCTCTCATCTCGAAGTAACCCTATGACCTAGGTTCCTTCTCATAGCCCTACTATCCAGGCTTTCTTCTCGAAGTAACCCTACGACCCAGGTTCCTTCTCCTAGCCCAACTATCCAGGATCTCATCTCGAAGTAACCCTACGACCCAGGTTCCTTCTTATAGCCCTACTATCCAGGATTTCATCTCGAAGTAACCCTATAACCCAGGTTCCTTCCCATAAGCCCTACTATCCAGGCTCTCATCTCGAAGTAACCCTACGGCCCAGGTTCCTTCTCATAGTCCTACTATCTAGGCTTTCATCTCGAAGTAACCCTACGACCCAGGTTCTTTCTCATAGCCCTACTATCCGGGCTCTCATCTTGAAGTAACCCTACGACCCAAGTTCCTTCCCATAAGCCCTACTATCCAGGATCTCATATCGAAGTAACCCTATGACCCAGGTTCCTTCTCATATCCCTATTATCCAAGCTTTCATCTCGAAGTAACCCTATGACACAGATTCCTTCCCATAAGCCCTACTATCCAGGCTCTCATTTCGAAGTAACTCTACTATCCAGGTTCCTTCTCATAGCCCTACTATCCAGGCTTTCATCTTAAAGTAACTCACGACCCAGGTTCCTTCTTATAGCCCTACTATCCAGGATCTCATTTCGAAGTAACCCTACGACCCAGGTTCCTTCTCATAGCCCTACTATCCAGGCTTTCATCTCGAAGTAACCCTACGACCCAGGTTCCTTCCCATAAGCCCTACTATCCAGGCTCTCATCTCGAAGTAACCCTACGACCTAGGTTCCTTCTCATAGCCCTACTATCCAGGTTATCAACTCAAAGTAACCCTACGACTCAGGTTCCTTCTCATAGCCATACTATCCAAGCTTTCATCTCGAAGTAACCCTACGACCCAGGTTCCTTCCCATAAGCCCTACTATCCAGGCTCTCATCTCGAAGTAACCCTACGACCCAGGTTCCTTCTCATAACCCTACTATCCAGGTTGTCATCTCAAAGTAACCCTACGACCCAGGTTCCTTCTCATAGCCCTATTATACAGGCTCTCATTTCGAAGTAACCCTACTATCCAAGTTCCTTCTCATAGCCCTACTATCCAGGCTCTCATTTCGAAGTAACCCTACTATCCAGGTTCCTTCTCCCTTATCTCCAGACAACAATTTACAACACTGTAAGACCTGGACCCGACCAGATACGGTCGATTTCACATTTCCCCAGTAAGTCGTTGTACAGCCTGGATCCTAACTAGATATGTAGTGTACTCCCACCTCCTCAATCAGGAGTCAATTCCCCAGTAGAGTAATGGACAACCGAAGCTCCTATACTCTATTTTCCTAGACGTAAATCAACATTCTCCAGCGAAGTCCTCCTCAACGGCAGGTACAGGAATTCTCGCAAAGAAATCTCTCATGCAACTGATATCTTTTCTGGATGGCATCTTTAAGCCCATCTCCGATGATTCTCTATTGACTCCCAAATGGCATCTGTAAGCCAATTCCCGATATCACCAATCAGTATTACTTCATGCAAGTGCAAATTTTTGGGCACTCTAGTGTTCAATCATCTTATACCTTCAGATCACGAAAGGCAGACTAGCCAATCTACATCCTCAGGTTTAAGAAGATTGAACAGGGGAAGTTGTTGTACCCCAAAATTTGCCTTCCCATTTTTACTCAACATATGTTCATTGAGATCCTCAACTTGCTCAAGGATGCCCAAGAGTTGACCAGACAAACTCTCTCCTAAAGCAATGAACCTCCAACTAGGGTTTCCTTTTTTATCAATATGGGGGAGCTCCAAAGGCCTCATATTCTCTCTATAGTCCTAATATGTTCTCAAGACCATCCATGCCAAGTTTCATGCCTTGCACAAGAAGTTTGCCCAGTCAACTGCTCAAATGCTTGAAAATCAACTGTATTAGGTCAAAAGTCAACTGTGGCCCACATACAGTCAAACTTCAAGGTTTTTGGTCAACATCAACATTTTGAAGTGATATCCATCATTTTATCAAGGTTTGATCATGATTCCCCATGGAATGCTCCTAATTCATTAAAACTCAAAAGTTGCTAAATTAGGGTTTCTCAAGAAAAGTCAACCAAACTTTGACCAAGCATAGCTTTCTCATACTTTATCAGAAATTTCTCATCCAAGGCCCATTTTGAAGAGAATTCAATTCCCTACAACTCATACTCATCCCTCAAGTTCAAGAAATACACTTATGAAAAGATATAAATTCAGACATTATAGGTCATTCCGAAAAGTCAACAAAAACACCTTTTGGGTCAAAGCTTCTTACATGAACATAGAATGTCCAATTGAGATGAGACCAAAAGGGTTACTTAGGGGACATCCTAAACTTTCTAAAAAGTCCAAGAACACCCTCTTAGGGTCAAAATAGAAGGAGATATGCATTTTCAAAGTTGGCCATTTTTGGAGAATTGTCAAAAGTCAACAATGCCCAAAATTGCATTTTTTTGGCAAATGGGCCTAACTTTTTATGCTTGCATCTTACTTCTAGCAATGTCCACGACCCAAACACTCTTCCATATTTTATCGACTTTATTTATTTAATTTATTTTGATTTTAATCATTTCAAAATCAAATTAAATTAAATAAATGGTATAAAATATGGAAGATTTGTTTTTGATCTGATTTTGAATGAAAATGCAATCCATTTATGCTGCCAAAATAAAATCAAATCGTGCCAAGGTTGATTGGAGTGAGAATGGAATGATTTAGCTTTATTTGGAAATAAATAATGCAAGGATGGAATGAAATAAAATCTTGATAATTGGCAAATATTTGAAGCCTTTTTGTTAACCTAATTCAATCAGATACATATACATAACAAGTCCCAAGCACAAGGACAGAGGTTAATCGTGTGAAACGGCCAAGAACAAATTGCATTTTTGTCAAAAAAATATCAAATTGAATTCCGTATTGCATCCATTCTCAAGGAGATTCAAGGCTTGCAATACGTTCCTAGACACATCCAGAAGCTGTTCCAATCATTTGCACGCACTAAGACGCCCAAAACAAGCCTTCACATCCCTCACGGTTTGTCATATTTTTTGAATTTGGTTCTGTAAAATTATGCATCATAAATAATTTCTAAGCATGCTTTCTTGTTTACATCATAATTTAGAATGTATTGGTATGGGTAATTAAGAGTTTTAGCGCATGTACTGATAGTTTCCATTGTTAGGGTTTGAGGTCGTATTTTAGGGCTTTGTGATGCACATAAAATCAGGGCAAAAGAGGGATGCCATCAAACTCGTGAGATCAAAACGAGTTGATATGTATGCTTGTAATTTATTTATCATGCTTGGCATTAATTTTTGAGATTTGCAGGGCTGTAGTTACAGTTGGTGTCCGTAGGTAAAAGGTGAATGTCTAAAGCAACAGTCCAGGGGAGAAGATGATGACGCGTCTGATAACCACTGGCCAGTTTGAAATTACGCGCGCTTTTGGGCATAAGGCGTGCTTTTCTATTATGTTATTGTTTGTTCATTATACTAACAGATAAGCAAGCTAGCACAGTTGGACAGGGGAGGGAAGTATGAAGCTCATGTCCTGGGTTCGATCCCAGGCGTGAGCTTTTACATTTTTTTCCACTATTTTCACAGGATCCATCGTGCACTACCTAGGAAAGCTATCATACACCCTCCAAATTCAGCCAGTGGATCATCTTCAGATCCAGATCTAGTGCATATTGGAGAGAAGTCTATGGTGCACCCTCAAACATGGCAAGCACTGGATCCAAATGCATGGTGGGCTTGCACAAATTTGGGCTTGAAAATTCCAATTCAGACCCCATATTCTACTAACATCACTCCAGGCCCAAACTCTTTCTCTTTTTTATTTTCTTTTGTTTATTTATTGATCAATTATTTTCTCACAAAAATAAAACATTAAAAATCATTTTTTCAATTAAATCAGAAAATCAGAAAATCACTAAAAAATTAGATTTAGTTTTTTTTCATAAAATATTTAATTGCAATTAATTAATTAGTTTAATTAGATTAATTCAAATTCCTTTTATGTAATTAAAATTCAATAGAAAATTAGGTTAATTTAAAAACTCTTTTTTTATATAATTAAAAATAAATAGAAATTAGGTTAATTTGCAAGATTAATTACTTTTCTCAAAAAATCCAAAAATATCTTTTCCTCATTCCCGTCTAAATTCTTCGCGCGCGTTTTTATTTATTTTCGGATTATTGTAACTGTTTCGAGTTTGTAATAGATTATTTAGGATATTAATTTCCGCATCTTTATTTTCAGTCAAATATTTGTGTATTTTCCCAAAATCCTTGTAATAGCGTAGATTTTATTTTCGCACTCTTTAAGTTCCGCAACTATTAACTACTAGATGTATGGATATTAGCATTGTATGTGAAAGATAAACCAACTTTAAAACGGTAGATAACCCTAATTGTGCAAAGATAATTAACTAAAAAAAAGGCGCACTCGCACATGCTCACTCCTAGGGTTTGCCCCACTTGGTTGCCTCAAAAAACAATGGTCGTGTCCCTCGAATGTAGGGATATCTTAGTAAAGACCCGCGATTCAAAGTCATCATAAAGATCATGGTCCCTCCTTGTCCCTTGAGTTGCCTACGAAAAATGATCTTATGACGATAGTCCCTTTGAAATGCTAAGGTATCCTTACTTGTTGCCTTCAGAGACCATTTCGTCCCTTTCGAATGTCCCTTAAAATCCAACGACGGAGCTACCTACTGCTTAATAGTAGGATAGAGCTGTCTAAAGGAAAACGAACTGACTTTTTTCGAGTTGGTAGAAAACTCTTGAGTACTTGCTCAAACAAACAAATTTCACTCAAACACTTTTCAAAAACAGTTTTCAAAAAACAACTTCGTCACACTCTTGAGGACGGATACAAGGGTTATCACGAAGTAAACAAAACTTTTTCAAAACAAGCACACACAAGCAATTTTAAAAATAAGCAAGTACCTAAGAGCCCGTGGAAAACCACGAATAGAAAGGGTGCTAACACCTTCCCTTTCTATAATCTACCCCCCGTACTCAGGAACATCTCGAAAGAAAGTTTTTTCTGTTCTTTTTCCTTTTCCTTTGTTGGATGAAATAAAAGTCGGTGGCGACTCTTGCTTACCGCAACATTTGCGAATACAAAATGCAAACTAGTATAACAATCGGTTCTACCACCGTATCACACACATCCACTCTAGATCCCATTGATAACGGTTCTGCTATTGCCAGTTATGACTTTGAAAATCTAATCTACCAAGTCGGGGACGAAGGTGAGGAAGATTGTGAAGTACCAAGAGAACTTGCCAAACTGTTACAACAGGAAGAAAGGGCAATACAACTTCATGAAGAGTCGATTAAGACAGTTAACTTGGGTACTAAAGGGGACAAGAAAAAAGTCAAGATAGGTTCCGACCTGGAGCATAGTGCCAAGGAGCGATTAATTCAGATGCTACATGACTATCTTGAGGTTTTTGCCTGGTCATATGAAGACATGTCGGGACTTAACACCGATATTGTGGTTATCGCCTACCGACGAAAGAGGATTTCCCTCCAGTGAAACAAAAGGTTCATTGCATGCGGCCAGAGATGTCAGAAAAGATCAAGGCTGAAGTCATGAAACAGTTCAATATCAGTTTCCTAACTGTTCCTTATTATCCCTAATGTGTTGCTAACATTGTTCCAGTACCTAAGAAAGACGGTAAGGTACATATGTGTGTGGATTATAGAGACCTGAATAGGGAAAGCCCCAAGGATGACTTCCCGCTTCCCCATATTGATGTTTTGGTTGATAACAATGTACAACATAAGGTATTCTTCTTCATGGATGGTTTCTCCGGATACAATCAGATCAAAATGGCACATGAGGACATGGAGAAAACGACCTTCGTCGCACAATGAGGCACTTTCTGTTACAAAGTTATGCCATTTAGGCTAAAGAACATCGGGGCAACCTATCAGCGTGTTATGGTAGCTTTATTTCATGATATGATCCATCACGAGATAGAGGTCTATGTTAATGATATGATAGTCAGGTCTCAGACTGAAGAGGAGCACCTCGATTATCTACAGAAGCTGTTTGAAAGGATGAAAAAATACAAACTGAGGTTGAACCTGAATAAGTGCACTTTTGGAGTAAGATCTGGTAAGCTCTTAGGCTTCGTTGTCAGCGGCAAAGTTATTGAGGTATACCCTGCAAAGGTTAAAGCTATACAAGAAATGCCAACTCCTCACACTGAGAAGGAGGTTAGGGGATTCTTGGGACGCCTAAACTACATAGCCAGATTCATTTCACATATGACCGCTACTTGTGAGCCAATCTTTAAATTGCTGAAGAAAGATCAAGTAGTAAAGTGGAATGACGACTTCCAGAACGCCTTTGACAAAATCAAAGAATATCTTCAAGAGCCTTCAATTTTGATGTTGCCGGTTAAAGGAAGACCTTTGATCATATACTTAACAGTATTAGAGAATTTAATGGGGTGTGTGTTGGGGCAACATGAAGAGTCTGGTCGAAAAGAGCACGTAATATACTACCTTAGCAAAAAGTTTACCGACTATGAAACAAGATACTCATTACTCGAGAAAACTTGCTGCACTTTGGAATGGGCTGGTCGCCGATTGAGACAATATATGTTGACTCACACTACCTTGTTGATATCTAAAATGGATCCTATCAACTACATCTTTGAGAAGCCCGCTCTCTCCGGAAGAATAGCAAGATGGCAAATTATCCTAACCGAATATGATATTCAGTACACAACCCAGAAAGCAATTAAGGGAAGTGTATTAGCTGATCATTTTGCTTATCAGGTTGTGGACGACTACCAATCCATGAATTTTGAGTTCCCATATGACAACATCATTTTAGTAACTGATTGTGAAAAACCTGGTTCGAATGAAGGACCTGAAAGAGGATCCCGATGGACTATGGTTTTTGACAGAGTTTCCAACGCACTTGGCAATGGCATTGGTGTTGTAGTCATATCTCCCGAAGGCTGTCATACCCCTTTCACGTCCAAGCTATGTTTCAATTGTACCAATAACATGGCTGAATATGAAGCATGCATCATGGGTCTCAAAGCTGCTATCGACTTGAGGATCAAATTCTTGAGTGTATTCGGAGACTCGGCCCTAGTAATCAGTTAAATCAAGGGAGAATGGGACATAAAGCATCCTAATCTTATCCCTTACAAAGAGCATGTGTTGACACTGATTCCACATTTTGAAGAAATTACCTTTGAGCATTTTCCACGAGATTAAAATCAACTAGCGGACGCGCTAGCTACGATGTCATCCATGTTCAAGGTCAGGTGGGATAATGAAGCTCCTCATATCACTATTGAGAGAATGGACGAACCAGCATACTGTCATGAGATTGATACTGAAGGAGTAATGGACAAACATTGGTTCTATGAAGTCAAAAGATATCTCTAAGTCCAAGAGTATCCCTAGGGAGCTTTAGTCAATGATAAGAAGTTCCTAAGAAGGTTCCCTGCTAAGTTCTTCCTCAATAACGGGATCCTCTACAAGCGCAATCACGATTCTACTTTGCTTCGATGTGTAGACAATAGTGAGGCAGAAAAGATTATGGTTGATTTGCATGAAGGTACTTTCAACACTCATTCTAGTGGGCACACAATGGCTAAAAAGATCCTACGGGCAGGATACTATTGGTCCACTATGGAAGCGGACTGTTATCAGCATTCATGGGCTTGTCACAAGTGCCAGATCTATGCTGATAAGGTACATGTACCTCCAGTTCCTCTAAATGTATTGATTGCTCCCTGGCCATTCGCAATGTGGGGCATCGATATGATTGGGGAAATCAGACCTACAGCTTCTAATGGGCACCATTTCATCCTTGTCGCCATTGATTACTTTACGAAGTGGGTTGAGGAGGCTTCATTTGCTTCTATTCCAAGAACGTTGTGGCCTGTTTCATCAGACATAACCTTATCTGTCGATGTGGCATTCCAGAAAGAATCATTACGGATAATGGTACCAATCTCAATAACACTATGATCACTAAGCTCTGCATGCAATTCAAGATCTAACATCATAACTCTTCTCCTTACCGGCCGAAGATGAATGGAGATGTTGAAGCTGCTAATAAAAACATCAATAAAATCATACAGAAGATGGCGGTGAGATACAAAGACTGGCACGAGATGTTACCATTTGCTCTTCATGGTTACCGTACCATAGTGCACACATCAACAGGGGCAACTCCTTTCTCTTTGGTATATAGTATGGAAGTTGTCCTGCCCATTGAGGTCTAGATCCCTTCCTTGAGAATCGTGAAGGATGCAGGGTTGAGCAAAGACGAATAGGTTTAGACTCAACTTGACCAATTAAACCCGATTGACAAAAAGAGTCTTGCGGTTGTCTGTCATGGTCAGATGTACCAAAAACGTATGATCAAAGCTTTCAATAAGAAGGTCGACGTCAGGTATATCAGGCTGGTGACCTAGTAATCAAGCGTATTATCCTGCCACAAGGTGATCCCATGTGAAAATGGACTCCCACATACAAAGGGCCATTTGTGATCAAGAACATATTTTCTGGTGGAACCATGATCTTAACCACCATGGACAGTGACGACCTTCCGCACCCCGTAAACGTGGACATAGTTAAAAGATACTACGCATAAACAAAGACCCTCTAGGTCGACTGGCCTTGGCAAAAATAAGGGCATCCCAGCGAACCAAGAGGGTTCAGGCAAAAATTAGGGATATACAAAAAAAAATTGTACACCTGGAAAGTTGAAAACCTGAAAAGGCGGCTTGGGCAAAAAAAAAGGGTATCTCGGTGGACTGAAAACCCGAAAGGGAGGTCCAGGCAAAAGTTAGGGATTTAAAGCGTATAACTATATCCTATTGGATCACCTTACAACTAATCTTCAGTATTAACTATCGAACTCAAGTGGTACTAATCAATCCAGTCAGCTTTAGACAAGCAGCGAAAGAGATGAGAAGTTCAAAGACATAAAGATAATAGTAGAATGGGAACTCAATGGGATTATTGCACATAGCTGTTTTTCTTTGTATACTATTTTGTATAGTCTTCAGTTTTTACGACGGCATTCTCTTACTAGGATGTTTGTTTCCTTGTACAAAAACACTTATTCAAGTTGATACAAAGTTATTCCTTTGAAAGTGCTAAACTATTCGTTTTTATTTTTCTGCTTTGTTTGCAAAAACGTCAAGTGATTATTTTTGAACATATGCATTTGAATGTGATTACTGTTTACAAATACGCGCATAAAAAATAGAAAGACAGTTACTAATGGCTTTAAGAAATGGGACAATATCTCAGGGCCATCCACAAAATCCCCGCAAATATTTCCCCTAGCAGATACCTTCTCCAGCAGGTACAGAGGTAGGGGCATCCTACTACAAGGTCACTGCCATATTCTCAGTATGCAGCCTAATGGTGTCAAGTGTTCTCATATCCCCGGCGGAGCAAGAATCTATAATTTATTGCTCCATTAAAAGGTCCCCCAGTGAAGTCGCCAAGCTTCTCAGGATTCCCCAACAGGATTTCAACAAAATCCCCAAGCAGTTCACGGAGTTTACCTTCCGCAACAGAGTTTATTTCTCTATTAACGGAAGATCGTCTCCCAGCATTTAACTTCAACATATTTGAAGACCTACATTCTTCACCCCAAGCAACAGTCAGGGATTTATTTTTCCTAATTCAGCAATACAACAATGGAACAAAGGACACGTATGCATTCATACATTATTTCTACAAACATCATAGCATATGTAGCACAAATGTGTATATCACAATCTCATTTATTTTGAGAGAATCATGCAATTCATACATCATGACATTGCATGAAACCGGTTTTACCTTTTCAGGTTAAATTAGCAGACATATAAGCTCTATAAACTTATACAACAGGTCAAAGATTAATGCGTGAAACCAGACGGGGAAACTATCTACATGACCAAGTGGTTTGAACTCCCGAAGCAAGACGGGTTTAGCAACAACTACAGCAGGCCACAGATTAATGCCCGAAACCAGACGGGGAAACTATATATGTGACCGATGCTGCCAAGTTCCAGATTAATACCTGTAACAAGCCAGGAAAACTATACATGGACGACTGATTATAGATTAATACCTGTAACAAGCCAGGAAAACTATCTACATGAGGAGATTGAAGATTATTACCTATTACAAGCCAAGAAAACTATCTTTCTTTCTCAGGTCAGAGATTAATACCTGAAACCAGCCAGGATAACTACCTCAAACGACCGAAAAAATTCAAGTTCCAAATTAATACCTGAAACCATACAGGACAACTATCTGTGAACAGATGATTTGTAGATTAACACCTGAAACCAGACAGGAAAACTATCTACACGACCAGACGAAAAAATCTTACATGGGTTCCTTCTCATATATCGCCAGATGCAGTTTAACACGGACTCATCCTGAAGCAGCCCCACATAGGCTCCTTCTCATTACATTTCCAGATGTAGTCTAACACAGACTCATCCTGGAACAACCCTACACAAGCTCTTTCTAATACATTTTCAGATAATGGTTAACTCCATTATCCCCAGCAAGTTACTGTGAAGCCTGGATTTCAACCATAAAACAACAAACTTTCATCTCTCTAGAGATAACTCTTCAGCAGAGCCTTGGATAACCTAAGTTCCTAGACTCTATTCTCCACAGAGTTTTCCTTAAGCGGGAGAAGGATAGAAATTCATATTCCTCAGCAAAGTCCTCCTCAGACAGCAGGAACAGGAATCCCCCACAAAGAGACCTCTTAGGAAGTTAGCATCTACTTTGGATAGCATCTTTAAGCCCATCTCTGACGACTCTCTGTCATCTTTGCCAAATGGCATATGTAATCCCATTCCCAATATCATCAAACATCGGTGTTAATTCATATGAGTGCAAATTTCTGGGCACTCTAGTGTTCAATCATCTTCCACCTTCAGATTACGAGAGGCAGACAAGCCAATCTAAATCCTCAGGTTTAAGAAGATTGAACAGGGGCAGTTTTTGTACCCCAAAATTTTCCCTCCCATTTTTACTCAAGACGTGCTCATTGAGGTCTTAAATTGCTCAAGGATAACCAAGAATTGACCAGACAAATTCTCCTCCTAAGCAATGAACCTATAATTAGGGTTTCACTTTTCATCAAGATATGTGAGCTCCAAAGGCCTCAAATTTTTTTCATTGTCCTAATATGCCTTCAAGATTTTCCATGACAAATTTCATGCCTTACACTGCAAGTTTGCTCATTCAATTGCTCAAATGCTTGAAAATCAACTATATTAGGTCAAAAGTCAATTGTGGCCCATGTACAGTCAAACTTCAAGATTTTTGGTCAACATCAATATTTTGAAGTGATATCCATCATTTGATCAAGGGTTGATCATGATTCCTCGAGAAATGCTCCCAATTCATCAAAAGTCAAGAATTGCTAAATTAGGGTTTCTATATGAAAAGTCAACTGAACTTTAACCAGGCATAACTTTAACATACTTCATCCATTTTTCCCCAACCAAAGCTCATTTTGAATAGAATCTCGTTCCCTACAACTTCTCTTTTGTCCTCAAGATCAAGAGATGCACCATTTGAAAGATACAAGCTCATACATTACACGTCATTTTCAAAAAGTCATCAAAAGACACTTTTTGTCAAGACCAGTTAAATCAAGATAAAGTCTTCAAATTCAAAATTGATAAAAAGAGGGATTGATTTAGACATCTTGGGATTTCCAAAAATTACAATATCATCATCAAGAGATCAAAATTGAGCAAGTTATAGCTTTCCCAAGTTGGGAAAATTTTGGAAATTTCAAGAATTGTGCATTGAGCAAAATTGAACTTTTAGGTCAATGGATTAATTTCTTGGACTTCAAATATCTTCCTAAGCTTATAAAGGACCTCTAATATCACTCTTACCATGCCTTGCAATTTCTAGCTATTTTATGCACATTTTATTTTATTTTATTCAAATAAATATAAAATAAATGCATAAAATAATGGATATTTGTTTTGGGCATATGGGCTGACATTTTGGATCAGTTTAAAGCCCACAAATTCGTGCCATTATGTCCAGGTTCATCCAAATATGAAAATGGCATGAAATCTCCATGTTAGGCAATTTTTCAAATTTTGAATAATTGCTTTATCATGACCTTATTGCTATGATTTCTTTCCTTCTTACCTTGTCCCCTCCCTTTCCTCTATAAATACCATCCATCTGCAAGCCAAACTCACGCTACACACTGCCTAGAAGAACTCAACAAAATTTGCAAAAATCTCCAAAATTGTCAAACTCCATAACCACATCTTAAGCCCTCCTCAGTCCAAACCAAGGATTCAAACATATCCCTGAGGCTTCCAGGAACTCAACCCAGCCCTCTAGCATATGATTCCACACCCAGATCAAGAAGATCATCACCATTCTATTTTTGGTATTTTTGATAATCTCAAACTCTCTCTACGTGTAATATAAATTGATTCTCTTCGCATATTCATGTTTTGTAGTTGTTTGTTGATGTTCTAATGTATTTCATGTGAGTTATAGTGCCAGGATCATGGGTCACCATTGTTAGGGCTTAGAGTGTTTAAGCTTCAGACTCGGTAATACAAGGAATTTCAAGACAAAAGGACACCACCATTAAACTCGTAGCATGCAAAATAGGGGGTAGCCTTAATGTCGAGCCTTGATTTTGCTTTTTTACAGGTTTAAGGTTTTTGATGCAGACGGAGAAGGTGACCGGAGTTTGACTCTGGCACCCTTGCAATTGGTTGACTCTGGTGGAGTCTGTGTGGCAGAATGATACAATTATATTGGTCTACTGAAGCCAGCGCACGCGTTTTTTATTTTTTTGAATATATTTGAATTTGTTTTACATATAATATAATACATTGGTTATGATACACGAATTGTAAGGCAGCTCAGATGGCAAGGCGTATTCATGCAAAGGGAAATGACCTGGGTTCGAGTCCCAGGTCCAGCATTTTTTATTTTTTTTCTAATATTTTTTGCATGATTCAGTGTTGTGATACGGTGGGAGAACTGACTTGAGGTTTTGCGTTTGTGTTCGCAAATGTTTCGGTTTAGCAAGAGTCGCCACTGACTTTTTATTTTATCCAAAGGAAAGGTCAAAAAGCACAGGAAAGACCTTTGAGATGTTTTCTTGGGTTCGGGGGGTAGATTATGAAAAGGGAAGGTGAAAGCACCCTTTTCATCCATGGTTATCCATGGGCTCTTAGTTACTTGTTTAGATCACTTGCTTTTGCTTTTCAATTGTTTGAAATGGTGCTTTGTGTGTGGTTTTTGAAAATGTTTTGAAAAGAGTCCATCGTTGTGGCAACCTTTGTAATGATTCTTGTTTGAATGTATACAAAGATGTATTGTCTTTTGAAAAGATGTTTCAATGTTTGAATGTTTGAATGTTTGTTTTTGGAAATGTTTTGAAATTGTGTTGTGAGGTGTGTTTGAAAATAGCAAGGATGTTTTTGCAAGTTTTGATCAAGTAACTAAGAGTTGTCTACCCTATCTACTCAAGAGTCTTTCCTACATAATTTTAACCCTTTTATATTGTTGTTTTACCATTGAATTTGGTAAACAACCTTGTATTTGGATGTTAAACGGGACAGGCGCGGGTCATCGTATTGACCATGATAGCAATAGTGCTAAGTATCTTTATCAATTTTTTTTAAGGGACTAGATAATTTTGTATAGGCAACAAAGATAGCGTCATCAAGGGACTACGATCTTTTTGTTTTGATTTTTGTTTTGCCAAGATACTCAACATGCATACCATGGCCATTTTAAAGGCAACAAGAGGATGAAACCCTAGGGGTGCATGTGTGTATTGTGTTATCATTTTCATGCATTTTATGTCTTGTATTAGGTCTAACTATTTGTTTTGATTTTGGATATTGCATACAAACCCTAATCTCTATCATGGCATATTTGAAAGCTATAAATACGTAAAGGTAAATCTACAACTATTACAACATTGATATGGGGAGGGGGATACAATTTTGAATAGGGGATTATTTGCAAGATATTGAAACCCTAAAATTATTACAACCATATTGAATTAATTATGCAAATAAATAAACAATATTTAAATGAGAAATTAAATATAAATATGCAAAGTATTATAAATATGCAAAAAATATTTTGTATTATTTTTATGTATGTAAAAATATAATATTTAATGTATTAAAAATAATAAAATAAAAGATTATTTTTATTAAGGGTGGAAACCCTAATTTGTTTTAAGAAAATATATATATATATATATATATATATATATATATATATATATATATATATATATATATATATATATATATATATATATATATATATATATATATATATATATATATATATATATATATATATATATATATATATATATATATATATATATATATATATATATATATATATATATATATATATATATATATATATATATATATATATATATATATATATATATATATATATATATATATATATATATATATATATATATATATATATATCATGTATTATTTATTCATGTACAATAAAAATAGAATATATATACAAATGTCAAAAATAAAAATATGTTAGAAAAAATATTATTTAAGTATATAAATAATAAAAATAAAAAATATAATATTTTTATGTATTATTTTCAAGTTTTTTATTAAAGAAAATAAAAGTATGTTATTTAATAATTATTTCTATGTCTAAAAAATAAATAAAAATAATAAAATAAAATGTGAAAATTTATGGAAATATTTTTGGTAATTTTTTAAGTTTAGAAAAAATAAAATAAAGTCAAAAATGAAAAAGAAATAGAAAAATATAAAAAAATAATGAAATGGGCCAAGGGGTGCAGTCAGCAAGCTGAGGGGATGCCAAAAGTGAGAAATAGCCAGGCCCGGCCCAGCTACTTCATCTTCAACCTTCGTTCAAACAAAATACGCGTGTTTCCTGTACAAATGTCCAACTCCTGCATACGTGCTCTAAAGCAAAAACTCACAACATGAAAGTTATAGCATTTCTCAACACGATTCCAACCATATAAAGAACTAAATCTAACTCTCAAAGACCAGAGAGAATTTATCTGACCCTAATTTCTAACCTAACTTTTTCAGAATGTTCATCAATCAAATTCTCTCAACACACTTAACTTAAATGAAATCTATGCATATGTACAGCTTAAGGGCTATGAGTACTACATTTTTTATTCACAAACCTAAACCTAATGATTCCTAAATAGAGAGATAGAAAGTTGGAAAATACCTGTTTAAGTTGAACTCGTGTATGGCAATGTGTGGGTTTTCAATGAGGCCTGAGATGTTTGTCAGCTTGCCTGAACTTCCTCTGACCTTCCCCAATGCTTTGTTTGCTTTGAGCTTGCTTGAATAAGCCTGTAGAAGTCAACCTGCACAAGCTGAAATTAGAAATGGTGAAGCTTGCAAATGGAGTTACAGTCAATGGCCAATTGTTGGGATAGCTTAGGTGGGTTATATGGAAGGTGTTGGAACTGATTTGGGACAAAACGCACGAGTGGTTTGTGAGATGGAAGTGAAACTACAGAGAGTGCCCTGTTTTGCAAGAATATGGTGTTTTTGTGTTTTAGAAGGCTTGAGGGTTGG
This sequence comes from Vicia faba, assembly GCA_948472305.1. Classification (NCBI taxonomy): domain Eukaryota; kingdom Viridiplantae; phylum Streptophyta; class Magnoliopsida; order Fabales; family Fabaceae; genus Vicia; species Vicia faba. The sequence continues at coordinate 893,387,804 of OX451737.1, forward strand.
ATAGCTCATGCTTCTGACTCAATGCAATATGCAAAAGTTGTTTTGAATGCTTACAAACTTTTTTCTTATCAGGTTTCAAGGATATCGCTATCTTGCAAGTTTTCTTGGTTTTGAAGTAAAAGTGTGAAGTGATACAAGATAGGCCTGTACAGGCTATCTTCCCGCATGCACAAGATTGTTGTACCTTTGCCTAAGTTTATGGAACTTGTTTGCTGCAAAGAGAGGGGTCCAAGGTTCAAGGGAAGCACGTTGACATAAAGTTGTCTTTATCAAAATGGCATAGTTCACTTTTTGCCAAAAATAGATTAAACTCTTGTGTAAACTTCCATTGATCAGAATAATGCCTTAAACCATTGAGTTTGCATTAAATTTTTGAGTGTGGAAGGGTTTAAAGACCTGTGAGCAAGTACAAGTGAGGCTGGATAGAGTTCGTAACTTGTGTCAACATGAAAATGCCATGGATCAAAAGTGAGTTTTTGCCAAATTCAAACCTTTGATTCTCCCTAACCATAAATGATTTTGGAGAGTTCTTGGACATTTTGGAAAGCTTGTAAAATGCTCTACAATATATCTTTGAAATGCATTTTGATATTACAAGTGGAACTATGTGGAAAATGGCCATGAAGATTGGTCAAAATCCTGCCTAAACTAGGGCAAAATTTCACTAAGTTAAAAGTTTCATGGACCCTTGTTCCAAAAATCATAACTTGAGATACAAGCTTATTTTGGGAAAACTTTGTGAATAAAAGTTGTAGATTTTGTGGAGGAATACAATTTTTATGTTGGAAGTTTTGTTTGAATCCAATTGCATCATGGTGAAAATGTTGGGCAAAGTTGGGAAAAAATAAGAAAATTTCATAACTTAGAAAAATTCTAATTTATGAAATTTTTCAATCTTAAACCCTAATTTGCAAAATTAGGTTTCTTGATGAACAAGTTTCATGTTTTGACTCATCTTGATGAAAAATGACCTTTGGCACTTGATTTTGACCAAAAAGTCAAAGTTTGACTTTTCAGTGTACAGTCAATTTTTGATCAGTTGATTGGAAAATTCATCTGTCAATCCAATGCTTTTGAGATCTTTTGAACCTTGTGATTAGGTCAATATGATGCCATTGAGTCCTTGAATCCATGCTTGAACCCAATTTGCCATTGCCTAGGTAAAAAAATCAGAAATTGCCCTTATACAGTAAAAATCCTAAAAATGACCATTTTGCCCTTTTGATGATCTAATCAAATTTCTTGAGGAGTTGTGATCCAAACTTAATCAAATGGTTAATATGAGTCTATAATGTTGATGTGGATCAAACATTATGAGGTTTGACTGTAAATTGGCCACAGTTGACTTTTTCCTCCATTCAGCTGATTTCTAGGTCAACTGTCCAATTGAGTGGGCAAAAATTTGATTCAATGCTTGAAACTTGGTATGGGAAATCTTATAAGTCCATCATGAAGTATGAAAGTCACTTTGAGCATTGAAAGTCCAAAAATCCTTGTGCAATCTCAAACCCTAATTTCAGGTCAACAGTGCAAGGAGATGTCTTGAGCAGAGCAAACCCTAGCTTGGTCTTGAGTTCAAAGAGTCTTGTGAGGAGAAATCTTGATAAAATGAGAGGGAAAATTTTGGGGTACAACAAGTGCGTTGCACCCTTAAGTGTTCACCATATACCTTCACGTTTGGACCATCTGATCTGATGCAAAGGAATCTGGCCATCCTAGGGCGTATTTCTACCCTGCAGCTCCAATGGTGGTGCCCATTGGATTATTATTGGGATGTTGGACTAGGTCTTTTAGGCCTAACAAAAATCCCAAATGCACCCCCCCCCCTTTTTAGCTGCACAACACCAAGCCCATTTTCTTTTTTTTCTTTTTTGTTTTATCATATTTATTTCATTTTAATCATTTTTTTAAGAAATCATAAAAAATTAAAAAATATTAACTAGACTTAGGTTTTCTTAAGTTATTTTTAAATTAATTAAATTAATTACTTTAACTTCATTTTATCAATTTAAAATCAACTAGACTTAGGTTTATTTAATTCAAATATTTTCTTAATAAAAACACAAAAATAGTATAATTAGTTTTATTTGAATTAATTTTAATTAACATTCATTTTTATTTTATTTAATTAATTAGGATTATATTTAGTTTTTTCTCATTTAATTTAGTTTAACTATTTTCTTAAAATAAACAAAATCGAAAAAGATTCTTTATGTTTATTTAGCAATTTCTTAGGGTTTTAGACGTTCGTCTATATTTCGCGCGCATTATCTTATTCTCGCATTTTTTATAATAATGTACCTGCTGGAAGTATGTAATAGATTAAACTAGGACTTTATCGCTTTCTTTATTTTTCTCCCAATTTTTGGACATGTAAATTCCCCCTCCCCGAAGCATTGTAATAGCGTAGGATTTACAATTCTCGCACTTTAAATTTCTGCAAACTATAAACTATTTAGATGAATGATTAATAGGATTATATGGCAAGAATAAAAACAAAACGCTAGAAAACTTAAATTCAAAGACAAATAACTGAAACAAGAACACTTGCACATATACACCTCTAGGGTACGCCCACTTCGGTTGCCTTCGGAAAATAGTCATAACTCTCGAAACGTGAGAGGTTTTAGTGGTTACCCTCTGGTTAAAAAAGATCATAAGTCCCTCGATGACCCACTCGACGTTGCCTCGGTAAAAATATGATCTTAGAACCCTAGGGTAGTTACTAAAGCTTCTTGCCCAGTTGCCTTTGTAACTATAAAAACGTCCCTTCGATTGTCCCTCATACATCCAACGATAGGGCTACCTACTCACTAATAGTAGGATAGCATGTCTAAAGGATAGGAGGAAAAGAACGAATCTTTTCGACTATAAGTAGATAGATGTTAGATGCTTTCTCAAAACAATCTTTTGCACTTACACAAAAACATTTCAAAAACAATTTCAAGAACATTCGCTTTGTCAACACTCTTGAGGACTGATACAAGAGTTATCATAAAGCGAATCGCCGCACTAAAGCATTTTCAAATACTTTTCAAAAACACAAAGCACGAGGTACTTTTCAAATGAGCTAGCATCTAAGAGCCCATAGAAAACTATGGATGGAAAGGATGCTAACACCTTCCCTTTCCATAATCTACCCCCCTTACTCGGAAAATTCTCGAAAAGATCTTTTTCTGTTCTTTTCACCCTTTCCTTAATTTGGATAAAAGAAAATTCGATGGCGACTCTTTCTTACCACAACATTTGTGAATACAAATGAAAAACCAGTATAACAGATGGTTCTACCACCGTATCACGGGTACGATTGATCGTGCACGAAGAGCTTTGGAGTTAGGGTAACCCAAAAGAGTAGAAATATTTAATAAATTAATTGGTAGCTATTGTGCCTTGGTCTTGCTCAAGATCAAAGGAAGAGAAGGGTTTGAATCAACAACAAACGATTAGGGTTTGTGGGGTTGCTCTTGGAACATTTCTCTTATAATACTTTTTTGTAAAGTAAGTATTGACTTCTCAATTTCAATTGAAATTTGGGGAAGACGTAGCCACTAGCGAGGATGATATGGTGAACTGTTATAACAAATCCTTGTGTAGCTCTCTCTTATCTCTTTACTTGATTTTATTTTTCATAACGCAATTTGCTGAATTTCATTGTTTAATTGATCGAATCATAAAAAATGTATATGATCATTTTGGTTTAAATTAGTTTGTTGATTAGCTTATAATCACTTTGATTATAAGTGCTTTTTCATATCAACAAAACTCAAAGAAAAATTATGAAAATTTGTTCGCACACCAAGTGTTTGACTAATTGCATTGTTCTATATTTTTGTTTAATTATATTGGAAATAGGTTGCTAGTTAGTTGTGATAAATGAGTAATAAAGTGTTGATTATTTTAAGTGTATTAATTCCTCTTATCAACTCATTTATTTGATAAGGCTTTTTGCATATCCGAGTTCCAATAACTAGGTTCGTATAGACGGCCTTTATCAATATGCACTAAAATCTTTCACTTGCACTATTTTCAAATAAATTTTTTTAACTGCCAAATTTTTTATTGGTATTTTTGGCTTGGTGATCTATTCACCCCCCCCCCCCCCCCCCCCCATTTAGATAATTCTTCGTCATCTAACAAGTGATATCACAAGCTCTGGTTAATTTCGTGCTCTGAAACTCTTATTAGAAAATGGTGTACGAACCTAAAGTAGACTACAAAATAGTCCTAATATTCACGGGAGAAAACTATAGTTATTGGAAAGCTTGTATGAAAATTCATGTTAACTCATATGATACAGGTGTGTGGGAGGCCATTCAAAATGGTCCAACACCGGTTACACATCTTGTTGATGGTGTTGTCACACCTAAGCCAAAAGCACTATGGAATGAGAAAGATTATAAGAAGTGGGGACATGATTAGAAAGCAAAAAACATTATCATATACGCTCTTGGAGTTGATGAGTTATATCGTAAATCTCATTGTGAAATTGCTAAGGCTATGTGGGACTCTCTACAAGTTACCTATAAGGGAACTAATGAGGTCAAACAAGCTAGAATTAACATATTTAATCAAGAGTTTGAACTCTTTTACACGAATCATGGTGAAACCATTACTAAAATGCAAAAACGGTTCTCACATATTATTAATGTTTAAACTTGATAGTAATCCTATTTCCAATGCAATTTATATTAACAAGGTTTTGAGATGTCTTACTAGGAATTGGCAACAAAAAAGGTCATGATGATCCAGGAAGCCAATAATCTTGCAACACTTGATCTCACCACTTTGTTTAGAAAGTTAGAAGAACACGAGCAAGAACTCACTTGCTTGGACAAACATGAAAAGAATCTTGAGAAAAAGAAGAAAAAGGAGAAAGACATGGATAAGGAGGAAGGAACCAAGTCTAAATCTCTTAGGGCTTCTAGTTCAAGGTCCTCAAAACACACATTTATGATAGTGATTCTTGTAATGAAGAATCTCCAAATGATGAATAAATGGGATTGTTTGTGAGGAGATACAATCATTTCATTTGGAAGAATGATGTTAAACACTCCGACAAGAATCTTGTGAATTTAGAAGGCAATTTGCATCCTCTAAGGATGAAGACAACAAAAGGGTAGATCAAGAGGTATATGCTATGTGTTGTACACAAAAATTTGCCCTCCCATGTTTCTCAATACATTTCAAGAAGAATCCTCAAGTGGCTCAAGATTAGCTCAAGAGTTGAACAATCAAATCATCTCCTAAGGCAGTCAATCTCAAATTAGGGTTTTGTGTTGCATCAAGGTCCTTACATACAAATGACCTCAAGTTCTCCCCAATGTCCTAATATGTTCTCAAGTTCATCCATGTCAAATTTCAAGCCTTGCAGAGGAAGTTTGGTCATCAATGGCTCAAGAGGTCCAAAAATCGATTGTGTTAGTCCAAAAGTCAACTGTGGCCTACAAATAGTCAAACCTCAAGATTTTTTGTCAACATTCTCATTGTGAAGGATAATTCATCATTTTATCAAGGTTTAATCATGATTCATCAAGGATTGATCAAAATTCATCAAGATTCAAAAGTTGCTAAATTAGGGTTTTGTAGGAAAAGTCAACTCAACTTTGACCAAGCATAACTTTCTCATACTTTATGATAAATGACCCATCCAAAGCTCATTTTTAAGAGGATGCAATTTCCTACAATCCATCTTCACACCCCAAGATCAAGAAATGCACTCACAATAAATTACAAATTTGGACATTATAGGTCATTTTTTAAAGTCAACAAAAACACCTTTTTTGCCAAAGCTTATAACTTGAGCATGGAATATCAAAATGCGATGAGACCAAATGTTTTGGTTAGAGGACATCTCAAGGTTTCTAAAAGTCCAAGAACACCTCGAAAAGTTCAAAATTGAAGAAGTTATGCATTGTTGAAGTTCGGCATTTTTCCAAAATTGCCAAAAGTCAACTATCCACAAAACTTCAAATTTTGTCAAATGGGCCCACTTTTTTCCACTTGATTTGATCTTGTCATACCACACACATGTCCTATCTTCAGTTTTATGTCCATTCATTAATTTTTCTATTTTATTTGATTTTTATTGAATTAATTCATTTTAAATCAATTTAAATCTAAATAAAATCTAAAAATTGATAAGTTGATATCTTTTTGATCATTACAGGTCTTAATTGACATCATGAACACAATCAAATTCGTATCAAGCCTTATTATGCACAAAATATTGGATTTTTGATCAAATTGGAAAGGCTTTCATGGAGGATCATATCAAATTTTAATTCATCAATTCACATGGATTCAAGGCCCAAAATTAAACCTAATTGCTTCTATTATACTCACACAAGGCAAAGGCACATAGAACACGACCTAGTGGCTGCACAATTCACAAAACCAAAACTTGAAAAAGCTTGAAAAAGTTGAAAACTGAAATCCATACTAGAGGCAAATTCAAGGACAAAACTCAACGTGGTCTTCTTGCTTGACGTCCATTGAAGCTATTGGGATCAAAATCAAGCCTTCTCCCTCCTTGAATCATGCTGTAAGTGTCCATGAACATGACCCTGTACATGAAATCGTGACTCCATATTCCTGCATCCTTTGAGCAAATTTTTTGTACAATCATGCTTATCATTCAATTTCCAATTATTCTGCAATATTCAATTGAGTTTTTGTAGCCTGTAAAGCCCTACCCGAAACTAGGGTTTGGGTTTCTTGTTTTTAGGCATTTTTGTTTCAGGTAAAATTAGCACTGTCAATGGCCATGGATGAATTTAGGAGGAAGAGGCGAGCATGATGATGGCCTTGGCTTGCATTTTTGTGGCCTAGAATTCATTATAGGATGAAGCCACGGATTTTGCTGCGGATAAGAATCCGCAGGAAAATATACAGGGGCCAGCGAAGAAGACGATTACGTGGCCACGTCCTATTCGCTGATTCAAATTATTGGCGCTCATTTTTTTTTATTCCAGGCATATGATTTGTTTTTCAATATAATATTCACTACTTAATATACTAACAATAAAACACAATGGCTTAGTTGGTGAAGGCACTAGTGGAAAGTCTCATGGGACCTGCGTTCGAATCCCAGGTCCCCCATATTGCCTATTATTATTTTTCTTCAGCAGATCCAGCGCGCTTCAGCAATTATGGTACACCATGCATCATCACTTGATCACTTGCCAGATGGCCTCCAGGCCAAATCCAATGGCCAAGATTGCAGATCCACCATGATGCCCAGTCAACGTGTCACGTGGGATCCAGAAAAGTCAATCAGGCTTGTACAAATGGGCCAAGGAATTGCTATCACACCTCCAGATTTGGGCCTGAACCCCCCTTGGGTAATTTCTTTTCCTTTTTTATATTTTCATTTTATTTATTTTATTTTGATTATTATTTTTATTGTTTAATTAACCAATCAATTTATTTTTCCTCATAAAATCAAAAAACATTATTTTTATTTATTAAAATTAAATTTGACTTTATTTTTGTAAATAAATTAATTTAATTGATTTAGCTTTAATTAGGTATAATTTCAATATTTTTGCAATAATTAAAATTAATGTAGAATATTAGGTTTTAATAATTTTGACCAAATTTATTTTATTTCCTTAAATATAAAAAATCCAAAAATATCCTTTTTTATTAATTAATTTAATTATTAACTTAGACTTAATTTCCATAAATTCAAAAATAACAAAAAGATGCTTTCTTTCAAAAAAAGGGTCAAAACCCTAAAAAATGCGTCGTTTTAATTTCTCGCACGTGATCCATTTTACCAATATTGTAATTGCTCCCGGAATGTAATAGCTTTAAATAGAACTTTGAATTATTTTATCGCTTTCTTTTATTTTCCGCAATTTAAATTTCAAGGGTTGTTTTTGGCGATGTAAATACCCGACGCCTTGTAATAGTTTAGATTTAATTTCTGCAATTTAAATTCCGCAACTATTAACTGTTAGATGTTTGATAATAGGGAATGCATGACAAGATCAAATATTTAACCTAAAATCAACATAGCTCACCATTGACATGTACAAAGATAAAATTAACTGAAATAACACACTCGCACATGCGTGCTCTTAGGGTACACCTCACTTGGTTGCCTTCGAACGTGGTCATTGAGTATAGGAAGTTTTAGAGGTCGCCCTCTTGTCTAAAGATCATAGTTGCCTCGAAACGGTTGCCTCGGAAAAATGATCTAAGACATTAGGGTTACCGCTAAGGCGTCCTAACATTGCTTTAGTGATCACACGTCCCTTAATCAAATTGACCCTTAAAACTCCAACGACGGTGCTACCTACTCATCAATAGTGGGATAGCACTGTCTAAAGGACATTAGCACAGATTGATTCCTTTTTCTAGTAGGTAGATAGGTCTTAAGTACTTGCTCTTTCTAAAACAAAACAAAACTTTTCCCACTTACACCTTTCAAACAAAAAACTATTTTCAAACCCATAAACACAAAGAAAAGCAAGATTTTGAAAACACAATGAGCAAGTACCTAAGAGCCCGTGGATAACCACGGATAGAAAGGGTGCTAACACCTTCCCTTTCTATAATCTACCCCCCGGACCCGAGAAACATCTCAAAAAAGGAATTTTTCTGTGCTTTTTTCCTTTCCTTGTTGGATAAAATAAAAGTCAGTGGCGACTCTTGCTTACCGCGACATTTTGCAAAAACAAACGCAAAACGTGAACCAGCATTCCAAAAATAGTCAGTTCTCTTCCCACCGTATCACAGAACTGGCGACTCTGCTGGGGATAATATAAAAGTGGGGTGTACCTTAGGAATAGATCATTATGTTTTCAATTGCTTTCTTTGTATGCTTTATTATTTGTGGGCTTGTATCGGAGTTCTATAGATCCTAACCCGGATCTGAGGATACCCTTTAGGTAAGTAGCAATAAACTGTGAGGGAACTGTCTGGCGTAGACCGACATGGTTGAAGCAGTAGCTACATTGGTGTGGCACTTTAGTCTGTACCGATATCCCTTGTGTTAGAACGAGGAGAATATGGGTCTTCTAAGGGGTCATTAAGCACCAACTGACCTTAGAACCTCAAATTGACCAACTTGACCATAGAACAGTAGCAGTATGCTACACTCATTGAGACTAAACTCTCATGATAATTCCGGCTGCAAGAAAAGGTTGCTAAACTGGAATTATGACCGATCGAGGGTAGTCAGTGATATTGAGATCCTCTAGAACCCGGTTACTATTTTTAGGACAGGTTTAAACCAACTGAACTAAAAGAGGGTAGTACCTAAGCTCCTTGCCAGCCTGAAATCTAAGGGCTCTCTGTGTGACTTGTGTGCCTTTACCATGTTTTCTATTTGTGGATACTTGTGGTATGCTTACTATCATGACATCATGACATCATAACATTGCATACATCTTGCATTGGACTAACCTATTTCAAAGACAGGAGGGATTCATCTTTGTTCTGTTTTGTAGGTCATCATGATGCCCATGCGTAAGAATACCATCCGGGTAAACTTTGTTCAGGTTCCCACCTTGCTTAAAGATTTGGTTGTCAGGATGCCTGACACTACTTCCTTCATCAGGAGGCATGGTTCTCTTCTCAGTTTGGTCACCTCCAAATTGGACGAGCAGAAGATGAGTGTCCTAGTCCAATTCTATGATTTGTTGTACCATTGCTTTACTTTTCAAGACTATCAGTTGGTTCCCACCCTAGAAGAGTTCTCTGAGCTGCTCGGTATCTCTGTTCTGGAGTAGACCCCGTTTACTGGTTGGGAGAAGACTCTTAAGCCCGAAGAGATTGCTGCAGCCCTTCATTTGACCAAAGAGGAGGTAATGGCTAATTGGGAGACTAGAAGTGGAGCAAAGGGCTTTCTGACTAAGTTCTTGGTTGGTAAGGCTAACTATTTTTGGGATATCCTAGATTTCAAGGCATTCGAGGATATTCTGGCTCTTCTGATATACGGCTTGGTATTGTTTCTGAACTCTGAAACTTTTGTTGATGTTAATGCGGTAAAGATCTTCATCTCTCAGAACCCTGTACCCACTCTCTTGGGTGACATTCTTCATCAGCTTTATGCTCGTACTGCCTGAAAGCGGGGAACCTTGATGTGTTGTGCTCCATTATTATCGAGGTGGTTTATTTCGTACCTCCCCAAATCAGTGCTGAAGAATAAAGAAGGCATGGGCTGGGCCTATAGGGTTATGGATCTCTCTCATGATGACATTATCTGGACTCTCAAAGGTATGGATGAGGTGACTATCATTGATCGTTGTGGGGAATATCCCAATGTTCTATTGATAGGAACCCATGGAGGAATTTCTTACAATCCGTGCTTAGCTCTATGTTCGTTTGGAAGAGCCCAAAGAGAAGGACCTCATGAGCCGTTAATGCCTAGTATCATCTTTTATTTTCAAGGGGATAGTGACGAACAGCGTTGCAGATTCATAAGGGCTTGGGATAGAGTTCACCAATCTGATGCACATGAGTTAGGCCCAAAGACTTCACTTCCAATGGAGCCATATCTCAGATGGGTCTGTATCCGTGCCCAAAAGCTGGGTATGCCTTATGAAGTCGTCCGGCCTGTCACTCTTGAAGTTGCTAATGAAGAAGGGGTTCTTCCAACCATCCTCCATCCTTATATGCCCACTGACATTGGGGCACTGAAGAGGTCTTGGATGCAACTGCGGGAAGAACGAGACTCTTATCGGGAGAAGTTTAATGAGCAAGAGCAGAAGATCTAGAAGCTGACTAGGCAGTTGGAAAACGAGCAGATTCTCAACAACTATGTCCGCACTGAGAAGAAGAGACCATGGGAGCATTGATGGGCCTTTGATGATTTCCTTTCCAGTTTTTATTTACTTTTCAGTATTTCCATTCTTGTAACGCCCTGAGGGCATCAGTTGAACAATTTGAATTCCAAAGTTTATCTAATAAAGTGTGTTTCCTTTCTGGTTTACAAATTTGAATCTCCTGATTGTCTTTGAAATCATGTCATACGCATTTCATCCCATGCACTCCATAACAGGTACCCATTACAGGTCTCTTATCTTCTTCGTTGTTTATTTCAGCACTCATCATGTATGCTGAACCTTCAACTGAGCAAGCTATCAAGGCCCTCCAGGCCCAGAATGCCCAATTCCAAGAGTTGTTCATGAATCTAGCTAAGGGTCAGCAAGATCTGAAGACCCTGATTCTGAAAGAGAAGAAGAAGAAGAAGAGGACCATCCTGTTCAACACTGGTCACAGGTTTGGAATAAGGCTACAGAATGAAGTTGATCTGACCACCTCATCTAGAGGGAAAGATAGTCAAGAGGAAAGAAGGGCACATAGCCCTATAGTCTCCGACAACGAGACGGACTTCGATGAAGAACATTATCCTCCCGATGAGGACAGATACAAACAACTGGAAGATCGGTTGAGTGCTATGGAAGTTCAGAAACTGCCTGGTCTGGACTTTGGTGATCTGGGTCTATCATCTGAGGTGGTAATTCCCCACAAATTCAAAGAACCGGCCTTTGCTAAGTATGACGGAGTTTCTTGTCCGAAGCTGCACCTCCGGTCATATGTAAGGAAGATTCAACCTTACACCGCTGATAAAAACCTATGGATCCACTTTTTCCAAGACAGTCTCTCAGGGACTCAGCTTGAGTGGTTCTATTAGTTGGATGGAGCCAGTATTCGCAGTTGGGAAGATTTGGCTACTTCTTTCTACAAGCAGTATCAGTACAACTCCGACCTCGCTCCTACGCGTACCCAACTCCAGGGTATGTCAATGGGAACGGGTGAAGGATTCAAAGATTATGCTCAGAAGTGGAGGTACCTCGCCGGTAGAGTGCAACCACCCTTGGCTGATCGGGAGCTTGTGGACATGTTTCTGGGGACCTTGTCTGGTCCATTTTTTAACCATCTGATTGGGAGCTCTTCATCTGGGTTTACAGAGCTTATTATGACCGGTGAGAGGATTGAGGCCGGTATTAAGGCTGGTAAGATACAAAAGGGTGCCTCATCAAGCACCGAGAAGAAGCCATTTAAGAAAGAGTTCAGCGCTGTCTACAGTTCAAGAAACCAGAATAGACCTGAACGCTGCCAAGCTGTGAATGTGGTTGTTATTTCAAAATTTGTTGGTGCTCCTCAGTACAACAATCAACAAAAGGACGAGAGACCCAAGAGGCAATTCACTCGTCTCAGCATGACTTTGTCTCAGATTCTGCCACAGTTACTGAAAACCAATCTGGTGGTTCTAAAGGAAGCCCCGAAGAATCCAAATACAACATCACCGATGTACAACCCTAATGCCCGTTGTGCTTTCCATTCTGATAGCCCGGGGCATAATACGGATGATTGTTGGGTTTTGAGGAACAAGGTACAAGACTTGATCGATGCAAAGGAGATTGAGTTCGGAGCACCAGAGAAGCCTAAACAAGATGCAGGGGTGAATACTATCAGGGATGACGATGATGAAGAGTTTGACATTGACAGCTGAATCTACCCAACTGCCAATGGTGGATTAAGCAACTGGACAGCGAAGGATTCTATGCCCATTTCTGTTATCACCCAGTAATGAAACCTTTTGCTTTGCATATGTAACAGACAATGTTTTAAACTTTATGGCCCGGTGTCTTACCCGGGGCACTATGGCTTCATTTGTGAGGGCTTTTGTGTGTCATCTTCATATATCATTAATAAAAGCATTGGACGTTCTCTTACATCTCAAATTTTGCGCTCCTTGTTTTTATTTTTATATATTGCAAAACAGTTATTTTACACACACTCACATATACAGGTCCACATCCACTCTGGATCCTACTGGTAACGACTCTGCTACTGCCAATTATGACTTTGAAAATCCGATCAACTTAGCCGAAGACAAAGGTGAAGATGATTGCGAAGTTCCTGGCGAACTTGCTAGACTGCTACTCCAAGAAGAGAGGGCCATACAGCCACATGAAGAGCCGGTGGAATCAGTGAATCTAGGTACTGAGATAGACAAGAAGGAAGTTAAGATCGGTGCAAATCTGGAAGCTAGTGTGAAACAGCGGTTGATTCAGATGTTGCGTGACTATGTTGAGATCTTTGTCTGGTCTTACAAAGATATGCCTGGGTTAGATACTGATATTGTGGTTCATCGCCTGCCTAGCAAGGAAGATTGTCCTCCAGTAAAACAGAAGGTTCGCCGAATGTGTCCAGAGATGTTTGAGAAAATCAAGGTTGAAGTTATGAAACAGTTTGACGCCGGATTTCTAGCAGTTACTTCTTACCCTCGGTGGGTGGCCAATGTGGTTCCCGTGCCGAAGAAGGATGGTAAGGTTCGAATGTGTGTTGACTATAGGGATCTGAACAGGGCGAGCCCCAAATATGATTTCCCTCTACCTCATATCGATGTTCTGGTTGACAACACCGCTCAGCACAAGGTATTCTCCTTCATGGATGGTTTCTCCGATTATAATCAGATTAAAATGGCTCCCGAAGACATGGAGAAGACTACTTTTGTTACTCAGTGGGGCACCTTTTACTACAAGGTCATGCCTTTTGGACTGAAGAATGTTGGGGCAACGTATCAGCGTGCCATGGTTGCTTTGTTTCATGACATGATCCATCATGAGATTGAAGTATACATCGATGATATGATTGCAAGGTCCCAAACTAAGGAGGAACACCTTGACCCTCTGTAGAAGTTATTTGACAGGCTGAAGTTGTACAAGCTAAGGCTAAACCCGAACAAGTGCACCTTCGGGGTGAGATCTGGTAAACTACTAGGTTTCGTCGTTAGCGAAAAAGGTATTCAAGTGGATCCTGCCAAAGTGAAAGCTATACAGGAGATGCCAGCTCCCAGAACAGAGAAAGAAGCCAGAGACTTCCTGGGACGACTGAATTACATTGCCCGATTCATCTCACACCTGACTGCTACTTGTGAACCAATCTTCAAGCTGTTGAAGAAAGATCAAGTGGTACGTTGGAATGATGAATGTCAGGCCGCTTTTGAAAGAATCAAAGAGTATCTCCAAGATCCACCTATTCTAATGCCACCAGTTGAAGGGAGACCTCTGATCTTATACTTGACAGTACTCGACAACTCAATGGGGTGTGTGTTGGGTCAACATGACGAGTCTGGCCGAAAAGAGTATGCTATCTATTACCTTAGCAAAAAGTTTATCGACTGTGAGGCCCGATACTCACTGCTCGAGAAAACTTGTTGCGCTTTGGTATGGGCTGCTCGCTGGCTGAGACAGTATATGCTGACTCACACTACTTTGTTGATATCAAAGATGGATCCAATCAAGTATATCTTCGAAAAGCCTGCCTTGTCCGGAAGAATAACGAGATGGCAGATGATCTTGACTGAGTATGACATCCAATATACGACCCAAAAGGCAATTAAGGGAAGTGTGTTGGCATACCATTTGGCACATCAGGCAGTGGATGATTACCAGTCTATGAACTTTGAGTTTCCGGATGAGAATATCATGTTGGTAACTGATTGTGAGACACCTGGACCGGATGAAGGACCTGAGGAAGGATCCCGATGGTCTATGTACTTTGATGGAGCTTCGAACGCTTTGGGTAACGGCATTGGCGCTGTGATCATATCTCCTAAAGGCTCTCATACTCCGTTCACCGCCCGACTATGTTTCAACTGCACCAACAACATGGTGGAGTATGAAGCGTGCATTATGGGTCTTCGAGCTGCTATTGACCTAAGGATTAAGTTTATAAGTGTCTTCGGAGATTCCGCTCTCGTGATCAGTCAGATCAAAGGCGAGTGGGATATGAAACACCTGAACCTTATTCCTTACAAGGAGTATGTATTGACGTTGCTTCCCCATTTTGAGGAGATAACCTTTGAACATTTCCCTAGGGAGGAGAATCAATTGGCGGACGCGCTAGCTACAATGTCTTCTATGTTCAAGGTCAATTGGGACAATGAAGCTCCCCGGATCATCATTGAAAGACTGGACAAACCTGCACATTGCTGTGACATTGAGACTGAAGAGGTAACAGAAAAACCCTGGTATCATGAGGTAAAAAGGTATCTTGAAGCTCAGGAATACCCCGTGGGTGCATCTGTTAATGACAAGAAGTTTCTGAGGAGGTTTGCAGCAAAGTTCTTCATCAGCAATGGCATCCTTTACAAGCGTAACCATGATTCG
Organism: Vicia faba; assembly: GCA_948472305.1. NCBI lineage: Eukaryota > Viridiplantae > Streptophyta > Magnoliopsida > Fabales > Fabaceae > Vicia > Vicia faba. The sequence continues at coordinate 893,402,935 of OX451737.1, forward strand.
ACCTTGCTGCGTTGTATGGATAAGAATGAAGCAGAAAGGATCATGACAGATTTACATGAAGGTACTTTTGGAACTCATTCCAGTGGACACACCATGGCAAAGAAAATCCTTCGGGCAGGATATTATTGGTCCACAATGGAAACCGACTATTATCAGCATTCTCGGACATGTCACAAGTGCCAAGTCTATGCTGATAAGGTGCACATACCTCCAGTTCCTCTGAACGTCTTGACGACACCTTGGCCTTTTGCAATGTGGGGCATTGATATGATCGGCGAGATCAGACCTACAGCGTCCAATGGGCATCGTTTCATCCTGGTAGCGATTGATTACTTTACGAAGTGGGTTGAAGCAGCTTCCTTTGCTACAGTAACCAAGAACGTCGTGGCACGGTTCATTCGGCATAATCTGATCTATTGATATGGTGTACCCGATAGGATCATTACGGACAATGGTACCAATCTCAACAACAAAATGATCACTGAGCTCTGTGAGAAATTCAAGATACAGCATCACAACTCTTCTCCCTACCGGCCGAAGGTGAATGGGGCTGTAGAAGCGGCTAATAAGAACATTAAGAAGATTGTGCAGAAGATGACAGTGACATACAAAGACTGGCACGAGATGTTACCGTTTGCTCTTCATGGGTACCGTACCTCAGCTCGGAAGTCAACAGGGGCAACACCCTATTCCTTGGTATATGGCATGGAGGAAGTCTTGCCCATTGAAGTTCGGATACCCTCTCTTCGGATCATGAAGGATGCAGGTTTCGGTGAAGATGACTAGATTCAGACCCGACTTGATCAGCTAAACCTAATTGACGAAAAGAGACTTACTGCTATTTGTCATGGTCAGACGTACCAAAAACGGATGATCAAGGCATTTAACAAGAAAGTCAGACGACAAGAGTATCAAGTTGGAGATCTGTTAATCAAGCGCATTATTTTACCTCAAGGTGATCCCAGGGGCAAATGGACCCCTACTTACGAAGGGCCATTTGTGGTTAAGAACATTTTCTCAGGAGGAGCTATGATTCAAACCACCATGGATGGTGACGACCTTCCTCACCCCGTCAATGCAGAAATAGTGAAAAGATACTACGCATGATCAAAGACCCGCTAGGTTGACTGGCCTAGGCAAAAATAAGGGCTTCCCGGCAAACCAAAAGGGTTCAGGCAAAAATAAGGGATGAAAATGAAAAAAATTGTACACCCGGCAAGTCGAAAACCTGAAAAGGCGGCTTGGGCAAAAATGGGGAATCCCGGTGGACTGAAAACTCGAAAGGGTGGTCCAGGCAAAAATTAGGGATCAAAGCGTAACGCTATGTCTCATTGGATCACCTTGCATCCAAACTTCGGTATCAACCATCAAGCTCGGACGGCACTAATCAATCTGATTCATCTTCAACCAGTAGCAAAGTGATGAGATGCTCGAGGATATCAAGGCAATAGCAGAGTTGGAACCCAGTGGGATTATTCACATTATTGTTTTTGTTTTCTTTAAAATTGTATAAATTCTATTTGTTCGGCGGTGTTCTCTTACTAGGACGTCAGCCTCTTGTACAAAAAACGCCTATTTACAGGCCCAACTTCAAAATCAATACAATTCATTTTCAAAGAAATTTCAAACTGTTTTTTCCTTTATCTGTTTTGTTTTGCAAAGAACGTCCAATGTTCATTTTTGATATATGCATTTGACATTAATTGCTGCTCATGAATGTTTACATGCGAAACAAAAGATGAATTACCGGTAATATCAGAAGCAGGGGCAATAAGAATTGTCCGAGCTCTTCAGTTGCTATTTCCATCAGGTACAATGGTAGATTCAGCTGAAGAATATGGCTTTGATACCTTCACTCCCCGCAGAGTAAGACAGTAATGGCAGCTCTTTCTCAGCTGAGACTTACAACCATGAATGAATCAACAATACTCTCCCCAAGCAGAGTTAATCTACCATCAGCCCTAAAAAGGCTTGGTTTCCCCAGAAGGTCTTAATATTCCCCAGCGGAGAACAGGAATATTCCCCAGTAAGTATAAGAGCATCCCCAACAGCCTTAATATTCCTCAACGGAGTATAAGAATATTCCCCGGTAGCATACAAGATATCCCCAGTGGAATCAATATTTTCCCAGCACAGTTTAAAAAAGCTTCCCCAACGGAGTTGAATCATCTTCCCCAGTAGACTCTGGAAGTCTATCCCCAGCGGAGTACAAAAGTAAATCTCCTCAGCCGAGTGCAAAAGGTCATTCCCTGCAGATCTCAAAGGATTATCCCCACAAGAGTCTAATAGGATTATCCCCAGCAAGTTGCAACTGAAAGATCATCCCCAGCGAAGTTCTTTCCTCTCACAAGCAGGAGTTCAATCCTCAGCAGATTCAGTATCACCAGCAACGGTAACCCATCCCCAGTGGAGTTTATCAGCAGCATCCCCGGCGAAGTTTATCGTTAAAATCCTCAGCAGAGCATATCTTCCCCACAGAGTAATTCCCCTCGGAGTAATCTCCTCATCAGTATATTCCCCAACGGAGTTATCTTCTCCTGCAGGTTTATTCTCACAGTTACCTTCGTTCATCATCCCCAGCGGAAACGAAGAATTTAACTCTTTCTCCAACAGCTATCTGGGATTTATTTTCCCCAACTAAAATATCACATTTCCATACATCATAGTACATGCATATACGCATCATACCATACAATCTCATTTATGTTGAGAACATCATTGCTTGATCCATATCATGCATTGTATATGACTGACCTTTACCTTTCAGGAAAGATGCAGTTAAGTTCTCAGCTATGTCAAAGGAGACAAAATCAGTTAAATCGATTCCTAAAGATTTTTCTGAAGCCAAATCAGTCAAAGGATACAAAACCAGTTAAATCGATTCCTAAAGATTTTTCTGAGGCAAGCCAGTCAATGGAGACAAAAACAGTTAAATCGATTCCTAAAGATTTTTCTGAGGCAAGCCAGCCAAGGGAGATAAAAATAGTTAAATTGATTCCTAAAGATTTTTCTGAGGCAAGCCAGTCAATGGAGACAAAAACAGTTAAATCGATTCCTAAAGATTTTTCTGAGGCAAGCCAGTCAATGGAGACAAAAACAGTTAAATCGATTCCTAAAGATTTTTCTGAGGCAAGCCAGTCAATGGAGACAAAATCAGTTAAATCGATTCCTAAAGATTTTTCTGAGGCCAAACCCGTCAATGGAGACAAAACCAGTTAAATCGATTCCTAAAGATTTTTCTGAGGCCGACCCGTCAATGGAGACAAAAACAGTTAAATCGATTCCTAAAGATTTTTCTGAGGCCGACCCGTCAATGGAGACAAAACCAGTTAAATCGATTCCTAAAGATTTTTCTGAGGCCGGCCCGTCAATGGAGACAAAACCAGTTAAATCGATTCCTAAAGATATTTCTGAGGCCGACCCGTCAATAGAGACAAAACCAGTTAAATCGATTCCTAAAGATTTTTCTGAGGTCGACCCGTCAATGGAGACAAAACCAATTAAATCGATTCCTAAAGATTTTTCGGAGGCCAACCCGTCAAAGGAGATAACCTGTCAAAGGAGACAACCCATCAAAAGAGACAACCCGTCAAAAGAGACAACTCGTCAAAGAAGACAAAACCTCCCCTGGTCCAGTTAAATCGATTCCTAAAGATTTTTCTGATGCCAATTCTGTCAAAGAAGACAAAACCACCTACCAGTAATCTCCAAATGGCATCTGTAAGCCCATTCCCGACATCACCATGTTGATACCAGTTCATGCGAGTGCAAATTTCTGGGCACTCTAGTGTTCAATCATCTTCTACCTTCGGATCACGAAAGGCTCGAAAGCCAATCTATATCCTCAGGTTTAAGAAGATTGAACAGAGGCAACTGTTGTACCCCAAAATTTGCCCTCCCATGTTTCTCAAGACATTTCAAGAAGAATCCCCAAGTGGCTCAAGATTAGCTCAAGAGTTGAACAGTAAAATCATCTCCTAAGGCAGTCAATCTCAAATTAGGGTTTTGTGTTGCATCAAGGTCCTTACATCCAAATGACCTCAAGTGCTCCCCAATGTCGTAATATGTTCTCAAGTTCATCCATGTCAAATTTTAAGCCTTGCAGAGGAAGTTTGGTCAGTCAATGGCTCAAGAGGTCCAAAAATCGACTGTGCTAGTCCAAAAGTCAATTGTGGCCTACAAATAGTCAAACCTCAAGATTTTTTGTCAACATTATCATTTTTAAGGATAATTCATCATTTGATCAAGGTTTGATTATGATTCATCAAGGATTGTTCAAAATTCATCAAGATTCAAAAGTTGCTAAATTAGGGTTTTGTAGGAAAAGTCAACTCAACTTTGACCAAGCATAACTTTCTCATACTTTATGAAAAATGACCCGTCCAAATATCATTTTGAAGAGGATGAAATTTCCTACAATCCATCTTCACACCCCAAGATCAAGAAATGCACTCACAAGAAATTACAAATTTGGATATTATAGGTCATTTTTGAAAGTCAACAAAAACACCTTTTTTCCAAAGCTTATAACTTGAGCATGGAATATCAAAATGATATGAGACCAAAAGGGTTGGTTAGAGGACATCTCAATGTTTCTAAAAAGTCCAAGAACACCTCCAAAAGTTCAAAATTGAAGAAGTTATGCATTGTTGAAGTTGGGAATTTTTCCAAAATTGCCAAAAGTCAACTATCCCCAAAACTTCAAATTTTGTCAAATGGGCCCACTTTTTCCACTTGATTTGATCTTGTCACACCACACACGTGTCCTATCTTCAGTTTTACGTCCATTCATTAATTTTTCTATTTCATTTGATTTTTATTGAATTAATTCATTTTAAATAAATTTAAATCTAAATAAAATCTAAAAATTGATAACTTGATATCTTTTTTATCATTACAGGTCTTAATTGACATCATGAACACAATCAAATTCGTATCAAGCCTTATTATGCACAAAATATTGGATTTTTGATCAAATTGGAAAGGCTTTCATGGAGGATCATATCAAATCTTAATTCATCAATTCACATGGATTCAAGGCCCAAAATTAAACCTAATTGCTTCTATTATACTCACACAAGGCAAAGGCACAGAGAACACGACCTAGAGGCTGCAGAATTCACAAAACCAAAACTTGAAAAAGCTTGAAAAAGTTGAAAACTGAAATCCATACTAGAGGCAAATTCAAGGCCAAAACTCAACGTGGTGTTCTTGCTTGACGTCCATTGAAGCTATTGGGATCAAAATCAAGCCTTCTCCCTACTTGAATCGCGCTGTAAGTGTCCATGAACATGACCCTGTACATGAAATCGTGACTCCATATTCCTGCATCCTTTGAGCAAATTTTTTGTATAATAATGCTTATCATTCAATTTCCAATCATTCTACAATATTCAATTGAGTTTTTGTAGCCTGTAAAGCCCTACCCAAAACTAGGGTTTGGGTTTCTTGTTTTTAGGCATTTTCGTTTCAGGTAAAATTAGCACTATCATTGGCCATGGATGAATTTATGAGGAAGAGGCGAGCATGATGATGGCCTTAGTTTGCATTTTTGTGGCCTAGAATTCATTATAGGATGAAGCCACGGATTTTGCTGCGGATAAGAATCCGCAGGAAAATATACAGGGGCCAGCGAAGAAGACGATTACGTGGCCACGTCCTATTCGTTGATTCAAATTATTGGCGCTCATTTTTTTTAATTCCAGGCATATGATTTGTTTTTCAATATAATATTCACTACTTAATATACTAACAATAAAACACAATGGCTCAGTTGGTGAAGGCGCTAGTGGAAAGTCTCATGGGACCTGGGTTCGAATCCCAGGTCCCCCATATTGCCTATTATTATTTTTCTTCAGCAGATCCAGCGCGCTTCAGCAATTATGGTACACCGTGCATCATCACTTGATCACTTGCCAGATGGCCTCAAGGCCAAATCCAATGGCCAAGATTGCAGACCCACCATGATGCCCAGTCAACGTGTCACGTGGGATCTAGAAAAGTCAATCAGGCTTGTACAAATGGGCCAAGGAATTGCTATCACACCTCCAGATTTGGGCCTGAACCCCCCTTGGGTTATTTCTTTTCCTTTTTTATATTTTCATTTTATTTATTTTATTTTGATTTTTTTTTTATTGTTTAATTAACCAATCAATTTATTTTTCCTCATAAAATCAAAAAACATTATTTTTATTTATTAAAATTGAATTTGACTTTATTTTTGTAAATAAATTAATTTAATTGATTTAGCTTTAATTAGGTATAATTTCAATATTTTTGCAATAATTAAAATTAATGTAGAATATTAGGTTTTAATAATTTTGACCAAATTTATTTTATTTCCTTAAATATAAAAAATCCAAAAATATCCTTTTTTATTAATTAATTTAATTATTAACTTAGATTTAATTTCCATAAATTCAAAAATAACAAAAAGATGATTTCTTTCAAAAAAAGGGTCAAAACCCTAAAAAATGCGCCGTTTTAATTTCTCGCACGCGATCCATTTTACCAATATTGTAATTGCTCCCGGAATGTAATAGCTTTAAATAGAACTTTGAATTATTTTATCGCTTTCTTTTATTTTCCGCAATTTAAATTTCAAGGGTTGTTTTTGGCGATGTAAATACCCGACGCCTTGTAATAGTTTAGATTTAATTTCTGCAATTTAAATTCCGCAACTATTAATTGTTAGATGTTTGATAATAGGGAATGCATGACAAGATCAAATCTTTAACCTAAAATCAACATAGCTCACCATTGACATGTACAAAGATAAAATTAACCGAAATAACACACTCGCACATGCGCACTCTTAGGGTACACCTCACTTGGTTGCCTTCGAACGTGGTCATTAAGCATAAGAAGTTTTAGAGGTTTCCCTCTTGTCTAAAGATCATAGTTTCCTTGAAACGGTTGCCTCGGAAAAATGATCTAATACATTAGGGTTACCACTAAGGCGTCCTAACATTGCTTTAGTGACCACACGTCCCTTAATTGAATTGACCCTTAAAACTCCAACGACAGTGCTACCTACTCATCAATAGTGGGATAGCACTGTCTAAAGGACATTAGCACAGATTGATTCCTTTTTTGAGTAGGTAGATAGTTCTTAAGTACTTGCTCTTTCTAAAACAAAACAAAACTTTTCCCACTTACACCTTTCAAACAAAAAACTCTTTTCAAACCCACAAACACAAAGAAAAGCAAGATTTTGAAAACACAATGAGCAAGTACCTAAGAGCCCGTGGATAACCACGGATAGAAAGGGTGCTAACACCTTCCCTTTCTATAATCTACCCCCCGGACCCGAGAAACATCTCAAAAAAGGAATTTTTCTATGCTTTTTTCCTTTCCGTTGGATAAAATAAAAGTCGGTGGCGACTCTTGCTTACCGCGACATTTTGCGGAAAAAAATGCAAAATGCGAACCAGCATTCCAAAAATAGTCAGTTCTCTTCCCACCGTATCACACTATGAAAGTTGAAAACCGGGTCATTTTAGATAGGATTGTCCATCTCTTGAAAAGGAAAAAGGAAAGGGCCAGCAAAATAATCCTAAGAAAGCTAGAAAATATTATGTTGCTTACGATAGCGATAGTGATGTCTCAAGTAAGAAAACCTCAAGTGATAGCGATGAGAAGGAAAATTATTGTTTCATGGCCAATCAACGTCAAAGCAAGAAAAATAATGTATTCATTCTAAATACTCTAACATTGATAAGTTGTCTTTTATTTAATTGAAAATTTCTTTTGAAGATCTACAAAAAGATGCATTAGATGCTTATAAGAAATTAGCTTCCGATGATTTTATTTTACATACTTTGAAGTAAAGGTTGAAGAAATCGATAATAAATTTGAATCATTAAGGATATCTATTGTAGATAGTCAGAATCATAAAAAGGAGGATGAGGAACAATATTTGTTCGGATGTCAAACTTGTCAAATTTGGAAACAAGATGTGAGTACTCTTGAAACCAAAGTGGACAAGAAATCACAACCATATGTTACCTTTTCTATTAATCCTTCAAAGGTTGAAAAGTCTTATAAAAATTATAGTTTTATCAAGAAGGATTCAAATAGAAAAATTAAACCTCATCATAGTTTGCTTTGTCACTATTGTTGCAAAATGGGTTATACTATTGAAAAGTGCAAGTTTAGATGTTTTTACTTGTTCCTAAAGGAATTTTTCAATAGATGCTCAAGAGAAACCATATTTTCACTTACTCCCAAGGACCCAAAAATAATTGGATACCTACCACTCTTGTTTTATTTTTGTAGGTTGAATGTCTTGACTCTATGTCAAGAAAGTGGATTCTCGATAGTGGATGCTCAAGGCATATGATGGGAGACATTTATTTATTCTCCAACTTTGTGGCGAAGAATAAAGTTTATGTATCCTACAGAGATCACAACAAATGTTCCATACTTGGAAAATATAGTATAGGTATTTTCTCAATCATTACTATCTCAAATGTTATGTTAGTTGAAGGCCTTAGAGATAGTCTTCTTAGCACTAGTCAATTGTGTGACAATGGTTGTAAGGTAACTTTTGCTAACGATAGTTTCATGATAGTACATAATGAGAAGAATAATTATATGTTTAGTGTCTTGAAAGATGTATCTTTTACGGATGTTAAGTGTCTTGTTACCACGAGTGAAGATTCATGGTTATGGCCTAAACACTTAGCACACGTCAACTTTGATCTACTTAATAAGTTAGTTACAAAATATTTAGTAAGCAATCTACCAAAAACAAATTTTTCTAAAGGCCACATATGTGATGCATGTCAAAAGGGAAAGCAAACGAGAGTATCATTTAAATATAAAAACATTTTTCAACTTCGAGGCCTCTTGAGATTCTCCTCATGGATCTTTTTGGTCCTTCATGGACTAAAATCCTAGGTGGTAATTATTATGGTTTTGTAATTGTAAATGATTACTCAAGATTTTGTTGGACTATCTTCTTTTGTAGCAAAAATGAAACATTCATAGCTTTCACACGTTTAAAAAAGTTATCCCAAAAAAAATTAATAAAAAAAATATTGCTATTCAAAGTGATCATGCAGGTGAATTTGAAAACCGCCTCTTTGAAGAATATTGTGATAAATATGGTATTGAACATAAATTTTCGGCTCCTAGAACTCCACAATAAAATGGTGTTGTGGAGTGAAAGAATCGTGTTTTAGAGGAGTGGACAAGAATAATGCTCAATGATTGTGGTCTACCAAAATATTATTGGGCCGATGTTATTAGCATGGCGTGTTATGTTTTAAATAGAGTGCTTATTCGCCCTATCTTAGACAAAACACCATATGAACTTTTAAAATGTAGAAAACCTAATTTATCTCATATTCATGTCTTTGGATGCAAATCATTTATTTTAAATAATGGAAAGGATAACCTTGGAAATTTGATGCAAAAGTCAAATAAGGTATCTTTCTTGGATGCTCTCAATCTAGTAAATCTATAGAGTTTATAATAAGAGATTACTTAATGTTGAAGAGTCGGTTCATTTTACCTTTGATGAGTCTTGCCCAAATAGTGTTGGGAAAAGTACTACTTTTCATGGTGCAGATGCATCTATAAAAGACATACTCAAGGAAACCGAACAAGGAATTGATCAACTTGAAGAGGTGAGGCCTGAGGAGGAAGAATATAACAACCAATAAAAGTAGTATGATGAATTTCACAAAGAAGATGGTGGTCTTCCATTGGATTCGATAACCTCCAAAGATCATCAAATTGACAATACTCTTGAAGACATTACAAAAGGGGTAACAATGTGATCTAAGATAAGTAATTTTTATTATCACCATGCGCACGTGTCACAAGTTGAACCTAAAAATTCTAAATATTCCTTACTTGATGAGCATTGGCTTATGGCCATGCAAGAAGAATTAAACCAATATGAAAGAAATGATGTTTGGGACCTTGTTCCTAGTCCAAGAGATCATCAAGTTATAAGCACTGTATGTGTTTTTAGAAATAAACTTGACGAACATGGTGTGATAATAAGGAAAAAGGCCCGACTAATGGCTCAAGGGTATAACCAAGAGGAAGGCATTGATCATGAGGAGACTTATTCTCCGAATGCCTGACTCGAGGCTATACACCTCTTACTAGCATATGCATGTCCCATGAACTTCATACTATATCAAATGGATGTGAAAAGTGTGTTCCTTAACGATATATAAATAAAGAGGTGTATGTTTTACAACCTCATGGTTTTGAAAATCACGGGTATCTTAATCATGTTTTTAATCTAAAACATGCTTTATATGGTCTTAAACAACCCCCAAGGTCATGTTATGACTGACTTAGCAAGTTCTTGCTTGATCAAGAATATTTAAGATGGAAAGTAGATACTATTATCTTTATTAAACTTCAAAGAAAGCATATTTTACTTTTTCAAATTTATGTTGATGATATCATTTTTTAATCAACTAACATACATCTTGTCAAGGAGTTCTCTAAGCTTATGCAGGGAGAGTTTGAAATGAGTCTCATGGGAGAGTTGAACTACTTTATATGACATCAAATTAAGCAAATCAAGGAAGGAACATTTATATGTCAAACCAAGTATTGTCTTGAATTACTAAAACAATTTGGCATGGATGATGCAAAGGAAATTGACACTCCTATGGCAACAAATGGCAATTTGGATAGAGGTGAAAAGGGTAAGGATGTAGACGTTAATAAATATAGAGGTATGATTGGATCTCTTATATATATTACGACATCTAGGCCTGATATTATGTTTAGCATTTTCATGTGTGCCCAATATCAATCGCCTTCTAAGTTTAGGATTTAGTATTCTAAGGAAAACGATTGTAGCTTGGTTAGTTACTTCGATTTTTACTTTGCCGGTTACAAATCGGATAGGAAAAGTACTAGTGGCACTTGTCACATGTTTTCAAATTCCTTGGTTAGTTAGCATAGTAAAAAGCAGGTTTACATAGCTTTGTCAATGGTCGAGGCAGAATACGTGGCAGCCGGTAGTTGTTGTGCCCAAATTTTGTGGCTTAAGCAATAATTACTTGATTTTGAAATTAAACTTACGTGTCTTCCTATCATGTTCAACAACACTAGATCAATTAATCTAATCAAGAATCTAGTGCTACATTCTTGCACTAAACATATTGAGATACGTCACCATTTCTTTTGCGGTCACTTAAAAAAAGGTATGTTGTGTTTGAGCATGTTGATAGTAAAAATCAACTTGCCGGCATTTTCACTAAACCTCTTACCACCGAACTGTTTTTCAACATACGTGGGGAATTGGGGATCATTGATATCTCCAATATTGCTTAATCCTTATTATGTTTCTTTCACTTTATACTTTTTCTCTAACACTTTGTTCGAGTATTTTATATCATGTGAGTGTAACTTCCGTTCCATCAAGAGTGAGGTAATGTTGTTCGAAATTTCTCCTTGAAAGTAAGACTTTTCTTAATGCATATTTTTGGTTAGTTAAAAATTCTTGTTGTGTTCTCAAATGATGAAAACTCTGAATGTTCATTTCCAAAAAAAAAATTAATTGACAACCATTGTGTGTTTTCAATATATATGTTTATAATATCTTCATGTATTAATTCTTTCTCATTTGTATAAGTTTGTTCTTGTTTGCATAAGCATGCATTGGTATTATTATTTCTTGCATGAGTTAAATGTATGCATGTTATATGCATATACGGTTCTTGTTGTAGTTGTGTCACATGTTATGACAATATTTTCCTTTTGGATTAAGTGGTGACATTTTTGTCGCCATGCTAGGCACATACGTGTGTGTTGTAACTGGATTTTAAATCGAGACGCCACTACTAGTTTTTATCCTAAGGAAGAGAATCTAATAGGAAACTCTGATTTTATACAGAGATTCTAAGTTCTTACTTCGTTTAGACGAAGAGAAGGTGTTAGGCACCCCTCGTCTACCTTGTTCGCAAGGATACCAGGGTTTAGGTTTTAAAGGTTTAGGGTAAGGGTTTTAATTTTTTTAATAGGGGAACTCACCATGATTTTAATTGTATGCCTATGTATCCTCTTATGAGGAATCAGAGTCACAATTTATAGTTCGTATGGGTTTGTGTTTTTTATGGAATACACAGATATTTTAACTCCCTTTGTACTTAGTCCGGGTGTGTGAACAGTGGAGATTTTGGACTAAACGTGCAGTTAATTAAAATATGCTTCATACTCCTTTTCAAAAATTAATTATTGAATTAATTTATTTATGAAAAATGATTTGGTGCTTGGTTGGATATTTTTTAAGGTGTTAATTGTAGAAAATATCTTATTTAAATACATGATTAAAAAATAATTTAATACAATAAATAAAATATATTTTTGAATTCTGTTTTAGGAAAAAAAAATATGAAGATTTATTAAAATAATATTTAATATAATATTATAATTTATAAATATATAAAAATAGAAAATATAAAAATAATAAATATAGTAAAATTAAAAGAAAATAATTTAAAGACGTGGGAGTCTAAATCATGCTAAGGTAGTAAAAATGGAGGGTGTTAATAGTATGGGCCTGAATTTTGATATTGAATTCAGGCCCAAAAGGCAAGGGGGGTATGTTTTTTATCTACGCAGCAAATTGGGGGTACAGGGAGCCAAGGCCCAAGTCCAGATTTTGGACTTGGCCCGTTTGGCCTAGGGGTGTTAGATTCCAATGTAACAATAAAAAATAAAAAAGGAGGAGAGTGTCTGGTAATGGGTTCGACCCAAGGAATATGCATTTGATTTGTTCGGATCAGGTGTGGAGGGAGCATATGATAACACAATAGACATATGTTTTTTACCTCCTGATGGTGATCGCGAGGCTGAGATTGAGGGGAGCACGGTAACATGATGAGGTGACACGGCAGAATCGGTGGACTCAATAAAATTTTATTTGGTTTTCGCTTCACTTTATTTCTGCTTTATACTTCACCCCTCTCTCTCCAAACCGTCTTTATTCTCTCTTCTCTCTTCTCCTACAACAAAAACCCTATATGCCGCGAACTCCTCTCCAAATTGTCCTTTAAACCCCTAAATATACCTGTGACAAACACACAATAGTATCAATCGCAAAGAAAAAAACAAAAGCTAAGTGTCTTTGTTACCTCTGATTCCATGTTTTATCTTGTTCGATCTCGCTTTCTGATTCTTCTTCCTTTTGATTCGCATGTACAGTGATGGTGCTTTGGTGATGGTGACGACAGCGTGATGGAGGAAGTTAGGGTTTCGGATATTGAAACTTTGGATTTACAAGGAGCGACAGTGCTCTAGGAGTTACGGCGAGCGCAAATGGAGCGGGGTCTCCTTCTGTTCTTCAACCTCTTTCCTTTTTAATTTTCCTTTTTCACTGTAAATTTTCTCCTCTGTAATAATCTCTTTTTTCTGTCAATCTCACCTCTGTCCATTCTCCCTTTTATATTGTTCTTTAGTTTTAGGTTTTATAGTTAGAGGAAATAAGTGTTTTAGGAAATAAGATTAGGAAACAAATTAGTTTGTTTGTAATTTTAATTCAATCTTAATTTGTTTCTGTAATTAGTCTTTGGCTTGTATTAATGTTTTGATTTGTTTCTGTTATTAGTCTTAGCTTGTATTAATGTTTTTATTTGTTTCTGTTTGCTCGATTATGTCTTTGTATTATAAGGGTTTTTGAATAAGGAAGGGTTTGATATGATTTTGTTTATGATTTGAACAATAACGGTTTGTAAAAACATGTGTTATATTTCTTTGATGACAATAGTAACCGTTTCAACTTTGCAACAAAAAAGATGTGATTTTTCTGGTTTGGGTTAGGCATGTAATGACTTTTTTTTTGTTATCCAAAACATAAGCATTTTAATCGAAATGGGCCTGTGTGCTCAAGTTATAATTCTGGCCCACTCATCTCAAACGCTTTTCAAATAATGAAGTAATTTACTCAATTAATAATAATAGTAATAACAATAATTTCAATAATGTAATACTTAAAACAAAACAATCCTTCAAATAAATTAAAAGACTGAACGGGTCTCCTTATTGGGCCTTAAAAAAACAGATTGCCTTATTCAAAAACCTAAATGGGCCTTATTGTTTTATTGGGCTTTTATAAAAAAAACTAATTTGTTTTACGGACCCCCTCTTTTAATACTTGAAATAGATTAAAAAATACATGGGCCCTTTCTGATTTAGAAAGGCCCGTGATTTTTTTAAAATAGTGTACTTCCATTGTAAAAATGCACCCTCTCTCAAAATGAACGAAACCTTAATGGGCCATCAAATATTGATGGGCCACTTTAAATAAATACACATTTCTTCCATGTTTTACACCCCTATAGAAAATAAGACCTACATAATATAATTTAATTAGAAATCTAAATATAATATAAGGGTGGGGAAATTTTGGGGTATGATAGTGTGCGATATTGGGAGTTCCATTATATTGTGTTACGTAATCGTGAAAGAAGCAACTTGAAAAGTTTTCTCTTGCATCGCATTAATTATTATTCACGCATTGCATTACATGTTTGGTAATGTTTTATGCTAGTTATTTATCAATTTTGCATCATTATATATATATATATATATATATATATATATATATATATATATATATATATATATATATATATATATATATATATATATATATATATATATATATATATATATATATATATATATATATATATATATATATATATATATATATATATATATATATAGAGGGATATGTGATTATTGCTCTTCTTTGCAAAAATGACTCTGAGTCAAATATTAGTATTTGCATTGAATTATGATACTTTTAATGATTTGTTATCTTTCTTTTTTATGTTGTCAATGGGGGAGAAGCATATGCAAGATAAAGTTGCTTTTCATTGTTTAATTGATCGACTCGTAAGAATTTTTTTGTGACTGTTTTGGTTTAAATTTGTTTTTTGATTAGCATATAATCACGTTGATTATAAGTGCTTTTTCATATCAACAAAACTCAAAGAGAAGTTCTGAAAATTATTTCGCACACCAAGTGTTTGACAAATTGTATTGTTCTATATTTTTGTTTAACTATATTGGAAATAGGTTGCTAGTTAATTATGATAAACGAGTAATAAATTTTTTATTGTTTTAAGTGTATTAATTCCTCTTATCAACTCATTTATTCCATAAGGCTTTTTGCATATCTGAGTTCTAATAACTAGATTCATATAGACGACTTTTATCGATCTACACTAAAATCTTCCGCTTGCACTCTTTTCAAATAAAAAATTTTAACTACCAAACTTGTTATTAGTATTTTGGCCTTGGTGACTGTAATACGGTGGAAGAACTGACTTTTTTGGTTTTATCCAAATATGCGGATAGCAAGAGTCGCCATAGAATTTTCTTTTATCCAATATTTAGGAAAGGTGAAAAGAACAGGAAAGACCTTTGATAGATTTTGAGTTCGGGGTAAGTTATGAAAAGGGAAGGTGTTAGCACCCTTTTCATCCGTAGTTATCTACGGGCTCTTAATTGCTTAACTAACTTTTGATAAACTTGCTTTGTGTGTGTGATTTGTTTGAAAATATTTTGAAATGCCAATGTAAGGATAACTTTGTATTAATTCTTGTATTAGTCCTCAAGAATGTATACAAAGTGTTTTTTGAAAATATTTATTTGAAAGTGATGTGTAAGATGTATTGAGTTATGAGCAAGTAATTAGGAGTTCTTACCCACTAATAAGGTATTTCTTATTCTTTTCCTTCTCCTTTGGAGATAGTACTAGCGATACCATTTGTTAGTAAGTAGACCTATCTATTGGATATGAAGGGAGAGGCGTAGGGTCATCGTATGGTCATCGAAGGAAACATGTAAGTATACTTTAGCAATTGTATCGAAGGGACTAGATCATTTGTAGGCAACTTCGAAGGATCATCGAGGGACTGTGATCTTTATTCAAAGGGACTATGATGATTTGATCGAGGGTCTTTTGTTAAAGTATCTCCACTTTCGAGGGATGTGACCAAGTATCGTAAGGCAACAAGAGAGGTTACCCTAGAGGTGTAAGTGTGAAGAGTGTGTTAATTTCAGTTATTTAGTCTTGAAAGTTAGGTTTTTTCTAGATTGCCTTTATTCTTACCATACAAACCCTAGTTACTAACAGTTAAATATATACGGGAATTAAAGTGTGGAATGTAAAATCTAAGCTATTACATGGCTTTTGGAGAGATACATAAGTATAGAAATTTTGCGGGAAAGTAAACATACACTATTACATCCTCGGAGCAGATACAGAATTAGAAAAAAATGCGGGAATGTAAATCTAAGCTATTACATTGATAGTTCCACCTATACATTTTTGTCTAAGAAAATTAAATAGCAAAAGAAAATAATAAAAATATTAGAAAAAATGTTTAAAGACCTAAAGTTCTAAATGTTAATGTTTTTTGTGTTTTTGTAGACAATAATTTAAGTGTTAATAAATAGTTAAAACCTAATTGTTTCTAATTAATTTTAATATTAAGAAAAAGTTAATTAATTAATTAATTATTAAATAAAAAATATGTCAAAAAATTTAATTATTAATTAAAAACCCTAACCTTAATTTGTTATAGTTTTGAAAAAAGATTAGGTTAGTTAATGATTAATTAAAAAAGAAGTAATTAAGAAAAAGAATGAAATTAGGGTTAGTAGAAAATAAGGAAAAAATCAATTGCATGGGGTGGGTGTTGAACCCACACTCTTAGCCTCACAGGATGCTCCCTTTACCACTAGGCCATGCGCTTGTTGGTGTCTAAGTATAGGAATGGATCAATACATTATGAACCTGCGTTAAAATCCTGAGAAAAATAAAATAATAGCAAAACATAGGGATCAAACCCACGCCCCTTATGTTACAGGCCTCTGTCTCCAACCATCTGCGCAACGCTAACTTTTTGTTATTAAAATACAAGCAAATAAATATATAATAAAAGCTATAACTGAGAAGCATCGGAGCCCTAGCTCTGGTCGTCTTCTCCAGTAGATCCAAATTTCAACCTGCAAAAACAACAAGATTTAAAGATCAAGAGGGGTCGTGTCCCCCTAATTTTGACCTCTTGAATCCAATGGTGGTGTTAGTTTAGCCTGAAAACGCTTGTAACACAAGATACGAAACAAATAGAATTTTATGCCCTAACAATGGCATCTCGTATTCCCTGCATCAAAGCTTGTGTTTTCTTATTCAACTTGTTATAAACATCAACATGAATACATTTGTATGCATCAAATCATTCAACAACGCGTGTATTAAAAAATTGAAATCCAAGAATTTTACCAAACCGACAATGTTGGGGTATGCTGTTCTGACATGCTTCAAGCTTCAACGAAGGTTGGGATGGACTCCTGGGAACTTCAGAAACATGATAGAATGCTTGGAATATATTGAAACTGACTGGAAATAAGGGTTTGAATTTGCCCTAGTTCTTGAAATTTTTTGAGATTTTAGGGTGTGTTCTTGAGGAAATGTTTCGTGGTCCTCTTGGTCTAAATGTGTTATGTATATAGAGAGGAGAAGATTAGGTCAACACATGGGCTTGGACATCTCATGAAATCATATCTTTGATTTTGTTTGAAAATAAGTTAAAATCTTCTAAAACTATAAAGGTTTGTTTCAAACATAAGCCACACGGTTTTTTGTGCTTCAATGTAGATTTTTTGGCCTCCAACGTGATTAAAACAAAAGCCTACACGCCTTGATCTATGCTTTCATATTTTATTTGATTTAATTTGCATTTAAATGGATAAAATCCAAATAAAAGAAATAAAAATCATAAAAAACATGTGAATGGATTTAGAGGCCTAATATGAGTTCATGATCACGTTTGGATCTGAAAACTTAGGCCCATTATCCCAAAAATTCAAGTTTGCTCAATTTAGGTTTCATGCATTTTCTCAAAATTGCTCAACTTGCACAACTCATAACTCTCTCAATTTTTGTCACATAAAGGTGATCTTTGACTTTTTGGAAACCTCAAGATATCTCCTACAACTTTCATGTTGGTCATTTTTTAATTTTAAGTCTCTAACTTGATGTAAATGTCTTTGAAAAAATGTCTTTTTGTTGACTTTTAAAATGACCTGTAATATTTTGGCTCATATCTCTCAAATGAGGCATTTTTTGGCCTTGATCTTAGACAGACAAAGTTGTAGAGAATTTAATTTCCTTCAAGATGGGCTTTGTTTGAGGAATTTCTTATGAAGTATGTGAAATTTATCCTTGGTCAAATCTCAGTTGACTTCTCCTTAAGAAAAATCATAATTTAGTAACTTTTGACTTTTGATGAATCTTGAGTTTTCTTGATGAATCATGATCAACCCTTGATAAAATGATGAATGTAAGTTTAAAATGTTGATGTTGACCAAAAATCTTGAAGTTTGACTGTAAATTGGTCAAAGTTGACTTTTTGTTCAATACAGTTGATTTTCAATCATCTGGCTAATTGACTGAGCAAACTTGTGAAGTGAGGCTTGAAATCTGGAACGAGGATACTTTGAGACCTATGAGAAACCATGAAGTTAATTTGAGGCATTATAAGTCCAATTTCATTTTAGATAAGTAAAACCCTAGTTGTAGGTCAATTGCTTAGGAGGAGGGCTTGTCTGGTCAACCCTTGAGTAGTCTTGAGTGTTCAAGACCTTCATGTGCATGAGGAGACTTATTGAAATAATTTGTCTTAAAAATGGGAGGGGAAATTTTGGAGTACAACAGTGATCTATTAACCCCCTCCAGATAAGTCGTTGTCGTCTAACATTTTCTTATTTGGTCCAAATGTATTAAGATTTATTTACTCTTCATCATTTACTTGATGAGTATGGATAACTGGACCATTGATTAATGTTTCCCATGATTCATAGTTAATATTTTGAAGAAAAATTATAAATCTAGTTATACATAATTCAAACCTAATACTTTTAAAAGGTGGAAGTGTGTTTAGAAAAGATCTTTTTGTTGAAAGTCATCTTCCTCCTGAGACTATTAGTCCTTAAACAAGAGTTAGACTCTGATGCCACTTGTTGAACATGTGACTTCACACACAAGAGGGGAGGGGGTTATGCTTTTCATAAAAGCTTATGGTTGAAAATCTTTTTGGATCAATTTTAGAGTTTAAAAACAATTTTAGAAAAGTTTTGAAAATAAGCAGCGAAAAAATTCAGAAATAAAGTGCGGAAATTAAAAGTTAATGGAAGAGAGAAGACACCATAAATTATACAGGTTCAGCCAAAATCAACTTAGTCCTGTCTTTAAGGTTTGATCTTGAGGGTATCCAACCAACTTAAGAGTTTTTAGTAGGTTAAACTCTCGAACCCCTTTATACAAGTGTTAGCTGGAAATTCGAAGCTTATAGATTAAATAAAGACATCAAGGTTTTGAAAAGAAATCAAGAGTGTTAGAAGAATGCTTCGGCAGAAGAAAAGATTGGTCTTTTTTACCACATTTTTAGTGTGAATTCAAATATTAGCATTTGAAATATGTTTTTAAGTGGGTTCGACAAGGGTAATTTGAATTAAGGTTGAAATAATTGAATGTTTGCGCTTATTTGTTCTCTTTGAAAAGAGATGCGTGGAATCCTACGAAGGGTCGAATGCATGCAAGCGAGAACGTGTTCTCTTCTGATGAGAAGACTGTTTGTGTCGAAATAGTATAAATAGGAGTCTTTAGTGTTAGGATTCTGGGTGTTCAAATATTGTACAAATTACTCATATTCACTCAAAGTATCAAAGTGTTAACGAGAAACGAGTTTTGAGAAATATACATATGAAACACCACTTTTATCATCCAATGCAAATTTATGTTTAAAAGTCATTTACAATTTCTTTACTTTTTAATCGAACCTTTGTTTCTTTGTCATTTACATTCTTCACTTTATCATTTATCTTCAAATTTACTTTTATATTCGAAGAGATCAATATCTAGAAAAACCCTATAAAAAACAACACAAACTATACACCATTGTCCTAGGATCAATCTAGACGATCATATAAGTAACTAGAGTTATTAGATTTTGGAAGACTAGTGGTTGTTTACCAAATTTCACAGTAAACAAATTGGCATGCCCAGTGGGACCCAGTGTCTAGTTTTAGAAGTTTTATTTTTCGAAACAAACCTTTTCTCTAAACATTGTTGCATGAGATTAAGAAGTGGTAGAATAGCCAAAAATAGTGAAGTAAGACCCAAAAGGAAGTATGTTAGAAGAATGGTTAATCCACCTAACAATAATGGAGAACAAATCCCTCCTTCGATAAGAGAAAATATGGCCACATTATCTATGACCGAAACGATTCCTTCTATAGAGAGTATGATGGTAATCTCGTCGAACACTCAAAGTGGACCAGTGTTATCCCTTGTAAGAACATAGGGTCAACCATCGTCCCTAATACCAGGAGGAAATAGCATTTTCAGGCCTTATGTGCCTTGATTTTTTATGCTTGTGACTGGCCGCAAACAGTCACATGGCATGCCAACATCAGTCATGGAAAGTTTGCACAATAGTGTGTTAACATTAGATGATCCATTGGTGTTTACATTTTCACCATTACAAGAATTAGGTTCATGCGTTAATAGCTTGGGAGAAATTTCCAACCCCCAGGATTTGCTGCCCAGATGCCTGCTATTACAACAAACTCTATGACAGTACTTAGACAACAAATGGATGACAGTAACCACAAAATGGTTGGAGTGCTTGCCCAGCAAATATGCATAATATTCAACTGTTTGATTCAAAGTGCTACCCAGACTAATCAACAGAATGCCCAGACGAATCAACAGTTGGCAGCACAAATGGCGTGAATTACAGATTTCTTGGTGACCCTCGGGCGCCAGTTCAACAAGTCCGTCGAGAATGGTTTAGAGAGAACCAAGGGGTGGTTTTCGAGGAAGATCTAACAATTAACTAGGCCCAACCATTGGCCCCAAATGTTGGCAGAGTTAACCAGGGGCAACGAGTCGAACCATGTAGGGTCGAACAAGTGATGCCAAGGGTCAAAGAAGCCCTAAGAGTAGTAATGGTTAATCGAATCTAGGATGCAAACGAAGTCATCCATCATGTTCAACAAGATGAATATGCAGGAGAAAATAATCTCACAACCATGGTCGAAAGGATAATGGAGCGAAATATGGTAAACATAGGCCTTCGAAGGCCAAATTATACTCCCCATTTGTCTAACTATGTTTTACAAACTGAATTACCTAGGGGATGGAAAGTCTCAAAGTTCACAAATTTCTATGGTGATACCAGTGAGTCTACCGTCGAACACATAACCAGGTATTTGGCTGGGGTTGAGGACATTGCAAATGAAAAAACCTAAGGATAATATATTTTCCTAGTTCCCTTACCAAAAATTCCTTTACTTGGTTCGCCACTCTCCCTGTGAATTCCATCCATGATTGGGATCATTTAGAGAGATTATTCCATGAGCAGTTTTATATGGCCCAGTCAAAGATAAGCTTGAAGAAACTGGCTAGCATCAAGCTATAAGTTCAGTAAGTCAATAGATTACTATCTCAATAGGTTCTGTTTGTTGAAGGTAAGATGTTTTACTCAAGTGCAGGAACATGAATTGGTCGAAATGGCTGCGGGTGGTTTAAATTAGTCCATTAAAAAGAAACTAGACACCCAATACTTAAGAGATATGGCCCAGTTGGTAGATAGAGTTCGTCAAATCAAACATTTGAAGGCTGAAATAGCTAGAGTGAGTAAGAATAATTGAAGATAAAGGGTAGCATATGTCGAAATGGACGAGGATGAACCAGAAATATATAGTGACCTCAGAGGTTTCGATAAAAGTGAAATAGATCTGGCTGAATTAAAACAAGGGACACCTTATTCCTGCAAAGTCCTTGCACCTTCGAATGGGAAGAATCTCGTCAAACAAGAAAATAATGACAAATTTCCTAAGAGAACATACACCTTTAACGTGACGAACTGTGATGAAATATTTGATTTATTGGTCAAATGATACTTCCACCTGGTGCTAAAATTCCTCCATTAGAACAACGAAAGAAAAGAGGGTTTTGTATATATCATACTTTTTATACCATAAAACATCAGAATGTTTTCTTTTCAGGGATCTTGTGCAAAATGTTATCAAGGATGGAAGACCTAAGTTTAGTGAGAAAAGAAAGGTTTAGATGAAGTTCGATTCAGACCCCTTGCAAGTGGCAGACGCCCATTACACTGACCAACAAATATTAACATGATCGAGGTTGCTGAAGGCCTCCATGCCAAGTGTCGTACCCTAAATTTGTCTTACCTCGGTGATTTTATTTTTCGAGATAAAAATAGAAGAAATATTTAATTAAAGATGGTCGAGCAGTATTTGATGGTCCATCTTTATCCGACTAGGGGTGTATTTTAATTCAGGAAAGTGAGGCTTTCTAAATCAGAAGGACTCATGTATCCGTGAATCCATTTGCGGGGCATGTTGGCCATTGGCCCATGCGATTTGTAAATGGAAATTATTCAAATAACTATTAAGTTTTTAATTATTAAACAATTGTTATTAGTAAAAGAGGGGTTGAAATTAAACTAAGCTCATTTAAGTGTTATTTACTATTAGTAAAAAGGGGTGCTTATCAAATTAACTAAGCCCATTAAGTTTCTTTAATTGGCCCATCTAACGTTTTTGAAAAAAAAGTGTTAAAACTTTTGTTATCATTTTACTAAAAAATATGTTCTTTATTAAAGAAGACGTTATAGTAGTACTGTTAAACTGTCCAATCTTATAATAATGTTTTACTAAAATATTTTTAGTAAAAATTATTTATATTATTTATTAATAGATTTTGTTTATAAGATCTACTTATTTATTGAAGGTTTTTGTTTAAAAAACGACTAGCTTTGGGCCAGGGGAAAGGAAGGCCAATTTGGCCTAGTTGTAATAAAAAACGCTTGCTGTAATACAAAATATTGTTGCTGGATAAAACAAATGTTGGGCCCAATAATGCAAACTAACACTATACCAATCACAACAGTATTTACGCGTGTTTTTCTCAATGAACACATACTGTTCAAATCAAACTGCAACCAAATCTGAAAATCTGAATCAAATCTTACTAAAAATAATGTACAGTCCAAATATTTTATGAAGAACAAACTAAATCAAACTCAATGAAATCTGGAAATCTTTATTACAGCAAATCAAACATTACAATAAATCTAAATCAATATTACATAATCAATTAGAAATTACAAATCTTAATCAAATGCAATCTAAATCTATTACATTTACAAACAAAATCAATTACATCAAGAATTATAATCCCTAATTGTTCATAATCCCTAAATCTAAGCTAACCCTAAGCAACCCTAATTCGCTTGAAGCCCTATAAATACTGTACAGAATTAACAGAACGGGAAGAGGAAGAATAGGGGGATTGCCGGACAGAACAAAAGCAAGAACAGGGGAGAACAAAAACCGCAAGAGGACGGCGAAGCTTGAGGCCGCGAAGAAGAACAAGAAGAACGAAGAATCGATTGATGTTGGAGATTGAATAGGATGGTTAGGGTTTCAAGATCTAAAACCCTAAACGCCATTGACGACCACTCCTTTCCACCGTGCCACTCCTTGCCTCCATGCCACCTCTAAACTGCAACAAAAAAAAGCGAAGAAGAGTCAGCACCCAAATCGGACGAAATTCAAGAAGCAGAACAAGACAATCACTTAAGGGGTAACGTTCATTAACTTTTCTTTTGTTTGGGTGTGGGATTGATTCACGATGGGTAGAGGTTTGTTTTGCAAGCACCGCCACCGGAAGAAAAAGAAAGGGGTGTTAGGGTTGGAAGGATTAGGGCTGAGAGAAAGGAAGAAGAAAGGTTATGTCACGCGAGAGAGAAGAGAGAAGGGGATAATGGGCTTACTATAAAACAATAATGAAATGAAAATTGTTAAAAACAAAGTTATGTTTCCGTTATAATCTCGTGCGATACGCCTAGTATAGTTAGCGTGCTCCCTCAATCTTGACCGGGCGATATAGATCAGACGGTCGTAAGGCCAAGTCTACATTATGGTCCATATACCCGTGCCACACACGATCCAACTAGCCTCTTCAAACTCGTTTGGGCTTAAGCCCGTTTCCATTTCACACCCCCTCTCACCAGATTACTAAACTGACAAACCAATTACACCCCTTGTCTGGACTCATGTTTGGGCCTAATTCAAGTTATTTTCAACACCCCCTGTTTTACTTAGCAACTTCAAACGACACCCCCTGGTAATTATTTATTTTCTGCATTTTTTTATAATAATTATTATATTTTAATTATGTTTTCTTATTATTATTATATATTACTTAATTTCTTTTTATAATAATTATAGTTATTATTATTATTATTATTATTATTAATTTTACATATTATTATTTATTATACCATGTAAATAAATTATTTTCACTCAAAATGCATATTATTTTCTTGTATTATTTTCATTAACATATTTTTTAATCATGCATTAATAAGATTTTTTTGCAGTTAATACGATTAAAAAACACCCAACAAACAACAAACTATTTTTCGCAACAAACTAATCTAATCAACTATTTTTTGCAAAAGGGTTTCAAACAGATTTTGACTTACTGCGCATTTAGTCAAAATCTCCGCAGTCACTACTCCCGGCCAAGTGCGAGGTTATTCAAAATACGTTTATGACCCCTAAAAAACACCAACCCCATACGAACTACGAATTGGGACCATGATTCCTCCTAAGAGGATACGTAGGCATACGATCAAAAATCATAGCGAGTTCCCCTTCAAAAATTTAAACCCTTCCCTTATAAAAAATTAAACCATTTCCCCTAATATAATTTAAACCCTATTTTCCCCAAACTTAAACCTAAACCTAATATCCTTGTGAACAAGGTAGATGAAAGGTGTCTAACACCTTCCTTTCGTCTAAAGAAGTCTGAAACCTAGGATCTTTGTCTGCGAATAAGGGTTTCCTATTAGATGCCCATCCTTAGGATAAAAACTAATAGTGGCGACTCTTGATTTAAAAACCAATCGCAACACCAAGGACACCAAGAGTGGAAAGGTTTCAACCAGGGTGTCAAAGTAACTGAGGCTACTAAAGGCCTCTGACTCAAGTTACAAAAGATTAAGATCATTGATGGTCCTTATGTCGAAGTTAACATCGTCGAACTGGGAGGACAATTTGACCTGGAGGCTGACGAAGAAAGCATCCAGAAGGAAGATGACCAAATGAAGATAGCTTATACTAAGATCAATAAAAACCTACTCGAATTCCTTTTTTGATGCCAGAAGAAGAACTTTAAGGCATTTATGTGCCATGAATGAAGTTCCATGTATGTCAGAACAGCTGTTGAAAATTTGGAGAGTCCAAATTGCCCATCAAAGAGGAAAATGGAAGGATACTGAGGGCAAATTTGTTTTTGACAAAAGGGGAGTGCCCAGAAATCAACAACCAAGGGGATCAAACCTTTGGGCGAACAGGAAAGCTTCGATCAAACCACCTACTGATACCCCAATAGATAAGTGGGTGAGGCCTGTGGAGAAGAGAGGTCAAGGATAAGGGAAATAACAAAGTTTTGAATTTGGTAGAGGATCTTCGATTGCTTGTTGAAGAGAATTCCAGGTGTCGAAATAGCAGGCGTACAAATCTAAAAATTACAAAGGGAAAAACCCCATGTCAAGGTCTTAGTGGAAAAGGTTCAAAGGAAAGAAGAAAGTTAAGAGGGAAGCAGTTGAGGGACGCATGGCCGAATCTAGTACCAACCAACCTCAATCCATTAATAAGGTCGAAGAAAAAAGGCCAGTTGAGAGAAATATTTTCTCTCCTAAAGGGGATAAATCCAAGGAAAAATACCAGAGAAACCTCTTGATGATGAGGATATGCTAACAAATAACTTTAATTTGGGTTCTGAGTCTTCCCTAGATATTAACTGTAATGTGGTTTATGTGTTTCCTTTTGAGTATGACCAGGTAACGGAGATCGAAGAGGCTGAGGAAACAGATGAAGCAGAAATGGCCAAACACTGGTCAGTGTGCTATTATGTGATGAATAACGGGGAATTCGAATAGCCGAATGCATTCTTCAAAAGGCTCAGTGATGGAATAAAGAACCATTTGAGGCCTTTATTCATAAGGGGCAAAGTTGGAAACACTAGGGTCAACAAGATCTTAGTGGATGGAGAAGCATAAATCTTTTTAATGTTGTAATTTATGCTAAAACGAATTAGTATGTTCGACACATACCTAAATCCCCATAAAATGGTCTTGTCAAACTATCAAGGAAAAATTGGCCATACTTTAGGTGTTATCCAGGTTGACCTAATTGTGGGAACCATTACTATGCCTTCTATGTTTATGGTTATAGCCTCAAGGGCTAATTATAATCTGCTCCTAGGACGGGAATGGATTCATGGCATTAGAGTAGTGCCTTATTTGCTTCACTAAAGAATCTTAATCTGGAGGGAAGATGGAATTGTAGAGAATAATGAAGCTGATCATAGTTACTTTATGGCTAAAGTAAATCATATGGACATGCATTACTTCGATCGAAACTTGGCAAACATTGGACCTTGTAGTCCTTCAGGACATGCATATTTGTCATCTGATAAAGCCCTTTACTTCCTTAACCTATATCTAACCCATGGTTTCTAATGGGATAGGGAAACTATGGGGGAAAAGGAGGATGGCAAAGGGGTATCTAGACTCCGACCCACTGGCTAGGGGGACGAAGACATTGACCATGTCTGAGTCCAATTTCTTGGAAAAGATTCCGGCTTACATAGCCGAAAACAAACTAAAAGCGGCCTTGGAGGCTGAAGTAAGATACATGGTTGTCAGAGTGTTGGCTGAAGATTTTGATAATATTATTAGAAGCCAGGTGAATTGAACGTTTCAATCGAAATGAAACAAAGCGTCATGTTTCGAAATAGCAGAAGCAGTGTTTCGAATAAGCATATCAAAGCTTGGAGCTTCGAGTGGCAATTATGTGAACATATCTAAAAGAAGTCTCGAAATGACAACAAGGTTGTCTCTGAGAAGTGCGTTCGAAGCGGAGAAGTACCAAAACATTTGAAATTCAAATGCAAGCGGGACATTCGAAGTTTGAAATTTATGTGCTGGAGCATTTTGGAGACACGTGGAAACAAGAGAGAGGCATTGTTCTGCATGTTCTGAACGTGGCATAATCTTATAGCAAGACCGTTATGGTCGAAGTAGTATAAATAGAAGTCTTAGTATTAGGATTTTGGGTGTCATATCTATTGTACTAAATACTCAATAAACATTCAAATTACCACATGGCAAGGGAAACGAATGCAAGAGCAATGTACGTATGATAGCACCACATGTTTATGATTTAAGGAAAACCTTTTATCATTTCCAGTACTTTCCTTTATCTTTCTGCCAAATACCATTTACAAGTTTTCTCATTTAAAGTCTTTTTATTCGAAATCTTTTCATTGAAGCCTTACATTTTAATGCTTTCTTTACATTTCAAACACTTTACATTTCAGAAAACTGTCATACTTTTCATGCCTTTATCTTCAAGTTTTATCTTTCGAACGCCTATTTTTACTTAAAGTCATTTTACAGATTTCTTGCATTAAACGCTTTCTTCATATTTCGAATCTTTTACATTCCAGAACATCTTTTACATTAACTGTTTTTATCATTCGAAGCCATTTACTTGTCTTTTATGCAATTTTACATGTCTTTACAATTAACATTTATTCATGCAATTTAGTTTCGCGCACATATATTTTGATTACACCTTTAGATCTTTAAGAGAGAAATCGAAATAAGTCAAACACCTACACAACATTCTAAATACCAACCATGAATATTTGTTCGATCATGAGAGTTACCCTAATGACCAATAAGTCCTAGGATCAATCTAGTCGATCCTGCGAGTTACCAGAGAAATTGAATAACAGTCAGTAAGTTTATTCGATAGTTTGGAAGACTAGCGGTTGTTTACCAGAAATCACTGGAAACAAATTGGCACACCTGGTGGGACCATTAATTGGACATTAGAAATAAAGATTGTTGAGACATAACCATTATAAAAACGTTGGAACCTAAGAAGTTTGCTGTTTTATGAACCTAAAAAGTGGTAAAATAACCAACAGCAACCAACCCTTATCCAGAAGAAAACGTTTGAACAAGATGTCTAATTCTGACAATCAACAAGGGTAACAAAATGCCCCACATACAACAGGCACTAATGTGTCCACTTCGATGGGAACATCTAATGTGATCCCTTCGAATGCACAGTCTGTTGCATCTTCAACCAGTAATATAGCCACCAATGGAGTAAGTGGCATATCAACTAATAGTTCGATCTTAGGAAATACTGGAACCGTTGGTTATCCTGGGGGATTTGTTCCACCATCAGGGACACAATCTCATTTCGCCACTCCACTAACTAGACCACCCGGTTTCGATGGTAATAGAACCAGAAATTCCTCTTATGGAATGCCAACATCTTTTATGGCAGGTTTACACAATTCCACATCAAACTCATCACCACAATTAGGGTCTGAGTCTGGGGCGAATCAGTTTATGACAAATAACCAAGGGTCAGTGGGTTATAGCACAATGCCTATTTTGACCATAGAAAACCAGTTGGCTTTTAGGCAATTGATGGATGACAGTAACCATAATATGATAGGGGTGTTAGCACAAACTATGCAGGAAATATTTGCCCCAATAGTACAAAATGTGACTGTGACAAACAGGGAAAACGCTGACAACATGAGTCGAATAGCAGATTTCTTTGCTCCTCCAGAAAGGCATAGGCAGAATCAGGCGGGAGTTCGAGCAAACATGCCTGTTATGGAACAAGTTGCTAACGACCCAATTTATAGACCACCTAGAGAAGAAGTTAACTTGGGGGCAAGGGCACCAAGGCTAGAAGCCCCAATAATCCCAGGCCCACAAAGAGAAATTATGGAACCAGGGGCAAGAGTCGAAAGGCTAGAAGCCCCAGAGTTTCGAGAAGAACAACCTAGGGGAGTTGTCATGGTTGGTCGAAATCAAGATGCTGATGCTGTCGTTCATAAAATTCGAAACGATAACATCTTGGCAGAAAACAATCTAACCACCATGATAGAGAGAGTCATGGCCCAGAATGGCCTCAACACATGAATGAGAAGGCCAAATTATGCTTCTCCTATATTAGATTGCATAATGCATACTGATTTACCAAGGGGATATAAAGTCCCTAAATTTACAAAGTTCGCTGGGGATACCAATGAGTCAACAGTCGAACACATAGCCAGATATCTAACCAAAGCGGGAGATATATCCAATAATGAAGATCTCAGGATCAAATATTTCCCAAGTTCCATGACTAAAAACGCCTTCACATGGTTTACCACTTTGCCTCCTGGGACCATTGATACTTGGGCTCTTTTGGAGAGATTATTCCATGAACAATTTTACATGGGACAGTCGAAAATAAGCTTGAAGGAATTAGCCAGTGTCAAGAGAAAGTTCACTGAACCCATAGATGATTATCTGAATAGATTTAGGCTTTTTAAATCCAGATGTTACACAGTAGTGCCTGAACATGAGTTAGTCGAAATGGCCGCTGGTGGTTTGGATTACTCTATTCAAAAGAAACTAGACACTCAATATTTGAGGGACATGGCTCAGTTAGCCGATAGGGTTCGACAGGTCGAAAGGCTAAAGGCCGAAAAATCCAGAGTCTTTAAGAATAACAAGAAAGAAAGGATCTCCTATGTTGGAACTGAGGAAGCAGAAGATTATCCTGAATTCGAATTCGAAGAGGTCGAAATCGACCTCGCTGAATTAAAACAGGCTCCACCTTACTCCTGCAAATTATTGGTTCCCACAAAAGGGAAAGAGATTGTTGAAAATGAGAAGAGTGACAAATTCCCAAAGAAGGTTTATACCTTCGATGTCACTAAATGTGACGAGATTTTTGATTTACTTGTCAAAGATGGCCAACTCATTGTGCCATCAAATGTCAAAATACCTCCTTTAGATCAGAGAAAGAAGAGAGGATTTTGCAAATATCATAGTTTCCTAGGCCATAAAACCTCAGTGTTTTCTTTTCAGGGACCTAATTCAAAATGCAATCAAAGATGGCAGACTAAAGTTTGCTGATAAGGCAAAGATGAAAGTGGACGAAGATCCCTTGGACGTCGCAGACACCAACTACTCTGAGCCTGCGTGCATTGGAGAGATTAACATGGTGGAAGCTGACCAAATTGATGTCCCAATAGGAGAGAAAGATACTGAAAACGAAAGTTGGGTGATGGTCGAAGTCGATAAGGAGGTCACTGAAGACATCCAGAAGATACCAGAGACTTCGATTGAAGCAGCACCTGTAGCTGTTGCAAAAGAAACCCAGGCTACAAAAGGCCAGAAAAATCAAAGCCAAGAACTAACACAGGTCACTGAAGGCCTGAGGCTGGAATTGGAGAAAGTCCAAATCACGAAGCCAACTTCCCCTCAGAAGGAAATATGGGACACTCTAGGGGAACCCAGTGGAAAATTTGACTATTTGGTCAAATATTCTGCCCCGGAGAGTTCGAAGGTTCACATTGAGGATATAAAGCCCACAGGATGGGGAGATGATGAAGCTAAGAGGGAAGATGTTGAGATAAATATGGTGGATATGGAGAGGCCTCGCTCTGAGATGGAGGAGGTAGAAAAATACTTAGAAAAAGAGAAGTATAAAATGGAGGATAATCACGCTGGAGATGCTAGTCTCAAGGATTACCTCATGACATGCCACAAGGGAGATACAGGCATGATACTGTGCCCTAGGTGCAGCATCCTCTGCAATCAGAGGATCGCTGCGAATTTTGAGAGGGTACAGAGGACTCGAACTGGCAACAATTGGCGCCAGGATAACCAGCTGTTCAGGTGTTATCCTAAGGCTGGAGAAAGTTTGCTGGAATTTGTGTTTCGCTGCTACAAAGGGGCAACCAAGTGCTTGATTTGCCCAAGGTGATCTGCTGTGTATGACCAGAGCATGGCCAGAGCCTTCGAAACGATTCCCTTCGCCCCTTGCTGGAACCATCAAGAAACTGTCCAGATGGGCCCACGTTTCGACAACAGACACAAACAACGAAGGCCTGATAGCCCTCACCCCAAGGCTGCTCGAAGAGTGACTTTCAAACTCCCTGCTGAAGTGCCAACCGACAGATGGTTGCAAGTCAGAGATGACAAAGGCAAAGACAGATGGAGAAACACCGAACGAAATGCACGCCATGTTATGACGTACAGAAGGAAATTCAACATAGCAAAAAGGGAAGAGGTAAGATTAGAAAACTACAAAGGAAGGAACCCCATGTCGAGATCCCAGTGGCGCAGGCAACAAAGGATTCGAAAGGCTGAGAGGGAGGCCGCGACAAACGAAGGGGTCACTTCAACAAAGAACCAAGGTGAATCTAGCACCAACAAACCAAAAAATCAAACTGAAGACAAACCTCCAGTTAATAGGAGGCCTTTCTCTGAAGTACAACTGGATGAACCAAAGGAGTACACTCCAGGCCCAGAAGAAGACGAAGATATGATAACAGATAACTTCGAATCGGAGGGGGATTCTTCATTCAACCTAAACTGTAATGTGGTATCTGTGCTTCCCTGTGAATTTGGGCAGGAAACCGAAATTGATGAGTGTGAGGAAGAAGATACCTCAGATTTGATGAAACATAGGCCTGTGTGCTACTATGTGATGGACAATGGGGCTATCGAGGAGCAAAACGCGTTCTTCGAACATCCAGAACCTGCTATGAAGAACCATCTTAAGCCATTATTTATTCGGGCAAAAGTTGGTGCCCATGGTGTGAACAAGGTTCTAGTGGATGGGGGTGCTGCAGTCAATTTGATACCCCACTTCATGCTGAAAAGACTAGAGATCCGCGAAGGAGACATCAAGCCCCATAATATGGTTCTGTCCAATTATGAGGGAAAAGTGGGCAAAACACTGGGAGTGGTCCAGTTGGAATTGACAATAGGCTCAAGCTGTAGGCCCACCATGTTTATGGTGATCGAAGCCAAGGCCAACTATAACGTATTGTTGGGAAGGGAGTGGATCCATGGCGTAGGGGCAGTTCCTTCGTCAATGCATCAGCGACTAGTTCTGTGGAGAGATGATGGAATCATGGAAAACATCGAAGCAGACCAGAGTTACTTTATGTCAACAGTCAATTTAGTTGACAAGAGGGATTATGATAAAAATCTGGCAAAGATTGCTCCGTGTGTTCCAAATGACGAGATTAACGAAACCAGAAACGCCCACTACTACATGACCCTTCGCCATGATGGCCTTTACTGGGATAGAACAATAATCAGTGAAGAAGAGGGAGTCAAAAGCACTATACAAAAACGGCCAGCAGGCTGGGACTTCGACAACCTTATCCATGACTGAGTCCACCTTTTTCGAAAGGATTTCGGCCTATATGGCTGAGAACGAATCGAAAGCGGCCTTAGAGGCTGAAATAAATAAATTAACTGTAAAGATGAACGAAGTAAGTGGGGATGGCTCGAAATGCTCACCCTTCAAAGAATTTGAGATGGATCAAAGGTTGGATGCCATCTACGATAAAGAACCCTTAGGCTTCGAAAGGGACCCCATAAACTCAGGTGCCAAAATGTTGGCACAAGATCCACTCGAAGAAGTCCACTTAGGGGATGAAAAAACGAAAAGAATAACCTACATAAGTGCAAAACTTAGCCCAGGCCTCAAGAAGGAAGTAATTGAAGTCCTCAAGAAAAATAAAGATTGCTTCGCATGGGATTATGATGAGATGCCTGGTTTAAAGAGGGAGTTGGTCGAACACAGACTGCCAATCAAAGATGGCAAGAAGCCCATCAAACAAACTCCCAGAAGATTCGCACCAGCGGTTCTCACAAAGATTAAAGCTGAGATCGAAAGGTTGTTGCGTTGCAAATTCATCAGAACAACAAGGTACGTCGAATGGTTAGCAAATATAGCACCTGTTATTAAGAAAAATGTTTCTTTAAGAATTTGCATAGATTTTAGGGATTTAAACACTGCAACCCCTAAAGATGAATATTCCATGCCTGTGGCAGAAATGCTAGTAGACTCTGCTGCAGGGTTCGAATACTTGAGTATGTTAGATGGATACTCTGGGTATAATCAGATTTTCATTGCTGAAGAAGATGTTGCAAAGACAGCATTTCGGTGCCCAGGAGCCTTAGGCACCTACGAATGGGTGCTGATGCCTTTTGGTTTAAAGAACGCTGAGGCAACTTATCAAAGGGCAATGAATTCAATTTTTCATGATTTCATTGAAACCTTCATGCAGGTGTATATTGATGATATAGTCATCAAATCTATATCTGCAGAAACACATTTGCATCATTTGAGCCAATCATTCGAGCGAATGAGAAAACATGGCTTAAAGATGAATCCCCTTAAATGTGCATTTTTTGTGCAGGCTGGAGATTTTCTTGGTTTTGTGGTTCTCAAGAAAGGGATTGAAATCAACCAGAACAAAACCAAAGCCATAATGGAGACGAAAGCACCTACGTCAAAAAGGGAGTTGCAATCTCTGCTAGGGAAAATTAACTTCCTCAGAAGGTTCATTTCGAACCTGAGTGGAAGAACCCAAGCTTTCTCTCTGTTACTTCGTCTAAAGCAAGGCCAAGCCTTCGAATGGAACGAAGCCCACCAGGAGGCATTTGACAGGATAAAAAGATACCTCTCTCAGCCTCCTATTTTGTCTCCACCTTCATGGGGGAAGCCCATGAGATTGTACATATCTGCCTCTGAAGTTAGTATAGGTAGTATGTTAGCACAAGAAGATAGCAATGGTATCGAAAGAGCCATATACTATTTAAGTAGAGTACTGAATGATGCAGAGACCAGATATAGCAATTTAGAAAAGCTATGTCTCTGTTTGTATTTCTCTTGTATGAAACTCAAGTATTATATAAAGCCTGTTGATGTTTATGTTTCATCTCATTTCGATGTCATTAAACATATGCTTTTAAAACCAATAATGCATAGCAGAGTTGGTAAATGGGCTTTAGCCTTAACAGAATATTCTTTGACTTTCATGCCTTTAAAAGCTGTGAAAGGTCAAGTGATTTCTGACTTCATTGTGGACCATTCTTTGGTTGAGCAGACTGTCATGAGTTACGTCGAAATACAACCTTGGAAATTGTACTTTGATGGTTCAACCCACAGGAATGGAAGTGGCGTTGGAGTCCTTCTAATTTCTCCTGAAGGAATTCCAACAAAATTCAAGTATAAATTAGATGGTCCTCGTTGATCGAACAACGAAGCTGGGTATGAAGCGCTCATTGTTGGACTTGAAGCGTTGTTGGAATTGGGGGCAACTAGAGTCGAAATTAAAGGAGACTCGGAATTAGTGGTCAAACAAATTACAAAGGAATATAAGTGCATAAAGGAAAACTTGATGATATACTTCGTCATAGTCAACAGGCTACTAAGGAAATTTGAATACATGGAAATTCAACACATACCAAGAATAGAGAACCAAGAAGCAAATGACTTAGCACAGTTGGCTTCGGGTTATAAAGTTTCTACCAGGAACTTTAAGGATTTAGTTGAATTAAGGGGTAGAGTTATGGCTACTAGATTCACACCATCGGATCTGGAAAGTATGAAATTGGGATATGCTGAGAAACAGGGATTCGAAATATTAGCCATAAACACTTTGTCAGATGCAGATTGGCGAAGTCCACTGAGGAGTTATTTAGCAAACCCAACTCTGAATGTGGATAGAAAGACAAAATACAGAGCATTGTCATATCTCCTCATGGGGAACGAATTGTTTAAAAAGACCCAAGAGGGCGTATTATTGAAATGCCTAGGAGAAAGTGAGGCATACTTAGCATTGTCAGAAGTCCACAATGGGGCATGTGGGGCACATCAAGCAGGCCATAAAATGAAATGGTTGTTATTTCGATACGGCTTGTATTGGCCTAGCATGCTCAAAGATTACATAGACTTTGCTAAAGGATGTGAGGAATGTCAGAAACATGCAGGGATTCAACATGCCCCTGCAAGTGAGTTGCATTCGATCATCAAACCATGGCCATTTAGAGGATGGGCATTGGATTTGATAGGAGAAATAAATCCTGCTTCGTCCAAAGGACAAAAATATATCTTGGTAGGAATAGATTATTTTACCAAGTGGATCGAAGCTATACCATTAATAGTTGCTGATCAAGAGGCTATTATTGAGTTTATACAGAAGCACATTATCTATAGGTTTGGATTGCCAGAGAGCATAACCACAGACCAAGGCTCTGTGTTTACTGGTAGAAAGATGCAAGAATTTTCCCAAGAAATGGGGTTTATATTGCTAACGTCAACGCCATATTATGCTCAAGCAAACGGTCAAGTCGAAGCAGCCAACAAAGTGATAATAGGATTAATCAAGAAACATATTGGTAAAAAGCCAAGAAACTGGCACAAAACTTTGGACCAAATATTATGGGCCTGTAGAACATCTCCTAAGGAATCTACTAACACTACGCCTTTCCAACTCACATTTGGTCATGATGCAGTGCTGCCAGTAGAAATTCATCTACAATCAGTTCGAATTCAGAGACAAAACGAAATCCCAGCTGCATTATATTGGGAAATGATGATGAATGAATTAGTTGAGTTGGACGAAGTTAGATTACATGCATTGGAAATTTTGATGAGACAAAAAGAAAGAGTGGCCAGAACATACAATAAAAGGGTGAAGAAAAAAGTATTCATTATTAATGACTTAGTTTGGAAAGTCATATTGCCCATGGGCAAGAAAAATAAAGCATTAGGTAAATGGTCACCTCATTGGGAAGGACCTTTTCGAATATTAAAAGTATTCTCAAACAATGCATATGAAATCGAAGAACTGGTGGATGATAAGCGTATCCTAAAGGTTAATGGGAAGTATTTAAAGAAATATAAGCCACGCCTGCAGGAGATTCGAATAGTAACAACGTAACCAAAATATTATAAAGGCCAAAATGGCAAGATAAGATGCCAAAATGGCGTTGTTCGAATATTACATATAAGAAACCAAATTGTAATCAAATAAACACTGAAATTTAGAAATAAGAATTATTTTTCAGTCTGTTGAAAGTGCTTCGAAAAGATTCAAGTCTCTGCTGAGCGAAACGCCTGGCTCCTTCCAAGGTTGCCACTTCTCCCTTAAGTTGTTCTGCAGTTTCCATTTCTGCAAGCCCCTGGTTGAGAAGCTCTTCGAATTGGTTACCAGCAGTATTGGTTTCGAAGGCTATTTGTTGTTCTTTAGCCTCCTTAACCTTCTGTTGAAGTTCCAGAATCTGCCTTTCCCAAAGAAGTATGGACTCAGCTCGAGCCTCATAATCA
Source organism: Vicia faba (assembly GCA_948472305.1). Taxonomy (NCBI): domain Eukaryota; kingdom Viridiplantae; phylum Streptophyta; class Magnoliopsida; order Fabales; family Fabaceae; genus Vicia; species Vicia faba. The sequence continues at coordinate 893,439,250 of OX451737.1, forward strand.
GTTTTCGCCTGCTTTAGATGCATAGCTTGATCCTCAACTTCTTGAGAGAGTTTCAAAGCTTGTTCATAAGCAGCATCCATTGCAATGCGTTTTTCTTGAACCTTCTTGGCAGCAAATTCATCTTGGAGAAGGTAACCAGTTATGTTGTCCAGCAAAGACTGAAGATCGAACAAGATAGTACTAACTGGCAAGGAGCAGGTAGCAAGATTGACCTTTGTAAGTAACTCCTTCATAGTGTAGCAAGTAGTGCTATCTTGTTTGAGCACTTAGAATATATCCACATTGAGAATTGTTTTCCTGATCTTATTAAGAAGTACAATTCTTTCATCTGTGGGAAGGGGATAGCTAGTCGAACTGGTGCCAGCCCTAGCAAGTGGAACGTCCCTTTGAGCCAGCTTCGCCTTCATGTACCCAATAGGGTCATTTCGTCTCAGGAGTGCAAGCTCCTCGTCAGTCATTCGAGACAAAGAGGGAGTTCCACACGTAGGGGAGTCACGTCCATTTCAACCTCCATAGGTTTGTTGGTTGTGTCACCATCCCCTTCATCCGTTTCGTGCTCATGATCTTCTTCATCATCATCCAAGTCCACCACTTCGATGTCTTCTTTTTCACTGCTATTTGCATTGGACTCCGTCCCAGCAGTCGAACCATCATTGGCATCCTCCTCCTCAGACTCTTCGTCTGCAGATTCTTCGTCTCTTTGGCCAGAATCAGCTTTCTCTCCTTCAGTTTGAGTGTCCTTTGGATCCTCTTGAAGGGTTTCAAGAGGGGACTTTTGAAGAGAAGCTCTTTGAAAATCCTCTGCATATGTTTGAAGCGGTGTTTCGTTTGTCTCTTTCAGAGGAGGAGAGGTACTTTGATCATCCAGCTGTTCAGAAGTTCCAGCCAGAACCGCCATATTGGAAGAACCTTTGTTCTGTACAAGGTTGCTGGAATCTCCTTGAGGAGAGGAATTGAGTGGAGCAGCAGCTTTGGATGGTGAGTTCGAAGTAGTGGAAGTTGGATTCAAGATGTTCTGCAAGGAGCAAAAGAATGTTAAAAACATGCACCAAGGTAATAAGAAATTATTATTTTTAAAGAGATTTAAAGTTCAATTTACCTGTGGACTCTTGGAGGAGAGGTTACTAGCTATGCGTTCCAACATTACGTTGGAGGTCGAAGGTGGAATTTTGGATTTGGGTAAGGGAGCAACATCCCTGGAATCAAGTCCAGAGACACTAGTTGGAACGGTACTTTTCGAAATATCCTTCTTCTGCTTCTTCTTCGAAGCAGTTGGTAAGTTTCCTCCAGCCTTGGGGTCTTCCCCAATGGTGTTTGATTTTCGCTTCTTGGGAGTAGTAGGAGGAAGTTTGTTGGTCTGAAAAGATTTAAACAAAGAGTTAGATGCAAACCATAAAACATGAGTGAATTCGAAACATCAAGGCTAAGTGATTATCGTTGGAGTTGGAACACTGGTTGTTGTTGGTATTGTTGTTGTTGTTGTTGTTGCAGCAATGGTTGTTGTTTCAGATGGAGTCACTTTGTCAGTGGTTTCGATAGAGGCTTGAGAGGCGCTCCCTTCTTTCGACTTCGAAGCGGCTGTCTTTATCCTGATGGCTGAAAATCGAAACAATTAAAGCAAAGGTTAGAGATATGGAAAATGAAAAACGTTTGGGATTTTCCCAAGCATTCGCACCTGTGCCTTGATCAGATTTAATCGACATGGCAGAAAGGTCGTATCGAAGGTGTCCTGGGAAATCGTGGAGCCAGTGTCGAGCCCATGTCACAGTCTCAGATGGCTTTGGTTTCTTTTGAAGATGTTTGAACATCTCTTTGCAAGTGAACCACCAAGGATATGGGGGAAACCAAGCCAGAGCCAGTTCTGAGGTAGGTAATCTAGGAAATTTAGGTGGATGCATTTCGAATGCCAACCTATACATATCCTCAGGTGACAACCCTGAAGGAAGTTTTAACTTGGAAACTTTTTGTTTGAATTTTTCCTTCAAGGTCTCAGCCGCTTGATGCACAGTGGATTCCAAGCGCGTGGGGTCATAAGTAGTTTCAAAATAATTTTGAAAAGCTTTAATCTCTTTGGCATGAGTAAACATACCTTTCTTGGCTGGTACCTGCACATCGAAGGCATCAATTAGTTTCTGTTGAATTGTAAGAGTATCGAACATATAAGTTTGATAAAACTTGGTCCACCATTCCAGAAACCCCTTAGCTGTGAGATGGGTAGGTTCGAAGGTTATTAGCTCAAACTGGGCAAAGCCTTGGTATTGTTCTTGCTGTAATTTGGCTTCCCGTGCCTTGAAAGTTCGCCCAGAGGTAATGGCACTCTCAGTTTGAAATAAGGGTTCAGGAATTAGTTGGCATAAACCAAACTGTCTCGAAACAAAATTTGGCTGGTAAGCGAAAAGGAAAATCTGATTCTTGGCAGGAGTTATTCTTGAAGAAATGAGTCTAGGTAGCAAAAAGGCTCTCCATATATCCTGAATCTCCTTGCTCTTGACAGCTTCTGAGAGAGCCATGGTGAACCAGGAAGGTCCATGAGCCCTCGAAGCAAAAGGCGCCATGGTCTCTTCGAACTTATGCCTCTTGGAGAATATCATGATGTACTTCGAGAATAGGACTTTGAAGTCATCTTTGTCGTCATTTGGAGCTAATCTTCGCAGCCTAGTGCCTTCGACTATTCTATCAGTTATCTCAGGGTCTTGTTCATCAATGGTGTTGGCAGTTGACAAGGAGGGTCGAACATGGCATTTAGCCATAGCTGAAGTAACCAAAAAGGGCCAGCCAACAGGATATTCTTGGAGGTATGAGATTTTAGGCTCGAAACAGCTGACCTTAGGCTTTCATAAAGGTCAACTAAGAGCAGTTCACTTAAGCACACTCTTTGATTTTCATGCAAATCCCTAGCTAGAGGAATAAACCTACTGGCTACCTGTAGGGATCTACTGCAGAAGACGTATCTTGACAGCCATAGGGTAAGGAAAGCAATGTGTTCTACATCAGACACACTGTCTCCCTCAGCATGGTAGTGACTGATAAACTTGGAAAAACTTGCTAGTTTGACTTCGAAGTCGATTATACTTGAATGTTCTTCGTTGTCAGGGATATATGTTTCCCCTACTGGTGATAGCCCAGTGATGGCTGTTATGTCAAAGAAGGTAGGGGTGATCATTCCACCAGGGAGATGGAAAGTATTATAGGTACTGTCCCAGAAATAGAGGGACGCGAATAACAAAGGGTGGCTGTAAGTGAAACCAGGCTTCGACAGCTTAATCAAGTTGTAGATACCTAATTCTTCCCATTGCTGGGATTTCTTAGCTTCTACCTTATTGAACCAGTTTTGATAAGCAGTGTCGGAGGTGGGGCAAGATCGAAACGGTTTAAAATTACTTTTTACATAGTCTAATACAAAAGGGTCCTTAGGAGGAACAGTTGGATTTTCCATGGTGTTTGAGCCAGAAGATTCTATTGCCTTAGGGGCGTCCATTTTGTTAAACAAGGGTTTGAAACTATAGCAAACTGGGAAAATTGTCCTGGTATCTTTTAAAATTTCAAAAACCGTAAGAGGGCCCATTAAAGCTAACCTCTTACCAGCAGCGGTGGTAGGAATGAGTACCTGTGATGCATAAAGCATTTCTTTTTCCTTTGAGATCATCTGGGGAGCAAGAACGGATTGACCTTGGTGAGTGATAACTTTACTTTCCATGATAGTTCCTGCGGTCTTTCCTTTCTTCTTGGAAACCTTTTTTAGTTGGGATGAAGTAGAAGAAGACATTTTTGAAGAATGTTGAAAGCTTAGGGTTTTTTTGGCGAGAGAAGAAGGATAAAAGATTCAGAATGTGGAAAGAAAAGAAAAAGACTAAGTTGATGGTTTTTATAATGTGGAAGTTTAAGCATCCACTGAATAAGGTTGTGATACGTGGTACTTATGGGTTGGTATGATGAAGAGGTGGCGTAAAGTTAACATGGGTAATAGGCGTGATTTAAAGATAATCATTGTTTTGTAACTGCACCATACTGTGAAGTGGCTCCAGGCGGTTAAGGAATCCAAAAGTGTTATGATTGACGTGACTGGAGTCAAATGCATTAAATGTTACGATGATTCGAAGGTCGCATCAAAATCTTGTGTGGATGTTTAAAATAAGTATTTCTCAAAGAAATCGAAATACATATTTTAAAGGGGCATTTTGTTGGCTGAAGATTTTGATAATATTATTAGAAGCCAGGTGAATTGAACGTTTCGATCGAAATGAAACAAAGCTTCATGTTTCGAAATAGCAGAAGCAGTGTTTCGAATAAGCATATCAAAGCTTGGAGCTTCGAGTGGCAATTATGGGAACATATCTAAAAGAAGTCTCGAAATGACAACAAGGCTGTGTTTGAGAAGTGCGTTCGAAGCGGAGAAGTACCAAAACATTTGAAATTCAAATGCAAGCGGGACATTCGAAGTTTGAAATTTATGTGCTGGAGCATTTTGGAGACACGTGGAAACAAGAGAGAGGCATTGTTCTGCATGTTCTGAATGTGGCATAATCTTATAGCAAGACCGTTATGGTCGAAGTAGTATAAATAGAAGTCTTAGTATTAGGATTTCGGGTGTCATATCTATTGTACTAAATACTCAATAAACATTCAAATTACCACATGGCAAGGGAAACGAATGCAAGAGTAATGTACGTATGATAGCACCACATGTTTATGATTTAATGAAAACCTTTTATCATTTCCAGTACTTTCCTTTATCTTTCTGCCAAATACCATTTACAAGTTTTCTCATTTAAAGTCTTTTTATTCGAAATCTTTTCATTGAAGCCTTGCATTTTAATGCTTTCTTTACATTTCAAACACTTTACATTTCAGAAAACTGTCATACTTTTCATGCCTTTATCTTCAAGTTTTATCTTTCGAACGCCTATTTTTACTTAAAGTCATTTTACAGATTTCTTGCATTAAACGCTTTCTTCATATTTCGAATCTTTTACATTCCAGAACATCTTTTACATTAACTGTTTTTATCATTCGAAGCCATTTACTTGTCTTTTATGCAATTTTACATGTCTTTACAATTAACATTTATTCATGCAATTTAGTTTCGCGCACATATATTTTGATTACACCTTTAGATCTTTAAGAGAGAAATCGAAATAAGTCAAACACCTACACAACATTCTAAATACCAACCATGAATATCTGTTCGATCATGAGAGTTACCCTAATGACCAATAAGTCCTAGGATCAATCTAGTCGATCCTGCGAGTTACCAGAGAAATTGAATAACAGTCAGTAAGTTTATTCGATAGTTTGGAAGACTAGCGGTTGTTTACCAGAAATCACTGGAAACACAGAGCCAAAGAAACAAAAATTCATCTGGAAGGACCTAGAGTAGATTTCAAACCAGATCCACCAGATAGGTTACACGTCGACACAACAAGCCAGAGGCTCTAAGCTATTTATGATGATGAGCCTTTAGGATTTGAAAAGGATCCAGTGGCAACCAATGTCAAGATGCTGGCACATGATCTCTTATAAGAAATAGAATTGGGAGATGGGGAAGCGAGAAGGCCAACCTATATTAGCGTCAACCTCATCCCAGAACTCAAAGTCGAAGTAATCAAACTCTTAAAAGATTATAAAGACTGCTTTGAATGAGATTATAACGAAATTCCTGGACTAAGCATGGAACTAGTGGAATTGAAGTTACCTATCATGCCTGGGAAGAAACCAATTAAGAAAATCCCAAGGCGCTTCGCACAGATATCCTGTCGAATATTAAAGAGGAAATCAAAAGGCTGCTCAAGTGTAAGTTCATCCGCACTACAAGGTATATCGAATGGATTGCTAACATAGTTCCTGTAATTAAAAATAATGGAACCTTGAGGGTTTGCATTGATTTTAGAGATTTAAATGTTGCAACCCCAAAGGATGAGTACCATATGCTAGTGGCATAAATACTAGTCGATTCAGACGTAGGCTTCAAATATCTTAGCATGCTTGACGGGTACTCAGGATATAATTAAATTTTTATTGCTGATGAAGATGTACTCAAAACGACCTTTTGTTACCCAGGGGCCCTAGGTACCTACGAATGGGTGGTTATGCCCTTTGGTCTGAAAAATGTCGGGGCAACTTATCAGAGAAATTAACTCTATTTTCCATGACTTCACTGAAACTTTCATGCAGATTTATATTGATGACATTGGTTAAGTCTGTATCAGGAAAAAGTCACCTAAACTATCTTCAACAGTCATTCGATAGGATGAGAAAGTATGGTCTAAAGATAAACCCTATTAAATGTGATTTTTGTGTGCAAGCATGTGATTTCATGGGCTTTGTGGTCCACAATAAAAGGATCGAGATAAATCAAAATAAGACAAAGGCCATCATGGAAGCGAAAGCGCCATTAACCAAGAAGGAGTTGCAGTCTTTTCTAGGAAAGATTAATTTCTTAAGAAGGTTCATCTCGAATCTAAGTGGCGAGACTTAATCCTTTTGACCTTTACTACTCCTAAACAAAGAAGGATTTGAATATGGGAAATTGCTGCAAGAAGCCTTAGACAAGATCAAAGACTGTCTTGTTCACCCTCCAATGCTATCACCTCCTTTAGAAATATGAATATGAGGTTGTACATTTTTGTGTTTGATGTCACTATAGGGAGCATGCTTGCTCAAGAGGATAATAATGGTGTCAAAAGAGCCATTTATTACCTTAGTCGAGTCTTTAATGATGCAGAAACTAGGTATACTATGGTTGAAAAGTTGTGCTTGTGTATGTACTTCTCTTGTACAAAACTAAAGCATTATATAAAGGCAATTGACATTTATGTTTCATATCACTTTGATATAATTAAACATATGATTTCCAAACCAATTTTTCATAGTCAAATTGGGAAATGGGCACTTGCTCTAATTGGGTATTCTTTAACTTACATGCCTTTAACACCTATGAAAGGGCAAGTAGTTTCAGATTTCACAGTCGATCATGCCTTGGTCAAAATTCGGAAAGACTTCGTTGAGCTTAAACCTTGGAAGTTATACTTCGATGGTTCCAGTCATAGGGAAGGAACTGGGATATGATTCTTAATTATTTCTCTTAACAAAATTCCATCAAAATTCAAGTATAAGAATGATGGTTCTTGCTCGAACAACAAGGCCGAATACAAGGCTCTAATAGCAGGCCTTGAAATCTTGTTGCAATTTGGGGGCAACTAGAGTAGAAATAAGAGGTAACTTTGAATTGGTTGTCAAGCAAATAAATAGAGAATACAAATGTGTCAAGGAAAATTTGATCTTGTACTTCGTCATAGTAAACATATTGATGTGAAGGTTTAAGTATATAAACATCAAACACATTCCTCGACTAAAAAATTAGGAGGATAACGACTTGGCTCAAATTGCATCTAGATATAAGGTGTCGAAGGATAAATTGGAAGACCTAATCGAAGTTAGAGGAAGAGTAATGGTAACTAGGTTATCTCTATTAGATTTGGAAATGACAAAGTTAGGTTGTGCAGATGAGGAAAATTTTGAAACTTTTGCCATTGATAACTTAACAGATGCAGATTTGAGAAAGCCACTAGTCAATTATTTATAAAATCCTACATCTACAGAGTGAAAGATCAGGTACCGTGCTTTAAGTTATACTCTTATGGGGAACAAATTATTTAAAAAGACGCCTGAAGGGATTTTGCTCAAATGCCTTAGTGAGAGTGAGGTGTATTTGGCTCTATCGAATGTCCATAGTGAGGCACTTAGGGCTTATCAAGTTGGACATAAGATGAAATGAATCTTGTTTCGACAAGGCATGTGGGGATCAAATGTTGAAAGATTGCATTAAGTTATCTAAAGGGTGCCAAGAGTGCCAGGTACATGCAGCATCCAACATGTTCCTGCGAGCAAACTACACTCAATAATCAAACCTTGTCCTTTTAGAGGTTGGGCTTTAGATCTGGTTAGCAAAATTTGACCAGCGTCGTCTAAAGGTCAAAGGTACGTTTTAGTGGGGATCAATTACTTTACTAAATGGATCGAGGCCATCTCTTTGGTAAATGTTGATCAAGAAGCAGTAGTTGAATTTATTCAAAGGAACATAATCTATAGATTTGGAATTCCTGAGACCATTATAATTGATCAAGGGTCAGTATTCATTGTTCAAAAGATGCGGGAATTTTCTAAAGAAATAGGGATTAAGCTGCTGACATCCACACCTTATTATGCTAAGGAAAATGGTCAAGTAGAAGCAGAAAATAAAGTAGTGATTGGACTAATAAAGAAACATGTGGAAAAGAAGCCAAAGAATTGGCATAAAACCGTAGATCAAATTCTTTGGGCTTGTAGAACATCCCCAAAGGAAGCCACCAACGCTATGCCTTTTCGATTGCATATGGGCACGATGCAGTATTACAAGTCGAAATATGTCTCAAATAAACTAGAATACATACAAAATATGAGATTACATCAGAGTCCTATTGGAATATGATGTTGGATGAACTGATTGATTTATATGAAAAAAGGTTAAATGCCTTGGAACTGTTAAGGAGACAGAAGAAGTGAGTAGAGAAATCTTATAATAAAAAGGTAAAGATTAAAGTTTTTTAATTAGAGAGTTGGTATGGAAATTTATCCTACATATGGATTGAAAAGATAGAACATTGGGTAAATGGTCCCCAAATTGAAAAGGTCTATTTCAAGTTATCCAAGTCTTTTCGAATAACGCTTATGAGATTGAAGAGTTAGCAAAAGATCGAAGACTTATGAGAGTAAATGGTAAGTATTTAAAAAAATATAAACATATACTATAGGAAGTCAAAATATTAACAGAATAATTAAAATGCAAAATGAAAAGCCAAAAATGATAATACAAAGATTACCAAAAATGTCTTAGTTGTTCGTTAAAAATTCAAAAAAAGACTTCAAAATTATAAATTGAAAGTACTATAACATTTCACTAAGTACTAAAGTCAGTAGGAAGTGAAGCCTTCATTCGTTTGTACTTTCCAACATATACCGACAAATGATGTTCGATTATGGACTTACTTCGAGTAAGAGCTTCAATTTCATTTCATAATTTCTGTGCCCTCTCGACATGGTGAACTCCCAATTTGATCTCCTTATCAATCTCCCTGTAGTCGAGTTTCTTGATTTCCTCTTGGCAAGCTTTAGCTTTCTGGATATTAGCTTGCATCATTTTGATTTGTTCTTCCCGGGCGAATATGTTGGCAGCACAATCTTTGAATTCCTTTTTGCTCAGCGAAAAGACTTCTCCAACTATTCAACCTTGTTGGTAGATTCATCGGCCGCATCACACTCTTCACTTGGGTTTCTAGTTTGGTTCCAAACTTAGTTGAAACTTCTTGCTTACGCAAGAGATTTGCAGAAACTTGGCCCAGAAAAAATCTGAGTTCGAAAATGTTGTGTACAGCCTCTAGGTAAACCTTTAGAATATCCATCTGTTTCAGAAAATTTGTGATGTTATAGAAAGCATGATTATTATTTTCTAGCACTTCAATTAAATCAACATCAAAGGCTTTTTCCTTGATTTGTCGGAGGATCTTATCAATGGGTTGAGCGGTGGAGTTTCCACCAGAGGCGGTCGAACAATCGAAACCTTTCTCATAAGAGCTAACCCTTACACTCATCATCACCTTAAAATACCTAGCAGAATTATTGGCATTCAGGTCATCAAATGCTTCTTGAGAAAGAGGATTTGTAGTAATGTTCTAAGGAGATTCATCTTCTTCAATCGGTTGATTTTCGTCATGTTGAGGGATTATTGGTGAAGAGTTATTTGGGTTTTCTTGACCTTGGTCTTCATTGACTTAGATTTCCATGTTAGCATGTTCTCCATCTTTGCTCTCACTTGTAGAGTCAGATGACTGAGTTGATTGAGAAGAAGCAGAGGGTAGTTCGTTTTGTTGGACTTTCCTGAGGAGGTTGGCGTGCTATTGAATCCTCTGTTCGGTCCTTTCTAGGATGTAAGATGAACAAAAGGAGAACCAGTGCTCACATGGATTTCATATTTGATACTGGAAGTTGGAGTACCAGTTTGATCACTCTGAAAAGAAAAAGAAATCCATATTAGTCGGGGGAAATGTGTAACGAAAGAAAAACAAAGTAAAATCAAAATACCTTGAGTCCTTCAGCCCCATGGCTAGAACTATCACTTTCCGCTTGTTCAAATATAATTGAATCTGGTTTGGGATCATTGTTTAATGCTCTATGAGCAGTGGACTTTGTTGCTTTGGACACATCATCTTTTTGTTCAGGGATGAAGTCAGTTATTTTCGTCTTCTTCTTCTTTTTGGCTGGCTTCGTTGTGTCCGAAGAGAGATCTTCAAGATCTGATTCAACTAGTATAGATGGAGGTTGAGTTTCTTTTCGTTTTCTCGGAATGGTGGAGGTTTTCGAGTAGTTTTAAACAACAAAAAGGATTAGCAAAATAACTAATATAGGCAAATGATGAATTTTTGAAGTATTTAAGAAATACATTGTGATCGGTGGATTTAGAACTGACTGTTTAACGCTGGTTTCGCGAAATGTCGCGGTAAGCAAGAGTCGCCACCGTCTTTTATTTTCTCCAATATGGAAAGGACAAAAGCACAGAAAAATTCCTTATTGAGATTAGTTCTCGGTTCGGGAGGTAGATTTATAGAAAGGGAATGTATGGGCTCTTAGATACTTGCTCATCTGTGTTTTCAAAAGTGTTTGCTTTTCAATTGTGAGTGGGTTTTGAAAAAGTTTCGTTTAAAATTTCAGTTCGACTCTTGTATCAGTCCTCAAGAGTGTTTGAAAAGTTGTTTTGAAAGCTTTTTGCGAAGTGTCGGTGTGAAAAGAAGTTTTTTTGATTTGTTTTGAATTAGAGCAAGTATCTACGAGTCATCTACCTACCCTAAGGAATTAGTCTGTGCAAATGTCCTTAAGGTAGTGCCATCCCACCATTGAGAGGTAGGTAGCACCACCGTTGGAGGTGTTCGGGTCAATTCGAGGGTTAGGGACAGTGTGGTCACCGGGCAATGGTAAGATACCTTAGAAGCTACCCTTATGCCATTGATCTTTTTATTCCGAGGCGACCGTTCCTAGGCAACTTATTCGAGGCAACTAGATCAATGGAACATAAGGACTTACTAAGACGTCCTGTACTCGACGACCACGTTTCGAGGGGCAAGGCAACAGTGTGATCACCAGAGCAACAGTAGGACACCTTAGAAGCTACCCTTATGCCATGTTCATGGACATAAGGACTTACTAAGATGTCATGTACTCGACGACCACGTTTCGAGGGGCAAGGCAACAGTGAGGCGTACCCTAGGAGTGGTGTGTGAATTGTGTGTCATTTTCAATTATTATTTGTCTTGTCATGCATTAGGTGAGCTACGCTTTGATTTTATTTGGGCATTCATTCTTTCATGTGATTAACAGTTTAAAGGTGCGGAATTTAAAATGCGGAAAGTGAAAGGTCCTACGCTATTACAAGGCGCGGGTCTACATCGCCAAATTAACAAAGACCCGATTTAAAATAAAAGTGCAGAAAGTAAATAAGTCTCTAATTATTATTACAAGGCCTTGGGGCAATTACATAACATTCATAAAAGAAATAAAAAATAAATGCGCGAAAGGAATTAAGAATCGAGTGCGAGGGCGTTGGACCCTTTAAAGAAATTAAATTGGAATTGAAAATTGATTTAATTATTAAATGAGAAAAAGGAACTTATTTTTTTATGTTTTTGGATTTATGAAATTAAAGAGAATTAATTGGAATTAAAAATTAAAATAAAAGCCTAGTTCTAAATTTGTTTTTAATTAAAAAAAATGTTTAAGTTTTAACCTAATTTACCCTAATTAATTAAATGCCATATTTATTTACAAAATTAATTAATAATAATAATAATAATAAGGAGAAAAAGTTATTTAATGAGAAAAGAATAAAGATACTAATAACCTAATTTTTATGTTTTTTTTTTAAGTTATTTTAGAAAAAGACATTAAAGTTAAAAACCTAAATTTAAACTAATTGTTTTATTGGAATTTATTTACAAAAACTATTTAAAGAATTAAAAAAATTAAATAAAACATATTTTTATTTTTTAATGATTTCTGATTTTTGGTTTTGTGTTATTATTAAGATTAATTTTGGTGAATTAAATAAAACAAAAGAAAAACAATTAAAATAAAAAGAAGAAAAGAAAAATGGAAAAATGAAAGGTGATGCAAACCATGGGGGGTGTTGACCCAATTTAGGAGGGAGCACGAAGTCGCGGCAGAAGCGGATCTGGAAGCGGCGGTTGAGTACGCAGTTGCGCGACGGAACTGCGATTTGGACGCTTCTCGTTCTTCTGTTTCTGATTCAGAGAGCCAAATTCCAGTCCTGATCTTCACAAAGAATTTTATGGATAAAATTCAAACAATCAAAAAGAAAATTAAATAGAATAAATGAAATTGAAAATGTTAGAATTTTATGTTGCTTTATCATGACTCAATGATGTTGTTGTGGTGCTGTCAAGAGGATGATGATTTGTGGTTGCATCAGTTTTGAGCTTGTGTCAACGGTATGAACATGAGCTTGTGTAAGGTTTCTGTTTTGGTTGATGAGATTTTTGTTAAAGTTGGTTCATGGGAAATTGCACGTGAAAAGTGAATTTACAGTGCAACAAGAAGAAAAGTGGGGGTTTCCATCGAGTGGCATCCGTACAGGATTTTGTATAAGAGAATATGAGGTTTTTTTTGTGGAATTTTTTGTTTTTTCGTTTTAGAGAGTTCTCTAGGTTGTGTCCTCTCTTTTTTGATCACTTGCATATGCATTATGTAATGTATTTCAATTGGAATTAAGGGCCTTGAAGCCTTGCATTCATACTTAGGATTTTGCCATAAACCTCTATTAACAAACTTTCCATCTTTGTACCAATTTTGAATTCTTGCTTGATTAGGCCTTGAAACGAATTTGGGATGTTGTATAATGATGATTCAAAGCTAATCAAGACCAAATATCCCCCTTAATTAACCTTCTTGATTTTTATTTGATTTTAAAGGATTTAAAATGAATTAAATCCAATAAAATCAAATAAAAATGAAAAAATTAATTTTAAAATTTGAAATAAAATGTGGGACACGTGGGAAGCATGGTCAAGCTGATTCAAATGGAAAAAGTGGGCCCCTTTTGTCAAAAATGAAATTTCAAGGATAAATGATTTTGGCCATTTCACAAAAATTTCCCAACTTCTCCAATGCATATCTTGCTCAATTTTGAAGTTATGAACATGTTCTTGGACATTTTGGAAAGGTCTTGAAGTCCTATAACCAATGTATTTCGTCCCATGTCATTTTAATTTACCAATATCAAGTTATGGTCTTTGACTTAAAGTGCCTTTTTGTTGACTTTTGAAAATGACCTATAATGTTGAAATTGATAACTTTTTGTGAGAGCATTTATTGGACTTGGAATGTGAAGACGAGTTGTAGGAAATGTCTTCTCCTTCAAGATGAGCATTGGATGGGATTTTTCTGATGAACCATGAAAAAGTTATGCCTTGGTCAAGTTACAGTTGACTTTTCAACTGTCCAAAAATAGAAACTTTTGACACCTTGATGATTTTTGAGCCATTCTTGTGAAATCATGGTCAAGACTTGACCAAATGATGATTGTGGCTTCAAAATAAGATGTTGACCAAAAATTTGACTTTTGACTACCAAATGACCATTTTGCCCCTACAGTTGACTGTGAAGCAATTAGGGTTTTTGACTGTGCAACTTGACCTTGTGAGCCTTGAAACTTGACATGTAGGTGCTTGACAATGTTTATAGGAATGTGGGACTTGATTGGACCATTGAAAACCTCAACTTCCTTGAAGGAACCAAAACCTTAATTTTGACTGGCTTAGGAGGATGGTTGACTGTGCAATCCTTGGAGTAGCCTTGAACCATTTGAGGTGATGCTTGTCAAAACTTTGAAGATTATGGGAGGGAAAATTTTGGGGTACAACAGTTGCCCCTGTTCAATCTTCTTAGACCTGAGGATGTAGATTGGCTTGTGTGCCTTTCGTGATCCGAGGGTGGAAGATGATTGAACACTAGAGTGCCCAGAAATTTGCACTCACATAGTAGCATGTCAGCAGTGTGATGTCGGGAATGGGCTTACAGATGCCATTTGGAGAGATGATGGGTAGGAGGATGGGCTTATAGATGCCATCTGGAAGTGTGACAGAACCTTGTCGGGAATGGGCTTATAGATGCCATTTGGAACTGTAATGGATAGTTGAATAAGAAATAGAATAGCTTCCGTGTCTGGGGAATATCTAGTCTATATCTAATTGCTGACGTCTGAACGAGTAGTAGAATAAACGCCGGGTATGGGGTATATCCATACTGCATGAGTAACAGAATGTCATCCAAATTTGGATCGTATCTGGACTGAACAATAGAATAGCATCCGGGATGGAGCATCTCTAAGTTGTCTTTAGAAGTTTGAATCTGAATAAGCAATAGAATAGCGCCCGGATCTGGAGCATCTCTAAGCTATATCTCAAAGGAAATCTGAATAAGTATCAGAATGTCGCCATGTCTGGGTCGCATCCGAACCATCTCTAGAAGGGAATCTCTAAATAAGCAATAGAATGGCATCCGGATTTGGAGCATCTCTAGGTCATCTCTTAAAGGAATCTCTGAATAAGCAATAGGATAACAGCCGGGTCCAGAGCATCTCTGAGCTATTATTGGAAAGGAAATCTAGAATAAGTATCAGAACGTCGCCATGCCTGGGTCACATCTGAACTATCTCTAGAAGGAGTTTTGAATAAGCAAAAGAACAACATCCATATCTGGGGCATTTCCAAGCTATCTCTGAAAGGAAATCTGGAATAAGTATCAGAACGTCGCCATGCCTGGGTCACATCTGAACTATCTCTAGAAGGAGTCTTGAATAAGCAAAAGAACAGCATCCATATCTGGAGCATTTCTAAGCTATCTCTGAAAGGAAATCTGGAATAAGTATCAGAACGTCGCCATGCCTGGGTCACATCTGAACTATCTCTAGAAGGAGTCTTGAATAAGCAAAAGAACAACATCCATATCTGGAGCATTTCCAAGCTATCTCTAAAAGAAAATCTGGAATAAGTATCAGAACGTCGCCATGCCTGGGTCACATCTGAACTATCTCTAGAAGGAGTTTTGAATAAGCAAAAGAACAGCATCTATATCTGGAGTATTTCCAAGCTATCTCTGAAAGGAAATCTGGAATAAGTATCAGAACGTCGCCATGCTTGGGTCACATCTGAACTATATCTAGAAGGAGTCTTGAATAAGCAAAAGAACAGCATCCATATCTGGAGCATTTCCAAGCTATCTCTGAAAGGAAATCTGGAATAAGTATCAGAACGTCGCCATGCCTGGGTCACATCTGAACTATATCTAGAAGGTGATCTCTAAATAAACAATAGAACAGCCTCCGTGTCCGGAGCATCTCTAAGTTATATCTGATAAGAAATCTGGAATAAGCATCAGAACGTCGCCATGCCTGGGTCACATCTGAACCATATCTAGAAAGGTGATCTCTGAATAAACAACAGAACATCCTCCGTGCCCGGAGCATCTCTAAGTTATATCTGAGAAGAAATCTGGAATAAGTATCAGAACGTCGCCATGCCTGGGTCACATCTGAACCATATCTAGAAAGGTGATCTCTGAATAAACAGCAGAACAGCCTCCGTGCCCGGAGCATCTCTAAGTTATATCTGAGAAGAAATCTGGAATAAGTATCAGAACGTCGCCATGCCTGGGTCACATCTGAACCATATCTAGAAAGGTGATCTCTGAATAAACAACAGAACAGCCTCCGTGCCCGGAGCATCTCTAAGTTATATCTGAGAAGAAATCTGGAATAAGTATCAGAACGTCGCCATGCCTGGGTCACATCTGAACCATATCTAGAAAGGTGATTCTGAATAAACAACAGAACAGCCTCCGTGCCCGGAGCATCTCTAAGTTATATCTGAGAAGAAATCTGGAATAAGTATCAGAACGTCGCCATGCCTGGGTCACATCTGAACCATATCTAGAAAGGTGATCTCTGAATAAACAACAGAACAGCCTCCATGCTCGGAGCATCTCTAAGTTATATCTGAGAAGAAATCTGGAATAAGTATCAGAACGTCGCCATGCCTGGGTCACATCTGAACCATATCTAGAAAGGTGATCTCTGAATAAACAACAGAACAGCCTCCGTGCCCGGAGCATCTCTAAGTTATATCTGAGAAGAAATCTGGAATAAGTATCAGAACATCGCCATGCCTGGGTCACATCTGAACCATATCTAGAAAGGTGATCTCTGAATAAACAACAGAACAGCCTTCGTGCCTGGAGCATCTCTAAGTTATATCTGAGAAGAAATCTGGAATAAGTATCAGAACGTCGCCATGCCTGGGTCACACCTGAACCATATCTAGAAAGGTGATCTCTGAATAAACAACAGAACAGCCTTCGTGCCCGGAGCATCTCTAAGTTATATCTGAGAAGAAATCTGGAATAAGTATCAGAACGTCGCCATGCCTGGGTCACATCTGAACCATATTTAGAAAGGAATTTTGAATAAGCAAAAGAACAACATCCATATCTGGAGCATTTCCAAGCTATCTCTTTAATCTTTTTAACATAGATATGCCCTGGCCGGATGCAGGTATCGAATCCACAATCAATCGCTCACAGACATGCCCTGGCTAGATACAGGAATCAAATCTAGGATTGCGATAGTTGATAGTAATCATCTTTGTATTGACCTTTCCTGAAAAAAGGAAAAACATTAGTTATATGCAATGTCATGGTACATGGAATGCGCGGTGTCATGACGTTTATAACCAATGGGATTGTAGAATGTGATGTTTATATCATGTATGAAAATGTGATGTTTGCGAATGTATTTTTGTCTAGGAAAATAAATCCTTGACGAATGTCGGGAGCTTATCCTGGGCTGATGTTGCAAGAATACCGGTAGGAGAAGATAACTCCGTTGGGGAATAAATTTGGCGAATAGATTACTCTGCGGGGAAAAATTACTCTAGCTACCTTGATGGGGAACAGTACTCTGTGGGGGGAGAGGTATGCTGTTGAGATGTTGATGGTAACTTTGTTGGGGATACCGTTGTTATGTTGGGAGTGTTAATAGACTTTGCTGGGGATAAGAAGACCTTGTCGACGATGATCTTTCCGTGGCTTTTGGCTGAGGATAACCCAGTTATATCCTGGTAGGGAAATAACCTTTGAATAAAGCCGGGGGACACGTTCGTGCTCTGTAGGGGATAAGCTTCCAGAATCTACTGGGGAACAAGCTTACTGCTGGGGAGATGGATTTAAACTTTCCCGGGGAAATCTTGAACTATGCTGGACTCTCCTGGGGAAACTTTGAGATGTATTGGGGAAGTGGCTCCACTAAATGTCTGGTATACCGCCGGGGAACAATCTTAGATCAAGACTGTCGAGGATGCTTGTTAAGAATATTCATGTGTTTTGCTGGGAAATGTTGAGATCTGCTGGAGAATACCCAACTTCCTCAAGGCTGACAGTATAACTTTGCTTGGGGAGAGTGCATTGCCTTGTTGGCTCACTCTCTGGGGAGTCTAGAGATCTTGGTCGCGTGCTTCAGCCGAACCTATCTTAGTACCTTGGTGGACAAAGCAATTAGATCGCTAAGGCGACTCATTATTGCCCCTGTTTCAGTGGGAGAAGGCACATGTTGGGGTAGTTGACAAATCTTCTGGTAGACAGGTGATTAGATGCTGGGACATAGTCGTACGCTTAAATCCCTAATTTTTTCCTGGACCGCCCTTTCGGGTTTTCAGTCCACCGGGATACCCATTTTTGCCCAAGCCGCCTTTTCAGGTTTTCGACTTGCCGGGTGTACAGATTTTTTCTTTTCATCCCTTATTTTTTCCCGAACCTTTTTGGTTCGCCGGGAAGCCCTTATTTTTGCCTAGGTGTGTCAACCTAGCGGGTCTTTGATTAGGCGTAGTATTTTTTCGACTATGTCCATGCTCTCAGAATGTAGGGAGTTGCCCCTGTTAGAAATGTTTTGTCATACCCCAGAAGATGTTTAATCAGGCAAGATTCGTTGCTGGAGTGCCCCAAGTGACCCAGGCGGAGATTTGCCCCAGGCTATTTGGTCTTTGAGAGGTTCTCCGAATCTTGACTTGACTGCCCCAGATGATGGACAATAATCATGCCATGCCCCTTGATTGGAGATACTCTTGTTCATTAGACTTTCGTCATGCGAATTTCTCTGTTGTTCAAACAACTAGTCATATACAAGCAATGTTATATTAGAAATGCAAAGCTTATGTCTGTCTTGAAGTTTTTGAAAATGAATTTTTAGTACAACAAGCAAGTTTTGTAAATTGTGGTGTCAACTCGTTATTTTACCACAAGCCTTAAGGAGTCAGGATACCTTTCGTAACAGTATGCTTTCGAACTAACCCATGCTTCAGCTAGGACTTTTAAGGGTTGTAGCGTGGCCTTGGTTCACGGTTTAAGAAACAAAGGATAAAGGCTCAAATTATTTGTACCCACCCGCTCTTCGTGATGTTCTTCAAACCTAGGCTCAGTTGATCGTGTGTTAGACCTTGTTTGAGTCTTTGCCCTGACGTTCCAATGATGGTTCAGATATTGATGATTTATTCTGAATAGGCAGTCATGTTTTTGTTGAGGGTTTGTATGACCTCTTTCTTTTTGATTTTGCTATCCCTAAATTTTGCCTGAACTGTTTCTTTTGTGATTACAGTCAGCGGGATGCCCCAGTTTTGTAAGTCTCCTTCATAGGTTTTGACTTATTGGGTTTTTATTTTTGAGATATAATGACTGCCTATCCTTATGATTATTCGGAATCATCACTGTCTTTTTTTTTTGTAAGGACCTCTTTGGTGCCATTTGTTATGCACTTGGATCAACTGAGAGAACTACCCTGCCCCAGGTTATGATAAAGGGTTTTAATTTTCGAAAAGAAAAACTCCTACTTCTTTGGCTCAGAGGGGTTGACGAGGGATTATCTTCCTTATAACTCCAGTGTTTAGGGATTGAAGCAATGCCTGTACCTCATCAGTGGGGTCTTGTTCAAAAGCATACTGTAAGAATCATGGTATCGTTTTCGTCATCCTCCCTCAAGAGGCTTAGAATTTTCAATCAAGAGTTTGATCATCACAAAAATATGAAAACAGTTTGCATATAGTGAATACGAAATAATTACTTCAAAACAGACATGTGTAATGCATTAATGAAATAACAATGTTTAACATGAATAAATGTTTGAAGAATCAAAAGAAAATCACAACTTGAAAAATTCTAATGAACAAAAGTCTTCTAATCTCAGGACTTGTTACTTCGACTGGTGCATCTTGTAGGGATGGCAGGAGCATTCAGCCTGGCCTATCTGGGTGAAATCCACAGCTCTTTCATTAATTAGATCTTGAATCTTATTCTTCAGAGCCCAGCAGTCGTCGGTGTCATGTCCTGGACTGTCAGAGTGGTACGCACATCTTTCCTCGGGATTGTACTTTAGGGAGGTTGTGTTGAGATTTTTAGGAGAGTCCCTTAACGTCACCAGATTCAACCTCAACAATTGTTGTAAAGCTTGAGACGGTGACACGTTGAGCTTGGTGAACTGCCTTTTAGGCTTGTTTGGCTTGCTCTGATCAGCCCGTTGTTCTTGGCGAGGTCGTTGTTGGACCTGCGAAGTAGTAGCAGCTTGGAGAGGCCCGTTCATTAAACCAAACCTTTGACTTCTTGGAGGCTGATTAATGACTTGGTCTCTGACTTGGACTGGTTGCTTCATGTCTTGATGAAGCTGACTGATCATGGCCCTCAACTCTCCTTGCTCCCGGGCTAAACCTTGGATGAGAGCCCTTTGCCCTAGCATCTGGGTTTTCAATCAGTCTACCTCAGCTTGTAGACGTTTCAGTCGTTCGTCCTTGTCGTCTTCAGCACTGTTCCTGACCAAGGTCCCCGTGAGGAGTGTTCTCAGCTCTTCCTGTCCCTTGGATAGGCTTAGAAAGATCTCCTTGAACTGAGTCTCTTGAGCATGAAGACCCTGGTTATCTTGTTGGGAAGCCATTGCTGAAATAAACAGCGAAGATGGTAAGTGACCTGTCAAAAGGGTACCTGTTATGCAATGATATGTCTGTGTATATATATGCAATATTTTCAAGGATCTCGCGGGGTAAACAAGAAAATCATTAGAGTTGGGATCTGATAGCTTGATTGAAGGAATTGCATGTTGTAGGGAGTCCTTCTTCAAGAGTCAAGGCTCACCATATCGAGTGGGTCATAGCCCCTGACAACCTTGGCTAGAGGAAAATAAATTCCCTTTGCCCCTTGCTGGACAGTTGGTTCATCATGACCTACATCACAAGCCCTTGAGATCCTTGAAACGGATTAGTCCTTATGAGGGATGTATGCAATGGTATGATGTTATGCTATGCATAGGGTAATGTAGGTAAACCCTGTTATGAGTCCCAATTAAGGACTGTAAACAAAACCTGCAAGAAACTTAGTAAACCCTGTTATGAGTCCCAATTAAGGACTATAAACAAAACCTGCAAGAAACTTAGTAAACCCTGTTATGAGTCCCAATTAAGGACTATAAACAAAACCTGCAAGAAACTCAAGTGTCAGATAACGAGCATGCAAGTAGTCAAGTTGGAAGGCACACAAGTCACACAAGAGAAACCCTTAGAGTCCAGGCCAGCATGGGGTCTGGGTATTACCCTCTTGAAGTTGGTGGGCTCAACCTGTCCTATCAGAAGTAACCGGGTTCTAAGGGTCCCAATATCACTGGATTGCTTTCATTGTTCATCGTTTCAATTTAGCCACTGAACTGGCGACCGAAATATTCCAGGAAAGCAACCCTCAATTGAGTGTAGTATCGAGTATCAACCAACCTCGGACTGCACCAAAGTCAGTTATCTCACTACCCTAAAGAGGCCAAGATGGTTCAATTAAGGTTCCTAAGGTCAGTTGATGCTTCATGACACCACATGGAGGCCCCGTACTCTCCTTGACTGAACTCAAGGGTTACCGGTACACACCAAAGTGCCACATCAACGTAGCAGACTGTTTCAACCATGTCGGTATACCCCGCACAGTTCCCTCACAGCCTTGTTGCTACTTCCTAAGAAGGTATCTCCAGATCCGGGTTAGGATCTATAGAACTCCCAAGACAGTCCCACAATTTAAAGCAAACAAGTCAAAGCAATTGAAAACAAAGTGATCTTAGTCCTAAGGTACACCTCACTTTAAAAGTGTCCCCAGCAGAGTCGCCAGTTCTGTGATCGGTGGATTTAGAACTGACTGTTTAACGCTGGTTTCGCGAAATGTCGCGGTAAGCAAGAGTCGCCACCGTCTTTTATTTTCTCCAATATGGAAAGGACAAAAGCACAGAAAAATTCCTTATTGAGATTAGTTCTCGGTTCGGGAGGTAGATTTATAGAAAGGGAATGTGTTAGCACCCTTTCTATCCATGGTTATCCATGGGCTCTTAGATACTTGCTCATCTGTGTTTTCAAAAGTGTTTGCTTTTCAATTGTGAGTGGGTTTTGAAAAAGTTTCGTTTAAAATTTCAGTTCGACTCTTGTATCAGTCCTCAAGAGTGTTTGAAAAGTTGTTTTGAAAGCTTTTTGCGAAGTGTCGGTGTGAAAAGAAGTTTTTTTGATTTGTTTTGAATTAGAGCAAGTATCTACGAGTCATCTACCTACCCTAAGGAATTAGTCTGTGCAAATGTCCTTAAGGTAGTGCCATCCCACCATTGAGAGGTAGGTAGCACCACCGTTGGAGGTGTTCGGGTCAATTCGAGGGTTAGGGACAGTGTGGTCACCGGGAAATGGTAAGATACCTTAGAAGCTACCCTTATGCCATTGATCTTTTTATTCCGAGGCGACCTTTCCAAGGCAACTTATTCGAGGCAACTAGATCAATGGAACATAAGGACTTACTAAGACGTCCTGTACTCGACGACCACGTTTCGAGGGGCAAGGCAACAGTGTGATCACCAGAGCAACAGTAGGACACCTTAGAAGCTACCCTTATGCCATGTTCATGGACATAAGGACTTACTAAGACGTCCTGTACTCGACGACCACGTTTCGAGGGGCAAGGCAACAGTGAGGCGTACCCTAGGAGTGGTGTGTGAATTGTGTGTCATTTTCAATTATTATTTGTCTTGTCATGCATTAGGTGAGCTACGCTTTGATTTTATTTGGGCATTCATTCTTTCATGTGATTAACAGTTTAAAGGTGCGGAATTTTAAATGCGGAAAGTGAAAGGTCCTACGCTATTACAAGGCGCGGGTCTACATCGCCAAATTAACAAAGACCCGATTTAAAATAAAAGTGCAGAAAGTAAATAAGTCTCTAATTATTATTACAAGGCCTTGGGGCAATTACATAACATTCATAAAAGAAATAAAAAATAAATGCGCGAAAGGAATTAAGAATCGGGTGCGAGGGCGTTGGACCCTTTAAAGAAATTAAATTGGAATTGAAAATTGATTTAATTATTAAATGAGAAAAAGGAACTTATTTTTTTATGTTTTTGGATTTATGAAATTAAAGAGAATTAATTGGAATTAAAAATTAAAATAAAAGCTTAGTTCTAAATTTGTTTTTAATTAAAAAAAAATGTTTAAGTTTTAACCTAATTTACCCTAATTAATTAAATGCCATATTTATTTACAAAATTAATTAATAATAATAATAATAAGGAGAAAAATTTATTTATTGAGAAAAGAATAAAGATACTAATAACCTAATTTTTATGTTTTTTTTTAATTATTTTAGAAAAAGACATTAAAGTTAAAAACCTAAATTTAAACTAATTGTTTTATTGGAATTTATTTACAAAAACTATTTAAAGAATTAAAAAAATTAAATAAAACATATTTTTATTTTTTAATGATTTCTGATTTTTTGGTTTTGTGTTATTATTAAGATTAATTTTGGTGAATTAAATAAAACAAAAGAAAAACAATTAAAATAAAAAGAAGAAAAGAAAAATGGAAAAATGAAAGGTGATGCAAACCATGGGGGTGTTGACCCAATTTAGGAGGGAGCACGAAGTCGCGGCAGAAGCGGATCTGGAAGCGGCGGTTGAGTTCGCGGTTGCGCGGCGGAACTGCGATTTGGACGCTTCTCGTTCTTCTGTTTCTGATTCAGAGAGCCAAATTCCAGTCCTGATCTTCACAAAGAATTTTATGGATAAAGTTCAAACAATCAAAAAGAAAACTAAATAGAATAAATGAAATTGAAAATGTTAGAATTTTGTGTTGCTTTATCATGACTCAATGATGTTGTTGTGGTGCTGTCAAGAGGATGATGATTTGTGGTTGCATCAGTTTTGAGCTTGTGTCAACGGTATGAACATGAGCTTGTGTAAGGTTTCTGTTTTGGTTGATGAGATTTTTGTTAAAGTTGGTTCATGGGAAATTGCACGTGAAAAGTGAATTTACAGTGCAACAAGAAGAAAAGTGGGGGTTTCCATCGAGTGGCATCCGTACAGGATTTTGTATAAGAGAATATGAGGTTTTTTTTGAGGAATTTTTTGTTTTTTCGTTTTAGAGAGTTCTCTAGGTTGTGTCCTCTCTTTTTTGATCACTTGCATATGCATTATGTAATGTATTTCAATTGGAATTAAGGGCCTTGAAGCCTTGCATTCATACTTAGGATTTTGCCATAAACCTCTATTAACAAACTTTCCATCTTTGTACCAATTTTGAATTCTTGCTTGATTAGGCCTTGAAACGAATTTGGGATGTTGTATAATGATGATTCAAAGCTAATCAAGACCAAATATCCCCCTTAATTAACCTTCTTGATTTTTATTTGATTTTAAAGGATTTAAAATGAATTAAATCCAATAAAATCAAATAAAAATGAAAAAATTAATTTTAAAATTTGAAATAAAATGTGGGACACGTGGGAAGCATGGTCAAGCTGATTCAAATGGAAAAAGTGGGCCCCTTTTGTCAAAAATGAAATTTCAAGGATAAATGATTTTGGCCATTTCACAAAAATTTCCCAACTTCTCCAATGCATATCTTGCTCAATTTTGAAGTTATGAACATGTTCTTGGACATTTTGGAAAGGTATTGAAGTCCTATAACCAATGTCTTTGGTCCCATGTCATTTTGATTTACCAATATCAAGTTATGGTCTTTGACTTAAAGTGCCTTTTTGTTGACTTTTGAAAATGACCTATAATGTTGAAATTGATAACTTTTTGTGAGAGCATTTCTTGGACTTGGAATGTGAAGATGGGTTGTAGGAAATGTCTTACCCTTCAAGATGAGCATTGTATGGGATTTTTCTGATGAACCATGAAAAAGTTATGCCTTGGTCAAGTTACAGTTGACTTTTCAGCTGTCCAAAAATAGAAACTTTTGACACCTTGATGATTTTTGAGCCATTCTTGTGAAATCATGGTCAAGACTTGACCAAATGATGATTGTGGCTTCAAAATAAGATGTTGACCAAAAATTTGACTTTTGACTACCAAATGACCATTTTGCCCCTACAGTTGACTGTGAAGCAATTAGGGTTTTTGACTGTGCAACTTGACCTTGTGAGCCTTGAAACTTGACATGTAGGTGGTTGACAATGTTTATAGGAATGTGGGACTTGATTGGACCATTGAAAACCTCAACTTCCTTGAAGGAACCAAAACCTTAATTTTGACTGGCTTAGGAGGATGGTTGACTGTGCAATCCTTGGAGTAGCCTTGAACCATTTGAGGTGATGCTTGTCAAAACTTTGAAGATTATGGGAGGGCAAATTTTGGGGTACAACATACATTTATTGTTACCTATGGCAAGACAAGCTCTTTGAATTGAACATCTCCCTTCAATGAAGCATCATCAACAACCCTCTTCGCAACTACAACTACAAATTTGTCTTTCATGCTTTGTTTCTTCTCAACAACTAAAAAAACAAGGGAGTCAATTGGTTAAAGTTAAGAACACAGATAAAGAGATTTCAAAGGGAAATCGAAGGAGCTTTCCATTTCACACCTTCACCCAATGGATAGAGTATTCGAACATGCTCCATGTTGATATGAAGGTGGCCTTTGAAATTATCCAGGGAATTCTTAGTCGGAACCACTCGTTCGACTAGTTTTTTAGAATGATGTTGAAGGAGTTTAAAATGAGACCCACAGACAAACCATTATGGGAATGGAGGTTGAAATGCCAAGCCAAAATCAACATTTGGCAATGGTGATAATTTAGGTGGTTAGAGTTTAAAAGCTAACACATATCTATCTTCGGGCTTGACGCACGAAGGGTTTTTTAAATAAGGGACTTTCTTTGTGAACTTTTCCTTTAAAATTATAGTTGTTTCACGAATGGTTTGACTAAGATCATCAAGTTTGTATATAGTTTCAAAGTACTTTTGGAACACTTTGATTTCTTTAATGTGGGTTATTTTACCTTTTTCGAATCGTTCTTGTATGGAAGCAAAAACACGAGTTAGATGTTGAGAAAAGTTATATACATAGAAGATTGTAGTGGTGTAATATTCCCTCCACCAAGTTTCGAATTCTTGTGTGCAAATGGTTGATGGTTGAAAATAAATGGGAGTAAGAGTGGTGATGTTTGCATATCAGTAAAGTTGTTTTGTGCAGTCAGGTTCAGAAAATCACATGCTATGAAGGAAAATAACACCTTTCTTAACATATAGTGGCTTAGGCATTATTTGGATAAGGCAAAATTTTCAAGAAACCATATTAGGTTGATAGCTAACAAAGACAATTCAGTTCTTCGAAGGTCTCAATCTAGTGACAAGCAATCGAGGGGTGAGAAAAGACTCTCAAATGGACATAGACTCAACTTCTTGATCATTTGAAGGGGTAGAAATTCACGTGTAAACCATTCAGGTCCACACATCCTTTGAGAAAAAGGAGCCATTAAAGAAGTAAAATCATAATGTTTGGCGAACATCATTACAAACCCAGTAAAGGAATATCGTAGGATTATCCCTTCGTCATCCGGAGTTAGTTGGACTAATATTGTCCCTTCGACCCTCCTAGTCTTTATTTCATCTTCTTCTTTGTTGATGACGTTGTGCATTGAGAGTGAAGGCTTGAAGGTGGCATTCAACCATAAATGAAGTAGCCATAATGGGCCAACAAGCAGGATGTTTGTTCCTAACTTACAATTCCTTAGAATCTCGAAAGATTCTCCTAAGGAATCATATAAGCAACCCAAATGATTTGGCTCAAGCATAACTTATGCCCAAAATGAATGTGGTTCGCCATTATGAGGTATCTCTTCGGCACTTGGAGGGATCTCGAGCAAAAAACGCAATGTTAGAGCCATAACACCAAAAAAGCGATGTGTTCTTCGTCAGAAACTTCTTCATATGTTTTTTTATGGTCAGCTATGTAATGAGTAAAAGTGGGTTTACCACATCCAAAGTTAATAGTATCTTCGTCCATCTCATAGGGGTCGAAGGTTTCCCCAGTAGGTCGAAGACCAGTAATGGCACCAGTGTCGAACAAAGTTGGAGTCATCATTCTACAAGAGAAATGAAGGGTATTGTGGGTAGAATCCCAGAAGTATATATAGGTTACTAACATACTTTTGCTACACCCATGACCAAATTTTGATAGGTGAATCAGGTCGTAAATCTCCACATCTTTCCAAAATTGGCTTTTCTTACTCTCAGCCTTAGTAAGCTAAGAAATATATGATTCAAGGTATTTCATCAAAGGGCAAGATATAAACACTTTAAGAGTGTTGGTCATATAGTCTAAGTTGATCTTATCTTCTGTTTTTGAAGCGTCAGTCAAAGACTTAGCTTGTTTATTTACATCTTTCTGGGTATCATATTTTCTACCTTTATCACCAGGTTTTTATTTACTAGCTAAGGGTTTAGTATGATGATAAACATGGAAAACTCTTTGAGTTTATCTGTATATGCATTAGGGTTAGGCAAAGGACCCATGTATGCACGTGTTTCACCATAAATTGTTAAAGGAATGAGTGCCTGAGATTCATAAATTTTGCATTTTTCCTCAAGAAGAGGAGGCTCAGGGACATATTCCTGATTTCCTGCTAACATTGGTGTTGCTATCTTGGTGATTGGGATGGAAGCTTCTTTTTGTAGCTTGGATATTTTGATCTTGGGCGCCATTGTTAAAGATGAAAGCTTAGAAGATATTGATTTTGTGAAAATTGCGAAGAAGAAGCTCAAGAGAAAATGCAAGTTTGAGAGTCCAGAAGTTGGAAAAAAATTTGAAAATGAAAGAAAAGGTATTTATATGAAGAGGAAAAAAGATGTTATATTTTCACTTTGGAAGATGAATAAGGAGTTATTGGGGCACGTGTAATATTCTGAGAGGATGTATAAGTGGTTACTTCTATACAAGTTACCTCCATACTCCTAGTTTCTAGGGGTAATGATGCTAGAAGTAATTCACATCTCGATGCGACATTTCTGAAAAGTGGTCATCATGACCATGACGTCACAACAATAATTGCTGACGCGTCGAAATCTTTCAAAAAATGTCATTTTCTCATTATAGTCGGAAAATACATTTTTGGGGGGCAATTTGTTAGCTGGAAATTTAACACTTACAGATTAAATAAAGGCATCAAGGTTTTGAAAAGAAATTAAGAGTGTTGGAAGATTGCTTCAACAGAAGCAAATGATGGTCTTTTCGACCAGAGTTTTAGTGCGAATTCGAAGCTTAGCATTTGAAATACATTTTGAAGCAGGTTTAACAAGGATAATTTGAAATAAGGCTGAAAGAATTGAATTGTGGCGCTTATATATTCTCTTTGAAAAGAGACGCATGGAAACCTGCGAAGGGTCGAATGCATACAAATGAGAATGTGTCCTCTTCTGATGAGAAGACCGTTCATGTCAAAATAGTATAAATATGAGTCTTTAGTATTAAGATTCTGGGTGTTCAAATATTGTACAAATTACTCATATTCACTCAAAGTATTAAAGTGTTAACAGGAAACGAGTTTTGATAAATGTATGTACACCACTTTTATCATCCAGTGCAAGTTTATGTTTAAAAGCCATTTACAATTTCTTTACTTTTTAGTCGAAACCTTTATTTCTTTGTCATTTACATTCTTTGATTTGTCATTTATATTCAAATTTACTTTTATATTTGAAGAGATCAATATCCAGAAAAAATCCTATAAAAAACAATACAAACTATACACTATTATCCTGGGACCAATCTAGAAGATCCTGTAAGTAATTAAAGTCATTAGATTTTGGAAGACTAGTGGTTGTTTACCAAATTTCACAGTAAACAACAAGAAATGAAGTTTGTGGCTAACTTCCAACCAACATCAACACAAAGAGAGAAGCAATGATTCTTCTTCAAATGATGGATCAAAGCGGTTAGTTTTATTTCCACAAGAAATTTGGATTGGTTAGTTTTCAAGCTTTAAAACACGATTTTACACGGGTTAGTCTTAAACTCGAAGGAGATTTTAACAACGAGATAAGCTCACAAACTGAACCATTGTTTTATGCTGATCTAAGTAAGAACCTGGGATATTTTAATATCGGGATGATCTACAACCTTAACAAGATTTTAACACCGGGATGAGTTTGAACCGAATAAAGAATTTTACATAGGTCGAGCCTTTGAACTGAGTAGTGGACTTAATAACTAAATCTCTAAAACCAATCTTTTAACGAGTTTAGCTTAGAACCCAAATAAACAATACCTAAATGAATACACTATTCAACCAAGTTAAAAAACAAACCTCTTGGTTAATTTACAAAACAATCCATCTATAATTACAACTGTCTCACTTGCAAAATGACTTTCTCGAAAGCTCTATGAATAAACTTTAGCGAAAGAAAGTAAAAAGAAACTTTTTAGAAAGAGACTGAGGAGTGAGGAATGAAAACTCACGTTTCTAGATGTGAAAATATATAGGGGACCTCTATTTATAGGCTATAGGTTGGCACAAAAAAGGAAAAGCTTCAAGGCCATAATTAATAAGCCAATCGATTGGCATCATGCACCAATGAGATGGTAGGCCTAAAAATGATCGGTTAACAGGTCAAAAAAGGTAAGAAAAGATATATACTTGTCACTTATTGTTAATATGTTGTCCTAATCACTTAGGGCATAATTTTTAATTGGCCCAAACAGTCGGGTTAAGGTGTCAATAGATTGGAAAAGACAAAAATTTGCCTAGAGCTTTTCTGACATCTCCCAACTTATCTAGCACGGCTTCAAGGTATTTTTAAAAGTAATTGTTTTAGAAAAATAGTTTTAAAACTTCTTTGTGTGTGTGTGTGTGTGTGTGATTAGCTGTATACTTTACAAGAAATCCATAATGCTTTTACAATATATATTCACTCAGACACACTTGGGAGGACTTTTACATATTTCAAGTCTTGTCAGATACTTCTATCTTGTAGACATTTGCTTGACCTTTACTTTAAGATGGGACTTGATTTATATTCCATTTAGGTTCCATCATCAGAGAGTCCAAATTATCAAGCTTTGCTAATCTATTTGCATCTTTAGCCCCCTTAAGCTTAACTTTAGTTGCCATGAAGGATTTGTCCGCTTTAATCCCCTTATAGTGGTTCAGCTCGTTCGTCCCTGCTAGAGCATAATCCACTCTTCAATGGTTTAACCATTTAAAATTGTATGATCTTCCATTATTTTGTAAAATTAACATAAGTGTATTTTTGTTACAATAGATAACCAACAACAATGAACACTAAAATCCACTTACTTTAGCCAACACATGTCTATATTGATTTCCCCTTCCATTGTAGCAGAACATTGAAACCGGTAATCTTTAAAGATATTCACTTGATCTTGATCCAAAAATCTTGTTAGACACAAAAATCATGCTCCAAGTTTCTGTTCCGTAGTGACCTTTACTCAGGCCCACCAGTTCCTTGTTTGAGCGTTTATTCTACCCTAGAATGACTGGACAACTCTAAACATTGTTCTGCAATAATATTTACACGATTCTACCGAAGTATTTCATGGAGTATAGAGAAAACTCATGTGTTTTTTGAATGTTAATCTCCTGATGCCATAAACACAAAGCAATTTTTTTATCCTGAAACACATATAAAACTTCACCAAAAAAACACATTAGCTTCTCTAATATACATTGGATTAACCACTCAAATTCAATCTTTTGATTTGAGCACCACAACAATGGTTTTTTCGTTTAAGGTTGAAGATGATGAAGTGTATTTAAATAATCTCACACAACATAGTGTAGATCTCATAAGATCAAAGTTTTTCTCAATGTTGAAACAAGGTAGTGATGTGTTTGTGAAAGGAAAAACTCTCATGTGTTTTTCTTAGTATTTGTGAAAATATGGATTTGATGTCACTTGATTTCTTTGGAAAAATAAGCTTGGTCACTTTGGAAAGAGGTGAGGAGGATAAAAAATGATATGAGTTAAATCATGAAGTTATAATTTGAATCAACAAAAAGAATGATTTGAATCAAGGTAGTAAAATGAGGAAGTTGTCATTTTGATTTGAATCATGGTTTGCACTCATGATTAGAGTTAGAGAAAAGTAAGGTTTAAATAATGGTTAATTTTTTTAAAATATGCATAGTCATGATTCAAGTCAAAATAAATCATAATTTGACTCAAGGAGTATTATGATTCAAGTCCCACATATCATTGATTCGAATCAACTTGACAAGCATAAAATCCAAATATCAAATTGATTTTTTATTCGAATCAAGCTTTAAAAAAATATTATTTTGAGTTTTCTAACTTGTGATTCAAGATACACAAAAGATGTTGACTTTGACCAACTTTCTAAAGCTAAAAAAATCGACAGATTCAAATCTAATTTATTGAACAAGAGCGTTACTCAAGGTACAATTCTAATGAAATAAACAAATTAAACTAATTACTCATAAATCAAATTACAGACAACAAAGTTTGAACAAAACATCAAAATTTGAACTAGAGTGAAGAGGAATAATGCTCATAAAATTAGAGAGAAGTTAAAGCTTCCTAATAGCTATTTGGAAAATTATGAGTGGCATGAGAATGGAAGAGTTTGGATTGAATGGGATAGAAATACAGTTGATCTTAGGCATACCAAAAGTTTGAGTCAATTTATTCATGTGGGGGTTTATGATGTGCATAGAGCCTTTGAGTATTGGCTTACTGTTGTGTATGCACACAACCAACTGTACAGGAGAAGAACTTTATGGAAGGATCTTGAGAACATTCATAGGATTCAACAGGGACCTTGATGTACCCTTGGTGACTTCAATAATGTGGGTAAGGCTCGGGACAAAATCGGGGGAAAGACGGTTACTGAAGCTAAGTATATAGATATGCACAATATGATGGATTTTACTGGATTATCTGAGATGGACAACATTGGGGAGTTTTTTACCTGGACAAACAAACATGTGATTGGTACTATTTACTCCAGAATTTACATAGTGTGGGAAACATGGGTTGGTTTCAGGATAATAAGGATAAGGTTATGAAAATCCTCCCTACTAGTATATCTGACCATGCCTTGTTATGTGTTACCAATCAATTTCAGAATACAAAGATCACAAAACATTTCAAATTTAGTAATTATTTAGTGGAGATGGAAGGTTATGATGATATGGTGAGAAGTTGTTGGAATAGACTCACCAGGGGAAATCCTATGACTATGTTGTGGAACAAACGCAAAAGACTTCAACATTTTATTAGAAGGTTCAATAATTATATATCCAGGGTGAAGCAAGATACTATTAAAGCTAGAGAGGATGTGTCAAAAATTGAGAAAGTGAAGTTATTGACTGAGGAAGTTATAAGATTGAATGAGTTAGAAGAAAATATGTTAATGCAATGTGCAAAGATTGACTAGTTGAGGAAAGAATATAGAAACAACACCTTTTTCCGTGCAACTATAAAAACTAAAAACACTAGCAGAAGCATACACATGTTACAGAAAAGTGATGGAACGATTTTAGAAGATCAACACGAGATCGAAAAAGAGGTTATAGAGCTCTATGGCGACCTTATGGGGAAAGAGGATAACAATCTGAGCCATGTTGATGCAATGAGAAGAGGTAGCCAATCATAGAAAATTTATGGTGAGTAATATAATTGTGCAGGAAATTAAGAAGGCTATAAAAGGTATTGGTGATTTTAAGAGCACTGACATAAATGGTTTTAATGCAAAAAATTTCAAAGCTAGCTGTCATATAATTAAGGAGGATGTTATTGCAGCATATATGGAGTTCTTCAACTATGGAAGGTTATAGTTTCAACAACATTGTGATCACTTTGATTCTGAAGTCTGAAATGGCTAGGCAGATAAAGGATTATATGCCCATTTCTGGTTGTACGATGTTCTACAAAATCATTGCAAAGATAATGACTGACATACTTGGGAAAGTGCTGCCTAGCATTATTAGCACCAGCCAAGCAGCTTTTGTTCCCGGGAAAAACATTCATAATCACATCCTCTTGGCCTATGAATTTCTTAAAGGATTGAGAGAAAGGGAGGCACCCCTAGAGTTATGGTGCAACTAGATCTTCATAAGGCTAAGGACGTGATAAATTGGAAGACTATGACTTGTATCTTGCAATAAATTGGTATGCCCAAGCAGTTTATCCAATGGATTATGATTGGCATTGTCGCTGTGTTGTACATGTTTAATATCAATGGCTCATATTCTAATATCATGCAAGCAAAGAGAGGCATTTGTCAGGGTGACCCCATGTCACCTCTTTTGTTCGTTATTATCATGGAATATTTGCACAGGGATATGGTGAAGATGCAAAGTGATATGAACTTTAACCATCACTTGAAATGTGAACACCTTGGTCTTACAAACCTGGTTTTTGTAGATGATGTTATGATATTTTGTAGGGAAGATGCAATTTCTATTCAAATGCTGATGGATACTATCAACAATTTATCGGATTCTACATGTCTGAAGGTTAATCACTGTAAATGTAAAATTTTCTGCAGTGGCATAGATGAGAATTGCAAGGAAAACCTGAGAATAATCATTGAGTTTGATGTTGGTATTCTGCCTGTGAAATATCTAGGTGTTCCCCTCTCTAGAAAAAAGCTTTCCATTACTCATTATCTTCCTTTAATTGATAAAATAGTGGGAAGGGTTAAGCATTGGACAACCAAGCTCCTTATCTATGCTGGGAGAATCCAACTAGTAAAGAGTATCTCTAGTGTCATTGCCCTCTTTTGGATGCAATGCTTCTCGCTCCCCCAATTTTTAATTAAGAAAATCAATGAGTCTGCAGGAGCTTTATCTGGATGGGTAATCACGTGATCAGTAGAAAGAGCCTAGTTGCTTGGACTAGAGTGTGTAGTTCCAAAAAACAGGGAGGCTATGATATATTGAACTTATTTGTGTGAAATGATGTGTGCTTGCTGAAATGCATGTGGAATGTGTGCAGGAAAGTCGAAAATATGTGGGTTAAGTGGGTGCACGCCTATTATCTAAAAGGTGACAGCGCTATGGAGGCATAAGTGAAGAATAATTGCACCTGGATTTTAAGAGGTATAATAAACTAGGGAGGGAAAATTGTGAAATTTCAACATGATTGGGATTGCGTGATAAATGCCCAGATATTCCCTATGAAGAAATTATATACTCTCCTAAATGAGGATAACAATAGAGTGCCTTGGATAAGCCTCCTCTATCATAACAAGGCCAGGCTCGAGTTATTATTTGTTTATGGCTTGCTTGTCACAGTAAGTTGCCTACTAAATATAAAATGAAACGTTTTGGTTTTCTGCAAGATAGTAAATGCATTATGTATGGAGTGGATGATGAAACCATTGATCATGCATTTTTGGCTATGTTGAAACTAGGAATGTTTGGGATAAAGTGCTTCTCTGGCTGGATGTCAAGCATATCAGTGTGACCAAAGGTAAAGGGTAGAGAGTCGAGATATTGAAAATGGCTATTGCTGAAGTTGTATATAATGTCTGGGAGTATAGGAATTCTATCTGCTTTAATAGTAGAGATGGTATAAATATTGATAGAAAGATTATAGATAGTATCGTGTATAGAGGTTGGAAGCATAAAAAGCTTAGAAGCCATATAGCAATTCTAATGTTGTAGACTTTGGGTTTTGGGCTTCTTTTGATTTGTCTTGTTGGTTTGGTTGGATCTTGATGGATCATCTTGTTGCTACAATGTTTTTTGAGTTAATATATATACTTCTTTTGATTAAAAAAAAGATGATACCAACAGTAATTTCAACACTGACTATAGGGTGAACCCACATCCCGATAATCATACTTCATTTTACTTTCACCGGTGTATTAGGACGAAGTTCCCAAATTCTCGTCATACACCCAAGGCTATTCAAGAGTGTTATCAGGTAGGTCAAGTGTTGACAACACTTTCCTTCCCACGTCCTTTTCACTATTCATGTATAAAAATTGCTTACTATAAGTATTACATTTTGATAGTTTCTCCAACCACGACCTAACCTCATCCTTAATAACCTTACACTTGAACATACACCTTAAACTCCTTGTGGCACTTTGTGTCGCACAATCATCCATGAGATTCGTCATAAGAATATGGTTAATCATTAGGATTTCACCAAAGTAAAATCCAACACCAACCTATCTCATTTACATCCTAGTGGGACAGGCTCCCTATCTCATAGATTAATCATTTCCGCCTCAATATGGAAATCAACGTCACTAAACTATATGTCATTACTAAGGTCAACAATGGAGATACCTAAATTTGAATTTCGTAATTCTACCATTTTCGAGAACTAGCAAAAATCAAAGGCGAGAAAAAGGGGAAGAAAATAAGTTTCTTTTGTTTTAAATACCAGTTTATGAAGAATCGAGATAAGTGAAACTTTATACGAGCAAGACGATCTAAAATTCCAATTTTTTTTAGCAAAAATCAAAGAACGCATAAGCAAAGATTTATGTATGGTAACACTTAAGAACAAAAAAGAAGTTGAAAAGTGGAATTGAAGCTCAAGTTCCATATTTATATACAAGAATGGTTCAAAGTTCAACGACCATGATTTAACAGAAGATCAAAGATCATATCTAACTGACAAGATGAAATCTTGAATCCATAACCGCATGTGAGTGCATTCGAGTAAACCTATATGCATCACATGCATACCCTACGTGCATGGATGCATGAGGAAGCCTCCTATAAGGCAACATTTAATGTGCATAAGGTGTATTAAATGCACATGTTCCAATGCCAACTATCCCCAAGGGCACATTCTTAACGGGCAAACTTTCTCAAAGATTTTCTATTCTTAGATTGGTCTTACTAGTTCCTACTTTAATATTCCTTGCTTTAAAGCTAATAACAAAGACTTGAGAGACAACTTTTATGGACTGGCCAAAGGCCCGTCAATGTCAACCCAACTCATAGGCCCATTTACCAAAAGGGTGTTCCATCCACTGATGCATATGCAAACCTTCATTTTTGGACACCACGTAGAAACACTGCCTCTTCTCTCATCTCAACTATTGAATACATCTAACGACCTTCCACTCAAAATCAAGCGAGAAATGTAACACCCCATTTCTACCTGGCGGATAATAATAAAATCATAGTTCAACATAAATAAGATGCTACATTTTCAACTAAAAATCAATCTTCATTTAATCGCATACAAATAGATACATAACACTTAACTCGGATGAACCGATAACAATCTGATTTATTCTTTAAAATCAAACAACTTTTTATTGATAAGCAACAAAATCACATTCTCAGCTTTAATTCATTCACATCTTTAATTCAACTAAAACAACTTTAAGACAATAATTAATTCATGAAATCAACTTAAAAATTCAGCAACTGAAAAAATAACCAACAACTAAACATCAATCGTTCATCCCCATGAGTGCTACGTATCAGGGCAACCAATCGACTTTGAACTAATAAGGCTAAGCAAATCTTCATTCTTTAATACCTGTGCGTTACCAACGGAGGGCAACATTATAACAGAAGGGGTGAGATATCAACCAATATAAACACGTGTATGATAAACAATAAATTAGGTTAGATCATACAAATATCACCACTTTATAACAACAATTATGCAATAACCAACAAACATCTTAATAACAACGACAAAGCACTTTAATCAATCAACATAACAACTTAATAACAACAACAACTTTAACACACAATTCAATATGCGACTCAACTATGCAACTAAACATAATACATATGCATGTGGTACCATTGGAGCAGAACTCCCATCTTAAAAATTTGCCAATAAATAGAGGCATCAACAAGGCATAAGCCTTCATCTTAATATTCGCCAATACAAGTCATCTTAACGAGCATCAGCTCCATCTTAATATGCAATGTATGCGACACAATCATGAATGTAGAAACAACAACCACAATTAACAACATCTCAACACAACATCATCGTTGGCCAGAAGCCTACATCTTAATAGCTGTCAAATATTAGAGGCATCTCAACATCATTCATCAACATGATTCATCAACATAATTCATCAACATAATTCATCAACGTAATTCATCAACGTAATTCATCAACATAATTCATCAACGTAATTCATCAACATAATTCATCAACATAATTCATCAACATAATTCATCAACGTAATTCATCAACGTAATTCATCAATATAATTCATCAACATAATTCATCAACATAATTCCACAATAACTCAGCCATAACAACAATACAACGACAGATCGACAACCCCTCAAAGTTAGCCATAGGCCTACAACATGATAATGCCTATAATTAATTAATCATCTAAGGCTTATCTCTAATTACCAAACTAGGCCCTGGAAACATCCTCTAATCATAGGTAGTCATCAATAATAATAGTCCTATCTTTCTACATCAATTATACAACATTAGGGCATCATTATTCATCTCTAAATCATTGATCATCATCAAACAATAATATATATATATATATATATATATATATATATATATATATATATATATATATATATATATATATATATATATATATATATATATATATATATATATATATATATATATATATATATATATATATATATATATATATATATATATATATATATATATATATATATATATATATATATATATATATATATATATATATATATATATATATATATATATATATATATATATATATATATATATATATATATATATATATATATATATATATATATATATATATATATATTTCAATCATAAACAAAACAATTTTTCAAATCCAATCACACATACGGTTTATCATATACCCGTTTATAGAGATTGAACCTCACCCTTACCTGGTTTGGATTGAATGTAACTCTAAGGGTCTCCGATTGAATCTCCTCTTGGCCGCTTGGTGTAACTTCCACGTATCCCTCTTCTTCTCCTCAAAACCCTTATTTTTCTCTTCTCTGCAACTTCTCTTGTACCAAAACCTTCCAAGACTTCTTTCCTCTAGATCATAATCAAAGCTGAAAATTTTCCCAATTATGCAGCTACAGTGCGATGATGATATCTCCTAACTCAGACCTTATTTTGAAGATCCCAACGGTCCAAAGTTATATGTAGGTGTTGCGAATGTACCCTCAAAATTTGAGCATTATCCAACGGTTAACGAATTGGAGATTGCCGATTTAGTGAGACTGCTCCAACAAAAACGGGAATGAGTTTCTCCCATCTATTCTCTCACTTTTTCTCAATTAACCTAATTCCTTTTATATTCACTTAACCTTGTAATTCTAGTAATTCTTATTGGGCCAATATCCACACTCTCATATTTACTACATGGCATCACTTAAATAAGTCCAACAATTAATCTTATAATGCTTCAATATATTTAATATTATTAAACCACCACTTAATCAAATAATGTCACAGAGTAACTTAACAATAATTCACAATATTGCTCAACTCCAACTAATAATTTTAATTAAATAATTAATTAAATTATCGGGACGTTATAACTCTCCCCACTTGGGATATTTTCGTCCTCGAAAATCAACTCGATACTTCCATCCTTAACGCGAACCTCGTATCCAACTCTCTAATTCTCAAACTCTGCATTTACCAACACTTCGGCCACTACTTTTTGACATAGTAACAACTCAATCATGATGTAAATCTACTACATGCATGCTAATCACTCAACACCCTCGCGACATATCCGTCAATAACTTACCAACCTTTTCGATAATACTCTGACATAACAACTCCCCACAGTAGAAATGTAACAACCATAACTCACTTATACTTGGATATACCACGTCACCTCTTAACAACTTTCCCAACACCAAAGCGCGTATACAACTGTATTCTCATACGTATATGTATGTCAACTATCAACAAAATATCAACAACTCTATTCACCATTATAGTGACATCAACATAGTCAACAAAATTAACTTCATCATATTATAGGATATTATTCATCACTTACGGTAACCAACAATAACATCTCAATAATGATAAAAAAAATCATTACAACATCAACTTAACTGTATAACTCAACAAGCATACCCATAGCTCACCATCAACCAACAATCCACAATAATCTTCTCATAAAATCCGCAAATATTTACTAGCAAACGTAGTGCCCTGGCACAACATCTCTATATCAACCATCCACCAAATCAAGCATGTAAATTAAGACACATCATTCCCATAGGCTTCTGATGTTTTAATCCTTCACTTCTAATGAGTCGTACACGCATAAGCCACATCACGCTTCAGTTGCGTAACTCTGATCTTCCATCTTAAGTCATCGTCCTCATTAAATTTTACGTTGATTATATAGTTTACAAGTTTCAATCTAATCCCAAACTTTCTTTAACATCTGTCACAAAATAGTTGTTCACTTGATATTCTCAATATTTCACTTTGCGACGTTAGCTCGCATTCAAACCCACTACTCTGAAATGTTCATTACGTCTCAACTCTCACTCAACGACTCCTCTACTAATTTCACACAAACTAGTGAGTGATTACTCTCACGATATAACATCCATACTTTTCACACCATTAAGATAACAAGACAAATCTATAACATCCAACATAATTTTGTCTACTATTAACAATGGATTGAGTGTGATCAGTTCCTCAATTTGTCAATTAGTATTCGACAACCATAAGGGAGTATAAATCGTCGTACCAAACTATAATAGCGTTTCCTTAAAACTCGTATTCAAATTTTCTAAAACACAACATGTATAATCCTCATTCACCCACCATCCCACGATGATCAATCATTTTCTAACTCGAGATCTGTTGGCATATCAATACATTACAAATCCTTTCACTCTAGTCGGAGTCTTTATCTACATAAAGGATTCTAACAACATTCTTAAACTCTTAATCCTCTTCCGAATTTCACAACATCAAAAATACATGTATCTCCACCTCTCAAACTCATTCCAATCACACTCTCAACATTATCATCTTATCTAACAACATTTCATATATATATTTACACCTCAAACAACTACGATAGTAATCATCTAAGCTCAACAAGCTACTAACCTCTATAACAGACTTCGTCGTTCTCCAACTTAGAACTGCATCCACCTTGAATGGATCTACATACACTTTCACTTGGAAATAAAATTTCTCAAGAGAACTCTTCTCCCAAAACTATAACATACATCCTGACAACTTAGCATAAATCTTCCTCCTTTTCGACACCATAAATTCCACACAACTTTGCCCTATCATCTTTTGTTCTAATTAATAACACCAAAGATTTCCAAATAATACATTCGATTTCATAAATTACTTTAAATAAATCTTCCAATTGCTCCTTTAATTTACCCAACTCGGACGCTGACGTCCTGTACAACACTGAAGAACAAGTCTAGTCCCAAAGACAAGCTTAACAACAAACTTCACTTACTTCCAATATTATCACGTGATAAATGAATCTATTACAGCTACTGAAACCATTTTTAAAATAAAGCTCATTTTATTAGCTTTCTAACGCTTCAAACGAAACTCAAATCGGATGCCTGGAACTCTAGTTATAAATTTTCGAAGTCCCACAACAATTCTGCAGTTTCTTGCGATTGGCTTACGGAAATTCCACTCTGAAACTCATTTGTATTCAACTTAGACATATTCCAAACAACTCTTAACATATCTCGTGCTCCCAAACTTCTTATAACTCGAGAGATGCATTCCTTTGCAAAAGTCCAGGTTCCAAAACACTAGGGCAACAATTCTTTTTGCAATGCTACTCACTTCTCTAAGTTTCGACTCAGACTCGCGATTCACAACTACTTATCAGCGTCAACTATTTCCGACAATCACTTATGTGATCCCAACACAAAAGTTACAAAAACTTTATTACTCCATCATTGTTCAAACATCAACATCTTACACTTGCTTCGTAAATCAACAAATATTACATCGCTCTTCATTCTTCGAGAAGTAAGCACCAACAATGTCTGATCAATTTCTCTCAAGGCGCTCTAACTCGACTAACAAAAAGACCTTGAATCTAAGTCACCTTTAAATTCGGGAACAACAAGACTCCAACAATTCTTACATTGTCGTTGTCGGCAACACACCGAACCAACACCTTTCAATTGAACATATCCGAGAAACAAAGCTTCTCCCCCACTTATCTTCCACCAACTTCCTGCTATTAAGGCAAACAAGTACCGACAGTGTATGATAAACAATAAATTAGGTTAGATCATACAAATATCACCACTTTATAACAACAATTGTGCAACAACCAACAAACATCTTAATAACAACGATAAGGCACTTTAATCAATCAACATAACAACTTAATAACAACAACAACAACAACTTTAACACAAAACTCAAGATGCGACTCAACTATGCAACTCAACATAATACATATGCATGTGGTACCGTTGGAGCAGAAATTCCATCTTAAAAATCTGCCAATAAATAAAGGCATCAACAAGACATAAGCCTTCATCTTAATATTCGCCAATACAGACCATCTTAACGAGCATCAGCTCCATCTTAATATGCAATGTGTGCGACACAATCATGAATATAGTAATAACAACCATAATTAACAACATCTCAACACAACATCATCGTTGGCCAGAAGCCCACATCTTAATAGCTTCCAGATATTAGAGGCAT
Organism: Vicia faba; assembly: GCA_948472305.1. Lineage (NCBI taxonomy): Eukaryota > Viridiplantae > Streptophyta > Magnoliopsida > Fabales > Fabaceae > Vicia > Vicia faba. The sequence continues at coordinate 893,480,347 of OX451737.1, forward strand.
CTCAACATCATTCATCAACATGATTCATCAACATAATTCATCAACATAATTCATCAACGTAATTCATCAACGTAATTCATCAACGTAATTCATCAACATAATTCATCAACATAATTCACCAACGTAATTCATCAACATAATTCATCAACATAATTCATCAACATAATTCCACAACAACTCATCCATAACAACAATACAACGACAGATCGACAACCCCTCAACGTTGGCCATAGGCCTACAACATGATAATGCCTATAATTAATTAATCATCTAAGGCTTATCTCTAATTACCAAACTAGGCCCTAAAACACCCTCTAATCATAGGTAATCATCAATAATAATAATCCTATGTTTTTACATCAATTATACAACATTAGGGCATCATTATTTATCTCTAAATCATTGATCCTCATCAAACAATATATATATATATATATATATATATATATATATATATATATATATATATATATATATATATATATATATATATATATATATATATATATATATATATATATATATATATATATATTTCAATCATAAACAAAATAACTTTTCAAATCCAATCTCACATACGGTTTATCATATACCCGTTTATAGAGATTGAACCCCACCCTTACCTGGTTTGGATTGAAGGTAACTCTAAGAGTATTCGATTGAATCTCTTCTCGGCCGCTTGGTGTGACTTCCACGTATCCCTCTTCTTCTCCTCAAAATCCTTATTTTTCTCTTCTCTGCAACTTCTCATGTACCAAAACCTTCCAAGACTTTTTTTCTCTGGATCAGAATCAAACCTGAAAATTTTCCCAATTATACAGCTACAGTGCGATGATGATATCTCCCAACTCAAACCTTATTTTGAAGATCCCAACAGTCAAAAGATATATGTAGGTGTTGCGAACCTATTCTCAAAATTTAAGCATGATCCAACGGTTAACGAATCGGGAATTTCCGATTTAGTGAGACTGCTTCAATAAAAACGGGAATGCGTTTCTCCCATCTATTCTCTCACTTTTTCTCAATTAACCTAATTCTTTTTATATCCACTTAACCTTGTAATTCTAGTAATTCTTATTGGGCCAATATCTACACTCCCATATTTACTGCATGACATCACTTAAATAAGTCCAACAATTAATCTTATAATGCTCAAATATATTTAATATTATTAAACCACCATTTAATCAAATAATGTCACATAACAACTTAACAATAATTCACAACATTGCTCAACTCCAACTAATAATTTTAATTAAATAATTAATTAAATTATCAGAGCATTACAATAACAATTCTAACTTTTTTATATATAAAATCGAGACTTTGAGTCATGCCCACATATTCTTTTTCACTCACTTTCAATGATTCCATCTCTCTCGCATACTCACCTGAGTGTTATAGTATATACCAGAAACTTCTACATAATGATTATCTCCAACCTCTCATCTACTTCACTTTTAGTACATAATCAAAACAAATTTGGTATAATTGTATAAATATGACATAAAATTATGAGAAAATTAAATAATAATCTATGAAATTCATAAGAGATTGATTCATTAAAAAATAACAGTTCCTGATGCTCCTATAACATTTATTAATATCACGGTTAAATAAATATAAATAATAATTTAAATATGTTAAATAATTAATATATTTAATTAGTATAAAATTATTATAACAATAATGAGGAAGAATAGTATTTTAATAAAAATATTATTGTTTCTCTTTAATTAATATTATAATGATTTAATAAGTGTGAATTGGTTAGTTACATCACTTATTTGATACTGAATAAATTAAAAATAAAATTTATCTCTATTTATTCAATTAATAAATTAAAATTTAAAACTAAATAATCTTTTAATTTATAATTTTTTTTTTGCTATAATTAAGGTGGAACAATGTTTTCATCTTTTGATAACGTAAGAGTAGTTTTGCAAGTTTGAATAAATTATGCTTTAATTTTAAATTTTTTTAATAAAATATATTGTTAACTTTCTATTAGATGATAATATAAAATAATTTTATACTATTTCGTTTTAATATTTCTATATTTATCACATGGCCACGTGGAACAGATTTATTTCGATTTTATCTTCTTTTTAAAATTAATTAAATCAAGAGTAAAAAAAAAAACGTGAAAACCGCATCCCACCCATCCCCAAAAGCAGTGTAACGTAAAGTAAAAATACTCGAGTTTGTGTCCGCTCACCTCCCTGAGCCCACAGCAAAGAAACATAGAAAAAAACAAAAAACATCTTGGCACCAATACCATTCGCACCAAGTTGTCGTCTGGGTGGAACTGGAGGTGGTATTTCTCTCACCACCGGCTTTTACCCATTCCCACACCCTTTAAATTCGCTATTTCAATTACTATAACCTAAATTAATAAATAAATAATAACACATTTGTTTGTTCTGGAATATACCCACTAGCACTACCACCCCCCACTTGTGCTCTTGTATCAATCTCAATTTCGTTTCACATATTTCACCAACCTAAATTCCTTCCCAGATCCCCCAAAACTAGATCTACAATCTCGTCGTTTCAATCCACCGCTTGCCGTTTTACTTTTAGATCTATTCACTTTAAATGAAAATCTAAATACCTAATCTCTATCCACGTTTAATCTCAACAATCGATTTTTTCGTTAGCGTTTTCTTCACTTCACAAATACAACACAGGTGAGAATAAAAACTGTTAATCAATTCTCCGATCCACGCACGCGTTTCGCCGATGGATTTGGACGATTTCCGATCCATATTAGACACGGCGGGCGTTGACGTGTGGTTGTTCATCGACACCGCGATCTCCGTCGCGTCTCTGGATAACGCCGGCGAGTTAAAGCAGCGAAGAGACGGAATCGTTGAGCGTCTTTACGCCGCCACCACTGCTCCCCCGCTTTGTCAGAATTGTGAAGGCGGAGGAAGCCTTTTGACTGACGGTAACCAAATCAGGAAACAGAGTAACCCTAGTTTAAGCCCTGAGCAAAATCAGCGCCGCGGCGGTGGCTCTTCTCCTCCGACGCCGCAGTCGCAAGGAAACGAGGATGATGAAGACGATGAGATAGATCCTTACGGTGGTTTGTTCGAGGATGAACAGAAGAAGATTCTAGAAATTAAAGAGTTACTTGAAGATCCTAGACAGGTTTTCTTTATTGATTGTTTTTTTAATTAGTAATTATTAGAAATGCATGAAGAACATTATTTTTGATTTTATTTTTTAATAATTTTCAGTCTGAAGATTCTTTGTTAGAGTTGCTGCAAAATCTGGTGGATATTGATATTACATTCCAAGAGTTGAAGGTAATAATTAATTTTATCTTGCTTTGAAATTGTTATTTAATTTTCATTTTTATGGGCTTGTGAATTGTTTTTATTTATTTTTTAATTTGATTTAATTTGTTGATGGTTTGTTTTTGGTTTTTTGTTTCTACAGGAGACTGACATTGGGAGGAATGTGAATCAGTTAAGGAAACATCCATCCAGCGATGTTCGCCGATTGGTGAAGTTACTTGTCAAGTAATGGAAGAGAATTTTTTAGATTTTTTTTGAAGAAATTAATGGTGTTTTATATCTGAGCATTTGTTGAGTTTGTGAATGTTGTTTTGTTATGAGCAGGAAGTGGAAAGAAATTGTTGATGAATGGGTGAAGTTGAATCCACAAGGAGGAAAAAACACTGTCATGGGTAATCTTAGGTTTTTTTTGGGAGTATTTGTGAAAGAGTTGAAAAGTAGAAATTAAAAGGGTTTGGAATATTCTTGTGAAATTCATTAATGTTTAATTAATAATATTAAACATTTGCAGCTGATGGAGACTCTCCTTTGCAGAAAACCACCCCAAATGGGCATTATCATCAGGTCAAAGAAATCTTTTATTCTAATTACTTTTTCTTTTTAGAAAGTTGAATGAAGAAGCTTTGTTTTTAGGTTTGCTAATGCTGTGTTTTATTCGTTTTTGCAGATTCCTGATTTTGCGTACTCACCAAATCCACAGAGTGAGAATAGCATCTGATTCAAATATTCTTTTTGTTGATGACACCTTTTGTTTGAATTTGTTTGATATTCTTTTTGTATCTGAAACAGATGGAAGCTCTGGTTCTGACCGCAACACCTCTGAACTGGAAACGAAACCTAAACAAAAACCGATTCTTCCTCGCAAAGAACCACCTCCGAAACTAAGGCCATCACCGCCAGTTACCGCTCCCGCTACTCAAAATGTATGGTTGTGAAAATTTGTGTTAAAGTTTGTTGTTGGGATGTTACTGTCGTGTCTCTAGTGTCAATTGAAGTGATACTGAGATAATGCTGAATAATTGCAGAGACAGAGAGAACAAAGAGAGAACAATTTTGATGCTGAGAGGCTTGCATCTGCGAGAAAACGGCTTCAAGAGAACTATAAAGAGGCTGAAAATGGTTTTCATTTTTTGCTTCTATATTTTTCATTTTCATGCTAGTTTTATCTGGTTGTATCTAAAACTGATTTGTGCTTTGTTTATTTGTGTATAGCCAAAAAGCAAAGAACTATTCAGGTAATGGACATACATGAGTTACCTAAATCAAAAAAGAATGGTTTCTTTCCAAAGAACAGAGGTGGTGGCAGTTCTCACGGAAGGCAGCATTGGTGATACACAATGATCCCACACTTGATGCAGATTCAAGTGTAGAAAAAGCTTATTGGAGATTGGGATGATGATATATAAGTCCTCAACCGTGTTAATCCCTCTCCCTCTGGATTTTCACTATAAACTTATTTTTTCTTGTGGTTTTTATTTGCTTAGATTAATAATCACTGAAGAAAAAAAATTCTCAACAACATTTCCATTTTTGGAAAAGGCTTATTATATATAAGCAGATTTTGTTGGTATGTTAAGGATAAGGAGCACATGATTTCAAGAATTTGAGGATGGAATGTGGGTGACAAATGTTTTTCGTTAAAGATATGAAAATGGCATTTTCATTTCAGCCTCTTTATTTTTGAAAGAAAACATATACAAAGTCAAGAAATAATCAAAATTTTCTATAAAAAAACAATATTTTTAACCATATACTAATGGATGGCGGGTTTTGTTGGGCGGGAAAATTCATGTTGCTGTTGCAATTAATAATATTTGGGTTCCGAAGTCAATGCTACATTAAGTTTCCACATGTAGAGTCCCGGTGGGTATTTTTATTTTCTGTAGATAACTATGGAAGTTTTGGAGTTTTGTAGTGTAGGTGTTTTAAAAATTTAAAAAAGATGTGATAATAGATATAAGTCTAATCTTGATTTCGGTGAAATTCAGTTTGAATATAGGTTGTAGATTGGTGGTTCAATTAAACAATTGTGTAAATTGTCTTGTACTTTAATGTGGACAGAACTTTCTCAAAAGGTGGTGAGAAAATGCATTTTTTGCTTTGTTGTTCACTTTTTTCGTCTTATTATACATGTCACTTTTGGATTGGGATATTTTACATATTTAAACATGAATCTTTCTGTTAATTTACCAAACTCTTTCTAAAACATATGAAAAATGTTATTTTAAAACTGGGTGTACGATATTGAAGACTTGTAATTTTGTTTTATAATTAGTTTTTACTCTCTAAATTTTAGTTTTTAATTATGTTATATTGTATACTAAATTATTCTTAATTATTTATCATTTATGAAACTTTATATGTCATGAATTATAAATTAAAAATTAAAAATACCTAATTATTTATTGCAAAGAAAAATTAAATAAAATTAAATAATAAGTAGTTAAAAATATTATTAAAAAGTGATCTTACCAATTGACTAGAATCTGAAGTGGCTCAGACTTTCGATTTTAATGCTGTAATGGAGGAGAAGAGGGTGTACCTACAAGGTACTCCAATGTTAAAGTTAATAGGAACACAAAGAGATACAAGATAGAAAGTCCAGGGTTTCAGAAGTATGTGATGAACATTGAATACATGTCCCTCATATGTGTAAGGATTTATATAATGTCCCCAGCGCTTGGCCATTAGTCCCTATTTTTAGGCTTAGATATACGAGTCTACAAAAATAAGTAACTGTCAGGACTTGGTCAAAACAGGCAGTCGTGTCCGTAACTAACCGTTGCTCTGAGCAGAAGAGGGATTACAGGCAAATGCGTTTTGGCGTTTTCTGGTTGTCTGCTCGACTCGTGTCGGACAAGCGTGGAGGAAGCTACCGCTGTGGGCAGATACGTCTTAGAAGTTCCCTGGTTGTCTACTCCATGCGTGTCGAGCAGACCTGGAGGTGGCTGATGTGGGCAGGCGTAAGAATGCAAGGAATTAGTCATAACTGGCAGAGATGCTGGTCGTTACGACGGGCAGAGAAGTGTTCACGGGCAAGCGTAATTCCTGCCATTTTTGGATCACTGTCCTCGTGTGGCTGGCAAGATGAGGACTAGCTTGTTTAAGTGGGAAGTTGTGGTCTCGTTGATTCTGGGAGGACAACCGACCACGTGTTCCCGATTGATGGGCAGAAGTAGTTGCATAGGGCAATGGTGGTCCCGTTGATCCTGGGGGACAACCGACCACATGTCCCCGATTGAGGATCAGAAGTGCTGCTGAGAGCAGACGTGGTCTCTTTGGTCCTTGAGGGGAAACCGACCACGTGTCTCCGACTGAGGGGAATAAGTGAAATGTGTCATTTGTCTGCTCCAATTGATTGAGTCAAAGTTGTTGGGCCATTTTGGATGTAGAAGTGGATTGGGCCATGCATATGCATTTGGCCAGACCAGAACATGAGCTCCCCAAATCATTGCTTATAGGCATAAGAGTGATGACTTAGAGCAACCAATGCGCCAAGGAGGAAAACGCACTATTGGCGCTTGTTGTTCGTGACGAGGACGTTTCGTGATCTTTATGAGGACATGCTCGTACATGAATTATTGTTATTTATTAGGTTTATGCATGTTTGTATGCATGTCTGCTTGAGACGTTTTATTTTGATTAAGTTTCAGGGGTTTGCTCGTTAGTATTTGAGTTTGTTAGTGTGGGTGACTGGTCGACCGACCAGAGTGATCACCTGGCATGGGTCGGAACTCAGGTCTCATTTTGAGGGTTCGAGCTCGGCAGCGTGAACTTCCCATTGTGAGTTGGATGTTCTGCCATCGTGGTACGACGACTGTGGAGCTCGTTTGAGTTTTCCACGTCTGCCTCTTTGTTTAATTTGGAGTGCCATGCTTGTACCTGGGCATGCACATGTGGTCAGGCATACTATGTTTGTTGTTTCAACGAGACACATCGATTGTATCAGTGTCTTAACTGTAATATTGTCTTAGTTTTTCGATGTTTCAAGGTCGAGCAAGTTGTTTCCCGTGCAGGTTTTCGAGATAGTATGCCCCATTTTCGTTTTTTCTCGAATGCGATAGTATTTCTTGAATGACAGACTTGTTTCGCCTTTCTTCTTCGTGCTCGCGAGCTTAAACAAGATGTCTTCTCGGGTGTTGCGTTCGTGGGGAACATATGCTTGTTATGTTGGTGTGTTCGCGGGGAAGATATGTCTGCTAGGCTAGCATGCTTATGGGGAGCGGATGCCTGCCAAATTGGTGTGCTCGCGGGGAGCGGATTCCTTCTAGGCTGGTGTGCTCACGGGAGCGGATGTCGACCAGGATGATGTGCTCGCGGGGAGTGAATGCCTTCCAGGCTGGAGTGCTCACAGATAGAAGATGTCGGCCAGGCTGGTGTGTTCGCGAGGAGCGCAGCGGATGCCTGCCAAGATGGTGTCGCGGAGAGCGGATGCCTTCCAGGATAGTGTGCTCGCGGGGAGCGAATGCCTGCTTGGTTGATGTCTTCGCGGAAATGGTTTGTTTATGCGCTCTGCTAGTCGGGGAGGATGGTGAGGTCATTTATGGTGTAATGCCGAGCATTATTTGCTGTCACTTTCTCTTCGTACTGTATGTACACATGGGCTTTGAGGAGGAGGGCGTCTAGTGCAGTTGGTGTTTCTATGCCAATTGCTTTGGAAAAATCGCTGCGGGGATGCAACCCTCACTCGAGCAAGTACTTTTTTCATATTGTTAGTCGTAGAGATTTGAAGGACTTCTTTGTTGAACCTCTCGATGTATACTCGGAGAGATTCTTCTTTTCCTTGTATGATCGCTTCTAGCAAGGCCTCTGTCTTCTGATGATAGTGATAGGAAGTGAATTTCCTTGAGAACATCTTCCCCAACTGCTTCCATGAGGTGATGGATTCGTTGGGGAGGCTTTTGTACCAAGACATTGCCCCTTTTCTCAGAGTTGTTGGAAGCAGTTTGCACTTGATGGCACCTCTAACACCATGGTAGTCGAGCAAGGCATCAATGTGACCGTCAGGATCAGTTGTCCCGCCATATGTTCCCAAGTTTGGTGGTTTTTCTAGTTCGACAGGGAGGGGAGCATCCATGATAGCCCGAGACAATGGACCGCAGGGGTCTTCCTCGTCGCTCCATCCCGATGATGGTGGTGGAGAATAGTTGTGCTCCCTTCGTCGGGGACAATTGTCTTGTCGAGGAGATGGGCTTCTCGATATGCTCTTTAGTTTCTTGGACATCGGGGAGAGATGGTCCCTTTGAGGAGGGGTGTGATCACACTTCTTGATGACCAAGAGACAAGCTCTTTCTTGCTCCCGACAATGATCCTGTCGTCAAGGAGATGGGCTATGTGATCTTTGTCGATGGTGCCTCCGCGGGGGAGACTTTGATTGGTGAGAATTTTCCAACACCCACATCCTCTCATTTTGTTGGCGGATTAGGGAGTTGGTCTTGTTGAAAGCTGCGAGCAGGACAACCATAACAGGGTCGGTGTTGGGCGGAGCAGGGATTATCTGCATGTTCTCTGGTGCTCCTTCTCGAGCCTTCTTGATCTTGTGAGTTTCGATGTCGACGTCTTCAGTCTCGTCAAAGGATGGGGAGGCGGTGCGACCGTCCCTCAATGGGACGACATCTTCAAGAAAGGGCATCTTACCCCAGTCATCTGTCTTGCAGGCAGGGTATATGATATGTTTCTGAGCATTTTTGTCTTCATGACTGACCATGATCGGAATCTTGAATATCTGCTTTGATCTTTGGTTTCTAGGGAAAGAAAGATGGAGAGAGCAGGTTTCCCACAAACAACACCACTGATCTTACCGGTTGACCAAAACCTGAAGTGGGCCAGAGACTTCGACTTTAATGTTGGAATGTAGGAGAAGGGGTGTATCTGCAAGTCACTCTGATGCTAAAGTCAATAGGAGCACAAAGAGATACAAGATAGAAAGTCAAGGGTTTTAGAAGTATGTGATGAACATTAAATACCTGTCCCTCATTTGTGTAAGGGTTTATATAATGTCTCTGGTGCTTGGCCATTGGTCCCTATTTTTGGGCCTAGATATGCGGGTTTGCAAAAAAAGGTAACTGTCAGGACTTGATCAAAACGAGCAGTTGTGCCCGTAACTAGCCGTTGCTCTGAGCAGGAGAGGGATTACGGACAAATGCGTTTTGGACGTTTCCTAGTTGTCTTCCCGACTCTTGTCAGGAAGACATGGAGGAAGTTGTCGCTGCAAACAGATGCGTCTTGGACGTTCCCTGATTGTTTGCTCCACACGTGTCGAGTAGACCTGGAGGTGGCCGATGTGGGCAGGCACAAGGATGCCAGGAATTAGTCGTAACAGACAGAGATACTGGTCGTTACGACCGGCAGAGAAGTGTTCACGGGTAAGCGTGATTCTTGCCATTCTTGGATCACTGTCCTCGTGTGGCTGACAGGACGAGGACTAGCCTGTTTGAGCGGGAAGTTGTAGTCTCATTGATCTTGGGGGGACAACCGACCACATGTCCCCGACTGATGGACAAAAGTAGTTGTGAAGGGCAGCAGTGGTCCCGTTAGTGTCGGGGGATAATCGACCATATATCCCAGACTAAGGGGAAGAAGTACTGCTGAGGGAAGATGTAGTCTCTTTGGTCTTTGGGGGACAACCGACCATGTGTCTCCGACTGAGGGGCAGAAGGGAAAGGTGTCTTTTGTCTTCTCCAATTGATTGAACCAAAGCTATTGAACCATCCTGAATGTGGAAGTGGATTAGGCCATGCCTAGACATTTGACCAGACCAGAACAAAAAGTAATAGTATTAAAAGTTACAAAATTTATAGTTTGTTTTAATATATACCACTTTCATTTCTTTTTTTAGATATGTTGATTCAATCAATTTTTTTAATATTATTTTTAATATTATTTGAGTGAAGATTTATTTTTGTCTCTCAGAAAAATAACAAAACTCAAGTTAATCTTCTAAAAAAATAATTATATTTAATCCTTTACAAAATTTAATCGAATCATATTAGTCCCTCTATTAATATATTTTTTAATTTGTTTTTTATTTTATTTTTAAATACTAAATTATTTTTATTTTTAACTTCAATTTTATTTTTAAATAATTCAGATTTGAAAATATAAAAAAAGACAACTGATTCCTAGAAGAAATTGATCAAAGAACCTTTAAGCTACATTTTATGTTTTTACCACTAGACCAATATACATTGATATGACAAATAATTCTTAGGATTTATAGTAATATTAATAATTCTGAACTTAAAACAAATAATATAAAATTTATATCCATGGAATCACAAACCCAAGTCCCCTCAAATTTAATGGTAGTACTTTACTGTAAATATGAAAAGTAATCTACGAGGGATGAATGAATTAGATTAATCGGTATTAGTGAATTTTTCTCGATTATGAATATTAGTAATGTTGTTCTTATTTTCCTAGAACGGTTATGAATGTTAAAGCGTTGCAAATAAATGTAGAAAACAAAGAACAACAAGATATATGTTGGTTCTCGTTTTCAAACAAGGGTATTTCAGTCCTCTCACATTCTGTGAGAGATTTCACTATGTCAGATACGTTACAGTCGATCCACTTGACTCTCTAAGCTATCTAAAATAATCACAAAGGCATACCACCTTTTGATTTTACAACACAAAAGAGAAAATTCACCACTTACACTTGAATACAATGATCACTAACACTTAGTGAATAAAATAAAATTTAAATAATAGATTTGTACGAAGTTGTTGCAATAGTATCAAACTTTATATATAAAATGATTTTCTCTTTCCATAATCAATTCAAATGAGAATAAATTAGATTGCTCATAAACTTTTCTCAAATATGATGTGAAAGTTATGTAGAAAAAATTTCATTTAAATTTTTTTATGATGAATACTTAACTTAATAATTCAGAATAAACAATTATTTATTTATTTATTTCAAATAACACAAAAATAAATATTTACTTATTTCAAATAGACTTAATTACAATTTTAGTTCTCCTATTTTACTTGATTCACAAAATTGATCCCTATTACTACAAGAAAAAAGCCCTTTAACTAAGGGGTTAACTCCTCACTAAACCAAAAAATACCTCACAAAATCAATATTTGTGAGCGGTTATGTCCCCTAACTAAATCATTGGTCGCTGACAAGTGGTGCCAATTAGGTTGAGACTAAACCTCTCGCTAAAGGGACTTTATCCCTAGCTAAATGTCATGCTGTTTTTGGCGCAGGGAGTGTGCAGGAAGTTTGGAGGAGAGTGTGCAAGCAACATTAGTTAGGGGATTTACCCCATGCTAAAAATCAAAATTTATTTTTTAAATTATAAACATAAATATTTTGTTTTCTTATTATTATTATATTTATAATTAATGAATTTCATAATTAATAATATTAATAATAACATAAAGTTTAATATTATATTTAGTACTTTTTATATAAACTAAATATACTTTTTTTTATATAAACTAAATAAACTAAATATACTTTTTTATATAAACTGTTTTTATGATATATAATATATAATATATAAACTATTTAATATAATTAAATATATAAACTGTTTTAATATAATAAAATATATAATATATATTATATTTTTGAAATAAAAAAATATAATTTATAAAGTGTTTTAATATACTATTTAATATAATAAAATATATAATATATATAATATATTTTTAGAATAAAAAATATATAATGTATAAACTAAATATATAATATATAAACTAAAATATATAATATATTTTTACATATTTAATATATAACATAATATATAAAATATATAATATATTTTCGGAATAAAAAAATTAACTTAATATATAGTATATATAAACTAAATCTGACATACCTAATTATATCAACTAAATCTAATATATACCTAAATCAGTTTAATTTACCTAAATCTAACTTATAGTTCAGAAAAATTTTCAATAAAAAAAATAAAAATTACATACCTTATAAAGAAGCTTTATTAAACAAAGCTAGTGTTCATGGAGAAAAATATAATAAATACCTACAAATTTAATCCAACAAAAATCAGAATTTATAAATTAACTAGTAACAAACCCGTGCTATCGCACGGGTCTCGTCTGGATTCACATTACATTTATAGATTATTAAATTATTAAGTATGTTACCATGTTTTCAGTTGAGTATATGTCTCATGTAAACCATGTTGGCATTTAACTCCATATTTGTAGCAAGCGTCGGTCCTATCAACAAATCACGTCTGCATGAACAAATAGGAAAAATTATATACTTCTTGAAATACATGGAAAATGTACATACTATATATTTTAATTCAAAATAGATTTTTAATTTGAATCGTAAAGTATAAGATATAAAGTTTACCAACTATCAAAGTGCTTGAAAGACTTCCTTGTACACAACATTAGTAGTAGTAGAACACGGTACATTCTCCTTGTCATGAATTAGGATTTTTAGCCCACTTTTGCTCTTAACTCTTGAAATTGCAACATATAATTGACCATGACTAAACACAGGAGTAGGCAAATACAATCCAACACTATCAAGAGATTGACCTTGTGACTTATTAATTGTCATTGCATAGGAGACAATAATCGGAAATTGTCTCCTAATCAACTTGAATGGCCAAGGTGAATCAGAAGGTGACATAGACATTCGTGAAATGTAAAAAATGTTACCTATGTTCTTTCCAGACATGATTTTTGCCTCAATGACATGATTTTAATAAAATAAATTAGGGACATCATGGCGGATCTGCACACAAAGCGGAAGGATTGGAGTCCATATAAGGTGGTTGCGGATCTGTGCGTAAAGCAGAAGGAATTAGTACAGTACCATCGAGAACTTACAATATACATTGTGAATACCTTCTTAACTCAAACAAATGCGGTGAGCCTGGCGGCGTCGCCGCGGATCTGCACGCAAAGCGCAAGGATTGGAGTTCGTGTAAGATGGCTACGGATCTGTGCGTAAAGCAGAATGAATTAGTACAGTACCATCGAGAACTTACGATATATATTGTGAATACCTTCTTAACTCAAACAAATGCGGTGAGCATGGCGGCGTCACCGCGGATCTGCAGGCAAAGCGAAAGGATTGGAGTCCATACAAGGTGGCTGCGGATCTGTGTGTAAAGCAGAAGCAATTAGTACAGTACCATCGAAAACCTACGATATACATTGTGAATACCTTCTTAGTTCTAAAAATTTATTAAATCTATTTTAGATATCAACCCATTTTTCCAAACCTAAAATATATGACAACTCCCGTCAAATTTATACTTTTATATTATATGTGCTCACATCTACGTGAGTTAACGAACTTCAGTTGAATCCAAATGAATTAATTTTAAAAATTTATTAAACATATTTTATATATTAATCCATTTTTTCAAATTAAAAATGTATGACATCTCCCGTCAAATTTCAGTTTTAAAACTTTTATATTATATCATATTTACATATTTTTTTACAACCTATAATGTATAACAGTTTCCCGTTAAATTACAATTATTTTTAAAAAGAACATAAAAAATAAATAAAATTTATAGATAAAACTATTGTATATTATTTTCTATATTTATTTAATGAATGAAATTTATTTTAGATGAATTTATTTTCTAATTTCTATTTAAAAATATAACTTAATTGTCATTTAAAACATTAACTTCAATTATCTGGTATGTCATAGATACATTTATTCTACCCGTGAATTTATTTCATATACTCAGTTGGTTAATATTAATATAATTACAATATATAATCATTTATCAAATTTGAATTTCTCATTTATAAAAATAATTTTAAATTATTCTCGTTTATAAAAATGAACGCGTGTGTCTATTTATAAAAATATATGAAACTTATACTCTTCTATAAATATAATTGTATCAATACTTGAATTTTTCCGGTTTATAAAAATATTTATAATTTATTCATGTTTATAAAAATTATTGTAATTTATTTTTAGTTTGTAAAATTAATTATATTAATATGTAGACTTTTTCTCGTTTATAAGTGTCTTTAACCCGTGTGACAATTTATAAAAACATTTTAACTTATTCATGTTAAAAACAATTACATCAATATTTGAATTTTGTTCGTTTATAAAAATATTTGTAAGTTATTTAAGTTTATAAAAATAATTGTAAAAATAAATATTTACCATATCATCTTAAATTTATTTATTCAACAGTGATAAATACGTGTCTCTTAGTTAATTACATTTATAAATAAATATCGTGTATTAGTGATATATATTAAATTTATTATCTTAATGTCTAACTAATTAAAATAAATTTATTATTGTCAATCAAAAATTATAATATTAAATAATAATATAATATTATTATTATATATGGGGAAAAAGAATAAATTAAATCTAAGAATATCGGAAAATTTATTATAATATTAAATAATAATTTAACATTTATTATTACAATGAATCATATATAACATTTCAAAATTATGTATTTATTTCTTATGTTTTATTATATTCGATTTGTAATAAATATTTTTCAGTTTATTGAGAATTTTCAATAATTAAATATTAATGATATTATATAAAATTAATTTCATGAAATAAATTTATATCAACTAAATCTAATATATACCTAAATCAGTTTAATTTACCTAAATCTAACTTATAGTTCAGAAAAATTTTCAATAAAAAAAATAAAAATTACATACCTTATAAAGAAGCTTTATTAAACAAAGCTAGTGTTCATGGAGAAAAATATAATAAATACCTACAAATTTAATCCAACAAAAATCAGAATTTATAAATTAATATAACAACATATATCTTAAATAACAAATAGAAATAACTTTATGACCTTTGAAATAAAAGAAAGCTTCTAAATGGAGTAAAATAGTAATGTTAATGGAGAAAAAAAATGAAGAAGAATTTGAAAATGGGAGAGTTGCAGCTCTGAATGGAAATGAAGAGAAGGGAAAAGAAATAAATATAAGCTATAAACGCAAGAGAAACATAAGTTGTCACGTGACTTGGGGCTAGCTCCTTGCTAGCTGCCAAAAAGCTGTAGCCACTCTGCAACGCGCATGCTGGTTCAGAGATAGAGCAGAGCAGAAGATGTGATGTGACAGTGGGCTTGGGGGTAGTCCCTCGCAAAAATCCAACTTAGCTGGCGAGGTGATCACCTCCTCGCAAATGGCCAACGACTATTTTGTAGGGTGAGGTGATCCCCCCTCACCAATGATTTTTTTCTTTTTTCCCAAGTGCAACCCCCTCGCAAGCGTCCAACGAATTTATTTCAAATCCCCTCATAAAATTTAGCTACGGGGAGCTCCTAGCCATACCAAATTAATTTTTTTTAATTTTATTTAGACAGGAGGATACCCCAAGCTAAAGGTGAATTTAGCTAGGGGTTAAACTCCTCGCCATTTACCCCAAGCTAATTCAGCTTTTTCTTGTAGTGTATTATAAATTTAAATAGTTTTGATCCCTCTATTTTAAATTTAAACAATTTTACTAAAATTAACGACGTTTTTGTTTTTAAAATGACAAGTTACTTGTTAAACATGACAAATCATCGTATATAAATATATCTTATTCAACTTTGTAGTTAAAAATATAAGTTAAAAGATCCCGAGTTTAATATTACTACAAATCATGAGAATCATCTAATATCAGCGTACATTAATCTAATGATAAAGATATATGATGTTGTTTAAAGGTTTTGGTTTCAAATCTTTTGAGAACTAATTTTGACTTTTTTTTTATATATTTAAATTTAAATTGTTTAAAAATAAATTTAGTATTTAAAAAATGAAAAATAAAATAGGTCTTCACTCTATTATTATTTTTATAATAAATTTAATAATAAAACTTTTCTACAATAAATAATTTAAAATAGTTATTAAATTGAGGGTGACTACCAGACAAACAAGTCATAGCAATTAAAATACTTACAGAAGGTTACAAAAGGTTTAAGAGATGGTTAAAAACTTAAGTTTTTTCTAAAGTGATCCACGTATTCAGAGAGGATAATGTTAGTGTCTATCTATTGTCAAAGCCCGCCACCAGAAAAAATCATAACTCGACAAAATAATAATTCAAAAGATTTTGGCCAACTCTAGCACAAAGGTATATGCATCTAAATGACAGAGCTTGATAACAATGAGGGGTGAATGTTGTCCATAATCATATATTTGATAAGTGAATAACTACCTAGTGATGAAGCTGAATCAAGGAACGTCAAAATGCTCTCCGTCAGGTACACCATGGTTGTTGGCAAGTTGTATAAGATGAGGCGATCCCCACCTATGTTGAGATGTTTAGCAGAGGAGGAAGTAAGTCTTTGATTGACAAAAGTTCACGAGGTCATATGTGAAAGCCACATAGGCGGAAGATCTTTTCCAACTTTATTTTGGTCGATTTCTATTAACAGCATGAAAATCAACCAAGTTCATTTCGTTCAAGCATTCCCAACCGAGTGTTCAGGCGTAATCAACCAACAAAATCATACTCATCAGGATGAAAAAGAAGCTGGATTAGGCTAAGGGTCTCTAGAAATAACATCTATGTGAGGTAATCTATATTCTATTATATATAAACATGTTAAAAATGGCTACACGTAGTATCCTATCTATTTGATGACATGATTATGGAGGTAATCATTGAGTATTATAGATATTATGGTCGTATGACACGACCCCACACTCATCAAGCAAATAACCCCCGAATTATCTATGATTTAGATGCGATACTCCCGGTTGAAATCAACATCTCCACTAGGAGTGTTTAAATCCAAACTGATCTAAAAAAACCGAATAATTTTGAATGTGTTTGAATTTACTTCAATCAAAATCGCTCAGATCGAATTTGATTCCAAATTAGTTTTTTAAATTTGATCCAAACTGATCTGAGTCATAATCATATATTTTAATAGTTATTTATTTTTATTAGTATGATATATTACATCAATTTATTATTTGCTGATATTTAATTTATTTTATCATTTTTATTAGTTTACTTTATATATTTTTAATATTTCATTTGTTTCAAATATAATCGATCGTTATTCTTTTATAATTTTAATTTTTATTATATTATATGTTGTATATTACTTTAAACCTATTATTTTATAATACTTTTATAATACTTATCAATAAAATATTATAATTTGTAATTTGAATATCGAAAAATCAATTCAAATTAAACAACATGAAATTGGATCAGTTTTTAAACTAGTTATTCAAAACCCAATTGAACCACGAGTTATTTTATTTTTGGATAGGATAGTTTTCCCCTAAAAACTGATCATAGCCGCATCACGAACACCCATCATTCCAACATGGCGATGAAAGAACTTTGATAATGAACACAATAAGGTTGGCCTAAGGAGTTATGCCAATTTGATAAAGGAAGTCATAGAAATGGATTAGATTCAAGAGTTTGCAACGAAACATAGAACATTAAGTAGATATAATACCAAAGTCAAGCCCATAACAATGAAAGCACTCAACCCAATGTTAAAGTAGGTAATTGCATTGACCCAGATGAGCAAGCTATTTCCAAATTAGGAAGGGCCCTATCAAGTTCGACACAAGCTATTCTGAGGAGGTTATAAATTAGAAAACCTAGAAGGTGAAAAGTGTAACACCCTAACCCCAAATATACACATTGAAATAGAATCATGCAAAGATGATTAAAATTCAGCATAGGGTGTCTGTGGTACGGTGGGAGAACTAACTTGAGGTTTTTCGTTTGTTTTCGCAAATGTTTCGGTTTAGCAAGAGTCGCCACCGACTTTTTATTTTATCCTAAGGAAAGGTTAAAAAGCACAGCAAAAACCTTTGAGATGTTTTCTTGGGTTCGGGGAGTAGATTATAGAAAGGGAAGGTATTATCACCCTTTCTATCCATGGTTATCCATGGGCTCTTAGTTACTTGCTTAGATCACTTGCCTTTGCTTTTCAATTGTTTGAAATGGTGCTTTGTGTGTGGTTTTGAAAATGTTTTGAAAAAGATGCCTTTGTCTTTGCAACCCTTGTAACAATTCTTTACTCGAATGTTTTACAAAAGGTGTTTGTCTTTTTGAAAAGATGGTTCAAGGTTTTGAAAGTTGTTTTGAAATTGTGTTGTGAAGTGCATTTTGAAAAGTAGGCAAGTGTGTTTTGCAAGTTTGATCAAGTAACTAAGAGTTGTCTACCCCTAAATTTACTCAAAGATTTTTCCTATGTTTTAACCCTTTTAACAGTATTGTTCCACCATTGTATTTGGTGGACAATCTTGTGTTTAGGATGTTAACGGGACGGGCGCGGGTCATCGTTTAGACCATGAATGCAATGGTGCCAAGTGTCTTTGGCAATTTTTCCTTTAAGAGACTTGATCATTTTTTAGGCAACTTGAGAAAGCGTCATCGAGGGACTATGATCATTTGCTTTATTTTTTTGTTTGGCCAAAGACACTAAACATGCAACATGGCCCATTTTTGAAGGCAACAAGTGGAGTAACCCTAAGGGTGCAAGTGTGATTGGTGTTGTCCATTTTCATGCTTATTTATCTTTGAATTAGTCAAGTTATTTGTTGGTTGATTTTGCATACAAACCCTAGGTCTATCATGGCATAATTAGAAAGCTTTTAAATGCGGAAATTTAAATGCTAAGCTATTACATCATGATATAGGGAGGGGGGTACAAATGTTTGAATGGGGGTATTTGACAAGAAATTTAAATCTAGGCTATTACATCCATATCGAATATACAAGTATTCAAATGTACAATATTTTAAACAAATATAAATGCAAAATGTATTATGCACAAAAAATGAGATTTTTTATGTATGTAAGAGTTTTCATGTTTGAAATATAAACAAAATAGAAAAAGATCAATTTGGAGTATTTTTGTGGTTTTTAGGGCAAAACCCTAATTTTTAACAAATAGTAATTATTTACCAATTATATACAATATTTATGTATTTATTTAAAAAAATAAAAATAAATAAAAGAGAAGTATATTGTAAAAAGTATTTTTTGATGTCAAATATTAATAAAAATAAAAATGTATTATTTTCATATTTTTATCCTAAATATTTAATAAAATATGTAAGTATTTATATCATATATTTTAATATACTAAATATATACTAAAAAAATAAAATATTAATTATTTTCAAAAGTGTCTATTTTGAGAAAATGTTTTAAAAAGGTAAAATAAAATAATAACTGAAAATATATTTTGTATTATTTTTTAGTGTTTTAAATAAAAAGAAATATATTTGTTTGTATATATATGCTTAAATAAAACAAACAAATGCCAAATAAATGCAAAAATGGATGAAAAAAATATTTTTAATATTTTTTATGTTTTGACAAGAAATATCAAGTCAGAAGAAAAAATAAAAAGTAAAAAATAATGGATATTTCACACAATGGGCCAAGGGGGTGCAAAATGAGAAAAGTGGTGCAAACAGAAAAAACAAACTCAGGCCCAACCCAAGTCCACCTTCTTCAACCTCTAGCCATTTCTGTCTCAAAAACGCGCACCCTCCATGCTTGATTCAAACTTCCTGATTCTTTGACTTTTAGCAAAAACTTATAACATCAATAATGTAGAGCATTATGTCACGATTTCAAACATATAAAAAAGTTGTTCTAACTCTCAGAAACGAGAGAGAATTTCTCCTCCCCCAATTTCTGACATAGTTTTTCTTCCATGTTCAGGTCCAAAATTCTCACAGCACACACAATATAAATGAAAAGTAACTACATGGATGGCTTCAGGGCTATGAGTAGAACATGCTTTCTTCACAAACTTAAACCTAAATATGCCTGGATAGAGAGATAGAAGTTCACATTTTTACCTGTTCAGCTTGAGTCGTGTACAACAATGGAGGTATCTTCAATGGAGTTTGAACTTTGGTACAGCTTGCCTGAAGTCCAAGGATGCCTCCCCTATGCTTAGCTTGCTTTGAATCTCTCTGAATCAAGCTATGGAAGTCAACCTGCAAAACTGAAAAGTGAAAATGGCACACTTGGCTATGGATGTTACAGCTTGTATCTAAGGCTTGGAATAGCTTCAATGGATGGTAGGGAATGTATTGGAACTTGTTTGGGCAAAAACGCACGAGTGAATGATGCTGGCCAAGTCAAACTGCAGGCATGCCCTGTTTCTTGCAGAAAAATGGTGTTTTGATGAATGAGGAGGTATTGAAGATGGTTTGGTCGTACTTTAGGTCAGTTAGGGAGTATGAGATTGAAGGAAAATTGCGACCAAAAGCGCAACGAAATTTAAAATTTTCCTTTAGTGATCCTTACGAATGAGCATGGTCAGTGATAGAAATATTTACCTCTTGTGGCGATTCAGAACTTTGATGTTGTGATCACGAGCGTTGATGAAGAACAACGCCTCTACTCAGTTCACACGAACAGATCGCTTCCGGTCACAGTGCTAGCTGATCACGAACGAAAACCTTGAGTGAGAGAGAGAGAGTCAAAAACGAAAATGCATCAAGTGAAATTGCTTCATCACAAGGGATCTATTTATAGAATCACTCGTGTGGGCTACAATCTAAAAGCCCAATTAAGGCTATAAGCTAAAAGCCCAATTAAGCTTATGGACATCATACCTTATGATGTACCATATATCACTTATCCATATGGTACCTTACCATTTTCTGTATTACACTTAAGTGCACCGTACCTTACGGTGTTCCTTATTTATTCTATCTCTCATTAACCTGTCCTTATGTGTGTGACCCTGTAGGTTTTCGCGACATTGGCAATTATATTAAATCACATATTTAATATAATAAACAGTGAGCGGTATCTAGCAACACATCACTGTTACCCAAGTCACGAAAATGTCATGTGATTTGACCAAACCTTTTCCGTGATAATATTTGTGTTGTACAATTACCCTTTTGCCTTCATGTCTATTGAACACAAGGCATACACTGTGTCACCCTTGTCCAGTTCAATATTGGGCCCTTAGACATTTATCCTGTTATGCAGGATGAGCAAATTCCATCTAGGTCACTCATGTCCCTTAGCATGCTTTGTGAAGTACCCATCAACCGTCTTTACAGTCATCCAGTTACGGATGACGTTTGATCAGCAATAAAGTACTTGACTCTACATCTAGGGTCCATAGTGGTTTCAGGTCGAAGGGTGGTATACACCATTATCATCATGAGAATAACTTATGACACTTTGCATAACATTCTATGTAGTATTCTCATAGCGGGTCAATCCAGTATAAAAATTACTCCTAATATTCATACCTATGTCAAGACTTGATAACTCCTTATCTATGATCCATGAGATGTGATCATCAATCTATCTTCATAATAATCTTAATGCTTTAATGCTATCCCACTTCACATTAAAGCTTGACTACGGATACTTTAAGAATAGTGTCTTATGTTTAATGGGATCTCATGATTAAGTCACACTTAACATTTCATTAAACAAATAAACCATTCTAGGGACTTTATTATTTTGGAAAGCAAACATAATAAAGAAATGCCTTTTATTATTAATAAATAATTCGATACAAGTACCAAAAGTATTGGCCTCTAGGGCTTACACCAACAGAAATATGTTTACAAAGTTTGTTTTTGTTAGTCTTTGCAGGAATGTGAGTTATGGTTCTGTTTGCCAGTTTTCTTCTACCATAAGCAAAGATATGTAACTTGGGTTATAGGCCAATGCAGGTCCCTCAAGCATGCTGCACACTTTGTTCTTGATCAGTGGGATTTGTCCACAAACTTGTGCCTCAAAGATATGGCCTGTACTTCAAAGATCCAGAATTTGACATAAAGCCTTACTTTTCTAAAATGGCAAAATTGCTTTTTCTAATTAAGGATTGATTTTGTGTGTATTGTCCAAATGAACAAAATAACACTCTAACACAAAGGATATGCATTTAATTATGGAGTGTGAAGAGGATTAGAGGCCTGCAAACTAGCCTAAACAATGCTGAGTTGAAAATGCCAAGGTTATGAACATGTATTTGGCTATGAACAAAGTGACTTTTACCCATCTTTGCAAATTCGTTTCTCCCTAACCATAAGGGTGTTTGAGAAGTTCTTGGACAATTTGGAAAGCTTGGAATGTGTACTACAATCCATCTTTGTAATGAAAATTGAAATTCCAAGTGTAAGCATGTGAAAAATGGCCATGAAGTTGGACAAAAATCCTGCCTAGAATAGGTCAAAAATTTTCTAAGTTAAGAATGTTTTGCACCCTTATTCCAAAAATCATAACTTGAGCTACAAGCTTCTTTTGAGGAAACTTTGTGAATCAAAGTTGTAGATTTTGCAATGTACTACAACTTTGATGTTTTGAGTTTTGTTTGAATCCATTTTCATCTTGATGAAAAAATGGGACAAAGTTAGGAAAAAATAAGGAAATTTTATAACTTAGAAAATTTCTAAGTTATGAAATTTCTTCATTTTAAACCCTAATTTGCAATTTTGGGTTTCTTGATGAACAAGTTTCATAATTTGACATGTCTTGATGAAAAATGAATCTTGGCACTTGATTTTGACCAAAAAGTCAAAGTTTGACTTTTCAGTATACAGTCAAATTTGATCAGTTGACTGGAAAATTCATCTGTCAATCTTATGCATTTGGGATCTTTTGAACTTGTTGAATGGATCAAGACAGTTCCATTGAGTTATTGAGTCCATATATGAGCTTGGTTTGCCATTGGCCAGGTCAAACAGTCAAAAATTGCCTTTGTGCAGTCAAAACCCTAAAAATGACCATTTTGCCCTTTTGGTGATCTGATAAAATTTCTTAGGGAATTATGATCCAAACTTGACCAAATGGTTCATGTGAGTTCATATTGTTAATGTGGGTCAAATTTCATGAGGTTTGACTATCAATTGGCCACAGTTGACTTTTTCCCCAATACAGCTGATTTCTAGGTCAACTGTCTAATTGACTGGGCAAAGATTGGAATCAAGACTTGAAACTTGGCATGGATAAACTTGTGAGTCCAACATGAAGCATGAAAGTAACTTTGGGCCTTTTAGGTCAAAACACCTTTATGCAAACTCAAACCCTAATTTGGGTCAACAGTGCAAGGAGGAGTCTTGAGCAGAGCAAACCCAATTTGATCTTGAGCTCCAAGGGTCTTGTGGTGAGAAAATATTAATGAAATGGGAGGGCAAATTTTGGGGTACAACAGTGTCACATCTCAAATTAAAGTAACAACTTCCTCAATTCAAAAACATAGCAGTGGAAACTCAAAAATATAGTTAAAACTTTAAAATATTGAATTAAACAACGTAATCTCAAAATAAGCAATTAATTCAAAAACAACTTCGAAAAACATGAAACAACAGTAACGTCCCAAAACTCAATGTTTCAGATTAGAGCATTGACGAAAAACTAAATTATGGAAAACACAATAAATGAAGAGGCCTCAACGCCACCCTCCAGCTCACATAACATTTACTCCTCTACTTGATTATTTGTACTCCAAACGAGTACATAACACCTCAAATAAAATAAATAGGGGTGAGAATAACATCACAAATGTTATTGGTGAATAAAGCATTACAAATAATTTCAATAAAATTCATATCAATTACACAATTAATTCACTCATAATCAATTACAAAATACAACATGAAATGCAAATGCAAATGCAATCCTCCTCCAAAAATGCATGTGGTAACAAGTTTTAGATTTCAGAGTTATTTTACTGATTTATCCACGCCTGTGCTTCCTCTATGAACTGTGTCACTCTCTGAGGGTGATATCATCATTGGTTCCTCTCTAAACTGTGACCTCATTAGACCGAAGTCCCACCTAACTCTGATATATATATATATATATATATATATATAGTTGGAATAATATGGTAACTGTGAGTAAGTGGGGAAATAGTCCCATATTGGATAGGAATGTGGAGAGTTAAACATATATAAGTGGGAGAATCCACTCACCTACCACCTTAAGGTTTTAAGTGGATAAGTGGTGTGTCTCTCATAAAAGTTCCTAGTCCTACACTATGTATCAATGCTCCTAGTATCTCCCCCCAACATGGTATCATGAGCCTTTGGTTCGAGAAAGGGACCAGAAGAAACTTGTATCTAAATACGCCCAAGAGTGATGTCCCGTCGCAAGATGTGAACGACAGTACAAGTGGGGAGCATTATGGACTCACACTTGAGGGGGGAGTGTTAGAATAATATGGCAAGTGTAAGTAAGTGGGGAAATAGTCTCACATTGGATAAGAATGTGGAGACTTAAACATATATAAGTGGGAGAACCCACTCACCTATCACCTTAAGGTTTTAGGTAGATAAGTGGTGTATCTCTCACAAAGGTGCCTAGTCCTACTATGTATCAATGCTCCTAGTATCTCCCCCCAACATACACACACACACACACACACACACACACACACACACACACACACACACACACACACACACACACACATATATATATATATATATATATATATATATGAATGCATGAATCATACAATAATATTCACAACTCATAACAGCAAACACAATTACATCTCAAACTCAAAAAGAGGTTTCTCTCTGAACCTACAACTTTGCCAATGTAAGGTAAAACGTAATTCCTATCTGAATTACTCAACTAAAAAAATGCAACTCCTCACTGAGCTACTCAACTCATAATATTTAACAAGTTCATCTCAATCGCTTAATCACATATTAATCACCAATACTCATCAATAGACCAAACACATTATAAGCTCACCAACACGGATATCAACAATTCAACTCAAAATCCGTAAGAGTACATAAACAATTCAAAAGTAACTCTAAACAACTCAAAGGAATGCTAGTAACAACTCTAAATTCTCAAACTGAAATTATTACTAATTACTTTAATTATTTATTTATATTCGACCAAAAACCCTTAACTGGTCTTCAACAAGGGTTACCCAAAACCCTCACCCTAACTCTAAAATACGCCAATTAACTCCAATTAACCAATAAACTTCAAATTTAACTCAAAATAATATTTTATTACAAAATAATATTTTCTCTCAACTCTATTGACAATTCTGAGACAATAAAAAAACTCAAATTCTGCCAAACACTAAAAAACTCACCGAACTCAAAATTGCTCAAAAACTCATCGGACTCAAAATTACCCAAAAACTCACGAAACTAGACAGCTGACTCGAAACCTCCAAACCTGACCCAAACTGATATGCATTCGAACAACAATCCCCTCCTGACCTGAGGTCGATCCGTAACCGTGACTCCCCTGCTACCCCTCAACCCGAACTCTGACGGCCTCCACCGCCAATATTTCGACAACTTCCCCCACTCCAACCGCGTAACACCCAATATATGACGGATCCCACAACCACCCACCACGACAATGTTTGTCATTGGCGGCTTCACCACCAGCCGTCGTTGCCACTACAATGCGACATTGTTCAAGACACTGCCAGTTGCTGTCGTGGCCATCTAGATTTATGTTTTTTTATAATTTTCTTGACTTTCGGATTTTTGATCATTTGAGGTTTTTTCTTGAATTTTCCCAAATCACTCGAGAACACAGATCAATATTCACAACTAAAAATATCTCTAAACTCAATTATTATAATTTTCCCCAAAGGTGTTGTCCCACATTGGATAGGAATATGGAGACTTAAGCATATATATGTGGGAGAACCCACTCACCTATCACCTTAAGGTTTTAGGTGGAGAAGTGGCGTGTCTCTCTCAAAGGTGCTTGTTCCTACACTATGCATCAATGCTCCTAATAATCTCCCCCAACATGGTATCATGAGCCTTTGGTTTGAGAAAGGGACCGGAAGGAACTTGTATCAAAATTCGCCCAAGAAGTGGTGCGATACAAGTGAGGGAGCATTGTGGACTCACACTTGAGGGGGAGTGTTGTCCCACATTGGATAGGAATATGGAGACTTAAGCATATATAAGTGGGAGAATCCACTCACCTATCACCTTAAGGTTTTAGGTGGATAAGTGGTGTGCCTCTAACAAAGGTGCTTGTTCCTACACTATGCATTGATGCTCCTAGTATCTCCCCCCAACAAAAGGAACAACCACATATCAATCATGCAACAGTTTTAAAAAGGCACATATCATATATCGACAATTAAAATATTACAAGAGAACAACTCATATGTCTAAATCAAAGCATTGCAGGGATTTAAACAAAACAACTCAACATTATTCAAGAATTGATAACAAAAAGGGTTAAGGAAAACCTTTTGCCACAAATATAATCATAAATAACAAAGAAGGATAAGATGAAGATAGGAGGGTAAGGACCCCTCACTATCCTACTACCTAACCACCCATATGTGAAAAGTTCCCCCTTACCTCGAAATTAAAGATCAATGAACTTTCTTACCTTTGGGATCTACCTTTCTCTTCCTTCTTATGATCACTCTCCTTAGGTTTTTGTGCTGCTAGCTCTTTCCTACAAATTCACGTTCGGACTAAAAATCCCATCTAACTTATCTATTTATTTAACCTAAAAGTCTCAATTACCCCATTCACCCATATACTCTCCCTACACCCTCACTAAAAACTCCATTTTCTATTTAATTTCCATTATTCAATTACTTAAATAAAATTCTAAAATAATTATTTTATTCTAACTCAAATAATATTTTAATTAAATAATTCTATAATTACTCAAATAAACTCAATTATTTCACTAATTATATTATTTTACTAATTCTCACCACACCCTTAGTTCTTACTAAAAACACATATTTTCCAATTATCTCTAATTATCTAATAAATAATTTAATAATATTAATTCCAAAAACACGCATATATCGCTCAAATGATTAAAATAAAATAAATAATAAAATTAGGACTCTCATCTATTTAAAAGAATTTTCGCCCTCGAAAATGATCTAAAAGAAAAAGCTCAGAATAAGATCCCCTCATCTTACTCTCCAGCTCCTACATCACGCTACCTCCAACAGGTTCTCCCCATCCGACCTTCGCTAGAGCAAGCTATTTATCTCTTAGATGCTTCACCTCTCTATCCTTAATTCATAAGGATGATGCCTCAATAGTCAAGTTATCTCACACTTGTACATCATCCATTTGGATCACATGAGACACATCGAGAATAAACTTCTGAAGTTGAGACACATGAAAAACATCATGAAAGTTCGAAAGAGACTGTGGTAATGCAACCCAATAAGCAAAAACTCCAACTCCATGGATAATCTAATAAGGACCAATAAAACAAGGAGTAAACTTCTGAGACTTTAACGCACAACTAACACCAGCCACATGAGTGACTCTCAAAAACATATGGCCACCCTCTCTAAACTCTAGAGATTTCCTCTGCTTATTATGGTAACTCTATTTCCTGATCTGTGATGCCTTCATCTTCTCTTGAATCACCTTAGCTTTCATAGCAGCCTGCTGAACAATCTCTGGCCCAAGCACAACACTTTCCCCACACTCATACCAATACAAATGTGTCTCACACCTCCTACCATACGAAGCCTAAAAAGGTGTCATTCTAATGCTAGAATGGAAACTGTTATTATAATTAAACTCAATCAGCGACAAGTAACTCTCCCAAGCACCTCCTTGCTCTAAGACATAAGCTCTCAACAAGTCATCCAAAGACTGAATATTCCTCTCATTCAGATCGTCCGTCTGTGGATGGTATGTAAAACTCAACCTTAACTTAGTTTCTAAGGCTTCCTGCAAACTCTCCCAAAACATGGATGTGAATCTCAGATCTTTTCCAAAAACAATAATCAATGTGCAACTTCATAATCACACTGATGTAGATCTCTACTAACTTCTGCAACAAAAAACTGATCTTTATCAGAATAAAATAAGCAGACTTAGTCATTCTATCCATAATAGCCCAAATCACATCACTTTCTCTAGGAGTATTCGTTAAAACCATTATGAAATCCATAAAGATACTGTCCCAGTTCAATTCAAAAATATCCAACGACTGGATCAATACATACGGCTTCTGATGCTCAATCTTCAACTTCTGACAAGTCAAACAAGCGTAAACAAACTTTTCAATATCCCTCTTCATTCATGGACACCAAAACATTTTCTTAAGATGTTGTTACATTTTATTAGCTCTGGGATGAATACTCAAACTACTTGATATGGTTAATATCATTGAAAATACATTTGAATTTTCTTTGTTTCAAGAGGAATTATCCGTTACATCTCACCTGTCTATGCAGCTGTTTGTTTGCATATACACGTGATCAGAATAAGACGAAATAATCTATGAGTTTGATAGTGACCTATTCGAGTCTTCTTGATCCTTGAGTTGACCTTCTTCAAAGTTTGAGAACTTTTGAGGAAGTTGACCTCCTCTAGAGTCTGGATCTCAATTCTGATCCTTCAGAGTCTGGATCTTTTACTTTCTTTTTAATGTTCACTTTTAGGGCCAATACTAAGTTTTTATCCTAAATTTTAGTCTATGATCATACACACATGAACATATATTAGTATACCCAATTGTTCTTTAAATACTTTGTTATCATCAAAAGTTTAAAGATATGGTACAAACCAATTTTGTTCCAACAATCTCTCCCTTTTTGATGATGATAAACACAAGTATTTAAGAACAATTATTATTAATTTAATTATAAAGCTGACTTCAGGGTCTGAGGTTTGTAAGCCCACCCCTGAGTCTAATAGTCCAAAGGGCGAGGTTTGTAAGCTCTCCCTAAGTTCTAACCAGGTTAATTAAATTTGTTCTTTAAAGAAAAATTAACTATTATGAAAATATAAATAAATAATTAGTCCTTTAACCATCTAAATCAGGCTCTTAAATACTTATATATCTTACTTCCCCTTTTGTCATCAACAAAAAAAATAATGGAAGAAAGATACTGAAGAAAAGTAATATTATGAAACCAAAAGAAATAGTGTCAGATGCAAAACATTTCAAAATAAAGTACAACAAAACAAAAAAATCCAAAAACATCATAAGGGTTCTAAGTCCTAAGGCCTAGGGTATATTCTTCAAAATCTCAAGAATAGGCTTGATGCCAAACTCCATATAATTATGCCTTGCCACTATAGACTTCAGCTGAGCATCCATATCCTCTTGTTTGTTGATAATGGAATTCTGATTTGTAATTATCGTCTGAAGTTGAGTGTAGCGGTAGAAATGTTGAGACTAAGCCATTGGATTGACTTGACTCGCACAAATCAAAATAAAAATCGCCACCACGCTTTATTATTTCCAAAGGAATGGGAAAAGAGAGAATAACCCAAAATAGGTGGGAAAGATTCTAGGTAAGGGGGCTGGTTATACAAAGGGAAGGTATTAGCACCTTAAACATCTACGATACTCCACAGGAAACTCTTTGTAAAATCTGTATATTTTGGATATAAAATGTTGTATACAAATAGATGGTAGAGATGAGAAATGAAGTATATTTTTTATGATTTTTGCACCCGTCGCGGTTGCGAACCTTTAGTGCCTATGTACCACCTTCCGTGCAATAGAGGATCAGGGTACACATAGTTCCTCTTTGAAAATCTTAAAACACAAGTGGGTTGGTTAATTTTAAGAGATAAGACATCATCGTCATTGTCCGTATGGAAAACATACTTACTACCCACAATCATGAGAAGGGAGAATTTGCATCATCTCAAAGTGGAGGATATGGCTTGGATTTTAAAATCAACAAGACCTCACTCAACACCCAAGTGGAAAATATCTCTCTTCACTACATATTGTAGAAGTATAGTTGTTTGCATCACTACAAGGATTAACAAGAGTCTAATCTTTTGAGAAAAGTTTAAAGTGAAAAGCCAAAGTGGCAAAATGGTTTGAATGAGATTGATTGACTTTTACTCTTCTCACAAAAATGTTAAAGTATGGTTAAATTAATTAAAGTTTGGTTAAGAAAAATATTTTTTTGAAAATGCATGGACCTAAGTCCAAGTTTATTATGAAAGTGGTTCAAGTTTAGAAACAAGAAGATTTTTCAAAAGGAGGGAGAAGATTTTTGAAATTAAAGAAGATGGGAAGAGATGGAGGGGCTATCCTAAAGCATAAAGTAAAAGCTAGGGAAAAGAACCATCTAACCAACAAGAAACCAACACTTGACATATTGTGTCAATGTAGAATTCCATCTTTTGGATTTGAAGCCAAGCAAATAATTAATAAATCTTTTAAGAATACCAAGCTTCAATTGCATTAAGTCTTCACAAAAATTGGGCAGAGTAATAGTTGTACACAGATGAATTCCAGATTACATACAAAGTATGTAATCACAATAACCTGCACACAAAACAAACAAACAATCCAATATCTTGAGGTAAACCCCAAGAGCTCTAGACAAAATATCAATTAAGGTCACAAGGTTTCCAACATAGGTCAAGGTTTTTACTCCTAAGTCCAAGAAGTCCAATACTCCATAATGCCAAGGATAGTAACCAAATAGTCCAAGTAACATAAATGTTTTTTAGGGTTTAAGTTGATTATTAGGTATCTTCAAAAAGAAATGAAAAGATCAAGTGAGAAAAATAAAATGACATGAATATAAAGGCTCAAGTGAGAAAAGATGAAAATAGAATGAAATGTAAATGCTAAAATAAATGTGCTTAAAGTAAAGACATAAAGTAAAAGCATAAAATAAAGTCAATTGTTAGGAATTAGTGTCTAGTTGGATGACCATCTTGAAACTTGCATTTGGAACTCATTAGAGGATTGATAGAACCAAATCCTCTCAACAACAAGTTGCATTTGCTTTTTTTCAAGTATATGATCCATTTAAGAATCTCAAAGTAACACTTAATGATCAATGATGCTTAAGTGGTCCACTTTGACCAAAATTGATGAAGTTCTATTAGAGGATTGGTAGAACCAAATCCTCCTAACAATGGATCTCAAGGTTATTGGATCAAAGGATTCAAATCAACATGTTTGGGCTTGAAAACATAGGTTTGAGTCATGAATGATAATTTTCTCAAATCGGGACAAAATTTAGCGCTATGTTAAAAAATCGTAAGTGGACTTATATAAAAGTCACACCTATTTTGAGGCCGGTCAATAGAAATCTATGCATCTCATGTTTTTAGACATGATATGTAAATCATGGTCCAATAACATTTAGTATAATAAGAATGGGGTAAGATGAAGAGGGAAGGGGAAACGAATAAACCACATTTGAACAAAAAATTTAATCAAACTATTATTAAAATTATTCATCTATTTTTATGGAGTTAGACTCAACACCATGGATCCAATGATGTTAACAAAGTTCATGATCAAAATTTCAATCCAAGATCAGCCAGAATATGTACAAAAAATAAAATTGTATTTAAAATAAAAGAAAAAAAGGTTTTTTAAAATAATTATAAAATGGAAATAAGAGAGAAAAATAGCAACTATATTCAAATAAATCAAGAAAAATTAAGTAAGACCATAGAAAAATCAGAAATGAACTCAAATATTTTTATAAAATTTTTGGTAATTTTTTAAAGTCAGAAACTGTTTTTAAAATTAAAAGAAATAGGTAAAATAAACCAAAAATGATAAAAAATAGTAAATTCAGAAATAAAAAATAAATGAGATCACCAATATTTGTCAACATGTCATTGGGTCCTTCCCTATTTTTTTCTTCAGAATTTATAAATGAAGAAAAGTATTTTTAAACATTTAAAATGATTTAAATAAACTGAAAAATTATAAAAAATATCAAAACACAAAATAAAAATGTGAAAAAATAAGAATCAGAAAGATAAAAATCAAAAGTATTTTCCATAATTTTTTCAGATTTTTTGGAGTTAAAATGAATTTTCTATGAATTTTTGAAGTTTAAAACAATTAAACGTAAAAATCAGAAATAAAATAATAAACCAAAAAAAATGGGCCATCTTATCATTGTCAAAAGGCGTTAGTAAACAGATCCAATAGATCTGGCGCGATGTGCATGTTATGGACTTTAATGAATATCACAGGGGATCAATTATTTATAAAATAAAACAACTTAAAATGTGGCGCGTTGGATGGAGTCTGACTCACAAAAGTAATCAGATCCAAGGGCTCCTAAGATACACACATGGTAAGGCAAGTATACTACACCTGTTTCAAAATAATAACGTGGCTTCGTGTCATTGGTTAAAGACGGACATGTCATCATCTTCAACCTCCAGCCATCCCCAAATCCTATCCTTCAAACTGTAAAATTAGCAAACCAGACCGGTACCATTAGATCCGTCTCTTCAAGACGATTCTAATGGTACCATCGCACCAAATTTATATTAATTGTGCAAGGTTGTGTTTGAAGAAAACCAGAAAAAATAACGAGCACAAATATTTGGGATATCTCACTCAAATCTCAATGAAATTGCAAATTATAAAGAGCACGAGGATCAGAAGGATACAAGGAGTGGATTAGTCTTTTATTTGAATCAATTTGGATAAGAAATCTACCTGAACAAAGTAGTGAGAAGTTGCTCTAAAACTGGACTTCTGTAGATCAATATAGGTCACGATTCTTGAAGCTAATTGTATGGTTAGCTTTAGAGAAGTTCAATGAATCTAACTGAATGGAGCTTTTGGTGTTTGAAGGTGAGAACGTAAGAAATCAGAATTTCAAATTCAGAGTTCGTGTGGGATCTGAATAGGGGTCAATTGGCTATCAAAAGCTTGAGAAAATGAGTGAGGGATGATACTTATTTAGCTGATCATGATGCAAGGCTCAAGCATGTGAATTGGAGGCAAAATCAGTGAAATCGTGTGGACCTGCTAAGTGGGAAAAGTGTGACTTCACAGTTCACATGGCTCAAAACGCAACAAAATGGATGGTTCAAGGGTCGTTTCTTGTTATGGGAATTTCCTAAACATGATTAGACGCGAAATTGATCCTTAAACAGGTTTGTAATTGGATTTAAACTAATTTTCAAATCTGACTGAACTTGAAATTTCCATTTCATGATGCTACCTTCATAACCACGATGCCAACAATATATGGCACCATATGATGTGATTTTTGAAGCATTTGAAAGATAAGGTCACAAGATTTACAATGTGAAAGGAGTTAGATCAATTGGATGCTTGAGAAAGAAGTTGTGTTGAGTCAAAGTTGGAAGAAAAGGGCTGACTTTTCATACTTAGAAAATTTCTAAGTTTTTCTTCAAAAATGACTTATAATGTCTTGCATCCAAACATGACCTTCTACTTGGAGTTTGTTTTTGAAAAGAAAAGATGGAATGAAGTAGATCCCTTGAATGAAATTTTGAAACTCGAACCACTCAAAATCTCCAAAAATTGAGAGAGTTATGACTTGTTGAAGTTGGCAAAAATTCATGAATTGACCTATAATCTTTTGCATTCTCAGGGCATCTTCCTTCCATTTTCAGACTTTTCACATAAAATAAGGGTTGAAGCTCACATCTTCAAGATCATTATGGAAAAATAATAGGCTAAAGGAGATAAAAATTGATCAAGTTATGATCATTTGAAGTCTCATAAAGGAATTTGAGGGTTCATCTAGGGAACTTGTAATATTTCTTCATCATCAAGTTTCTTACACACAAAATTTCCTTGAAACCTTTGAAGTGATTTGTTAGTAACAATTTGAAGAGAAGGATGTATTTGGATTCACTCAAAAATACCAAATGATGAGCAAGATATACCCCTTAGAAGTTCAAAACCCTAACTCCTAAAGCAAGAAAATGCTTTGGGGGAACCTTTGCAATTTTGATCAACCTTCTTGCACCAATACATTTATCTTGTAAATAAAAGTTGTTGAGGATTATAATGAGAAGTCATAGAAACCAACACCACTTTCATATCTTGATAATTGAAGGAGATATGCACTTGTGATCAATGGAAACAAAGACTTGTCCAACTATGTCAAACTTCTTCAATCAACCCTTTTATCTTTGAACTAGCTTTGACAACTTGAAGTGTGATGAATCATGATAGACTTTTTCATGATGTTACTTCAAATATTTTTTAATGATGAGGCTTGAATCTCAATGAAGCTTTATTGAGGAAGGCACAAAGAATGAACTTATGAATCCATAGACCAACTTTGATGGAATGTATTGTGCTTTCACCTACAACATCAACAATTAGAGCATACATATATTATATTTTATTAGTTAAAGGATAATCAAGACATAGATGATCACAAAATACAGGTCAAGGTACTTGGTGATTCCCCACAGAGCAAAGCTAAAGATAGGGAGAAGAAACAAACCCTAGTGTGTGACTTTGTTGTGATTGAATTGATATGATATGATGAAGGGATCTTAGGGGCAAAAATTGGGCTACAATAACTGCCCTTATTTAAGTGTCTTTTATCTAGAGATACAAAGGTTAAAATCTTCGCATCGACGCAATTGAAGATACTTAAATATAAAACAAACCCTATTTTTGGCCCTAAGATACCATGCAATGCTTATGAGTATGAATGCAGATGAATAAGTCTACAGGGACGTAAGACAACATTGGGGATGTAAAAGGTAAAAGAGAAGACTCAAGAAAAACTTGACCAGGAAAATAAATCACTGGTAAAGAAAAGACAAGATCCTGTTGGGGTAATGCCCAAGAGAGGATTCTAAAGCATCATCGTCAACTCAAAAATTGAGGAGAGAGAGTGAAGGATGACGGTGACCGACAAATAACTGTGAAATACCAACTCACTGAGGGGATATCAAAAAAGGTAACGTCGACCCACCGGGGTAAGAAATGGTAAGATAACACTAGTAAATTTCAAGATATATTCAGTTACTCATGACTACGAACAAATGAACTTCTTCAGAACAAATAGAGGCTCAACGACGAACTACCTTCCATAATGACAAGGCTACCATTCATTGAAAAAAGGTTTCAAATAACAGATTACCTTCCATAATGACAAGGATACCATCCATTGGAGTAACAAAATCTCAACAATAAACTACCTTCCATAATGACAAGGCTACCATACATTGGAGTAACAAAATATCAACAACCAACTACCTTCCATAATGAAAAGGCTACCATCCATTGGAGTAACAAAATATCAACAACGAACTACCTTCCATAATGACAAGGCTACCATCCATTGGAGTAACAAAATCTCAACAACGAACTTCCTTCCATAATGACAAGGCTACCATCCATTGGAGTAACAAAATATTAACAACAAACTACCTTCCATAATGACAAGGCTACCATCCATTGGAGTAACAAAATCTCAACAACGAACTAACTTCCATAATGACAAGGCTACCATCCATTGGAGTAACAAAATCTCAACAACGAACTACCTTCCATAATGACAAGGCTACCATCCATTAGAGCAACAAAATCTCAACAACGAACTACCTTCCACAATGACAAGGCTACCATCCTTTGGAGTAATAAAATCTCAACAATGAACTACCTTCTATAATGACGAGGCTACCATCCATTGGAGCAACAAAATCTCAACAACAAACTACCTTCCATAATGACAAGGCTACCATCCATTGGAGTAATAAAATCTCAACAACAAACTACCTTCCATAATGACAAGGCTACCATCCATTGGAGTAAAAAAATCTTAACAACAAACTACCTTCCATGATAACAAGGCTACCATCCATTGGAGTAACAAAATCTGAATCTTCTTTAGGAACAATCAGATTCACCGGGGAAGTACATGTTTCTCAAATAAAGAGACCTACCACTTGCTGCTATGAGGAGGAATTGCAATAAAGATTTCCTGAAGAAAAAAAATAGCTTCCAGGGGAAATGGCCAATATAATTCCTATTGAGGAGATAGAAATTTCTTGTGCAAAATAAATGCATATTCTCAAACTAGGGCTTAAAGCTCACAAAAATTCAAATAATAATACTGCTGAGGGTACCCATTCCAACCAAAAATAAATCAGAATGAAGCAGTCAACAAAAATGCATCTATTGAGAAATAAACTCAAGAGGGAATCCCATTCCATCCAGACAACAAGCTGAAAAGAAGGCTGAAACAAAATTCTTCCACTAAGAATAACTCAGTGGGGAAGTTGAAAGAATATATGCTTTCTGCTTAAGGTTAAAACTCTATTGGAGAGAGGGTAACACAACTCTTCCAAACAGGGTAATATGTTAACAAAATATTAATGAATGCAAATGAGCAATGATTTACTAAATTCAACCATGCAGATATATGTATGAATGTCACCATGTATATGCTGACAAAACAAACACATAACACTGGGGGTAACCAGGTACGACCATAAATGGGTACAATCAACATTTTGGTAAATCACATTCAGGAGGGAAATCTTATGAGATATTAAACATCAGCCGAGGAAACAAATTCCTATTTCATAGCTTAACTTCACTAGGGGGGAACAAGATCAAACCAAACAACGATATAACATCTTCCTCCGAGCTTTAATAGGAAAATAAACAAACTTCAAGGGAACAAAGATGTTTGAAGTTCATACTTCTGTCGGGGTTGACTTCACTAGGGAAGAACAATATCACCTCGTTGAGACATCAGTTGGGGTGGCATTCTGACTTCATTGAGAAGGATAATACTATATTGGTGAAGAATACTTCAAGATACATCTTTAATAATGAGAGTGATAATTGCGCCAACTTCTCTGGGGAGAAAGTACGAAAACTTCACGGGGCAAAAATTTCAGAAAAATATCTCGTCTCAACTTAATCTGGGGAATTTTCAAGAAATAAAACACTACAACAAGAAAACTTATGGGGATTTTAAATCCAATCCAGCACTCGGCGGGAGAAAACCTAAAAAGTTGATAACCATCTCAACACTTCTTTAATAAGACATTGCCCTTGCCTGACTGCCGAGCAAACAAATAATATGCTAATGCTACCGAAAGGAGATGTTTCATGAATGAGTCCAATCTCAGCATGTACGGGAAAGGAAATACTTTTACCAAATGAGTGAAGCCTTCACTGGGGAAACTTGGATAGAGTCCTAATATTATGAAAACCTTTTAGATTCAAATGAAACAAGACTTGGCTGGGGGAGAACATGACTATAAACCTAACACCGAGCCATACATCAATTGGTACTATCTTCAATTATTTGAGAAGCACAAGAAGATCATACCCATTCTAACAAAAGTGAACTGGGATAGCCTTCGCAGGGAATCAAGGAGTTAACATTACAACAAGAGGTCAAAATTATGGGGATTTTAAATTAGACTCAACACCTGATGAGATAAAACCCATAAATTTGACAACCATCTCAAAACTTCTTAGAAAATATACTACCCTTGTCTAGCTGCTTGGGGAGCATATAAAAATGATAATGTCATAACCGGATGGGGCAATGCTATACAAGAGATTCCATATCAATTCTAGATACACAAAGGGAGAAATAACTCCATCAAATGAGCAAAGGCTTCATAGCTCTTTTTAACCTCTGTTTGATCACCACCTTGCTGGGGAAAGAATCACACTCAGCTGGAGAAGTCTGCAACAAGACTGGAAAAATGGTATTATAAACCCAACACCATAACACATTCTGTAGGAAACGCTTTAATTGATCAACAATTGTTAGAGGAAGCCAAACACATATCTATAAAACAGATCACAAGAAACAATCCTGCTTGAGTAAGATTCTCGGCTTAGGGTAGACATAGGAGCTATCTTGACGAAATCTGGATATGCCTTTGGAAACCAATCTGGTGTCCCAAGCTTACCGTGCTGATTAAGGTAACTTTCATAACTTGTCTTTGGCTGCATGCTTTTAAGATAACCTTTTTGATCAAATGGCTTCTAGAGATTTGTCGAATCTCGACGTAACTGCCCTAGATTGGCTGAATATTGCATCCTCTTTGCTCCATAACTCTTCTCGGCAACATGCCTTTTACTGATACTCAAATTTAAACTTCCATGATATCAAGCAGTTGTTTTACAAGCAGAAAATGTTTATTCTAAGAATGAAAATTCTAATGCAACAATTATGTAAGTCTTGAAGATTTTATTCGAAAAGATGTCGCAAAACCTTGTGAACGAATCACTAGCCAGGATGCGACATGGGTTTTTTTGTATGAAAAATAACAAAAGCATATGATACCAATCACAATAATTTAGCAAAATTAATGGGAGTCAGGAAACACTATCTAATTGGAGCATGCTTTCGAAATAAACCATGTTTCAATTAGGACTTTTGAGGGTTGTAACGTGGTCTGGTTCACGATTTTAGAAAAAAAGATTTAAGGCTCAAAAAATTATTTGGTGCCCACCCCCTTCATGATGTTTTCAGTCCTAAGTTTAGTTGACTTGACACGAACATTCATCTCTCAAAAGAAATTTCGAGATGGTTGAGGAATCAAACAAAGTTTTCTTTGGACATGCAAGTCACTCATTCCTGCTTCTTTTGGGTTTCTTGTCTCACGACTCTGTTCTTTGATGAGGATTTCACACTGTAATCCTTTATCGCATTTTAGGATTTCCATTTCTTCCTTGCTTTCTGGACAAATTCCTTTTTACTTTGACTCTGAAGTGCAGCGGGATGCCCTGACTTTTCCCTAAGTAACTTGTTTTTTTTTCAAGTTCCGACTTAGCGGGAATTTTTGTCTCTTTCTTTTTCATCATCATCATTTTCTTTATTCATATCATATTTTTCTTTTTTCTTTTTGAACATGTCGCGTGACTTCGAGTCTTTTGTGACTTGTCGGAAGAATTATGACTGCCCTATTTCTGAGTAGATGAAGGATAACCATTATTGTATCGTCATCTGTTGATCTCCTGACGTGTGAGAGATACCCATTGGGACCGCGTCTTCTCTTGATGCACACTGCTGATATGCGAAGATTAAACATTGCTGTTTTGAATTCCCTCAACCTCTTGAAGGATAACCATTATTGTATCCTTAGATGCGCACTCTTGATGAGATTTGAATACTCAATCAGATTAATTGAACACTACCCTGCCCTGGGTTAAAAATTAGGTTTTTTCTGAATAGAAAAAGAAACTCCTACTTCAAGGCTCAAAGGGGTTAACAAAGGTTTCACTCCCTTATATCTCTGGTGTTTGAGGATTTGAAACAATGCATGTACATTGTCAATAGGGTTTTATCCAAAAGTATACAACCAGAAAACTTGTGTTTTAATATCATCATCCTCCCTCCAATCTCCGCCTAGGCAAGAGAATGGGTAAAAAATTGGTATCATAATGCAAAAAGAAATTTAAAATTTTAAAAAAATACGAGTGAAATGAATGGGTTTCTTCAAGACAAACATATTCATTGTATTAAGATAATCATTCAAATGTAAACAAATTCTTACATGAAAACAATGCAATGATAAACAAGAAAAATTACCAATGAGAAAGCAGTAAAAATGCTAATAAACTAAGAAGACTCTCTTATCTGGACTTGCGCTGAAGGCAACATTTCCCAAACTTTGGGACTACCAACAACAAAAATTCATTCATGCTCTACTAACAAATTGTTTTGAACATTAGGGCCAATGTCCTTAAATGACAATATACCGCTTCGGACCAACCTCTGAACTTAGAACTTCAAAGCAAAGCAATATTCTAAATTGTGTCCAGGAGCACCCTGATGAAAAGCGCACGTCTGATCTGCCTTATAGTACCAAGGTAAAGGGGATGGTACAATAGGAGGTGGCCTAGTCTGAACCAACTTTTTCTAGATCAATGCTGGGAGTAGCTCTGCATAACTCATAAGGATAGAGTCAAAAGGCTCTCTCCTCTAATTCTGCCTTTGACTTCCCTGAGGGGCTGGTCTTTGATATGCAACTATAGTCGAAGCTGTGTTTACAATCGGAGTTACCGAGGCAACCTGTTGATGGCGCTGATGATTTATTCTAGAAGTATTAACCTTTCTCTCTTGAATAAAAACATTTGTCTCCCCCTCTTTCTTCTTAATGATTCTATATGATGGCTTCTTCGCATTGTTGGAACTTTCACTCTTTGTCAGATGACCTTCTCTTACAGCCTCTTCCAATCGGATGCCCATTCCCACCATTTCAGTAAAATCACTGGGTGCACTCGCTGTCATTGTCTCATAATAGAATTCACCTAGTGTCTTTAGGAAAATATTTGTCATCTCTTTTTCTTCCATTGGAGGAATTACTTGGGCGGCTACCTCACGCCATCTCTGTGCATATTCCTTAAATGATTCCTTGTCCTTTTGGACCATGGCCCTGAGTTGATCACGGTCGGGTTCCATGTCCACATTGTATTTGTACTGTCTGATAAAGGATTCACCTAAGTCATTAAAAGAATGAATACTGGCAATGTCCAGGCTCATGTACCATTTCGATGCTGCACTAGTTAAACTGTCTTGAAAGAAATGAATCAGCAAGCGCTGGTCATCTGTGTGGGTATAAATTCTCCTTACATACATCACCAAGTGAGCATGAGGGCAAGTGTTGCCCTTGTACTTTTTGAACTCCGGTACTTTGAACTTTTCATGTATTTTCATATTCGGAACCAAGCACATATCATTCATATTCTGCCCAAATAGTTATTTCCCTCTGAGGGCCTTCAATTCTTTCTGCATCTTATCAAACTGGTCTTAAAAATCATCCATTCGATCATAGAAACCCAAGATTTCACTTGGTGGAGGAATAGGACGATACACATCATCATTAGCAAACATGACCATATTCACCGAGGGAGGTGCAGCATAATGAACCTCGTTTCTAGCAGCAGGAGTAATATGCACCACGGGAGGTGCGAGAGCAGTAATAGTCTGAGTAAATGGAGCAATATGAGGATCCTAATTAAAACCCTCTGGCATAAATTTCTCTGGCATTCCCCAAGGATATCCTGAAGGCATACGATTCTAAGCAACAACTGAAGTTGCAAAAACAGGAACAGTCGGAGCTTCAATAGTAACCGTTGTCTATTGAGGCTGAGAAATCGATGGATGATTCTAAGAAGCCACCAAAAATCCCATTAGAGCAGTGAGATTGGCCATACCTGCCTTCAGAGCAGAAACTTCCTCGCGCAGCTTGTGATTCTCTCGTTCTAGGTTATCCATCTTCCTTCTGAAATTAGCTCGGGTATTATACTGGTGAGACAACTTGCTGAGCAAAGTAAAGAAGCTCAGTAAGACACCTGGATATGCATAAAAAATGCAAGAAGTATGTTCAATATGATGCATGATGTGTAATGCACGTGATTTATTTTATTATTAATATTTCAAGGGACTTGAAGATTTATAGACAATTTTGCAAATATCAAAGTAATAACACATTTGAAATACTATTTTTATTTTATTATAATAACTTCAAAATGGATTACAAGTTTCAATAATCTCAAGTACAATATGAAAGTAAAGTCTAAAACCCTAAGAAGTAAAGCTGATGAAGATCACTCTATACGCTGACGCTTCCCTGTAAGTCTGGCAATCTGAGCCTTCAACCTCTGGTTTTCTTTTGCATACCTGGTGGTGACCTCCTTCCAATCATCTGAATCAGGAAGTGAGCAACTAGGATCTGATTGAGGCTTAGGGGAAACTAAATCCCCTTGCCTCTCCATTGTCTCCATAGCCTGACTCTCAAGAATCTCAATCAATTCATTTTTCTCCTTCAAGTCTGCTCGGTAGGAAATCTCTAGAGTTTGGAACTTATTCTTCCAAGCTTCCTTTTCCTGCTGCATTTTGACTAAAGCATGCTGGAGCTCTTCTATGTCATCCAGTAGAGGAGGAATGGTCTTCACAAATAAATCAGGCATAGGTGCTTCCCGAGAATATGACATCTTTAACTGAATAGCTCTCGGTTGTACCCACTGAAGATAAGGCTCCAAAGAAACAACCCCCCTAGGTCCTGAGTCCTTCCTACTATTCCTGTGAATGTGTCGCCAGGCCTTCGCAATCTGCTCTCTAGCTTCCTTATGGTATTCTCCCTCCTTCAGGAAGAAACTACTCAAATGAATACTATTTGGCTTATCCCTCATCAGATATCCAAGCCGTTGTCGTACAAGAACAAGGTTGTAGTTAATTCCTCCCTTTGTACCAAGAAGAGGTACATTAGGGAAACTACCACAACTGTTGATAATATCTACATCATGGTAAGCCTGATGATACCAAACAATATCTGAATGAGTAAGTGCCATTATCTTGGGATACCAACGGGGTTCCTTCCTAACATCCTAGAAAGCATCAGACCTAGGCAAATGATAAGTAAACCACTGATACAATAAAGGCGTGCAGCAGATAATCATCCCTCCATGATAAGAATCTCGAAGATGAATAGAGTAATAAGCATCACCCAACAATGTAGGAACTGGGTTTCCAATCATAAAAATCCCGATGGCCTTGATATCAACAAATTTGTCTACATTAGGAAATAAGAACAACCTGTAAGCAAGTAGAGCAAAGATGGCCTCAAAAGAGACTGTACTCTTCATCCTGGAAAAGTAACGAGCTTTCTCCAATAAGAACTGAGCTGGTAATCCTCTAATCCCTCCTATAGTAGTCATGTGGGCTTCAACCTCAGACTTCCCCAGATGGATCAAAGCAGCAATCTCATGTGGTTTTGGCTCACCCTCCAAACCAGTAAAAGGAACACGATCTATAATAGGCAAACCCAACAGATAAAAATACTCCTTTAATATAGGCATCAACTGGTAATCAGGGAAAGTAAAGCATCAATACATCAGATTATAGAACTAGACCAAGGTCGAGAGAATTACCTCCTTCATCCTGAGTTTCATGAGAGAAATGATAGACCCATACTTCCTCCAAAAATCTACAGAACACTCAATCTCGGAAATCAGACTCATCAACTCATCTATCTTGGGATCTTTGAAACTGTATTTTACGATCTTTCTTATTCCAGAATCCATAGTCAAAAGATACCTGGGGTATTCACAAATAGTCAACTTTTAAGTCCCTTGAAATAGAATGTCTTCAAAAGATGCTCATGGGTGCATGAATACATGATGCAACTGTGATACAGTGGCAGAACCGACTATTTAAATACTGATTTTGCGTTTGTGTTTGCAAATGTTGCGGTAAGCAAGAGTCGCCACCGACTTTTCTATTATCCAAATTAAGGAAAGGGTGAAAAGAACATAAAAACACCTTTTTCGAGAATTTTCTGAGTAAGGGGGGTAGATTATGGAAAGGGAAGGTGTTAGCACCCTTTCCATCCGTAGTTATCTACGGGCTCTTAGAAGTTTGCTCATTTTGAAATACTTTTGTGCTTTGTTTGTTTTGAAAATGTTTGGAAAATTCCTTAGTGCGGCGATTTGCTTTGCGTTTAACTCTTGTATCAGTCCTCAAGAGTGTCAACAAAGCAAATGTTTTGAAATTGTTTTTGAAAAGTAGTATTTGTGTAAGTGCAAAAATGTTTTTGAGCAAACTTCTAACAGTTATCTACTTTTATACTTGAAAAGGGTCATTCTTTTCCTCCTATCCTTTAGACAGTGCTATCGTACTATTAGTGAGTAGGTAGCCTTGTCGTTGGATGTTAGAGGGACGATCAAAGGGACGTTTACAGCCACAAAGGCAACTTGGAAAGAGGCTTTAGTAACCACCCTAAAGTTCTAGATCACTTTTAAACCGAGGCAACATCGAGAGGGTCATCGAGGGACTAGTGATCTTTAAACTGGAGGGTAGCAACTGAAATCTCTCACGTTTCGAGATTTGTGACTGTTTTCCAAAGGTAACTGAAGTGGAGATACCCTAGAGGTGCATATGTGCATATGTGTTAAGTTCAGTTATTTATCTTGCATTGTTAAGTTTTCTAACATTTTAATTTTTCAGTCTTATCATATACGCCTAGTTATTAACAGTTAATATGTACAGCAAATAAAGTGCGAAAAGCGTAAATCTAAACTATTACATGACTTTTAGGGAGGGGGTATTTACAATGTACAAACAGTTGGGGGAAGAAAAATAAAGAAAGCGATAAAAAGTCCTATTTATAACTATTACAACCCAAATAACAATTACATCAATAATGTAAAAATGCGAAAACAAAATAACGCGCGTGAAATACAGAAACGTCTAAGAAAACCTAAGAATTTAGCTAAGTAAAATAAATTTTTTTTTTTTGGTTTTTGTTTATTTTAAGAAAATAATTAATTTAACTTAAATTTAATTTTAATTTAAAAAGATAATTGCTAAATGAATTTAAAGCCTAATGCTAATATTTTTGCATTTTTGTTAAGAAAGTATTTAAATTAAAATGAACCTAAGTCTAATTGATTTTAAGTTGATAAAAATAAAAATAAAATAATTGATTAATTAATTAAAATAATTTTGTAAAAAAAAACCTAAATCTATTTATTTATTTTTTGATTTTTATTATTAAGAAAATAAATGATAAAAAAAAACAAATAAAACAAAACATAAGGAAAAGGAATTGGGCCGGATGCAATCAGCAGATGGGGGTACATGTTGGAATTTTTGTTAGGCCTAAAGGAAGGCAAGCCCAGGCGCTGCAAACAAAAATCAGGGGGGTGTATGGACTGAATGTGCTAGGCCCAAATATGAAGCCCACATTGCCTTGTGATCTAGTATGGATTGGCTTCTGAAGGTACACGGTGATCTGTGCGCCTGACACCCCTGGATCTA
This sequence comes from Vicia faba, assembly GCA_948472305.1. Lineage (NCBI taxonomy): Eukaryota > Viridiplantae > Streptophyta > Magnoliopsida > Fabales > Fabaceae > Vicia > Vicia faba. Next base: position 893,525,098 of record OX451737.1, read on the forward strand.
AATCAATCAGGATCTAATGGGTGAGATTTGGAGGCATACGGCATGTTCCTGGAGATGCCACGCATGTGATATGCAAAGATATGTTAAGAAAATGAAAAAACGTTGGACCTGGGACTCGAACCCAGGTCCTCTCCTTCACATATGCGCTTGCTTACCAACTGAGCTATCCTGATCATTCTTACATATAATAACATCAATATATTATATATAAAATAACGTGTCATTTGAGACAAAAAAATAAAAATGCGCGCAAATTTGAATTGTCCAGTAGGGGACTGCCACACATCGTCTTCTTCCTCCCTCCGTCGTATTAGATAATAAGATCTATAGTGACAGTTTTTTGCCTGTCACTAAGGCACATGCATCTTATAAAATCTATAATATGCAATATAAATTTACTTTGAGGCCATGGGTCGATTGCTCTCAACCTCCTGGACATAATGGTACCAATGGTTGGGTCTAATTTTGGCTAATTTGGAAAACCCTATTTCGAAGGTTCAAACCCTAAGAATGGTGAAATGTCATGCTTGCGTCAAAGCTGCAAATCAATTATGCAAAAAGGTTGCAAACATTCAGATAATCAGTAATGCGTGGATAAAACATAATCATGTTACATAAATCAAGCAAAGTAAAATTGAAAAGAAGTGCAAACCGTGAGAGTTGGTTGATGCGCTTTGTTGTGTTTCAAGGCCTGATAACGGTTGGAAAAGCTCCAGGGAATCTCCAGGGGTGGATTAGGGTTCTTTGTTTTGAGTAAGGGAGGTTAGAATTTAAAATTCGAGTTTGAGAACTTGAATTTTTTGCAAAATGTGCAGGGGTTCTCCAGGATCTATCTTTTCCTCCTGATGCTTGCCAGGTGCTTGTTTATATAGAGAGGAATGAGGAGACACGAAAACAAGGATTAAATAGCCATAAACAAGATGTTTGAATCCCATGAATATCCATTTGTAACCTTGTCCAAAGTTATGGGATCTTGTCCATTTTTCAAACTTGCATGAATATGGACATGTTGGCCTTGCTGTGCACGAAAAATGGGGCCCATCCATGCATTAAAACAAACCTTAACCATATTGATCCATATAATTTGCAATAATTTTGATTTATTTGATTTTTAATTAAATAAAATTAATATAAAATGCAAATAAAATCAATGCTATGCAAAAAATGGTTTTAGGAGTCCTCTATACTCTTAGGAAGATGTTTGAAGTCTAAGAAAATGAGCCATTGCCTTAAAAGCTCAAATTTGCTCAATGCACATTTCTTGAAATTTCCCAAATTTTCCCAACTTGGGAAGGCCATAACTTTCTCAATTTTTATCTCATGATGATGATATTGGACCTTTTGGAAAGCCCAATATGTCCACTTCAATCTCTCTTTTTATCAATTTTGCATTTGAAGTTTTTATCTTGATGTAAAAGGTCTAGGAAAAAAGTTGCTTTCATTGACTTTCTAAAAATGACCTGTAATGTATGAACTTGTATCTTTCAAATGGTGCATTTATTGGAATTGAGGGCTGAAGAGAAGTTGTGGGTAATTAAATTCTCTTCAAAATTAGCATTGGTGGAAAAATTTCTGATAAAGTATGAGAAAGTTATGCCTGGTCAAAGTTTGGTTGACTTTTCCTATAGAAACCCTAATTAGTAATTTTTGACTTTTGATGAATTAGGAGCATTTCTTAAGGAATCATGATCAACCCTTGATAAAATGATGGATATAACTTCAAAATGTTTATGTTGACCAAAAATATTGAAGTTTGACTGTATATAGGCCACAATTGACTTTTGACCTAGCATAGTTGATTTTCAAGCATTTGAGCAATTAACTGAGCAAACTTATTGTGCAAGGCATGAAACTTGGCATAAACAATATTGAAGGAATATTAGGACCATGGAAAACACTTGAGACCTTTTGAGCTCACACATCTTAATGAAAATTGAAAACCCTAGTTAGAGGTTCATTGCCTTGAGAAAAATGAGAGGGCAAATTTTGGGGTACAACAATAATAATCACACACAAGGTCACTAACATAGGGCTCATAGGTTCAACGTTACGAGCATGAGGTCGAAGGTATTACCCATAAGGTATGGTATAAGAGTTATCACCTGCCGAACAAGGTTCTAGAGGTTCCCAGAGTCTACATCCTTCCTTCGGATATTATCAACTTCCCGATTAACTCGATAATTAGTAATATTCTCAAGAAAAACTCGTTCGAGCGTAGTGTCATGCATTTCCGTACTCCGTCATAGCTTCCGCACTACACCTAAGAGGCCAAGATGGGTTAGGTATTCTATGATCCTCAATTTCAGCAGGCTCCCAAGTCGAAAGCAGTACGTCTTCCTGATTACTCGGTAAACGATACTACAGTCAAAGGGGCCTCGACAAAGTGGGGGATATCATGCCTCCTTTTTTGGGATTACTCCCTCAAAGTTAACATGAATATACCACCCGTCCTATCTTAAGTTTTCCCAAGTACTAGTATAGGACTTATGAGAAATCACCAAGCACCCTGAAAACTAGGAAAATCCAGACAAACATATATACAACATATAATATAACACACAATAGTACATATACAAGTATAAAAAAAGATAGGCTCAACCCACTTAAGTATGGACCAACAAGAGGTCAATCTGTCCCCAGTGAAGTCGCCATTTTTCTGTAGTGGTAGAAATGTTGACATGCAATCCCCAGCCAGAGCTTTAACTTCCGAAAAACCACAACCCCTCTTCCCCAATAGGCTTTTCTATAATTCCCAGTGATTTACTGCAAACCCTGGAAGACAAAGATAACAGTTAACTTCATTGTCCCCATCATGTTGTTAATTTCCTTTCTCTTCCATCAAGAGATAACTCCTCAGTAGAGCAACGGACAACTAAGACTCCTGAACTCTTTTCCCCAAGTGGAAATCAACACTCTCCACGAAATTTTCTCCTCAAGCAAAGCCAACATCCCCCAGCAGATTTCTCCTCAAACAACAAAACAGGAATCCCCAGCAGATACATTCTAAAACATGGTCTGAAGGTGTACATACTCTTCATCCCCAACGGCAATCCGGGATTCAACTTCCCAAAGCTCCCCAACATTTGTCAAGGATTTATTTTCTAAGATAAAGATACACTCCAACAACATTTCACATTTCACGCATCATATTACATACATGATAAATGCATACAGCATAATCTCATTTATTTTGAGAATATCATCAAGCCATGCATACATCTGCATGCAACTAACCCTCTTCCTTGTAGGGAAAAGTCAATCAACAAAAGTCCTTTTTGGCGAATACCACAACCATTTTCAAAAGTTTAGAGATTAATTCCCGAAACAAGACAGGACAACTATCTCAACGACCAACAAAAGCAAATTCCAGATTAATACCTAAAACAAGTCAGGAAAACTATTTGTGGACGATCGATTGTAGATTAATACCTGTAACAAGCCAGGAAATCTATCTACATGAGCAGATTAAAGATTAATACCTGTAACAAGCCACGAAAACTATCTTTCTTTCTAAAGGTCAGAGATTAATAACTAAAACCATACAGGACAACTATCTCAACAACCAACAAAAGCAAGTTCCATATTAATATCTGAAACAAGACAGGAAAACTATATGTGGACGACCGATTGTAGATTAATACCTGTAACAAGACATGAAATCTATCTACATGAGCAGATTGAAGATTAATACCTGTAACAAGCCAATAAAACTATCTTTCTTTCTAAGGTCAGAGATTAATACCTGAAACCAGACAGGATAACTATCTAAATGACCAACAAAAGCAAGTTCCAGATTAATACCTGAAACAAGACAGGAAAACTATCTGTGAATGACTGATTGTAGATTAATACCTGAAACAAGATAGGACAACTATCTACTTGACCAGCTGAAGAAACCCTACCCAGGTTCCTTCTCAGTTCCAGATTAATACCTGAAATAAGACAGGACAACTATCTGCGAACAAATTGATTGTAGATCAATTCCCGAAACAGGACGAGGTAACTATCTACATGACGAATACTTCCTTCAGACCTCTGCTGGTTCAGTTTAAATCCATCAATGGTTTATCCTGATTTCATTCCGGTAGACACTTTCTCTGGTTCAGTTAAATTGCTCCAAGGATTTATTCTGATTCTTTTCCAGTTAAAGATTATCCAAGACCTCTGCTGGTCCAGTCTAAATCAATCAATGTTTTTCCTGATTTCATTCCGATAGATGTTTCTTCTGGTTCAGTTTAAATTAATCAAAGATTTATTCTGATTCTTTTCCAGTTGAAGTCAAGCTTAGACTTAGTCTAATTTTTGTCAACAATCACTTTTGGGTGGCATCTATAATCCCATCTCCGACAACTCTCCATCACCTCTCCAAATGGTATCTTTAAGCCTATTCCCTACACAATCAATCACCACATCATCGAGTGCAAATTTCGGGGCACTCTAGTATTCAATCATCTTCCACCTTCAAGTCACGAATGGCGGACTCGCCAACCTAACTCTTAAGGTTTAAGAAGATTGAACAGGGGCAGCTGTTGTACCCCAAAATGTGCCCTCTCTTTTCTCAAGTATTTCCAAAAGCTCAAGCTTGCACAAGTATAAAGTAGACAAAAAGGGAAAAGTAGATAAAAATGATTTTTGAAGAAAATCAAGCTTCCTTCGATTCATTCTAGCTTCGATTGGACATCTAGGATTCCTTTAAGCAAGCTTAATTTATCCTTCGATTGGGCATCTAGGATTCCTTCGAGCAAGCTTGATTCATCCTTTGATTGGGAGTATAGGGTTTCCTTTGATTCAGAAAACAAAGGTCTTCTGCTGATGTCCTTCGATTCAAAAGATTAGTGGCCCCATAACAGCTTCCTTCGATTCAGAAGGCAAGGGCCTTCTGAAAGCTCCCTTTGAGTCAGAAGTAAGTGGCTTAATGTTGGTCCTTTCGATTCAGAGGGAAATAACCTTCTGAAAGTATCCTTCGATTCAAAAGGCAATGGCCTCCTGCAGCTTTCCTTTGACTCAGAAGCCATTCTCCCCATGCATGATTCCTTCGATTCACAAAAGCCAGGACTTCCTTCAGGCCAGTATGCACAAGGCAAAAGCTTCCCCATGGCTATCATTCACAAGGCAATAGCGACCATAAAACACTGTCTATTTTCATACTAGTTTTCTAATGGACAATATCTCCCTTTAAAATAGCTTGCTTCTATCCCACCTTTGAAAATCTTCAACACACGATTTCTACACTATGACACACAATTGTTGTTCCATTCGAAGGACATGTTTGGTGGCCCATCCAAAGAACATGAATTTGTTTCATTCGAAGGAACATGCAAAGGATCCATTTGAAGAATACAACTAATGTTTTGTCTCTTGATGAGTCTAGTCAAAGGCTTGCTGACCAAAGTCCAATGTGCTGCAAGTCCAAGCCTGCTATACTGGCCACAATGCTCCAAAACTGCTACACAGCAGTCCTACAATACTTCCCCTATTCTTGCACCAAAATGGCATACAAATACTGCACCTCGAAGACTACAAGAACAATATACCCTATTTGTTTAAATTCTTTTGTTTTCCCTCCTAAACCTCAACCAACTTCATATATAAATAAGATGTCCCACAACACATCTTAGGGGGCTGGACAACACATCCAGAGGATTTTGATAGCTGGAGAAACTTTGATTGTGTGAAAATCATCAAACACTTAACACATTCTCAAACCCAAAATCAAAAGACCATACCTTTATTTTTGTCCCTTTCGAATCCAACACTAGAAACGTAACACCTGTTTCTTTTACCTTTCGAATCCAGGAGAAACCCCACGCTTTGTTCTTTCCTACGAATCCAGTCAAAGAAACACCACACTTGTTTCTTTCATTCGAATTCAGGAGCATCCAGTCCAATCACTCAAGGTCCAGAAGCACCAACTTCAAAAGCAAGGTAAGTCCCCCGACCTTAACTCTTTCGTTTCAAGCATGTACATGACATTTGTTTAATTTTCGTTTCTGCCCTTTTTGTTTGTTTTTTCTTGTCCAAATGTATGGTAGAACTAACCAGTATATACCCCAAATGAAAGAAGGAGTTTTGAACGAAAGGAAGCCTTAGGCTTCGCCCCTGGCTGTTTCATAGTCCCAAATGAAAGACAAAGAGGGCGTGAACAGAGGATGCACTCTCATGCTGCTTTGCAGGCCCATATTGCTTCATAGTCCAAATGAAGGAGCAAGAAGGGAGAAACGAAAGGGGTTAACACTGACTTCCAGGCCCAATAGAAAGAAGTATCCAGAAGGATGAATCGAAAGCTTCCTCACACGCTGAATGGTAGGCCCAAATCAAAAGAAGCCCAGAAATGCAGAACCGAAGGGTGCATTCTGCCTGGATCAAAAAGCTCATGTTCCCTTCTTTTACTTTGTTTTGTATTTATATTTTCTTGCTATTAAATATGGTTGTAATAGTGAAGGATATTTGTTTTCTGCATTTTTATTGCTTTATAAAAATGTTAGTAATTAGGATGTATGGCAAGATAAAACCAACAAGTAGACCACCCTAATCAAAGACATAAAATGCATGAAATCAAACATACAATTCACACACATGCACCTCTAGAGTAATCTCACTTATTGCCTCAGAAAATAGTCATATCCCTCGAGTATGGGCGTTTTAGCAAAGACCCTCGATAAAAGATCATAGTCCCTCGATGTCCCTCAATGTTGCCTTTGTTAAACGATCTAGTCCTTAATGAAATTGCTAAAACGTCTCATGGCTTGCCTTCTATGACTATACAAACAACCCACACCCGTCCCTTCACATCCAACGATGGGGCTTCTTACCAAATCAATGGTAAGATAGAAACATCTAAAGGAGGAGGAAAAGAACATTAGACCTTTTGAGTAGGTAGGACGCTCGTAGTTTCTTGCTTGCTCACAACTAAAAAACATTTTCATACCAACACTTTCAATTAAAACATTTTCAAAGCTCTTTGCATGCATTCTTATAGAGAAGAGAATCATTACAAATGCACTTTTAAATATCCCTTTCAAAAACACCTTCCACAAACACCTCTTTGAACTATTTTAAAAATCAACACTTTGTACGTATTCTTAAAGAGACGAGAATCATTACAAAGACGTTTTTTAAAATATTTTCAAACCCACATCACAAATCACATTTTCAAACAAAGCAAGTGATCTAGCAAGCAACTAAGATCCCGTAGATAACTACGGATGAAAAGGGTGCTAATACCTTCACTTTTGATAACCTACCCCCCGAACCCAAGAAATCATCTCTATAGGTCTTTCATGTTCTTTTCAACCTTTCCTATTTGGATAAAAGAAAAGTCGGTGGTGACTCTTGCTATCCGCAACAATTGAGATCAAACGCAAACAACCAAGTCAGTTCTCCCACCGTATTACATGTTTCAAAAGTATTTTAAATTGCCTCGCATTTTGATCGGGTGTAAAGATAGCGGAAGTTTGGACTAAATGCGCGATTAGTCAAAATATATTTGGAACCCTTTAGAAAAAAATATTTATTAGATTAGTTTATTGCGTAAAAGAGATTTAAGATTTGTTGAATATATTTTAATTATATTAATTATGAAAATTCTTAATTAATGCATGGTTAAAATATTTAATGCAATATAATAAAATATATACATGATTTCTTAAAGAAAAATAGTTATTTAAATGATAATAATAATAATAATAATAATAATAATAATAATAATAATATTTTAATAAAATTTAAGCATTTAAAAATAATAACTATTATATTAAAAAAATAAAAGAAGAAATAAGAAAATAAAATAAGAGAAAATAATAATTATAAAAAAAATTAGAAAATTAAGCTAGTTTCAGGGAGGTGTATTTTAAGTTCATAAGTAAAAGGTGGGGGTGTGAATAGTGACTGCAGGCCCATTGAAGTTTTTTTAGCTAGCCCATTTGATGTTTTTTTGTTATTACTGTTTCATTTTAGAAAAAAAATATTATTATTAATAAAACTTTTTCTGTTATTATTATTTTACTAAAAATCTTTAAAAGATTTGGTAAACTGATTTATTAGATATTATTTATATAATTTATTAAGAGTTTTTTTGTTTTGAAAAAAATCTGTTGGAAAAATGCGCGTTTGAAGCCGTGTCATCGACACTTTATTGCTCATGCTCCAAATACGCATCAATACCTACAAAATGAATGGAAAAACATCAAACGATACCCTATGTACACAAAAACAAAACTAAACATAAACTAATGTATTTATACAAATGTCAGGTTTATTCAACGATATTAACAACAAAAAGTCGATAAGTGCAACAAAAAGTATATACAAAAATAGCTACAATTTGCAGTTATCACTAATCGCGCACTGAGTACAAACTTCCGCCATATTTACACCCGGTCAAAATGCGAGGCAATTCAAAATACTTTTGAAACCCCTAAAAAACACTAACCCATACGAATTATGAATTGGGACTCAGATTCTTTCTAAGAGGATACGTAGGCATACGACTAAAATCATGGTGAGTTCCCCTATTAAAAAATTAAAACCTGTTAAACCTAAAGCTAAACCTAAGTCTAGTATCCTTAAGAATAAGGTAAATGAAAGGTGCCTAACACCTTTCTTTCGTCTAAAGAAGTCTGAACCTTAGAATATTTATTTTGCGAATTAAGGTTTCCTATTAGATGCCCTTCCTTAGAATAAAAACTAGTAGTGGCGACTCTGATTCTAAATCCAGTTGCAACACTGACTGCAAGCAAAAATTCAGTTTCATGGAAGCAACTTCAAGAGCATGGGGCACACAATGTAAGAGACTTTATGATCTTATTCTTTTTGCAGTGGAAAGATCTCACAACAAATTTCACAATGTTCCAAGAAAGACATCATTTGGATGTTTGAGCAAAAAGTTATGTCCATTTGAATTTTTGAAAAACACACAGATATTTTGTACTTAGAAAAATTCTAAGTGTTGAACTTTAAAATGACCTATAATGTTCTTCAAAATTTCATGACTTTCCACTAAAAATTTGATCTTGATATCTGAAGATGGTATGAAGTAGACCCTTTGAATTGAATTTTGGAATTGAGATCACTCAAAAATATTTAAAATTGAAAGAGTTATGGTCTTTGGAAGATGATGAAGAAATTTGGGGAAACTCACAAAAGACCTATAATGTTTTCAATTCTTCAACCATTTTCCAAGCATTCTCAAGTCTTGAACATAAAAACAAAGTTGTAGTAGACATCCCAAAAATTATTATGGAAAAAGAATGGCTCAAGGAGATGAAAATTGACCAAGTTAAGTTCATTTGAATTCAAACCCTAAAATTCAAAAGCCTTTCAAGGAGACTTGTAATCTTCCTCAATCATTAGTGATCTTCCATTTAAAATTAGCCTTAGATCACTAAAGAGAGCTTGTTAAGAACCCTTTAAAGAGAATCATGGATTTGGAACCAATCAAAATTAAAGAGAATCATGGATTTGGAACCAATCAAAAATCTCAAAAAATGAGCAAGATATGGTCCTTGCAAGTTAACAAACCCTAGCTCAGAGAGTGTCAAAATGACTTGAAACCCCTTTCAACTTTTGATATTTTTCTTGCACAATTGGATCTTGTCATGTGAAGAGAGGTTGTTATAGATTATGATAAACATACATATAAAAAATAACCAACTCAAAATGTTGAAAATTGAGAGGGTTATGCACTTGTGATCACTGAATATAGTATTTGCTCAATTAGGTCAAACTTGTTGAATCAACCTTGAATCTTTTGGACTTTTTTGGCAAAATAATCATGATGAATCATAAGAGGCATTGAAATGATGTTGTATTGAAGCACACTCAAAGATGGAGCTTAAGTCTCAATGAAGCTTGTTGAAGAAGGCATGTAAATAAACACATGAACCTATGAATCTTCTTGATGAATTCCACCACCAACTCTGGGGAGATATTGACCTAAATAAAGTGAGAGAGCTCCTTGAACGACAAATCTTTGATGCCATAGACATGACCTTAAAGATTGATCTCTTTCAATCCATTAAAGAACCATTTGATTGAGAATCACCCCTCAAACCCTAGATTAGATGATGAGATGAATGCAATTGTGATCACCTACAATATGAACATTCAAAGGAACATATATACACATACTGGTGTTAAGAACACGTGTACAAGATACACAATTAAAGGTGCTTGGTAATCCCTCAAGAGAAAACTTAAAGAAGGATAAAGAGAGAAACAACCCTAATGTGTGTGTATTGAAGCATTGTGACATGAGATGATGAGAAATCTTAGGGGCAAAAATTGGGGTATAACAATGATGATTTGGTGATGAAATTGGTAAAAATATAACGTTGAGATACCTTGAGTTGATGTGTATAATTCCTATCATGATGTGTTGTTGTTTTATTGTGATAACATCTTGAATTTGTTAATAATTGGGACTGGTCTGGTGCATAAATTGCAACATGAAGTTGTTGTTTCGCATGCGCCGTCGGGCGAAGCGGTTTCTCCCAGACGTTGTCGGGAAAAACTCTGGGCGGGGGAACTTGGGAAAATGCATGCTCCCAGAAAATAAGTGAAGCGCCTTGTCATACCCCAAAATTTTCCGTCACCTCTTGGATTTATTTTGACTCAACAAATTCCTTACACTTATAGGGATCTCAAGAGCTCAAGTTATCTCAAGAATGGGCCATGCACATCCTCCTCCTAAGCAATGGTCTCAAGCTAGTGTTTTGATTTTCACAAGATTGGACTTTCAAGATCCCAAATGGAAATCATATGGTATCATATGCTCCAAGTAATCTCCACGTCAAGTTTCATTCCAAACAATGCAAGTTTGCTCAGTCAAATGCTCATAAGGTCAACGATCGATTATAAGGGTTAACAAAGTCAAACTATGGTCAACATGCAGTCAAACTTCAAGATTTTTGGTAAACATCAAGGTTTGAAGTAACATTCATTATTTTATCAGGGGTTGATCATGATTCATCAAGAAAACCTAAGATTCCACAAAGGTCAAAATTTACTAAATTAGGGTTTCTCAGGAAAAGTCAATTAAACTTTGACTAGCCATAACTTTCAAATGCTTCATCCGAAATTCTCCAACCAAATCTCATTTTGAGGAGAAGCCAATTCCCTACAACTTCTCTTCAGGCCTCAAGTCCAAGAAATGCACCATTTGGTAAATATGGTTTAAAACATTATAGGTCATCTTAAAAGTCAACAAAAAGTCATCTTTTTCCAAAGAAGCATACATGAACATGGAAGACTGAATTGAGATGAAACCAAAAGGAGATCTTAGAGGACATCTTTAGCTTTCCAAAATGGCCAAAAACATCTCCATAGGACAAAAATTGAGAGAGTTATGACTTGTAGAAGTTGGGAAATTTTATGAAAATGCACAGAAGTAAATGTGAGCAAATTGAATTTTTTGAACTAATAGGCCTAGGTTTTGGATCTCAAACATATCCGTGGACTTATTCAAAACATTTAAATCCATTATTTTATTTTTATGGTATTTGTTTTTATTTATTTGAATTTTTATTCATTTAAATATTAATAAATCAAATAAAATAGTAAAATGATGAATTAAATCCAAAAGATTTGTTTTATGATCATATCATGAGCTTAAAGTCAGAAGATTGAGTCAAGAATTCATGTGATGGGTGATCAGAGAGAGATGAGCAAGTTTTGGCCAAATTTAGAAACATAAAATTCCAAGATTCAAATCAAATCTTTTCCATTCAATCTCCATGATTCTAACCACTTTTGTTACCCTAATACATCCCAATATATAAACACAACATTGCCAGACCAAAAGAACAAGGGTTGGCCGCACAAAACTCACGTTCCAATTCCAAATTTTCAAGAGAAAAGTTTCAATCGGTTTTGAATTTTGAGGCAAATCCAAAGGCTTTTGAGGACTCAACAACCATCCATGGACATCACTGAAGGTGTCACGATCACCCTCAAGCACTGAAGCATCAGAAAACGATCCCTACAAGTCACGGTTTGCCACATTTTTTTTCAAATTCGTATTCTTACATTACTCCATTATTAATCAATTTTGATTGTATATTTGTGTTTGTATGGATACATAGAAGGTTTCAGGATTGTCCAATTGAAGCTTAGGTACCGGTATGGCATTTCACCATTGTTAGGGTTCAAAATCCTAAATTTGGGGTTTTTTAATTCCAAGCGAAATCAGGCCAAAGTAGGGCCACCTACGTAATCAGAAGAACAAGACAAGTTGAACCATGGGCATGGGGGGAGTTTTTGGTTGATATTTCACAAGTTTGATATTTGCAGGTGCTATAGCTACGAAGTGGAGCGTCACTAAAGACTTTAGTGACGACAACGACCGTCACTAAAGGGTCTGTGAATTTCAAACGAAGACGATGATGAGCTGTCACCTGCGCGCGTTTTTAAAATTCATATTTAATGTTTTATATATATTATTTATTTTCCTTTTTTCCTAACAGAAGTGACCAAATGGCTCAGTGGTAGTGGACAAGACTGGTAACCGAGGGAACCTGGGTTCGATCCCAGGCGCCCTCATCCCTGCTTATTTTCTTTGTTTTCTTACTATTTTCCTTTTTATTTTATATTCCTATAAAACTAGTTATATTTTTTATTTATTAAAACTAATTCTAATTAACTCTTTTTTTCAAACCAATCAAATTTCACCAAACAAATTAATTTTCTTCATGAACACAATTTTTAATTAGTTAACATTTCTTGTAAATAAATTTAATTATTTAATCAACTTGATAATTAGGGTTCATTCACATGCTTAATTTAATTTCTTTTATTTCAAAAAACACACAAAATATGTTTTAATTAATTTTATTTTTCTTGTAAATAAATCATCAATTAATTTTATTTTTGTAATTAAAGCTAATTATATTTAAATATATTTTTTTAATTAACATTAATTATATTTAGATATTTTTGCCAATTAAAATTAATTAGAATTAATTTAATCAAATGCTTTCTTAAATTAATTCAATCAAATTTATTTCTTCTCTTCTTAAATTAATCAATTTCGAATCTTTTGTCATTAATTTTTAAATATTTCTTTTTCTACTAACCCTAATCCTCTCAACCTCCTTTCTCCTGATTCTAATGTTTTCTTGCCACTTTATTTTGTTAGTTTACTTTCTCGTATTTTTTTAATTATGTAACTGTTTTCCGGTTTGTAATAGCTTTAATTAGGGTTTAAATTTCCGCATCTAATTATGTAACTGCCCCAAGGCCTTGTAATAGCTTAGGAATTATATTTTCCGCAATTTACTTATTGCACCCTACTAAACTGCTTAGATGTGTGGCTAATAGGATTGTATGGAAAGATAATGACTAATTGAACATAGCATAATCTAATTCAAAGATAATATATCTGAATTAAGCACAATTGCATATGCGTACCTCAGGGTACCCATTTCGGTTGCCTTCGGAAAAACAATGGTCGTGTCCCTCGAACGTAGGTGTTGTACCCCAAAATTTGCCCTCTCCTTTTTATCAACATTTCTCATCACAGGGCCCTTGGAACTCAAGATCAAGTTAGGGTTTGCTCAGCTCAAGACACCTCCTTGCACTGTTGACCTAAATTAGGGTTTGAATTTGCACAGGGATGTTTTGACCTACAATGCCCAAAGTGAATTTCATACTTCATGTTGGACTCACAAGTTTGTCCATACCAAGTTTCAAGCCTTGAATCAAATTTTTGCCCAGTCAATTGGACAGTTGACCTAGAAATCAGCTGTATTAGGAAAAAGTCAACTGTGGCCAATTGACAGTCAAGCCTCATGAATTTTGACCCACATAAACATTATGAACTCATGTGAACCATTTGATCAAGTTTGGATCACAATTCCACAAGAAATTTGATCAGATCACCAAAAGGGCAAAATGGTCATTTTTAGGGTTTTGACTGTGCAAAGGCAATTTTTGACTGTTTGACCTAGCCAATGGAAAATCAAGCTCAACCATGGACTCAAGGACTCAATGACATTGTCTTGGCCCATTCAACAAGTTCAGAAGATCTCAATTGCATAGGGTTGACAGATGAATTTTTCAGTCAACTGATCAAAATTTGACTGTACACTGAAAATTCAAACTTTGACCTTTTGGTCAAAATCAAGTGCCAAGAGTTATTTTTCATCAAGACATGTCAAATTATGAAACTTGTTCATAAAGAAACCCAAAAATGCAAATTAGGGTTTAAAATGGAAAAATTTCATAACTTAGAAATTTTCTAAGTTATGAAATTTTCTTTTTTTCCCTAACTTTGTCCCACTTTTTCACCAAGATGCAAATGGATTCAAACAAAACTTTCAACATGAAAGTTGTGGTCAATCACAAAGTCTACAACTTTGATTCACAAAGTTTTCTCAAAAGAATCTTGTATCTCAAGTTATAATATTTGGAACAAGGGTACCTAAAACTTTTAACTTAGAGAAAATTTGCCCTAATCTAGGCAGGATTTTGACCCATGTTCTTGGCTATTTTTCACATAGTTCAACTTGGGATTTCAAGTTGCATTTCAAAGATGGATTGTAGTACATGTTCCAAGATTTCTAAATTGTCCAAGAACTCCTTAAACACCCTTGTGGTTAGAGAGAATCGAATGCTTGAAGTTGGCAAAAACTCACTTTTGTCCATGGCCAATACATGTTCATACCAATTTGCAATTATGATCTAGCTAGCTTGGTTCACCATTACAGGCCTCAAAACCAATTTGTACTCCTTAATTTAATGCATATCCATTGAGTTAAGGTATTGCCTTGGTCATTAGGGCATTATACACTAGTTTAATCCTTAAAAGGAAAAAACAATAATGCCATTTTTGCCTAAACTTCACTTTATGTCAAAACCAAATCCTTGAGGCATGGGGCCAGATCTTTCAGGCAAGATCAAGTCCACTAATTCCAGTAACCAAGAGCAAAAGGTGCAACATGATTTATGGCTTGTGCAGGCCTGCATTGGGAGAGGACACACTCTTGCTTGAAAAAGTAGAAAAGTTGCCAAACATAAGTAATCTCATATATATGTTAACACAAGCTTAGACAAACATGGTAGACAAGTTCCATACCTCCCAACAAGCCTAAAACACGACCCTTTCATCACTCAAACCTCCTCATACTCAGAATCACTATTTTTCTGCAAAACAGGGCAGGTTCTGCATTTTGCAAGCCACAACAAAATTCCATCGTGCGTTTTGTCCAAAGATAGTTCAAACACCTTCCAATCAACTCACCTGAACTATCCCAGGCCCCCATTGCAAGCTGTAACACCTCTAACACACTTTTCTATTTTCATTTCAAATCCCTGCAGGTTGAGTTCTACAGCACGATTCAAGTTATTTCAAAGCAAGCCAAGCATTGGAGAAGCTTCCTTGGACCTCAGGCAAGCTCAAGAGAAGCTCAAACACCATTGAAGGTTGCTGCATTGTCCAACTCGAAGTCAACTGAAACAGGTATTTCATGGACTTCTATCTCCCTATTTAGGAATGGTTAGGCTTAGGTTTGTGAATGAAATATGTTGTACTCATAGCCCTGAAGCCATACATATGCTTGGTTTTCATTTACATTAATCGTGCTGAGAGAATTTCACTCATGAACTTTCTGAAAAAACTAGGTTAGAAATTAGGGCCAGAGAAATTCTCTCTGGTCTTTGAGAGTTAATCCAAGTTTTTTATATGGTTGAATTCGTTGTTTAAATCTCTACAATGTTCATGTTATGAGTTTTATCAAAAAATCAAAGAATCAGGAGTTAGCCATTGATGCACAGAAGCGCGTGTTTTGTGAACAAGAGGAAGAAGAAGAAGTCTGGATGGGCTGGGCCTGTTTGTTTTCACTTCTAACACCCCTATTTTCTGTTTACACCCCCCCTGCCCCATTTATTTAAATATTTATCATTTTGACATTTTTATTTTTTATTCTGACTTTATTATTTTTTGTCTAAATATATAAAATGCCAAAAATAATTTTCTATATTTTTTCATATTTATTTGATATTTATTTTATTTTATTAAGTATACATATGTGAATAAACTATTTTCTTTTTTTAAACAAAACTCAAAAATAATACAAAAAATATACTTATTTTCATTTATTATTTTTATTTATATTTGAAAACATTTTCTTGAAAATATTCATTTTTTTTTGTAAATAATTAATTTTTATTTTTTATGTTTAATATATATATATATATATATATATATATATATATATATATATATATATATATATATATATATATATATATATATATATATATATATATATATATATATATATATATATATATATATATATATATATATATATATATATATATATATATATATATATATATATATATATATATATATATATATATATATATATATATATATATATATATATATATATATATATATATATATATATATATATATATATATATATATATATATATATATATATATATATATATATATATATATATATATATATATATATATATATATATATATATATATATATATATATATATATATATAGGTAAAAAAATACAAAAATACCACATTTTCATTTTTATTAATATTGTGTATTAAAAATATCATTTTTTATAATATACTTTTATTTTTTGTATAAATTGGTATATTATTGTATATAACTAATAAATAATATTATTTATTAAGAATTAGGGTTTCTTGTCCTAAAATAGAAAAATAATTAAAATTGATACTTTTTTTATTTTATTTACATTTCACATTGAAAAAAATACTTTTTTGTATACATAAAAATCATTTTGTGCATAATACCTTTTATTTGACATTTATTTATTGTATTGTATTCAATTGTTGTACATTTAAATATTGCCTATACATTCGATATGTTTGTAATAACTTAGAATTTATTTTCTTGTCAAATACTCCCAATTCAAATTTGTACCCCCTCCCTATATCATGTTGTAATAGTGTAGAATTTAAATTCTCGCACATTTAAAAGCTTTCAATTATGCCATGTTTAGACCTAGGGTTTGTATGCAATTAAAATCAACAATTAGTTTGACCTAATCCAAGATAAATATGCATGAAAAACAAACACAATACACACTTGCACCCCTAGGGTTACAATCCACTTGTTGCCTTCAAAAATGGGCCATGGTTGCATGTCAAGTACTTCGGCAAAACAAAAATAAAACAAAAGATCATAGTCCCTCGATGACGCTATCCAAAGTTGCCTAAACAAAATGATCAAGTCCCTCAAGAAAATTGCCAAAGATACTTGACACTATTGCTATCATGGTCTATACGATGACCCGCGCCTGTCCCGTTAACATCCTAACACAAGGTTTCTCACCAAACACAATGGTGAAATAACACTGTTAAAAGGGTTAAAAACATAAGAAATATCTTTGAGTAAAATAGGGTAAATAGCTCCTAGTTACTTGATCAAAAGCTTGAAAAAACATCCTTGCTACTTTCAAAACACACTTCACAACACAATTTCAAAACCCTACTTTCAAAACATTGAAAACTTTTCAAAAGACAAAAACACCTTTGTATACATTCAAACAAGAATCATTACAAAGGTTGCCACAACGATGGCCTCTTTTCAAAATATCTTTCAAAATCACACACAAAGCACCATTTCAAACAATTGAAAATGCAAAGCAAGTGATCTAAGCAAGTAACTAAGAGACCATGGATAACCATGGATAGAAAGGGTGCTAATACCTTCCCTTTCTATAATCTACTCCCCGAACCCAAGAAAACATCTCAAAGGTCTTTCCTGTGCTTTTTGGCCTTTCCTTAGGATAAAATAAAAAGTCGGTGACGACTCTTGCTAAACCGAAACATTTGCAAACACAAACGCAAAATCCCAAGTCAGTTCTCCCACCGTATCACAGTAGGGATACCCTTAGCTAAGACCCTCAATTAAAGTCATCATAAAGCTCATTGTCCCTCAATGTCCCTCGAGTTGCCTACGAGAAATGATCTTGTCCCTCGATGTTGCCTACGAATATATGATGACAGTCCTTTCGAACTGCTAAGGTATCCCTACATATTGCCTTCAATTACCATAACGACGACCATATGTCTGTCCCTCAAACATCCAACGATAGAGCTACCTACTCACTAATAGTAGGATAGAACTGTCTAAAGGATAGGGAGAAAAGAACGACCATTTTGAGTATAAGTAGATAAGTTCTTAGATGCTTGCTTAAAACCACTTTTTTCACCTACACAAAAAAAACATTTCAAAATACTTTCAAAAACATTCGCCTTGTCAACACTCTTGAGGACTGATACAAGAGTTATCACAAATCGAATCACCGCACTAAGGCATTTTCAAAACAATTTTCAAAACACACAAAGCACAAGCAATTTTCAAAACATGAGCTAGCATCTAAGAGCCCGTAGATAACTACGGATGGAAAGGGTGCTAATACCTCCCCTTTCCATAATTTACCCCCTACTCAGAAAACTCTCGAAAGGTCTTTTTCTATTCTTTTCACCCTTTCCTTTATTGGATAAAAAAGTCAGTGGCGACTCTTTCTTACCGCAACATTTGTGAATACAAAATGCAAAATCAGTATTAATAGTCGGTTCTGCCACTGTATCACAGAACTGGAGACTCTGCTGGGGATATACTAAAAAAAGTAGGGTTATCTTAGAGTTAGTTCATTATTTAATTGCTTTTTATGCTTTGTTTGCTTTACTTTTGGAGGGTATGTTTGGGTTACTATAGATCCTACACCCGGATCTGGGACACCTTTTAGGTAAGTAGCAATAGATTGTGGAAACTGTGCAGGGTATACCGACACAGATGAAGCGATAACTATGTTGATGTGACACTTTGGTTGGTACCGGTAGCCCTTGATGATGTATGGTGATGTATAGTCAACAAGCACGCACTAAAGTTACATAAGTCAGGCCAATCACAACATTTTAATTGTCACAGTCTCATTGGTTGAAGAAAATATGTAATTCATCTTCAACCTCCAGCTACCCTGCAACTAGGGCGAGATCAAGATTCTTAAATATGTAAAATTTATATGCTCATAGTGGTATCATTGGATGCGTCTCTTCAAGCTGATCACAACCATATCCTCGCGCCAAATTTATATAAAGCACAACTTACTCGATTTGAAAAAAACCAGAGAGTTTTGAAAATTTTGAAATCAACAAACAGAAGCATCAAATGCATTGATTCACCAAAATTAAGTTAATAGAAAGCATTAACGAACATCATATTCCACTCCAGTAATTTGAATTAGAAGAATTGGTGCCTTAATCTACTTGAACGAAGTCCACTGGAATTGCTCTGAAACTTGACTTTGCTTGAACAAAATAGGACACAATTTGGCTTGCTTTTTGTTTGAGAAGTTCCACACAAGTTCACTAAAGAATAATAGAACAAGAAATCGAATTAAAAAATAAAGAAAGAGTGAATTCAAAAACTCATAAATATGAGTTATGGAGAGAAAGTGGCAGGGTAGTTTTGGCTATCCAAGCTTGAGTAAATGAGTGAAATATGTCCCTCTATTATAGGAGAATGAATGGTGAAAATAATTGGAAGAAATATTGAGGTTTGGAGGGAAATTGAGTGAAGCACGAAAATGAGAAAAGTGTGACTTGAACTTGCTCAAAACTCATCTAATTCTTGTGTTTCAATGCTCTAATCATGCTTTTGAACTTTGTTAAACATGTTTAAAAAAAGTGCAGCAAAATGGTCATTAGAAGCCACAATATGGAAATTGCAAACTGACTGTTACAACTGGATTTAAAATCAGAATCGCCACTACTAGTTTTTATCCTAAGGAAGGGCATCTAATAGGAAACCCTAATTCGCAAAATAGAGATTCTAAGTTTCTGAGTTCTTTAGACGAAAGGAAGGTGTTAGACACCTTTCATCTACCTTATTCTTAAGGATACTAGGTTTAGGTTTAGGTTTAGGTTTAGGTTTAATAGGGCTTTAATTTTTTAATAGGGGAACTCGCTACGATTTTAGTCGTATGCATGCATATCCTCTTAGGAGGAATCAGAGTCCTAATTCGTAGTTTGTATGGGTTTATGTTTTTTAGGGGTTTTGTTGTACCCCAAAATTTTCCCTCTCTTTTCTCAAGTATTTCCAAAAGCTCAAGCTTGCACAAGTATAAAGCAGACAAAAAGGGAAACCAGATAAAAATTATTTTTGAAGAAAAGCAAGCTTCATTCGACTCATTCTAGCTTCGATTGGACATCCAGGCTTCCTTCGAGCAAGCTTGATTCATCCTTCAATTGGGCATCTAAGCTTCCTTCGTGCAAGTTTGATTCATCCTTCGATTGGGCGTATAGGCTTTCCTTCGATTCAGAAGACAAAGGTCTCCTGTTGGTGTCCTTCTACTCAAAATATTAGTGGCCCCATACCAGCTTCCTTCGATTCAGAAGGCAAGGACCTTCTGAAAGCTCCCTTCGAGTCAGAAGTAAGTGGCTTAATGTTGGTCCCTTCGATTCAGAGGGAAATGACCTTCTGAAATTATCCTTTAATTCATAAGGCAATGGCATTCTGCAGCTTTCCTTCGACTCAGAAGCCATTCGCCCATTGCATGATTCCTTCGATTCACAAAAGCCAGGACTTCCTTCAGGCCAGTATGCACAAGGCAAAAGCTTCCCCATGGCTAGCATTCACAAGGCAATAGCGCCCACAAAGAATTGGCTATTTTCATAATAGTTTTGAATGGACAATATCTCCCTTTGAAATAGCTTGCTTAGATTCCACCTTTGAAAATATTCAACACACGATTTCTACACTATGACACACAATTGTTGTTCCATTCGAAGGACATGTTTGGTGGCCCATCCAAAGAACATGAATTTGTTGCATTCGAAGGAACATGCAAAGGATCCTTTTGAAGAATACAACTAATGTTTTGTCTCTTGATGAGTCTAGTCAAAGGCTTGCTGACCAAAGTCCAATGTGCTGCAAGTCCAAGCCTGCTATACTGGCCACAATGCTCCAAAACTGCTACACAACAGTCCTGCAATACTTCCCCTATTCTTGCACCAAAATGGCATACAAATACTGCACCTCGAAGACTACAAGAACAATATACCCAATTTGTTCAAATTATTTTGTTTTCCCTCCTAAACCTCAGCCAACTTCATCTATAAATAAGATGTCTCACAACACATGTTAGGGGGCTGGACAACACATCCAGAGGATTTTGATAGCTGGAGAAACTTTGATTGTGTGAAAATCATCAAACACTTAACACATTCTCAAACCTAAAATCAAAAGACCATAACTTTGTTTCTGTCCATTTTGAATCCAACACTAGAAACACAACACCTGTTTCTTTTCCCTTTCGAATCCAGGAGCAACCCCAAGCTTTGTTCTTTCCTTTGAATTCAGTCAAAGAAACACCACACTTGTTTCTTTCCTTAGAATCCAGGAGCATCCAGTCCAATCACTCAAGGTCCAGAAGCACCAACTTTAAAAGCAAGGTAAGTCCCCTGACCTTAACTCTTTCGTTTCAAGCATGTACATCACATTTGTTTACTTTTCGTTTCTGCCCTTTTCGTTTATTTTTTCTTGTCCAAATGTATGGTAGAACAAACCTGTATAGACCCCAAATAAAAGAAGGAGTTTTGTACGAAATGAAGCCTTAGGCTTCGCCCCTGGCTATTTCACACTCCCAAATAAAATACAAAGAGGGCGTGAAAGGAGGATGCGCTCTCATGCTGCTTTGTAGGACCATATTGCTTCACAGTCCAAACGAAGGAGCAAGAAGGGAGAAATGAAAGGGGTCCACACTGACTTCCAGGCCCAATCGAAAGAAGTAGCTAGAAGGATGAATCGAATGCTGCCTCACACACTGACTGTTAGGCCCAAATCGAAAGAAGCCTAGAAAATCAGAATCGAAGGGTGCATTATGCCTGGATCAAAAAACTCATGTTCCCTTCTTTTATTTTGTTTTGTCTTTATATTTTCTTACTATTAAATATGGTTGTAATAGTGTAGGATATTTATTTTCTGCATTTTTATTGCTTTACACAAATGTTAGTAATTGGGATGTATGGCAAGATAAAACCAACAAGTAGACCATACTAATCAAAGACAGAAAATGCATGCAATCAAACACATAATTCACACACATGCACCTATAGGGTAATCTCACTTGTTGCCTCGAAAAATAGTCATGTCCCTCGAGTATGGGCGTTTTAGCAAAGACCCTTGATAAAAGATCGCAGTCCCTCGATGTTCCTCAATGTTGACTTTGTTAAACAATCTAGTCCCTAACAAAATTGCTAAAACGTCTCATAGGTTGCCTTCTATGACTATACAAACAACCCACGCCCGTCCCTTCACACCCAACGATGAGGCTTCTTACCAAATCAATGGTAAGATAGCAACATCTAAAGGAGGAGGAAAAGAACGTTAGACATTTTGAGTTGGTAGGATGCTTGTAGTTGCTTGCTTGTTCACAACTAAAAAACATTTTCATACCAACACTTTCAATTGAAACCATTTCAAAGCTCTTTGTACGCATTCTTATAGAGACGAGAATTATTACAAAGGCACTTTTCAAAATCCCTTTCAAAAACATCTTCCACAAACACCTCTTCGAACTATTTTCATAACCAACACTTTGTATGCATTCTTATAGAGACGAGAATCATTACAAAGTTGTTTTTCAGAATATTTTCAAACCCACATCACAAAGCACATTTTCAAACAAAGCAAGTGATCTAGAAAGCAACTAAGAGCCCATAGATAACTACGGATGAAAAGGGTGCTAATACCTTCCCTTTTCATAACCTACCCCCCGAACTCAAGAAATCATATCTTAAGGTCTTTCCTATTCTTTTCAACCTTTCCTATTTGGATAAAAGAAAAGTCGGTGGAAACTCTTGCTATCCGCAACAATTGCGATCAAGCGCAAACAACCAAGTCAGTTCTCCCACTGTATTATAGAACTGGCGACTCTGCTGGGGACTTGACTTAAAAAGTGGGGTTACCTTAGGGCTAGATCACCTTTACTTGCTTTCTTTGTTTGACTTGCATGATTTAAATTATGGTTCCTTGTTTGGGCTTTGTTTTTTATCCTCCACCTGGATCTGGGGCACCTTTTAGGTAAGTAGCAATAGATTATGGAAATTTTACGGCGTAGACTGATATGGTTGAAACAATGGCTATGTTAGTGTGACGCATTTGTTGGTATTGGTATCCTTTGTGTTGAATCGACGAGAATACAGGGCCGTTGAGCGGTGTCATAAAGCACTAACTGGCCTTAGAACCTTAATTGAACAACTTGGCCATTAGGAAGTAGTGAGATAGCCGGTTTCGGCGGAAAGCTGAAAATTGGTTGATACTCGATACTACACTCATTGAGATCGGACATTTGGGATATCTCGGCCATAAGAAAAGATTGATTATGTTGAGACAATGCCTAAAAGAAAGGTTAGTAATATTGATATCCCCTAGAACCCGGTTACTATCTAGGACAAGTTAAGCCAACTAAATTTCAAGAGGGTACTTACCTACAAGCCTCATTGCAAGCCTAAACCTAAGGACTTGTCTGCTTTGTGTGTATATGGTTTGTTTGCTTTTTTCACATGTACATAATATCATAAGCATCATAACATCATAAGTATTCTCACTAACCATTTCAAGGATTTAGGAATTTATCTTTGCTTTATTTTGTAGGCCATGAATCCCATTCGAAGGAATACCATCCGAGTCAGCTTCGTGAAAGCACATCCTCAACTCCAAGAATTAACATCAAGGGTGTCTGGAGATTCTCCCTTCACCAAGAAATATGGTCAATTTCTCAGCTTGGTTATCTCAAATTTCTAAGAAGAAATAATGTGTGTACTCTTCCAATTATTTGATCCGATGCATCATTGATTCACCTTTCCTAACTATCAGTTGGTTCCTACATTAGAAGAGTTCTTTCAACTGTTAGGAGTGCCCGTGCTTGATCAAATACCGTTCACCGGTTTAGAGGAGACTCCAAAACCTAAAGTCATTGTCGAAGCCTTGCATTTGAAGAGAGCCGACATTATAGAAAATTGGGAGACAATAAGTGGAGTTAAAGGTTTACTAGCCAAGTTTCTGTTGGATAAGGCTCATTCATTCTGGGAGGATATGGATTTTAAGGATTTTGAAGATGTATTGGCCCTCCTAATCTATGGTTTGGTTCTATTTTCCAATCCAGACCAATTCATAGATGTGAATGCCATCAAGGTCTTCCTCTCTCGTAATCCTATACCTACTTTGCTTGGATACATTTTACATTGTTTCCACACTCACACTATGAAGAAAATAGGTACTCTTTTGTGTTGCATTCCCTTAATCTCTAGGTGGTTTACTTCACACCTACCTCGATCAACAATGAAGAACGAGCAAGGCTTGACATGGTCTCAAAGGATGATGTTTCTCACACACTCTGACATTTATTGGTGTTCTCGATCCTTGGAGGACACTACCATCATTGACCGTTATGGGGAATTCCCTAATTTCACACTCTTAGGCATTATGGGAGGTATCACCTATAAGCATTATCTTTCATTACGACAATTTGGGTATGCACGAAGAGATGGTCCTTACGATGCACTCATCCAAGGTTTGGTATTCGACTATGAGGGTGACAACCAAGGCTACCGTCAAAGGTTCATACGAGCTCAGAGAATTATAAACAAAAGTGGATAGAAAGACATTGGGGTGTAAGAACTCCATTCCTTTGGAGCCTTATCTTAAGTGGATACGAGCTCGTGCTCAAAGACTCGGTATGCCATATCCTGCCATTTTTCCTATCATCATGGAGCCAATTGTTTAAGGAGATGTTACGTATGCTACCCTTCATCCTACCATTCCTACTTCTCTTGAAGATTTGCTAAGAACTTGGATCCAGCCGAAGGAAGAACGAGACACCTTCGAAGCCCAGTTCTACGCAAGTGAAAAGAAGGTTTTGGAGCTTACGAGACAGCTTCATGAAGAGCGAAATTTGAATGCCTACATTGCGCCAAAGAGGATGCATTCAAACTTTTTGTCTTAGGAGTTTATTTTGCTTTGTTTCCTCCATTGTAAGCCCCAAGTGGCATGTTTGTAATCAATTTGAACTCATTAATGAAATTGATGTTTGTTCCTTTTGTCTAAAACAAATTTAAATCTTCTAAGTCCTTGAAAACATTGCATCCACATACCATGCATCATGTCATAACAGGCTTTCCCCACACAGGTCTCTCATCTGCTTACTATTTATTTCAGTAGAGATGGCTCTAGAACAGACTATCAAGGACATTCAGACTCAAAATTCTCAACTTCAAGAAATGTTATTCAACCTATCCAAGGGGAAAGAAGAAGTGAAAGCACTCATCACTAGGTGCATTACCATGAAGAATCCTAAGGACAACAAGGATGACCAGTTGGAACAGCTACAAACTGAGATAGCAACAATGAAGATCTAGATGACGGGATAGATGGTGGGCCATATGGCTCTTATCTAAAACTTGGTTCAGGGACAAGAAGAGCTAAGGGCCCTCGTCAACAAACTTCATCAAGACGGATGCAACCATATGAAACAAATAGTCGAGATTGGGGATCAGGTCATTATTCAACCTCTCATGAAACAAGAAGCCGGTTAGATGGAGAGTAGACCTTTCCAGATTGCAGCCATATCGCGAGCCCAACAACAACATCGCCAACAACAACAGGGGAATCAATGTAAGGAGGTTGCACCTAAGAGACAATTCACCAGGATCAGCATGTCGCTGGCTCAGGCGCTACAACACATGTTGAAGGCAGAGCTAATTACGTTAAAGGCTCCTCCACGGAATCCTAATATTGTTGCTCCTAGTTACCATCCCAATGAGAGGTGTGCATACCATTATGATAGTCTTGGGCATGATACAAATGGTTGTTGGGCTCTGAAGAGCAAAATTCAAGACCTAATCGACGAAGGAGTGTTGGAGTTTACACAAGACGATCAACTGGAACTCTTCTATCACCCCTTAAGGGCATCCATCTGAAGTGACCAATTTAGGCGGAGAAACTTTTGTTTATTCGAATTTTCAATTGTAATTTCTTTTGCTTGTTCAAACACTTATCTATTAATGTCAAACTTTGTTTCATTAATGCATTGCATATGTTTGTCTTGAATTAATCCATTCATTTTCACTCTATGATTTTTACTCCTTTTATAATATTCAACTCTTGTTTTAAAAGTTGCAACCCTTTAGAGGCACGATGACAAAAACAATGCCATAATCTCATATAGTATGCTTTTGGACAGACCTTGCTGACGATATACAGGCGTTTCTTCCAATCCCTAAACACTAGAGTTATAAGGAAGATAGTCCCTAGTCAACCCCTTCGAGCCAAAGAAGTAGGATTTTCCACAAATTGAAACCTTTAATCAAAACCTGGGGCAGGGTAGCCTCTCGGTTAATTCAAATGCGTGTTTAGTCACAAACTTTCACTTTGTACACAATGAATGACACCAAAAACATCCTTCTGAATCTGAAGACGGTGATGGTTCCCTATTAAATATGCAGTCATTACCCCTCAAAAGAAAAGCCCACTAAGTCAAAATCTACGAAGGACACTTAAGAAAACTGGGGGCATCCCGCTGACTGTAATCTCAAAACGAGAACAGTCAGGAAAAAATCAGGGATAATAAATCAAAAAAGAGGACACTACAGATCCTCGACCAACATGAAAAATGTTTCAAAAATGAATGCCTTCACAAATAAACTTCCAGTATTCGAACCATCACCAAAATACCATTCCAGATTCAGTTGGAATCCAAACGCGCAATTAACTGAGTATAGGACTGGAGAACATCATGAAAAACGAGCGGATACAAATACACTTTGAGCCTTATAATTTATTTCTTAAAATCGTGAACCAAGTCATGATACAACCCCTTAAAAGTCCTAATTGAAGCATGGGTTAGTTCAAAAGCATACTGTTACAAAAGGTATCCTGACTCCTGTAAGGTTTACTGTAAATCCTGAGTTGAATTCATTCTTCTATTTGCTAAAAATATGTTTTCAAAACTTCAAGACAAACATAAACTTTGCATTACTTTGAATACCATTGTTTTCATATGGAAATTTGTTTGACAACACAGAAATTCACATGACGAACATCCAATGAACAAAAATTCTCTCAAGAAACAGAATCGCTTCAAATGGGAAGACACTTCCAATGACAAATCTCCTATAAGCAAGGGGGCATGACATGTCACTGTCCAGCTCATCTGTAGCAGTCAAGTCGAGATTCCAAGAAATCTCTCAAGAAGTGCTAAATAACCAGGGGAAGGTCTGTATCTGAATCACTGGGGGCATTGAACATGAATTCCAGCAAAGGGTTACGTACAACCAAGCAAACATTTTCTGGAAGTACTACAACACTTACTACTAGGGGCAGTGACAAATTCCCACAATGTCCTTTTCATAGGGTGATCCCCAGTCAAGTCCCCACAGAGTTATCTCTATAAGGTTATCCCTATAGAATAATCTTCACGAGTGAGGGTACCAACCCCTCAAGGCCAAATTCATGGATATCCCCATAAAATTGGATTCATGCAATCCCCAGCCAGAGCTTTAACCTCCGGAAAACCACAACCCCTCTTCCCCAGTAGGCTTTTCTATAAACCCCAGTGATTTGCTGCAAAACCTGGAAGACAACCAGATAATAGTTAACTTCTTTGTCCCTAGCATGTTGTTAATTTCCTTTCTCTTCCATCAAGAGATAACTCCTCAGTAGATCAACGAACAACTAAGACTCCTGAACTCCTTTCCCCAAGCAGAAATCAACACTCTCCACAGAATTTTCTCCTCAAGCAAAGCCAACATCCCCCAACATATTTCTCCTCAAACAACAAAACAGGAATCCCCAGCGGAAAAATTCTAAAACACGGTCTGAAGGTGTGCATACTCTTCATCCCCAACGGCAGTCCGGGATTCAACTTCCTAAAGCTCCCCAACATTTGTCAAGGATTTATTTTCCAAGACAAAGATACACTCCAACAACATTTCACATTTCATGCATCATATTACATACATGATAAATTCATATAACATAATCTAATTTATTTTGAGAACATCATCAAGCCATGCATACATCTGCGTGCAACTAACCCTCTTCCTTGCAGGGAAAAGTCAATCAACAAAAGTCCTTTTTGGCGAATACCACAACCATTTTCAAAAGGTCAAAGATTAATTCCCGAAACAAGATAGGATAACTATCTTAATGACCAACAAAAGAAAGTTCTAGATTAATACCTAAAACAAAATCCAGGACTTCCTTCAGGTCAGTATGCACAAGGAAAAAGCTTCCCCATGGCTATCATTCACAAGGCAATAGCGACCATAAAGCATTGGCTATTTTCATACTAGTTTTCGAATGGACAATATCTCCCATTGAAATAGCTTGCTTCTATTCCACCTTTGAAAATCTTCAACACACGATTTCTACACTATGACACACAATTGTTGTTCCATTCGAAGGACATGTTTGGTGGCCCATCCAAAAACATGAATTTGTTGCATTCGAAGGAACATGCAAAAGATCCATTTGAAGAATACAACTAATGTTTGGTCTCTTGATGAGTCTAGTCGAAGGCTTGCTGACCAAATTCTAATGTGCTGCAAGTCCAAGCCTGCTATACTGGCCACAACGCTCCAAAACTGCTGCACAGCAGTCCTACAATACTTCCCCTATTCTTGCACCAAAATGGCATACAAATACTGCACCTCAAAGACTACAAGAACAATATACCCTATTTGTTTAAATTATTTTGTTTTCCCTCCTAAACCTTAGCCAACTTCATATATAAATAATATGTCCCACAACACATCTTAGGGGGATGGACAACACATCAAGAGGATTTTGATACCTGGAGAAACTTTGATTGTGTGAAAATCATCAAACACTTAACACATTCTCAAACCCAAAATCAAAAGACCATACCTTTGTTTCTGTCCCTTTCGAATCTAACACTAGAAGCACAACACCTGTTTCTTTTCCCTTTCGAATCCAGGAGAAACCCCACGCTTTGTTCTTTCCTTCGAATCTAGTCAAAGAAACACCACACTTGTTTCTTTCTTTCGAATCCAGGAGCATACAATCCAATCACTCATGGTCCAGAAGCACCAACTTCAAAAGCAAGGTAAGTCCCCTGACCTTAACTCTTTCATTTCAAGCATGTACATTGTGATACGGTGGCCAGAACCGGAACTGTTTTGAAATACTGGTTTGCGTTTGTGTTTGCAAAATGTCGCGGTAAGCAAGAGTCGCCACCGACTTTTATTTTATCCAACTAGGAAAGGAAAAAAGCACAGAAAAATTCCTTTTTCAAGATTTTGAGTACGGGGGGTAGATTATAGAAAGGGAAGGTATTAGCACCCTTTCTATCCGTGGTTTTCCACGGGCTCTTAGGTACTTGCTCATCATTTTCAAAATTGCTTGTGTGTGTTTGATTTAATTTTTTTTTGTTTGACTTCGATTTAACCCTTGCTTCTGTCTTCAAGAGTGTTACGAAGTTGTTTTGAAAACTTTGTTTGAAAGGAGTGTTTGGTGTAAAAATGTTTGTTTTGTTTGAGCAAGTAC
Organism: Vicia faba; assembly: GCA_948472305.1. Lineage (NCBI taxonomy): Eukaryota > Viridiplantae > Streptophyta > Magnoliopsida > Fabales > Fabaceae > Vicia > Vicia faba. Next base: position 893,554,668 of record OX451737.1, read on the forward strand.
TTAAGAACTAATCTACCTACTCGAAAAAGAGAATGTTTCTATTATTGTTTCCTTTAGACAGTGCTATCCCACTATTAGTGAGTAGGTAGAAACGTCATTGGAGTTTAAAGGTTCAATTCGAAAGGGACGTACGATCACTAAAGCAATGTTAGGACGTCTTAGTAATAACCCTAACGTCTTAAGATCAATATTCGAGGCAACAATTCTAAGGCAACCTTTCTGAACGGGACTTTGATCTTTGTTTAGACAAGAGAGCAATCACTAAAATACCCTATATTTAATGATCGTTTACCGAAGGCAACCGAAGTTAGAGTATACCCTAGGAGTGCACATGTACGAGTGATTCAATTTCAAATTTATTATCTTTGCACATTTAGGGTTTGCTAACTGTTTTAAAGTTAATCATACATTCTTGTCATGCAACCATAACATCATACATCTAACAATTTAATATTTTGCGGAAATTAAAGTGCGGAAAGTAAAGCTACGCTGTTACAAGGCTTCGGGTATTAATTACATAGCCAAAAACAACCCGTAAAAAAACGATAAATGAAAGGAGAAGTCCTAATTAATCTATTACAACTTGTGAGAAATTACATCAATATGGCAAAAAATAAATAAACGCGCGCACGAGAGAGAACTAGGGTTTTGACCCCGTCTAACCTATTTGAAAGAAAAATTATTTTTGTTGTTTTTGATTATTTTTAAGAAAAAGAATAAGGTTTTTAAATTAAAATACAAAATTAATTAGTAATTAAATTAATTTAAAGAAAATAATTTACATGGCCTATTTTTATATTTTCGTTATTTTTAATAAAAAAAAGAAAAAAAGAAAATAGAATTCAAGTTAGACAAAACCCTAATTTCTAACTTGTTTTAATTTATTTACAAAATAATTACAATTACCCTAAAATTAAATAAAATAATTAATATTTTGTATAAAAAATAAATATCCTAAATCTAATTGGGTGAAAAATATTATTTTTATGATTTTTTGATAAAAAGAATTATTAATTTGTGTTAGTAAAAATAAATAAATAAGTTAATAAAGAAAAATATAAAAAAAGAAAAGGAAGAATTGGGCCTGAGAAGTCAGCAAAATGGGGAGTGTGAAAAGCAAGCCCTGGGCCCAAAAGGAAGTGATCCATGTTGACTCCCATGCTCCCATGCTATGCATTGACTGGGTTGTATGATGGTCACCACATGATAGCCTTTAGATCTGGCCTCTTGGACACTTGGCTGATTGGATAATGATGGACCATGGTGGTCATCCCACCTATGCACGCGCCTGATTATGGAAAGAAAAAATATGTGAAATAATGGGGGGACTTGGGATTCGAACCCAGGCCCCAAAGCATTTTCCACCTGCACCAATGCCAGCTGAGCAACACACGCTTGTTGTATACAAAGGGATAAATAAATAATATAAAAGAAAAATAACTAAGTTAAATTCCTGCGCGCGAATTTTCGAACAGACGAATGGGAATGTGCCACGCCAGTCATCTTCCTCCTCGCTCCATTGGTAAAAGTCACAGACTTTTACCCACGAACAAATGTCCGTAGCTACATACCTGGTGTGATCGGTGGAAATAGAACTGACTGTTTTTTAGCTGGTTCGCGAAATGTCGCGGTAAGCAAGAGTCGCCACCGTCTTTTATGTTCTCCAACATGGAAAGGACAAAAGCACAGCAAAATTCCTTCTTTGAGAATGTTTCTCGGTTCGGGAGGTAGATTTATAGAAAGGGAAGGTGTTAGCCCCCTTTCTATCTGTGGTTATCCACGGGCTCTTAGGTACTTGCTCTTATGTTTTCAAAAGTTGTTTGCTTTTCAAGTGTGTGTGGGTTTTGAAAAAGTTTCGTTTGAAAAATTTCTGAGTAACTCTTGTATCTGTCCTCAAGAGTGTATGAAAAATTTGTTTGAAAACCTTTAGAAAGTGTGGGTGCGAAAAGTTGTTTTGTTTGTTTTTGAAAAGAGCAAGTACTTAAGAGAAATCTACCTACTCTAAGGAATTAAGCTGTGTAAGAGTCCTTTAGATAGTGCTATCCCACCATTGAGAGGTAGGTAACACCATCGTTGGAGGTGTTCGGGTTAATTCGATTATCGGGACAATGTGGTCACCGAAGCAATAGTAGGACACCTTAGTGGTAACCCTAATGTCCTAGATCCTTTTATCCGAGGCAACCGTTTCGAGGCAACTGGATCTTTAGACAAAGGGCGACCTCTAAGACACCCTATACTTGATGACCACGTTCGAGGCAACCAGTGAGGCGTACCCTAAGAGTGGTATGTGCATGCGTGTTGTTTCATGTTAATGTTATCTTGTACATGTTATTTGTGAGCTACGGATTGATTTTATTTACATACATTCTTTCATGCATTTAACAGTTAGGGGTGCGGAAAGTAAATTGCAGAAATGTAAATTCTAACTATTACAAGGCGCGGGTCTATACATCGCCAAAAAAACAAAGACCCGTTTTGTAAAATAAAGTGCGAGAAAAAGTAAATAAAGCGGTAAACCTAATTACTATTACATATCCGAAAACAGTTACATAAATAATCAAAATAAATAAATGCGCGCGAATAAAAAGTTGATCGGGAACGTCTTAAGGGTTTTGACCCTTTTAAGAAAAGAAATGAATTTTTTGTCCTTTTTTGTGATTAAATGAAATTAAAATTAATAACTAATCTAATTAATTAATTAATAAAAAAAAATAAAAGTTTTTTTTTTGTATTTTTATGTTTTTCATGAAGATAAAATAAAAGGAAATAAAATTAAAAGTTAATAAAAACCTAATTCTAAATTTATTTTAGTTATTAAAAAAAAGTTAAAGTTAGCTAATTAAAACTAATTCAATTTATTAGTATTTATTTACAAAATAATTTCATAAATGAAATTAATAAAGTATTTACATTTTTTTGTTTTTTGGTTTTGTTGTGAAAAAAATATTAATTGGTTAATTTTGGTGATAATAATAATAATTAAAAAAAGTTAACTAAATTAAAAAAAAAATATAAAAAGAAAAAGAAAAAGAATAAACCAAGGGAGGGGGTCTGGGCCCAATATGGAGGTGAAAATTGGAATCTGAGGCCCATTAACACAAAGCCATGTTTGACTTTTGGAGATTGTCCATGGTGTAGGTTGACCAGGAGTATGGTGCTCGTCCAATCCAGGCCTTTGGATATGCTTCTGAGGGACACTTGGCAAGCTGAGATGTGAGGTTTATGGTGCTCATCATGGTGACCAATTTTTCCTGCACTGAAAACGCCTAAAAAACAAGCAAGCAAAACCTAGAATCGTGTATCACAGTATAAGGCCTAACAATGAAATTGGCTATTGTCATTAGATCAGAAATGAAACAAGAAACATAACTATGCTAATATTTTTGAAGAAAAATGCAAGAATAAAGAGTTCATGTTTCATGTACAGGGGTGACTTTGGAAGAACTTACAGCGCAGTATGATGGACCTTAGGACATGGCAAGGATTGCTTTAGCTTCAGGGTATGGCAAAGAAGAGAGTCACGTCCTCCTTTTGATCTGAAAATGCTCGTAACTGTGTTTTAGAAGTCTCACTTTTTGGACAATTTTTGGTTTTGCTCTTGGCCGTTGCTGCACACACTAGGTTGTGAATGAGGCTTGCAAGGCTTGCATATATAGTAATGAGTGAGAATAAGTCACATTTAGGAGCCTTTAACCATTGCAATTAAGCTTTGGATTTTGTCTTAACCACCATTAAAAGCCTTTCAAAGCTTATTCAAAATTTGAATTTTCATGCCTAAATGAGCTTAGCACGAAATTGGTAGGTTGCAAATGCTTCATGAAGGCTATTCAAACCATAAGATACCGTTTAATTAATTTTTTTTTAGATTTACTTGAATTATTATGGATTAAAATGAATTAAATCCATAAAAATTAAATAAAAATAGAAAAATAATTATTTGGTCTTGAAATTGATCATGGGACACGTGGGTGGCATGACAAGGCTGAATCAAGTGGAAAAAAGTGGGGCCTTTTGTCAAAAATTGAAGTTTCAAGGATAGTTGACTTTTGCCATTTCACAAAAATTTCCCAACTTCTCCAATGCATATCTTGCTCAATTTTGATCATATGAACATGTTCTTAGACATTTTGGAAAGGTCTTTAAGTCCTCTAACCAATGCCTTTGGTCCCATGTCATTTTGAGTTAACAATCTCAAGTTATGGTCTTTGACTTAAAATGCCTTTTTGTTGACTTTTGAAAATGACCTATAATGTTGAAATTGATAACTTTTTGTGAGAGCATTTATTGGACTTGGAATGTGAAGATGAGTTGTAGGAAATGTCATCCCCTTCAAAATGAGCATTGGATGAGATTTTTCTGATGAACCATGAAAAAGTTATGCCTTGGTCAAGTTACAGTTGACTTTTCAACTGTCCAAAAATGGAAACTTTTGCATCTTGATGATTTTTGAGCCATTCTTGTGGAATCATGATCAAGATTTGATCTAATGATGATTGTGGCTTCAAAATAAGATGTTGACCAAATTTTTTGACTTTTGACTGCCAAATGACCATTTTACCCCTACAGTTGATTGTGAAGCAATTAGGGTTTTTGACTGTGCAACTTGACCTTGTGAGCCTTGAAACTTGACTTGTAGGTGCTTGACAATGTATATGAGCATATGGGACTTGATGAGCCCTTTAAAACCTCAACTTCCTTGCAAGAACCAAAACCCTAATTTGACTGGCTTAGGAGGGTGTTTGAATTGTGCAACCCTTGAGTAGACTTGAGCAAATTGAGATGATGCTTGTCAAAACTTTGAAGAATATGGGAGGGCAAATTTTGGGGTACAACAGTTGCCCCTGTTCAATCTTCTTAGACCTGAGGATGTAGATTGGATAGCGTGCCTTTCGTGATCCGAAGGTGGAAGATGATTGAACACTAGAGTACCCAGAAATTTGCACTCACATAGTGAGGTATCAGCAATGTGATGGCGGGAATGGGCTTACAGATGCCATTTGGAGAGATGGTGGATAGGGGGATGGGCTTATAGATGCCATCTGGAAGTGTGAAAAAACCTTGTCGGGAATGGGATTATAGATGCCATTTGGGGACTGTTGATAGGTGGATGGGCTTATAGATGCCATCTGAAGGTGGTCTGTTGAATTGTAATTTTTGTAAGTTGAAAGAGGGAACCTGTGTAGGGTTTCCTGATGATGAGCTCGTGTAAAACTGCATCTTGGAAAGAAAGACACCTGTGTAGGGTTGACTGATGATGAGCTCGTGTAAAACTGCATCTTTGAAGGAAGGAAATCTGCGTAGGGTTTACTGATAATGAGTCCGTATAAGACTGCATCTGAAATGGAGAAGGAACCTGTGTAGGGTTATTTTGATGACGAGTGCGTGTAAAACCGCATCTAGAGCTGAGAAGGAAACCTGTGTAGGGTTTCAGATGACGAGTCTGTGTAAAACTACGTCTGGAGTTTGAGAAGGGAACCTGTGTGGGGTTACTTTGATGATGAGCCCGTGTAAAACTGCATCCTGGAAGAAGTAAAACCTGGGTAGGGTTTCTGATGACGAGTCCGTGTGAAACTGCATCTGAAAAGAGAAAGGGAACCAGTGTAGGGTCGCCTCATGATGAGTCAGTGTAAAACTGCATCCTGGAAGAAATAAAACCTGTGTAGGGTTTCTGATGACGAGTCCGTGTAAAACTGCATCTTTGGAAAGAGAGAACCTGTGTAGGGTTTCTCTGACGACGAGCCCGTGTAAAACTACGTCTGGAGAGAGAGAACCTGTGTAGGGTTTCTTCGGGATAAGTTCGTGTAAAACTTCTGGAGGAACCGGGGTAAGGTTACTTCGGGATAAGTCCGTGTAAGACTTCTGGAGGAACCGGGGTAAGGTTACTGCAGGATAAGTTCGTGTAAAACTTTTGGATGAACCGGGGTAAGGTCATCTTGAGATAAGTCCGTGTAAGACTTCTGGAGGAACCGGGGTAAGGTTACTGCAGGATAAGTTCGTGTAAAATTTTTGGATGAACCGGGGTAAGGTCATCTTGAGATAAGTCCGTGTAAGACTTCTGGAGGAACCGGGGTAAGGTTACTGCAGGATAAGTTCGTGTAAAATTTCTGGATGAACCGGGGTAAGGTCATCTTGAGATAAGTCCATGTAAAACTTCTGGATGAACCGGCGTAAGGTCATCTTGAGATAAGTCCGTGTAAAACTTCTGGATGAACCGGGGTAAGGTCATCTTGAGATAAGTCCGTGTAAGACTTCTGGAGGAACCGGGGTAAGGTTACTGCAGGATAAGTTCGTGTAAAACTTCTGGAGGAACCGGGGTAAGGTTACTGCAGGATATGTTCGTGTAAAACTTCTTGATGAACCGGGGTAAGGTCATCTTGAGATAAGTCCGTGTGATCGGTGGATCTGGAACTGACAGTTTAACGCTGGTTCGCGAAATGTCGCGGAAGCAAGAGTCGCCACCGTCTTTTATTTTCTCCAAATGGAAAGGACAAAAGCACAGAAAAATTCCTTATAGAGATTGCTCTCGGTTCGGGAGGTAGATTATAGAAAGGGAAGGTGTTAGCACCCTTTCTATCCATGGTTATCCATGGGCTCTTAGATACTTGCTCACTTGTGTTTTCAAAATGGTTTGTTTGCTTTTCAATGTGGGTTTTAAAAAAGTTTCTTTGAAAATTCCAGTTCGACTCTTGTATCGGTCCTCAAGAGTGTTTGAAAAATTGCTTTCGAAAGCTTTTTGAAAAGGTGTCGGTGTGAAAAGTATTTTTGATTTGTCTTTGAAATTAGAGCAAGTATCTACGAGAACCTACCTACCCTAAGGAATTCGTCTGTGTAAATGTCCTTAAAGTAGTGCCATCCCACCATTGAGAGGTAGGTAGCACCACCGTTGGAGGTGTTCGGGTCAATTCGAGGTTCAGGACATGGTGATCACCAGAGCAATGGGAAGACACCTTAGAAGCTACCCTCATGCCAGGTTCCCGGATCATGAGGACTTACTAAGACATCCTCTACTCGACGATCACCTTTCGAGGCAAGGCAACAGTGAGGCGTACCCTAGGGGTGGTGTGTGAATTTGTGTGTTATGTTCAAATATTTTTGTCTTTTGTCATGTTTATTGGTGATCTAGCATTTGTTTTTATTTATTTTCATTCATTCTTGCATGCCTTGATTAATAGTTAAAAGTGCGAGAAAAATAAAGTTCTAAGCTATTACAAAAGGCGCGGGTCCACATCGCCAAAATTTCCAGAACCCGATTTGACAGAAAAATAAAAAAAAAAGAAAATAAAGTGCGAGAAATTAATTACACGGCTTTGGGAGAGATACATAAGTAACCAAAAGAAAAAGGAAATAAATATGCGAATTAAGTAAGAATTAAAAACGAGGGCGTTGGACCCTTTTTGCAAAATTAAATTAAATGATGAAATTAATTAATTAAAAAAGGAAAGAAATTGTTTTTGGTATTTTTTGGTATTTAGGAGAATTTAATGCAATTAAACCTAATTCTACAATTTTTATTTTATTATGAAAACATATTAAAGTTTAACCTAAAATTAACCCTAATTATTTTACATGCAATTTAATTACAAAAATAAGTAATAGTAAATATTTAATTATTGTGAAAGAAAATAAAAAGGGATAAAAAATTAATTAAACCCTAATTCTACCAATTTTTAGATTTTTATTGAAAAACGTTAAGATTAAACCCTAAATTAAAACTAAGTGAATTAATGCAATTTTTTACAAAAAATACTAAAATAAAATATTTATTATTTTTTCATCTTTTCTGATTTTTTTGTTTTTGTGTTTTTATGAAAATAATAAATTAATCAAAAGACAATAATTAAAAGAAAATAGAAATAATGCAAAAGAAAGAATAAAAAAAAATGGCAAACCTAGGGGGTCTGCCCCTAATTGTGAGGTGAAGCCCATCAATTTTGAGCCCAGATAAGCCTGGCCTGATTGACTCTCCAGTAGCGTGCCCAAGCGTTGACTATGGTTCACCGTGTTCCTCAGATCGTGGCCCTTGATTGAATCCAGTGGGACACGTGGACGTTTGATTTTGAAGGCATACAGTGGTCCACTATGTTGAATCTGCACATGAACATTACATGAAGAAAAAAATGAAAGGGGGTGAGGACCTGGGGCTCGAACCCAGGTCCTAGAGATTACCAGCGTGTACGCCTGCCAGTGGAGCTGCCTTGCTTATTCGTACCATACGTAAATAACAAACAATATATAATAAAACAAATGTTAATGGAATCTTGGCGCGTAAAATTCAAATAGGCCAATCATTGAGCGCCACGGGGGTCATCTACTTCGTTGCCTTATTTTTTTTCTGAAACACAAACATTGGCAACGGTTTTACAAACGTTCTAAAATATGCCCTTTTGGAAAATAGCGATTAGCTAGTCTTGCATTAGAAATTAGGCGCAACATATGGATTCTTTTCGTCCAGGCACGCTCGTTTTAGTGGTCTAGGTCTCGAGTTTCAATTTTTCTTTGGATGGAAAGCCCCAATTTGCCAAGCCTGAAACCCTAAAATATACCAATGGCAGATTCGCATAGAGGTGATAAAAACACAATTAAGCAATTGGGTTAGCTTCAGAATCTTATAATGAATACAAATCAAGCATCAAAAATTATGAAAAGTGTATGAATCGAGATGCAAGAGCATGAAATTTTTTCTGGACAGGGCATGATCGTTTTACCAATTCTTGATGTTAGGATGAATGATTTGGATTGGAAATCCTTCTTTGAAGCTTCAGGAAGGTGATGACACTAGTCTCTTTGCTTGAATCGTCCTCTAACCTTGTTTTCAGTTTTGAAGTTTTTAGGCCAAAAGTGTGAGTTTGATCTTCAGGTTCTTGCGCAGCTCAGTGGTTTTTAGGATTAGGTTTAGCATATATATGTACCTGTGAATGATTAGGGTTAAAGAAATTGATCCAAAACCTTTGCATTCATGGTTTGTAAGATTTGATTTTTCAAGATCTTTTTCAATATTTTTTCATGCTATTTTGGTACAAATCATGGCCAATTCTCTTCAATTCTTTCCAAATCTAGCTATGCACGAAATATTGAGTATATAATATGCATAAAAAGATTTAAAACCTAGGTTTAGTATTTTTCATGTATTTATTTTAATTTAAATGAATTATTAATAATAAAAATCCAAATAAATAAATAAAAAATGATAAAAACTTCCCTTTGGGCCAAATGGTCGTGCACATGCCTTGGATAATGAATTGTGGAAGAAAAAGAGGCCCATTAGCAATTTTAGGTCATTTGAAGCAATGTTGACTTTTCAAAATATCCAAAAATTTCCCAACTTCCACAAGGCATAACTTGCTCAATTTTTAAGCTTTGCTCATGTTCTTGGACATTTTGGAGAGGTCTTTGAGTCCTCTAACCAATGTCTTTGGTCCCATGTCATTTTGATTTACCAATCTCAAGTTATGGCCTTTGACTTAAAGTCCCTTTTTGTTGACTTTTGAAAATGACCTATAATGTTGAAATTGATAACTTTTTGTGAGAGCATTTCTTGGACTTGAAGTATGAAGAAGAGTTGTAGGAAATGTCCTTCTCTTCAAAATGAGCTTTGGATGGAATTTTTCTGATAATCCATGTGAAAGTTATGCCCTGGTCAATTTACAGTTGACTTTTTCAACTGTCCAAATATGGAAACTTTTGCATCTTGATGATTTTTGAGCCAAGCTTTGAGAATCATGATCAAGCATTGATCAAATGATGTTTGTGGCTTCAAAATGAGATGTTGACCAAAAATTTGGACTTTTGACTGTCAAATGACCATTTTGCCCCTATAGTTGACTGTAGTGCAATTAGGGTTTTGACTGTGCAATTTTGTGCTGAAAGTCTTGAAACTTTGTATGAGGATGCTTGACCATGTTTATAGGCATGTGGGGCTTGATTGGACCTTTGGAAACTTCATTTTCTTGATCAGAACAAAAACCCTAATTTTGACTGTTCAGGAGGCTCTTACACTGTGCAACCCTTGGGGAGATTTTGAAGCTTGACTTGGCAATTTCTTGAAGAATATGGGAGGGCAAATTTTGGGGTACAACAGTTGCCCCTGTTCAATCTTCTTAGACCTGAGGATGCAGATTGGCTGACGTGCCTTTCGTAATCCGAAGGTGGAAGATGATTGAACACTAGAGTGCCCAGAAATTTGCGCTCACATAGTAGTAGTGATGGTGGAATGGGCTTATAGATGCCATTTAGAGATTGATGGATAGGATGATGGGCTTATAGATGCCATCTGGATGTTGATCGCGTAAGAGATTCCTTAGCGAGAACTTGCGTACCTGCAAATGAAAAATGAGTACCTGACATGTTGCAGGAGCTGGTCTTCAGATGCTTTGTGTAGATATGTCCTGACTGGTTACAGGAATCGGATCTGGTAATGTTAGTCTTCAACGGATACACCCTGGCAAGATTCAGGTATCGGATCCTCGAACTCTTCAGACGCACCCTGGCAAGATACAGGAATCGGATCTGGTAATGCTAGTCTTCAACGGATACACCCTGCCAAGATTCAAGTATCAGATCCTCGAACTCTTCAGACACACCCTGGCAAGATACAGGAATCGGATATGGTAATGTTAGTCTTCAACGGATACACCCTGGCAAGATTCAGGTATCGGATCCTCGAACTCCTCAGATGCACCCTGGCAAGATACAGGAATTGGATCTGGTAATGCTAGTCTTCAACGGATACACCCTGGAAAGATTCAGGTATCGGATCCTCGAACTCTTCAGACACACCCTGGCAAGATACAGGAATCGGATCTGGTAATGTTAGTCTTCAACGGATACACCCTGGCAAGATTCAGGTATCGGATCCTCGAACTCTTCAGACACACCCTGACAAGATACAGGAATCGGATCTGGTAATGCTAGTCTTCAACGGATACACCCTGGCAAGATTCAGGCATCGGATCCTCAAACTCTTCAGACACACCCTGGCAAGATACAGGAATCAGATCTGGTATTGCTAGTCTTCAACGGATACACCCTGGCAAGATTCAGGTATCGGATCCTCGAACTCTTCAGACACACCCTGGCAAGATACAGGAATCGGATCTGGTATTGCTAGTCTTCAACGGATACACCCTGGCAAGATTCAGGCATCAGATCCTCGAACTCTTCAGACACACCCTGGCAAGATACAGGAATCGGATCTGGTATTGCTAGTCTTTAACGGATACACCCTGGCAAGATTCAGGTATCGGATCCTCGAACTCTTCAGACACACCCTGGCAAGATACAGGAATCGGATCTGGCATTGCTAGTCTTCAACGGATACACCCTGGCAAGATTCAGGCATCGGATCCTCGAACTCTTCAGACACACCCTGGCAAGATACAGGAATCGGATCTGGTAATGCTAGTCTTCAACGGATACTCCCTGGCAAGATTCAGGTATCGGATCCTCGAACTCTTCAGACACACCCTGGCAAGATACAGGAATCGAATCTGGTAATTGGTCATCAACAAATACACCCTGGCAGGATTCAGGAATCAGATCTTTAGTTGCGACCATTGATGGTAATCATTTTTGTACTTTTGTCCTGAAAAGACAAGCGTTAGTTGTATGTGATGTCATGTGGTATGACGTGCGAGATGCTCTTTGAATACGTGAGATTGTATGTTCATGATGCGTATATGCATGCTATAATGTATGAAGATGTTTATGAATGTATTTTTCGTCTAGGAAAGTAAATCCTTGACGGGTGCCGGGAAGTCATATCCTGGGCTGATGTTGGAGAATAGATTTTGCTTCCGCCGGGGATGATAGTTGCAAGAATACCGGTAGGAGAAGATAACTCCGTTGGGGGATAAACTTGGCGAATGGAATAACTCTGCGGGGAGAAAAGTACTCTGACGATCTTGCTAGGGAGAAATACTCGGTGGGGAGAAAGATACTTTGCTGAGTGTTGATAACAACTTGCTGGGGATACCCTTGTTGTATTGGAAGTGCTAATAGACTTCACTGGGGATAAGAAGACTGCGTTGACGACGATCTTTCCGTGGCTTTTAGCTGAGGATAACCCAGTTATATCCTGGTAAGGGCATAACTCTTTGAATAAAGCCGGACGACGCGTTCGTGCTCTGTGAGGATAAGCTTCCAGAATCTACTGGGGATAAGCTTACTGCTTGGGGAGATGAATTCCAACTTTCCTGGGGAACTAGATTGGACTCTCCTGGGGAAGTTTTGAACTGCGGGGGAAGTGATTCCTTTGAATGTTGGTATGCTGCCGGGGAACAATCTTTAGACCAAGACTGCCGGGGATGCTTGTTAAGAATATGTATATTGCTGCTGGGGAGGTGTTGAGATCTGCTGGAGGATACCCAACTTCCTTAAGGTTGACTGTAACTTTGTTTGGGGAGAGTGCATTGATTTGCTGACTCACTCTCTGGGGAAGTAAGATATGCTGGTTGTGTTCTTTAGCTGAACCTACCTTGGTACCTTGGAGGACAGAACAATTAGATTGCTTAGACAACTCTTTATTGCCCCTGTTTCTAATGTTACCTGTAATTAATCCCTTGTTTCGTATGCAAATATTTATGAGTTAGCAAATTATTGTCAATGCATATATCACAAATTGAACCTTGGACGTTCTTCGCAAAACAAAACAGAAAAAGAAAAACAATTGGCACTTTTAACTGAAAAGTAGGTTTGTATTGATTTTTGAATGGCCTGAAAATAGGCGTTTTGTGTACAAGAGGTTGACGTCCTAGTAAGAGAACACCGCCGAACAAAAGAGTTTATACAAATTTTGTACAAGAGAAAATAAAACAGCTGTGTGAAATATGAATGATCCACTGGGTTTCAACTCTGCTATTGCCATTATATCTCCGAGCGTCTCATCACTTGATGACCTTGGTTGAAGGTGAAGCTGACTGATCGATGCCGTCTGAACTTGATGTAGATACCGGATTCTGGATGCAAAGTGATCCAATGAGACATAGTATTACGCTTTATCCCTAATTTTTGCCTGGACCGCCCTTTCGGGTTTTCAGTCCACCGGGATACCCATTTTTGCCCAAGCCGCCTTTTCAGGTTTTCGACTTGCCGGGTGTACAGTTTTTTTTTCATTTCATCCCTTCATTTTGCCCGAACCCTTTTGGTTCGCCGGGAAGCCCTAATTTTTGCCTAGGCATGTCAGCCTAGCGGGTCTATTTTTTCATGCGTAGTATCTTTTTACTATGTCTGCATTGGCGGGGTGAGGAAGGTCGTCACCATCCATGTTGGTCAATATCATTGCTCCTCCTGAGAACACATGTTTAACCACAAATGGCCCTTCGTACGTAGGGGTCCATTTACCCCTTGGATCACTCTGAGGAAGGATGATTCGTTTGATTACCAGATCCCCAACTTGATATTCCCGTGGTCTGACCTTTTTGTTAAATGCCCTGATCATCCGTTTCTGATACGTCTAACCATGGCAGATAGCAGCAAGTCTCTTTTCATCAATAAGGTTTAATTGATCAAGTCGTGTCTGGATCCAATCATCCTCGTTCAGATTTGCATCCTTCATTATCCGGAGATAGGGTATTTGCACTTCGATCGGTAAGACTGCCTCCATACCATAAACCAAAGAGAAAGGAGTTGCCCCGGTTGACGTCCTAGCTGAGGTACGGTACCCATGTAGAGCGAACGGTAACATCTCGTGCCAATCCTTATAAGTCACTGTCATCTTCTGCACGATTTTCTTGATATTCTTATTTGCTGCTTCTACAGCCCCATTCATCTTCGGTCTATAAGGAGAAGAATTGTGGTGCTGTATTTTGAACTGCTCGCAGAGCTCAGTGATCATCTTATTATTCAGATTGGTACCGTTGTCTGTAATAATTCTCTCTGGGACGCCGTACCGACAGATCAGATTATGCCGAATGAACCGTGCCACAACAGTCTTGGTTACCGTAGAATAGGATGCTGCTTCGACCCACTTTGTAAAATAATCGATCGCTACCAGGATGAAGCGATGCCCATTAGATGTCGTAGGTTTAATCTCACCGATCATGTCTATGCCCCACATTGCAAACGGCCAAGGCGCAGTCAGAACATTCAGGGGAACTGGAGGAACATGCACCTTGTCTGCATATACCTGGCACTTGTGGCATGTCCGAGAATGTTGGTAACAGTCAGCTTCCATTGTGGACCAGTAATACCCTGCCCGAAGGATCTTCTTTGCTGAGGTTTTGATGATAACTCTGTTGGGGATTCCATTGATAAGCTCTGTTGGAAGATTTGATGAACTCCGCTGGGGATAGGAAGAGCTTCGCCGAGGATGATCTTTCCGTGGTAATTAGCTGAGGATAACCCAGTTATAAGCCCTGGTGGGGAATAACCTTCTGAATAGAGCCGAGGAGATGCGTTTGTACTCTGCAGGGGATAAGATTCCAGAATCTACAGGGGATAAGCTTCAAGAATCTACTGGGGAGATTGATTCAACTCTCCTGGGGAGACATTTGAACTGTACTGGGGAATAGCTCCACTGGGGTGTCTGGTATTCTGTCGGGGAATAATCTTATATTAAGACGACCGGGGATGCTTGCTTAGGAATATCTGTATACTCCGCTGGGGAATATTGAGATTTTCTGGGGATACCCAACTTCCTTAAGGCTGACAGTAGATTAACTCTGCTTGGGGAGAGTGTTGTTGACTTGCTGGAGATACTGTGCCTTTTCAGGGCTGATGAGAGACCAACTCTGCTCGGGAGAGAGTATTGCTGAATCTTATCTTACTCTGCGGGGAGTGAAGGTATCTTGGTCACGTTCTTCAGCTGAACCTACCTTGGTACCTTGGCGGACAGAGCAACTAGATCGCTCGGACAACTCATTATTTCCCCTGTTTCTGCGGGAGAAAAAAAGACCTAGGAGGTGCTTGATAACTGTTGATTGATGAACCTTCTTCTGGTAGGCAAGTGACGAGATACCGGAACATAGTCGTACGCTTTGATCCCTAACTTTTTCCTGGACCACCCTTTCGAGTTTTCAGTCCACTGGGATACCCATTTTTCCCCAAGCCGCCTTTTCAGGTTTTCGACTTGCCGGGTGTACGGATCTTTCATTTCCATCCCTTATTTTTGCCCGAACTCTTTTGGTTCGCCGGGAAGCCCTTATTTTTGCCTAGGTGTGTCAACCTAGCGGGTCTTTGATTGCGCGTAGTATTTTTTCGACTATGTCCATGCTCTCAGGATGCAGGGAGTTGTCACTGTCAGTAGTATTGTGTTGTCATACCTCCAGAAGATCTTCGTTTAATCGTCCAATGCCCCAAGTGATCCAGATGGAGATTTGCCCCAAGCTGGTTGGCCTTTTGAGAGATTCTCAGAATCTTGACTTAACTGCCCCAGATGATGGACAATGATCATGCCCTGCCCCTTGGTTGGGAGTGTTTCTTCTATTTGAGATTTTGTTGAGAAGATTTTTGTTCACTAGATATTCGTCGTGCGAATTTCTCTGATGTTCAAACAAATAATCATATGCAAACAATGTTATTTAAAATGCAAAGCTTATGTCTGTTTGGAAGTTTTTTTTTGAAAATGCATTTTTCAGTAAAAACAAGTGAATTTTGTAAACTGTGATGTCAACTCGTTATTTTACCGCAAACCTTAAGGAGTCAGGATACCTTTCGTAACAGTATGCTTTCGAACTAACCCATGCTTCAGCTAGGACTTTTAAGGGTTGTAGCGTGGCCTGGTTCACGGTTTAAGAAACAAAGGATAAAGGCTCAAATTTTATTTGTATCCACCCGCTCTTCGTGATGTTCTTCAAACCTAAACTCAGCTGATCGTGCGTTAGACTTTGTTTGAGTCTTTGTCCTGATGTTCCAATGATGGTTCGGATATTGACAGTTTATTTTGAATAGGCAGTCATTCCTTTTTTGGTTGAGGGTTTGTAGGACCTCTTTCTTTTTTGATTTCGTTATCCCTGTTTTTTGCCTGAACTGTTCCTTTTCGTGATTACAATCAGCGGGATGCCCCAGTTTTGTAAGTCTCCTTCATAGGTTTTGACTTAATGGGCTTTTACTTTGAGAGATAACGACTGTCTGTCTTTATGATTATATGAACCATCACCGTCTTTTCGTCTCGGAAGGACTTCTTTGATGCTATTCGCTGTGCACTTGGATCAACTGAGAGAACTACCCTGCCCCAGGTTATGATTAAGGGTTTTAATTTTCGAAAAGAAAAACTCCTGAAATTCTGGCTGCAGATACTCAATATCACGTTCAATGTTATGACACCGTATCTAACTTTCTATAAGACAATAAATACAAAAACAGTAAAGAACACAGTCAATTGTTTACCCAGTTCAGTGTGCAACAACACCTACTCTGGGGGCTACCAAGCCAGGGAGGAAATCCACTATAAGAGATATTAATTCAGGAATAAACCAACCAGTTTATCTCCTTCACTTAAGACCTACCCAATGAACCTTCAATCTAAGTACAACTTAAACCTGAGTTCCTACTCACTCCCCCTCAATCACAGCAGTGATACTTAAAACAATTGACTAATGATTTAATGAAGACACTATTCAAAACATGCACTTGATTATGCTTCACAGCTTTTTAATCAAGCAACACAAACACTCTTGCTTCACAGCTTTGAGTGATACATAAACCTAACTTGACTTTGCTTCAAAGCTTTAGTCAAGAGACATAAAACACTCTTGCTTCAAAGCTTTGAGTGATACAAAAACCCTTACAATTAAAACCTATTCCAAGTCACTTATCACAATGATACTTGCTTGGATTACAATAGTTAAAACTATACAGCTTCTAAATGATCTTCTGTCAAAAGGGATAAATTCCAAAAAACAGCCCTGTTGAATATATAGCAGCTGCTTCTTTAGTTAGGGTTTCCACAAAAAGCTAGGGTTAATTCCGTTTGACCTTAAGACTTGGTCACAAGACTTTATCAACCAGGTTAGGGTTGAGCTAAGTTAACCCAAAGTCCACGAGAGATTCTGTTCTGGAAAGACTGAGTCATTTTCCTGAAAAATCTCAGAATTAACCAAACTGCATAACTGTTAGATCAGAACAGGATGTCTTAACATTTGTTATGACATCTGAATTCCTGTTTACTGATTTTGGTAAATGTGATTATTTTGCAAAATGCTCAGATACACACTCATAAACAGCAGTACCTGTATGCCACTATTTTTCTACAAAGGTACCTAATAAACCAATACCTAATAAATCAGAATGTTATGACATTAGTCATGACATTCACACACCTAGTTTTACCAAAAATGCATGCCAATAACTAAACAACTACAAACTCCCCCTTTGGCAGATTTTTGGCTAAAGTCCCTAAGCAATCAGAGAATAGATAGCAGCAGAATAAATATGACTGCAGAAAAATAGAGTCTAATAATGTCTACCAAAATATATCTCCCCCTCTTTAGCCACAAATAGGCCAAAGATACATGTTCTTAAAAAGTTATACAGTCATCCCAAACAAAGTAGTAAAAACAACAACTAAAATCTGAACACACTTGCAAACTCCACCAGGAACCAGCATCAACTCAACCAACCTTTAAGCACTGTCATCAGACTCAGAAGGTTCTGGCTTCTTCCTTTTCTTGTGAGCAATATCAGCATTCTTCTCTTTGTCTGATGTCTCAACATCCTTAGAGACATCTGGATTTGTTTCAGCATTTGAACTTTCTTGATTTAAAGGAACAGAAATGCCAGGAACTAAGTGGTTCTCATTCAGAATTCTTGTAACAATTTTAGCTATTGCTTGACGAACATAGGCTGACCCTTCCTTGTTTGCAATTTCAGAGGGAACAGAAGAAGAAGGATGAGAGGGATTACCAGAGGCAGTAGCTTGGGACCTTCCTGCATGCCTTGTTCTCAGCTCTTTGACCTTGGTGGGGTTAGTTTCCACTTCTCTAAGAGGAGCGATCTCCAGGACTTCAAAATCCAGGCAAGATGAGATTGCCCTAGAATCTTGATCAGAGGAAGAGGATGAAATAGTCGTATTGGATGATGATGGTGTTTGAGACATTTTGATAGTCTTAGAAGACCAATAGCAACTGGAGAGAAAATTCTGATTGAGAGACTGGGTTTTGATGCGGAGACGAGAGGGGAAGGAGGAAAAAGAGTGTCTATTCAACTTCTTAAAAAATTTGAGGGAAATGGGAAAATATAAGTTTGACCCAATCAGAACAGACTTAACAAGCATAACTCCTTCAACCCTTGTTTTAAGCAAAATTAATTGCTACAATTCCTCATGTTGGCAAATACCCAACTTACCCCTCAAGTTTTCAAATTGATTTGCATCAAGTGCCTTGGTAAAAATGTCAGCCAGCTGTAGCTCAGTGGCAACATGTTCCAGTTTAATTGTCTTCTCTTCTACAAGGTCTCTGATAAAGTGATGTCATATGTCAATATGTTTGGTCCTACTATGTTGAATGGGATTCTTGGAAATGTTGATTGTACTCAGATTGTCACAGTACAATGTCATAACATCTTGTGTGGCATTATACTCAGTAAGCATCTGTTTCATCCAGATCATTTGAGAACAACTGCTACCAGCTGCAATGTATTCAGCTTCAGCAGTAGAGAGAGACACACAATTCTGTTTCTTGCTGAACCAGGAAACCAGATTATTTCCCAAGAAGAAACATCCTCCAGTGGTGCTTTTTCTATCATCAACACTACCAGCCCAATCAACATCACAATAACCAGTCAGAGTTGGTTCACAGCCATGAGAATATAGCAAACCATAGTTGTAAGTTCCACTCACATACTTCAAAATTCTCTTCACTTGGTTGATATGACTGACTTTAGGATCAGCTTGGTATCTTGCACAAACTCCAACTGCAAAAGCAATGTCAGGTCTGCTGGCTGTTAAGTACAACAAACTTCCTATCATGCTTCTGTACAGACTTTGATCCACCTTAACCCCACTCGAATCGTTGGAAAGCTTTAAATGAGTAGGAGCAGGAGTCCTTTTGTGACTGGCATTCTCCATACCAAACTTCTTTACAATGTTCTTTGCATACTTGCTTTGAGATAAAAAGATTGAGTCCTCCATCTGTGAGACTTGCAGTCCAAGAAAATAAGTCAGTTCTCCCATGAGACTCATTTCGAATTCAGCCTGCATCTGATCAGCAAAATGTTTAACCATAGGTTCTGACACTCCTCCAAACACTATGTCATCAACATATATTTGAGCTAACATCAACTTCCCCCCTTCAGTTTTGACAAAGAGGGTTTTGTCCAAGCCTCCTTTTCTGTATCCTTTGTCTGAGAGAAATTTTGTTAACCTGTCATACCATGCTCTAGGAGCTTGTTTTAGGCCATATAGAGCTTTTCTCAATTTGTAGACATGATCAGGGTGGTTTGGATCCACAAAGCCTTTAGGCTGTTCCATATAAGCTTCCTCATTCAAGTACCCATTTAGAAAGGCACTTTTCACATCCATCTGAAATAACTTGAACTTCAAAAGACAAGCAATTTACAATAGGAGTCTGATTGATTCCAGCCTGGCTACAGGTGCAAAGGTTTCATCAAAATCAACCACTTCAACATGAGTGTATCCTTGAGCAACAAGTCTTGCCTTATTCCTAGTGACAACTCCTTCAGCATCTGATTTGTTCTTGAAAATACATTTTGTGCCAATGATGTTAGTTCCTTCAGGTCTAGGAACTAGTTCCCAAACTTCATGTTGCTTGAATTGGTTCAATTCATCTTGCATTGCTCCAATCCAGTATTCATCAGTTAAAGCTTCCTTGACATTTCTTGGTTCAATTTTAGACAAAAAACAGGAGTTTGAGATGATTTCTCTAGATCTTGTAATGACTCCACTGTTGGGACCTCCTATGATGAGCTCTTTTGGATGATCCTTCTGAATTCTGATGGAAGGGATCTTGCTAGCTTCCTTTGATTCAGATTCTGCTGTGGTGGTGTTGGGTAGATCATTCTGTTGAGTTGAAGTCTCAAAGAATGTCTCAACATTACAAGGGACATCTGTTTCCTCATGATAATCATCAATTATGACATTTGTTGATTCCATCATGGCTTTGGTCCTGGAATTGAATACCCTATAAGCTCTGCTGTTTGAGGAGTATCCTAGAAATATGCCTTCATCACTTTTAGGGTCCAGTTTTCTTCTTTGTTCACGATCTGCCAGAATATAGCATTTGCTACCAAACACATGGAAGTTCTTCACAGTTGGTTTTCTTCCTTTCCAGAGTTCATATATGGTGGATGAGGTTCCCTTTCTCAAGGTGACCCTGTTATGGACATAGCGGGCTGTATTCATAGCTTCAGCCCAAAAATACATAGGAAGTCTTTTGGCATGTATCATTGCTCTGGCAGATTCCTGTATGGTCCTGTTTTTTCTTTCCACAACTCCATTTTGCTGAGGAGTTATAGGAGAAGAAAATTCATGACTAATTCCTTCTGAGGAACAGAATTTATCAAACTTGTTGTTTTCAAATTCCTTGCCATGATCACTTCTGATTCTGACAATACACCCTTCTTTTTCTCTTTGAATTCTTTTGCACAATTCTTTAAAAACTTCAAATACATCAGATTTTTCCCTAATGAAGTTAATCCAGGTGAATCTGGAAAAATAATCCACAACAACATAGGCATATCTTTTTCCACCAAGACTCTCCACCTGCATTGGTCCCATCAGATCCATATGAAGAAGTTCTAGAACCTTAGAGGTGGTCAGATGTCTTGACTTTGGATGTGACATCCTAGTCTGCTTACCAACCTGACATTCACCACAAACTCTCCCTTCATCAATTTGCAGTCTTGGAATCCCTCTGACTGCCTCCATGGAGATAATCCTTTTCATTCCTCTTAGATGAAGATGGCCAAGTTTCTGGTGCCACAGTTTCACCTCTTTTTCTTCTTTTGCAATGGAACACACAGTGGAGAAATTAGTGTTCTCAGGCTCCCACAAGTAACAGTTGTCTTTAGATCTGACTCCTTTCATTACAACTTCTTGTTTTTCATTAATTACAAGACATTCAGATTTTGAGAAATTGACCTTGAATCCTAGGTCACACAATTGACTGATACTAATGAGATTAGCAGTCAGGCCTTTTACCAGTAGTACTTCATTCAGGTTTGGAACTCCAGGGCAGTCCAAATTACCAACTCCTTTGATTTCACCTTTAGCACCATCTCCAAAGGTCACAAAACTAGTGGTGTGAGGTTTAACATTATTGAGGAGGTTCTTGACTCCAGTCATGTGCCTAGAACACCCACTGTCAAAGTACCAGTCTTCCTTTGCAGAGACCCTCAGGGAAGTGTGGGCTATCAGGGCAGTAGCCTTTTTCTTCCATTTAGGAGTATGTGGTACCTTTTTAGACTTAGGTTTGACACCTGAGTTCTGATTAGGGTATCCATGCAATCTGAAGCAGAAAGGCTTTATGTGGCCATACCTCCCACAATGATGACATCTCCATCTTTGGTACCTTTTCTTCATATGTCTCTGTTCCTGATGTTGAGAGTTATGTTGAGACATCTGCTTTGACATTTGTTTATTAGACCTGATCTTCTTGTCTGCACCTGATTTCTTTGTTGCCACAAATCCTAGACCAGACTTGTTTCCCACAGTTTGTCCAACCTGAAGGATTTCTTCCAATTTGTCTGTTCCATTTGTCAGCATCTTGACAAATTTGGTCATCTGGTTTAGTTTTGAGTTTAGTAATTGAACTTCCCCTTCTAGATGACTTATAGTTTCATGGTCTGCCCTTTTTTCAGCCTGCAGCTTTATGATGAGTTTTGTTTGTTTCTCATTCTGCACACAAACTTCAACACTTCTGATACACAATTTCTTGTAAGTATCAGCCAGTTCTTCAAATGTCACTTCCTCATCACTAGTGTCACTTTCAGAGGTACAAACACCAGTTAGAGCAGTAACTAGTTTGGCAGATTATTCTTCAAAATTACTTTCTGAATCACAGTCAGACCAAGTAACAGTCATTCCTTTCTTTTGTTTCTTAAGAAAGGTAGGACATTCAGCTCGAATATGCCCATATCCTTCACAACCATGGCATTGAATTCCTCTGCCTTGATTTCCCTTCTCTTCTGACCTTGGTCTTCTGCTGGAACTGTCAATGTCAGAGGGAATGTTATGAACATTAGACCTTGACTTTGGATCTATTCTTTTGATGAGTTTGTTGAATTGTCTTCCAAGCATGGCTATAGCTTCTGAAATATTTTCTTCTTCATCCTCCTTGTTTTCATCTTCAATGTTGGATACAAGTGCTATGCTCTTGTTCTTCTTGTCAACATTTTCAGTGATCCCCATCTCAAAAGTCTGAAGAGACCCAATGAGTTCATCCACTTTCAACTTGCTGATATCCTGGGCTTCCTCTATAGCAGTTACCTTCATTGCAAATCTTTTAGGCAAGGATCTGAGAATCTTTCTCACCAATTTTTCTTCTGACATCTTTTCTCCCAATGCTCCTGAGGTGTTGGCAATCTCTAAGATGTTCATGTGAAACTCATGAATGGTTTCATCTTCCATCATTTTTAGGTTCTCAAACTTGGTAGCCAGCATCTGAAGCCTTGACATTTTTACTTTGGAAGTGCCCTCATGGGTAGTTTTGAGAGTGTCCCAAACTTCCTTGGCCAGTTCATATTGATGTACTAGTCTGAAAATGTTTCTATCAATTCCATTGAACAAGGCATTTAAAGCTTTGGAATTTCCAAGGGCTAACTCATCTTCTTCTTTACTCCATTCTTCCCCAGGCTTCAGACTGATTGTCCCATCTTTCTCAGTTATGGTGGGATGGTTCCATCCTTTGTCAGCAGCTCTCCAGGCCTTTTTGTCCAGAGATTTTAAGAAGGCAATCATACGAGGTTTCCAGTAGTCATAATTTGTTCCATCCAGAATGGGTGGTCTGTTTCCAAAAACTCCTTCTTTGTCCATAGTGCCAGAAAGTGATATCCCTAGATCTCACCCAGTAATACAGGAAGGGTGCCTGCTCTGATACCAATTGAAATTCTGGCTGCAAATACTCAATGTCATGTTCAATGTTATGACACCATATCTGACTTTCTATAAGACAGTAAATACAAAAATAGTAAAGAACACAGTCAATTGTTTACCCAGTTCAGTGTGCAACAACACCTACTCTGGGGGCTACCAAGCCAGGGAGGAAATCCACTATAAGAGATATTAATTCAGGAATAAACCAACCAGTTTATCTCCTTCACTTAAGACCTACCCAATGCAACTTCAATCTAAGTACAACTTAAACCTGAGTTCTTACTCACTCCCCCTCAATCACAGCAGTGATACTTAAAACAATTGACTAATGATTTAATGAAGAAACTCTTCAAAATATACACTTGATTATGCTTCACAGCTTTTTAATCAAGCAACATAAACACTCTTGCTTCACAGCTTTGAGTGATACATAAACCTAACTTGACTTTGCTTCAAAGCTTTAGTCAAGAGACACAAAACACTCTTGCTTCAAAGCTTTGAGTGATACAAAACCCTTACAATTAAAACCTATTCCAAGTCACTTATCACAATGATACTTGCTTGGATTACAATAGTTAAAACTATACAGCTTCTAAATGATCTTCTGTCAAAAGGGATAAATTCCAAACAGCAGCCCTGTTGAATATATAGCAGTTGCTTCTTCAGTTAGGGTTTCTACAAAAATCTAGGGTTAATTCCGTTTGACCTTAAGACTTGGTCACAAGACTTTATCAACCAGGTTAGGGTTGAGCTAGGTTAACCCAAAGTCCATGAGAGATTCTGTTCTGGAAAGACTGAGTCATTTTCCTGAAAAATCTCAGAATTAACCAAACTGCATAACTGTTAGATCAGAACAGGATGTCTTAACATTTGTTATGACATCTGAATTCCTGTTTACTGATTTTGGTAAATGTGATCATTTTGCAAAATGCTCAGATACACACTCATAAACAGCAGTACCTGTATGCCACTATTTTTCTGCAAAGGTACCTAATAAACCAGTACCTAATAAATCAGAATGTTATGACATTAGTCATGACATTCACACACCTAGTTTTACCAAAAATGCATGCCAATAACTAAACAACTACAACTCCTACTTCTTTGGCTCGAAGGGGTTGACGAGGGATTATCTTCCTTATAACTCCAGTGTTTAGGAATTGAAACAATTCCTGTACCTCATCAGCGGGGTCTGTTCAAAAGCATACTGTAAAGATCGTGGTATCGATTTTGTCATCCTCCCTCAAGAGGCTTTAGAATTTTAGATCGAGAGTTGAACATCAAGAAAAAAAATAAAAGCAATTTTGAATATAGAGAACACAATTACTTAAAAACAGACACGTGTGATTCATTAATGAAATAATAGAGTTTGACATGATAATTGTTTGAATAAGTATAGAAAAATACAATATCAGAATTTAAATGAACAAGAGTCTCTCAATCCTAGCCATATTTTGGCAAGGGAGCAGTGATCACATCGGAAGTCTCAGCAGGCTCGAATTCGATCTCCTTGGCGTCAATCATGTTTTGAATCTTGTATTTCAGCGCCCAACAATCCTCAGTATCGTGCCCCGGGCTTCCGGAATGATAAGCACACCTCGCATCTGGGTTGTAATTTGGAGAAGAGGTCTTGGGATTTGTAGGAGGGTTGATCACCGCAATCAGATTCATCTTCAACATGTGCTGCAATGCTTGTGACAATGGCATGTTGATGTTGGTGAACTGTCTTTTAGGCTCGTCTGGCCTTCGCTGATTTCCCTTTTGCGGTTGTCGGCGTGACGCAGAACCAGAGATCATGACTGCCCCTGCATGTTGGTCACGACGACTCTTTTGGCTATATGCAGCATTGGACTCTTTCTTCCCCGTGTAAGGCTTTTTATGAGCATCAGAAGATGTGGCCTCTTGAATCTTCCCACTTTTGATGCCCGCTTCGATTCTTTACCCAGTCAAGATCAGATATGTGAACCCAGCAGAAGAATTCCCAATCAAATGGTTGAAGAACGGACCAGACAGGGTCCCTAAGAACATGTCAACGAGCTTACGGTCAATCAACGGTGGCTGCACCCTGCCAGCCAGGTCTCTCCACTTTTGCGCGTACTCCTTAAAACCTTCACCCGTCCCCAGTGACATACCCTGGAGTTGGGTACGCGTATGAGCGAGGTCGGCATTATACTGATACTGCTTATAAAAAGCGGTTGCCAAGTCCTCCCAGTTATGAATACTGGTTCCATTCAGCTGATAGAACCATTCGAGCTGAGTCCCTGAAAGACTTTCCTGGAAGAAATGGATCCATAGGTTCTTGTCTGCAGTGTAAGGTTGGATCTTCCTTACGTAAGAACGGAGGTGCAGCTTAGGACAGGAAGCCCCGTCGTACTTCACAAAGGAAGGTGCCTTGAACTTGTGTGGGATCACCACCCCAGAAGATAAGCCTAGGTTTCCAAAGTCCAACCCGGGAACCTGTTGAATCTCCATGGCCTTTAGACGGTCCTCTAGTTGCTTGTACCTGTCCTCAGCAGGAGGGTACTGTTCATCATTGAAATCTGTCTCGTTGTCGGAGACTACGAGACTAGGAACCTCTCTCCCTTGTGGGCTGTCTCTCCCAGCAGACGGGGTGGTCAGCTCAGCCTCATTTTGTGATCCATTCCCAGATCTGCGTCTAGGGTTGAACAAAACAATCCTTTTCTCCTTCTTCTTCAAAAGCAAAGTCTTCAATTCCTGTTGTCCCTGGGCTAAGCTCATGACCAGCTCCTGGAACTGGGTGTTCTGGGCCTGGAGGGCCTTGATAGCTTGTTCATTGGGTGATTCAGGATTCATGATGATGGCTGAAATAAACAACGAAGAAGATTAAGAAACCTGTAGAACAAAGTACCTGTAATGCAATGATATGTATGTATGCATGCGATGTTTTCAAGGATCTCGCGGGGTAAACAGAGAAACTTGTTAGAATTTGAATTTAGGTAGATTGATTGAAGGAACTTCATGTTGTTGAGAGTCCTTCTTCAAGAGTCAAGGCTCACCATATCGAGTGGGTCATAGCCCCTGACTCAAGTTATCAACCTTGGCTAGAGGAAAATAAATCCCCTTTGCCCCTTGCTAGACATCATGACCTGCATCACAAACCCTTGAGATCCTTGAAATGGATTAGTCCTTATGCAGGATGTATGCAATGGTATGATGGTATGATGTTATGGTAAAGCACACCACAAGTATTCACAAAGGAAAACATGATAAGGCACACAAGTCACACCAGACAGCCCTTAGAGTTTAGGCCAGCATGAAGTTCAGGTACTACCCTCTTTTGGTTTCGTTGGTTAAGACCTGTCCTATCAAAAGTAACCGGGTTCTAGAGGATCCCAATATCACTAACTACCCTCAATCGGTCATAACTCCAGCGTCGCAATCTTTTCTTGCAGCCAAAACCATCGCGAGAGTTTAGCCTCAATGGGTGTAGCATACTGCTACTGTTCTATGGCCATGTTGGGTCACATTAGGGTTCTAAGGTCGGTTGGTGCTTAATGACTCCTCAGAAGACCCATATTCTCCTCGTTGCAACACAAGAGATATTGGTACAGACCAAGGTGCCACACCAACGTAGCCACTACTTCACCCGTGTCGGTCTACGCCGGACAGGTCCCTCACAGCTTATGCTACCTAACAGGGTATCCCCAGATCCGGGTTAGGATCTATGAAACTCCGATGCAAAGCCCACATATATAAAGCAATCAAAGCAAAGCAATTGAAAACATAAGTATGATCTAATCCTAAGGTACACCTCACTTTTATACTCCCCAGCAGAGTTTCCAGTTTTGTGATCGGTGGAAATAAAACTGATTGTTTTTTAGCTGGTTCGCGAAATGTCGCGGTAAGCAAGAGTCGCCACCGTCTTTTATGTTCTCCAACATGGAAAGGACAAAAGCACAACAAAATTCCTTCTTTGAGAATGTTTCTCGGTTCGGGAGGTAGATTTATAGAAAGGGAAGGTGTTAGCACCCTTTCTATCCGTGGTTATCCACGGGCTCTTAGGTACTTGCTCTTATGTTTTCAAAAGTTGTTTGCTTTTCAAGTGTGTGTGGGTTTTGAAAAAGTTTCGTTTGAAAAATTTCTGAGTAACTCTTGTATCTGTCCTCAAGAGTGTATGAAAAATTTGTTTGAAAACCTTTAGAAAGTGTGGGTGCGAAAAGTTGTTTTGTTTGTTTTTGAAAAGAGCAAGTACTTAAGAGAAATATACCTACTCTAAGGAATTAAGTTGTGTAAGAGTCCTTTAGATAGTGCTATCCCACCATTGAGAGGTAGGTAGCACCATCATTGGAGGTGTTCGGGTCAATTCGATTATCGGGACAGTGTGGTCACCGAAGCAATAGTAGGACACCTTAGTGGTAACCCTAATGTCCTAGATCCTTTTATCTGAGGCAACCGTTTCGAGGCAACTGGATCTTTAGACAAAGGGCGACCTCTAAGACACCCTATACTTGATGACCACGTTCGAGGCAACCAGTGAGGCGTACCCTAAGAGTGGTATGTGCATGTGTGTTGTTTCATGTTAATGTTATCTTGTACATGTTATTTGTGAGCTACGGATTGATTTTATTTACATACATTCTTTCATGCATTTAACAGTTAGGGGTGCGGAAAGTAAATTGCAGAAATGTAAATTCTAACTATTACAAGGCGCGGGTCTATACATCGCCAAAAAAACAAAGACCCGTTTTGTAAAATAAAGTGCGAGAAAAAGTAAATAAAGCGGTAACCCTAATTACTATTACATATCCGGAAACAGTTACATAAATAATCAAAATAAATAAATGCGCGCGAATAAAAAATTGATCGGGAACGTCTTAAGGGTTTTGACCCTTTTAAGAAAAGAAATGAATTTTTTGTCCTTTTTTGTGATTAAATGAAATTAAAATTAATAACTAATCTAATTAATTAATTAATAAAAAAAATAAATGTTTTTTTTGTATTTTTATGTTTTTCATGAAGATAAAATAAAAGGAAATAAAATTAAAAGTTAATAAAAACGTAATTCTAAATTTATTTTAGTTATTAAAAAAAAGTTAAAGTTAGCTAATTAAAACTAATTCCATTTATTAGTATTTATTTACAAAATAATTACCTAAATGAAATTAATAAAGTATTTACATTTTTTTGTTTTTTGGTTTTGTTGTGAAAAAAATATTAATTGGTTAATTTCGGTGATAATAATAATAATTAAAAAAAGTTAACTAAATTAAAAAAAAATATAAAAAGAAAAAGAAAAAGAATAAACCAAGGGAGGGGGTCTGGGCCCAATATGGAGGTGAAAATTGGAATCTGAGGCCCATTAACACAAAGCCATGTTTGACTTTTGGAGATTGTCCATGGTGTAGGTTGACCAGGAGTATGGTGCTCGTCCAATCCAGGCCTTTGGATCTACTTCTGAGGGACACTTGGCAAGCTGAGATGTGAGGTTTATGGTGCTCATCATGGTGACCAATTTTTCCTGCACTGAAAACGCCTAAAAAATAAGCAAGCAAAACCTAGAATCGTGTATCACAGTATAAGGCCTAACAATGAAATTGGCTATTGTCATTAGATCAGAAATCAAACAAGAAACATAACTATGCTAATATTTTTGAAGAAAAATGCAAGAATAAAGAGTTCATGTTTCATGTATAGGGGTGACTTTGGAAGAACTTACATCGCGGTATGATGGACCTTAGGACGTGGCAAGGATTGCTTTAGCTTCAGGGTATGGCAAAGAAGAGAGTCACGTCCTCCTTTTGATCTGAAAATGCTCGTAACTGTGTTTTAGAAGTCTCACTTTTTGGACAATATTTGGTTTTGCTCTTGGCCGTTGCTGCACACACTAGGTTGTGAATGAGGCTTGAAAGGCTTGCATATATAGTAATGAGTGAGAATAAGTCACATTTAGGAGCCTTTAACTATTGCAATTAAGCTTTGGATTTTGTCTTAACCACCATTAAAGGCCTTTCAAAGCTTGTTCAAAATTTGAATTTTCATGCCTAAATGAGCTTAGCACGAAATTGGTAGGTTGCAAATGCTTCATGAAGGCTATTCAAACCATAAGATAACATTTAATTAATTTTTTTAGATTTACTTGAATTATTATGGATTAAAATGAATTAAATCCATAAAAATTAAATAAAAATAGAAAAATAATTATTTGGTCTTGAAATTGATCATGGGACACGTGGGTGGCATGACAAGGCTGAATCAAGTGGAAAAAAGTGGGCCCTTTTGTCAAAAATTGAAGTTTCAAGGATAGTTGACTTTTGCCATTTCACAAAAATTTCCCAACTTCTCCAATGCATATCTTGCTCAATTTTGATCATATGAACATGTTCTTGGACATTTTGGAAAGGTCTTGAAGTCCTCTAACCAATGCCTTTGGTCCCATGTCATTTTGAGTTAACAATATCAAGTTATGGTCTTTGACTTAAAATGCCTTTTTGTTGACTTTTGAAAATGACCTATAATGTTGAAATTGATAACTTTTTGTGAGAGCATTTATTGGACTTGGAATGTGAAGACGAGTTGTAGGAAATGTCATCCCCTTCAAAATAAGCATTGGATGAGATTTTTCTGATGAACCATGAAAAAGTTATGCCTTGGTCAAGTTACAGTTGACTTTTCAGATGTCCAAAAATGGAAACTTTTGCATCTTGATGATTTTTGAGCCATTCTTGTGGAATCATGATCAAGATTTGATCCAATGATGATTGTGGCTTCAAAATAAGATGTTGACCAAAATTTTTGACTTTTGACTGCCAAATGACCATTTTACCCCTATAGTTGATTGTGAAGCAATTAAGGTTTTTGTCTGTGCAACTTGACCTTGTGAGCCTTGAAACTTGACATGTAGGTGTTTGACAATGTATATGAGCATATGGGACTTGATTGAGCCCTTGAAAACCTCAACTTCCTTGCAAGAACCAAAACCCTAATTTGACTGGCTTAGGAGGGTGTTTGAACTGTGCAACCCTTGAGTAGACTTGAGCAAATTGAGATGATGCTTGTCAAAACTTTGAAGAATATGGGAGGGCAAATTTTGGGGTACAACACCTGGATTATCTCAAAATCCTCCATGGGCAAGATAAATGGAGTCTAAGGCCATGGATTGATTCGTATTGGCCCGATGAGCACAATGGTGCCATTCTTGTGGCCCAATTTTGCCTGCATAGAAAGATCCTAAATCCAAGCAAAAAACCTAACAATGGTAAACTCTGATACAGTCCACAAAAACACAATTAAATGATATAGATAGCTTGCAAATGTGTTAAGGAACAAGAATATACT
Source organism: Vicia faba (assembly GCA_948472305.1). Taxonomy (NCBI): domain Eukaryota; kingdom Viridiplantae; phylum Streptophyta; class Magnoliopsida; order Fabales; family Fabaceae; genus Vicia; species Vicia faba. The sequence continues at coordinate 893,584,948 of OX451737.1, forward strand.
ATTAAAACATGATGAATGTGCAAGAATAACAAGATTCAGTTTTGGAAATATGGGCAAACCGTGGGAGTCGTAGGGATGAATTCTGGGCACTAGCACGCTTGTTCTTGATTGGTACAGCTTGCTTATGATCCCAGGAAATGAATGAGATGGCCAGGGAGCCTTGTAAATGCCTGGAAGTGCAAAATCAGTTTACCATTTTTCTTCGTTTTTTCCAAGTTTTGTTCTCTCTTTTGCGCCTCCAAAACCTTCTGAATTTTGGCTGCAAATGTTCCCTATATACTGAGGAATGAATTAGGTTTACAAAAGTCCATTCAATCTTTGTCAATTATTGCTTTTGATCTTGATTTGATTCACTTGAAATTCTTTCCAAAATAGGCCAAAATCAATCTTTTTGTGCCCACTTTTGCCTTGCACGAATTCAATATTTTGCTAGCTGGATAAAGGACCTGAAACATTCACAAGATCTTGAGGTTTCAATGACTTGGATTTTTTCATGATTTTTTTATATTTAAATTGATTTAATTCAAATAAAAATCAAAATAAATAATAAAAATAAGATAAAGACAAGTGTAAAGAGCTAGGGCTCGTGGACCATGCTACCAACTCAAAACAAGTACAAAAAGTTAGGCCCATTTAGCAAAAATTGCAATTTGAGGCATAATTGACTTTTGACAATTTTGCAAAAAAGGTCAACTTCACCAATGCATAACTTCCTCAATTTTGACTCTTTGAAGGTGTTCTTGGACTTTCTAGGAATCTTGAGATGTCCTATAAGCAACCATTTTGGTATCATCTCAATTTGGTATTCCATGTTCATGTATGAAGCTTTGACAAAAAAGGTGTTTTTGTTGACTTTTCAAAATGACCTATAATGTCAAAATTCATAACTTCTTGTGAGTGCATATTTTGAACTTTGTAGCTGAAGTTTAATTGTAGAGAATGCCCTCTTCAAAATGAGCTTTGGATGGTTCATTTCTCATAAATTATGAGAAAGTTATGCTTTGTCAAAGTTGAGTTGAGTTTTCCTACAAAACCCTAATTTAGCAACTTTTGGTTCTTGATGAATTGTGAGTAATCCTTGATGAATCATGATCAAACCTTGATCAAATGATGAATGATACTTAAAAATGAGGATGTTGACCAAATTTGGGATCCCTTGGGCTCAAGTATCTTGATGCAACATGAAACCCTAATTTGAGGAAGATTGCCTTAAGAGAGATCTTGTCTGGTCAACCCTTGGACTTCCTTGAGCAATTTGAGGACCTCACTTGAAATGTATTGAGAAATATGGGAGGGCAAATTTTGGATTACAACATACATGACATTTGTTTACTTTTCGTTTATGCCCTTTTCGTTTGTTTCTTCTTGTCCAAATGTATGGTAGAACTAACCAATATAGACCCCAAACGAAAGAAGGAGTTTTGTACGAAACGAAGCCTTAGGCTTCTCCCCTGGCTGTTTCACAGTCCCAAATGAAAGACAAAGAGGGCGTGAATGGAGGATGCGCTCTCATGCTGCTTTGTAGGCCCATATTTCTTCACAGTCCAAACAAAGGAGCAAGAAGGGAGAAATGAAAGGGGTTAACACTGACTTCCAGGCCCAATAGAAAGAAGTATCCAGAAGGATGAATCGAAAGCTGCCTCACATGCTGGCTGGTAGGCCCAAATCGAAAGAAGCCCAGAAATGCAGAATCGAAGGGTGCATTCTTCCTGGATCGAAAAACTCATGTTCCCTTCTTTTATTTTGTTTTATCTTTATATTTTCTTGCTATTAAATATGGTTGTAATAGTGTAGGATATTTATTTTCTGCATTTTTATTGCTTTATAAAAATGTTAGTAATTAGGATGTATGGCAAGATAAAACCAACAAGTAGACCACCCTAATCAAAGACATAAAATGCATGCAATCAAACATACAATTCACACACATGCACCTCTAGAGTAATCTCACTTGTTACCTCGGAAAATAGTCATGTCCCTCGAGTATGGGCATTTTAGCAAAGACCCTCGATAAAAGATCGTAATCCCTCGATGTCCTTCAATGTTGCCTTTGTTAAACGATCTAGTCCCTAACGAAATTGCTAAAACGTCTCATGGCTTTCCTTCTATGACTATACAAACAACCCACGGCCGTCCCTTCACATCCAACGATGGGGCTTATTACCAAATCAATGGTAAGATAAAAACATCTAAAGGAGGAGGAAAATAACGTTAGACCTTTTGAGTAGGTAGGATGCTCGTAGTTGCTTGCTTGCTTACAACTAAAAAACATTTTCATACTAACACTTTCAATTAAAACATTTTCAAAGCTCTTTGCACGCATTCTTATATAGACGAGAATCATTACAAAGGAACTTTTACAAATCCCTTTCAAAAACATCTTCCACAAACACCTCTTTGAACTATTTTCCAAAATCAACACTTTGTACGTATTCTTAAAGAGACGAGAATCATTACAAAGACGTTTTTCAAAATATTTTCAAACCCACATCACAAATCACATTTTCAAACAAAGCAAGTAATCTACCAAGTAACTGAGATCCCGTAGATAACTATGGATGAAAAGGGTGCTAATACCTTACCTTTTCATAACCTACCCCCCGAACCCAAGAAATCATCTCTATAGGTCTTTCATGTTCTTTTCAACCTTTCCTATTTGGATAAAAGAAAAATTGGTGGTGACTCTTGCTATCTGCAACAATTGAGATCAAACGCAAACAACCAAGTCAGTTCTCCCATCGTATTACAGGTTTCAAAAGTATTTTAAATTGCCTCGCATTTTGATCGGGTGTAAAGATAGCGGAAGTTTGGACTAAATGCGCGATTAGTCCAAATATATTTGGAACCCTTTAGAAAAAATTGTTTATTAGATTAGTTTATTGCGTAAAAGAGATTTAAGATTTGTTGAATATATTTTAATTATATTAATTATGAAAATTCTTAATTAATGCATGGTTAAAATATTTAATGCAATATAATAAAATACATACATGATTTCTTAAAGAAAAATAGTTATTTAAATGATAATAATAATAATAATAATAATAATAATAATAATAATAATATTTTAATAAAATTTAAGCATTTAAAAATAATAACTATTATATTAAAAAAATAAAAGAAGAAATAAGAAAATAAAATAAGAGAAAATAATAATTATAAAAAAAATTAGAAAATTAAGCTAGTTTCAGGGAGGTGTATTTTAAGTTCATAAGTAAAAGGTGGGGGTGTGAATAGTGACTGCAGGCCCATTGAAGTATTTTTAGCTAGCCCATTTGATGTTTTTTTGTTATTACTGTTTTATTTTAGAGAAAAAAAATATTATTATTATTAAAACTTTTTCTGTTATTATTATTTTACTAAAAATCTTTAAAAGATTTGGTAAACTGATTTATTAGATATTATTTATATAATTTATTAAGAGTTTTTTTGTTTTGAAAAAAATCTGTTGGAAAAATGCGCGTTTGAAGCCGTGTCATCGACACTTTATTGCTCATGTTCCAAATACGCATCAATACCTACAAAATGAATGGAAAAACATCAAACGATACCCTATGTACACAAAAACATAACTAAACATAAACTAAATGTATTGATACAAATGTCAGGTTTATTCAACGATATTAACAACAAAAAGTCGATAAGTGCAACAAAAAGTATATACAAAAATAGCTACAATTTGCAGTTATCACTAATCGCGCATTGAGTACAAACTTCCGTTATATTTACACCCGGTCAAAATGCGAGGCAATTCAAAATACTTTTGAAACCCCTAAAAAACACAAACCCATACGAACTATGAATTGGGACTCAGATTCTTCCTAAGAGGATACGTAGACATACGACTAAAATCATGGCGAGTTCCCCTATTAAAAAATTAAAACCTGTTAAACCTAAAGCTAAACCTAAGTCTAGTATCCTTAAGAATAAGGTAGATGAAAGGTTCCTAACACCTTCCTTTCGTTTAAAGAAGTCTGAACCTTAGAATCTTTATTTTACGAATTAGGGTTTCCTATTAGATGTCCTTCCTTAGTATAAAAACTAGTAGTGGCGACTCTGATTTTAAATCCAGTTGCAACACTGACTACAAGCAAACATTCAGTTTCATGGAAGCAACTTCAAGAGCACGGGGCACACAATGTAAGAGGATTTATGATCTTATTCTTTTTGCAATGGAAAGATCTCACAACAAATTTCACAATGTTCCAAGAAAGACATCATTTGGATGTTTGAGCAAAAAGTTGTGTCCATTTGAATTTTTGAAAAACACACAAATATTTTGTACTTATAAAAATTCTAAGTGTTGAACTTTAAAATGACCTATAATGTTCTTCAAAATTTCATGACTTTCCACTAAAAATTTGATCTTGATATCTGAAGATGGCATGAAGTAGACCCTCTGAATTGAATTTTGGAATTGAGATCACTCAAAAATCTTAAAAATTGAAAGAGTTATGGTCTTTGGAAGATGATGAAGAAATTTGGGGAAACTCACAAAAGACCTATAATGTTTTCAATTATTCAACCATTTTCCAAGCATTCTCAAGTCTTGCACATAAAAACAAAGTTGTAGTAGACATCCAAAAAATTATTGTGGAAAAAGAATGGCTTAAGGATATGAAAATTGACCAAGTTATGATCATTTGAATTCAAACCCTAAAATTCAAAAGCCTTTCAAGGAGACTTGTAATCTTCCTCAATCATTAGTGATCTTCCATTTAGAATTAGCCTTAGATCACTAAAGAGAGCTTGTTAAGAACCCTTTAAAGATAATCATGGATTTGGAACCAATCAAAAATCTCAAAAAATGAGCAAGATATGGTCCTTGCAAGTTAACAAACCCTAGCTCAGAGAGTGTCAAAATGACTTGAAACCCCTTCCAACTTTTTATATTTTTCTTGCACAATTGGATCTTGTCAAGTGAAGAGAGGTTGTTGTAGATGATGATAAACATACATATAAAAAAGAACCAACTCAAAATATTGAAAATTGAGAGGGTTATGCACTTGTGATCACTGAATCTAGTATTTGCTCAATTAGGTCAAACTTGTTGAATCAACCTTGAATCTTTTGGACTTTTTTGGCAAAATAATCATGATGAATCATAAGAGGCCTTGAAATGATGTTGTCTTTAAGCACAATCAAAGATGGATCTTAAGTCTCGATGAAGCTTGTTGAAGAAGGCATGGAAATAAACACATGAACCTATGAATCTTCTTGATGAATTCCACCACCAACTTTGGGGAGATATTGACCTAAATAAAGTGAGAGAGCTCCTTGAAAGACAAATCTTTGATTCCATAGACATGACCTTAAAGATTGATCTCTTTCAATCCATTAAAGAACCATTTGATTGAGAATCACCCCTCAAACCCTAGATTAGATGATGAGATGAATGCAATTGTGATCACCTACAATATGAACATTCAAAGGAACATATATACACATACTGGTGTTAAGAACACGTGTACAAGAAACACAATTCAAGGTTCTTGGTAATCCCTCAAGACAAAACTTAAAGAAGGATAAAGAGAGAGACAAGCCTAATGTGTGTGTATTGAAGCATTGTGACATGAGATGATGAGAAATATTAGGGGGAAAAATTGGGGTATAACAATGATGATTTGGTGATGAAATTGGTAAAAATATAACATTGAGATACCTTGAGTTGATGTGTATAATGCCTATCATGATGTGTTGTTGTTGTATTGTGAAAACATATTGAATTTTATAATAATTGGGACTGGTCTGGTGCAGAAATTGCAACATGAAGTTGTTATTTTGCATGCGTCGTCGGGCGAATCCGTTTCGCCCAGACGTTGTCGGGAAAAAATCGGGGAGGGGGAACTTGGGAAAATGCATGCTCCCAGAAAATAAGTGAAGCGCCTTGTCATACCCAAAAATTTTCCTTCACCTCTTGGATATATTTTGACTCAACAAATTCCTTACACTTATAGGGATCTCAAGAGCTCAAGTTATCTCAAGAATGGGCCATGAACATCCTCTTCCTAAGCAATGGTCTCAAACTAGGATTTTTATTTTCACAAGATTAGACTTTCAAGATCCCAAATGGAAATAATATGGTATCATATGCTCTAAGTAATCTCCGTGTCAATTTTCATTCCAAACAATGCAAATTTGCTCAGTCAAATGCTCATAAGGTCAACAGTCGATTATAAGGGTTAGCAAAGTCAAACTATGGTCAACATGCAGTCAAACTTCATGATTTTTGGTAAAAATCAAGATTTTGAAGTAACATTCATCATTTGAACAAGGGTTGATCATGATTCATCAAGAAAACCCAAGATTCCACAAAGGTCAAAAGTTACTAAACTAGGGTTTCTTAGGAAAAGTCAATTAAACTTTGACTAGCCATAACTTTCAAATGTTTCATCAGAAATTCTCCAACCAAAGCTCATTTTGAATAGAATCCAATTCCCTACAACTTCTCTTCAGGCTTCAAGTCCAAGAAATGCACCATTTGATAAATATGGTTTAAAACATTATAGGTCATCTTAAAAGTCAACAAAAAGTCATCTTTTTCCAAAGAAGCATACATGAACATGGAAGACTCAATTGAGATGAAACCAAATGGAGCTCTTAGAGGACATCTTTAGCTTTCCAAAATGGCCAAAAACATATCCATATGACAAAAATTGAGAGAGTTGTGACTTGTAGAAGTTGGGAAATTTTATGAAAATGCACAAAAGTCAATGTGAGCAAATTGGATTTTTTGAACTAATGGGCCTAGGTTTTGGATCTCAAACATATCCGTGGGCTTATTAAAAACATTTAAATCCATTATTTTATTTTTATGGTATTTGTTTTTATTTATTTGAATTTTTATTCATTTAAATATTAATAAATCAAATAAAATAGTAAAATGATGAATTAAATCCAAAAGATTTGTTTTATGATCATATCATGAGCTTAAAGTCAGAAGATTGAGTCAAGAATTCGTGTGAGGGGTGATCAGTGAGAGATGAGCAAGTTTTGGCCAAATTTAGAAACATAAAATTCCAAGATTCAAATCAAATCTTTTCCATTCAATCTCCATGATTCTAACCATTTTTGTTGCCCTAATACATCCCAATATATAAACACAACATTGCCTGACCAAAAGAACAAGGGTTGGCTGCACAAAACTCATGTTCCAATTCCAAATTTTCAAGATAAAAGTTTCAATTGGTTTTGGATTTTGAGGCAAATTAAAAGGCTTTTGAGGACTCAACAACCATCCCTGGACATCACTGAAGGTGTCACGATCACCCTCAAGCCCTGAAGCATCAGAAAACGATCCCTACAAGTCACGGTTTGCCACACTTTTTTTTCAAATTCGTATTCTTACATTACTCCATTATTAATCAATTTTGATTGTATATTTGTGTTTGTATGGATACATAGAAGGTTTCTGGATTGTCCAATTGAAGCTTAGGTACCGGTATGGCGTTTCACCATTATTAGGGTTCGAAATCCTAAATTTGGGGTTTTTTAATTCCAGGCAAAATCAGGCCAATCTAGGGCCACCAACGTAATCAGGAGAACAAGACGAGTTGAACCATGGGCATGGGGGGAATTTTTGGTTGATATTTCACAAGTTTTATATTTTCAGGTGCTATAGCTACGATGATGAGCTGTCACCTGCGCGTGTTTTTCAAATTCAAATTTAGTGTTTTATATATATTATTTATTTTCCTTTTTTCCTAACAGAAGCGACCAAATGGCTCAGTGGTAGTGGACAAGACTGGTAACCGAGGGAACCTGGGTTCGATCCCAGGCGCCCCCATCCCTGCTTATTTTCTTTGTTTTCTTACTATTTTCCTTTTTATTTTATTTTCCTATAAAACTAGTTATATTTTTTATTTATTAAAACTAATTCTAATTAACTCTGTTTTTTAAACCAATCAAATTTCACCAAACAAATTAATTTTCTTCATGAACACAATTTTTAATTAGTTAACATTTCTTGTAAATAAATTTTATTATTTAATTAACTTGATAATTAGGGTTCACTCACATGCTTAATTTAATTTCTTTTATATCAAAAAACACACAAAATAAGATTTAATTAATTTTATTTTTCTTGTAAATAAATCATCAATTAATTTTATTTTTGTAATTAAAGCTAATTATATTTAAATATATTTTTTTAATTAACATTAATTATATTTAGATATTTTTTCCAATTAAAACTAATTAGACTTAGGATAATTTAATCAAATCCTTTCTTAAATTAATTCAATCAAATTTATTTCTTCTCTTCTTAAATTAATCAATTTCGAATCTTTTGTCATAATTTTTAAATATTTCTTTTTCTACTAACCCTAATCCTCTCAACCTCCTTTCTCCTGATTCTAATGTTTTCTTGCAACTTTATTTTGTTAGTTTACTTTATCGTACTTTTTTAATTATGTAACTGTTTCCCGGTTTGTAATAGCTTTAATTAGGGTTTAAATTTCCGCATCTAATTATGTAACTGCCCCAAGGCCTTGTAATAGCTTAGGAATTATATTTTCCGCAATTTACTTATTGCACCCCACTAAACTGCTTAGATGTATGGCTAATAGGATTGTATGGAAAGACAATGACTAATTGAACATAACATAACCTAATTCAAAGATAATATATCTGAATCAAGCACAATTGCACATGCGTACCTCAGGGTATCCATTTCGGTTGCCTTTGGAAAAACAATGGTCGTATCCCTCGAACATAAGGATACCCTTAGCAAAGACCCTCAGTTAAAGTCATCATAAAGCTCATAGTCCCTCAATGTCCCTCGAGTTGCCTACGAGAAATGATCTTGTCCCTCGACGTTGCCTACAAATATATGATGACAGTCCTTTCGAACTGCTAAGGTATCCCTACATGTTGCCTTCAATTACCATAACGACGACCATATGCCTGTCCCTCAAACATCCAACGATAGGGCTACTTACTCACTAATAGTTGGATAAAACTGTCTAAAGGATAGGGAGAAAATAACGAACATTTTGAGTATAAGTAGATAAGTTCTTAGATGCTTGCTCAAAACCACTTTTCTCACCTACACAAAAAAACATTTCAAAATACTTTCAAAAACATTCGCCTTGTAAACACTCTTGAGGACTGATACAAGAGTTATCACAAAGCGAATCACCGCACTAAGGCATTTTCAAAACAATTTTCAAAACATACAAAGCACAAGCAATTTTCAAAAAATGAGCTAGCATCTAAGAGCCCATAGATAACTACGGATGGAAAGGGTGCTAACACCTTCCCTTTCCATAATATACCCACGTTACTCAGAAAACTCTCGAAAGGTCTTTTTCTGTTCTTTTCACCCTTTCCTTTATTGGATAAAAAAGTCAGTGGCAACTCTTTCTTACCGCAACATTTGTGAATACAAAATGCAAAACCAGTATTAATAGTCGGTTCTGCCACCGTATCACAAAACTGGAGACTCAGCTGGGGATATACTAAAAAAAGTGGGGTTACCTTAGAGTTAGTTCCTAATTTAACTGCTTTTTATGCTTTGTTTGCTTTACTTTTGGAGGGTATGTTTGGTTTACTATAGATCTTACACCCGGATCTGGGACACCTTTTAGGTAAATAGCAATAGATCGTGGAAACTGTGCGGGGTATACCGACACAGATGAAGCGATATCTACGTTGATGTGACACTTTGGTTGGTACTGGTAGCCCTTGAGTTAATTAAAGAGAATACGGGGCCGCTGTGTGGTGTCATGAAACATCAACTAACCTTAGAACCTTTAATTGACCAACTTGGCCATTAGGAAGTAGTGAGATAGTCGTCTTTGGTCTAGTCCTAAGTCAGTTGATACTCGATACTACACTTATTGAGATTTGAATCCCGAGTTTTGTTTGGTGGCAAGTCAGTTGTCTATTGGAACGAAAGTTGTGGGAAAGATCAGTGATATTGAGATCCCTTAGAACCCGATTACTATTTCTAGGACAGGTTGAGCGAACTAAATTTCAAGAGGGTACTTACCTTTGGAACTCATGCAAGCTTTAAACCTAAGGTCTTTGTGTGATTTTATTGTTCTCGCTATATTTGTATTTTCTTAGCATAATCATGATATCATAACATTGCATGACATACTAACCATTTCAAGGATTTTTAGGGCTTATCTTTATCTTCTTTTGTAGGACATGGCATCCACTCGCAGGAATACTATCCAAGTCAATCTCGTAAGGGTACCTCTTCAAATCAAGGAATTAGCATCAAGAATTCCTGAAAGCTCTCCATTCACTAAAAGACATGGTCGACTTCTCAACTTGGTCACCTCAAACCCTGATTATGAAATGTTAAAGGTGATGTTTCAGTTCTTCGACCCTTTACATCACTGCTTCACCTTTCCTGATTACCAGTTAGTGCCTACTATGGAGGAGTTTTCTCAGTTATCGGGGATGCCCATTCTTGATCAGTTACCCTTGAATGTTATGGAAAGAGACTCAAAACCTGAGGAAATTGCTCAAGCTCTGTCTTTACAGCGGTCAAATGTCGTGGAAAATTAGGAAACAAGAAGAGGCGTCAAAGGGTTTCTAGCTAAGTTTCTATTTGAGAAGGCTCATCATTTTTGGGATACCCTGGATTTACAATATTTTGAAGAAGTGTTGGCCCTTCTCATCTATGGTATGGTGCTATTTCCTAATCAGGACCAACTCATAGATGTGAATATGGTCAAGGTTTTCCTGTCCCACAATCCGGTGCCTACTTTACTTGGAGACATTCTACACTCTCTGCATACTTGCACTGTAAAGAGAAGAGGGACTCTTTTGTGTTGCACTTCTCTGTTGGCTAGGTGGTTTATTTCGCACCTACATCGATCTATTGTGAAGAATGAGCAGGGAATGAGATGGTCTAATAGGTTGATGTCCCTCACACACTCGGATATTCATTGGTGTCCTCGGTCCTTGGAGAATGTTACCATCATTGATCGTTGTGGGGAATTCCCTAATGTCCTTCTCTTAGGCATTAGGGGAGGAATCACTTATAATCCTTGTTTGGCATTGCGATAGTTTGGGTATGCTAGGAGGGATGGTCCTCCTAATGTATTGGTTCAAGGAATTGTGTTCAACTATGAGGATGATGTTAAAGGTTACCGTTAGAGGTTCATACGAGCTTGGGGCATGGTAAACAAAGTGGATAGCAAGACACTGGGGCATAAGAACCCCATCCCTTTGGAGCCTTATCTTAAGTGGGTACGAGCACACGCTCAAAATGTCATAATGCCTTATCCCTCCATTCTACCCATCATCATCGAACCCGTTGTAGATACAGATGTACCTCATACTATTCTCCATCCTGGCATACCAACTACTCTTGAGGAAATGCAGAGATCTTGGATTTAGCTCAAAGAGGAACGAGACACCTTTGAGACCCAGTTCTACGCCAGCGAGAAGAAGGTTTTAGAGCTCACCAGGCTACTTCACGAAGAGAAGAATATAAATGCCTATATTGCTCCAAAGAGGATGCGCCCGTGGGGAGTTTGAGTCCTTTTCTGCTTTGAGAGTTTATTTTTGCTTGGTTTCTCCTATTGTGAGCCCAAGAGTCATCTTTGTAACCTTTGAAACTTCTCAATGCAATTAACGTTTGTTCTCTTTCTGTTTAGGAAAATTTAGGCCTTAGAAATCCTTGAAAACATGGCATACGCATATTGTTGTACCCCAAAATTATCCCTCCCATATTTCTCAATACATTTCAAGTGAGGTCCTCAAATTGCTCAAGGAAATCCAAGGGTTGACCAGACAAACTCTCTCTTAAGGCAGTCTATTTGAAATTAGGGTTTCAGTTTGCACCAAGATGTTTGAATCAAAAGGGTCCCAAATACTCACTATTATCCTAATATGTTCTCAATATCATCCATGTCATGTTTCAAGCCTTACAGAGAAAGTTTGCTCAGTCAATTGCTCAAAGGCTTGAAAATCGAATGTGCTAGGGCAAAAGTCAACGGTGGCCCACATACAGGCAAACTTCAAGATTCTTGGTCAACATCCTCATTTTGAAGTATTATTCATCATTTTATCAAGGGTTGATCATGATTCCTCAAGGATTGTTCACAATTCATCAAAACTCAAAAGTTGCTAAATTAGGGTTTTAAAGGAAAAGTCAACTCAACTTTGACCAAGCATAACTTTCTCATACTTTATCAGAAATGACCCATCCAAAGCTAATTTTGAAGAAGGTGCAATTCCATACAATTCATCTTCAGCTCCCAAGATTAAAATATGCACTCACAAGGAGTTACAAATTTGGACATTATAGGTCATTTTGAAAAGTAAACAAAAACACCTTCCTTGTCAAAGCTTCATACATGAACATGGAAGACTCAATTGAGATGATACAAAAAGGGTTGCTTAGAGGACATCTTGAGCTTTCTAAAAAGTCCAAGAACACATCTCTAGGGTCAAAATTGAAGGAGTTGTGCATTGGTGAAGTTGACCCTTTTTGCAAAATTGCCAAAAGTCAAAGGTGCCCAAAATTGCAATTTTTGTCAAATGGGCCCAACTCTTTGTGCTTGTATTGAGTTGGTAACATGATCCACGACCCATGAGCCTTGCCACTTGTCATTATTTTATTTTTATCATTTATCTTGATTTTATTTCATTTAAATCAAATAAAATCAATAATAAATAATGAAAATATCAAAAATCATTTAAACCTTGAGATTTTGTGCATATTTTAGGTCCATGAATAGCTGGAAATGAGATCAAATCGTGCAAGGCTGGTTTGGACAGAAAAAAGATTGAATTTTTCTTGTTTTGGAAAGATTTGATGCAAGAGTGAATCAATGATCAAATCTTCATAAATGGCCAAGATTTGATGCAAGTTTTCACCCTAATTGATTCTATGATATATATTGAACAAATCCAAATCCAAAGCATGAAGGATTGGAAGCGTGAGAAGCTGAAAGAAAACTTGCAAAAACTCAAGAAAAGTGGTGAATCAAATTCCAATTTCCAGGCTTCTCCAAGCCCTTCCAAGCATACCATTCACTTGCTGGACATCTAAGGACTCTATCCCAATCATTAGCAAGCATTTTCATGCCCAGATACGCACTATAAGTATCCCACGAACTCCATGTTTTCTTGAAATCGTATCTCATAATTCTAGCATTGTTAGTATATTTTATGGACATATTCTGAATCCTTGAAACATTTGCAAGCTAATGATAATACTCAATTGAGTTTTTGTTAACCATACAGAAAGTTGCCATGATTAGGGTTTAGGTTTCGTTTTTAGGGGTTCTGTGTACAGGAGCAATTGGCCCTAATGGAGGAGCCCATTGTGATCAGCGGGTCAAACCCAGTTGATCCATGGTCTTGAATCTTATTTATATTGCTTGTACGCAGTTTCTGAAATGTACAGGGTTATAGCTACAGCGCCATGACTGTAGGTAAAGGTTCAGAGTTTTAAACGACAGATCCAGGGAAGAAGACGATGGCGTGTCACAACTTTACTGTCCGGTTTAAATTCTGGCGCGTTTATTCTAGCCAGAAGCCTGTAGTTCTGATCTATTTGTTTGTTTCTATTATATTGATAAACTAACACCAACGCAGTTGGTCAGCAGAAGGAAGTCAGAAGCTCATGATTCTGGATTCAATCCCAGGCGTGAGCTTTTGGCATGTTTCCCCTTATATTCACCAGATCCAACGCCTGCACTTTCTGAGGATCATCCTCTGGACCCATCAACCAGGACCAGATCAAGCACCCTCTGATCACGATATGCTGGATCCATCAGCCAGGAGCAGGCCCAGGACCATCATCTTCTGGACCAGCATCCTCTGATCACCATCTTCTGAACCAGCATCCTCTGATCACCATCCTCTGGACCATCATCCTCTAATCACCATCCTCTGTACCATCACCCTCTGATCAGAGCCGCTGACAACCGGCCCTTGGGTTATTTCTTTTTTCTCTAATTTACCTTTCTTTAGTTATTCTTTTCTTTTGTTATTTTTATTATCAACACTAAAATCACCTTTTTACCAACAAAATCATAAAATCAATTTCATCAAATTAGAATTTAGGTTTTTATTTATTTTTTCAAATTAATTTATAGTTTAATTTAATTTTAGGGTAATTTTAACCTTTTTTAAATAAATTTAAAACAAATTAGAAATTAGGGTTTTATTTAATTTAATATTTATTTTTCTTTTCTTAAAATAACCAAAAATGCAAAAATAGGCCAAATTAATTGTTTTTCTTAATTTAAATTAATTAGTAATTAGGATTGTATTTATTTAATTAAGACCTTATTTTTCTCAAAATAATCAAAAACAACAAAAAATGATTTTTCTTTCAATTAGGTTCAGACGGGGTCAAAACTCTATTTTTTCCTTGTTCTTGATTCATCGCGCGCGTTTATTTATATTTACGATATTAATGTAACTGCTCATGGTATGTAATAGTTTAATTAGGATTTTTATTTTATTTATCGTTTTATGGGTTTTTGGCTATGTAATTAATCCCCCTCCCCGAAGCCTTGTAATAGCGTAGTTTTATTTCTCGTATTTTAATTTTCGCAAATATTAACTGTTAGACGTATGATAATAGGATTGCATGACAAGAATGTATGTTAATTTTAAAATGGTTAGCAAACCCTAAATGTGCAAAGATAATAACTTGAAATCAAATCACTCGCACATGCGCACTCCTAGAGTATACTCTCACTTCGGTTGCCTTCGGTAAACAATCATTAAGTATAAGGTGTTTTAGTGGTCGCTCTCTTGTCTAAACAAAGATCAAATGTCCCGTTCGGAAATGTTGCCTCGAATATGATCTTAAGACACTAGGGTTATTACTAAGACGTCCTAACATTGCTTTAACGATCGTACGTCCCTTTCGAATTGACCCTTACAACTCCAACGACGGTGCTACTTACTCATTAATAGTGGGATAGCGTTGTCTAAAGGAAACAAGAACAGAAACATTCTTTTTTCCGATTAGGTAGACGCTAGTAGGTACTTGCTCAAAATAAGCTTTTCCACACTTACACTCTTTTCAAACAAAGTTTTCAAAAACACTTCGTAACACTCTTGAGGACTGATACAAGGGTTAAAACGAAGTAAAACAAAAACTTTTCAAAACACACAAACACGAAAGCAATTTTTAAAAGATGAGCAAGTACCTAAGAGCTCGTGGAAAACCACAGATAGAAAGGGTGCTAATACCTTCCCTTTCTATAATCTACCCCCCGTACTCAAAATCTCGAAAAAAGAATTTTTCTGTGATTTTTTCCTTTCCAGTTGGATAAAATAAAAGTCGGTGGCGACTCTTGCTTACCGTGACATTTTGCGAACACAAACGCAAAACACAAACCAGCATTTTCCTAAAATAGTCTAGTTCTGCCACCGTATCACAAAACTGGCGACTCTGCTGGGGAAAGTATAAGTGGGGTATACCTTAGGATTAGTTCATCATAAATTGCTTCTCTTGTTTGATTTGATTGCTTTACTTTTGAGGGTTTTGTATTGGGAGTTACTATAGATCCTAACCCGGATCTGGGGGACACCTTTTAGGTAAGTAGCAATAAACTGTGAGGGAACTGTACAGCATAGACCGATACGGTTGAAGCAGTAGCTACGTTAATGTGGCACATTGGTTGGTACCGGTATCCCTTGTGGAGAAACGAGGAGAATACGGGGCTGCTATGTGTGTCGTTAAGCATCAACTTACCTTAGAACCTATAATTGACCAACTTGGCCATAAGAAGTAGTTAGATAGCCGATCTCGGTTTAAAGCTGGGAACTAGTTGATACTCGATGCTACACTCATTGAGACCATACTCTCGAGATAGTTTCGGCCGCAAGAAAAGATTGCGTGAGCTGAAACCATGACCGATGAAGGATGGTCAGTGATATTGAGAACCTCTAGAACCCGGTTACTATTATTAGGACAGGTTGAAACCAACTGAACTTCAAGAGGGTAGTACCTAGACCCCGTGCAAGCCTGAAACTTAAGGGCTCTTGTGTGACTTGTTTGCCTTTACCATGTCTGTTATCTGCAATACCTATCGTGTGTTTTATCATGACATCATGCATCATAACATAGCATGTATACCTCATTATACTAACCATTTCAAAGACCGAGGGATTTATCTTTGTTCTGTTTTGCAGATTATGGCTTCCGTGCGCAGAAACACCATCCGAGTTAACTTTGTGCAAATACCTGCTCAACTCAAAGATTTAGCCTCGAGAGTTTCTGATACTTCTTCATTCATTAGGAGACATGGTCAACTTATTAGCTTGGTTACCTCAAAGTTTGATGAGCAGATGATGAGTGTGCTCTTCCAGTTCTTCGATCTGGTGCATCATTGCTTCACTTTCCCGGATTATCAGCTAGTTCCTACTATGGAAGAGTTTTCTCACTTATTGGGCATATCTATCCTCGAGAAGATGCCTTTCACAGGTTTGGAAGAGGCTTCTAGACCAGAGGACATTACTTTAGCTTTACATTAGAAAAGGGCTGATATAGTATCCAACTGGGAGACACGAAGCGGGGTTAAAGGTTTCTTAGCCAAGTTTCTGATGGATCAAGCTCAACTATTATGGGATAACTTGGATTTTCAGGCTTTCGAAGACATCTTAGCTCTCCTTATCTACGGTTTGGTTCTTTTCCAGAATCCATATTCCTTCATAGATGTGAATGCAGTTAAGATATTCTTGTCTCGCAATCTTGTGCCTACTCTATTGGGTGATATCTTTCATGCCCTCTACACTCGTAGTGTGCGAAGAAGAGGGACCCTCAAGTGTTGTATGTCACTGCTTGCGAGGTGGTTTATTTCGCACCTCCCCAAGTCTATGTTGAAGAATGAGGAAGGTTTAGGATGGTCTTACAGGATAATGTCCCTTGCCTATACAGACATTCTTTGGAGTTCTAAGGCTATGGAAAGCATTACTGTCATTGATCGATGTAGGGGATACCCTAATGTCCCATTGCTTGGAATCAGAGGAGGAATAACCTATAATCCTTGCCTAGCTTTACGATAGTTTGGTCGTGCTCATAGAGACGGTCCTCATGAGCTACTTCTCACATATATTGCATTTGACTACAAGGAATACGTTGACAAGCACCGCCGAAGGTTTATACGAGCCTGGGGCATGGTGAATAGGTCTGACCCTCAAGAGCTAGGACTAAAGACTTCTCTCCCTATGCAACCTTATCTCCAGTGGGTCCGAGCTCGAGCCCAGAAGCTTGGGATGCCTTATGAAGCTGTGTTGCCAGTAATTGTGGAGCCTACCAATGAAGAAGGCGTTCCTTATACAGTCCTTTATTCCTACATGCCCACTGATCTTGGGGCATTGAAGAGATCCTGGATCCAGCTGAAAGAGGAAAGGGATACCTACCGGGAGAAGTACCATGAGCAAGAAAGGAAGATCTTGAAGCTCACCAGGAAACTTGAGAATGAAAGAACGATTAATGACTACGTCAGCACGAAGGGGAAGCGTCCATGGGATTTCTGATTTTTCTTTTTCTAGTTTAGATTTGTTTTCCATTTATTTCTTTGTAAACGCCTTAAAGGCATTGTTGAACCTTTTTACGAGTTTAATCTAATAAAGTTTGTTTATTTCTTGGTTTGAAAATTTAAATCTCCCAAAGTCTTTGAAATCAATACATATGCATCCCATTGTCATGCACATCATTACAGGTACTGCTATAGGTTTCTCATCTTCTTCGCTGTTTATTTCAGCAGTTATGTCTTCCGATCAAGCTATCAAAGATCTCCAGGCACAAAATGCCCAATTCCAAGCGATGTTCTTAAACTTGGCTAAAGGGCAAGAGGATTTGAAAGCTCTCATCTTGAAAGAGAAAGGGAAGGGGAAGAAGAAGAAGAAGAAGAAGAAGGTTATTCTTTTTAGCATGGGTAAAAGGTTTGGGGATAGGCTGAAACATAAAGTTGATCTGTAACTTTCATCCAAAGGAGAGGAGAACCAAGAATAATAAAAAGGCCCCAGTCCTGCAGTTTCTGATAATGACACTGATTATGATGAAGAACAGTATCCTCCCGCTGAAGATAGGTACAAACAACTAGAAGACCGCCTGAGTGCTATGGAGATTCAGAGGATCTCTGGTCTGGATTTCAGAGAGCTGGGATTGGTATCAGGGGTGGTGATCCCTCATAAGTTCAAAGCTCCGGTTTTTGCTAAGTACGATGGAGTATCCTGTCCTAAACTCCATCCCCGCTCGTATATCCGGAAAATTCAAACCTACACCGTTGATAAAAATCTGTGGGTACATTTCTTTCAAGATAGTCTGTCAGGGACTCAGCTTGAATGGTTTTATCAATTGGAAGGAGCTAATGTCCGAAACTGGGAGGACCTTGCTGCTGCTTTTTATAAGCAGTATCAGTATAATACCGACCTTGCTCCCACTCGTACTCAGCTTCAGGGTATGTCTATGGGTGCAAGCGAAGGTTTTAAGAACTATGCTCAAAAGTGGAGAGGTTTGGCTGGAAGAGTCCAACCCCATTTGTCTGAAAGGGAGTTGGTTGATATGTTTCTAGGGATGATGTCTGGTCCATTTTTCAATCATCTGATCGGCAGTTCGTCATCTGGGTTTATTGAATTGATTTTGACTGGGGAGAGAGTAGAAGCTGGTATCCGAAGTGGTAAGATACATAAAGGTACTTCATCAAGTGCAGTGAAGAAGCCTTTTACCATTAAGAAATAAGCTAGTGCAGTTTACGGCCCAAGGGGGAAAAGCATACCTGAACACCGTCAAGCAGTGAATGCGGTAGTGGTATTAAGACCCACTGTTGCTCCACAATACAACAATAAGCAAAGAATGGAGAGACCGCAGAGACAGTACACTCGGCTTACTATGACCTTGTCTCAAATTCTACCACAATTATTAAAGACCAACCTGGTAACTCTGAGGGAAGCCTCGAAGAATCCCAGCACCACATCTCTGCTATATAACCCGAACGCCTGCTGTGCCTATCACTCTGATAGCCCAGGTCATGATACAAACAAATGTTTGGCCTTGAAGAATAAGGTGCAAGATTTGATCGAAGCTAAAGAAATTGAGTTTGACGCTCCGGAGAAACCCAATGTCAGGACTGCTCCCATTCCCAAACACGGCCATGGAGTAAATGCGTAGACGATGATTTATTTGTGACCTCTGTTGAAGAAGTTTCTAATCCTTTGATGACAGTTAAGAAGAATCTATTGTTGGCCGGTTTATTTCCGGGCTGTACCGAAGGTTGCCATTTGTGTTCAATTTTCCTGCTGGTTGCCATTTATTGAAATCAGGTGTTCAGCGCCTGATGGATAACAAAGAGATCCTGTTCGAGAATACTATGATTCTGTTGGTTCCAATTCAAGACTTTGCCATCATAACCATTTCTGCCAATCCTTCCAAGGCTTCCTCGAGAAAGCCTGTTAGGATTACATCTATTCCCAGAATTGCTCTGTTAATCATTACTATCCCGAGTCCTATCCCATACACTTCAGATAAGGCTGTCCCTTGGCACTACGGTGCAGATGTGTATTACCATGGAGTTAAGCAACACTTGAAAAGTGATGAAGCTGATGTCAGCAATATATTCGGGGCTAGCAAGGTCACCAGAAGTGAAAGACTCTTCTCTCCTGAGATTTCCCCTCCGACTATTCACAAACCTGTTATCATTCCATCTTCTAGTACATCAACTACTGTCCTAGTGCCTATTCCAGTTATCACCCCTGTCGCCGAGCCGTCTGGCACTCGGGACAAAGAAATCACAGGTGAGCCTGCCCGGATGGAGGCACCTAAGAAGATCATTGTAGAAACCTCTAAGCAAGAGATAGATGAAATTCTGAAGATTATCAAGAAAAGTGACTATAACGTAGTCGAGCAGCTGGGGCAGACCCTGTCAAAAATCTCCATGTTGTCCTTGTTATTATGTTCTGAAGCCCATGCCAAGGCTTTAATTGCTTTCCTCAAAACTGCGCATGTGCCGCAAGAGACTTCAGCTGATCAATTCAAAGATTGTGTAGCTAGCTTGATTGCCGACAATGGGTTGGGTTTCTCAGAAGCAGATCTGACTGCTAAAGGAAGAAATCACAATGATGCTCTGCATGTCTCGATCGAGTGCAGGGGCACTACTATGGCCCATGTACTAGTGGATACCGGGTCCTCTTTGAACGGTTTTCCAAAGAAAGCATTAGATCGTCTGGACTGTGAAGGTTTGATTCTGAAGCCGAGTAATATTGTGGTCAGGGCTTTTGAAGGGTCAAAAAGGATAGTGCACGGGGAGGTGGATGTCCCTGTTAAAGTTGGCTCTCAGACTTTTGCATCTACTTTCTATGTGATGGATATCCGACCATCATATTATTGCTTGTTGGGTCGCCCATGGATTCATAAGGCTGGGGCAGTGACTTCTATGCTCCATCAGATGTTGAAATATCCAGTAAAGGGGAAGATTGTTACGGTGGGAGGAGAAGAGGAGTACATGGTGAGTCATCTTAATTCCTTTCGCTTTGTGGAAATGGATGGGGAGTTCATCGAAACCCCGTGTCAGAACTTTGAAGAGGTTCCCTAGGCTTTGGCGTTAACTGAAGTTGCTGCTGACAAACCTCCGATAAAGATAGCTTCCCTCAAGGATGCCAGGGCTGTAATTGAAAAAGATGGGTGTGCAAATTGGGGTCAGCTCCCTGATTTCACACACAAGACTGACAAGTTTGGTTTAGGCTTTACTGCAGAGGCTCAAAGGGCTGTTCGGCGCGCGCGGATTGGAAGACCTCCTATGCACATCAGTAATCAGTGAGTGAATGCAATTGAGGATAATGAAGAAGAGTCAGATATCGACAACTGGATCTACCCAACTACCAACGGTGGATTGAACAATTGAACAGTGAAGGACTTCGTGCCCGTTTCTTTTATTACACAGTAATAGACTTTTGTTTTGAGATTTGTAATAAACAGTTTAAAACTTTACAGCCCAGTGCCTTGCCCGAGGCACTTTGGCTTTGCTTGTGAGGGATTATTATTTGTCATTTTCATATATCATCAATAAAACATTGGACGTTTTCTTGCATTACAAATTTTACGCTCCTTGTTTTTCTTTTCTATCTCGCACTTTATCAAAATAGTTATTGTCTTACACACACTCACATATCATAATGCAGATCCACATCCACTCTGGATCCCATTGATAATAACTCTGCTACCGCCGGTTATGACTTCGAGAATCCGATCAACCAAGCCGAGGAAGAAGGTGAGGATGATTGTGAAGTGCCTGGGGAACTTGCTAGACTGTTACTGCAGGAAAAAAGGACCATATGGCCTCATGAAGAGCCAGTGGAATCAGTAAATTTGGGTACAGAGAAAGACAGGAAAGAGGTAAAGATAGGTGAAAATGTAGAGCCTAGTGTCAAGCAACAGTTGATACAGATGCTGCACAACTATGTTGAGATCTTCGCTTGGTCTTATGAAGATATGCCTAGTTTGGACACTGACATTGTGGTACACCGCCTGCCAACCAAAGAAGACTGTCCTCCAGTAAAGCAGAAGGTTCACCATATGCGCCCTGAGATGTCTGAGAAAATTAAAACTGAGGTCATGAAACAGTTTGACGCCGGATTTCTAGCTGTTACTTCTTATCCGCAGTGGGTCGCCAATGTTGTTCCAGTACCCAAGAAGGATGGTAAGGTGCGGATGTGTGTGGACTATAGAGATTTGAACAGGGCGAGCCCCAAGGATGATTTCCCACTCCCTCACATTGATGTTCTGGTCGACAACACCGCGCAACATAAGATCTTCTCCTTTATGGATGGTTTTTCTGGTTACAATCAGATTAAGATGGCTCCCGAGGAGATGGAGAAGACAACTTTTGTTACACAGTGGGGCACCTTTTACTATAAGGTCATGCCGTTTGGACTAAAGAATGTTGGGGCAACGTATCAGCGCGCCATGGTTGCTTTGTTCCACGACATGATTCACCATGAGATTGAGGTTTACGTTGATGACATGATTGCAAGGTCCCAGACTGAATAATAACACCTTGACCATCTCCAGAAAATGTTCGACAGGTTGAAGATGTACAAACTAAGGTTAAACCCGAACAAGTGCACTTTCGGGGTTAGGTCTGGTAAACTGCTGGGTTTCGTCGTTAGTGATAAAGGTATTCAAGTGGATCCTGCAAAGGTGAAGGTTATACAGGAGATGCCCGCTCCCCGAATGGAAAAAGAAGTCAGAGGCTTTTTGGGACGTCTAAATGACATTGCCCGATTCATTTCACATCTGACTGCTACTTGTGAGCCAATCTTCAAGCTGCTGAAGAAAGATCAAGTGGTAAAATGGAATGATGAATGTCAGGCCGCTTTCGAAAGGATCAAAGAATATCTCCAAGAGCCACCTATTCTAATGCCTCCAGTTGAAGGGATACCTTTGATCTTATACTTTACAGTACTCGACAATTCAATGGGGTGCGTGCTGGGGCAGCATGACGAGTCTGGCCGAAAAGAGCATGCTATTTACTACCTTAGCAAAAAGTTTACCGACTATGAGACTCGATACTCACTGCTTGAGAAAACTTGAAGCGCTTTGGCATGGGCTGCTCGCCGGCTGAGACAGTATATGCTGACTCACACTACCCTATTGATATCAAAGATGGATCCAATCAAGTATATCTTCGAAAATCCTGCCTTGTCCGGAAGAATAGCAAGATGGCAGATGATCTTAACTGAGTATGACATCTAATACACAACCCAGAAAGCAATCAAGGGAAGTGTGTTGGCAGATCATTTGGCGCATCAGGCCGTAGAGGACTACCAGTCTATAAATTTCGAGTTCCCGGATGAGAACATCATGTTGGTGACCGACTGTGAAAAACCTGGATCGGATGAAGGACCTGAGGAAGGATCCCGATGGTCTATGTATTTTGATGGAGCTTCAAACGCGTTAGGTAATGGAATTGGCTCCGTGATTATATCTCCCGAGGGCTGTCATACTCCTTTCACCGCCCGATTATGTTTTAACTGCACCAACAATATGGTGGAGTATGAAGCGTGCATCATGGGTCTTCGAGCTGCTATTGACCTAAGGATTAAGTTCTTGAGTGTATTCGGAGATTCTGCTCTAGTGATCAGTCAGATCAAAGGCGAGTGGGATATGAAGCACCTAAATCTTATTCCTTACAAGGAGTACGTTATGACATTGCTCCCACACTTTGAGGAGATAACCTTTGAACACTTCTCAAGAGAGAAGAATCAGCTAGCGGACGCGTTAGCTACCATGTTCTCTATGTCCAAAGTCAGGTGGGACAATGAAGCTCCCCGGATTACCATTGAAAGGTTGGACGAACCTGCACATTGCTGTGATATTGAGACTGAAGAGGTAGCAGATAAACCCTGGTTTCACGAGGTAAAGAGGTATCTTGAGGCTCAAGAGTACCCCGAGGGTGCATAAGTTAATGATAAGAAGTTTCTGAGGAGATTCGTGGCGAAGTTCTTCATCAATAATGGTATCCTTTACAAGCGTAACCATGATTCAACCTTACTGCGATGTGTGGACAAGAACGAGGCATAAAGGATTATGGTAGAGTTACATGAAGGTACTTTCGGAACTCATTCCAGTGGACATACCATGGCAAAGAAAATACTACGGGCAGGATATTTTTGGTCTACTATGGAAGACGATTGTTATCAGCACTCTCAGACCTGTCATAAGTGCCAAGTCTATGTTGATAAGGTGCATTTACCTTCAGTTCCTCTGAATGTTTTTATAGCTCCTTGGCCTTTTGCAATGTGGGACATCGACTTGATCGGCGAGATCAGACCTACTGCGTCCAACGGGCATCGTTTCATCCTGGTAGATATTGATTATTTCACGAAGTGGGTTGAAGCAGCTTCCTTCGCTACAGTAACCAAGAACGTCGTGGCGCGATTTATCCAACATAATCTGATATGTCGATACGGTGTACCAGAGAGGATCATTAGGGACAATGGTACAAATCTCAACAATACAATGATCACTGAGCTCTGCAAACAATTTAAGATTCAGCATCATAACTCTTCTCCTTACCGGCCGAAGATGAATGGGGCTGTTGAAGCGGCTAATAAGAACATCAAGAAAATTGTGCAGAAGATGACGATGACATACAAAGACTGGCATGAGATATTACCATTTGCTATTCATGGGTATTGTACCTCAGCACGGACATCAACAGGGGAAACACCCTCCTCTTTGGTGTATGGTATGGAAGCGGTTTTTCCCATTGAGGTCCAAATACCTTCTCTCTGGATTATGAAGGATGCAGGTTTAAGCGAGGACGATTGGATCCAAACCCGTCTTGATCAGCTGAATTTAATCGACGAGAAGAGGCTTACTGCTATTTGTCATGGTCAGACGTATCAAAAGCGAATGATCAAGGCATTTAACAAGAAAGTCAGATGACAAAGTATCAAGTTGGGGATCTGGTGATCAAACGCATCATACTGCCACAAGGTGATCCCAGGGGCAAATGGACCCCTACGTACGAAGGGCCATTTGTGGTTAAGAACATTTTCTCGGGAGGAGCTATGATTCTAACCACCATGGATGGTGACGACCTTCCTCATTCCGTCAATGCATACATAGTGAAAAAATACTACGCATAATCAAAGACCCGCTAGGTTGACTGGCCTAGGAAAAAATAAGGGCTTCCCGGCGAACCAAAAGGGTTTGGGCAAAAGTAAGGGATGAAAATGAAAAATTTGTACACCCGGCAAGTCGAAAACCTGAAAAGGCGGCTTAGGAAAAAAAGGGTATCCTGGTGGACTGAAAACCCGAAAGGGCGGTCCAGGCAAAAATTAGGGATCAAAGCGTAACACTATGTCTCATTGGATCATCTTGCAACTAGACTTCGGTATCGACTATCAAGCTCGGACGACGCTGATCAATCTGATCTACCTTCAACCAAGTAGCAAAGTGATGAGACGCTCGAAGATATAAGGGAAATAGCAGAGTTGGAACCCAGTGGGATTGTTTCACATAGCTGTTTTTCTTTATTTTACACAAATTGTATAAATTATGTTCATTCAACAGCGTTCTCTTACTAGGACGTCATCCTCTTGTAGTAAAAATGCCTATTACAGGCTAACTTCAAAAATCAATACAATTCATTTTCACAAAGGAATTTCAACTTGTGTTTTCTTTTTCTGTTTTGTTTTGCAAGAACGTCCAAATGGTTCATTTTTGATATATGCATTTGACAATAATTGTTGCTCATAAATATTTACATGCGAAACAAAAGACAATTACTCGTAATTTCAGGAACAGGGGCAAACAAGAAGTGTCCAAACCTTAAAGTTGCTCTACCCACCAGGTACAGCAATAGACCCAGCTGGAGAACATAACTAAAAATGCATACACTCCCCACAGAGTAGGAAGTGTCGAAAACAGTGGTGTTAATTCTCCCCAAGCAGAGTTCACTTATCACCAACAATGGAAGACTATCCCCAGTGGAGTTTATTTCTTCCATAAACAGAAATTCAATCCCCAACAGGGTTCGTTACCGCCAGTAACAGTAATTCATCCCCAGCCAGGGTTATTTCTCCAAATCAGCAAATCTTCTAGCAGAATATCTCTCTTTCCCACAAAGTTATTTTCTCGCCAGTTTATTCTCCAGCCGAGTCATTATATCGCCACCTTATTCTCAAATCATCTTCGTTTGTTACCCCAACGAGAACGAGGATTTCAACTCCTTGTACTCTCCATCAGCAATCCGGGATTTATTTTCCCCAGCCAGAAAGCATCACGAGAACATTTGCATATCCATACATCATGGCATGCGCATACGTCATTACTCAATCTCATTTATTTTGAGAGCGTCATTACTCAATACATTTCATACATCATGACATTACATACAACTAACTCTTTATCTTTCAGGGAGAGATGCAATCAAATTCTCACAAATTGTCTCTGGTTCAGTCAAACCGATGCTAAGATTTCTATTTCAATTCAAGCTATGAAGCCCGGATCCGACCAGATAATATCTTGATTTCTCCATCATACTGTGAAGCCCGAAGAACGACCGGATAACAGTACCAAAATACCACGAAGCCTGGAATCGACCAGATAGTGGTTTATCTTAAGTTCAAGCTATGAAGCCCGAAAATCGACCAGAAAATAGTTGAATCCCCAGCAAGTTACTGTGAAGCCTGGATTACGACCAGATAGCAGTACAAGACACCATGAAGCCTGGAAGCGACCAGATAGTGGTATGTCATAAACACAAGCTGTGAAGCCCGAAAATTGACCGGATAACAACTAGCAAGTTATTGTGAAGCCTGGATTACGACCAGATAGCAATACAAGGTACCATGAAGCCTGGACTCGACCAGATAATGGTATAAGACGTTGTGAAGCCTGAATTACGACCAGATAACAACAAAGAATACTACGAAGCCTGGAGTCGACCAGATAGTGGTATATCTTTAATACAAGTTATGAAGCCCGGATTCGACCAGATAATATCTTGATTTCTCCAAACACCATGAAGCATGGATTCGAACAGATAATGGTATAGGACACCATGGAGCCTGGATTACGACCAGATAGCGGCAAAGAATACTGAAGCCTGGGATACGACCAGATAACAGTATAAGGTACTGTGAAGCTCAGAATTCGACCGAATAACAGTTTACCTGGCCAATTACTAAGAAGCCTGGAATCGACCAGATATTAGTGTTGCCTTAAATACAAGTTGAAGTCCGGGTACGACCGGATAACAATTTAATTCCTTCTAAAGCCTGGAGCACGACCAGAGAAAAAGTGAGAAGTTGCGAAGCCTGGATTACGACCGGATAGAAAGTTTAACCTCATCCCCCCGGTAAGTCACTGTGAAGCCTGAAGCACGACCAGATAGCAGTCAGTCTTATTTTCCTCAAGCAAATCACTGCGAAGTCTGGAGCACGACCAAATAGCGGTTCATTTTCATCTCCTCGACTAAGAGATGATTCCCCAATAGAATAACGAACGGCTGAAGCTCCTAAAATTCTATTTCTCCCAAAACATAGACCAGCATTCCCCAGTGAAGTCCTCATCAACAACAGGTATACCGGCTCTCGCAAAGGAATCTCTTATGCGATCGAAACTCCTTAGGATGGCATCTTTAAGCCCATCCCCCATCATCAATCTCCAAATGGCATCTATAAGCCCATTCCCGACATCGCAAGACGGATACCACTTCATGTGAGTGCAAATTTCTGGGCACTCTAGTGTTCAATCATCTTCCACCCTCGGATCACGAAAGGCAGACAAGCCGATCTACATCCTCAGGTTTAAGAAGATTGAACAGGGCAGATGTTGTACCCCAAAATTTGCCCTCCCATATTTCTTAATACATTTCAAGTGAGGTCCTCAAATTGCTCAAGGAAATCCAAGGGTTGACCAGACAAACTCTCTCCTAAGGCAGTCTACCTCAAATTAGGGTTTCAGTTTACATCAAGATGTTTGAATCAAAAGGGTCCCAAATACTCACTATTATCCTAATATGTTCTCAAGATCATCCATGTCAAGTTTCAAGCCTTACAGAGAAAGTTTGCTTAGTCAATTGCTCAAAGGCCTGAAAATCGACTTTGCTAGGGCAAAACTCAATTGTGGCCCACATACAGTCAAACTTCAAGATTCTTGGTCAACATCCTCATTTTGAAGTATTATTCATCATTTGATCAAGGGTTGATCATGATTCCTCAAGGATTGTTCACAATTCATCAAAACCCGAAAGTTGTAAATTAGGGTTTTGTAGGAAAAGTCAACTCAACTTTGACCAAGCATAACTTTCTCATACTTTATCATAAATTACCCATCCAAATCTCATTTTGAAGAAGCTGCAATTCCCTATAATTCATATTCATATCCCAAGATCAAAATATGCACTCACAAGGAGTTACAAATTTGGACATTATAGGTCATTTTGAAAAGTCAACAAAAACACCTTCATTGTCAAAGCTTCATACATGAACATGTAAGACTCAATTGAGATGAGACCAAAAGGGTTGCTTACAGGACATCTTGAGATTTATAAAAAGTCTAAGAACTCATCTCTAGGGTCAAAATTGAAGGAGTTGTGCATTGGTGAAGTTGACCCTTTTTGCAAAATTGCCAAAAGTCAAAGGTGCCCAAAATTGTAATTTTTTTGTCAAATGGGCCCAACTTTTTGTGCTTGTATTGAGTTGGTAACTTTATCCACGACCCATGAGCCCTGCCACTTGTCATTCTTTTATTTTTATCTTTTATCTTGATTTTATTTCATTTAAATCAAATCAAATCAATAATAAATAATGAAAATATCAAAAATCATTTAAACCTTGAGATTTTTTGTATATTTCAGGTCCATGAATAGCTGGCAATGATATCAAATGGTGCAAGGCTGGTTTGGACAGAAAAAAGATTGAATTTTTCTTGTTTTGGAAAGATTTTATGTAAGAGTGAATCAATGATCAAATCTTCATAAATGGCCAAGATTTGATGCAAGTTTTCACCCTAATTGATTCTATGATATATATTGAACAAATCCAAAGCAAAAGCATGAAGGATTGGAGGCGTGAGAAGCTGAAAGAAAACTTGCAAAAACTCAAGAAAAGTGGTGAATCAAATTCCAATTTCCAGGCTTCTCCAAGCCCTTCCAAGCATACCATTCACTTGTTGGACATCTAAGGACTCTATCCCAATCATTAGCAAGCATTTTCGTGCCCAAATACACACTGTAAGTATCCCACGAACTCCATGTTTTCTTGAAATAATATCTTATAATTCTAGCATTGTTAGCATATTTTATGGACATATTTTGAATCCTTGAAACATTTGCAAGCTAATGATAATACTCAACTGCGTTTTTGTTAACCATACAGAAAGTTACCATGATTAGGGTTTAGGTTTCGTTTTCAGGGGTTCTGTGTACAGGAGCAATTGTCCCTAATGAAGGAGACCATTATGATCAGCGGGTAAAACCCAATTGATCCATGGTCTTGAATCTTGTTTATATTGCTTGTATGCAGTTTCTGAAATGTACACGGTTATAGCTACAGCGCCATGACTGTAGGTAAAGGTTTAGAGTTTTAAATGACAGATCCATGGAAGAAGACGTTGGCGTGTCACAAATTTATTGGCCGGTTTAAATTCTGGCGCGTTTATTCTATCCAGAAGCATGTAGTTCTGATCTATTTGTATGTTTCTATTGTATTGATAAACTAACACCCAGCGCAGTTGGTCAGTAGAAGGAAGTCAGAAGCTCATGATTTTAGATTCAATCCCAGGCGTGAGCTTTTGGCATGTTTCCCCTTATATTCACCAGATCCAACGCCTGCACTTTCTGAGGATCATCCTTCTGGACCCATCAACCAGGACCAGATCAAACACCCTCTGGTCACGATTCGCTGGATCCACCAGCCAGGAGCAGGCCCAGGACCATCATCTTCTGGACCAGCATCCTCTGATCACCATCTTTTGGACCAGCATCCTCTGATCACCATCCTCTGGACCATCACCCTCTGATAAGAGCTGCTGACAGTCGGCCCTTGGTTTATTCCTTTTTTCTCTAATTTACCTTTCTTTAGTTATTATTTTCTTTTGTTATTTTTATTATCAACACTAAAATCACCTTTTTACCAGCAAAATCATAAAATCAATTTCATCAAATTAGAATTTAGGTTTTTATTTATTTTGTCAAATTAATTTAATAATTAGTTTAATTTAATTTTAGTGTAATTTTAACCTTTTTGTAAATAAATTTAAAACAAATTATAAATTAGGGTTTTGTTTAATTTTATTTTTATTTTTCTTTTCTTAAAATAACCAAAAATGCAAAAATAGGTCAAATTAATTATTTTTCTTAATTTAAATTAATTAGTAATTAGGATTGTATTTATTTAATTAAGACCTTATTTTTCTCAAAATAATCAAAAACAACAAAAAATGATTTTTCTTTCAATTAGGTTCAGACAGGGTCAAAACCCTATTTTTTTTCCTCGTTTTCGATTCATCGCGCGCGTTTATTTATTTTTACGATATTAATGTAACTGCTCATGGTATGTGTTGTACCCCAAAATTTTCCCTCCCATATTTCTCAAAACATTTCAAGAAAGATCCTCAAGTTGCTCAAGGAAGTCCAAGGGTTGACCAGACAAGCTCTCTCCTAAGGCAGTCTACCTCAAACTAGGGTTTCATGTTGCATCAAGATACTTGAGCCCAAGGGATCCCAAATTCTCACCCCTGTCCTAATATTTCCTCAAGATCATCCATGTCAAGTTTCAAGCCCTACAGAGAAAGTTTGCTCAGTCAATTGCTCAAAGGCCTGAAAATCAACTATGCTAGGGCAAAAGTCAATTGTGGCCTACATACAGTCAAACTTCAATATTTTTGGTCAACATCCTCATTTTGAAGTATATTTCATCATTTGATCAAGGGTTGATCATGATTCATCAAGGATTTCCCATAATTAATCAAGAATCAAAAGTTGCTAAATTAGGGTTTTGTAGGAAAAGTCAACTCAACTTTGACCAAGCATAACTTTCTCATACTTTATGAGAAAAGACCCATACAAAGCTCATTTTTAAGAGTATGCCGTGATCTAAAATACATCTTCAGATCCCAAGTTTAAAATATGCACTCACAAGAAGTTATGAATTTGGACATTATAGGTCATTTTGAAAAGTCAACAAAAACACCTTTTTTTCCAAAGCTTCATACATGAACATGGAATACCAAATTGAGATGATACCAAAAGGGTTGCTTAGAGGACATATCAAGCGTTCTAAGAAGTCCAAGAAAACCTTCAAAGAGTCAAAATTGAGGAAGTTATGCATTGGTGAAGTTGACCTTTTTTGCAAAATTGTCAAAAGTCAAATATGCCTAAAAATGAAAATTTTGCCAAATAGGCCCAATCTTTTGCACTTGTTTTGAGTTGGAAACATGGTCCACGAGTCCTAGCATTTGCCACTTGTCATTATCTTGTTTTTATTATTAATTTTGATTTTGATTTGAATTAAATCAATTTAAATCAAAACAAATCATAGAAAATCCAAAATATTGAAAACTCAAGATTTTGTACTTGTTTCAGGTCTCAAATCCAGTTGGCAAGCATTTGAAATCGTGCAAAACATTGGTGTGGACAAAAAGATTGAATTTGCCTAATTTTAGAAAGATATTCAAAGTGAATCAAATCCAAATCAAAGACATTGATGGAGGAAGATTATGATCACATTGACAACCCTAATTCATTCCTCAGTACATAAAGAACGTATGCAGACCTAAAACAAGGCTAGAAGGAGGCGTGTGAACCAGAACCAAACTTAAAAAAATCATAAAAAAGTGCAAACACGATTTCATTGTTCCAGGAAATTTCAAAGCCTCTTGACCATCCAAATCGCTTCCTGGGATCCCCAGCAAGCAAAACCAATCAAGAGCAAGCATTCCCAGGCCCTAAAACCCACTGTAAGTCAGCCACGACTTTGATATATTTTTGAATTCGAATATCATAATCCTGGCATCTATAGCATGAAACGATCATATATTCTTGATCCTTAGAACATTTGCAAGCTTTCTATAATATTTAATTGCATTTTTATGGACTGAATCAAGGGTTTCCATTGTTAGGGTTTGTGGTTTCGTTTTATGTTTTTTGTGTGCAGGCAAAATTAGCCCCCATAAAGGGTACCATGTTGTTTAGGATGACAAGACGGTTCGATCCATAGCATTAGATGTCATTTATATTGCTCATGGAGGATTTTGGAACGAGCTCAGTTTGTAGTGACGGACAAACGTCCGTAGGTAAAAGTGTTTCACTTTTAGCAACGGACCAAGGACATGGATGATGGTGTGGCATCACCTCACTCGTCCGTTTGAAAATTTGCGCGCATATTTCTTTATTTCGCTTGTTTATTATTTAATAATTGTTGTTTATATTATATACAAACAAAACAGCCAGTGCAGATGGTAGTGGAGTGTGTGGAAAAGGCATCAGGGCCTGGGTTCAAATCCCAGGTCCCCCAAATTGCTTCATGTTATTTTCCTTTCAGTGATTACATGCGTACACAAGCCAAATGACCATCATGCGTTCTCACCATCCAACCAGCCAATTGTCCTGAGATCCAGATCCAAAGGCTATCAACGAAGGACCATGATACGCCCAGTCAACGCGTAGCATCAGATCTTGAGGGCCAACATGGACCACCACGTTTTGGGCCCAGATTTGGATATTCACACCCCCCTTCAGATTGCTTCCCAGGCCCAATTTCTCTTTATCTTTTCCTTTTTTTTACTTTATTTAATTTAATTTATTTATTTTATTTACTAACACAAAATTAATTTTCTTTTATTTAAAAAATCACATAAAATCAACTTTTCATCAAATTAGGTTTAGATTTTATTTTTTGTCAAAAAATTAATTAATTTAATTAGGTTATGTAATTTTAGGT
Source organism: Vicia faba (assembly GCA_948472305.1). NCBI lineage: Eukaryota > Viridiplantae > Streptophyta > Magnoliopsida > Fabales > Fabaceae > Vicia > Vicia faba. The sequence continues at coordinate 893,617,333 of OX451737.1, forward strand.
AACTTTAATTATTTTGTAAATAAATTAAAAACAATTAGAACAATTAGGTTTTTATTTCTAACTTAATTATATTTTCTTTTTACTAAAAATAACCAAAAACACAAAAATAGGCCATTTATTTATTTTCATTAATTAATTTAATTAGCTAATTAATTGTATTTAATTTAAAAACCTAATTCTTTTCTTAAAAAAATATTAAAAACAACAAAAACATTTTTATTTCAATTAGGCTAGAAGGGTCAAAACCCTAGTTCTCTCCCGATCTAAATTTCCTCGCGCGCGCTTTATCATTTATTTTTACCCTATTAATGTAATTGCTCACAAGTTGTAATAGTTTAATTAGGTCTTTTATTTTCATTTGCCGCTTTATTTTTTAAGGGTTTGTTTTTGGCTATGTAAATACTCGAAGCCTTGTAATAGCTTAGCTTTAAATTCCGCACTTTAATTTCCGCAAACTATTAAGTGTTAGATGTATGACATAGGGATGCATGACAAGAATGTATGTTAACTTTAAAACAGTTAGATAACCCTAAATGTGCAAAGATAAATAATCTGAAATTGAATCACTCGCACATGCGCACTCCTAGGGTACACTCTCACTTGGTTGCCTTTGGTAAACGGTCATTAAGTATAGGATATTTTAGTGGTCGCTCTCTTGTCTAAACAAAGATCAAAGTCATGTTCCGAAAAGTTGCCTCAGAAAGGTTGCCTCGGATATTGTTGCCTTGAATAATTGATCTAAGACATTAGGGTTACTACTAAGACGTCCTAACATTGCTTTAGTGACCGTACGTCCCTTTCGAATTGACCCTCAAAACTCCAACGACGGTGGTACCTACTCACTAATAGTAGGATATCACTGTCTAAAGGAAACAAACATAGAACAATTCTCTTTTTTTGAGTAGGTAGATTAGTTCTTAAGTACTTGCTCAATCCAAACAAACTTTTTCACACTTACACTCCTTTACAAACAAAGTTTTCAAAAACACTTCGTAACACTCTTGAAGATAGAAGCAAGAGTTAAATTGAAGTCAAAAACTTTTCAAACCACACAAATACAAAGAAGCAATTTTGAAAATGATGAGCAAGTACCTAAGAGCCCGTAGATAACTACGGATAGAAAGGGTGCTAATACCTTCCCTTTCTATAATCTACCCCCCGTACCTAGAAAATCTCGAAAAAGGAATTTTTCTGTGCTTTTTTCCTTTCCTTGTTGGATAAAATAAAAGTCGGTGGCGACTCTTGCTTACCGCGACATTTTGTAAACACAAACGCAAAATGAAAACCAGCAATTCCTAAAAAAAAGTCTCGGTTTTGGCCACTGTATCACAGAACTAGCGACCCTGCTGGGGATAATAAGTGGGGTATACCTTAGGAATAGTTCATCATATTGTTTTCTATTGTTTGATTTGTTTGCTTTATCTTTTTGGGTTTTGTATCGGAGTTACTATAGATCCTAACCCGGATCTGTAGAACACCTTTTAGGTAAGTAGCATTAGACTATGAGGGAACTGTATGGCGTAGACCGATACGGTTGAAGCAGTAGCTACGTTGATGTGGCACATTAGTTGGTATCGATATCCCTTGTGGAGCAACAAGGGGAATATGGGGCTGCTATATGGGTCATTAAGTAGTGAGATAGCCGGCCTCGGCATAGAGCTGGGAACTGGTTGATACTCGATGCTACACTCATTGAGACCATACTCTCGAGATGGTTCCGACAGCAAGAAAAGATTGTGTGAGCTGAAACTATGACCGATGGAGGATGGTCAATGATATTGAGAACCTCTAGAACCCGGTTACTATTATTAGGACAGGTTGAACCAACTAAACTTCAAGAGGGTAGTACCTAGACTCCATGCAAGCCTGAAACATAAGGGTTACTATGTGACTTGTTTGCCTTTACCATGTTTGCTATCTGTGATACCTGTTGTGTGTTTTTATCATGACATCATGCATCATGACATAGCATGCATATTTCACGAGACTAACCATTTCAAAGACCAAGGGGATTCATCTTTGTTTTGTTTTGCAGATCATGACTTCTATGCGCAGAAATACCATTCGAGTCAGCTTTGTGCAAATCCCTGCTGTTGTACCCCAAAATTTGCCCTCCCATATTCTTCAAAGATTTGCCAAGTCAAAGCTTCAAAATTCCCCAAGGGTTGCACAGTGCAAAGGCCTCCTAAGTAGTCAAAATTAGGGTTTGTTTTCTGATCAAGAAAATGAAGTTTCCAAAGGTCCAATCAAGTCTCACATGCCTATAAACATGGTCAAGCATCCTCATATCAAGTTTCAAGACATTCAGCACAAAACTGCACAGTCAAAAACCCTAATTGCACTACAGTCAACTGTAGGGGCAAAATGGTCATTTGACAGTCAAAAGTTCAAATTTTTGGTCAACATCTAATTTTGAAGCCACAAACATCATTTGATCAATGCTTGATCATGATTCTCAAAACTTGGCTCAGAAATCATCAAGATGCAAAAGTTTCCTTATTTGGACAGTTGAAAAAGTCAACTGTAAATTGACCAAGGCATAACTTTCACATGGATTATCAGAAAAATTCCATCCAAAGCTCATTTTGAAGAGAAAGACATTTCCTACAACTCATCTTCATACTTCAAGTCCAAGAAATGCTCTCACAAAAAGTTATCAATTTCAACATTATAGGTCATTTTCAAAAGTCAACAAAAAGAGACTTTAAGTCAAAGACCATAACTTGAGATTGGTAAATCAAAATGACATGGGACCAAAGGCATTGGTTAGAGGACTCAAATACCTTTCCAAAATGTCCAAGAACATGAGAAAAGCTTAAAAATTGAGCAAGTTATGCCTTGTGGAAGTTGGGAAAGTTTTGGATATTTTGAAAAGTCAACATTGATTCAAATGACCTAAAATTGCTAATGGGCCCATTTTTCTTCCATAATTCATCATCCATGGCATGTGCACGACCACTTGGCCCAAAGGGAAGTTTTTATTCATTTTTTATTTACTTATTTGAATTTTTATTAATAATAATTCATTTAAATCAAATTAAATACATGAAAAATGCTAACCTAAGTTTTCCAATCTTTTTGTACATGTTTTATCCTCAAGATTTCGTGCATATGCAAATAGGGAAAGATTTGGAGAGATTGGAGTTGATTTGTATCAAAAAGCACATGGAAAGATTGAAAAAATAATGATGGAAAATCAAATCTTCAAAACCATCATTGCAAGAGATTGGGATCAATATTCTTAACCTAATTCATTCAGTACATAAGCCTAAACGAAAACCTAGTCCTGATGACCATTAAGCTGCGCTAGAAATTGATCATCAAACTTGAAAAATTTGGCAAGAAACTCAATTCTGAAAACTAACTTGCAGGAGGTTTCAAGCCAAGATTTCCATCTCATTAGCTTCCTCAAGCATTACTGAACGTTTTCCAATCACAAACGCTCATCAAAACACCCGGAATTGGTACAATGGAGGAAAACTGTTTCAAATAAAATTCACAATCGTGCATCTTCATTCATGCGTTTATTGCAAGTTTTAATTGTTGATTTACATTCCTCATGCTATTCTGAAGCTAACCCATGTGTTTAATTGTGTTTTTACGCCTTGTATACGATTTCGCCATTGTCAATTTCTAGGGTTACAGGACCTTGGAATTAGGGCTTTTGAAACAAAGAAAAATTGGCCTTCCAGATCCATACCATTAGAATAAGCGCGTCTGGACGAAGAAGAAGCCATGCTCGCGCTCAATTTATGAGCGTCCTAGGCCTAATCGCTATTTTTCCAAAGCTGGCCTAAGACAACACATAAAAACCGTTGCTTATGATATTCATGTTTCAGGAAAACAAAACTATGCGAAGAAGATGAATTCGTGGCAAGATGTGATAGGCTGGTTTGAATTTCGCGCGCAGAGTCCACTAACCATTGTTTTCTTATTATAATATTTGTTAGTTGTTTAATGTTAACATGCGTGAGTTGGTTCAGCTGGCAAGGCATAGTGGTAGCAACATTCCTGACCTGGGTTCGAGTCCCAGGTCTTCATTGTTTCAATATTATTTTTCAATATATGTTCACATGCAGTTTCAATAGCAAGGGCGTACCATACACTTCCAAAATCCAACGTCTATACGTCCAATGGAATCGAATCAAAGGCTCAGATCTAAGGAGTACGATGGACCCTGGTCAAAGCGCTAGCACGCTACCTGGAAAAGGTCAAACGGACCAAGGTTATTGGGCCAGAATCACTACAATTTAACCTCCATGTTGGGGACTACAACCCCCCCCCCCCCCCCATGGTTTGCAATTCTCTATATTTCCTTTATATTATTTATTTATTTATTATTGTCTATTTTCTTTATTGTTTTGAATTAATTAATTATTTTCATAAAATATAAAAAATACCCATAAAAATCAGAAAAAAGAGAAAAACAATAAATATTTTATTTTTTTAGTATTTTCATAAATAAATTTGCATGTAAATAAAATTAGTTTTAAATTAGGTGTTAATGTTAATTCTTTTAATAATAAATTAAAAAACATAGAATTAGGTTTGATTAAATTTTATTCCTTTTTATTTTTTCTTTTATAATAATTAAAATAACTAAATATTTATTTTTATAATTAAATTGCATACAAAAATTAGGTTTAAATTAGGTTAAAATTCAATATTTTTCTTAATAAATTAAAAATAATTAGAATTAGGGTTAGCATCTTATTTTAATTCTAATTAACTCTCTCTTTTCATAAAAATCATAAAATACCAAAAAAACAATTTCTTTTCTTTTTCAATTAATTAATTAATCATTTAATTTAATTTTACAAAAAGGGTCCAACGCCCTCGTTCTTAATTTCTTATTAATTCGCATATTTCTTTTATTCCGTTTAAATATTTATGTATCTCTCCCGAAGCCTTGTAACATTTTAATTACTTCTCGCACTTTTAATTCCTTTATTTATTTTCTGTCAAATCGGGTTCGAGAAACTTTTGGCGATGTGGACCCGCGCCTTTTGTAATAGTTTAGATTTTTTTACTTTCCCGCAAATATTTTAACTATTAATCAAAGGCATGAAAGAATGTATGGACAAAATAAAAACAAACGCTAGAACACCAATAACATGACAAGATAAATGCAAATGAAAACGACACACGAATCGCACACACCACCCCTAGGGTACGCCTCACTGTTGCCTTGCCTCGAAAGGTGATCGTCGAGTAGAGGATGTCTTAGTAAGTCCTCATGATCCGGGAACCTGGCATGAGGGTAGCTTCTAAGGTGTCTTCCCATTGCTCTGGTGATCACCATGTCCCGAACCTCGAATTGACCCGAACAACTCCAATAGTGGTGCTACCTACCTCTCAATGGTGGGATGGCATTACTTTAAAGGACATTTACACAGACGAATTCCTTAGGGTAGGTAGACGACTCTAGATACTTGCTCTAAATTTCAAAACAAATCAAAAATACTTTTCACACCGACACCTTTTCAAAAAGCTTTCGAAAGCAATTTTTCAAACACTCTTGAGGATCGATACAAGAGTTGAATTGGAATTTTCAAAGAAACTCTTTAAAAATCACAATTGAAATGAAAACAAACCATTTTTGAAAACACAATGAGCAAGTATCTAAGAGCCCATGGATAACCATGGATAGAAAGGGTGCTAACACCTTCCCTTTCTATAACCTACCTCCCGAACCGAGAGCAATCTCTTTAAGGAATTTTTCTGTGCTTTTGTCCTTTCCATTTGGAGAAAATAAAAGAAGGTGGCGACTCTTGCTTCCGCGACATTTCGCGAACCAGCGTTAAACAGTCAGTTCCAGATCCACCGATCACAGAACTGGCGACTCTGCTGGGGAATTAACTTAAAGTGAGGTGTACCTTAGGACTAAGATCACTGTGTTTTCAATTGTATTGACTTGCTTGCTTTATTATTGTGGGACTGTCTTGGGAGTTATATAGATCCTAACCCGGATCTGGGGGATACCTTCTTAGAAAGTAGCAACAAGGCTGTGAGGGAACTGTGCGGGGTATACCGACATGGTTGAAACAATCTGCTACGTTGATGTGGCACTTTGGTGTGTACCGGTAACCCTTGAGTTCAGTCAAGGAGAGTACGGAGCCTCCGCGTGGTGTCGTGAAGCCTCAACAGACCTTAGGAACCTTAATTGAACTATCTTGGCCTCTTTAGGGTAGTGAGATAACTGACTTTGGTGCAGTCCGAGGTTGGTTGATACTCGATACTACACTCAATTGAGGGTTTCTTTCCTGGAATATTTCGGTCGCCAGTTCAGTGGCTAAATCGAAACGATGAACAATGAAAGCAATCCCGTGATATTGGGACCCTTAGAACCCGGTTACTTTGATAGGACAGGTTGAACCCACCAACTTCAAGAGGGTACTACCCAAACCCCATGCTGGCCTAAACTCTAAGGGTTTCTCTTGTGTGACTTGTGTGCCTTCGTACTTGACTATCTGCATACTTGTTACCTAACACGTGTTTCTTGCAGGTTTTGTTTTAGTCCTTAACTGGGACTCATGACAGGTTTTACTTGAGTTTCTTGCAGGTTTCTGTTTATAGTCCTTGATAAGGGCTCATAACAGGGTTACCTACATTACCCCATGCATCATGACATCATACCATTGCATACATCCTAACCCATTTCAAGGATCTCAAGGGCTTGTGATGCAGGTCATGATGAACCAACTGTCCAGCCAGGGGCAAAGGGGATTTATTTTCTTCTAGACAAGGTTGTCAGGGGCTATGACCCACTGGGTATGGTGAGCCTTTGACCCTTGACGAAGGACTCTCAACAACATGAAGTACCTTCAATCAAGTTACCAGTTCTCAACTCTAACAAGTTTCTCTGTTTACCCCACGAGGTCCTTGAAATCATTGCATGCATATCATACATATCATTGCATAACAGGTACCCTTTCTCTGCAGGTTACTTACCTTCTTCGCTGTTTATTTCAGCAGTCTCATCATGAATCCTGAATCTTCAACCGAGCACACTATCAAGGCCCTCCAGGCTCAGAACGCCCAGTTCCAAGGGCTGATCATGAATTTGACCCAGGGGCAACAAGATCTGAAGGCTCTGCTCTTGAAGAAGGGAAAGAAGAAGAAGAGGACTGTTTTGTTCAGCCCTAGACGCAGATCTGGGAACACCCTGCCAGATCAAGCTGAGAGGACAACTCCATCTGTGGGGAAAGGCAGTCATCAAGAGGAAAGGGTTCCCAGTCCAGTGGTCTCCGACCATGAGACAGATTTCAACGACGAACAGTACCCTCCGGCTGAGGATAGGTACAAACAGTTGGAAGACCGGCTAAGTGCTATGGAGATACAAAAGGTGCCTGGCCTGGACTTCGAGGACCTAGGTCTGTCCTCTGGGGTAGTGATCCCGCACAAATTCAAGGCGCCTGCCTTTGCAAAGTACGACGGGGCATCCTGTCCAAAGCTGCATCTCAGGTCATACATGAGGAGGATCCAGCCCTACACGGCTGACAGGAGCTTATGGATCCACTTTTTCCAGGAAAGTCTTTCAGGGACTCAGCTTGACTGGTTCTATCAACTGAATGGAGCCAATATCCGTACCTGGGAAGACTTAGCCACTGCATTCTACAAGCAGTACCAGTACAATGCCGACCTTGCTCCTACGCGTACCCAACTCCAGGGTATGTCGCTGGGGTCAAGTGAAGGTTTCAAGGAATACGCGCAGAGATGGAGAGACCTTGCTGGAAGGGTGCAGCCTCCGTTAACTGACCGGGAACTCGTTGATATGTTCTTGGGGACCCTATCCGGGCCATTCTTCAACCATATCATTGGTAATTCATCCGCAGGATTTACCGACCTCATCCTGACTGGCGAAAGAATTGAAGCTGGTATCAAGAGTGGGAAAATTCAAGAGGCCACACCTTCTGATACTCACAGAAAGCCTTACACGGGAAAGAAAGAATCTAATGCTACATACAGCCAAAAGAGTCGTCGTGACCAACATGCAGGGGCAGTCATGATCTCTGGTTCTGCACCACGCCGCCAACCACAAAAGGGAAACCAGCGAAGGCCGGATGAACCTAAAAGACAATTCACCAACATTAACATGCCATGGTCACAAGCATTGCAGCACATGTTAAAGATGAACCTGATTGCGGTGATTAATCCTCCTGCAAATCCTAAGACTTCCTCTCCAAGCTACAATCCAGAAGCCAGATGTGCTTATCATTCCGATAGCCCGGGGCACGATACCGAGGATTGTTGGGCGCTGAAATACAAGATCCAGAATATGATCGATGCTAAAGAGATTGAATTTGAACCTGCTGAGACCCCCAACGTGATCACTGCTCCCTTGCCAAAACATGGCTAGGATTGAGGGATTTTTGTTCATTTGAATTCAAGTTGTATCTTTCTTTTCTTATTCAAACAAACAATTATTATGTTAAACTCTTTTATTTCATGAATGCATTACACATGTCTGTCCTGAATTAATTATGTCTACTATACTTAAAACTGCTTTCATATTTTTGTGATGATCAACTCTTGACTGAAAATTCTAAACCTCTTGAGGGAGGATGACGAAAACGATACCACAATCTACAGTATGCTTTTGAATGAACCCCGCTTATGAGGTACAGGCATTGCTTCAATTCCTAAACACTGGAGTTATAAGGATGATAATCCCTCGTCAACCCATCTGAGCCCAAAGAAGTAGGAGTCTTTCTTTTCGAAATTTAAAACCCTTAATCATAACCTGGGGCAGGGTAGTTCTTTCAGTTGATCTAAGTGCATAACGAATGGCACCAAAGAAGTCCTTACAAAACAAAAGACAATGATGGTTCAGAACAATCATAAAGACAGGCAGTCGTTATCAAAAGAAAAAAAATCATAAATGAAAAGCCCAAGAAGTCAAAACCTATAAAAGGGACTTATGAAATCGGGACATCCCGCTGACTGTAATTCCAAAAAAAGGAAACAGTTCAGGCAAAAAAGAAAGGGATAATCAAATCAAAAAAGAGGTCTCACAAACCCTCCACAAAAACAAAAAATGACTGCCTATCCAAAATAAATTGTCAACATTCGAACCACCACTGTATACTAGAGCAAAGACTCAAACGAGGTCTAACGTATGATCAGCTGAGTTTAGGATTGAAGAACATCACGAAGAGCGGGTGGGTACAAATAATTTGAGCCTTTATCCTTTGTTTCTTAAACCGTGAACCAGGCCACGATATAACCCTTAAAAGTCCTAGCTGAAGCATGGGTTAGTTCGAAAGCATACTGTTACGAAGGTATCCCGACTCCTGAAGGTTTGCTGTAAAATCTTGAGTTGACACCGCATTGTATTACAAAAAATGCATTTTCAAAATTCAAGACAGACATAGGCTTTTGCATTCGTAAAATAACCTTGTTTGCATATGACTATTTGTTTGAACAGCAGGGAAATTCGCACGATGAACACCTTGTGAACAGAAGTACCTCCAATCAAGGGGCACAGTAGGAGCATTGCCCATTATCTGGGGCATGACAAAATACTTCCAACAGGGGCAACTCCCTACATTCTGAGAACATGGACATAGTCGAAAAATACTGCGCATAATCAAAGACCCGCTAGGTTGACACACCTAGGCAAGAATAAGGGCTTCCCGGCGAACCGAAGGGGTTCGGGCAAAATGAAGGGATGAAATGAAAAAAAAAACATGTACACCCGGCAAGTCGAAAACCTGAAAAGGCGGCTTGGGCAAAAATGGGTATCCCGGTGGACTGAAAACCCGAAAGGGCGGTCCAGGCAAAAGTTAGGGATCAAAGCGTACGACTATGTTCCGGTGTCTCATCACTTGTCTACCCGAAGATTTGTCAATCACCCACACAGGTATCCTCTTCTCCGAAACAGGGGTAATAATGAGTTATCCAGGCGATCCAATTGCTCTGTTAACCAAAGTACAAAGGAAAGATCAACATAGGGATGATTACCATCTACCTTTACAAATTCCAGATCGTGGGTTAACATCCGAAACCAAACAGGACAATCATCCACTTAATCAAAATCATGTAACCCTACACCGGTTCCTTCTCAATTTCCTCCAGAAGTTTTACACGAACTTATTCCACAAGCAACCTTACCCCGGTTCCTCCAGAAATCTTACATGGATTTATCCCAAGGCAACCTAACCCCGGTTCCTCCAGAAATCTTACATGGATTTATCCCAAGGTAACCTAACCCCGGTTCCTCCCAGAAATCTTACATGGATTTATCCCAAGTAACCTAACCCCGGTTCCTCCAGAAATCTTACATGGATTTATCCCAAGGCAACCTAACCCCGGTTCCTCCAGAAATCTTACATGGATTTATCCCAAGTAACCTAACCCCGGTTCCTCCAAAAATCTTACATGGACTTATCCACAAGTAACCTCACCCCGGTTCACCAAGAAGTTTTATACAAACTTATCCTGCCGTAACCTAACCCCGGTTTCTCCAGAAGTCTCACATGGACTTACCCCAAGATGACCTTACCTCGGTTCATCAAGAAGTTTTTACACGAACTTATCCTGCGGAAACCTAACCTCGGTTCCCCCAGAAGTCTTACATGGATTTAGCTCAAGATAACCTCACCCCGGTTCATCAAGAAGTTTTACACGAACTTACCTCACCAGGCAACCCTACACAGGTTCTCCTTCTCCGGACGTAGTTTTACACGAACTCGATATCTAGCAACCATACACCGGTTCCCTCTCTTCAAGATGCAGTTTTACATGGACTCGTCACCCAGAAACCCTACACAGGTTCTCCCTTTCCAAAAACGAAGTTTTACACGAACTCATCAAAGTAATCCTACACAGATTCCTTCTCCATTTCAGATGCGGTTTTACACGAGCTCATCAGCAGGCAACCTTACATATGTTCCCTCTTTCAACTTACAAAATTACAGTTCAAAATCTCCCCAGGAGAGTCCAATCTAGTCCCCCAGGAAAGTTGGAATCCACATATCCCCAAGCAGTAAGCTTATCCCCAGTAGATTCTGGAAGCTTATCCTCGCAGAGCACGAACGCGTCGTCTGGCTTGATTTAAAGAGTTATTTCCCTAACAAGATATAACTGGGTTATCCTCAGCCAAAAGCCACGGAAAGAGCGTCCCCGACGAAGTTCCCTTATCCCCAGCGAAGTCTATCAACACTTCCAACACAACGAAAATATCCTCAGCAAGTTATTATCAACAATTCAACAAAGTATCTCTCTCCCCACAGAGTATTGCTACCCAGCAAGATCACTAAAGTACTTTTCTCCCTGCAGAGTAATCATCCGCCAAGTTTAGTCCCCAACGGAGTTATCTTCTCCTACCGGTATTCTTGCAACTATCATCCCCAGCGGAGGCAAAAGTCTATTCTTTCAACATCAGCCCAGGAGTGACTTCCCGGCACCCGTCAAGGATTTACTTTCCTAGACGAAAAATACATTCATAAACATCTTCATACATTATAGCATGCATATACGCATCATGAACATACAATCTCACGTATTCAGAGAGCATCTCGCGTGTCATACCACATGACATCGCATACAACTAACGCTTGTCTTTTCAGGACAAAAGTACAAAAATGATTACCATCAATGGTCGCAACTAAAGATCCGATTCCTGAATCTTGCCAGGGTGTATCTATTGATGACCAATTACCAGATCCGATTCCTGTATCTTGCCAGGGTGTGTCTGAAGAGTTCGAGGATCCGATACTTGAATCTTGCCAGGGTGTATCCGTTGACGACTAACAATACCAGATCCGATTCCTGTATCTTGCCAGGGTGTGTCTGAAGAGTCCGAGGATCCGATACCTGAATCTTGCCAGGGTGTATCCGTTGAAGACTAACAATACCAGATCCGATTCCTGTATCTTGCCAGGGTGTGTCTGAAGAGTTCGAGGATCCGATACCTGAATCTTGCCAGGGTGTATCCGTTGAAGACTAACATTACCAGATCCGATTCCTGTATCTTTCCAGGGTGTGTCTGAAGAGTCCGAGGATCCGATACCTGAATCTTGCCAGGGTGTATCTGTTGAAGACTAACATTACCAGATCCGATTCCTGTATCTTGCCAGGGTGTGTCTGAAGAGTTCGAGGATCCGATACCTGAATCTTGCCAGGGTGTATCCGTTGAAGACTAACATTACCAGATCCGATTCCTGTATCTTGCTAGGGTGTGTCTGAAGAGTTCGAGGATCCGATGCCTGAATCTTGCCAGGGTGTATCCGTTGAAGACTAACAATACCAGATCCGATTCTTGTATCTTGCCAGGGTGTGTCTGAAGAGTTCGAGGATCCGATACCTGAATCTTGCCAGGGTGTATCCGTTGAAGACTAACATTACCAGACTCGATTCCTGTATCTCGCCAGGGCACGTCTGAAGAATTCGAAGATCCGATTCCTGTAACCAGTCAGGACATATCTACACAAAAGCATCTGAAAATCAGCTCCTGCAACGTGTCAGGTAATCATTTTCTATTTTGCAGGTATACAGGTTCTCGCTAAGGAATCTCTTACGCGATCAACATCCAGATGGCATCTATAAGCCCATCATCCTATCCATAAATCTCCAAATGGCATCTGTAAGCCCATCTCCACCATCACTGCTACTATGTGAGCGCAAATTTCTGGGCACTCTAGTGTTCAATCATCTTCCACCTTCGGATTACGAAAGGCACGTCAGCCAATCTGCATCCTCAGGTCTAAGAAGATTGAACAGGGGCAACTGTTGTACCCCAAAATTTGCCCTCCCATATTCTTCAAATATTTGCCAAGTCAAAGCTTCAAAATTCCCCAAGGGTTGCACAGTGCAAAGGCCTCCTAAGCAGTCAAAATTAGGGTTTGTTTTCTGATCAAGAAAATGAAGTTTCCAAAGGTCCAATAAAGTCTCACATGCCTATAAACATGGTCAAGCATCCTCATATCAAGTTTCAAGACATTCAGCACAAAACTGCACAGTCAAAAACCCTAATTGCACTACAGTCAACTGTAGGGGCAAAATGGTCATTTGACAGTCAAAAGTTCAAATTTTTGGTCAACATCTAATTTTGAAGCCACAAACATCATTTGATCAATGCTTGATCATGATTCTCAAAACTTGGCTCAGAAATCATCAAGATGCAAAAGTTTCCTTATTTGGACAGTTGAAAAAGTCAACTGTAAATTGACCAGGGCATAACTTTCACATGGATTATCAGAAAAATTCCATCCAAAGCTCATTTTGAATAGAAAGACATTTCCTACAACTCATCTTCATACTTCAAGTCCAAGAAATTCTCTCAGAAAAAGTTATCAATTTCAACATTATAGGTCATTTTCAAAAGTCAACAAAAAAAGACTTTAAGTCAAAGACCATAACTTGAGATTGGTAAATCAAAATGACATGGGACCAAAGGCATTGGTTAGAGGACTCAAAGACCTTTCCAAAATGTCCAAGAACATGAGAAAAGCTTAAAAATTGAGCAAGTTATGCCTTGTGGAAGTTGGGAAATTTTTGGATATTTTGAAAAGTCAACATTGATTCAAATGACCTAAAATTGCTAATGGGCCCATTTTTCTTCCATAATTCATCATCCATGGCATGTGCACGACCACTTGGCCCAAAGGGAAGTTTTTATTCATTTTTTATTTATTTATTTGAATTTTTATTAATAATAATTCATTTAAATCAAATTAAATACATGAAAAATGCTAACCTAAGTTTTCCAATCTTTTTGTACATGTTTTATCCTCAAGATTTCGTGCATATGCAAATAGGGAAAGATTTGGAGAGATTGGAGTTGATTTGTATCAAAAAGCACATGGAAAGATTGAAAAAATAATGATGGAAAATCAAATCTTCAAAACCATCATTGCAAGAGATTGGGATCAATATTCTTAACCTAATTCATTCAGTACATAAGCCTAAACGAAAACCTAGTCCTGATGACCATTAAGCTGCGCTAGAAATTGATCATCAAACTTGAAAAATTTGGCAAGAAACTCAATTCTGAAAACTAACTTGCAGGAGGTTTCAAGCCAAGATTTCCATCTCATTAGCTTCCTCAAGCATTACTGAACGTTTTCCAATCACAAACGCTCATCAAAACACCCGGAATTGGTACAATGGAGGAAAACTGTTTCAAATAAAATTCACAATCGTGCATCTTCATTCATGCGTTTATTGCAAGTTTTAATTGTTGATTTACATTCCTCATGCTATTCTGAAGCTAACCCATGTGTTTAATTGTGTTTTTACGCCTTGTATACGATTTCGCCATTGTCAATTTCTAGGGTTACAGGACCTTGGAATTAGGGCTTTTGAAACAAAGAAAAATTGGCCTTCCAGATCCATACCATTAGAATAAGCGCGTCTGGACGAAGAAGAAGCCATGCTCGCGCTCAATTTATGAGCGTCCTAGGCCTAATCGCTATTTTTCCAAAGCTGGCCTAAGACAACACATAAAAACCGTTGCTTATGATATTCATGTTTCAGGAAAACAAAACTATGCGAAGAAGATGAATTCGTGGCAAGATGTGATAGGCTGGTTTGAATTTCGCGCGCAGAGTCCACTAACCATTGTTTTCTTATTATAATATTTGTTAGTTGTTTAATGTTAACATGCGTGAGTTGGTTCAGCTGGCAAGGCATAGTGGTAGCAACATTCCTGACCTGGGTTCGAGTCCCAGGTCTTCATTGTTTCAATATTATTTTTCAATATATGTTCACATGCAGTTTCAATAGCAAGGGCGTACCATACACTTCCAAAATCCAACGTCTATACGTCCAATGGAATCGAATCAAAGGCTCAGATCTAAGGAGTACGATGGACCCTGGTCAAAGCGCTAGCACGCTACCTGGAAAAGGTCAAACGGACCAAGGTTATTGGGCCAGAATCACTACAATTTAACCTCCATGTTGGGGACTACAACCCCCCCTGGTTTGCAATTCTCTATATTTTCTTTATATTTTTATTTATTTATTATTGTCTATTTTCTTTATTGTTTTGAATTAATTAATTATTTTCACAAAATATAAAAAATACCCATAAAAATCAGAAAAAAGAGAAAAACAATAAATATTTTATTTTTTTAGTATTTTCATAAATAAATTTGCATGTAAATAAAATTAGTTTTAAATTAGGTGTTAATTTTAATTCTTTTAATAATAAATTAAAAAACATAGAATTAGGTTTGATTAAATTTTATTCCTTTTTATTTTTTCTTTTATAATAATTAAAATAACTAAATATTTATTTTTATAATTAAATTGCATACAAAAATTAGGTTTAAATTAGGTTAAAATTCAATATTTTTCTTAATAAATTAAAAATAATTAGAATTAGGGTTAGCATCTTATTTTAATTCTAATTAACTCTCTCTTTTCATAAAAATCATAAAATACCAAAAAAACAATTTCTTTTCTTTTTCAATTAATTAATTAATCATTTAATTTAATTTTACAAAAAGGGTCCAACGCCCTCGTTCTTAATTTCTTATTAATTCGCATATTTCTTTTATTCCGTTTAAATATTTATGTATCTCTCCCGAAGCCTTGTAACATTTTAATTACTTCTCGCACTTTTAATTCCTTTATTT
Source organism: Vicia faba (assembly GCA_948472305.1). Classification (NCBI taxonomy): domain Eukaryota; kingdom Viridiplantae; phylum Streptophyta; class Magnoliopsida; order Fabales; family Fabaceae; genus Vicia; species Vicia faba. Next base: position 893,632,914 of record OX451737.1, read on the forward strand.
ATTTTCTGTCAAATCGGGTTCGAGAAACTTTTGGCGATGTGGACCCGCGCCTTTTGTAATAGTTTAGATTTTTTTACTTTCCCGCAAATATTTTAACTATTAATCAAAGGCATGAAAGAATGTATGGACAAAATAAAAACAAACGCTAGAACACCAATAACATGACAAGATAAATGCAAATGAAAACGACACACGAATCGCACACACCACCCCTAGGGTACGCCTCACTGTTGCCTTGCCTCGAAAGGTGATCGTCGAGTAGAGGATGTCTTAGTAAGTCCTCATGATCCGGGAACCTGGCATGAGGGTAGCTTCTAAGGTGTCTTCCCATTGCTCTGGTGATCACCATGTCCCGAACCTCGAATTGACCCGAACAACTCCAATAGTGGTGCTACCTACCTCTCAATGGTGGGATGACATTACTTTAAAGGACATTTACACAGACGAATTCCTTAGGGTAGGTAGACGACTCTAGATACTTGCTCTAAATTTCAAAACAAATCAAAAATACTTTTCACACCGACACCTTTTCAAAAAGCTTTCGAAAGCAATTTTTCAAACACTCTTGAGGACCGATACAAGAGTCGAACTGGAATTTTCAAAGAAACTCTTTAAAACTCACAATTGAAAAGCAAACAAACCATTTTTGAAAACACAATGAGCAAGTATCTAAGAGCCCATGGATAACCATGGATAGAAAGGGTGCTAACACCTTCCCTTTCTATAACCTACCTCCCGAACCGAGAGCAATCTCTTTAAGGAATTTTTCTGTGCTTTTGTCCTTTCCATTTGGAGAAAATAAAAGACGGTGGCGACTCTTGCTTCCGCGACATTTCGCGAACCAGCGTTAAACAGTCAGTTCCAGATCCACCGATCACACCTGCTCAGCTCAGAGAGTTAGTCTCAAGAGTTCCAGATACTTCTTCATTTTTTAGAAGACATGGTCATCTCCTTACCCTGGTCACTTCAAAGTTGGATGAGCAAATGATGAGCGTCATGTTCCAGTTCTTTGACCCGTTGCATCACTGTTTTACCTTCCCGGATTATCAGCTAGTCCCTACTTTGGAGGAGTTTTCTGATTTGTTGGGTACATCCATTCTCGAGCAGACACCCTTCACAAATTTTGAGGAGGTTCCTAGGCCTGAGGACATTGCTTTAGCTTTACATTTGACAAAGGCTGATGTAGTGTCTAACTGGGAGACACGGAGCGGGGTTAAAGGTTTCTTGGCTAAGTTTTTGATGGATCAAGCTCAACAGTCCTGGGACAACTTGGAATTTCAAGCATTTGAAGACATCTTGGCTCTCCTCATCTACGGCTTGGTTCTTTTCCCGAATCTAGATTCCTTCATATACGTGAATGCAGTCAAGATCTTCATGTATCGTAATCCAGTGCCTACTCTCTTGGGTGATATTCTACATGCTCTCTATACTCGTACCGTGCGAAGAAGGGGAACCCTCATGTGTTGAATGCCGTTGTTGGCGAGGTGGTTTATTTCGTACCTCCCCAAGTCTGTTTTGAAGAATAAGGAAGGTGTAGGTTGGGCCTATAGAATCATGTCCCTTGCTCATACGAACATCCTTTAGAGTTCTAAGGATATGGAGAGGGTAGATATCATTGATCGATATGGGGAATACCCTAATGTCCCATTGCTTGGAATTAGAGGGGGTATAACCTACAATCCTTATTTGGCTCTACGACAGTTTGGACGCGCTTGGAGAGACGGTCCCCATGAGCTGCTTCTTCCAGATATCGTCTTTGACTACAAGGGGGATGTGAATGAGCATCGCCGAAGGTTTATACGAGCCTGGGGCATGGTAAACAGGTCTGACCCTCATGAGCTAGGACTGAAGACTTCTCTCTCGATGCAACCTTATCTCCAGTGGGTTCGAGCCCGTGCTCAAAATCTGGGGATGCCTTATGAAGCTGTTTTGCCGGTGATTATAGAGCATACTAATGAAGAAGGGGTTCCTTACACAGTCCTTCATCCTTACATGCCTACTGATCTTGGGGCATTAAAGAGATCCTGGATTCAGCTAAAGGAGGAGCGGGATACCTACAGGGAGAAGTATCATGAGCAGGAATGGAAGATCTTGAGGCTTACAAGGCAACTGGAGAACGAAAGGACTATCAATGATTATGTCAGCACGAACAAAAAGAGACCACGGGATTTCTGGTTTAAATTTGCTTTTCGGTTATTTCTTTTTGTAACGCCTTAAAGTCATTGTTAAACATTGTTACAAGTTTTATCTAATAAAAGTTTGTTTATTTCTTGTTTTACAAATTTGAATATCCCAAAGTCTTTGAAATCATTTCATACGCATTCCATTACCATGCACCTCATCACAGGTACCATTACAGGTTTCTTATCTTCTTCGCTGTTTATTTCAGCACATAATGTCTTCTGAAACACCTACTGATCAAGCCATCAAGGCTCTTCAAGCGCAAAATGCTCAGTTCCAAGAGTTGTTCCTGAACCTGGCCAAAGGGCTGCAAGATTTGAAGTCTCTCATCTTGAAGGAAACGAAGAAGAAGAAGAAGAAGGTGGTCCTCCTGAATATGGGTCACAGATTCGGGAACAATTTGCGACAGGAAACTGATTTGTACCATTCATTTGGAGGGGGAGAGAATCAAGAGGAAAGAAAGGGGCCTAGTCATGTGGTCTCTGATAATGACACTGATTTTGATGAAGACCAGTATCCTCCTGCTGAGGATAGGTATAAACAACTTGAAGACCGGATGAGTGCAATGGAGATCCATAAGATACCTGGGTTGGACTTCGGAGATTTGGGTTTGGCATCTGGGGTGGTGATCCCTCACAAGTTTAAAGCTCTTGTATTTGCTAAGTACGATGGAGTATCTTGTCCAAAGCTACACCTCCACTCGTATGTCAGAAAGATTCAACCATACACTGCTGATAGGAACCTGTGGGTTCATTTCTTTCAAGATAGTCTGTCAGGGACTCAACTTGAATGGTTCTATCAATTAGAAAGGGCTAATGTCCGCAACTGGGAGGACCTCGATGCTACTTTTTACAAGAAATACCAGTATAATACCGACCTTGCTCCCACGCATACTCAACTTCAGGGTATGTCTATGGGTACAGGCGAAGGCTTTAAGGACTATGCTCAGAAATGGAGAGATCTAGCTGGAAGAGTACAACCCCCTCTGTTTGATAGGGAGTTGGTGGATATGTTTCTTGGGACTTTGTCTGGTCCATATTTCAATCATTTGATCGGTAGTTCATCGTCTGGGTTCACTGAATTGATTTTGACTGGTGAGAGAGTTAAAGCTGGTATCAGAAGTGGCAAGATACAGAAAGGTGCTTCGTCAAGTACAGAGAAGAAGCCTTTTAGGAAAGAAGCTAGTTCAATTTACAGCTCGAGGAGCCAAAACCGACCTGAACGCCGCCAAGCAGTTAATGTGGTAATAATATCAAGACCAACTGTTGCCCCACAATGAAATAATTAGCAAAGAGTAGAGAGACTGTAAAGACAGTATACTCGGCTCAGTATGACTCTGTCTCAAATTCTACCGCAATTATTGAAAACCAACTTGGTAACTCTGAGGGAGGCCCCGAAGAATCCCAGTACCACCTCTCCACTGTATAATCTGAACGCCCGCTGTGCCTATCACTATGATATTCTAGGGCATGATACAAACAACTGCTGGGCTCTGAAGAATAAGGTGCAAGATTTGATTGAAGCTAAGGAAATTGAGTTTGACGCACCGGAAAAGCCTAACGTCATAACTGCTCCTATGCCAAAACATGATCAGGGAGTGAATGCAATTGAGGTTGATGAAGAAGAGTAAAATATCGACAACTGAATTTACCCGACTACCGACGGTGGCTTGAACAATTGGACGGCAAAGGACTTTGTGCCCATTTCTTTTATTACGCAGTAATAGACTTTTGTTTTGAAATTTGTAACAGACAATTTAAAACTTTACAGCTTGGTGCCTTGCCCGAGACACCGTGGCTTTGTTTGTGAGGGCTTAATGTTTTTCATTTTCATATATCATCTATAAAGCATTGGATGTTTTCTTGCATTACAAATTTTGCGCTCCTTGTTTTTCTTTTCTATCTTGCAAAACAACTATTGTCATACACACACTCACATATCATAATACAGGTCCACATCCACTCTAGATCCCATTGATAACGACTCTGCTACTGCCAGTTATGACTTCGAAATCCCGATCAACCAAGCCGAAGACAAAGGTGAGGATGATTACAAAGTGCCTGGGGAACTTGCTAGACTGTTACTACAGGAAGAGAGGGCCATACAGCCCCATGAAGAGCCGGTGGAATCAGTAAATCTGGGTACGGAAGAAGACAAGAAAGAGGTCAAGATCGGTGCCAATCTGGAGTCTAGTGTCACGCAACGGTTAATACAAATGCTGCGTGACTATGTTGAGATCTTTGCTTGGTCTTATGAAGATATGCCTGGGTTGGATACTGATATTGTGGTTCACCGCTTGCCAACTAAAGAAGATTATCCTCTAGTGAAGCAGAAAGTTCGCCGAATGCGCCCAGAGATGTCTGGGAAAATCAAAGCTGAGGTCATGAAACAGTTCGATGCCGGTTTTCTAGCGGTTACTTCTTACCCGCAGTGGGTTACCAACGTGGTTCCAGTGTCGAAGAAAGATGGTAAGGTTCGAATGTGTGTTGACTATAGGGATCTGAACAGGACAAGTCCCAAGGATGATTTCCCTCGGCCTCATATCGATGTTCTGGTTGACAACACCGCGCAACATAAGATCTTCTCCTTTATGGATGGTTTTTCTGGTTACAATAAGATTAAGATGGCTCCCGAGGACATGGAGAAGACGACCTTCGTTACGCAGTGGGGTACCTTTTGCTACAAAGTCATGCCTTTCGGGTTGAAGAATGTTGGGGCAACGTATCAGCGCGCCATGGTTGCTTTGTTCCACGACATAATTCATCATGAGATATAGGTATACGTTGACGACAAGATTGCAAGGTCCCAGACTGAGGAAGAAAACCTTGACCATCTCCAGAAGCTATTTGACAGTTTGAAGATGTACAAGATGAGGTTAAAACCGAACAAGTGCACCTTCGGGGTAAGGTCTGGTAAGCTGTTGGGTTTCGTCGTTAGTGATAAAGGTATTCAAGTGGATCCTGCAAAAGTAAAGGCTATACAGGATATGCCAACTCCCCGAACAGAAAAAGAAGTCAGAGGCTTTCTGGGACGTCTGAACTACATTGCCCGATTCATTTCACAACTGACTGCTACTTGTGAGCCAATTTTCAAGTTGTTGAAGAAAGATCAAGTGGTAAGATGGAATGATGAATGTCAAGCCGCTTTCGAACAAATCAAGGAATACCTACAAGAGCCACCTATTTTGATGCCTCCAGTTGAAGGGAGACCTTTGATCTTATACTTGATAGTACTCAACAATTCAATGGGGTGCGTGCTAGGGCAGCATGACGAGTCTGGACGAAAAGAGCATGCTATTTACTATCTTAGCAAAAAGTTTACCGACTATGAGACCTGATACTCACTGCTTGAGAAAACTTGCCGCGCTTTGGTATGGGCTGCTCGTCGGCTGAGACAGTATATGCTGACTCACACTACTCTATTGATAACAAAGATGGATCCAATAAAGTATATCTTCGAAAAGCCTGCCTTGTCCAGAAGAATAGCAAGATGGCAGATGATCTTGACTGAGTATGACATCTAATACACGACCCAAAAGGAAATCAAGGGGAGTATGTTGGCAGATTATTTGGCGCATCAGGCAGTGGATGATTACCAGTCTATGAACTTTGAGTTTTCAGATGAGAACATCATGTTGGTGACTGACTGTGAAACACCTGGACCGGATGAAGGACCTGAGGAGGGATCCCGATGGTCTATGTAATTTGATGGAACTTCAAACGCTTTGGGTAATGGCATTGGCGCCATAATCATATCTCCTGAAGGCTGTCATACTCCATTTACCGCCCGACTATGTTTCAACTGCACCAATAACATGGCGGAGTATGAAGCATGCATCATGGGCCTGCGAGCAGCTATTGACCTAAGGATTAAGTTCCTGGGTGTGTTCGGAGATTCCGCTCTAGTGATCAGTCAGATCAAAGGCGAGTGAGATATGAAGCACCCAAATCTTATTCCTTACAAAGAGTGTGTATTGACGTTGCTTCCACACTTTGAGAAGATAACCTTTAAACACTTCCCGAGAGAGGAGAATCAGTTAGAGGATGCGCTAGCTACCATGTCTTCTATGTTCAAGGTCAGGTGGGAAAATGAGGCTCCCCAGATTACCATCGAGAGGTTGGACGAACCCTCACATTGTTGTGACATTGAGACCGAAGAGGTAGCAGATAAACCCTGGTTTCATGAGGTAAAGAGGTATCTTGAGGCTCAGGAATACCCCGAGGGTGCATCTGTTAATGATAAGAAGTTTCTGAGGAGGTTCGCAGCGAGGTTCTTCATCAGTAATGGTATCCTTTATAAGCGTAACAACAATTCAACCTTGCTGCGATGTGTGGACAAAAACGAGGCAGAAAGGATTATGGTAGAGTTACATGAAGGTACTTTCGGGACTCATTTCAGTGGACATACCATGGCAAAGAAAATCCTACGGGCAGGTTATTCTTGGTCTACCATGGAGGCCGACTGTTATCAGCATTCTCGGACCTGTCATAAGTGCCAAGTCTATGCTGATAAGGTGCATATACCTCCAGTTCCTCTGAACGTCTTGACAGCTCCTTGGCCTTTTGCAATGTGGGGCATCGATATGATTGGCGAGATCAGACCTACTGCGTCTAATGGTCATCATTTCATCTTGGTATCAATTGAGTACTTTATGAAGTGGGTTGAGGCAGCTTCCTTTGCTACAGTAACCAAGAATGTCGTGGCACGGTTTATTCGACACAATCTGATCTGTCGATATGGTGTACTAGAGAGGATCATTACGGACAATGGTACAAATCTCAACAATACAATGATCACCGAGCTCTGCAAGCAGTTCAAGATACATCCTCACAACTCTTCTCCCTACCGGCCGAAGATGAATGGGGTTGTCGAAGCGGCTAATAAGAACATCAAGAAGATTGTGCAGAAGATGACAGTGACATACAAAGATTTGCACGAGATGTTACCATTTGCTCTTCATGGGTACCGAACTTCAACACGGATGTCAACAGGGGCAACACCCTACTCTTTAGTGTATGGCATGGAAGCAGTCTTACCCATTGAACAATTCGACACCGGTTTCTTAGCTGTTACTTCATATCCATAATGAGTTGCTAACATAGTGTCGGTACCTAAGAAGGATGGTAAGGTACGTATGTGTGTGGATTACAGATACTTGAACAGAGCAAGCCCCAAGGATGACTTTCTGCTTCCCCATATTGACATTCTGGTTGACAACACTGCACAGCATAAGGTATTCTCCTTCATGGGTGGCTTCTCTGGGTATAATCAGATCAAAATGGCACCTGAGGACATGGAGAAAACAAACTTCGTCACACAGTGGGGCACTTTCTGTTACAAGGTTGTGCCCTTTGGGTTGAAGAATGCTGGGGCAACCTATCAGCGCGCCATGGTAGCTTTGTTTCATGACATGATCCATCACGAGATAGAGGTATATGTTGATGATATAATAGCCAGGTCTCAGACTGAAGAAGAGCACCTTGATCACCTGTAGAAGCTATTTGAAAGGTTAAAGAAGTACAAGCTGAGGTTGAACCCGAATAAGTGCACCTTTGGAGTAAGATCTGGTAAACTCTTAGGCTTTGTTGTCAGCGGAAAAGGTATTGAGGTAGACCCCACAAAGGTTAAAGCTATATAAGAAATGCCAACTCCTCGCACTGAGAAAGAGGTCAAGGGATTCTTGGGACGCCTAAACTACATTGCTAGGTTCATTTCTCATCTGACCGCTACTTGTGAGCCAATCTTTAAGCTACTGAAGAAAGATCAAGCAGTGAAGTGGAATGATGAAGGCCAGAATGCCTTTGACGAAACCAAGGAATATCTTCAAGAGCCTCCAATTTTAATTCCGCCAATTGAAGGAAGACCTCTGATCATGTACTTAACGGTATTAGAGAACTCAATGGCGTGTGTGTTGGGGAAGCATGACGAGTCTGGTCGAAAAGAGCATGCAATATACTACCTTTGCAAAAAGTTTACCGACTGTGAAACAAGATACCCACTACTCGAGAAAACTTGCTACGCTTTGGCATGGGATGCTCGCCGACTAAGACAGTACATGTTGACTCACACTACCTTGTTGATCTCTAAAATGGATCCTGTGATGCGGTGGAAGAACTGACTTGAGGTTTTGCGTTTGTGTTTGCAAATGTTGCGGTTTAGCAAGAGTCACCACCGACTTTTATTTTATCCAAAAGGAAAGGTAAAAAAGCACAGGAAAGACCTTTGAGATTTTTTTTGAGTTCGGGGGTAGATTATGAAAAGAGAAGGTATTAGCACCCTTTTCATCCATGGTTTTCCATGGGCTCTTAGTTACTTGTTTAGATCACTTTCTTTGCTTTTGCAATTGTTTGAAATGGTGCTTTGTGTGTTTTTGAAAGTATTTTGAAAAGAGGCCATCGTTTAGGCAATCTTTGTAATGATTCTCGTTCGTAAGAATGTATACAAAGATGTTTGTCTTTTGAAAAATGTTTCAATGTTTTGAAAGTTGTTTGGAAATGTTTTTGAAATGTGTGTGTTTGTTTGAAAATAGCAAGGATTGTTTGCAAATTGATCAAGTAACTAGAAGCATTCTACTTACTCAAAAGTCTTTCTTGTACATTTTTATTCCTTTGACATTGTTGCTTTACCATTGCTTTGGTAAACAACCCTATTTTTGGATGTTAAACGGGACGGGCGTGGGTCATCGTATGGCCACGATAGCAATGGTGCCAAGTATCTTTAGCATTTTGAGGGACTAAGATCATTTTGTTTTAGGCAACCTTTTGATAGCGTCATCGAGGGACTGTGATCTTTTGTTTTGTTTTGTTTTGCCAAGATACTTTGCATGCATACCATGGCCATCTTGTTTAGGCAACCAAGTAGGTGAAACCCTAGGGGTGCTTGTGTGCAATGTGTTGTCATTTTACATGCATTTTTGTCTTGTATTTGGTCATGCTATTTGTTTGATTTTTGTCTTATCATACAAACCCTAATTTTACTAAACATGTATATAATGCGATAAATTGCATAAAGTAAATCTAAGCTATTACAACAATATTATGGGAGGGGGGATACAAGTTTTGAATGAGGGATATTGCTCAAAATAAAACCCTAAAAATTATTACAACCCAATTGAATTTTTATACAATAAATAAATAAACAACTATTTAAATATGCAATAGAAATGTATGGATGCAAAATGTTTTTTGTATTTATTTTATATATGTAAAAATAAAATTATTTAAGTCCTAAAAATAAGAAAAATTGTATTGTTATTTTTTGGAAGGGTGAAAAACCCTGGTTTTTGATTTAAAAGAAAATTAGGTTTTCTAATATTTATTTGTCCATTTTTGTTCTAGAAATAAATAAATAATATTATTAACAAATATTAGAAAAAATAAAATATGCGTGGAAATAATATTTTATGTGTATGAATAATAAAAATAAAAATGTATGATATTTTAAAATATATTTACTATTTATTTTAAGAAAATAAAGTTCTATTTATTTGAATAATCAATATTTTATGCAAAAAAATAAGATAAAAAATAAAATAAAATGAAAAAAATTAAGAAAATATTTTTTGGGATTTTGTAATGTTCAGAAAAAAAATATTAAAGTCAATAAACATAAAAGAAATGAAAAAATATGCAAAATATAAAAATATGCAAAGGGGGTGTGGATAGTAGCCAGGGGGGGTGGAAAGTCAAAATAGGAGGCCCAAGGTGCGCCAGGCCCAGGACTTCATCCCTGTCCTCCAGCCTTCTCCCAAAACGCGCGTTTTTGCTTCAAACCTGTATCTTGCTCTAGCTTGCATAAAATCAAAAACTTATAACACAAAAAATATAGCTTATGATCTCACGATTCCAGTGATATAAAGTTTGTGACCTAACACTCAAAGATCAAGGAGAATTTTATCACCCCTAATTTCTGACCTAAACTTTTCATGAACTTCAAGCTTCGAATTCTCACTACTCAGTTAATATAAATAACAACTATGCATATGTACAGCTTAAGCAAGTTAAGGACTACATTTTTGCTTCACAAATCAAAGCTTGAGGATTCCTAAATAGAGAGATAGAGATTTGAAAAATACCTTGTTCAGCTAAGTTTGGATATGGCAATGTGGGGACTTTGAGTGAGGCCTGAAGATCGTGTGAGCTTCCTTGAAGTTCCCTCAAGCTTTTCCAATGCTTAGCTGGCCTTGTAGATGGCTGAAACTCCTTGTAGAAGTCAACCTGCAACCTTCCAAAATGAAAATGGTGATGTTTGAAATAGGGGTTACATTTGCAAGACAAGGGCCTAGATAGTTTAGGTAGGATGTATGGAAGATGTTTGAAGTATTGAATCAAGAAACGCACGAGCCAATGTTGGGTTGGCAAGAAATTTGCAGAAGCTGCCCTGTTTGGGCAAAAAAATGTGTTTTTGGTGTTTTGGAAGGTTTCAGATGTTGTGCACTCGTGTTTCTGCTTGCAACAAGTTTGTGAAGTCGTTTAGAATGAAGCCAAGTCTTCTCTTTATCAGATGGACAAGTTATCTTGACTTTTGCCACCTTTGCTTGCTTTTAAAGAAAGTTGAAATGACTTATGCCAAAGGCCTGTACAGGCTTGATTGCTAGCTGCATAGAGTTGGTACAAGTTGCTTGTTATCTGTGGAAAATTCCTGCATCCAAGGTACAATTCCAAGGCTCAAGGCTGATAAAGTGGAAAAGGCTTGCTTTATCAAAATGGTATTGTGAACTTTATGCCATTTATGGATTAATCTTTTGTACAATGCTCCAAAGATCAAAATAAAGCCATTATTCATTGAGTTGGCATTCAATTATGGAGTGTAGAAGTGATTAGGACCTGTAATGCAAGGTACAAGCGTGCCAGGAACTGATTTGCAACTTGAAGTATTGTAAACATGGCTTGAACAAAAGTGACAAATTGCCATTTTCTCTTCTTCGATTCTCCCTAACCATAAATGATCTTGGAGAGTTCTTGGACATTTTGGAAATGTTGTAACATACTTTACAATCCATATTTGAAATGAATTTTGAGATAACTCTTGGAACTAGGTGAAAAATTTCCATGAAGTTAGGTCAAAAACCTGCCTAAATTAGGGCAAATTTTCACTAAGTTAAAAAGTTTATGGACCCCTATTCAAAAATTCATAACTTGAGATCAAAGAATCTTTTGGGGAAACTTTGTGAATCAAAGTTGTATATTTCATGGAGGAATACAACTTTTATGTTGAAATTTTTCTTTGAATCCAATTGCATCATGGTGAAAAAGTTATGGAAAGTTGGGAAAAAATAAGAAAATTTCCATACTTAGAAATTTTCTAAGTTATGAAAAATTTTCAAATTAAAACCCTAATTTGTAAAATTTATTTTCTTGATCAACAAGTTTCATATTTTGACATATCTTGATGAATTATGACCCTTGGCACTTGATTTTGACCAAAAAGTCAAGGTTTGACTTTTCAGTGTACAGTTGACTTTTAATCAGTTGACTGCAAAATTCATCTGTCAATCCTATGCATTTGAGATATTTTGAACTATGTGATTAGGTCAAGATGATGCTATTGAGTCCTTGAAATCATGCTTGAACCCAATTGGTCATTGGCTAGGTTAAAAATCAGAAATTGCCCTTTCTCAGTTAAAACCCTAATTTTGACCATTTTGCCCTTTTGATGATCTGATCAAATTTCTTGAGGAGTTGTGATCCAAACTTGATCAAATGGTACATAGGAGCCTAGAATGTTGTTGTGGATCAAAAATTATGAAGTTTGACTGTAAATTGGCCATGGTTGACTTTTTCCCCAATATAGCTGATTTTTAGGTCAATTGTCCAATTGACTGGGCAAAAATATGATTCAAGGCATGAAACTTGGTATGAACAAACTTAGGGGTCCAAGATGGTGTATGAAAGTCACATGAAGCATTGATGGTCCAAAAATCCTTGTGCAAACTCAAACCCTAATTTCAAGTCACCAGTGCAAGATGAGGTCTTGAGTTGAGCAAACCCTAATCCTGTCTGGAGTCCAAGAAGTCTTGTGAGGAAAAATATTGATAAATGAGAGGGAAAATTTTGGGGTATAACAACTGCCCCTGTTCAATCTTCTTGAACCTGAAGAGTTAGATTGGCGAGATTTGTCGTTCGTGACTCGAAGGTAAAAGATGATTGGACACTAGAGTGCCCGTAAATTTGCACTCGTCAAAGTGTAGTTGAGGGAATAGGCTTAAAGATGCCATTAGGAGAGGTGATAGAATCTTGTTGGAGATGGGCTTAAAGATGCCATCCAAGAATGTTTGTTGTAAGTCAAAGAATGAGCATCAGAATGGTGTCCGTATCTGGAACGTATCTGAACTGTATCTAAAGATTTTTAATAAGAAACAGAATAGCATCCGTTTCTGGAGCGTATCTGAACTGTATCTGGTAGTTGGAATCTGAATGAGCAATAGAATAACATCCGTGTCTGGAGCATCTCTGAGCTGGGGAAAGTCAGAATATGTGACAGAATTCCAACCGTGTCTGGAGCGTATCTGGACTGTATCTGAAGTTTTGAATCTGAATGAGTAATAGAATAGCATCCGTGTCTGGAGCGTATCTAATCTGTATCTGAGATCTGAGTTTGAATGAGCAAAGGAATAGAATCTGTATCTGGAGCGTCTCTGAGTTGGGGAAAGTCAGAATAGGTGACAGAATGGCAACCATGTCTGGAGCGTATCTGGACTGAATCTGAAGTTTTGAATCTGAATGAGTAATAGAATAGCATCCGTGTCTGGAGCGTATCTAATCTGTATCTGAGATCTGAGTCTGAATTGATCGGGACTTTATGAGTCTATTGGGATACTAACTGCAAGTATACAGTTTAGTCGTTCTAGTTTTAATTGATTATCGAACCCACAGAGACTGAGGATCAATCGCATACGATCTAATGCTACAATTTGTTTAACTAAGCGATGAATATTTTATTTTAGGGGGGAAATAGTTTAATTAAAAATAATAGTAATAGTTATACCGGTATGTGATGGTCGGACTTCGGGAATTCGGTGAATCGCTTGGCATATAAAGTATTTTGGTAAAAACGAATTGTTTAAAAACCTGAGACATACACTCTCGTGTTCATGAAATAAGTCATGCTACTAAACCTAGTGGATGCACTTTAAATTTAATAACACTTTTTGAAAACAATTTGAGTTAAATTAATTTATTAAAACACTCTCATGTATTTAAAAATTAATGTTTCGTTACCACTATCTGGGTCGAACCCCAGCTCTCGCATGCAGGTTCTTGCCTTAATTAATTTCTCACTCTCGTGGTAAAATCGTGTTAATTATCCTCTCACTCTCGTGACAAGGGTAGTTAAATTAAACATGGAAATTGGAAACCAGAAATTATTTGTAAATGTTTTTAGCCAAGTTATCACTGAATTCTTTCGGTACTTAGGAGTCACATACCGGTACAATTAATTTAGCCGGACATAATATATTTAATAACTATGCAATTTAAAATATAATCCGTAAAAATAAATGACATAACACAAGAATAAATAAATATCAATTTCATAAAAAACCTGGAAATAATGTTGTTGTGGTAATCTTGGATGCTTACAAATTCCTTGCAATTCAATCGAAATCTATAACTGTGTAAATTCTTAGATGAAGAATTAACACTCTAAAAACTAATTCTGGAAATGAAAATTACAGTACGGATGAAAATGGTTCAAAAATAAATAATATAGTTTAATGTAAAAAAGCAGCAATTTTGGTCTCTGGAAAAATTCTTCGACCCTCATCCATTGAACTACCACATATATATAGGAGAAAATATTGCAGTTGAGAAAATCTTGGAAAAGGCTTGAGTGGAGAAAAACCAGGATGCATGGTTACTGAGTGGAGGAGATATAGGAGAAGAATTCTGCCCTCACGTTGCCCACGTCTCCACTAATTCATAACGTTTCTCTTTACGCGTGTGACGGTCGTCACAGGTGGGTGACGGTCGTAATGCGCTTAAATAGCGCATTACGCTCGTCAATGATGTGTGACAAGCGTTATTTCTAGTTGGGGAGGCATCACGATCGTCACAGGGTGTGACGGTCGTCATAGCTACAAAATCTGCAGACTTTGCAGATTTGGTTCTTTCTCCTCTGTTTCTTGGTTAGCTTCCTTCATGTGGTCCTTTTTCACTGATTTGAGTTGACACATGTTGTACCTGTGAAAAGACACAAAAACTCGGAATAATCGGGAGTTAGACGACTCAATGTATTATAAAAATCGGTAAAAAGCGTAGTAATTATATGATACGATTTCTCGTTATCAAATTCCCCCATACTTAAACCTTTGCTTGTCCTTAAGCAAATAGTCATTCGAAAGGTCGGACAAGTTTTGTCAAGCGCATATGCATGACATACCTTGAATTTTTAAAGCAATTTCGGGAAACCCTTGTCGGTTCGGCCGATACTTGAGTGAAACACTAAAGATACGCTAATGACACAAGCAATAAGCTTAGTCGTAGGCTTCCATTTCAAACGAGCTATCCAACAGTTCCGTTATAATTCTGCCCGGAGTTCCTCGTATCTATTTCACCTGGTTTCGTTCTAGCGCAATCACATTAAGCCATTTGTCTTAGCACGCACATAGTGGAGTAACCGGTTAGTGACTTTGATCCTTTTAGCACGGGGTCTGGTACACGAATGTGGCAACCCTACATATGTTATCCAAATTGGAGGTTATGGGGGATCGGGCCGTAGCACGCCCTACCAAGTTCAGAACCAGATACCTCTGAACCAACCAACACTGGATTCCTTCATTATTTGCTCAGCTCTTATATGTGACCGTATATTTTGGTGCATAAAATTTCTTTTCTTTTAGCAGCGAGATAAGAAGGATATTTCAATGATCAGGAATCAAACACGTATATTCATCGATTCTCTACGTGGTTTGTGTCAAGACGATGCTGACTGCTAGTATAAACTACTAGGGGTTACTTTAGAACTAAAACTCCAGATATCGGTATAATGGTTATTAAAACGAATCGTGTAAGTAGGAAGTCTACGGTGTCATAACCGTATCGATCTTGTTATGTCGTTTTCAACTTCCTCAACTGGGATTTCGTTAAAATAGGTATGTCAGGCTAATGCGAAGATAAAAAATTTTCGGTATGGCTAAATAAAACGAAGAATTTGAATCGAGACATATCATAAAAATTTACTAGTTTATAAAAGATGGAAAGGTACCTCTCCCACACTAAGTCCGACATTGTCCTCAATGTTGCGGTATATAGGCGGGGAAGTACAATTACAAAAATAAACGGAAAGGAAATGAAACAGAAAAAAATAAAGTACATAGAAAATAAAGAAAACTACTGGTGACCACGTCCTCTACTCCTGGTGCGAGAGCATCTGGTAGGAGTGGCTTCTGTGTCAGTATTCTGGTAACCAAGGGTGCTGACGTCCAGCCCTAAGGCGTTGAGCTCTGACAGGGCCTCATCCAACCTCTCATGCATGCTCCGCTATCTAGTCAATATCTGAGTGTTTTGAGTGCATAGATACTCATATTGTTCTTGCTGTCTTCTTTCAAGCACTGCGCTCATTTGATTTTGCATATGAATGGCGCGGAGAACGTCTTCAAGATTAATAGGAGGTGGTGCAGATGAAGGTCCTGGAATGTCGTGGACGGGAGGAACACTGTCCAACTCTTCTTGCATTTCGTCTGTGGGGGCATTAGGCTGGTCTTCATGAGTAGGAGCACGCCCCGCGGGAGCTGCAGGATCAAACAACCAGTTAGCTCGGTTTCGTGGATCGATTCGGTCCCTGCAAGGCAAAATGATGTTATGATAAACAATGTTTCTGATTACAGGGTGGAATCTGCCATCCTCCCGCTCATAAATGAGATGTGCGGCCTTGCAGTGATCCAAGGTCAGCAAAGTCGGTGCCATAGAAGGCATATCCGCGAGAGCAGCACCATAGTTCAGAGCTATGGAAAGTGAAGTGACCAGCCCTCCGAAATAAAAGGGTTTTCCGCCTCTAGCACAAATAGAGTTAATGTGAGCCATTAAAAACGGGGCGGTGTTGATCTTTTGCCCTATGAATGCGTAATGCATGAAGAAGAGCTCCTTGGAGTTGAGCTTGTGATTGCTGTCTCGGGCGAAAATGGTGTTGCAGAGGATGCGGTGAAAGTATCGGATAGCCGGATTATGAATATGTGTGGCGTTGAGGTGGTCGTAAGATCCAGCACGAATGTTCGTCATACTGTGCCATAAGTTAAAAGCTTCCTCGCCAAAATTATCAGGCACCCGGAGGTGGACACCTTCGTCAGAATAGAAACCTAACAGCCGTGCGATATCGGTTTGGGGCAGTTGATGCTCAGTGCCAAACATGCGAAATTTGGCCACGCATGAGAGTTGGTTCGTGGCACCAGGGGGATTAATGTATGCAAAGGAACTCAGAAACTCAAAGGTGAGAGTTTCGTAAATGGGTTGCGGTTCGCGGCACAGGTTCCATAAGTTCACGTTCTGCAAAAGTTGTCGGACGCTGTCTAGCAGTCCCAAATTCCTCAAACAATCAAGGTCAACATACCGTGTAGGTTGGAGACCGCGGCATTGGAACTTCTGGAATTTGAGTCGTTGGGTTTCACCTTGCTCGTCGGCTCTGAAAGTGAGATTGGGGATTTGTTGGTTGTTGGCCATAGTGCATGCAAAAGATTTAATCGTGAAAATGGTTTGGAATATGGATTGAGTAGTGGGTTGATGGAGTTTAAGTGTTGGAGTGTTGGAATTTGAGAGATAATTTGAATGGGTACTGTTACGGATTGGGGAAAAAATGGAAGAATGAATGGAAAGTGGAACGGCTTCTGTAATAGCAGAATCTGCTATTGGGCGCGCGTGACGACCGTCACAATGGGCTGACGGGCGTAACACGGTGAAACGCATGTTACGCTCGTCATGGGGACGTTACGATTGTTACGGGTGCAAAGAATCATATTTATGAAATGGACGAAATAGTATAATTCCAAAACATTATAACACAATAATTCAATACATGCAGAGTATTTCCAACATACATCGTATAACAAAATTTTGCAAAATGATAATATGATAAGTGAATATAATATTAGATGTAACACACAGTAAATTTAATGAAAATGAAAATAAATTGAAAATGAAATAAAATGAAAATAAACTGAAATTGAAATGAATATATGTTTCTAACAGAACTTTAAAAACTATAAAGAGTAGACTTGTTTAAAATGAAATCATAAACTGCCTAGAAACATAAAACACAAGGTAAAAATAAGTGATGATTCTGCTGCTTCATCCCAGTCGCGTCTTCAAGTCTTTGAAAGTTTCATGTATGTGATAAAACTGCTCCACAGTAATATCAGTTAAGCCTATCATGTCTATACGCATACCCTTCAACTCGTTCTTGATTCCATTGATGTCCGTCTGGTAAACGTCCAGCGTAGAAAAGATTTTATTCAAATTTTCAGCATATTCCCCTTTTGTTATTGCAGGGGCATCAACTTCCTCTACGATATTGTTACCATCATGGTAACCAGGAGGGGTCTCGGGGTCACTCTCATCAGACATTGTGGTATCATAAAGTTGGTAGGATTGTGGTGTCTCAGGTGTCGAAGGGTGGTCGGGAGGGTTAAGCTCATACAGCCAATTATCGCGATTGTGGGCACTCGTTTTAGCATGGTTAGAAAGTGTAAATATCGTGACTACTTCGTCCCTTATCAAGTAATCAAAGGGTGCAGGACCTAGGTTACCTATTATTCATAGGTGGAAACAAAAATCATGGTTCATAGGGCGGATTGAACCAAATTGTGTACACCTATGTAGTTGGTATCTAAGTCCGAGGGCGTTAGCAATCATGGTAACCAGGCCTCCTATGATGATTGGCTCGCTAGGGTTCTCAATAATGCGGGAAAAGGTATGCATTAAGAATGGCACTGCATTTACAGGTTGTCCCTGGGTCAAGCACTACAGCAAAAATATCTCATCTTTAGATACGGCAGTGCAGTTCTGTTCTGAAAATGGTATGTGCTAGAATCTTATGGAAATAGCGGACAACGGGGTTGTGTATTTCATTATTATCCATACTATCCGGCTCAGGGTGGTAGTTCCCGGTTAAAGTCCCCCAAAAATAGTCTAGCTCAAAATCCATTAACTCTGCTTGGGTGGTAGAAAAAGCGAAAGGTCCGCTAGAGAATCCTAGAAGGTCGGCTAATTCTTTATGGGTGTAAGCAAATTCAATACCAAATAACCTGAAGGCTATAAATCCCTTTCTAGTTCCGAAACCGCGCTCGGGTATAGGAACTAAGGAGCTCAGAAACTCAAGAGTGAGCTCGCGGTATGTAACAAACCTAGATTTAATGTGGGCTCTTTCCCACCCCAGCTGGCTAAACAGATAATGGACACTATCCTTAATGCCTAAAGTGTCCATTGTGGGTTCATCATAATATAAGGTCATACCAATATTTGTGTGATAATTCCTCAAACCTCCTCATTTGGTTCCTACCTCTAAAAATGGTTTCCATAGTATATAGTAAAGGGAGGGAAGCAAATCAGTGGAGAAGGTAGGATAGAAAAAGACTTTTTCAGAAAACCTGTAAAGTTGTTTGAAAATCAGCAGCAGTTGTATAATTTTTTTTAGAAAAGATGAAAAAGAAAATAATGAAAATAATGCTTTAAAAGAAACGAATATAGAAACAGAATAGAAAATCAAAGATAAAAACAAACAAAAATAATAACAAAAACAAACAGGTGGGTTGCCTCCCACGTAGCGCTTTGTTTAACGTCGATAGCTCGACGGATCAGGAGTGCAAGCACTCATGGTAGTTCTCTCGAGGATGACTCTTCAGTTGAACTTTCAGTAGTTGTCATTTTCCATGCCCACTTGTCAAGCCATCTCACATATCCCTCACCTTTTCTTTTCTTTCTTTTGTGGGGTAGTGCATTCTTCTGAACTTGTGGTGGTGGTTCTGGATCTATCCTAAGTATCAACCTTTCAAGTTTGGGCTTAGTGATTTCATCCACCACCTCAAAGGTTAACCTTACCCTCTTAACGCTTATAGTATCCCTAGTTTTATGGTCCTCTAATTTTCTCTTTTTATGCAAGACTTCAAACAAGGGTGCATTGATGTGGATATTTTCCAATACCTCCATATACGTTTTATATTTGGAGTCTATCTGAGCTTCCATAAAACTTTTTTAGAAGGGAATCAGTGGGGAATAAGGATGAGGAACAACAATAGGGGTTTCCTTCTCTCCCTCTTCTACAACCTCCCTTTTAAATGGTGTTGGAGGATTTTTCTCAATCTTTACTCTTTTCTCATCTGAACTCTCCTCAATCACATCATCACTCTCCTCAACCTCGTTATCACTCTCCTTAGGATGTTCAACTTGTTTTTCACTACTGGTTGTTTCAACATCCAATTTCTCCTCAGGGAAGGGTCCTAGAGGGTTTTGTTTAAGCTGGGAGATTTGAGTCTCTAAGGCTATGTTGTGGGTCACGAGCGACTCAACCACAGTGGTCAGTTGCCTAAGGTTTTCACTATTTTGAAGACTTTGTTTTCTAAACTCCTCTTTCTGGACAGTTTATGTCTCTACAAAGTGCTCCATCAGAGATTCTAACCTAGAGTGAATTAGCGTCGCATCGAAATCCTCCGTTGATGTTTCGAAGTTAAAATCATGCGATTCTTCTGATTCTTCAAATTGAGTTAGAGTCGCATTTTGTGTTTCCATAAAGCGCTTTGTCATCATTGATGTTTCATTAAAATTTCCCATTAATATTTCGAGGTCGGATTTATAGGATACTTGCGTCTCCTCGAAATATTGGGTGTAGTGATTGTAGGGAAAACTTGGTTGAGGATAAGTTTGGTTGGAATTATAATATTCTTGCGATTCCTCAAAACGTTGGGATTGGTGGTTGGAAAGGTAATTCGGGTGAGAATGAGTCTGTGATGCATTAAAATTCTCCAATAGTATTTCGAGGTCGGATTTATGGGATTCTTGTGATTCCTCGAAATACTCATAGTGGGGGTTGTAGAAAAAATTTGGGTGATACATAGTAATTGGGACAAGATTTGTAGATGCAAAGGCTCGCTTCGGGAGTGAGTATTTGGCATACAAATCGAAAGAGGGTTTCTGTTGCCTAGTCTAAACGCACAACAGAAGAATCGTACTTAATTGACTAATCAGTCCTCGGCAACGGCACCAAAAACTTGATCGGGACTTTATGAGTCTATTGGGATACTAACTGCAAGTATACAGTTTAGTCGTTCTAGTTTTAATTGATTATCGAACCCACAGAGACTGAGGATCAATCGTATACGATCTAATGCTACAATTCGTTTAACTAAGCGATGAATATTTGATTTTAGGGGGGAAATAGTTTAATTAAAAATAATAGTAATAGTTATACCGGTATGTGATGGTCGGACTTCGGGAATTCGGTGAATCGCTTGGCATATAAAGTATTTCGGTAAAATCGAATTGTTTAAAAACCTGAGACATACACTCTTGTGTTCATGAAATAAGTCATGCTACTAAACTTAGTGGATGCACTTTAAATTTAATAACACTTTTTGAAAACAATTTGAGTTTAATTAATTTATTAAAACACTCTCATGTATTTAAAAATTAATGTTTCGTTACCACTATCTGGGTCGAACCCCAGCTCTCGCATGCAGGTTCTTGCCTTAATTAATTTCCCACTCTCGTGGCAAAATCGTGTTAATTATCCTCTCACTCTCGTGACAAGGGTAGTTAAATTAAACATGGAAATTGGAAACCAGAAATTATTTGTAAATGTTTTTAGCCAAGTTATCACTGAATTCTTTCAGTACTTAGGAGTCACATACCGGTACAATTAATTTAGCCGGACATAATATATTTAATAACTATGCAATTTAAAATATAATCCGTAAAAATAAATGACATAACATAAGAATAAATAAATATCAATTTCATAAAAAACCTGGAAATAATGTTGTTGTGGTAATCTTGGATGCTTACAAATTCCTTGCAATTCAATCGAAATCTATAACTGTGTAAATTCTTAGATTAAGAATTAACACTCTAAAAACTAATTCTGGAAATAAAAATTACAGTACGAATGAAAATGGTTCAAAAATAAATAATATAGTTTAATGTAGAAAAGCAGCAATTTTGGTCTCTGGAAAAATTCTTCGACCCTCATCCATTGAACTACCACATATATATAGGAGAAAATATTGCAGTTGAGAAAATCTTGGAAAAGGCTTGAGTGGAGAAAAATCAGGATGCATGGTTACTGAGTGGAGGAAATATAGGAGAAGAATTCTGCCCTCATGTTGCCCACGTCTCCACTAATTCATAACGTTCCTCTTTACGCGTGTGACGGTCGTCACAGGTGGGTGACGGTCGTAATGCGCTTAAATAGCACATTACGCTCGCCAATGATGTCTGACGAGCATTATTTCTAGTTGGGGAGGCGTGACGGTCGTCACAGGGTGTGACGGTCGTCACAGGGTGTGACGGTCGTCACAGGGTGTGACGGTCGTCACAGGGTGTGACGGTCGTCACAGCTACAAAATCTGCAGACTTTGCAGATTTGGTTCTTTCTCCTCTGTTTCTTGGTTAGCTTCCTTCATGTGGTCCTTTTTTACTGATTTGAGTTGACACATGTTATACCTGTGAAAAGACACAAAAACTCGGAATAATCGGGAGTTAGACGACTCAATGTATTATAAAAATCGGTAAAAAGCGTAGTAATTATATGATACGATTTCTCGTTATCAAATGAGCAAAGGAATAGCATCCATAACTGGAGCGTCTCTGAGCTGGGGAAAGTCAGAATAGGTGACAGAATGGCAACCGTGTCTAGAGCGTATCTAGACTGGGGAAATCAGAATAGGTAACAGAATGGCAACCGTGTTTGGAGCGTATCTGGACTGTATCTGAAGTCTGAATCTGAATGAGTAATAGAATAGCATCCGCGTCTAGAGCGTATCTAAATTGTATCTGAGATCTGAGTCTTACTGAGCAACAGAATGACTTCTGTGTCTGGAGTGTATCTGAATTGTATCTGAGATCGAAATCTGAATAAGTATCAGAATGACTTCCGTGTCTGGAACGTATCTGAACTAGAATCTGAATAAGTGACAAAATGACTTCCGTGTCTGGAGTGTATCTGAACTGTATCTGATAGTTGAAATCTGAATAAGTGTCAGGATGACATCCTTGTCTGAAGCGTATCTGAACTGTATCTGAAATCTGAATCTGAATGAGTAATAGAATGACTTCCGTATCTGGAGTGTATCTGTACTGTATCATGATTGCATATTTGTTAAACGGTAGCTGTTAATCTTATCCTGAAAAGGGTAAAATGTTAGCTGGAACACAAGGTTATGTTGCATGAAATGTATGATGCAATAAATGCGTTTTATCAATGTTTATGATATATGGATGTAATGTATGCGCATGTAAGCTGATTCGCTGTATTGTTGAGGAGAACAAAATCCTTGACAGCTGAGGATAATAAAACTCTTGACTGCTGCAGGGGAAAATAAATCCTTGACTACCGAGGATAAGAAATCCTGGGCGACTGTTGGGGATCAAAATCCTTGACAACTTCTGTGGGGATATAAGGATCCTTCATGTCTTGAAGTTAGAGTATTGACAAAAATTCTATTGTGAGAGTAATGCCAAACTGCTGGAGAAATTTTCTTGGGAAATCCAGAGGACTTTGATGACTTCTACTGGGGATTACACCATGGGAATCCTTGATCTGCTGGAGAATAAAGAAAACTCTGACGATCTCTGTGGGGAATTAAGAATGAGAATCTTCATTTTTGTTGGGGAGCAATGAAAACTTTGGTGACTTCACTGGGGAATTAAAAATGAGAATCTTTATTCTGTTGAGGAGTAAAAACTCCGTGGGGAAGAAAGCTTACTGCTGGAGAGTAGGTTCAGGAGTTTTCGGTCGTCTGGCACTCTACTAGGGAATTATCATAGGTTGGGGAGAGACCAAAGTTAACTGTTATCTGATTGATTTTCAGGTTTCAAGATGACTTGCTGGGGAAATTGGATTGACTGAAAAGTTTCTGCTGGGGATTGAGAGTTAGATGTTTTGGCTCCGCTGTGGATTGGGAGTTTGAAGTTTTGACTCGACTGAGGAAGAAGGTTTCAGATCCGCTGGGGATCTGTAACCCAAAGTCTTTGCTCCACTGGGGATTGGGAGTTTGAAGTTTTAACTCTGATGGGGATCTGTACTTTGAAATTATAACTCCATTGGGGATATGTATTTCAAGTTTTTAGCTCTGCTGGGGATCTAGATGATGTACTGTAGGGATTACTCCTGGAATAGCCTAAAGACGTTTTCCTATCCTTTCAAACTATCAGTAATTGTTCTCTTTCATCCTGTTTATTTGTAAACAGTAATTATGTTCAAATGCATATGTTCATCAATGAATCATTGGACGTTTTTGCAAATAAAAACACAAGTGTAAAAGAAAAAGACAAGTAGTTTTCTGTACTTCAAAGAGATATCTTTGTATTAACTTTGAGTAAGTGTTTTGTACAAAGGAGACAGACATCCTAGTAAGAGGATGATGTCATAAAAGTAAGAAAAATTTATACAAAGAAAGATAGCTATGTGTGTAAAAATCCCATATGGTTTCCATTCCACTATAGCCTTCGTATCTCCGAATATCTTGTGCATCCGTTGCCTCGTCCTAAGATGATTGAATTGATCAGAAGCTCAGAGTTTGTCTGTGAAGAGATTGTCCTTAAAGTGATCCGACGAGACATAGTCATACGCTTTAATTCCCTAACTTTTGCCTGGACCGCCCTTTCGGGTTTTTAGTCCACCGGGAAACCCTTTTTTTCCCAAGTCTCCCTTTTGGGTTTTCAACTTGCCGGGTGTACAGATTTTTTTTTAATTTATCCCTAATTTTTGCCTGAACCATCCTTTCGGGTTTTTGATTCACCGGGATGCCCTTTTTTGCCTAGGTGTGTCAACCTAGCGGGTCATTTATGTGTAGTATCCTTTGACTATGTTTGCGCTCGTAGGGTGCGGCAGATCGTCGCCTTCCATGGTGGTTAAGATCATTGCCCCACCAGAAAAGATGTTCTTGATCACAAATGGTCCTTCGTAGGTAGGAGTCCATTTTCCCCTGGGATCACTTTGTGGCAAGATGATACGCTTGATTACCAGATCTCCGACTTGATATACCTGGAATCTGACTTTCTTGTTGAAAGCCTTGATCATCCATTTTTGATACGTCTGACCATGACAAACAGCAGTAAGTCTCTTTTCGTCAATTAAGTTCAATTGATCAAGTCGGGTTTGGATCCAATTGTCTTCACTCAAACCAGCATCTTTCATGATTCTCAAAGAGGGAATCTGAACGTCGATAGGTAAAACAACCTCCATGCCATATACCAAAGAAAAGGGTGTTGCCCCAGTTGATGTGCGTGACGTGGTACGGTATCCGTGAAGAGAAAACGGTAACATTTCATGCCAGTCCTTGTAGGTGACTGTCATATTTTGTATGATCTTCTTGATATTTTTGTTAGCAGCTTCAATCGCACCATTCATCTTTGGCCGATAGGGGGATGAATTGTGATGTTGAATCTTGAACTACTCACACAAGGCGGTGATCATTGTATTGTTAAGGTTTGTACGATTATCAGTGATGATCCTTTCGGGGATACCGTACCGGCATATAAGATTCTGTTTGATGAAGCGGGCAATAACATTCTTAGTGACGGATGCGAAGGAAGCTGCTTCGACCCACTTGGTGAAGTAGTCAATGGCCACCAGAATGAAGCGGTGTCCATTGGATGCTGTAGGCTTGATCTCTCCAATCATGTCGATTCCCCACATAGCGAAGGGCCAAGGGGCTGTTAAGACATTTAGAAGAACAGGTGGCACGTGCACCTTGTCTGCATAGATTTGACATTTATGGCATGTTCGGGAATGTTGATAGCAGTCAGCCTCCATGGTAGACCAGTAATAGCCTGCCCGTAGAATCTTCTTAGCCATCATATGCCCGCTAGAGTGAGTGCCGAAGGTACCTTCATGCAATTCTACCATGATCTTTTCAGCTTCAATCTTGTCCATACAACGAAGAAGAATAGAATCATGATTGCGCTTGTACAGGATGCCATTACTTAGGAAGAACTTAGCCGAGAATCTCCTTAAGAACTTTTTGTCATTGACTGAAGCTCCTTTAGGATATTCTTGAACCTCGAGATACCTTTTGACTTCATGAAACCACGGCTGGTCCACTACTTCTTTGGTATTAATCTCGTGACAATGTGCAGGTTCGTCCATCTGTTCAATGGTAATTTGGGGAGCCTCATTGTCCCAATTAAGTTTAAACATGGATGAAATTGTAGCTAAAGCATCTGCTAACTGATTTTCTTCTCGCGGGAAGTGCTTGAAGGTAATCTTCTCGAAATGTGGTAACAATGTCAAGACATGTTCCTTGTAAGGGATGAGGTTTGGATACTTAGTGTCTCACTCTCCTTTGATTTGACTGATGACCAAAGCTGAGTCCCCAAACACATTTAAGGATTTGATTCCCAAGTCTATGGCAGCCTTGAGTCCGAAGATGCACGCCTCGTACTCTGCCATGTTGTTCGTACAGTTGAAGCAAAGTCTAGCGGTGAAAGGAGTATGGCATCCTTCTGGAGAAATAAGTACCGCGCTGATACCGTTTCCAAGCGCATTGGAGGCCCCATCAAAGTACAGGGTCCATCGGGATCCTTGTTCAGGTCCGTCATATGGTCTGAAATCTTCAATGTTGTCCAATGTCATGATGTCTTCGTCAGGGAAGTCGAACTTCATGGATTGGTAATCTTCGACAGCTTGATGGGCCAGATGGTCGGCTAGCACACTTCCCTTTATAGCTTTTTGGGTCGTGTATCGTATATCGTATTCCGTTAGGATCATCTGCCATCTAGCTATCCTTCCGGACAAAGCAGGATTCTCAAAGATGTACTTTATCGGATCCATCTTAGATATCAGCAAAGTGGTATGAGTCAACATGTACTGCCTTATCCGGCGAGCAGCCCATACAAAAGCGCAACAAGTTTTCTCGAGTAGTGAATATCTGGTTTCACAGTCGGTAAACTTTTTGCTAAGGTAATAAATGGCATGCTCTTTTCGACCAGACTCATCATGCTGCCCCAGTACGCACCCTATTGAATTCTCTAGGACGGTCAGATGCATGATTAGTGGTCTTCCCTCGACGGGTGGCATCAGGATAGGAGGTTCTAGCAAATACTCCTTGATTTTATTGAAAGCAATCTGACAGTCATCATTCCATTTAACTACCTGATCTTTCTTCAACAGCTTGAAGATTGGTTCACAGGTAGATGTTAGGTGAGAAATGAACATTGCAATGTAGTTTAGGCGTCCCAAGAAACCTCTGACCTCCTTCTCAGTGCGAGGAGCAGGCATTTCTCGTATAGCTTTGACTTTGGCAGGATCAACCTCGATGCCTTTGTTGCTGACAATGAAACCTAAGAGCTTACCGGACTGGACTCCAAATGTACACTTGTTTGGATTAAATCTGAGCTTGTACTCCTTCAACCTGAAAAACAGCTTTTGCAAGTGATCAAGGTGTTCTTCTTCCGTTTGTGATCGGCCTATCATGCCATCTACGTAGACTTCTATCTCATGATGTATCATATCATGAAACAAAGCTACCATGGCGCGTTGATAGGTTTCCCCGGCATTCTTCATTCCGAATGGCATCACTTTGTAGCAGAACGTACCCCACTGTGTAACAAAAGTAGTTTTCTCCATGTCCTCGGGTGCCATTTTGATCTGTTATAGCCTGAGAATCCGTCCATGAAAGAAAATACTTTGTGTTGAGCTGTGTTGTCAACCAGGATGTCGATGTGCGGAAGTGGAAAATCATCTTTAGGGCTGGCCCTGTTTAAGTCTCTGTAATCCACGCACATTCTGACTTTGCCGTCCTTCTTAGGCATGGGAACAATGTTAGCAACCCATTGTGGATAGGAAGTAACAGCCAGAAACCCAGCATTAAATTGCTTCATAACTTCTGCTTTGATCTTCTCTGACATGTCAGGTATCATGCGGCGGACCTTTTGTTTTACTGGTGGACAGTCTTCCCTTGTGCGGAGACAGTGTACCACAATGTCTGTATCAAGTCCCAGCATGTCTTCGTATGACCAGGAAAAAATCTCAACATAATCATGCAGTAGCTGTATTAGGCGCTCCTTGACACTCGGCTCTAGGTTGGCACCTATCTTGATTTCCTTTTTGTCATCCTCAGTTCCCAAGTTGATTGTATCCAACTGCTCCTCATGAGGCTGAATTGCTCTCTCCTCTTACTGTAGTAATCTGGCCAATTCCCCTGGCACCTCACAATCTTCCTCACCTTCGTATTCGGCTTGGTTGATCAAATCTTCAGAGTCACTGAAGGCTATAGCAGTATCGTTACCCATGGGTTCCAAAATGGAAGGGTACCTGCATTTGTGAGTGTGGGTGTGTGTAAGGGCATAGCCATCTTAAAACAACAAAATGTAAAAGAAAGACAATGAGCACAAAAGGTTTATATATTAAAAACGTCCATGATTCATTAAAATGACATATGAAAATGAAATAAGAACCCTTACAA
This sequence comes from Vicia faba, assembly GCA_948472305.1. Lineage (NCBI taxonomy): Eukaryota > Viridiplantae > Streptophyta > Magnoliopsida > Fabales > Fabaceae > Vicia > Vicia faba. The sequence continues at coordinate 893,660,701 of OX451737.1, forward strand.
ATGGACCTATGTGCCTCGGGTAAGACACAAGGTTGAAAAAGTACGAATTGTTTGTGAATTATTACAGATCCAACATAAATGTAAAATATAAATTACTGCGGTATGAAAGTAATTGGAACAAAGTCTTTTGCTTCCCAGTTGCACAACCCTCTGCCAACAGTAGGAAAAATACAGTCTTCCAAGCTGCCCTCTTCTTCACTGTCCTCTAGTGCATTAACCCCTCGGTGACTGATCTTCACAGGTGGCCCTCTGGCACAGGAGCGGCGCACGGCCTTTTGACCAGTCGAAGTAAATCCCAAGCCGAATTTGTCTGATTTGAAAGGAAAGTCTGGAAGCTGCCCCCAGATTGTTCTTCTGCTTTCTTCCACCACTGCCCTAGCATCCTTGAGAGATGACATCCGAGGCGGAGGTCTGGTAATCATGGGTACATAGGACACTGTCTTGGTCGCCGCTATCTCCTGAGCTACCTCTTCAAAATGCTGGAAAGGAGTTTCGATGAATTCGCCATCCAATTCTACATAACAGAAAGAATTCAGATGACTGATCATGTATTCCTCTTCTCCATGAACAGTTATGATTTTCCCCTGGACAGGGTACTTGAGCATTTGATGTAGAGTAGAAGTGACAGCTCTAGCATGGTGGATCCAAGGTCTTCCCAACAAGCAAGAATAGGAAGGACGTATGTCCATCACGTAGAATGTTGAATTGAACATCTGGGTACCCACCTTGATCGGGATGTCCACCTCTCCATGGACCATCCTCTTAGAACCATCAAAGGCTCTGACAATGATGTTGCTGGGTTTCAAGGTTAAGCCTTCACAATCCAGTCGTTCCAAGGCTTTCTTCAGCAAGACATTTAAATACGACCCAGTATCAACCAAGACATGAGCTAGGGTGGTCCCTCTGCATTCCACCGAGACATGCAAAGCATCATTATGTTTTCTCCCTTTCGAAGTTAAATATGCATCGGAGAATCCTAGACCATTGTCAGCTGTTAAACTAGCCACACATTCCTAGAACTGATCAGTGGAGGTTTCTTGTGGCACGTGGGCCGTCTTCAAAAACTTGACCAAAGCTTTAGCATGTGCCTCAGAGCACAGCAACAGGGCTAACATAGAGATTTTGGAGGGGGTCTGCCCTAGTTGTTCAACAACATCAAAATCACTTTTCTTAATGATCCTCAGAATTTCTTCCATCTCTTTCTGGGATTTCTCAGCAATAACAAGTGATTGAGCCTTCTTCAAGACAGGCTCCTCTTGAACATTCTTTCCTTTTTTCTTAGCAGCGGAAATAGGGATGGGAATTGTATTGTCATTGTTGGCGGGTACACTTGCAGGTACAGTTACTGGTATATGTGTAATCTTCGGAATGGCCGCGGGTCCAAAGACTGTTGTTGGAGGAGCAATCTCTGGAGAAAAGATTCTCCCACTACGAGTAATTTGGCTTGTTCCGGCAATGTTACCGATGTCGGGATTATCCTCCTCAGAGCTTTCTTCTTCAATGGTCTGTTCAATCTGTTTGACACCATGGTAGTAGATTTCTCCGCCATAGTTCCATGGTACCATTTTATCGGTTTTGTAAGGGGTTGGCCCGGGCATTGTTATCTTCAGCGGAGTAGTCATAGGAGCATATGTAATCCTAACGGGTTTTTTAGGAACCCTGGAAGGACTGGCGTATATGGTTATTATTGAAACTTCTGGAACGGAAATGGGTGAGACAGGAGCTTTCTCAAATAAAATTTCTTTGTTATCAATCAATTGTTGGATTCCTTTCTTCAGTAGAGGACAGTCAAATGGGGAGGATAGGCAAGCATGGAAATCTTGGTCACAACCTGGGAACACCCCGACTTTCAGCAAATTTAACTTGATGGTGAGGAGAGGAGTTAATAGTTCATCCACAATAGAAACAAACATATCTTCTTCCATAGCATTGGCATTGTGTCCATGCCTAGGCATCGGAGCGGAGATAACATTCGGCTTTTCAGGAGCTTCAAATTCAACTTCCTTTGCGTCAATCAGATCTTGAATCTTGTTCTTCAGGGCCCAACAGTTGTTGGTGTCGTGCCCTGGACTTTCTGAATGGTAAGCGCACCTGGCGTTGGGATGGTAATGTGGAGAAGTAGTGTTAGGATTTTTAGGGGCCTATTTTAGCATGGCCAGGTTTAACTTCAAGAGATGTGGTAAGACTTGAGCAGGAATCATGTTTATCTTGGTGAATTGCCTTACATGCCTTTCCACCCTTTGTTGGTTATTTCTCGGCTGATCATTTCTCGGCTGGTTGTTTCTCGGCTGGTCTGATGCAGACTTTTGAATCATAACGGCCCCCAATGTTGGTCGTCTTTTGGTTCTTCCCTGATTTCTCTGGGCATAAACAGTAGACACTTCCTTCTTTCCAGTGAAGGGTTTTTTTACAGTAGCAGAGGTAGATGCATCTTTCTGAATTTTCTCGCTTCTAATACAGGCTTCCACCCTTTCGCCAGTTAGAATCAACTCAGTGAAACCTGCAGAGGAGCTTCCAATCAGGTGATTAAAGAAAGGACCTGACAGATTTCCCAAGAACATGTCCACTATCTCTCTTTCAGATAAAGGTGGCTGCACCCTTCCAGCTAAATCCCTCCATTTTTGGGCGTAGTCTTTGAAGCCCTCATTGGTAGCCATAGCCATACTCTGTAGCTGAGTACGGGTTGGCGCCAAGTCGGTGTTGTATTGATACTGTTTATAGAATGCGGCTGCCAAATCTTCCCAATTATGAACATCTGATCTCTCCAACTGGTAGAACCAATCAAGTTGTGTTCCTGACAAACTGTCCTGGAAAAAGTGAACCCACAAGTCTTTGTCAGAAGAATGTGGTTGAATCTTCCTAACATAGGATCTGAGGTGCATTTTTGGGCAAGACACCCCATCATACTTAGCAAACAGTGGCACTTTAAACTTAGGAGGGATTACAATTCCATAAACCAACCCTAACTCCTCAAAATCCAGCCCCGGTACTCTTTGCACTTCCATAGCAGCTAGACGTTCTTCCAAGTTTTTGTATTTGTCATCGGCCAGAGGGTACTGTTGTTCAGAATAGTCCTCATCTTCCTTTTCCTCTGATTCAGAATCTGATGGCACCGCAGTTCCCTTTCCTTTTCCTTCCCCCTCTTCAGATGTTGATGGGAATTCCAAGGTCCATCTGGCTTGTCCTTCAAACCTTCTGCCCATGACAACTACACCAGCTCGCTTCTTCTTCTTTTTCTCTTTCTCTTTCTCTAGTAGAGTCTTGAGCTCCTCCTGCCCCTTGGCCAAGGTCAAGAGTAGTTGTTGAAATTGTGAATTCTGAGCTTGTAAGTCTTTGACCGTTTGTTCAATATCCATCTTACTGAAATAAACAGCAGAGAGATGAGGAAACTTGGTGTAAATACCTGCTTATACATATGATGAATGATATGTATTCATGTAATGCTTTCAAGGATTCAGAAATTCAAATATGTTTTAAACAAAAAAGAAACACACGTCATATTAATAAGATAGAATTTGTTAGTACATCAATGCCCCTTGGGCAAAATAATACAAAATTCTAAGGTAGAAAGACGTTGCGCATCCTCTTTGGTGCGATGTAGGTGTTGAGAGTCTGCTCTTCGTGAAGTAGTCGAGTGAGTTCCAAAACCTTCTTCTCGCTTGCATAGAATTGGTCTTCGAAAGTATCACGCTCTCCCTTGAGTTGTATCCAACTCCTTTGTAGATCTTCTAGTGATGTTGGCATGTTAGGATGTAGGAGGGTGTATGGAACCTCTCCTTCCTTAACAGGCTATATAATCATGGGGAGAATGGAGGGGTAAGGCATCATAAGACTTTGGGCGCGGGTTCGTACCCACTTGAGGTAAGGCTCAAGAGGGATGGAATTCTTGTGTCCCAAGGTCTTACTGTCTACCTTGTTTGGCATCCTCCAAGCTCGGATGAACCTTTATCAGAGTCCTTGATTGTCGTTGTCGAAGTCAAAAACCAAACCTTGAACTAGCATATCATGTGGGCCATCCCTTCGGCCATAACCAAACTGTCTCAGAGCCAAGCAAGGGTTGTAGGTTATGCCTCCCCTAATGCCAAGTAGAGGGACATTAGGGAATTCCCCACAACGGTCAATGATGATAACATTCTCTTTTGATCGAGAACACCAATGAATGTCTGAATGGTTAAGTGTCATTAACCGTTGTGACCACCTGAAGCGTTGCTCATTCTTCAAGACTGATTGGGGAAGATGAGAAATAAACCATCTTGCCAGGAGAGGAGTGCAACACATGAGAACACCTCTTTTCCTTATTGTACGAGTGTGAAAAGAGTGGAGGATATCCCCAAGCAATGTAGGCACCGGGTTGCAAGTCATGAAGATTTTGACAGTGCTTACATCTATAAGTTGGTCAGGATTAGGGAACAAGACCATCCCATAGATGAGAAGAGCTATAATTTCTTCAAAAGATTGCATGTCTAGAGAATTCCAACAGTTTGGGCCTTCTCAAACAGAAACTTTGACAAGAAGCCTTTGACACCACTTCTAGTTTCCCAATGTGTTGTGATATTAGATGAGTGCAAGTTCAAGGCTTGAGCAATCTCTTATGGCTTTGGATCTCTTTTCGTACCGTTGAAGGGTAGTTGATTGAGAATAGGAATCCTCAAGAGTTGAGAAAATTCCTCCAAAGTGGGCACAAGTTGGTAGTCAGGAAATGTGAAGCAATGATGCAATGGGTCAAAGAACTGGAAGAGAACTTTCAGCATATCCTCCTCAGTGTTGGCAGTGACTAGGTTGAGTAGACGACCATGTCTCTCGGTGAATGGAGAATTCTCAGGAATCCTTGAAGCTAGCTCCTTGAGTTGTGGAGGAATTCTTACAAGGTTGATTTGGACAGTTTTCCTGCGAAGTGAATCCATAACCTACAAAATAGGAACAAAGATGAATCTCCAAAATCCTTGAAATGGTTAGTGGATGCATATGATGCTCATGATGTCCATGAAGTTATGCACAAGTATATATGTACAAGCAAATCACACAAGTTCCTAGTTTAGGCTTGCATGGGGTTTCATAGGTAAGTACCCTCTTGAAGTTTAGTTGGCTCAACCTGTCCTAGAAATAGTAACCGGGTTCTAAGGAGCTCAATATCACTGGATTGTTTCCTTGTTCATTGTTTCAATTCAGCCTCTTTACTGGCGACTGAAATATTCCAAGGAACCAACCCTCAATGAGTGTAGTATCGAGTATCTACCAACTTCGGACTGCACCAAAGCCGGTCATCTCACTACATCCTAAAAGGCCAAGTTGGTCAAGTAAAGGTTCTAAAAGTCCATTAGTGCTTCATGACATCACTCAGCGGTCCCGTATTCTCTTTGATTGACTCAAAGGCTACCGGTACCCACAAATATGTCGCACTAATATAGTTATTGCTTAGACCATATCAGTATACCCCACACAGTTTCCATAATGTATTGCTATTTACCTATGAATGCTTCCCAAATCCGGGTAGAGAATTCAAACCCAAACAATAGAACCAAAATGTAAAGCAAACAAGTCAAGCAATTGTAAGCAAATAAAGGTGATCTAAACCCTAAGGTAACCCCACTTTTAAGACTATCCCCAGCAGAGTCGCCAGTTCTGTAATACGGTGGGAGAACTGACTTGAGGTTTTGCGTTTGTGTTCGCAAATGTTGCGGTTTAGCAAGAGTCGCCACCGACTTTTATTTTATCCAAAAGGAAAGGTAAAAAAGCACAGGAAAGACCTTTGAGATTTTTTTTGAGTTCGGGGGGTAGATTATGAAAAGGGAAGGTATTAGCACCCTTTTCATCCATGGTTTTCCATGGGCTCTTAGTTACTTGTTTAGATCACTTGCTTTGCTTTTGCAATTGTTTGAAATGGTGCTTTGTGTGTTTTTGAATGTATTTTGAAAAGAGGCAATCGTTTAGGCAATCTTTGTAATGATTCTCGTTCGTAAGAATGTATACAAAGATGTTTGTCTTTTGAAAAATGTTTCAATGTTTTGAAAGTTGTTTGGAAATGTTTTTGAAATGTGTGTGTTTGTTTGAAAATAGCAAGGATTGTTTGCAAATTGATCAAGTAACTAGAAGCATTCTACCTACTCAAAAGTCTTTCTTGTACATTTTTATTCCTTTGACATTGTTGCTTTACCATTGCTTTGGTAAACAACCCTATCTTTGGATGTTAAACGGGACGGGCGTGGGTCATCGTATGAGCATGATAGCAATGGTGCCAAGTATCTTTGGCATTTTGAGGGACTAAGATTATTTTGTTTTAGGCAACCTTTTGATAGAGTCATCGAGTGACTGTGATCTTTTGTTTTGTTTTGTTTTGTTTTGCCAAGATACTTTGCATGCATACCATGGCCATTTTGTTTAGGCAACCAAGTAGGTGAAACCCTAGGGGTGCTTGTGTGCAATGTGTTGTCATTTTACATGCATTTTTGTCTTGTATTAGGTCATGCTATTTGTTTGATTTTTGTCTTATCATACAAACCCTAATTTTACTAAACATGTATATAATGCGATAAATTGCATAAAGTAAATCTAAGCTATTATAACAATATTATGGGAGGGGGGATACAAGTTTTGAGTGTGGGATATTGCTCAAAATAAAACCCTAAAAATTATTACAACCCAATTGAATTTTTGTACAATAAATAAATAAACAACTATTTAAATATGCAATAAAAATGTCTGGATGAAAAAAAAAAATTGTATTTATTTTATATATGTAAAAATAAAATTATTTAAGTCCTAAAAATAAGAAAAATTGTATTGTTATTTTTTGGAAGGGTGAAAAACCCTAGTTTTTGATTTAAAAGAAAATTAGGTTTTCTAATATTTATTTGTCCATTTTTGTTCTAGAAATAAATAAATATATTATTAACAAATATTAGAAAAAATAAAATATGTGTGGAAATAATATTTTATGTGTATGAATAATAAAAATAAAAATGTATGAAATTTTAAAATATATTTACTATATATTTTAAGAAAATAAAGTTCTATTTATTTGAATAATCAATATTTTATGCAAAAAAATAAGATAAAAATTAAAATAAAATGCAAAAAATTAAGAAAATATTTTTTGGGATTTTTAAATGTTCAGAAAAAAATATTAAAGTCAATAAACATAAAAGAAATGAAAAAATAAGCAAAATATAAAAATATGCAAAGGGGGTGTGGATAGTAGCCAGGGGGGATGGAAAGTCAGAATAGGAGGCCCAAGGCGCGCCAGGCCCAGGACTTCATCCCTGTCCTCCAGCCTTCTCCCAAAACGCGCGTTTTTGCTTCAAACCTATATCTTGCTCTAGCTTGCATAAAATCAAAAACTTATAACACAAAAAATGTAGCTTATGATCTCACGATTCCAGTGATATAAAGTTTGTGACCTAACACTCAAAGATCAAGGAAAATTTTATCACCCTTAATTTCTGACCTAAATTTTTCATGAACTTCAAGCTTCAAATTCTCACTACTCAATTAATATAAATAACAACTATGCATATGTACAGCTTAAGCAAGTTAAGGACTACATTTTTGCTTCACAAATCAAAGCTTGAGGATTCCTAAATAGAGAGATAGAGATTTGAAAAATACCTTGTTCAACTGAGTTTGGATATGTCAATATGGGGACTTTGAGTGAGGCCTGAAGATCGTGTGAGCTTCCTTGAAGTTCCCTAAAGCTATTCCAATGCTTAGCTGGCCTTGTAGACGGCTGAAACTCCTTGTAGAAGTCAACCTGCAACCTTCCAAAATGAAAATGGTGATGTTTGAAATATGGGTTACAGTTGCAAGACAAGGGCCTGGATATTTTAGGTAGGATGTATGGAAGATGTTTAAAGTATTGAATCAAGAAACGCACGAGCCAATGTTGAGTTGGCAAGAAATTTGCAGAAGCTGCCCTGTTTGGGCAAAAAAATGTGTTTTTGGTGTTTTGGAAGGTTTCAGATGTTGTGCACTCGTGTTTCTGCTTGCAACAAGTTTGTGAAGTCGTTTAGAATGAAGCCAAGTCTTCTCTTTATCAGATGGACAAGTTATCTTGACTTTTGCCACCTTTGCTTGCTTTTGAAGAAAGTTGAAATGACTTATGCCAAAGGCCTGTACAGGCTTGCTTGCTAGCTGCATAGAGTTGGTACAAGTTGCTTGTTATCTGTGGAAAATGCCTGCATCCAAGGAACAAGTCCAAGGCTCAAGGCTGATAAAGTGGAAAAGGCTTGCTTTATCAAAATGGTATTATGAACTTTATGCCATTTATGGATTAATCTTTTGTACAATGCTCCAAATATCAAAATAAAGCCATTATCCATTGAGTTAGAATTTAATTATGGAGTGTAGAAGGGATTAGGACCTGTAATGCAAGGTACAAGCATGCTAGGAACTGATTTGAAACTTGAAGTATTGTAAACATGGCTTGAACAAAAGTGACAAATTGCCATTTTCTCTTCTTCGATTCTCCCTAACCACAAATGATCTTGGAGAGTTATTGGACATTTTGGAAAGCTTGTAACATGATCTACAATCCATATTTGAAATTAATTTTGAGATACCTCTTGTAACTAGGTGAAAAATGTCCATGAAGTTAGGTCAAAAACCTGCCTAAATTAGGGCAAATTTTCACTAAGTTAAAAAGTTTATGGACCCCTATTTACAAATTCATAACTTGAGATACAAGAATCTTTTGGGGAAACTTTGTGAATAAAAGTTGTAGATTTCATGGAGGACTACAACTTTTATTTTGGAAGTTTTCTTTGAATCCAATTGCATCATGGTGAAAAAGTTATGGAAAGTTGGGAAAAAATAAGAAAATTTCCATACTTAGAAATTTTCTAAGTTATGAAAAAATTTCAAATTAAAACCCTAATTTGCAAAATTGATTTTCTTGATCAACAAGTTTCATATTTTGACATATCTTGATGAATTATGACCCTTGGCACTTGATTTTGACCAAAAAGTCAAAGTTTGACTTTTCAATTTACAGTTGACTTTTGATTAGTTGACTGCAAAATTCATCTATCAATCCTATGCATTTGAGATCTTTTGAACTATGTTATTAGATCAAGATGATGCTATTGAGTCCTTTAAATCATTATTTAACCCAATTGGTCATTGGCTAGGTTAAAAATCAGAAATTTCCCTTTCTCAGTCAAAACCCTAATTTTTACCATTTTGCCCTTTTGATGATATGATCAAATTTCTTGAGGAGTTATGATCCAAACTTGATAAAATGGTACATAGGAGCCTAGAATGTTGTTGTGGATAAAAAATTATGAAGTTTGACTGTAAATTGGCCATGGTTGACTTTTTCCCCAATACAGCTGATTTTTAGGTCAAATGTCCAATTGACTGGGCAAAAATGTGATTCAAGGCTTGAAACTTGGTATGAACAAACTTAGGGGTCCAAGATGGTGTATGAAAGTCACATGAAGCATTGATGGTCCAAAAATCCTTATGCAAACTCAAACCCTAATTTCAAGTCATTAGTGCAAGATGAGGTCTTGAGCTGAGCAAACCCTAATCCTGTCTGGAGTCCAAGAAGTATTGTGAGGAAAAATCTTGATAAATGAGAGGGAAAATTTTGGGGTACAACAGATCCTATCAAGTATATCTTCGAGAAGCCCGCTCTCTCCGAAAGAATAGCGAGATGGCAAAGGATCCTGACCGAATACGACATTCAGTATACAACCCAGAAAGCAAATAAGGGAAGTGTACTAGCTGATCATTTGGCTCATCAGGCCGTGGACGACTACCAATCCATGAATTTTGAGTTCCCGGACGAGAACATCATGTTAGTAACTGATTATGCAGAACCTGGACCGGATGAAGGACCTGAAAAAGGATCTCGATGGACTATGGTTTTTGACGGAGCTTCCAACTCTTTTGGCAATGGCATCGGTGTCGTGGTCATCTCTCCTGAGAGCTGTCATACTCCTTTCACTGCCAAGCTATGTTTCAATTGTACCAACAATATGGATGAGTATGAAGCATCTATCATGGGTCTCAAAGCTGCAATCTATTTAAGGATCAAGTTCTTAAGTGTGTTTGGAGATTCGGCTTTGGTAATCATCCAGATCAAAGGAGAATGGGACACGAAGCATGCTAATCTCATCCTTTACAAAGAGAATATATTGACACTGATTCCACATTTTGAAGAAATTACTTTTGAGCATTTTCCATGAGAGGAAAATCAACTATAGGACGCGCTAGCTACTATGTCATTCATGTTCAAGGTCAGGTGGGATAACGAGGCTCCTCATATTACTATTGAGAGAATGGACGAGATTGCATACTGTCACGAGATTGGTACTGAAAAATTATTGGACAAGCCTTGGTTCCATGAAGTCACAAGATATCTCAAGGCCCAAGAGTATCCTAAAGGCGCTTCAGTCAACGATAAGAAGTTCCTAAGAAGATTCTCTGCCAAGTTCTTCCTCAATAATGGGATCCTCTATAAGCGTAACCACTACTATACCTTGCTTCGGTGTGTAGACAAGGTTGAAGTAGAAAAGATTATGTCTGATTTGCATGAATGTATCTTTGGCACTAATTCTAGTGGGCACACGATGGATAAAAAGATCCTACGGGCAGGATACTACTGGTCCACTATGGAAGCAGACTATTATCAATATCCGCAGACTTGTCACAAGTGCCAGATTTATGCTGATAAGATGCACATACCTCTGGTTCCTCTAAACATATTGACTTCTCCTTGGCCTTTTGCAATGTGGGGCATTGATATGATTGGAGAAATTAGGACTACAGCTTCTAACGGGCACCACTTCATCCTCGTCGCTATTGATTACTTCACAAAGTGGGTCGAGGCGGCTTCATTGGCTTCTGTTACCAAGAACGTTGCGGCCCGATTCATCAAGCACAACCTTGTCTATCAGTATGGTATTCCAGAGAGAATCATTACAGATAATGGTACTAATCTCAATAACACTATGATCACCGAGCTCTGCATGCAATTCAAGATCCAACATCATAACTCTTCTCCTTACCGGCCGAAGATGAATGGCGTTGTAGATACTGCTAATAAAAACATCAAGAAGATCATACAGAAGATGAAGGTGACATATAAAGACTGGCACGCGATGTTACCATTTTCTCTTCATGGTTACCGCACCACAATTCTCACATCAACAGGGGCAACTCCTTTCTCTCTAGTAAACGGGATGGAAGTTGTCCTACCCATAGAAGTCCAGATCCCTTCGTTGAGAATCATGAAGGACGCGGGGCTGAGTGAAGACGAATGGGTCAAGACTAGACTTCACTAGTTAAATCTGATTGACGAGAAGAGGCTCACGGTTGTCTGCCACAGTCAGGTGTACCAAAAACGTATGATCAAGGCTTTTAACAAGAAGGTCAGACGTCAAGTATATCAGGATGGTGACCTAGTAATCAAGCGCATCATACTTACATAAGGTGATCCTAGGGGAAAATGGACTCCCGCATATGAAGGGCCATTTGTGATCAAGAACATATTTTCTGGTGGAGCCATGATCTTGACCATCATGGATGGTGACGACCTTCCACACCTGGTAAACGCTGACATAGTCAAAAGATACTACGCATGAATAAAGACCCGTTAGGTTGACTGGCCTAGGAAAAAATAAGGGCATCCCAGTGAACCAAAAGGCTTCGGGCAAAAATTAGGGATATACATAAAAAAAATCTATACACCCGGCAGGTCGAAAACCTGAAAAGGCAGCTTGGGCAAAAAAGGGTATCCCAGTGGACGGAAAACCCGAAAGGGCGGTCCAGGCAAAAGTTAGGGAGTTAAAGCATATGACTATGTCCCGTTGGATCACCTTACAGCCGATATTCAGTATCAGCTATCATGTTCAAGTGGTGCTAATCAATCTAGTCAACTTCGAACATGCCGCGAAAGAGATGAGACGCTTAAAGGCATAAAGGCAATAGCAGAATGGGAACCCAATGGGACTATTTCGCATAGCTGTTTTTCTTTGTATACTATTTTTATACAATTTCCCTTTCTTACGACGACATTCTCTTACTAGGATGTTCATCTCCTTGTACAAAAAAACTTATTCAAGTTAATACGAAACTATTCCTTTGAAAGTGCAAAACTCCTGTTTTTATTTTTTCTATTTTGTGTGCAAAAACGTCCAGTGATTATTTTTGAACATATGCATTTGAATGTGATTACTGCTTACAAATATACACCTAAAAACAGAAAGATAATTGCTAACGGCTTTAAGAAACGGGACAATGTCTGAAGGTCATCCACAAAATCCCTGCAGATACTTTTTCCAGCAGATACGGAAGTTGGGGCATCCTACTACAAGGACACTGCCACATCCTCGGCTTACAGCCTTATGCTGTCGGGTGTTCTCATATCCCCAGCAAGCAAGAATCTCTAATTACTTCTCCAATATCAAAGAAAATTCCCCAATGAAGTCGTCAAACTTCCCAAGATTCCTCAACATGGTTTCAACAAAATCCCTAAGCAGCTCGTGGAGCTCTCATTCCCCAACAGAATTTATTTCTCTAACAACGGAAGTCTGCCTCCCAGCATTTCAACTTCAACAAAATTTGAAGACTAACATTTCTTCACCTCCAGCAACAATTAGAGATTTATTTTCCCTAATTCAACAATACAACAATGGAATGACTGACATGTTCATACATTGCATCCATACATCATTTTACAAACACCATAGCATATGCAGCACAAATGCATACATCACAATCTCATTTATTTTGAGAGCATCATGCAATTCATACATCATGATATCGCATGAAATTGACTTTACCTTTTCAGGTTAAATCAGCAGACAGACAAACACTATCAATTCATACAGCAGGTCAAAGATTAATGCCCGAAACCAGATGGGGAAACTATCTACACAAACAAGTGGTATGAACTCCCGAATAAAGACGGGTTTACCAACAAATACAATAGGTCATGGATTAATGCCCGAAACCAGACAGGGAAACTATTTATGTGACCAACATTGCTAAGTTCCAGATTAACACCTGTAATAAGACAGGACAACTATCTGTGAACAGTTGATTGTAGATTAACACATGTAACAAGCTAGGAGAGCTATCTACATCAAGAGATTGAAGATTAACACCTGTAACAAGCCAAGAAAACTATCCTTCTTTCTCAGGTCAGAGATTAATACCTCTAACAAGCTAAGACAACTATCTCTACGACCGACCATTTTCAAGTTCTAGATTAATACCTGAAACCAGACACGACAACTATCTGTGAATATCTGATTTGTAGATTAATACCCGTAACAAGCCAGGAAAACTATCTACATGACCAGACGAAGCAATCTTACATAGATTCCTTCTCAACATTCCAGATGTAGTCTAACATGGACTCATCCTAAAGCAGCCCCACAAAGGCTCCTTCTCATATATCTCCGGATGTTGACTAACACGAACTCATCCTGGAATAGCCCTACACGGGCTCTTTCTAATACATTTTCAGGTAACAGTTAATTCTATTATCCCCAGCAAGTTACTGTGAAACATGGATTTCAACCAGAAACAGCAAACTCCCATATCTCTAATACAAAGATAAATCCTTAGTAGAGTCATGGGAAACTAAAGCTTCTATAGTCTATTCCCCACAGAGTTCTCCTCAAGCAGGAGAACAACAGAAACCCACATTCCCCATCGGACTCCTCCTCAGACAGCAGGAACAGGAATTCCCTACAAAGAGACCTCTTATGAAGTCAGTATCTACTTTGGATGGAATCTTTAAGCTCATCTCCGGCGAGTCTCATACATATTCTCTAAATGGAATTTGTAAACCAATTCGCTACATCATCAACCATCAGTGTTACTTCACGCCAGTGTAAATTTCTGGGCACTCTAGTGTTTGATCCTCTTCCACCTTCAGATCACAAAAGGCAGACAAGCCAATCTAAATCCTCAGGTTTAAGAAGATTGAACAGGGGCAGCTGTCATACCCCAAAATTTTCCCTCACCTCTTGGATATATTTTAACTCAACAAATTCCTTACACTTATAGGGATCTCAAGAGCTCAAGTTATCTCAAGAATGGGCCATGCACATCCTCCTCCTAAGCAATGGTCTCAAACTAGGGTTTTGGTTTTCACAAGGAAGATTGGACTTTCAAGATTCCAAATGGACATCATATGGAATAATATGCTCCAAGTAATCTCCATGTCAAGTTTCATGCCAAACAATGCAAGTTTGTTCAGTCAAATGCTCATAAGGTCAACAATCGATTATAAGGGTTAACAAAGTCAAATTATGGTCAACATGTAGTAAAACTTCAAGATTTTTGGTCAACATCAAGGTTTTGAAGTCACATTCATCATTTTATCAAGGGTTGATCATGATTCATCAAGAAAACCCAAGATTCCACAAAGGACAAAAGTTACTAAATTAGGGTTTCTCAGGAAAAGTCAACTGAAATTTTACCAGCCATAACTTTCAAATGCTTCATCAGAAATTATCCAACCAAAGCTCATTTTGAAGAGAATCCAATTCCCTACAACTTCTCTTCAGGCCTCAAGTCCAAGAAATGCACCATTTGATAAATATGGTTTAAAACATTATAGGTCATCTTAAAAGTCAACAAAAAGTCATCTTTTTCCAAAGAAGCATACATGAACATGGAAGACTCAATTGAGATGAAACCAAAAGGAGATCTTAGAGGACATCTTTAGCTTTCCAAAATGGCCAAAAACATCTCCATAGGACAAAAGTTGAGAGAGTTATGACTTGTAGAAGTTGGGAAATTTTATGAAAATGCACAAAAGTCAATGTGAGCAAATTGGATTTTTTGAACTAATGGGCCTAGGTTTTGGATCTCAAACATATCCGTGGACTTATTCAAAAAATTTAAATCCATTATTTTATTTTTATGGTATTTGTTTTTATTTATTTGAATTTTTATTCATTTAAATATTAATAAATCAAATAAAATAGTAAAATGATGAATTAAATCCAAAAGATTTGTTTTATGATCATATCATGAGCTTAAAGTTAGAAGATTGAGTCAAGAATTCGTGTGAGGGGTGATCAGAGAGAGATGAGCAAGTTTTGGCAAAATTTAGAAACATAAAATTCCAAGATTCAAATCAAATCTTTTCCATTCAATCTCCATGATTCTAACTATTTTTGTTGTCCTAATACATCCCAATATATAAACACAACATTGCCAGACCAAAAGAACAAGGGTTGGCCGCACAAAACTCACGTTCCAATTCCAAATTTTCAAGAAAAAAGTTTCAATCGGTTTTGGAGTTTGAGGCGAATTCAAAGGCTTTTGAGGACTCAATAACCATCACTGGATATCACTAAAGGTGTCACGATCACCCTCAAGCCCTGAAGCATCAGAAAACGATCCCTACAAGTCACGGTTTGCCACACTTTTTTTAAATTCTTATTCTTACATTATTGCATTATTAATCAATTTAGATTGTATATTTGTGTTTGTATGGATTCATAGAAGGTTTCTGGATTGTCCAATTGAAACTTAGGTACCGGTATGGCGTTTCACCATTGTTAGGGTTCAAAACCCTAAATTTGGGGTTTTCTAATTCCAGACAAAATCAGGCCAAATTAGGGCCACCAACGTGATCAGAAGAACAAGACGAGTTGAACCATGGGCATGGGGGGAATTTTTGGTTGATATTTCACAAGTTTTATATTTGCAGGTGCTATAGCTACACAGAGGAGCGTCACTAAAGCCATTAGTGACGACAACGACCGTCACTAAAGGGTATGTGTATTTTAAATGAAGACGATAATGAGCTGTCACCTGTGCGTGTTTTTCAAATTCAAATTTAATGTTTTATATATATTATTTATTTTCCTTTTTTCTAACAAAAGCGGCCAAATGGTTCAGTGGTAGTGGACAAGACTAGTAACCGGGGGAACGTAGGCGCCCTCATCCCTGCTTATTTTCTTTGTTTTCTTAATATTTTCCTTTTTATTTTATTTTCCTTTAAAACTAATTATATTTTTTATTTATTAAAACTAATTCTAATTAACTCTTTTTTTCAAACCAATCAAATTTTACCAAACAAATTAATTTTCTTCATGAACACAATTTTTAATTAGTTAACATTTTTTGTAAATAAATTTAATTATTTAATTAACTTGATAATTAGGGTTCATTCACATGCTTAATTTAATTTCTTTTATATCAAAAAACACACAAAATATGTTTTAATTAATTTTATTTTTCTTGTAAATAAATCATCAATTAATTTTATTTTTGTAATTAAAGCTAATTATATTTAAATATATTTTTGTAATTAACATTAATTAGATTTAGATATTTTTCCCAATTAAAATTAATTAGACTTAGGATAATTTAATCAAATCCTTTCTTAAATTAATTCAATCAAATTTCTTTCTTCTCTTCTTAAATTAATCAATTTCGAATCTTTTGTCATTAATTTTTAAATATTTCTTTTTCTACTAACCCTAATCCTCTCAACTTCCTTTCTCCTGATTCTAATGTTTTCTTGCCACTTTATTTTGTTAGTTTACTTTCTCGTATTTTTTTAATTATGTAATTGTTTCCCGATTTATAAAAGCTTTAATTAGGGTTTAAATTTCCGCATCTAATTCTGTAACTTCCCAAAGGCCTTGTAATAGCTTATGAATTTTATTTTCCGCAATTTACTTATTGCACCCTACTAAACTGCTTAGATGTATGGCTAATAGGATTGTACGAAAAGATAATGACTAATTGAACATAGTGTGATACGGTGGGAAGAACTGACTGTTTTTTGGAATGCTGGTTTGTGTTTTGCATTTGTTTTTGCAAAATGTCGCGGTAAGCAAGAGTCGCCACCGACTTTTATTTTATCCAACAAGGAAAGGAAAAAAGCACAGAAAAATTCCTTTTTTCGAGATATTTCTCGGGTTTGGGGGGTAGATTATAGAAAGGGAAGGTGTTAACACCCTTTCTATTCGTAGTTATCTACGGGCTCTTAGGTACTTGCTCATATTGTTTTCAAAATGGTTTTCTTTGTGCTTTGTGGGTTTGAGTAAAGTTTTTGTTTGAAAACTTCGATTTAACTCTTGCTTCTGTCCTCAAGAGTGTATGAAGTGTTTTTGAAAACTTTGTTCGAAAAGTGTAAGTGTAAAAAGTTTTTGTTTTTTGAAAGAGCAAGTATCTAAGAATTATCTACCTACTCGAAAAAGGAATCGTTCTATGCTAATTTATTTTAGACAATGCTATCCCACTATTGATGAATAGGTAGCATCGTCGTTGGAGTTTAAGGGTCAATTCAAATGAGGGACTTACGGTCACTAAAGCAACGTTAGGACGCCTTAGCGGTAACCCTAATGTCTTAGATCATTTGTTTGAGGCAACAATATCCGAGGCAACCATTTCGAGGCGACTATGATCTTTTAGACAAGAGGGAGATTTCTAAAGTGACCTATACTCAATGATCGCGTACGAAGGCAACCAAGTGGGGTGTACCCTAAGAGTGTGCATGTGCGAGTGTGTTGTTTTCAGTCAATTTTATCTTTGTACATGTTAAGGGTGATCTAAGTTGATTTTAGGTTAAAACATTCAGTCTTGTCATGCCATCCTATTATCAAACATCTAACAATTATAATTTTCGGAAAATAAATTGCGGAATTTAAATTACAAGGCGTCGAGTATTTACATCGCCAAAGACAAACCCTTTAAAAATAAATAAAGCGATAAAAGATAAATAAAAGTCCTATTAAGCTATTACAATCTGGGAGTAAGTACATAAATGGATAAAAGAAAGCAACGTGTACGAGAAATTAAATTGAGCGCAAATTAGGGTTTTGACCCTTTTTTGAAAGAAAATATCTTTTTTGTTGTTTTTATTTTAGGAACGAAATTAAACCTAAATTAATTACTAAAATAAATTAATATATTAATTAATTAAATGAGAAAAAATATTTTTGGGTTTTTGTTATTTTAAGAAAGAAAATAAAATTAATTGAATTAGTAAAAACCTAATTAAATCTAATTTAATTTTAATTATTTACAAAAATATGTTAAAGTTATTCTAATTAAAACCTAAGTTAATTTAATTAGTGTTTATTAATAAAATTAAAATTTGATTTGATAAAGAAAATATTTTTGTGGTTTTTATTTTATAAAAAAAAGAAATTTTTGATTGGTTAGAAATTAAATAGAAATAATAAAACAAATAATTAAAACAAAATAAATAAGCAAAATATTTAAGAGAAAGGGGGTATGGGCCTGAAATTGGGAGTTTGAGAAGCAAATTGAAGCCCAAAACGCTGGCCCTGTTGGACTATTTTGAGATCTGGTGAGCGCGTGTTGACTTGGACCATGATAGATCTTCAGATCCTGGCCACCAGATTTGGCCTTTGGCCATCTGGCCATTGGATGCTTGATGGTGCATGATACTCTGCAAGCCTGGATATGCACATGATCACCTGAAGAAGAAAAATATCAAAGAAGTGGAGGACTTGGGATTCGAACCCAGGTCCTGTAGGTTATTGGATGTGCACGCTTACCACTAGGCCACTTGTCCTTGTTTGTTAATATAATTGGAATAATATATATTATATGAAAACAAAAAATATTGCCAAAAAAATATTTAAAAAAACGTGCGTGGTTTGAATGGCCCAATGAGGGGGCGCCACGCATCGTCTTCAACCTTCCATCCATGGCTAAAACCCTGTAAAACTTATAGCTACGGACACAGGCCGTCACTACAAGTCGTGCATCTTCCAAAATCCACTGTAGGCCATAAAAATGAAGATCACAAATATGTTATGAGGATCACAAATATATCAATAATTTGTTCAAATTATGCAAGAATGAGCCAAACTGAATCCAAGAACAGAGCTAGGTAACAAGGGACTTACAGCGCGTTTGGGCGTATGAGCAAGATTGTTGTTGATCCAGGAAGATTGAGTGAACACCCAGGAAGCGATTGGGATAGGTTTTGGCTTCTGAAAACGCCTCTAGCTATGATTTCGAATTCAAGCTTTTTACCACTTTTTTCAAACTTTGTTCTGCCTATGCTTGCACTTTCTAACCCTTGTTTCGATCTGTTTTGCTTGCTTATGTACTATGGAATGTATTAGGGTAAGATTTATGGCTTGAATCTTCTCATATCAATGCTTTGGGATTTGATTTGATCTCCTCTTTACAACTTGCCAAATTTGCCAAAAATCAATCTTTTTACACATGATATTGTATGATTCGAGTTTCATGATGATAATGATGATAATTACAACCAGAAACAGCCAAAAAATCTCATGTAATCAAAGCTTTAGATTTTAAATGATTTAATTTGATTTAAAATGAATAAATTCAATAAAAAATCAAATAAAATAAAATAAAAGAGATATGGGCTCATGGCTGAAGCTAGGACACGTGGACAATGATGCAAGCTCAAATCAAGTGGAAATGAATGGGCCCATTTGACAAAATTTGATGTTTTGGGGATAGTTGACTTTTGGCAATTTTGCAAAAATGTCCAACTTCAACAATGCATAACTTATTCAATTTTGAACTTTTGGAAGTGTTTTTGGACTTCTTAGAAAGCTTGATATGTCCTATAACCAACCCTTTTGGTCTCATATCATTTTGATATTCCATGCTCAAGTTATAAGCTTTGGAAAAAAAGGTGTTTTTGTTGACTTTCAAAAATGACCTATAATGTCCAAATTTATAACTTCTTGTGAGTGCATTTTTTGATCTTTGGGTATGAGGATGGATTTTAGGAAATTGCATCCTCTTCAAAATGAGATTTGGAGGGGTCATTTTTCATAAAGTATTAGAAAGTTATGCTTGGTCAAAGTTGAGTTGACTTTTCCTACAAAACCCTAATTTAGCAACTTTTGAATCTTAATGAATTTTGAGCAATCCTTGATGAATCATAATCAACCCTTGATCAAATGATGAAATATCCTTCAAAATGAGAGTGTTGACAAAAAATCTTGAATTTGACTGTTTATATGTCACAGTTGACTTTTGCCCTAACACAGTCGATTTTTGGATCCTTTGAGCAATTGACTGAGCAAACTTCCTCTGCAAGGCTTGAAATTTGACATGGATGATCTTCAGAACATATTAGGACATTGGGGGGAACTTGAGGTCATTTGGATTCAAAGATCTTGATGCAACACAAAACCCTTATTTGGGGTTGACTGCCTTAGGAGATAGCCTGCTTGTCCAACTCTTGAGCAACTTTGAGCCACTTGGAGATTTTTCTTGCAATGTTTTGAGAAATATGAGAGGGAAAATTTTGGGGTACAACAGTTGCCCCTGTTAAATCTTATTAAACATGAGGATGTAGATTGTCTTTCGTGCCTTTCGTGATCTGAAGGTGGAAGATGATTGAACACTAGGGTGCCCAGAAATTTGCACTCGCATGAAGTGGTATCAGCCTTGTGATGTCGGGAATGGGCTTACAGATGCCATTTGGAGATTGCTGATGGGAGGATGGGCTTAAAGATGCCATCTGCATGAGTGTCGATCGCATAATAGATTCCTTAGCGAGAACTTGCATACCTGTTGTTGTGGAAGGTTCCGTTGGGGAAGCCTGATCTTTGTTGAGATTTAGGAACTTGCCTATATTTCAACTGAGAGAACATATCTGCTGAGTTTTAAGAACTTGTCCGTAATTCAACTGGGGGAACTTTGTCGATATTTATAACCTTATCTATAATTCAACCGAGACTAATTCAGTCGAGATTTAAGAATCGGTCGGTAGTTCGACTGAGGAGGATTGCCGAGATTTTGAACCTTATCTGTAATTAAACCGAGACTAATTCAGTTGAGATTTAAGAACCGGTCAGTACTTCGACTGAGGGAAAAATATTCATCGAGATCTAGGAACTGTTTGTACTTCAACGGAGGATAATTCTGTTGAGATTTAAGAACTCGACCACACTTCGACGGAGGAAAATTGTCGAGATTTAGAACCTTATTTGTAATTCAACCGAGACTAATTCAGTTGAGATTTAAGAACCAGTCAGTACTTCGACTGAGGGAAACATCTTCATCGAGATCTAGGAATTGTCTGTACTTCAACCGAGGATAATTCAGTTGAGATTTAAGAACTCGTCCACACTTCGACGGAGGAAAATTGTCGAGATTTAGAACCTTATCTGTAATTCAACCGAGACTAATTCAGTTGATATTTAAGAACCGGTCAGTACTTCGATTGAGGGAAACATCTTCATCGAGATCTAGGAACTGTCTGTACTTCAACGGAGTATAATTCTGTTGAGATTTAAGAACTCGTCCACACTTCGACGAAGGAAAATTGTCGAGATTTAGAACCTTATCTGTAATTCAACCGAGACTAATTCAGTTGAGATTTAAGAATCGGTCAGTACTTCGACTGAGGGAAACATCTTCATCGAGATCTAGGAACTGTCTGTAATTCAACCAAGGATAATTCTGTTGAGATTTAAGAACTCGTCCACACTTTGACGGAGGAACATTGTCGAGATTTAGAACCTTATCTGTAATTCAACCGAGACTAAGTCAGTTGAGATTTAAGAACTGGTCAGCACTTCGACTGAGGGAAACATCTTCTTCGAGATCTAGGACTGTCTGTACTTCAACGGAGGATAATTCTGTTGAGATTTAAGAACTCGTCCACACTTCGACGGAGGAACTTTGCCGAGATTTAGAACCTTATCTGTAATTCAACCGAGACTAATTCAGTTGAGATTTAAGAACCGGTCAGCACTTCGACTGAGGGAAACATCTTCATCGAGATCTAGGAATTGTCTGTACTTCAACGGAGGATAATTCTGTTGAGATTTAAGAACTCGTCCACACTACGACGGAGGAAAATTGTCGAGATTTAGAACCTTATCTGTAATTCAACTGAGACTAATTCAATTGAGATTTAAGAACCGGTCAATACTTCGACTGAGGGAAACATATTCATCGAGATCTAGGAACTGTTTGTACTTCAAAGGAGGATAATTCTGTTGATATTTAAGAACTCGTCCACACTACGACGGAGGAAAATTGTCGAGATTTAGAACCTTATCTGTAATTCAACCGAGACTAATTCAGTTGAGATTTAAGAACCGGTCAGTACTTCGACTGAGGGAAACATCTTCATCGAGCTCTAGGAACTGTTTGTACTTCAGCAGAGGATAATTCTGTTGAGATTTAAGAACTCGTCCACACTACGACGGAGGAAAATTATCGAGATTTAGAACCTTATCTGTAATTCAACCGAGACTAATTTATTTGAGATTTAAGAACCGGTCAGTACTTCGATTGAGTGAAACATCTTCATCGAGATCTAGGAACTGTCTGTACTTCAACGGAGGATAATTCTGTTGAGATTTAAGAACTCGTCCACACTACGACGGAGGAAAATTGTCGAGATTTAGAACCTTATCTGTAATTCAACCGAGACTAATTCAGTTGAGATTTAAGAACCGGTCAGTACTTCGACTGAGGTAAACATCTTCATAGAGATCTAGGAACTGTATGTACTTCAACGGAGGATAATTCTAGTGAGATTTAAGAACTCGTCCACACTACGACGGAGGAAAATTGTCGAGATTTAGAACCTTATCTGTAATTTAACCGAGACTAATTCAGTTGAGATTTAAGAATCGGTCAGTAGTTCGACATAGCTGAGAATTTAACTGCATCCTTCCTGAAAGGTAAAGGTCAGTCGTATGCAATGCATGATATATATCAAGCAATGATGTTCTCAAAATAAATGAGATTATGTTGTATGATGCGTATATGCATGTATCATGATGTATGGGAATGTAATGTTTTAGCTGGGGAAAATAAATCCCGGATAGCTGTTTGGGGAATAGAGTTGGATTCTTTGTTTCCGCTGGGGATGACGAACGAAGATGATTGCAAGAATAAACCTGCAGGAGAGGATAACTTTGTTGGGGAATAAACTGATGAGGAGATTACTTTGTGGAGAAGAGATGTTCTGCTGAAGATTCCACCGATAAGTTCCGTTGGGGATGAATTACCGTTGCTGGTGATATTGAATCCTGTTGGGGATTGACTTCTTGCTGGTGAAGGGAAAGAACTCCGCTGGGATGATCTTTAGTTGCGACTTCACGGGGAATAACCTTTTAGACTCTAACGGGGATAATCCTTTGAGCTCTGTTGGGGACAATCTCCCAAAGTCTACTGGGGATGATTCTCCAAGCTCTAATGGGGAAGCTTCTTCAGACTGCGCTGGGAAAAATTTCAAACTCCACTGGGGATATTTTGTATTCTATCGGGGAATATTCTTATACTCCGTTGGGGAATATTAAGACTGTCGGGGATATTAAGCCTTCAGTGTTGATGGTAGATAAACTCTGCTTGGGGAGAATATTACTGATTCAATTACAGTTGCAAGTCTTAGCTGGGGAGAGCTATCATTACTGTCTTACTCTGCGGGGAGTGAAAGTACCTTAGCCATATTCTTCAGCTGAATCTACCTTCGTACCTGGGGGATAGAGCCACTGTAAATCTCGGATAAATCTTATTGCCCCTGTTTCTGATGTTACGAGTAATCGTCTTTTGTTTTGCAGGTAAATATTCATGAGCAACAATTAATGTCAAATGCATATATCAAAAATGAACATTGGACGTTCTTTGCAAAACAAAACAGAAAAAGGAACAGCAGTTTGAAATTTATTTGAAAATGAATTATATTGATTTGAAGTTTGGCCTGTAAATAGGCGTTTTCGTACAAGAGGCTGACGTCCTAGTAAGAGAACACCGCCGAATAATAGAATTTACACAATTTGTGAAAAACTAAACAAAACAACTATGTGAATAACCCCACTGGGTTCCAACTCTGCTATTGCCTTTATGTCCTTGAGCATCTCATCACTTTGCTACTTGGTTGAAGGTATATCATATTGATTAGTGTCGTCCGAGCTTGATAGTCGATACCGAAGTCTGGTTGCAAGGTGATCCAACGAGACATAGTGTTACGCTTTAATCCCTAATTTTTTCCTGGACTGCCCTTTCGGGTTTTCAGTCCACCGGGATACCCTTTTTTGCCCAAGCCACCTTTTCAGGTTTTCGACTTGCCGGGTGTACATATTTTTTCATTTTCATCCTTTATTTTTTCCCGAACCCTTTTGGTTCGCCGGGAAGCCCTTATTTTTTTCTAGGCCAGTCAACCTAGCGGGTCTTTGATCATGCGTAGTATTTTTTCACTATGTCTGCATTGACGGGGTGAGGAAGATCGTCACCATCCATGGTGGTTAGAATCATCGCTCCTCCTGAGAAAATGTTCTTAACCACAAATGGCCCTTCGTAAGTAGGGGTCCATTTGCCCCTGGGATCACCTTGAGGTAGGATAATGCGTTTGATCACCAGATCCCCAACTTGATACTCTTGTCGTCTAACTTTCTTGTTAAATGCCTTGATCATCCATTTTTGATACATTTGACCATGACAAATAGCAGTAAGTCTCTTCTCGTCAATTAAGTTCAGCTGATCAAGCCGGGTCTGAATCCAGACATCTTTGCTCAAACTTGCATCCTTCATAATCCGAAGAGAGGGTATATGAACTTCAATGGGCAAGACTGCCTCCATGCCATATACCAAGGAATAGGGTGTTGCCTCTGTTGATGTTCGTGCTGAGGTACGGTACCCATGAAGAGCAAAATGTAACATCTCGTGCCAATCTTCGTATGTCACCATCATCTTCTGCACAATCTTCTTGATATTTTTATTAGCTGCTTCTACAGCCCCATTCATCTTCGGCCGGTAGGGAGAAGAGTTGTGATGCTGTATCTTGAACTGCTTGCAGAGTTCGGTGATCATCTTATTATTGAGATTCGTACCATTGTCCGTAATGATCCTCTCTGGTACACCATATCGACAGATCAAATTGTGCCGAATGAACTGTGCCATGACGTTCTTGGTTACAGTAGCAAAGGAAGCTGCTTCAACCCACTTCGTAAAGTAATCAATAGCTACTAGGATGAAAAGATGCCCGTTGGATGTCGTAGGTCTGATCTCACCAATCATGTCAATGCCCCACATTGCAAAAGGCCACGGAGCTGTCAAGACATTCAGAGGAACTGGAGGTATGTGCACCTTATCAGCATAGACTTGGCACTTGTGACAGGTCCGAGAATGCTGATAACAGTCGTCTTCTATTATAGACCAAAAATATCATGCCCAAAGAATTTTCTTTGCCATGGTATGTCCACTGAAATGAGTTCCGAAAGTACCTTCATGTAACTCTACCATAATCCTTTCTGCCTCATTCTTATCCATACATCACAGTAAGGTTGCATCATGGTTACGCTTGTAAAGAATACCATTGCTGATGAAGAACTTCGCCGCGAACCTCCTCAGAAATTTCTTGTCATTAACAGATGCACCCTCGGGGTACTCCTGAGCTTCAATATACCTCTTCACCTCATGAAACTAGGGCTTTTCTGTTACCTCTTCAGTCTCAATTTCACAATAATGTGCAGGTTCGTCCAATCTTTCAATGATAATCCAGGGAGCTTCGTTGTCCCAATTGACTTTGAACATAGAAGACATTGTAGCCAGCGCGTCCGCTAACTGATTCTCCTCTCTAGGGAAGTGTTCAAAGGTTATCTCCTCGAAATGTGGAAGCAGAGTCAATACATACTCCTTGTAAGGAATAAGATTTGGGTGTTTCGTATCCCACTCGCCCTTGATCTGATTGATCACGAGAGCGGAATCTCCGAACACACTCAAGAACTTAATCCTTAGGTCAATAGCTGCTCGAAGACCCATAATGCACGCTTCATACTCCGCCATGTTGTTGGTGTAGTTGAAACATAGTCGGGTAGTAAATGGAGTATGAGAGCCTTTAGGAGATATGATCATGGCGCCAATGCCATTACCCAAAGCGTTTGAAGCTCCGTCAAAGTACATAGACCATCGGGATCCTTCCTCGGGTCCTTCATCCGGTCCAGGTTCTTCGCAGTGGGTTACTATCATGATATTCTCATCCGGAAATTCAAAGTTTATAGACTGATAATTGTCCACTGCCTGATGTGCCAAATGGTCTACCAATACACTTCCCTTGATTGCTTTTTGGGTTGTGTATTGGATGTCATACTTAGTCAAGATCACCTTTCATCTTGTTATTCTTCCGGATAAGGAAGGCTTCTCGAAGATATACTTGATTGGATCCATCTTTGATATCAATAGAGTAATGTGAGTCAGCATATACTGTCTCAGCCGGCGAGCAGCCCATGCCAAAGCGCAGCAAGTTTTCTCGAGCAACGAATATCAGGTCTCACAGTCGGTAAACTTTTTGCTAAGGTAATAAATAGCATGCTCTTTTCGGCCAGACTCGTCATGCTGACCCAGCACACACCCCATTGAGTTATTGAGTACTATCAAGTATAAGATCAAAGGTATCCCTTCAACTGGAGGCATCAGAATAGGTGGCTCTTGGAGATACTCCTTGATCCTTTCGAAAGCGGCCTGACATTCATCGTTCCATCTTACCACTTGATCTTTCTTCAGCAACTTGAAGATTGGCTCACAAGTAGCAGTCAGGTGCGAGATGAATCGGGCAATATAGTTCAGACGTCCCAGAAAGCCTCTGACTTCTTTTTATGTTCGGGGAGCTGGAATTTCCTGTATAGCCTTCACCTTCGCAGGATCCACTTGAATACCTTTATCGCTTACAATGAAACCCAGCAGTTTACCGGATCTCACCCCGAAGGTGCACTTGTTCGGGTTTAACCTCAACTTGTACAACTTCAACCTGTCAAATAGCTTCTGAAGGTGGTCAAGATGCTCCTCTTCAGTCTGGGATCTTGCAATCATGTCGTCGACGTATACCTCAATCTCATGATGGATCATGTCATGGAACAAAGCGACCATGGCACACTGATACGTTGCCCCATCATTCTTCAATCCGAAAGGCATGACCTTGTAGCAAAAGGTACCCCATTGAGTAACAAAGGTTATCTTCTCCATGTCTTCGGGAGCCATTTTAATCTGATTATAACCGGAGAAACCATCCATAAAGGAGAAGACCTTATGCTGGGCGGTGTTGTCAACCAGAACGTCGATATGAGGCAGAGGGAAATCATCCTTGGGGCTCGCCCTATTCAGATCCCTGTAGTCAACACACATTCGAACCTTACCATCCTTCTTCGGCACTAGAACCACATTGTCCACCCACTGTGGGTAAGAAGTAACTTCTAGAAAACCAGCGTCAAACTGCTTCATCACTTCAGCCTTGATTTTCTCAGACATCTCCGGGCGCATTCGATGGACTTTCTGTTTCACTGGAGGACAGTCTTCCTTGGTAGGCAGGCGGTGAACCACAATATCGGTATCCAATCCAGGCATATCTTCATAAGACTAGGAAAAGATCTCAACATAGTCTCGCAGCATCTGAATCAACCGTTGCTTAACACTAGACTCCAGATTTGCACCGATCTTGACCTTTTTCTTGTCTACCTCTGTACCCAGATTCACTGATTCCACGGGCTCTTCATGCGGCTGTATGACCCTCTCTTCATGGAGTAGCAGTCTAGCAAGTTCACCAGGAACTTCGCAATCATCTTCACCTTCGTCTTCGGCTAAGTTGATCGGACTTTCGAAGTCATAACTGGCAATAGCAGAGTTGTTACCAGTGAGATCCATAGTGGATGTAGACCTGTATACGTGAGTGTGTGTGAAATAGCTGTTTTGCAATATAATAAAAGAAAAACAAGGAGCGCAAGATTTGAAATGCAAGAAACGTCCAATGCTTTTATTAATGATATATGTAGATGACACACATAAAGCCCTCACAAATAAAGCCACGGTGCCCCGGGTAAGACACTGGGCCGTAAAGTTTAAAAACATTGTCTGTTACAAATTCAAAACAAAAGTCTCATTACTGGGTAACAAAAGAAATTGAGATGAATTCCTTTGTTGTCCAGTTGCTTAGTCCACCATCAGTAGTAGGATAGATCCAACTATCGAACTCAGATTCTTCAACATCGTCTTCAATGGCATTTACTCCTGAATTGCTGATAAACAGAGGAGGTCTTCCAATCCGTGCACTCCGAACAGCCCTTTGAGCTTCTGCAGTGAAACCCAAACCAAACTTGTTAGTCTTATGTGCAAAATCAGGGAGTTGTCCCTAATTTGCACACCCACCTTTCTCGACAACAGCCCAGGCATCCTTGAGGGAAGCCATCTTCATCGGAGGGTCTTCAACAATAGTCTCAATTGATGCCAGCATCTGGGGAACCTCTTCAAAATGTTGAAACGGGGTCTCAATGAACTCCCCATCCATCTCTACATATCGGAAAGAGTTGAGGTGGCTCAGCATGTACTCCTCCTCTCCTTGTACTGTCACAATTTTCCCTTTCACTGGGTACTTTAGCTTCTGGTGGAGCGTTGAGGTTACTGCCCCAGCTTTGTGGATCCACGGGCGACCCAGCAAACATGAATAAGATGGCCGAATGTCCATCATATAGAATGTAGATGCAAAAACCTGAGAACCAACCTTAACCGGAATATCCACTTCTTCGTGTACCATCCTCTTGGACCCATCAAAGGCCCTGACTACAATGTTGCTTGGTTTCAGTTCCAACCCTTCACAGTCTAACCGGTCTAGAGCTTTCTTGGGTAACACATTCAGCGATGACCCAGTATCTACCAATACGTAAGCAAGAGTAGTGCCCCTGCATTCAATGGAGACATGCAGGGTGTCATTGTGATTCTTCCCCTTAGCAGTCAAGTCGGCGTCAGAGAAACCCAACTTGTTATCAGCAGTCAGACTAGCCATGCAATCTTTAAACTGATAAACTGATGTCTCTTGTGGTACATGGGCAGTCTTTAGGAAAGTGATCAAAGCCTTGGCATGGGCTTCTGAGCATAGCAACAGAGACAACATAGAGATTTTGGATGGGGTTTGCCCCAGCTGCTCAACTACATTATAGTCACTCTTTTTTATGATCTTCAAAATTTCCTTCATCTCTTGTCTAGAGTCTTCAACAGTAATCGTCTTCGGTGCCTCCGTCTGAGCAGGCTCACTGGTGGGCCCTTTGCCCCGAGTGTCAGATGACTCGGCAACAGGGGTAAGAATTGGAACTTGAACAGGGACAGTAGCAGGTGTATTGACAAGCATAATAACAACAGGCTTTCGGACAGTTGGTGGAGAGATCTCAGGGGAGAAAAGTCTTCCGCTGCGGGTGACTTTGGCAGGTCCAACAATATTGCTAACGTCAGTATTAGCCTCTTCAGTACTCAAGTATTGCTTAACTCCATGATAATATACGTCAGCCCCATAATGCCACAGGACAGCTTTATCGGATGTATAGGGGATAGGCCCCGGAACAGTGATGATCAATGGTGCGATTCTTGGAACAGATGTAATTCTAACAGGCTTTCTCGAGGAAGCCTTGGAAGAATTGTCAAAAATGGTGATGATAGCAACTTCTTCAGTAGGAACCAAAGGAACAAAAGTCTTCTCAAACAAAATTTCTTTATTATCCATCAGGCGTTGGACGCCTGACTTCAAAAGATGGCAACTGGTAGGTAGGACAGAACACATACGGCAACCTTCGTCACAACCCGGAAATAAACCGGCTAACAAAAGGTTCTTCTTCACAGTCATCAATGGAGTAACAATATCGTTCACAGAAACTACAAACGAGTCTTCATCTATAGCATTCACTCCATGCTTGGGCATAGGAGCAGTCACAACATTAGGTCTTTCAGGAGCTTCAAACTCAATCTCCTTCGCATCAATCAAGTCCTATACTTTATTCTTTAAGACCCAACAGTTATCCATGTCATGCCCCAGGCTACCAGAGTGAAAAGCACAACGGGCATTCGGATCATACATGGGTGATGCAGTGTTGGGAGTCTTTGGGGCCTCCTTCAGAATCACCAAGTTGGTTTTCAATAACTATGGTAAAATTTGGGATAAAGTCATGTTGAGCTGAGTGAATTGTCTTCGCGGTCTCTCGGCCCTTGGCTGATTGTTGCGCTGAGGTGTAACAACAGGTCTTGAAATAACAACCGCATTAACAACTTGGAGGTGTTCAGGTCTATTCTGGCTTTTTGAATTGTAAATAGCACTGGGCTCCTTCTTAAAAGGCTCCTTCTCGGTGCGTGACGAAGCACCCTTCTGTATTTTACCATATTTGATACCAGCCTCAATCCTTTCCCCGGTCATAATCAACTCTATAAACCCGGACGAAGAACTTCCAATCAGATGGTTAAAATACGGACCAGACAAGGTCCCCATAAACATATCCACTAGTTCCCTATCAGCCAAGGGTGGTTACACTCTGCCAGCAAGGTCCCTCCACTTTTGAGCATAATCTTTGAAACCTTCGCCCGCACCCATGGGCATACCCTGGAGTTGGGTACGCGTGGGAGCGAGGTCGGCATTGTATTGGTACTGCTTGTAGAAAGCAGCAGCCAAATCTTCCCAATTACGGATACTAGCTCCTTCCAGCTGGTAAAACCATTCAAGCTGAGTCCCTGATAGACTATCTTGAAAGAAGTGGATCCAAAGGTTTTTGTCAGCGGTGTATGGCTGAATCTTCCTAACATACGAACGGGGGTGCAATTTTGGACAAGAAACCCCGTCGTACTTAGCAAAGGCTGGTGCTTTGAACTTGTGGGGAATTACCACCCCAGATGACAGACCCAGATCTCCAAAGTCCAGACCAGGCACCTTCTGAACTTCCATCGCGCTCAACCGGTCTTCCAATTTCTTGTATTTATCCTCAGTCGGAGGATACTGGTCTTCGTCGAAGTCAGTCTCGTTGTCAGAAACCACGGGGCTAGGAGCCCACCTTTCTTCCTGATTATCTCCCCCTCCAGATGAGTGGGTCAAATCAACCTCTTCTCGCAAATCGTTTTCCGAATCTGCGACCCATATTGAATAGGACTGTCTTCTTCTTCTTCTTCTTCTTCTTCTTCTCTTTCAAGATAAGGGTCTTCAGATCTTGCTGACCCTTAGCCAAACTCGTGAACAATTCTTGGAACTGGGCATTTTGAGCCTGTAGAGCCTTGATTGCTTGTTCAGTTGATGGTTCAGAAGACATGATGCTGAAATAAACAGCAAAGAAGATGAGAAAACATGTAAGGGTACCTATTATGAGGTGTATGGGAATGATATGCGCATGATATGATTTCAAATACTTTTAGGGATTCAAATTGGTAAACAAAAAATGAAACACACTTTTATTAGATAAACTTTAAAATCAATTGTTCAACAGCTGCCTTTAAGGCGTTACAAGAAAAATTGAAAAGTAAATCAAAACTAGAAATAATCAAAAAGACAATCAGTGCTCCCATGGTCGTTTCTTGTCGGTGCGAACATAATCATTGAGGATTCGCTCGTTCTCCAGCTGCCTTGTCAACTTCTGGATCTTCTGTTCTTGCTCGTGATACTTTTCTCTATAAGTATCTCGTTCTTCTCTCAGCTGCATCCACGATCTCTTTAATGCCCCAATGTCAGTAGGCATGTACGGGTGGAGAATGGTAGGAGGAACCCCTTCCTCATCAGCAACTTCAACAATGATAGGCAAGACGGCTTCGTACGGTATTCCTAGCTTTTGGGCACGGATACGAACCCATCGGAGATATGGCTCCATCGGAAGAGAAGTCTTTGCACCCAGCTCGTGTGGATCAGACCTGTGAACTCCATCCCAAGCTCTGATGAATCTGCGGCGTTGCTCGTCACTATCCCCTTGGAAATCAAAGACAATATTAGGCATTAGCAGCTCATGAGATCCTTCCCTTCTAGCTCTCCCAAACTAACGTAAGGCCAAGCACGGATTATAAGTGATTCCTCCATTGGTTCCTATCAGTGGAACATTGGGGTATTCCCCACAGCGATCAATAATAGCCACCTCGTTCATACCCTTAATAGTCCAAATGATGTCATTATGAGAGAGAGACATAATTTTGTAGGCCCAGCCCATGCCTTCTTTGTTCTTCAAAACTGATTTGGGGAGGTGAGATATAAACCACCTCACCAGCAATGGAGCACAGCTCATAAGGGTTCCCTGCTTCCGAGCGGTATGAGCATAAAGAGAATGAAGAATGTCACCCAAGAGATGGGTACAGGATTACTGGATATGAAGATCTTCATCGCATTTACGTCGATAAAGGAATCCGAGTTAGGAAACAGCACCAAACAATTTATGAGAAGATCTAGAATGTCTTCAAATGCCTGGAAATCTAGACTGTCCCAAAACTGATTAGCTTTACCAACCAAGAATTTAGTCAAAAAGCCCTTTGCTCCACTACGAGTCTCCCAATTAGCCATTACCTCAGCCTTTGTCAGATGGAGGGCTGAAGCAATCTCTTCTGGCCTAAGGATCTTCTCCCAACCTGTGAACGGGGTCTGCTCTAGAATAGAGATACCAAGCAAATCAGAGAACTCTTCCAAGGTAGGGACCAACTGGTAGTCCAGAAAAGTAAAGCAATGGTACAGTGGATCAAAGAACTGGACTAAGACACTCATCATTTGCTCGTCCAATTTGGAAGTGACCAAACCAAGAAGGTGCCCATGTCTTCTGATGAAGGAGGTAGTATATGAAACCTTTGCAACCAATTCCTTAAGCTGAGTGGGAATCTGGACAAAGTTTATCCGAATGGTGTTTCTACGCATGGGTGCCATGACCTACAAAACAGAACAAAGATGAATCCCTCCCGTCTTTGAAATAGGTTAGTCCAATGCAAGATGCATGCAATGTTATGATGTCATGATAGAAAACACACCACAAGTATCCACAAATAGAAAACATGGTAAAGGCACACAAGTCACACAGAGAGCCCTTAGATTTCAGGCTGGCAAGGAGTCTAGGTACTACCCTCTTTCAGTTCAGTTGGTTCAAACCTATCCTAAAAATAGTAACCGGGTTCTAGAGGATCTCAATATCACTTACTACCCTCGATCGGTCATAATTCCAGTTTAGCAACCTTTTCTTGCGGCCAGAATCATCGCGAGAGTTTAGTCTCAATGAGTGTAGCATACTGCTACTGTTCTATGGCAAAGTTGGTCAATTTAAAGGTTCTAAGGTCAGTTGGTGCTTAATGACCCCTTAGCAGACCCATATTCTCCTTATTACGCCATAAGGGATATCGGTACATACTAAAGTGTCACACCGACGTAGCTACTGCTTCAACCGTATCGGTCTACGCCGTACAGTTCCCTCACAGTTTATTGCTACTTACCTAAAGGGTATCCCTCAGATCCGGGTTAGGATCTATAGTAACGCTGATTTAAACCCACAAAGATAAAGCATACAAATCAAGCAATTGAAAACATTATGATGAACTATTCCTAAGGTACACCCCACTTATAAGCATCCCCAGCAGAGTCGCCAGTTCTGTGATACGGTGGGAAGAACTGACTATTTTTTGGAATGATGGTTTGCGTTTTGCGTTTGTTTTCGCAAAATGTCACGGTAAGAAAGAGTCACCACCGGCTTTTATTTTATCCAACAAGGAAAGGAAAAAAGCACAGAAAAATTCCTTTTTTCGAGATATTTCTCGGGTTCGGGGGGTAGATTATAGAAAGGGAAGGTGTTAGAACCCTTTCTATCTGTAGTTATCTACGGGCTCTTAGGTACTTGCTCATATTGTTTTCAAAATGGTTTTATTTGTGCTTTGTGGGTTTGAGAAAAGTTTTTGTTTGAAAACTTCGATTTAACTCTTGCTTCTGTCCTCAAGAGTGTATGAAGTGTTTTTGAAAACTTTGTTCGAAAAGTGTAAGTGTGAAAAGTTTTTGTTTTTTGAAAGATAAAGTATCTAAGAACCATCTACCTACTCGAAAAAGGAATCGTTCTATGCTAATTTCTTTTAGACAATGATATTCCACTATTGATGAATAGGTAGCATCGTCGTTGGAGTTTAAGGGTCAATTCGAATGAGGGACTTACGGTCACTAAAGCAACGTTAGGACGCCTTAGCGGTAACCCTAATGTCTTAGATCATTTGTTTGAGGCAACAATATCCGAGGAAACCATTTCGAGGTGACTATGATCTTTTAGACAAGAGGGCGACCTCTAAAGTGACCTATACTCAATGACCGCGTACGAAGGCAACCAAGTGGGGTGTACCCTAAGAGTTCGCGTGTGCGAGTGTGTTGTTTTCAGTCAATTTTATCTTTGTACATGTTAAGGGTGATCTAAGTTGATTTTAGGTTAAAACATTCAGTCTTGTCATGCCATCCTATTATCAAACATCTAACAGTGATAATTTGCGGAACTTAAATTACAAGGCGTCAGGTATTTACATCGCCAAAGACAAACCCTTTAAAAATAAATAAAGCGATAAAAGATAAATAAAAGTCCTATTAAGCTATTACAATCTGGGAGTAAGTACATAAATGGATAAAAGAAAGCAACGCATGCAAGAAATTAAATCGAGCGCAATTTAGGGTTTTGACCCTTTTTTGAAAGAAAATATCTTTTTTGTTGTTTTTATTTTAGGAACGAAATTAAACCTAAATTAATTACTAAACTAAATTAATTAATTAAATGAGAAAAAACATTTTTGGGTTTTTTTTTATTTTAAGAAAGAAAATAAAATTAATTGAATTAGTAAAAACCTAATTAAATCTAATTTAATTTTAATTATTTACAAAAATATGTTAAAGTTATTCTAATTAAAACCTAAGTTAATTTAATTATTGTTTATTAATAAAATTAAAATTAAAATTTGATTTGATAAAGAAAATATTTGTGTTTTTTATTTTATAAAAAAAAAGAAATTTTTGATTAGTTAGAAATTAAATAGAAATAATAAAACAAATAATTAAAACAAAATAAATAGGCAAAATATTTAAGAGAAAGGGGGTATGGGCCTGAAACTGGGAGTTTGAGAAGCAAATTGAAGCCCAAAACGCTGGCCCTGTTGGACTTTTTTGAGATCTGGTGAGCGCGTGTTGACTTGGACCATGATAGACCTTCATATCCTGGCCACCAGATTTGGCCTTTGGCCATCTGTCCATTGGATGCTTGATGGTGCATGATACTCTGCAAGCCTGGATATGCACATGATCACCTGAAGAAGAAAAATATCAAAGAAGTGGAGGACCTGGGATTCGAACCCAGGTCCTGTAGGATATTGGATGTGCACGCTTACCACTAGGCCACTTGTCCTTGTTTGTTAATATAATAGGAATAATATATATTATATGAAAACAAAAACTATTGCCAGAAAAATATAAAAAAAACGCGCGTGGTTTGAATGGCCCAATGAGGGGGCGCCACGCATCATCTTCAACCTTCCATCCGTAGCTAAAACCCTGTAAAACTTATAGCTTCAGACACAGGCCGTCACTACAAGTCGTGCATCTTCCAAAATCCATTGTAGGCCATAAAAATGAATTCTGAGGGCATGGTTGTGCTCGTCTCATCATCCTGGTCACAACCATACCCTTCTTGATGGCCAATTATTCCTGAAACAAAAACACCCAAAAATATCCAAGAAACCCTAGTTATGGCATTTTGCAGTATAGGTCAGATAAACAAAATTAAATAAAGCCAAAAGCTTGGAAATGTTATGAGGATCACAAATATGTTAATGATTTGTTCAAATGATGCAAGAATGAGCCAAATCGAATCCAAGAATAGAGCTAGGTAATGAGGGACTTACAACGCGTTTGGGCGTATGAGCAAGCTTGTTGTTGATCCAGGAAGATTGAGTGAACACCCAGGAAGCGATTGGGATAGGTTTTGGCTTCTGAAAACGCCTCTAGCTATGATTTCGAATTCAACCTTTTTACCACTTTTTTCAAACTTTGTTCTGCCTATGCTTGCACTTTACAACCCTTGTTTCGATCTGTTTTTCTTGCTTATGTACTATGGAATGTATTAGGGTAATATTTATGGCTTGAATCTTCTCATATCAATGTTTTGGGATTTGATTTGATCTCCTCTTTACAACTTGCCAAATTTTCCAAAAATCAATCTTTTTGCACATGATATTGTATGATTCGAGTTTGATGATGATGATGATAATGATGATAATTATAACCTGAAACAGCCAAAAAATCTCATGTAATCAAAGCTTTAGATTTTAAATGATTTAATTTGATTTAAAATGAATAAATTCAATAAAAAATCAAATAAAATAATAAAAAAGAGATATGGGCTCATGGATGAAGCTAGGACACGTGGACAATGATGCAAGCTCAAATCAAGTGGAAAAGAATAGGCCCATTTGACAAAATTTGAAGTTTTGGGGATAGTTGACTTTTGGCAATTTTGCAAACATGTCCAACTTCAACAATGCATAACTTCTTCAATTTTGAACTTTTGGAAGTGTTTTTGGATTTTTTTATAAAGCTTGAGATGTCCTATAACCAACCCTTTTGGTATCATCTCATTTTGATATTCCATGCTCAAGTTATAAGCTTTGGCAAAAAAGGTGTTTTTGTTGACTTTCAAAAATGACCTATAATGTCCAAATTTATAACTTCTTGTGAGTGCATTTTGTGATCTTGGGGTATGAATATGGATTGTAGGAAATTTCATCCTCTTCAAAATGAGATTTGGAGGGGTCCTTTCTCATAAAGTATGAGAAAGTTATGCTTGTTCAAAGTTGAGTTGCCTTTTCCTACAAAACCCTAATTTAGCAACTTTTGAATCTTGATGAATTTTGAGCAATCCTTGATGAATCATGATCAAACCTTGATCAAATGATGAAATATCCTTAAAAATGAGAATGTTGACAAAAAATCTTGAAGTTTGACTGTTTATAGGTCACAGTTGACTTTTGCCCTAGCACAGTCGATTTTTGGATCCTTTGAGCAATTGACTGAGCAAACTTCCTCTGCAAGGCTTGAAATTTGACATGGATGATCTTGAGAACATATTAGGACATTGGGGAGCACTTGAGGTCATTTGGATTCAAAGATCTTGATGCAACACAAAACCCTAATTTGGGGTTGACTGCCTTAGGAGATAGCTTGCCTGTCCAACTCTTGAGCAACTTTGAGCCACTTGGAGATTTTTCTTGCAATGTTTTGAGAAATATGAGAGGGAAAATTTTGGGGTAAAACACATAGCATAACCTAATTCAAAGATAGTATATCTGAATCAAGCACAATTGCACATGCGCACCTCTAGGGTACCCACTTTGGTTGCCTTCGGAAAAACAATGGTCATGTCCCTCGAACATAGGGATACCCTTAGCAAAGACCCTCGGTTAAAGTCATCATAAAGCTCATAGTCCCTCAATGTCCCTCGAGTTTCCTACAACAAATGATCTTGTCCCTCGATGTTGCCTACGAATATATGATGACAGTCCCTTCGAACTGATAAGGTATCCCTACATGTTGCCTTCAATGACTATAACGACGACCTTATGCATATCCCTCAAACATCCAATGATAGGGCTACCTACTCACTAATAGTACGATAGAATTGTCTAAAGGACTGGGAGAAAAGAACAACCTTTTTGAGCATAAGTAGATAAGTTCTTAGATGCTTGCTCAAAACCACTTTTTGCACCTACACAAAAAAAACATTTCAAAATAATTTCAAAAACATTCGCCTTGTCAACACTCTTGAGGACTGATACAAGAGTTATCACAAAGAGAATCATCGTACTAAGGCATTTTCAAAACAATTTTCAAAACACACAAAGCACAAGCAATTTTGAAAACATGAGCTAGCATCTAAGAGCTCGTAGATAACTACGGATGGAAAGGATGCTAACACATTCCCTTTCCATAATCTACCTCTCTTACTCATAAAACTCTCAAAAGGTCTTTTCTGTTCTTTTCACCCTTTCCTTTGTTGGATAAAAGAAAATTCGATGGCTACTCTTGCTTACCGCAACATTTGCGAATACAAAATGCAAAACAGTATTAACAGTCAGTTCTGCCACCGTATCACACGCCTCTACTTTGTTGGGCAAGCGAGGAGCGAGGTTGGTCGCTCTTGCTTTGTCGGGCGAGCCTTAGGCGAAAGCCCTATGTTAACCCACATTTTGTGAGTTAATACATATCTTAATATTTGTCTTTATTAGGTTTTAATTTTCTTTTTAATTAATATTTTATTGCATTTTAGTTGCTTTTACAAGTTTAGCTTGGAGCATAATAGGTGCTTTTTTTATTATTTTAATGTTTTTTGGCTTAATTTAAGGTTAACTTTGTCGAGCTAGGGCAAGACTGCGGTCGCCTGTAACGAACAACACAAGCTGAAGAGAGAAGTTAAACTTAGAAAAAGGGAAATTAATAATGAAACCAGCTGGATTCTACGTAAAACATGGAAGGAAGAAAGCATTGCAGGGAATCCTTACTGAGTTGAAAAGAGAAAACATTTGAATTCAATAGATAAGGCTTGATGGCACTAGAAGACAAAATATAGTACAAAATTACTCTACACAGCTTGCTATAGCCTATTGTAGCAGTCTGCCCTGAATGTTTTGTCCCCCACAATTTGTCCCTTGTACCAGACTTCTTGTATGCTAAGCATAATGGTGCAGATTTTTAAATAGGGCTTGATGTGATTTCCTTGTATTAGGCCCATGATCCAATGCATTTCCAAACCCTAGCTCAAGTATATAAATAGGACCTTGTTTATATTGAGAAGAGAGCTATACTGTTTTAAGAGAAAAAACACCAAAAGTTTGAGTGTGTGGATAGTGGAGTGTGGAAGAGTTTCTCCCCTCACCCAATCTGGTACCATCTGAAGAGCAGTGGCGCGACTGAAGATATATCTTGAATATTATCCATATCAAGTCATTCTCCAAGTCTCTCTTAGGTTTACATCTTTTCTTCATTTATTGTCTAAGAGATGTTCCCACTGAGAACCATGTTTGTAGCTTGTACTCAGCTCACTATGAGCTAAACCTATTGTAGTTGAGCAATGTGAAGTTAATATTAAAGTGTTTTCATGTTAAATGGTGTGTGGTTTAGTGACTTGTTTTATTATATGTTAACCTGTTTATAAATTTGTTTCTTTGTCAGGCCAACTTAGGAATAGATAACAGCTTGTTATTGTGAGAGATCAAACAATAAGTGGTTTTCTTAATAAAAATGGTTGAATGAGTAGGATAGAGATATTCACTTACCTAGCTTTCTTAGAGATAAGGAGTTGCAACTATTGAGGATTTCGGAATACAAATAGATGCATATTATGGTTACAAGTGAGGCTTAGATATTTGTTCCCTTGCCCTTGTTATGCATGTTTTGATGTTGTAGAGATATGCCACAAGATCGCTCTGACCTCACCAGTCAGGACACCACACGTCATAAACACTTGAATACACTAATTATATTAATGGAACATATCTCAACTCAATGACTCTTAATATATTTCCACTTCTTTTCACCTTATGTTTGACCTATGTTTTAAGTGAACTTGAACTCATAAACACCAATCATTATTTCTCTCTGCTCATGCTTAAATTAAAAGAATAGTTTACATACAAAAATCAAATATAAGTAACAACACTCCCTGTGGGTACGATACTCTTATACTTTTTAATGGATGCAATAAAAACATGTATACTTCCATGTGACACTTAAAAGGACAACAAGTTTTTGGCGCCGTTGTCGGGGAGTGTTTTGCTACATTTTTTATTTTGTAGTTTTCACTATTTTTTGTTTTTAAGCATTTGAGCTTTTAACGTTTTCCTGTAGCCTGGTGTCACGGAAGGTGCTTAACTACTGTAAGCACAGGTTATTACGTCCAACTTACAAAGGAAATCTTGGACTAGTAGTACTAGTGATAAAAAACAAAACAAAAATAGAGAAGTAGAGGCAGCAACCGTCATGACTAATATCAGCATTATTGGCATTGCCAATGATAGGCCGTGTAACATCCGAGACTATGCTATCATGATCCTAATGCCATGAGTATTGGTGTTATACTATCAGAAATCACTGCAGCTCAGTTTGAGTTCAAGCCTATGATGTTTCAGATGCTGCAAGCCATTGGCCCGTACTCAGGCTCTCCTCATGAAGATCCTCACTTGCACCTAAGACAGTTCCTAGATGTTGCAAGCAATTTCAAGAATCCAGGACTGACTGATGATGCCTTTCGGTTGAGGCTCTTTCCATATTCTATAAGGGATAGAGAAAGAGTTAGTTAAATTCTTTAGAGCCCAATTCCATTTCCACATGGAATGATCTAGCTGGGAAGTTCTTAGCTAAGTACTTTCCTCCTTCCAAGAATGCAACGATGAGAAATGAAATTACTTCATTTTGGCAAGGAGATGATGAATCTTTATTTGATGCTTGGGAGAGATTTAAATATCTACTTAGACAATGTCCACACCATGGCATACCCATCTATATTCAACTTGAAACTTTTTACAATGGATTGATCCCTTCTTCAAGGAATATGCTAGATGCCTCAAGTGGTGGGGGTATTTTCTCTATGTCTTATGAAGAGGGTTATATATTGATTGACATTATTATGGATAACACATATCAATGGCCAGTCATAAGAGAGACTGAAAATTCAATTCAAAAGAGACCAGTTGGAGTTCATGAGGTCACTGAGACAGCAGCTCTTGTTGCTCAAGTGGCTCAAATTCATCAAATGATAAAGAAATTGATGACTCCAGAAGTGACTATGCTGGAACCTATGAAATTGGTCACTGACACGTCTGAAGTTGTCTGTGTGTACTGTGGAGGAGCTCATTTGTTTGAAGAATGTTATGGAAATCCTGTTTCAGCCAACTATGTCGGAAATAACAACAACATGTACAACAACCCTTACAACAATACATACAACCATGGATGGTGCAACCACCCTAATTTTTTACCGAGTAATAATGAAAATCAACCTAAGCCTCAAACAAATCAAGCACCACAAGTTCCTCCTTGTTTTTCCACAACCAACTATGTTGTGGCAAATCAAGGCAACAATCAGCTGGAAAATATTCTAAAGTCCTTCATTCAAGAGACCAAAAATCAGTTTCAAGCACAAGGAGTGAGCATAAAAAATCTAGAAAACCAAGTGGGGAAAATTGCTAATGCCTTGAGTTCAAGAAACATGGGCATACTCCCAAGTTCTATTGAAACTCCAGCAACAACATTTGGAGTTAAGAATTTTGAAACATGTCAAGTTATCAAACTTAGAAGTGGAAAAGAATGTGAAGGATCCGCACCTAAAAGAAAAGAGTCGAGTGGAGAACTGCCTTCTCTGGACAGTTCTGAAGACGAAGAAACTTCCAATGAGAAACTGTCCTCATTTAGACAATAACAAGAAAATGTTGACAAAGATACTACTGGCTTGAATTCTAATCTTGAGAAGAAACCTGAAGCCATGCCTGAAGTCGACAGAGTCCAGAAGTTTGTTCAAGAAAGACCTCCACCTCCTTTTCCATAAAGGATTAGGAAGGCCAAGGAGGAGCAAAAATTTCGCAAGTTTATAGAAATTTTGAAACAACTTCACATCAACATACCTCTGATTGAAGTCATTCAACAAATGCCAAATTACTCAAAGTTTATGAAGGATGTGCTCACTAAAAGGAAGAGATTATAAGAGTTTGCAAACGGTTGCACTCACTCAAGAGTGTAGTCAATTGGTTCAAGGCAAACTCCCTCCTAAATTGAAAGATCCTGAAAGTTTTGCCATCCCTTGTAACATTGGATATTCTTTTAGTGGAAAAGCACTGTGTGATTTAGGGGCCAGCATTAATCTTATTCCCTTATCTATTTTCAAGAAGCTAGGGATAGGAGTTGTTAGGCCTACAACCATCACTCTCCAACTAGCAGATAAAAGTATTTGTTATCCTTAAGGGAAGATAGAATATGAGTTGGTAAGAGTTGACAAGTTTGTGTTCCCTAATGATTCCATTACTATGGATTTTGATGTTGATGAAAAGACTCCCATTATGTTGGGAAGACATTTCCTTGCCACGGGTAGAACTTTGGTTGATGTAGAAAGAGGAGAACTTACCATGAGAGTAAATAGATGTCAAGTAGTCTTCAATGTACTCAATGCATTGCATGATCCAGGGGGAGATGTAGCTGGTTGTTCCAAGATCTCTA
Organism: Vicia faba; assembly: GCA_948472305.1. Classification (NCBI taxonomy): domain Eukaryota; kingdom Viridiplantae; phylum Streptophyta; class Magnoliopsida; order Fabales; family Fabaceae; genus Vicia; species Vicia faba. The sequence goes on from OX451737.1 coordinate 893,702,630, forward strand.
GTTGGGAAGTGTTGTACCCAAAAATTTTCCCTCCCATATTCCTCAAAACATTGCAATAAGAATCTCCAAGTTACTCAAGGTTGCTCAAGAGTTGGTCAGACAAGCTATCTCCTAAGGCAGTCAACCCCAAATTAGGGTTTTGTGTTGCATCAAGATCCTTGAGTCCAAATGACCTCAAGTTCTCCCCAATGTCCTAATATGTTCTCAATATCATCCATGTCACGTTTCAAGCCTTGCAGAGGAAGTTTGCTCAGCCAATTGCTCAAAGGTCCAAAAATCGATCATGCTAGGGCAAAAGTCAACTGTGACCTATATACAGTCAAACTTCAAGATTTTTGGTCAAAATTCTAATTTTGAAGGATATTTCATAATTTGATCAAGGGTTGATCATGATTCATCAAGGATTGCTCAAAATTCATCAAGACTCAAAAGTTGCTAAATTAGGGTTTTGTAGGAAAAGTCAACTCAACTTTGACCAAGCACAACTTTATCATACTTTATGAGAAATGAACCATCCAAAGCTAATTTTTAATAGGATGAAATTTACTACAATACATATTCATACCCCAAAATCAAAAAATGCACTCACAAGAAGTTATGAATTTGGACATTATAGGTCATTTTTGAAAGTCAACAAAAACACCTTTTTTGTAAAAGCTTATAACTTGAGCATGGAATATCAAAATGAGATGAGACCAAAAGGGTTGATTATAGGACATCTCAAGATTTCTAAAAAGTCCCAGAACACTTCCAAAAGTTCAAAATTGAAGAAGTTATGCATTGTTGAAGTTGGACTTTTTTGCAAAATTGCCAAAAGTCAACTATCCCCAAAACTTCAAATTTTGTCAAATGGGCCCATTCTTTTCCACTTGATTTGAGCTTGCATAGTTGCCCACGTGTCATAGCTTCATCCATGAGCCCATATTTCATTTTTATTATTTAATTTGATTTTTAATTGAATTTATTCATTTTAAATTAAATAAAATCATATAAAATCCAACACTTTGATAACACAAGATCTTTTGGCTATTTCAGGCTTTGATTACAATCATTATCATCATCAACTTTGAACCAAACCAAATCATGTGCAAAAAGATTGGAATTAGGCAAAATTGGCAAGTTTTTAAAGGGAGATAAAATCAAATATGCAAGCATTGATAAGGCAAGATTTGGATCAATTTTGTTGACCTAATGCACTGAGCATTACATAAGGAAGGCAAAGACACGAAAACAAGGGTTGGAAGTTGTGGAGAGAGGCAGAACAAGAATTGAAAAATTCACAAAAAAGTGAGAGATCAAAGTCCAAGTTAGAGGCAGTTTCAGGCCACGAGACTTGTTCCAATCACTTCCTGGGCATTCACACGAGCTACCTGGATCAAAACCAAGCGTTTTCAGACGCCCTAACGCACTGTAAGTCGCACGATAATGACCCATGTTCTTGATTTTGCAATTCTGAAATTAGGCATCTTTTTCATGAACTAATACCATATTTTGAATCTACAAAACATTTGCAAGCGATTGGTATCATTCAATTGCATTTATCTGGCCTGAATGGAGAACCACCATAGCTAGGGTTCTTCGTTTTGTTTTTAGGGTTTTCTGTTTCAGGTAAAATTGAGACTCAAGAAAAACATGGCTTTGATTAGGAGGCCGTGACGAATCAAACCATGTTCTTGAAATGGATTTATAAGGCCTGGAGAAAGTTTTAGCATAGGCCTACGCTTTTAGCTGCAGATTCAAATCCGCAGGTATTTTTGTTACAGGTCTGAGGACAGGGATGAGTTCGTGTCATCCTCCGGTTGGCCAATTCAAATAATTTTGCGCGTTTTTTTATTTTTGCTGGCATTTGTTTTGTCTTGATATATTATCATTGATGCTTATTACTATAACAAACAAGGCAGCGTGGTGTAGTGGCAATCGTGTTAGTGCATTCTCCTTCAGGGCCTGGGTTCGAATCCCAGGTCCCCCAAATTCTCAATGTTTTTTGTTTACAGATAATCACATGCGCGCGTTAGCTTGCTATCCACCATGGTTCTTCATCCACTCAAGTGCCAGATGGCCAAAGGCCAGATCTGGTGGTCAAAAAGCTGGAGGTCCACCAAGAGCCTAGTCCACGCATCCATATTGGATCAAAAAAGTCAAAAAAAGGCCAGCTGATAATGGGCCACAAAATTGCTATCAACACCCCAAAAAAAGGCCCAAATTCTTCTCCTCTCTTATTATTTATTTATTTACTTTAATTGTTTTCATTTTATTTAATTATTTTTCTAACCAATCAAAATTCCTTTTTATTAAATAAAATCACAAAAAAATATTTTTTATTTCAATCAAATTTTTTACTTTTATTTTTCTTAATAAATTTATTAATTAACTAGGTTTTTAATTAGAAAACTTTAATTTATTTTTGTAAATAATTTTAATTAATTAGACTTAATTAGATATTAATCACTAATTTAATCATTTTTATTTCTTTCCTAAATAATCAAAAACTCCAAAAAATAATTTATTTTTCATTTAAATAATTTATTAATTTAATTTAGTAATTAATTTAGGTTAATTTCTTTCTTAAAATAAAAACAACAAAACCTAAAAATATTTTCTTTAACCAAAAGGGTCAAAACCCTAAATTCGTACTCGATTTAATTTCCCGCACGCGTTATTTATTTTCATCATATTAATGTACCTGTTTCTGAAATGTAATAGATAATTAGGACATTTAATTACTTTTATCGCTTTATTTTATTTTTCAAAAGGGTTTGTCTTTGGCGATGTAAATACCCGACGCCTTGTAATTTAAATTCCGCACTTTAATTTCTGCAAATTATAATTGCTAGATGTTTGATAATAGGGTTTGCATGACAAGACTGAATGTTAATCTTAAAATCAACTTAGATCACCCTTAACATGTATAAAGATAAAAAAATAAACTGAAAACGACACACTCGCACATGTGCACTCTTAGGGTACACCCCACTTGGTTGCCTTCGTACGCGGTCATTGAGTATAGGTCACTTTAGAGGTCGTCTTCTTGTCTAAAAGATCATAGTCGCCTCAAAATGGTTGCCTCAGATATTGTTGCCTCAAACAAATGATCTAAGACATTGCTTTAGTGACCGCATGTTCCTCATTCGAATTGACCCTCAAACTCCAACGACGGTGCTACCCACTCATTAATAGTGGGATAGCATTGTCTAAAGGATATTAGCATAGAATAATTCCTTTTTCGAGTAGGTAGATGATTCTTAGATACTTGCTCTTTCAAAACAAAACAAACTTTTTCACACTTACACTCCTTTTCGAACAAAGTTTTCAAAAACACTTCATACGCTCTTGAGGACAGAAGCAAGAGTTAAATCGAAGTTTCAAATAATTTTTTTTTCAAACCCACAAGCACAAAGAAAGCAATTTTGAAAACAATTGAGAAAGTACCTAAGAGCCCGTGGATAACCACGGATAGAAAGGGTGCTAATACCTTCCCTTTCTATAATCTACCCCCCGAACCCGAGAGATATCTCGAAAAAGGAATTTTTCTGTGCTTTTTTCCTTTCCTTGTTGGATAAAATAAAATTCGGTGGAGACTCTTGCTTACCGCGACATTTTGCGAATAAAAAACGCAAAACACAAACCAGCATTCCAAAAAACAGTCAGTTCTTCCCACCGTATCACATGAAGGAATAATTCAAAAGAACTTACTCAAGTCAGTAATGTCTTGGAGCAAGAGTTAAGGAAGTTGGAAAAAGATGAAATTAAATATGATGGAATTGTTAGTGGACCATGTATTGAAGAGGAGCCTATGGAAATACTGGACTTATCCATTGTATTATAGAAGCAAAACTCACCTTCAACCAAAGTTCCTACTGAGTTGGAATTTCATAAATTTCCTACTAATTTATAATATGCTTATCTAGAGGCGGGACAGAAGTTGCATGTGATTATTGCTACAGATTTGAACGAAGAACACAAGAGAGATGAGGAGAAAGACAAGAAAGGGAAGGGAAAGAAAATTAAAAAAAAAACAAGTTTCTATTGGAGTTGTTGGGGCTTCTACTTCAGGTATAGCCAAAGGAGACACCTTTGAGAAGCCCAAAAATAAAGTTAGGAAGGAGCAGACCCCTAAGAAGAAAGGAGGCGCACCTGCGAAGGCCATTTCCAAGAAAGTTGCAAAACCAGTAGAGGAGAAGACTGATGAACAGAAGGTTGAAGAAACTTTGAATGAGATGTTGCATCAGACATCTAAAGATAATAAGGAGCTAAGGGCAGAAGCAACTGAAAAAGTGAAATCCAAGAAGAAGACTCTAGAGAAAGTGGTTGATAAAGTTAAAGATATGAGTATTGATGAGACTCTAGTAGTCTCTCCTGTGAAAGTCAAGACTCCAGGCCTAGTCAAGAAGAACCAGGAGAAAGCTTCCCCTGCCAAAGCCAAGTGCCCTATAAAGATAAAATCCAAGACTCCCCCCATGAAGGTCTCTGTTAACTCATTACATGTGCAGACAATCGTCGCGATTGAGGTTATCCCAAAGGCACCAGCTACAAAGAATTCGTCTTCCCCTGAGACGGAGGCTGGAAATAAAATGAGAGAATACCTTATGCGCAAGAGCAGCAGGCGCAAAGTCTAGCTGGTAAGTAAAGGCAATCATTGGCGTGCCCCTTCCCATCTGCTGACAGTGAGGACATTGTCCTTACTTTAAGTATGGGAAAATGGTGGCTTGCGTCATGACACCTTTTACCCCTCAATCCTCAATCATATAATAATATGTTTGTTGTTGTTTCATTTAACTTCTAGTTATATTAATTTTTATTTGTTTTTATACTAAAAAAGATATAATAAGGACATATGAGCAAGATGAGTAAAATCCCCCTTAGTACAGACTATCTAAAGTAAAACTTAGAGAAAATTCTATTAGGACTTTAACAATATAGGGAATAAGGACTTGAGGATTATTTTGAGCATTGGTCTCATGTTATTGACAACCCTTGTCGTGACCTTAGTAGACTATTAAGTAGGCAACCTTTTAGTTAAAATTGAATTGTTTTTAAATATGGAATAGGAACTATCTATAAGGTTTAGAAGGGAGATTTAGTACACATGTTATAAGGACTTTAACACTCCGGGAGAACTGCATTTGCTAAATAAATAAACACACCAAAGTGTGTAAGAGGTAGTTACCAAAGAGCACTCCTAAATAAGCTCTTGTGCCCAAAACTGGAAGAGCAAGCTTTTGAATAAAGTTCATGTGCCCAAAACTAGAAGAACAGTAGCTTGTGTCACCATAAATAGCAGGTTAGACTCATCACAAGTGAGATCCTGTCTAGTGAAAAGGTGGGACAACTACAAATTTGTATTTTAAATAAAAATCATGCAAGTGTGGTCCTAGGTGTAGGTTCAAGAACAAAAGATCAAAACCTCCCACTAAAATCTGAAAACTAAGTTGCTGAACCATAGGAAATGACAACCAAGGTTAAAAAATAGGTTGGTTTTCTTGACATAAGAGTTTTGTCGCGATAGGAAGTGCTAGTAACCCATAGAACACGTGTTCATGATTGTGCCTCTAGTATGAGTTATACCTATCTTTGAGACAAGTCCTTATGAGGAAATTCCCTAGGTTAAAAAAATTTAGTTCTATAAAGGAGGGGATGTTGCTTGGTAATGTTCTAGATGTCTTTGCATGTCGCATCACCTGAGGACAAGTAGCGATTCAAGTTTAGGGGTGTGTTAACCCACATTTTGTGAGTTAAAACATACCTTAATATTTGTCTATTAGGTTTTAATTTGATTTTTAATTGCTATTTTATTACATTTTAGTTGTTTTTACAAGTTTAGCTTGGAGCACAATAGGTGCTCCCTTTTGTTGTTTTAATGTGTTTTTGCTTAATTTAAGGTTAACTTTGTCGAGCTGAGGCAAGACTGCGGTCGCCTGTAACGAACAGCACAAGCTGAAAATAGAAGTTGGACTTAGGAAAAGGGAAATTAATAATGAAACTAGCTGGATTCTAGGGCAAACATAGAAGGAAGAAAGCATTGGAGGGAATCCTTGCTGAGTTGAAAAGAGAAAACATTTGAATTCAAAAGATAAGGCTTGACGGCACTAGAAGACAAAATATAGTACAAAAGTACTCTGCACAACCTGATGCGCCTGCTGCAGCCTGCTATAGCTGTCTGCCCAGAATGTTTTGTCCCCCATAATTTGTCCCTTGTACCATATTTCTTATTGGCTAAACATAATGGTGCAGATTTTTATATTGGGTTTGATCTGATTTCCTTGTATTAGGCCCATGATCCAATGCATTTCTAAACCCTAGCTCAAGTTTATAAATAGGACCTTGCTAGTATTGAGAAGATATTTCTACTGTTCTAAGAGAAAAAACACCAAAAGTTTGAGTGTGTGGATAGTGGAGTGTGGAAGAGTATCTCCCTTCACCTAATTTGGTACCAGCTGACAGGCAGTGGCGCGACTAAAGATATCTCTTGAATATTATTCGTCTCAAGTTATTCTCTAATTCTCTCTTAGGTTTATATCTTTTCTTCAATTATCATTTAATAGATGTTCCCACTGAGAACCATGTTTGTAGCTTGTACTCATCTTATTATGAGCTAAACCTTTTGTAGTTGAGCAATGTGAAGTTAATATTAAAGTGTTTTCATGTTAAATGGTGTGTGGTTTAGTGACTTGTTTTAATATATGTTAAATTGTTTATAAATTTGTTCTTTGTCAGGCCAACTTAGGAATAGATAATAGCTTGTTGTTGTGAGAGATCAAACAATAAGTGGTTTTCTTAATAAAAATGGTTGAATGAGTGGGATTGAGATATTCACTTACCTAGCTTGCTTAGAGATAATGAGCTGCATCTATTGAGGATTTTAGAATACAAATATATGCATATTAGGGTTACAAGTGAGGCTTAGGTATTTGTTCCTTGTTCTTGTTATGCATGCTTTGATGTTGTAGAGATATGCCAAAAGATCACTCTGACCTCACCAGTCAGGACACCACACGTCATAAACACTTGAATACACTAATGATATTAATGGAACATATCTTAACTCAATGACTCTTAATATATTTCCACTTCTTTTCACCTTACTTTTGACCTATGTTTTAAGTGAACTTGAACTCATAAACACCAATCATCATTTCTCTCTGCTCATGCTTAAATCAAAAGAATAGTTTACATACAAAAATCAAATCTAAGTAACAACACTCCATGTGGGTACAATACTATTATACCTATTACTTGCTGAAATCAAAACATGTATACTTGCATGTGACACTTAAAATGATAACACCCTACCTCATCGGGCGAGCCTCGGGTGAAGGCCCTACCTCTTTGGGCGAGCCTCAGGTGATGCAGTCTGAACAACACTTTCTGAAAACTTTAAAAGTCCATAACTTTTGATTCAAATGTCCTTTTTACATGTCGTTTGAATCCATGGAAAGATAAAAATATTTTATATCATATATAAATAATTTCGAACGCAGTAGGTGATTATTTGTTGAGGGATTATGCCCTTCTGTATGAAATTTTGTCTGTTATGCTGAGATATGTGCATGGAATTATATGTGATGATGTTGTTTGATGTTGCTGGGGTTGTATAATTTGCATGTTGCATGTGTGAACAGTTGGTGTCCTAATGGTGTGTCACGTGTTGATAGATGTAGATATCAATGTGTTGTATTTTGTTGCATGGTTGTGTCGCATGCATTTCATGTTCTGGACTTGAGTCTTGTTTATTGGCTCTGATCCTAGATGGCGTGGATTGGGAGTGACATGAACCTCATTAGTCATGATGTTGGTTAGCTCTGATCCTAGATGGTGTGGATCAGGAGCGATGTGAACCAAATTGTTTACAATATTGGTGGCTCTGGTCCTAGATGGCATGGATTCATGAGTGATATTGGTACCACATGCATTGAGTCTATGAGTCGGTCTCATTGCATTGTTGTTAACATGATGTTTGAGTTGTGTGATTGGTGTATGTACTACATGATGATGGTTAATATGTATGGATGATTATGTGTGATTATATAAGCAATATGCAATATAGTTGTTGTCGATGGTGTGAATGTGTGAGATGTGGAATGTAGGGCTATGCATGATTATACTCTCTGTATACTTATTATTATACATTTCCATATATTATTGTGATATCTCACCCTTCTGTTGAAATGATGCTTTATACGATATCATGCATATAGTCAAGAGTAGTCTGAGGCTGCAGTCATATGAAGAGTTCGCTCTTCATTTTAATTTGAGTTGGCATCTTTGCTCTGATACGTAACATCGGGGGGTGAACATTTAGTTATTTTTGTTTGTTTTATGATTTGTTTAGAGTCATTTGAACTCCTTTTTACTTGAATAAATGTTTAATTATTTTTGGATGTTGATGAATAATTTTCAAGTATGAATCTTTTCCGCTGCTTAGTAAAAATTAAAGTTGAAGACCATGATTTGGTATTTTTGGTTCATCCATAATTTTGTTATGTATCCTATACAAGTTATGATCATCTTTGATATGTTTTGAAGAATGTAGCATCATAATCGTATGTTGAATGTTTACTCTAATTTTAATTATTATTATTATTATTCTGGGAAAAATTAGGGTGTTACAGCCAACCTTACTGTCTTACAGACTTCCTTCCTTCCATCCCTTCTCAGTAGCAATTTGTCCAGGCATGTTATGCCTTAGAGTATAGAGGAAATGTTCAACATTAGTTGCATTCCTCTATTTATGTAATTAGTATAACTATTTAATAGTACAAGTTCCAATTCCACTATTTCTGGAAACAACAAGTTGTTCTTTGTTGTCCATCTGCTCCAGAGTTACAACCTTCCCTTTAATAAGATTCTTGATCAGTTGTTTGCAACTATCAAGGTCCTTGTTCTAGTCTTGTTGAATTAGATATCTGAAAGAGTTAAAATCTTCATTGTAAAATGTTATGATATCCCTCTTGACATCATGTCTCTTCAACACCAACTCAGAGAAACTTTCTCTTGTTTCCCTACCTTCATCTTCATCAGTATACCAGGAAGCACATTCATGCTTCTTACTAACCCAGAAAACCAAGCTATTTCTCAAGACAAAACACTCATTAGTATCTAATATCTTCATATTTAAACCAGTGATGTTTTCTTCATCAGAATGAGTTGCAGTCAATTTTTTGGATTATTCTATTTGTGCTTCAGTAGAAAAACCTTTTCTAGATTGACAATTCACTGGTTCTGTGTTTGGGAATTCACAATTCTCCTCCCTTGATGCTTCATCAGTTTGCACACAGGATGTTCCAACATTGTCTCTGACATCCACATTCTTCTTAGTAATTAAATAATAAATTTTCACATTGATTGATTCCATTGTCATTCCAGCTCTGGGGTTAAAAACTTTGTAAGCTCTTCTACTTGAAGAATAACCCAGAAATATCCCTTCATCCCCTATGAAATCCTTCTTGTGCACTTGATATTTGTTAATAAATATATGGCATTTACTTCCAAAGATATGAAAGTATTTAACTTTAGGTTTCCTTCCTTTCCATAACTCATAGAGATTAGTAGTGGTACCTCCTCTTAACGTGACCCTGTTATGAATATAACATGCAGTATTCATATCTTCATCCCAAAACTCAAATGGAAATTGCTTAGCACTAAGCATGACTCTGGCTGATTCTTGTATAGCTCTAGTCTTTTGCTCAACAATTCTATCTTCCTGGGTTTTCAAGAATAAAAGAACTCATGGCTTATTCCTTCAGAATCACAAAATTTAGAAAATTTTGCATTCTCAAACTCCTTGTCATTGTCACTCCTGACTTTGACAATCACACTCATCTTCTCATATTGAATGCTTTGACACAGACTTTTGAAGACTTCAAAAGTATTTGATTTTTCTTTGAGAAACTTCATCCAATTATATCTATAAAAGTCATCTACAACCATAAAGACATACATTTTTCCTCCTAGGTTGTCTACTTGTAACGGTCCCATTACATCCATATGGAGAAGTTCCAGCACTTTGAGAGTAGTCTGATGTTGCAACATTGGGTGTGACATCATGATTTGCTTTTTCATTTTCACACTCATCACAAACTTTCCTTTCTTCAATCTTGAGCTCTGGCATATCTCTAATAGCCCCTTCAGATATGACATCCTTCATTTTTTAAAATGAATATGTCCATGTTTCTGGTGTCACGGCTTCACTTCATCCTAATTGTTTTCTAAACATGTGGAAGAGTAATAAATTATTTGAGATTCCCGCAAATAGCAGTTGTCTTTGGATCTTATGTCTTTCATTAGAACAACTTCTTTTTCATTTTTGACCAGACATTCTGATTTTGAGAAGTTGACTAATAGATATTGATCACACAGTTGACTAATACTAATAAGATTAGCAGTTAATCTTTTCACAAACATCACATCTTCTAACCTGGGACAACCAACACACATCAGGTTTCTAACTCCTTTGATTTCCCCTATAAACCCATCACCAAATCTTACAGAACCTGTGGGATGAGGATTGACATCTACCAACATATTTTAACCCCTATCATATGTCTAGATCACCCACTGTCAAAGTACCAGTCTTCACAGGTTGAATCTCTAAAAGATGTATGGGCTATAAGGTTAATATCCCTATTTTTAATACTTCTCTTTTTGCTCACTGTAATAGCCTTGGAACAAACTGAAGATTTCTTATCTCCATACAATTTGAAACTGAAAGGATTTATATGACCAGACTCACCATAGTAGTGACATCTCTAAGTAGATTGAGGTTGAATTGAAGATTTATCATACTTTCCAGGATGTTGTAACTTGTTTTTGGACATGTTCATCTTTTTCTTATTTTTAGAAGGAAAAAACTTCTCTTATGTCACTCTTCTTAGTTTATTATCAGATTGATAATGAACTCTGGGATTTTTATCCTCTTTCACCATATTTATGGAATCTGTCAAGTTGTCAAGCTTGGAATTTAAGCATGTTACCTAATTTTGTAGATGAGACACAATACTCAAGAGTTGATTCCTCTCATTCTCCAAGTCAGCAATGATCTTCCTTTGTTCTTCCTCTTTCTTAAGGATTTCATCACACCTGTCACACGTGTCCTTGAGGGAAACATACAGATCTTCATAAAGATCATTATCATCACAAGCTTCAACTTCATATGCCCATATGCCATATAGAGCCAACACAAGTTTGGCAGTTTCAAGATTATCTTCATCTTCTGACTTATCATCATCAGACCAAGATGTAGTGAAATCTTTCTACTGTTTCTTGAGGAAGTTAGAACATTCAGGTCTAATATGACCATATCCTTCACATTCAAAGCATTGAATGCCTCTGCTTTGACTTGACTTCTCTTATGTTCTTGTTTTCTTCCGAGAATCAAGATTGTTACTGATGTCATATGAGATGTTCTTGACATCTGGTCTCCCTCTTCTGTCCAATTTTTTAAATACTCTATTGAATTGCTTCCCAAGTAGCACAATGTTATTAGACATATCCTCATCAGTGTTCAGCTCAACTTGACCTTTCTCATCTTCAGCACTGGATACAAAATCTATGTCTTTGTTCTTTTTCTCGGTATTGTCACCAATAGCCAATTCAAATGTTTTAAGTGACCCAATAGCTCATCAACTCTCAAGTTGTTGATGTCTTAAGCTTCTTCAATAGATGTAACCTTCATGTCAAATCTCCTAGGTAAAGACCTAAGAATATTTCTGACCAGCTTTGCTTCTGACATTTTCTCTCCCAATGCACTTGATGTATTAGCAATTTCAAGAATCTCCATCTGATATTCCTGAATTGTATCATCATCATTCATCTTCAAGTTCTCAAATTTAGAAGTGAGAAGTTGAAGTCTTGAAATCTTCACTTTAGAGGTACCTTCGTAAGTTGTCTTGAGAATCTCCGAAGCATCCTTGGCTACAATATATGTATTAATCAACTTGAAAACATTTTTGGTCTACTTCATTGAATAGAGCATTGAAAGCTTTGAAATTTCCAATGCCTTCTTTATCATCATTTTCAACCCAGTCTTCTTCAGGTTTTGTAGATTCTTTTCCAACTTTGTTCTTCACAACTTGATGCTTCTATCCTTTTAAAATAGCCTTATAGGTTTTGCTATCTATGGACTTCAGAAAAGCTACCATTCTAACTTTCCACCAGTCATAGTTTGAACCATCCAACATGGGTGGTATGTTGTTATATCCTCCTTCTTTATCCATAGTGCCATAAATTATATCACTGGATCTCACCCAATAACAGAACAGGGTGCCTGCTCTTGATGCCAATTGAAATTCTGGCACATACAATATCAGATGTCAAGACTAATGTCTTAACAACACACAATGTCACGACAGATGTTATAACATATGCTGACGGAAAAATAGAACTTTTACCAAATTACAAACAATGAAGAATTTAAATCCAGAAGGTAAAAAAACACAAGAAATTGTTAACTCAATTCAGTGTAACTCACCTACTCTGGGGGCTACTAAGCCAGGAGGGAAATCCCTTATTAGTAGTATTAATTCGAAGCTAAACAGTCCCAGTTTACACTTCTCACTTAGTCCCAACCCTATGCAACTTCTACTTAGACACCTCCCATATATAAGAACCCCTCTCACTCTCAATCACCGCAGTAATATCAAACAATCCCAGTCTCAGGGAATGTCTCAAGAAACCAAAAATAAGAACACTCTTCCAAAAAAATATTTAGTTTTCTTAAAAGCTTCACTAAGAACAATACTCAACTCTTTGCTTAAAAACTTAGAGGAGAATAATAACTTGATGAACAAGTAACAATCAGTCAACTTTAATGCATCAAAAGATAAATGGGGACGTACGAAAATTACACAGAGAACCTAAGGAACTACCAAACCATAAACCCTTATTTTTTCACAAGGTTTTATAATAAAATTATGCTTCTTAAAAACTAGGTCTTGGACGAATCCTTATACAGACTTCTACAATTGGGCTTGAACTCTTCAATCAAATATAATCTCCAGCTCTAAATCCCTGCAGAATATTCGCCATGAAAATAGAAACAAAACAAATCTTTCAAATATTTCCTAAAAAGCCTCAAAGATCCTTTTTATGAAACAAATCAAATATGCAATTGTTCCTAAAATCCTTGATTGCTTGCGCCTGTTATGAGTACTAGAAACCTCTGAAATCTCATATTTTTCAATCAAATCTTTAAGGATGTTATCCAGCTGTACTGTCATGATGTTTTATTGCAACATGTTACAACATCTGATAGAACATCTCTTAAATAAGTACCAACAGACTTTGTTGTACCAGCTGGTCAAGATGTTATGACATCTTGTTCAACATTAGGCTGCAATATATGTTTTTCCCAATGAAACAAGTTCTAATAAAATTGTTGTCAACTACTTGTTTTACCAAAAATTGTAACCAGCCTAAAAATCACAGACCTAACAGATTTAACCAAAAAATTTACCCTTTGATTGAAAGAGTTTTGTGAAAAACCAATGACCTCTCCTTTTTTCCTGCTTACACCATAAATCTTAGATGCAAGTTTTGTCCTATCAAACCATTTTTGATAAAATCCTGAAGAGCAACTTTCACTTGAGCAATATGACTTTTTTTCTAAAACTTCATTTCTAATTTGAAAATATTTTAATTCATTTTTCACTAGCTCATATTTCTTTTTCAAAATTGTGATGTCTCTGGATTTATCTCGACAACGACTCACAAGGTCTTAAATAAGAGTAATTAAATCATAACGGGATAGTTTATGATCTAACCGGTTGATCAGAACCTGCAAGCTAGCCAGATGATGATCTTCAGACGGGCTATATAGTCGAGGAGGAAAAGGGAGGGTTGTACCTGTAAGGCACTTCGACGATCAATTAAGTGTGGAAGCAAAAAGAGATACAAGCAAAGTATTAAGTTTTTAGTGATGAATAGTCAATATTTGATACCTGGCCCTCAAATGAGTGACAGTTTATATAGTTCCCCTGGAACTTGGCCATTGGTCCCTATTTTTGGGCCTAGATATGTGGGTCCGCAAAAATAGGTAATTGTCAGGACTTGGTCAAACCACACAGATGTGCCTGCAACTAGTCGTTAGTTCTGAGGAGGAGGTAGGTTACAGGCAGTAGTCTGGTCGGTTCCTAGTTGTCTGGCCGACTTGAGGTCGGGCAGACTGAAAGGAGCTTGTCGATTTTCGTAGGTCAGTGTTGGTCTAGGAGGGAAAACGATCAATGGTGCCCAGTGGAGGGAGGGGGAGCCCGGGCCATGACGAAGGAGGAGGTCAGGCTGGGCCCACTCTAGTCATTGGGCAAGTCAAGAACAGTTTAGAAAATACCTCTTCTTCTTCAAAATTTGAACCAGACTCTGAATCAGATTATGTGTCTGAAGATGTTATAACCATCAGAGCTAAATTGGCTTCTTCCTCATCTTTATCAATTGAAATTCTGGAAACAGATACTTAATGTCACAGTGAATGTTATGACACCGTATCTGACAAACTTGTACACACTCCAAACAGTCATTTAAAATACAGTAAAGAACACAATCAATTGTTAACCCAGTTCAGTGTGTAACAACACCTACTCTGGGGGCTACCAAGCCAGGGAGGAAATTCACTATAAGAGGTATTAATTTAGGAATAAACCAACCAGTTTATCTCCTTCACTTAAGACCTACCCAATGCAACTTCAATCTAAGTCCTACTTAAACATGAGTTCCTACTCACTCCCCCTCAATCACAGCAGTGATACTAATCTATTGATTAATGAGATTATAAAGACATTCTTCAATACACACACTTGATTTTGCTTCAAAGCTTTAATCAAGAGACACAACACTCGTGCTTCAAAGCTTTGAGTGATAAACAACCCTTACAACCAAATCCTACTCCAAGTCACTTATCAAAACGATAATTGCTTGGCTCACAGTAGTTACAACTATACAATGCCTTATTAATCTTCTGTCAAAAGCTCTGCTCACCATTAGGCTTCATGAGAAATATATAATCAGACTATTCTTCATTTAGGGCTTCCATAAAAATAGCTAGGGTTAACTAAAGTTAACCTAAAGACTTGGTCTTGGGCTTTCATCATAACAGATTAGGGTTAAGCAAGGTTAACCTAATGTCCACGTGAGCATCTGATCTGGATAATATTCTTCAACTCAGAGTAGCACACCAGATTCCTAAAAATTCTCAGGAATAATAAATCTGCACAACAACTTGATCAGTACAGGATGTCTTAACATTGGTTATGACATCATGTATCTTGCTCACTGATTTTGGTAGAATTCAGTACATATGATCATAGCTTAATGATCATGATATTCACTCATACTGAGTAGTTCCTATAGAACATTCCTTCTGCAAAATGTACCTTTATCCCAGAATGTTATGACATCAGTCATGGCATTCGCAAATCTGGTTTTACCAAAAAATAATGCCAACAAACACACACTTACAAACTCCCCCTTTGGCAAATTTTTGGCTAAAACCCCTAAACAATCAGAGATTAGAATGCAGCAGAATTTTTTAATAACAGCTACCAATATCTAATTCTACCAAAAAATACCACAACTTCTTCTCCCCCTTTTTAGCCATAAAGAGGCCAAAGGTACTAGTATTTTAAGTTATACAGTCATCCAAAAGGAAATTCAAAAAAAAGAAATAGAGAGAAGGTATCATTTAGCAGCAACAAGTTTCAGCAACAATCTTTTCAGCAAACACAGACATTCAGGTACTGTCATCCCTTGAGGAAGCACTATTTTCAGCAGCATCATGTTGTTCTTCATCAACATCCTCTTTCCTCATTTGTTCTTCATTCTCCTCCTATTCCAGACTAGCAATCATCTCTTCAAGAGTCCTTTTTCTTGCATCAAGATCTCTGCAGGTTTCTTTTAGAACAGATATAACATCAGCTTTCTTGGAATGAGTTTTGACATTTGATGTCTCAGCAGATGTCATGACAATGTCCGGGACATGTGTTCCCTGAAACAGCTTATAGTGAAAACCAAGAGCAGGGGCTCTTTTGCATACAGAGTCCTTTTCAACCAGGATATCAGGATACTGATCAATGATTATACCACACAAGAGAGAGGGAAAAGCAATAGGGCCTTTAATAGCACAGCTCTCAGCATGTTTCATTGTTTGATCAAAGATGTAGTTGCCATAATCAAAGTTTGTTCTGGTTCCAACAGCATAGATAAATCTTCCCAAACCAGTGGAGATGGTGGATTTGTGGTTGATGGGAACCCAGTTAGCTGCACCAATTTTGTGCAGTATGGCAAACTTCATACTCAGCTTGCTTGCAGTTAGCTTCCCTTTCAAGGGCCAGTGCTTGACTTGCTTGGTAGTGATGGTTTGACAAACCTGGTTGTCAGTAACTTCAAGCTCAGGTTGAGCATCATCAGGCCTTCCTAGGTATTTGTTTATCATAATAGGGGAGAAATTTACCTTCCTTCCTCTCACATAAACACTCTTAAAATCAGCTGACTTTCCATCAGCACAACCACCAGACAAATTTACTATGAATTCTTTGACAAGAATCTCATAGCAGTTGGAAAACTTGACCACTGTTTTCATCAGGCCAGCAGCCTTGATGAGATCCATGACTTCCTTACACTCAATAGCACTTCTGTTCAGCTCCCTCTCTAAGTCAATCCTTTTCAGAAACACATACTTCCACCTGCTTGCATTTTCTGGATGGTGAAAGGAGATGTTATCAATGGCAACTTCAGGAACCTTAGGTAGTTTGTTAGAAGAGGGTTTCTTCCTGAGAGGAATGTCTGGAACATTGCTCTCAACATCAAAAAAAAAGTCTGATTCCTCATCAGATTCAGAGGGTTCAGGAGCCTTTATTTTCTTGATTATAGGTTGTCTCAAGGGTTTTGAGAGACTACCAACAGATACCCTAGCTTTTACCTTACCTTTCCCTTTCGAAGTTCTAGCTTTTTGGTCCTTCTCAGCTTCTTCTCTAGCCTTGTTCTCAGGCCTAGCTTTCTCATGAACAACTTCAGTAGCCTTCTCTTTGGAGGGGCTTTGGGCAGCACTCTGCTTTTCTTTTCTACTCATCATCCTTCTAGCTATGCTAGGGTTGATATTAGCAACAAAATCATTGTCAGAAAATTCTTCATCAACATCAATGACAGGAGGTTCAACCGCCTTGTCAGTAGGGGTCTGGTGACCATCAGGTTTCTCTGGAGATTTCTCAATGTTGTCATCAGGTGTCTCAACATTCTGAGTGACATTGGGATCACTTTCTAAATTAGGGCTAGCAGTTTCTTGGTTCAATGGTACAGATATACCAGGAACAGAGTGATTCTCATTAAGAATCCTAGTAACTAGTCTGGCAATAGCTTGATGCACATAAGCAGAACCTTCCCTATTAGCTATCTCTGGAGGAACAGAAGATGATGGTTGAGAAGATTTACCAGAGGGAGAAGCTTGTGATCTTCTTGCATGTCTGGTTTGCAGCTTCTTGACCTTAGTAGGATCAGTTGCCATTTCACGAAGTGGAGTTACCTCAAGGACATCAGCATCCATGGAGTTCACGATTGCCCTAGGTTCGGTGTCAGTGGGTGATGAAGATGCAGTTGCCTTTGATGAAGATGATGACGCATATTTTTGAGACATCTCGAGAGATTGAGAAAACAAGTGACAGCGTGTGTGAAGTCTTCGTTTGAGGGAATGGAGAGTGGTGCAGCAAAATGAGAAGAGGGAGATAAAAATATGTCTATTCCTCTTCTTAAACTTTTGGAAAGAAAGAGGGAAATAAATGATTAGCCCAATCAGAATAGACTCGATTAACATATCTCTTTTAACCCTTGTTTTAAGCAAAATTAATTGCTACATCTCTTCATATTGGAAAATACCCAGCTTGCCCCTTAAATTTTCAAACTGACTAGCATCAAGTGCCTTGGTAAAAATGTCAGACAGTTGTAGTTCAGTGGCAACATGTTCCAGCTTAATCACCTTCTCCTCCACAAGATCTCTAATGAAGTGATGTCTAATGTCAATATGCTTAGTCCTGCTGTGTTGTATAGGATTCTTGGATATGTTAATAGTACTCAAATTGTCACAGTACAATGTCATGACATCTTGTGTGACATTATACTCAGTCAGCATCTGTTTCATCCAGATCATTTGAGAACAGCTGCTACCAGCTGCTATGTATTCAGCTTCAGCAGTAGATAGAGACACACAGTTTTCTTTCTTGCTGAACCAAGAGACAAGATCATTTCCCAAAAAGAAGCATCCTCCAGAGGTGCTCTTTCTATCATCAGCACTACCAACCCAATCAGCATCACAGTAACCAGACAGAATTGGTTTACATCCATGAGAGTACAGCATGCCATAATTGTAAGTTCCACTCACATACTTCAGAATTCTTTTCACCTGGTTGATGTGACTTACTTTGGGTTCAGCCTGGTATCTTGCACATACTCTAACTGCAAAGGCAATGTCAGGTCTGCTGGCTATTAAGTATAGCAGACTTCCTATCATGCTTCTGTACAAGCTTTGATCCACATTTACCCCACTTGTGTCTTTGGACAACTTTAAATGAGTAGGTGCAGGAGTCCTTTTATAAATGGCATTCTCCATTCCAAACTTCTTGACAATATTCTTTGCATACTTGCTTTGAGACAGAAAAATTGAGTCTTACATCTGTGTGACTTGCAGTCCAAGAAAGTAGGTCAATTCTCCCATGAGGCTCATTTCAAATCCAGCTTGCATCTGGTTAGCAAAATGTTTAACCATTTTATCTGAAATTCCTCCAAACACTATGTCATCAACATAAATTTGAGCTACCATTATCTTTCCTCCTTTATTCTTGACAAAAAGAGTTTTATCCAAACCTACTTTCCTGTATCCTTTGTCAGTGAGTAACTTTGTCAACCTGTCATACCAAGCTCTAGGAGCTTGTTTCAGACCATATAAAGCTTTCATCAATTTGTAGACATGATCAGGACAGTTTGGATCCACAAATCCTTTAGGCTATTCCACATATACTTCCTCATTTAAGTACCCATTTAGGAAGGCACTCTTCACATCCATCTGAAATAGCTTGAACTTAAGGAGACAAGAAACTCCCAATAGAAGTTTGATTGATTCCAGTCTGGCTATAGGAGCAAAAGTCTCATCAAAATCAACCCCTTCAACTTGAGTGTATCCTTGAGCAACAAGCCTTGCCTTATTCCTGGTGACAACTCCTTCAGCATCTGATTTGTTCTTGTAGATCCACTTTATGCCAATGATGTTTGTTCCTTCTGGTCTAGGAACTAACTCCCATACTTCATGTTGCTTGAACTAGTTCAATTCATCTTGCATTGCTCCAATCCAGTATTCATCAGTCAAAGCCTCTTTAACATTTTTTGGTTTAATCTTAGACACAAAGCAAGAGTTTGTGATGATTTCTCTAGATCTTGTAATGACTCCACTGTTAGGATCTCCTATGATGAGTTCCTTAGGATGATCTTTCTGAATTCTGATGGAAGGATCTTTGTTAGATTCCTTTGATTCAGACTCTGATGGAGTAGGATTAGGACATCATCCTTTTTAGACACTTGCGTTGAAGTCTCAAAGAATTTCTCAACATCATATGGGACATTTGTTTCCTCATGGTGATCATCAACTATGACATTTATAGACTACATCATAACTTTGGTCCTGGAATTGAATACCCTATATGCTCTGCTGTTGGTAGAGTATCCTAGGAATATTCCTTCATCACTTTTAGGGTCCATATTTCTCCTTTGTTCACGATCTGTCAGAATATAGCATTTGCTCCCAAAGACATGGAAGTACTTCACTGTAGGCTTTCTTCCTTTCCATAGTTCATAAATGGTGGATGATGTTCCCTTTCTCAAGGTGACCCTGTTATGGACATAACAGGCTGTATTCATAGCTTCAGCCAAAAATGAATAGGAAGCCTTTTGGCATGTATCATTGCTCTGGCAGATTCTTGTATAGTCCTGTTTTTCCTTTCCACAACTCCATTTTGTTAAGGAGTTATAGGTGAAGAGAACTCATGATTGATTCCTTCTGAAGAACAGAACTCATCAAACTTAATATTTTCAAATTCTTTACCATGATCACTTCTGATTCTGACAATGCATCCTTCTTTTTCTCTTTGAATTCTTTTGCACAATTCCTTAAATACATCAAATACATCAGACTTTTCCCTAATGAAGTTTATCCAGGTGAATCTGGAAAAATCATCCACAACAACATAGGCATATCTCTTTCCACCAAGACTTTCCACCTGCATTGGACCCATCAGATCCATATGTAGAAGTTCTAGCACCTTAGAGGTGGTCAGATGTCTTGTCTTTGGATGTGACATTCTAGTTTGCTTTCCAACCTGACATTCACCACAGACTCTCCCTTCATCAATCTGAAGCCTTGGAATCCCTCTGACTGCCTCCATGGATATGATCTTTTTCATCCCTCTTAGATGTAAATGACCAAGTTTTTGGTGCCACAGTTTCACTTCCTTTTCTTCTTTGGCTATAGAGCATACAGAAGATTAGTTAGTGTTCTCAGACTCCCATAAGTAACAGTTGTCTTTTGATCTGACTCCTCTCATTACAACTTCTTGTTTTTCATTAGTTACAAGACATTCAGACTTGGTGAAGTTGACCTTGAATCCTAGATCACATAATTGACTGATACTTATGAGATTAGCAGTCAAACCATTTACCAGCAACACTTCATTTAGGTTTGGAACTCCAGGGCAGTCCAAGTTTCCAACTCCTTTGATTTCTCCTCTAGCACCATCTCCAAAAGTGACATAACTAGTAGTATGAGGTTTGACATCATTCAGCAGATTCTTGATTCCAGTCATGTGTTTAGAGCATCCACTGTCAAAGTACCATTCTTCCTTGGCAGAAACTCTAAGGGAGGTGTGAGCTATCAGGGCTGTAGTCTTTTTCTTCCACTGTTGAGTATATGGTGCCTTGTTAGTCTTAGGTTTGACATATGGGGTCTGTTGTACCCCAAAATTTTCCCTCCCATATTCTTCAAGATTTGCCAAGTCAAAGCTTCAAAATCTCCCCAAGGGTTGCACAGTTCAAGGGCCTCCTAACAGTCAAAAACTAGGGTTTTGGTTCTGACAAAGAAAATGAAGTTTCCAAGGGTCCAATCAAGTCCCATATGCTTACAAACATGGTCAAGCATCCTCATACCAAGTTTCAAGACTTACAGCACAAAATTGCACAGTCAAAAACCCTAATTGCACTACAGTCAACTACAGGGGCAAAATGGTCATTTGACAGTCAAAAGCCCAAATTTTTGGTCAACATCTTATTTTGAAGCCACAAACATCATTTGATCAATGCTTGATCATGATTCTCAAAGCTTGGCTCAAAAAGTCTCAAGATGCAAAAGTTTCCATATTTGGACAGTTGAAAAAGTCAACTGTAACTTGACCAGGGCATAACTTCCACATGGATTATCATAAAAATTCCATCCAAATCTCATTTTGAATAGAAAGACATTTCCTACAACTCCTCTTCACACTTCAAGTCCAAGAAATGCTCTCACAAAAAGTTATCAATTTCAACATTATAGGTCATTTTCAAAAGTCAACAAAAAGGGACTTTAAGTCAAAGGCCATAACTTGATATTGGTAAATCAAAATGACATGGGACCAAAGGCAATGGTTAAAGGACTCAAATACCTTTCCAAAATGTCCAAGAACATGAGCAAAGCTTAAAAATTGAGCAAGTTATGCCTTGTGGAAGTTGGGAAATTTTTGGATATTTTGAAAAGTCAACATTGCTTCAAAAGTCTTAAAAATGCAAATGGGCCTCTTTTTCTTCCAAAATCCATCATCCAAAACATGTGCACGACCATTTGGCCCAAAGGGAAGTTTTTCATCATTTTTATTTATTTATTTGGATTTTTAATGATTAATAATTCATTTAATTAATTAAAATATATGAAAAATACTAAACCTAACTTTTTAAATCTTTTTGTGCATGGAATAGGCTTAAGATTTCGTGCATGATCAGATTTGGAAAGAATTATGGTGATTGGACATGATTTGAAGCAAATATGCATGAAGAAATATTGGAAACGATCCTTGAAAATCAAATCTTGAAAATCATTAAAAGCAAGGCCATGGGCTTGGATTATTGATCAAATTCATTCTCTATACATGTGCAAACCTAACCCTAGTGATCACAACGACAAGGCTGCACCAGAAATCCATTATCAAGTTTGAGTTTTTTGACAAATTTTCCAAAACTGAAAACTAGGTTCTAGGGCGATTCAGGCCAAGATAATCGTTCCATTGGCTTGCTGAGACTTCAAGGAAGGAGACTGAATCAATATCATAGCCTGAAGCATCAAGAATTGGTAGTTATAAGTCAAACTGTTTTCAATTTTATGCATAATCGTGTTTTAATATTCAAGCATGTTCATTGCATTCTTTTTATGGATTTGTACTAATTGGATGATTCTGAAGCTAACCACATAATTTAATTGAGTTTTTATGTACTATACGCGATTTCACCATTAAAGATATCTAGGGTTCTTCAAGTTTCAGTTTGGGCGTTTCTGAATACTATAAAATTGAGACACTTCAGGGCCATGGTTGAAATCAGCTTGCTTGGACGATTTGGAAACACTCCTCGCGCCTAATTTATGTGGCCATATGGCCTATTCGCTATTTTGAAAACAAGCCTGTTTTGAGGGGGTTTAAAACCCCCGCTAACCTTCTTTTATTTTCAGGGAAAAAAGCGAACGAAGAAGAAGAAGATGAGGTGGCAAGGCATAAATGGTTCATTTGAATTTCGCGCTAAAAGTTTCCACTAACATTTGTTTTCTTTCATATTAATTGTTGATTATATAAATAACAAAGTGTGTGTGCGGTACAGTTGGTCCAGGCGTGTAGTGGTAATACCTGGGACCTGGGTTCGAATCCCAGGTCCCCCACCCCTTTCCATATTATTTTTCTATTAACGCTTATGTGCAGTTTCAATGCTAGCGTCCATCATACATCCACAATATCAAGCCATCCACGTGCCTACTGAGATGAATCAAAGGGCCATAATTTGAAGAATACCATGGACTCTAGTCAAACGTGTCACATGCTTCCTGAAAAGGTCAACCAGGCCAAAGGCTATTGGGCCTGAATTGCTTATTTACACCTCCAATTGGGGACAGAACTCCCCCCAGGTTTGCTATTTCTTTTTATATTTTTTTTCATTCTTTTTATTTGAGTCAATTATTTCCTTTTAATTAATTTCTTTAATTTAGTTTATTTTTCATAAAAATATAAAAACAATAGAAAAAATCAGAAAAGACAAAAATTAAATATATTTTATTTAACCAATATTTTTGTAAATAAACCTCACTAATTAATTAGATTTAAACTTAGGGTTAATTTTAATATCTTTTCTTAATAAATTTAAAATTGGTAGAATTAGGGTTTTTAAGTATTTTTATCCTTTTTTTTCTTTTCTTTCACAATAATTAATTATTAAATATTATTTTTGTAATTAAATTACCATGTAAATAATTAGATTAATCTTAGGTTTAATTTTAACATGTTTTCTTAATAAACTAAAAAACAACTAGAATTAGGGTTAATATTTTCTTTCATTTAATTATTCTCATTAAAGTCATAAATACCAAAAACTCAAAAATAATTTCTTTTTTATTTTAATTTCATTAATTTAATAATCATTTAATTTAATTTCATTAAAAAGGATCCAACGCCCTCGTTTCCGATTTTAATTCCAATCCGCGCATTTTATTTTATTTCTTTTAATTATTTATGTAATTCTCCCAAAGCCGTGTAATATTTATCTTTCGCACTTTACTTTATTTACTTTCTGTCAAATCGGGTCCTGGATTAAATTTGGCGATGTGGACCCGCGCCTTTGTAATAGTTTAGGAATTTTATCTTTCCGCACTTTTTTAACTGTTAATAATGGCATGCAAGAATGAATGACAAAATAAAAACAAACGCATAGATCACTTTGACATGAACAAGACAAAAATAAATGAATCTGACACACAAATCACACACCACCCCTAGGGTACGCCTCACTGTTGCCTTGCCTCGAAAGGTGATCGTCGAGTAGAGGATGTCTTAGTAAGTCCTCATGATCCGGGAACCTGGCATGAGGGTAGCTTCTAAGGTGTCTTCCTATTGCTCTGGTGATCACCATGTCCCGAACCTCAAATTGACCCGAACACCTCCAACGGTGGTGCTACCTACCTCTCAATGGTGGGATGTCACTACTTTAAAGGACATTTACACAGATGAATTCCTTAGGGTAGGTAGACGACTCTAGATACTTGCTCTAAATTTTAAACAAAATTCAAAAATACTTTTCACACGACACCTTTTCAAAAAGCTTTCAAAAACAACCTTTCAAACACTCTTGAGGACTGATACAAGAGTCGAACTGAAATTTTAAACGCAACTTTTTCAAACCCACTCACAGTTGAAAAGCAAAAAAACCATTTTGAAAACACAAATGAGCAAGTATCTAAGAGCCCATGGATAACCATGGATAGAAAGGGTGCTAACACCTTCCCTTTCTATAACCTACCTCCCGAACCGAGAAACAATCTCTTTAAGGAATTTTTCTGTGCTTTTGTCCTTTCCATTTGGAGAAAATAAAAGACGGTGGCGACTCTTGCTTCCGCGACATTTCGCGAACCAGCGTTAAACAGTCAGTTCCAGATCCACCGATCACAGAACTGGCGACTCTGTTGGGGACTCTTATAAAGTGAGGTGTACCTTAGGGTTAGTTCATAACTGTGTTTTCAATTGTATTGACTTGCTTGCTTTAAATTGTGGGTTGCTTGGGAGTTTCTATAGATCCTAACCCGGATCTGGGGATACCTTCTTAGAAAGTAGCAACAAGGCTGTGAGGGAACTGTGCGGGGTATACCGACATGGTTGAAACAGTCTGCTACGTTGATGTGGCACTTTGGTGTGTACCGGTAACCCTTGAGTTCAGTCAAGGAGAGTACGGGGCCTCCGCGTGGTGTCATGAAGCATCAACAGACCTTAGGAACCTTAATTGAACTATCTTGGCCTCTTTAGGGTAGTGAGATAACTGACTTTGGTGCAGTCCGAGGTTGGTTGATACTCGATACTACACTCAATTGAGGGTTGTTTTCTTGGAATATTTCGGTCGCCAGTTCAGTGGCTAAATCGAAACGATGAACAATGAAAGCAATCCCGTGATATTGGGACCCTTAGAACCCGGTTACTTCTAATAGGACAGGTTGAGCCCACCAACTTCAAGAGGGTAATACCCAGACCCCATGCTGGCCTAAAACTCTAAGGGCTTCTCTTGTGTGACTTGTGTGCCTTCGTACTTGACTACTTGCATGCTTTATCTGACACATGAACTATTTGCAGGTTTTGTTTTGGTCCTTAATTGGGACCCATGATAGGGCTTGCTAAGTTTCTTGCAGGTTTCGTTTATAGTCCTTAATTGGGACGCATGACAGGTTTTACTTGAGTTTCTTGCAGGTTTTGGTTTGCAGTCCTTAATTAGGGACTCATAACAGGGTTTACCTACATTACCCCATGCATAGCATAACATCATACCATTGCATACATCCTAACCCATTCCAAGGATCTCAAGGGTCTGTGATGCAGGTCATGATAAACCAAACTGTCCAGCAAGGGGCAAAAAGGGGATTTATTTTCCTCCAGCCAAAACATGATAACTTGAGTCAGGGGCTATGACCCACTAGATATGGTGAGCTTTGACTCTTGAAGCAGGTTCCTCTAGCCAAAGTTGTTTGGAAATCAAAACCAGACATGATGACTAAAGTCTGGGGCTATGACCCACTTGATATGGTGAGCCTTTGACCCTAGGAAGAAAGACTCTCAACAAATACGAAGTTCTTTCAATCAAGCTACCGGATCCAGATGCTAACCAATTTTCTTGTTTACCCCGCGAGGTCCTTGAAAACATTGCATGCATACATACACATCATAACAGGCATCCTTGTTGCAGGTCACTTACCTCTCTCGCTGTTTATTTCAGCAATGGCTTCCCAACAAGATAACCAGGACCTTCTTACTCAAGAGACTCGGTTCGGGGAAATCCTCCTGAATCTATCCAAGGGGCAGGAGGAGCTAAGGACACTTCTCATGGAGACTTTTGTCAAGAACAGTGCTGAGGATGAACGGCTGAAACACCTGCAAACTGAGATGGATGCCATGAAAGCCCAGATGCTGGGGCAGGGGACTTCCATTCAAGGTTTAGCTCAAAGACAGGAAGAGCTCGGAGTTCTCGTCAACCAACTGCTTCGGGGTAACCAACTGGGGCAAACACCTAAGGGTAAGGAGCCAGTCATTGTTCAACCACCTTTGAGACAAGGAGGTAAGGGGAGAACTCCTCAAATGGCTTCAGGGTCACCAACTCAACAGCAACCTCACCGGCTTCATCCAGACAAGTCCAGGAGGCAATTCACCCCGCTCAATATGTCGTTGTTTCAAGCTTTACAATGCCTGTTGAGATTGAACCTGATCACATTAAGGGCTCATCCCCAGAACCCCAACACAACACATCCTGCTTATGATCCCAATAAAAGGTGTGCCTACCACTCTGCCTGTCCAGGACATGATACAAATGAGTGTTGGGCTCTGAAGAACAAGATCCAGGACCTGATTGATGAAGGAGCACTGGAGTTCACACAAGACGGTCAGGCTGAATTTTTCTACCATCCCTCCAAGGCTCATCATTTGAAGTGACAAGCCCTGAGATGAAAAGACTTTTGTTCATTCGAATGTTCAAGTTGTGTTGTTCTTTGATTGTTTAGACATTTATTCATGTTAAACATTGTTATTCCATTAATGCATCGCATATGTCTGTTTTGAAGCAATATATTCATATTCACTAAATGCAAATTATTTTCATATTTTTTCTGATGATCAACTCTCGATTAATAATTCTAAGTCTCTTGAGGGAGGATGACGAAAACGATACCATGATCTACAGTATGCTTTTGAACAGACCCCGCTGATGAGGTACATGCATTGTTTCAATTCCTAAACACTGGAGTTATAAGGAAGATAATCCCTCGTCAACCCCTCTGAGCCAAAGAAGTAGGAGTTTTTTCTTTTCGAAATTTAAAACCCTTAATCATAACCCGGGGCAGGGTAGTCTCTCAGTGGATCCAAGTACATAACGAATGGCACCAAAGGAGGTTCTTACAAAAAAAATAAGACAGTGATGATTCCGAATAATCATAAGGATAGGCAGTCATTATAAAAAAAACCCATTAAGTCAAAACCCATGAAGGAGACTTACAAAACTAGGGCATCCTGCTGACTGTAATTCCAAAAAAGGAAACAGTTCAGGCAAAAAAAAAGAAAGGGATAACAAAATCAGACAAGAAAGAGGTCTTACAAACCCTCAACAAAAAAGGAATGACTGCCTATTCAAAATAAGTTATCAACATCCGAATCATCACCGAAAAATCAGAGCAAAGAATCAAACAAGGTCTAACGTATGATCAACTGAGTTTAGGTTTGGAGAACATCACGAAGAGCGGGTGGGTACAAATAAAATTTGAGCCTTTATCCTTTGTTTCTTAAACCGTGAACCAAGCCACGTTATAACCCTTAAAAGTCCTAGCTGAAGCACGGGTTAGTTCGAAAGCATACTGTACGAAAGGTATCCTGACTCCTTAAAGCTTACGGTAAAATACGGAGTTGACATCACGTTTGACAAACAATTTACTTGTTTTATGAAAAAGAATGCATTTTCAAAATCTTCAAGACAGGCATAAGCTTTGCATCTTTAACATAACTTTGTTTGCAGGTGAATATTTGTTTGAACAGCAGGGAAGTTCGCACGATGAATACCTAGTGAACAAAATCACTTCCAATCAAGGGGCAGGTATGACTATTGTCCATCATCTGGGGCAGTTAAGTCAAGATTCGGAGAATCTTTCAAAGGCCAAGTAGCCTGGGGCAAACCTCCGTCTGAGTCACTTGGGGCATTCCAACAACGAATCTTGCCTAATCAAACATCTTCTGGTGGCATGACAAAACACTTCTAACAGGGGCAACTCCCTAACATTCTGAGAACATGGACATAGTCGAAAAAATACTACGCACGATCAAAGACCCGCTAGGTTGACGTACCTAGGCAAAAATAAGGGCTTCCCGGCGAACCAAAAAGGTTCGGGCAAAAATAAGGGATGAAATGAAAAGAAATTTGTACACCCGGCAAGTCGAAAACCTGAAAAGGCGGCTTGGGAAAAAATGGGTATCCCGATGGACTGAAAACCCGAAAGGGAGGTCCAGGCAAAAGTTAGGGATCAAAGCGTACGACTATGTCCTGTCATCTTGTCACCTGCCTACCTGAAGAAGGTTTGACCCTCAACAATTATCAGCATCCCACATGTGCCTCCCCCATAGAAACAGGGGCAATAATGGGTGGTCTAAGCAATCTGATTATTCTGTCCTTCAAGGTATCAAGGTAGGTTCCGTTGAAGAACCTAACCAGTACAGTTCAATACTTCCCCAGGAGAATCTAATCCAGTTGCCCCAAGAAAGTTGGAATCCATCTCTCCAAGCAGTAAGCTTATCCCCAGTAGATTCTGGAAGCTTATCCTCGCAGAGCACGAACGCGTCTCCCGGCTTTATTCAAAGAGTTATTTCCTTACCAGGATATAACTGGGTTATCCTCAGCCAAAAGCCACGGAAAGAGCGTCCTTGACGGAGTCTTCTTATCCCCAGCGAAGTCTATTAACACTTCCAACACAACAATGGTATCCCCAGCAAGTTATTATCAACACTCAACAAAGTATCTCTCTCCCCACTGAGTATTGCTTCCCAGCAAGGTCGTTAGAGTACTTTTCTCCCCGCAGAGTAATCCATTCGCCAAGTTTATTCCCCAACGGAGTTATCTTCTCCTACCGGTATTCTTGCAACTATCATCCCCAGCGGAGGCAAAAGCTATTCTCCAACATCAGCTCAGGATATGACTTCCCGGTACCCGTCAAGGATTTATTTTCCTAAGACAAAAGATACATGCATAAACATCTTTATACATTATAGCATGCATATACGCATCATATCTTACAAATCTCATTTATGTTGAGAACATCATTGCTTGATCCATATCATGCATTGCATATGACTGACCTTTACCTTTCAGGAAAGATCCAGTTAAATTTTCAACCATATTTCAAGACCTAGTCTGGTTCAGTTAAATCGACTCAAAAGATTTCTCTGTTTCTTATCCAGTCAAAGGCCTTCTCTGGTTCAGTCAGATCGACCCTAAGATCTCCCTGTTTCTTATCCAGGCGAAGATTTTAAGACCTAGACCGGTTCAGTTAAATTGACCCTAAGATTTCTCTGTTTCTTATCCAGTCCAAGGCCTTCTCTAGTCCAGTTAAATCGACCCCTAATAGATTTTCCTGATAAAGACTCAGTAGAAGATATCCAAGATTCTCTCAATGATTACTGTTGAGGTTGTAGTCGCCTGTGGTTCTCTCCCCGATACTGCGGAGGTAGTAATCATCCCCAGATTCGCTCAGCGTTACTGTTGAAGACGAAGTCGTCCAAGATTCTCTCAATGATTGTTGTTGAGGTTGTAGTCGCCTGTGGTTCTCTCCCCGATACTGCGGAGGTAGTAATCATCCCCATATTCGCTCAGCGTTACTGTTGAAGTCGAAGTCGTCCAAGATTCTCTCAATGATTGCTGTTGAGGTTGTAGTCGCCTGTGGTTCTCTCCCTGATACTGCGGAGGTAGTAACCATCCCCAGATTCGCTCAGCGTTACTGTTGAAGTCGAAGTCGTCCAAGATTCTCTCAATGATTGCTGTTGAGGTTGTAGTCGCATGTGGTTCTCTCCCCGATACTGCGGAGGTAGTAACCATCCCCAGATTCGCTCAGCGTTACTGTTGAAGTCGAAGCCGTCCAAGATTCTCTCAATGATTACTGTTGAGGTTGTAGTCGCCTGTGGTTCTCTCCCCGATACTGCGGAGGTAGTAATCATCCCCAGATTCGCTCAGCATTACTGTTGAAGTTGAAGTCGTCCAAGATTCTCTCAATGATACTGTTGAGGTTGTAGTTGCCTATGGTTCTCTCCCCGATACTGCGGAGGTAGTAATCATCCCCAGATTCGCTCAGCGTTACTGTTGAGGTTGAAGTCGCCCAAGATTCGCTCAGCGTTACTGTTGAAGTTGAAATCGTCCCCAGATTCTCTCGGCGCTACTGTTGAGGTTGAAATCATCCAAGGTTCTCTCACCGTTCCTGTTGAGGTAGTAACCACCCCTGGTTCATTCATCATCGTTTGAAGCTCCAGATCCAGCTCCTGTAACCAGTCAGGACACATCTATACAAAGAATTTGAAGACCAGCTCCCGTAACAGGTCAGATAATCATTTTTCTCCTTTGAAGGTACGCAAGTTCTCGCTAAGGAATCTCTTACGCGATCGACACCCAGGTGGCAGCTATAAGCCCATCCACCTATCCATCACCTCTTAGCATGGCATCTATAAGCCCATCATCCTATTCATCAATCTCCAAATGGCATCTATAAGCCCATTCCCCACATCACATTACTATGTGAGCGCAAATTTCTGGGCACTCTAGTGTTCAATCATCTTCCACCTTCGGATTACGAAAGGCACGTCAGCCAATCTGCATCCTCAGGTTTAAGAAGATTGAACAGGGGCAACTGTTGTACCCCAAAATTTGCCCTCCCATATTCTTCAATATTTGCCAAGTCAAAGCTTCAAAATCTCCCCAAGGGTTGCACAGTTCAAGGGCCTCCTAACAGTCAAAAACTAGGGTTTTGGTTCTGACAAAGAAAATGAAGTTTCCAAGGGTCCAATCAAGTCCCATATGCTTACAAACATGGTCAAGCATCCTCATACCAAGTTTCAAGACTTACAGCACAAAATTGCACAGTCAAAAACCCTAATTGCACTACAGTCAACTGCAGGGGCAAAATGGTCATTTGACAGTCAAAAGCCCAAATTTTTGGTCAACATCTTATTTTGAAGCCACAAACATCATTTGATCAATGCTTGATCATGATTCTCAAAGCTTGGCTCAAAAAGTCTCAAGATGCAAAAGTTTCCATATTTGGACAGTTGAAAAAGTCAACTGTAACTTGACCAGGGCATAACTTCCACATGGATTATCAGAAAAATTCCATCCAAATCTCATTTTGAAGAGAAAGACATTTCCTACAACTCCTCTTCACACTTCAAGTCCAAGAAATGCTCTCACAAAAAGTTATCAATTTCAACATTATAGGTCATTTTTAAAAGTCAACAAAAAGGGACTTTAAGTCAAAGGCCATAACTTGAGATTGGTAAATCAAAATGACATGGGACAAAAGGAATTGGTTAAAGGACTCAAAGACCTTTCCAAAATGTCCAAGAACATGAGCAAAGCTTAAAAATTGAGCAAGTTATGCCTTGTGGAAGTTGGGAAATTTTTGGATATTTTGAAAAGTCAACATTGCTTCAAAAGTCTTAAAAATGCAAATGGGCCTCTTTTTCTTCTAAAATCCATCATCCAAAACATGTGCACGACCATTTGGCCCAAAGGGAAGTTTTTCATCATTTTTATTTATTTATTTGGATTTTTAATGATTAATAATTCATTTAATTAATTAAAATATATGAAAAATACTAAACCTAACTTTTTAAATCTTTTTGTGCATGGAATAGGCTTAAGATTTCGTGCATGATCAGATTTGGAAAGAATTATGGTGATTGGACATGATTTGAAGCAAATATGCATGAAGAAATATTGGAAAAGATCCTTGAAAATCAAATCTTGAAAATCATTAAAAGCAAGGCCATGGGCTTGGATTATTGATCAAATTCATTCTCTATACATGTGCAAACCTAACCCTAGTGATCACAACGACAAGGCTGCGCCAGAAATCCATTATCAAGTTTGAGTTTTTTGACAAATTTTCCAAAACTGAAAACTAGGTTCTAGGGCGATTCAGGCCAAGATAATCGTTCCATTGGCTTGCTGAGACTTCAAGGAAGGAGACTGAATCAATATCATAGCCTGAAGCATCAAGAATTGGTAGTTATAAGTCAAACTGTTTTCAATTTTATGCATAATCGTGTTTTAATATTCAAGCATGTTCATTGCATTCTTTTTATGGATTTGTACTAATTGGATGATTCTGAAGCTAACCACATAATTTAATTGAGTTTTTATGTACTATACGCGATTTCACCATTAAAGATATCTAGGGTTCTTCAAGTTTCAGTTTGGGCGTTTCTGAATACTATAAAATTGAGACACTTCAGGGGCATGGTTGAAATCAGCTTGCTTGGACGATTTGGAAACACTCCTCGCGCCTAATTTATGTGGCCATATGGCCTATTCGCTATTTCGAAAACAAGCCTGTTTTGAGGGGGTTTAAAACCCCCGCTAACCTTCTTTTATTTTCAGGGAAAAAAGCGAACGAAGAAGAAGAAGATGAGGTGGCAAGGCGTAAATGGTTCATTTGAATTTCGCGCTAAAAGTTTCCACTAACATTTGTTTTCTTTCATATTAATTGTTGATTATATAAATAACAAAGTGTGTGTGTGGTACAGTTGGTCCAGGCGTGTAGTGGTAATACCTGGGACCTGGGTTCGAATCCCAGGTCCCCCACCCCTTTCCATATTATTTTTCTATTAACGCTTATGTGCAGTTTCAATGCTAGCGTCCATCATACATCCACAATATCAAGCCATCCACGTGCCTACTGAGATGAATCAAAGGGCCATAATTTGAAGAATACCATGGACTCTAGTCAAACGTGCCACATGCTTCCTGAAAAGGTCAACCAGGCCAAAGGCTATTGGGCCTGAATTGCTTATTTACACCTCCAATTGGGGACAGAACTCCCCCCAGGTTTGCTATTTCTTTTTATATTTTTTTTCATTCTTTTTATTTGAGTCAATTATTTCCTTTTAATTAATTTCTTTAATTTAGTTTATTTTTCATAAAAATATAAAAACAATAGAAAAAATCAGAAAAGACAAAAATTAAATATATTTTATTTAACCAATATTTTTGTAAATAAACCTCACTAATTAATTAGATTTAAACTTAGGGTTAATTTTAATATCTTTTCTTAATAAATTTAAAATTGGTAGAATTAGGGTTTTTAAGTATTTTTATCCTTTTTTTTCTTTTCTTTCACAATAATTAATTATTAAATATTATTTTTGTAATTAAATTACCATGTAAATAATTAGATTAATCTTAGGTTTAATTTTAACATGTTTTCTTAATAAACTAAAAAACAACTAGAATTAGGGTTAATATTTTCTTTCATTTAATTATTCTCATTAAAGTCATAAATACCAAAAACTCAAAAATAATTTCTTTTTTATTTTAATTTCATTAATTTAATAATCATTTAATTTAATTTCATTAAAAAGGGTCCAACGCCCTCGTTTCCGATTTTAATTTCAATCCGCGCATTTTATTTTATTTCTTTTAATTATTTATGTAATTCTCCCAAAGCCGTGTAATATTTATCTTTCGCACTTTACTTTATTTACTTTCTGTCAAATCGGGTCCTGGATTAAATTTGGCGATGTGGACCCGCGACTTTGTAATAGTTTAGGAATTTTATCTTTCCGCACTTTTTTAACTGTTAATAATGGCATGCAAGAATGAATGACAAAATAAAAACAAACGCATAGATCACTTTGACATGAACAAGACAAAAATAAACGAATCTGACACATAAATCACACACCACCCCTAGGGTACGCCTCACTGTTGCCTTGCCTCGAAAGGTGATCGTCGAGTAGAGGATGTCTTAGTAAGTCCTCATGATCCGGGAACCTGGCATGAGGGTAGCTTCTAAGGTGTCTTCCTATTGCTCTGGTGATCACCATGTCCCGAACCTCGAATTGACCCGAACACCTCCAACGGTGGTGCTACCTACCTCTCAATGGTGGGATGGCACTACTTTAAAGGACATTTACACAGACGAATTCCTTAGGGTAGGTAGACGACTCTAGATACTTGCTCTAAATTTTAAACAAAATTCAAAAATACTTTTCACACGACACCTTTTCAAAAAGCTTTCAAAAACAACCTTTCAAACACTCTTGAGGACTGATACAAGAGTCGAACTGAAATTTTAAACGAAACTTTTTCAAACCCACTCACAGTTGAAAAGCAAACAAACCATTTTGAAAACACAAATGAGCAAGTATCTAAGAGCCCATGGATAACCATGGATAGAAAGGGTGCTAACACCTTCCCTTTCTATAACCTACCTCCCGAACCGAGAAACAATCTCTTTAAGGAATTTTTCTGTGCTTTTGTCCTTTCCATTTGGAGAAAATAAAAGACGGTGGCGACTCTTGCTTCCGCGACATTTCGCGAACCAGCGTTAAACAGTCAGTTCCAGATCCACCGATCACAGGGTCTGATTAGGATATCCATATAATCTGAAGCAGAATGGATTTATGTGACCAAACCTTCCACAATGATGACATCTCCATCTTTGATACTTTTTCTTCATATTTCTCTATTCTTGATGTTGAGTCCTATGTTGTGACATCTGCTTTGACATTTGTTTATCAGGCCTGGTCTTCTTCTTGTCAACAGCAGATTTATTTGCAGCAACAAATCCTAGACCAGACATGTTTCCTGCATTTTGTCCAGCCTGAAGGATTTCTTCCAACTTGTCAGTTCCATTTGTTAACATCTTGACAGACTTAGTCATCTGATCAAGTTTGGAGTTCAGCATTTGAACTTCACCTTCGAGATGGCTTATAGTAGCAGTGTCTGCCTTCTTCTCAGCCTCCAACTTCACTATGAGTTTTTTCTGTTTCTCATTTTGCTGACAGACTTCAGCACTTCTGATACATAGCTTCTTGTAGGAGTCAGCAAGTTCTTCAAATATCACTTCCTCATCACTAGAGTCACTATCAGAGTAACAAATACCAGATAGTGCAGTAACTAGTTTAGCAGATTCTTCTTCAGATTTACTTTCTGAGTCACAATCAGACCAAGTAACAGATATTCCTTTCTTTTGTTTCTTAAGAAAGGTAGGACATTCAGCTCGAATATGCCCATATCCTTCACATCCATAGCATTGGATTCCTCTGCTTTGATTTCCCTTTTCTTCAGACTTAGTTCTTCTGCTAGAGTCATAGGATCTGCTAATGTCATAGGAAATGTTCTTGACATTTGACCTTGACTTTGGGTCCATTCTCTTGATGAGTTTGTTGAACTACCTTCCAAGCATAGCTATAGCTTCTGAAATATTCTCTTCATCACTCTCCTTGCTTTCATCTTCAGTATTGGATACAAGGGCTATGCTCTTGTTTTTCTTGTCAACATTGTCACTGATCCCCATCTCAAAAGTCTGAAGTGACCCAATGAGTTCATCAACCTTCAAGTTGCAGATATACTGAGCTTCCTCTATAGCAGTCACTTTCATTGCAAACCTTTTAGGCAAGGATCTGAGAATCTTTCTCACCAGCTTTTCTTCTGACATCTTTTCTCCCAATGCTCCTGAGGTGTTGGAAATTTCTAAGATGTTCATGTGAAACTCATGAATGGTACCATCTTCCATCATCCTTAGATTCTCAAATTTGGTAGTGAGCATCTGAAGTCTTGACATTTTTACTTTGGATGTACCCTCATGGGTGGTTTTGAGAGTGTCCCAAACATCCTTGGCTAGTTCACATTGATGTACTAGCCTGAATATGTTTCTATCAATTCCATTGAACAAGGCATTTA
Organism: Vicia faba; assembly: GCA_948472305.1. NCBI lineage: Eukaryota > Viridiplantae > Streptophyta > Magnoliopsida > Fabales > Fabaceae > Vicia > Vicia faba. The sequence continues at coordinate 893,738,339 of OX451737.1, forward strand.
ATGCTTTAGAGTTACCCAGGGCTAACTCATCTTCTTCTTTGCTCCATTCTTCCTCAGGTTTCAGACTAGTCGTCCCATCTTTCCCAGTTATGGTGGGATGGTTCCATCCTTTGTCAGCAGCTCTCCAAGCCTTTTTGTCCAGTGACTTCAAGAAGGCAATCATACGAGGTTTCCGGTAGTCATAATTTGATCCATCCAGAATAGGTGGTCTGTTCCCAAATCCTCCTTCCTTGTCCATAGCGCCAGAAAATAATATCCCTAGATCTCACCCAGAAAGACAGGCAGGGTGCCTGCTCTGATGCCAATTGAAATTCTGGCAACAGATACTTAATGTCACAGTGAATGTTATGACACCGTATCTGACAAACTTATACACACTCCAAACAGTAATTTAAAATACAGTAAAGAACACAATCAATTGTTAACCCAGTTCAGTGTGTAACAACACCTACTCTAAGGGATACCAAGCCAGGGAGGAAATTCACTATAAGAGGTATTAATTTAGGAATAAACCAACCAGTTTATCTCCTTCACTTAAGACCTACCCAATGCAACTTCAATCTAAGTCTTACTTAAACCTGAGTTCCAACTCACTCCCCCTCAATCACAGCAGTGATACTAATATATTGATTAATGAGATTATGAAGACATTATTCAATACACACACTTGATTTTGCTTCAAAGCTTTAATCAAGAGACACAACAATTGTGCTTCAAAGCTTTGAGTGATAAACAACCCTTACAACCAAATCTTACTCCAAGTCACTTATCAAAACGATAATTGCTTGGCTCACAGTAGTTACAACTATACAATGCCTTATTAATCTTCTGTCAAAAGCTCTGCTCACCATTAGGCTTCGTGAGAAATATATAAGAAGACTATTCTTCATTTAGGGCTTCCATAAAAATAGCTAGGGTTAACTAAAGTTAACCTAAAGACTTGGTCTTGGGCTTTCATCATAACAGATTAGGGTTAAGCAAGGTTAACCTAATGTCCACGTGAGCATCTGATCTGGACAATATTCTTCAACTCAGAGTAGAACACTAGATTCCTGAAAATTCTCAAGAATAATAAATCTGCACAACAACTTGATCAGTACAGGATGTCTTAACATTGGTTATGACATCATGTATCTTGCTCACTGATTTTGGTAGAATTCAGTACATATGATCATAGCTTAATGATCATGGTATTCACTCATACTGAGTAGTTCCTGTAGAACATTCCTTCTGCAGAATGTACCTTTATCCCAGAATATTATGACATCAGTCATGACATTCGCAAATCTGGTTTTACCCAAAAATAATGCCAACAAACACACACTTATATCAATTTCTTATTTTTTGTCAAATTCATCCCAAGTTTCCATGAGAATCTTCTTGACTTTGTTTCTAGAGTTGTCCTTCTGATAGCTTCCTTTCTTTAACTTGTCCTTCTGCAAATCTAGACAAACAATGATAAAGTAACCAGGCTCCTTACAATTGAAGCATCCCTTCTGGTCATCTTTCTTGTCTCTGGAACTTGATCCCCTAAAGTAACTTTTTCCTGAGTACCTTCTATTCTTCTTATCCAGATACTGAAACCTCTTGATTATAAATTCCATCTCTTCATAATCTGATCCTTCTTCAGAACCTCTTGCAGGAGAAGCTTCTTCAAGTTCCCAGACTTGAGGAGACTTAGTAGATTGACCAATAGATTTCAAGGAAAGAGACTTAGACTTCTTTGTAGTTTCATCTCCCATGAGCTCCATCTCATGACTCTGGAGATTGCTTATTAAAATTTAAAGACTATTTTGTTCAAATCCTTATCTTCTTGGATGGTTGTCACCTTTGGTTTATATTTGATAGGGATACTTCTAAGGATCTTCTTAACATGATCAGAAGTTGTATAGATTTTGTTCAAAACTTGAACTCCTGATACCAGAACTTGAAACCTTGAGAACATGGTTTCAAGAAATTTATATTCCTTCATTCTAAACAATTCATACTGTTGGACCAAAATATTAGCCTTTTCCTCTTTCACGTGTTGATTGCCTTCATAGGTAGCAGCACACAAGGATTCAAAAAGGGTTTTTGTTGTAGACTTGTCAATTATCTTGAGGTACTCATAATGAGGTAGAGCATCTACCAAAATTTCAAGCACCCTGTGATGTTTTCTATAGATCTTCTTTTGAGAAGGTATGATACTTTTTCTATCAGAAACCATTCCTACTCCATCAACTAGAATATCAATGTCATCTTCAAGAATGTCCCATAACTTATTATCAATGCTTATGATGTGAGTGTGTGATCGGTGGGAATGAGAACTGACTGTTTTGGAATGTTGGTTCGCGTTTGCGTTTGTTTTCGCAAAATGTCGCGGTAAGCAAGAGTCGCCACCGTCTTTTATTTTATCCAACAAGGAAAGGACAAAAGCACAGAAAAATTCCTTTTCGAGATGTTTCTCGGGTTCAGGAGGTAGATTATAGAAAGGGAAGGTGTTAGCACCCTTTCTATTCATGGTTATCCACGGGCTCTTAAGTACTTGCTCACTATGTTTTCAAAAGTATGTTTTTCTTTGTGTTTGTGGGTTTTGAAAAGAGTTTTATTTGAAAACTTCGATTTAACTCTTGTTTCTGTCCTCAAGAGTGTATGAAGTGTTTTTGAAAACTTTGTTCGAAAAGTGTAAGTGTGAAAAGTTTTATTTTGTTTTTTTTTAAAGGAGCAAGTACTTAAGAACATCTACCTACTCAAAAAGGAATTAAACTGCGCAAATGTCCTTTAGACAGTGCTATCCCACTATTGAGGAGTAGGTAGCACCGTCGTTGGAGTTTTTTGGGTCAATTGGATTTAAGGGACGTGTGGTCACTAAAGCAACGTTAGGACGCCTTAGCGGTAACCCTAATGTCTTAGATCATTTTATCCGAGGCAACTGTTTCTAGGCAACTTACGATCTTTGGACAAGAGGGAGACCTCTAAAACTTCCTATACTCAATGACCACGTTCGAGGCAACCAAGTGAGGCGTACCCTAGGAGTGGCATGTGCGAGTGTGTCAATTTTCAGTTATGTTATCTTTACATGTCATGGTGAGCTACGGTTGATTTTAAATTAAGATAGATCTTGTCATGCATAGCCTATTATTCATACATCTAGCAGTTAATGGTTGCGGAAGATAAATTGCAGAAAATAAAGCTAAGCTATTACAAGGCGTCGGGTATTTACATCGCCAAAAACAAACCCTTAAAATTAAATGCGAAAAGTAAATAAAAGCGGTAAATAAAATCCTAAGTTAAAACTATTACATCCTCGGAGCAATTACACAAATATAGATCAAAAATAATACGCGCGAGAGAAGTTGAATCAGATTGTCCTTTAGGGTGTTGACCCTTTTTATTTAAAGAAAGCATATTTTGGGTCTTTTTTGAATTAAGAATTAAAGCTAAATTAGTAATGGAATTAAAGAAAATATTTTTTTTAGTTTTTATTTTGATTAAGGCAGTAAAATAGGAGTGATTACAAAGTTAATAAAATCCTAATTCTAAATCAATTTTAATTTATTGTAAAAAATGTTAAGATTAAACCTAATTAAGAAAAACTAAACTAATTGGTTAATAGTTTATTTACAAAAATAAAAGTAGTGAAATTAATAAATATTGTTTTTGTCGTTTCTGATTTTTTTTATGAAAAATTAAGGGTTGACTACATAACACTAAAAATAATGAAAACAAATTAAATAAAGAAAAAAAAAGAAAAGAAGTAAACCAAAGGGGGGTTGGGGCCCCAAATCAGGAGGTTTGGTCAGCATTTTCTTGGCCCAAACATATTCCAGCCTGCTTTGACTTTCAGATTGCATGTGCGCTGGTTGACCAGGGTTCATGGTGAACCTCATCCTGGACCACTGGATCTGGATCTGGAACCACCTGGCACGTTGAGATCTGAGGACGTATGGTAGTCCCTGCCTGAAGTGTTGCATGTGAATACCTGAAGGAAAAACGCAACAAATTTTGGGGGACCTGGGATTCGAATCCAGGTCCCAAGGGGTCTTGCACTAACGCGTTCACCAACCAGCCAGTTTGTTCAATTTGTCATTGGAATAAGAAATAAATAATATATGGGAAAACCAATGAATATGTTGGAAAATAAGAAAAACGCGCTAATCTTCAAACAGGCCAATCACGTTATGACACCTCTTCATCTTCTTCATAGAACCTGGTTCGATTACCTGCAGATTTTGTTCCACATGAAGATTCGTAGCCTCTCTCAAAAATTCTCCCTAGGCCATATAAACGCAAGCTAAGAGTACCACTGTACTCGTCTCACTCCCCTGAACTCATCCATGGCCATTGTTGGCCTTGATTTTGCAGCGTGTTATGGACGATGGAAATGCTTGGTTTTGATCCCTACAGCTTCACAGGATATCAGGAAAGGGTGCTACGTTTTGCTTTTGGTCTGAATTCGCCTCTGAACCAAAACTCGATCACCACTTTTTCAAGGGTTTTTTGCAAAGTTGTATGGCCGTTTCTGTGTGTTCTTTTTGTCTGCAGAGTTTTTTCTGTGTTCTCCCCCTCCGTGTGTAGAGTTTGTGAGGCTTGCTTATATATAATGGAATGAATTAGGTCAACATTTGTGTATCAAATCTTGGTCCATTATGATGAAGAGATTTGATTTGATTTTCATGAAAACTTGCCATATTTGATCCAATCATGTGCCAATCTATTTTCATGTGTTACTGCCAGCCTGTTATGAGCTGTTTGGGCCTCCAATATGATGGAAATCAAAAGCTGACTTGCCCCTTCGAATTTGCTCTCTTCGATTGCTTCAAAGTCCCAATTCGAACTACTCCAGTCACAGCCCCTTCGATTGAGACTCCCCCTGCTTCGATTGCATATTTGCAAGGGACACATGCCTTTGTGAACTTTAGGTATTCTGGACAGGTTAGGATATGTGCTTTTGCTTAGTCATGCCAGCCTTCTTCATTCCTTCGAAACTGCCTTCTTTGCCAGCTTCAAAGTCCAATTCGAATCTATTTAGAACATTCCCTATTAGACAACTTCGCCCAGCCCTTGGCCTTGTGATGAGTCTAAGTTTTGATTCGAAGTGTTCAGAACTTCCTTCATCAGAGCATCTTAGATTAAGAGAAACTCTGCACTGAAATGCCCTTCGAAGGTCATTTTTTTTTATGTTCTTATTAAGGGAAACTCTGAACTAAAATGCCATTCGAAGGTCATTTCGTTCTTATGTTCTGATTAAGGTAAAGTATGAAGTTCCAGTCGAAGAACCCTCTGAAGTACTAGTCAAAGCATTGTGACATTGACTTGATCGAAGGGGTCCAGCGCTCAGTCGAAGACTTGCACGCCAAAGCTTGATCGAAGGAGGTCCAGCGCTCAATCGAAGACTTGCACACCAAGGCTTGATCGAAGGAGGTCCAGCGCTCAATCGAGGTCTTGCACACCAAAGCTTAATCGAAGGAGGTCCAGCGCTCAATCGAAGTCTTGCACACCAAAGCTTGATCGAAGAGTGCCAAATGCCCAATCGAATACTGGTGAACCAAGCCTGATCGAAGGATTTTGGATGCCCAATCGAAGACTTTTCCCAGATGCCAATCAAAAGACACTTTGTTCATCTTCAAAAAACTTTATTTTTCTTAGGCAAGGGTTTTTGACCAACCATGTAAGGGAAGACCTTTGAAAACATGAGAGGGCAAATTTTGGGGTACAACAGTTGCCCCTGTTCAATTTTCTTAAACCTGAGGATGTAGATTGGCTTGCGTGCCTTTCGTGATCCGAAGGTGGAAGATAATTGAACACTAGAGTGCCCAGAAATTTGCACTCGCATGGTGTAGTATCAGCATTGTGACGCCGGGAATGGGCTTACAGATGCCATTTGGAGATTGTTAGTAGGAGGATGGGATTATAGATGCCATCTACAGGAGTGTCGATCGCATAAGAGATTCCTTAGCGAGAACTTGCATACCTGAGAAAGAAAGATGGTCTTCCTAGCTTGTTACAGGTGTTAATCTTCCATCAGTCGTCCACAGATAGTTTTCCTGGCTTGTTACAGGTATTAATCTGGAACTTGAAATGGTTGGTCGAAGAGATAGCTGCCCTGGCTGGTTTCAGGTATTAATCTCTGACCTGAGAAAGAAAGATGGTCTTCCTGGCTTGTTACAGGTATTAATCTTCAATCTCATCATGTAGATAATTTTCCTGGCTTGTTACAGGTATTGATCTACAATCAGTCGTCCACGGATAGTTTTCCTGGCTTGCTACAGGTATTAAACTGGGACTTGAAAAGGTTGATGGTAGAGTCTTGCTGGAGATGGGCTTAAAGATGCCATCCAAGAATGTTAGTTGACCCGCAATGCTGTAGGCCAAAAGGATGAGTATCGAAATGGTATTCGTGTCTGGAGCATGTCTGAAATGTATTTGAATGAGTGACAGAATGACATCTGAATCTGGATCGTATCTGGAATGTATTTGAATGAGTGACAGAATGACATCCGAATCTGGATCGTATCTGGAATGTATTTGAATGAGTGACAAAATGACATCCGAATCTGGATCGTATCTGGACTGTATTTGAATGAGTGACAGAATGACATCCGAATCTGGATCGTATCTGGAATGTATTTGAATGAGTGACAGAATGACATCCGAATCTGGATCATATCTGGACTGTATTTTGAATGAATCTGGAATAAGTATCAGAATGTCAACCATATCTAGATCGCATCTGAACTGTCTCTAGAAGGAATCTGGAATAAGTATCAGAATGTCAACCATATTTGGGTCGTATCTGAACTGTCTCTAGCAGGGATCTGGAATAAGTATCAGAATGTCAGCCATATCTGGGTCGCATCTGAACTGTCTCTAGAAGGAGTCTGGAATAAGTATCAGAATGTCAGCCATATCTGGGTCGCATTTGAATTGTCTCTAGAAGGGATCTCAGAAGATGATGATCTTTGCCTGTTGATTGATCTTTCCTGAAAAGGTAAAGAGTTAGTTGTATGCAATGTCATGATGTATGCATTGTCATGATGTATGCATTGTGTAATGATGTTCTCGAAATAAAATGAGATTTGTGTCATATGTATTTTGTATGCATATGTTATGAATGTTGTTGAAGCGTAATTTTGTCTTGGAGTTTGCTCAAAATGTTTCCACCGGGGATCCCTGCTTTGTTGTTTGAGGAGAACTCCGCTGGGGGATATTGAAAACTCTGTGGGGAGTATGTTTATTTCTGCTTGGGAAAAGAGTTTAGGAGTCTTAGTCGTCCGTTGCTCTACTGGGGAGTCGAAGTTGAACTGATATCTGGTCGGGTCCAGATTTCGCAATAACTTGCTGGGGATTGTAGAGTAGTCTACTGGGGAAGAGGAGTTGTGGTCCTTTGATTTGTAGTAGTCGGAGAGGCAAACTCAAGCTGGAGAATCCTGGTGTTGTTGGGGAAATAAACCTTGTCGTCAGTCTGCTAGAGAGGTGACATCTTCGTTGGGGGAAGTCCTCGAGGATTCTTGAGGTTGATCCTGCTGGGGACAGGTTTTCAGAGATTAAACCTTGCTGGGAGTCATCCTATGAGAAGGATTTTGGGGAGATTTGTCATTGCCCCTAGTAGCAAGTGTTTGTGACATTGCCAGAAAATGTTTAATTGTACGTAACCCTTCACTGAGATTGATGTTTAATGCCCCAAGTGACGGAGATGGAGACTTGCCCCTGGTTACTCTGCACTTCTTCAGAGATTTCCTGGAATCTTGACTGGACTGCCCCAGGTGTGCTGGATAGTGACATGTCATGTCCCCTTGTTGATAGGAGATTTGTCAATGGAAGTGTCATCCTTTTTTGAAGTGATTTTGTTCACTGAGAGGGCTTTCATTCATCGAATATTCATTGTGTGAATTTCTCCGATGTCAAACAAATAGCCAAATGCAAACAGTGATATTCAAATAATGCAAAGTTTATGCTTGTCTCGAAGTTTTGAAAAATGCATTTTTTAGCAGAAAACTCTTTTATAAGACAAATTCAACACAAGATTTAGGGCAAAGCCTTACAGGAGTCAGGATACCTTTTGTAACAGTATGCTTTCGAACTAACCCATGCTTCAGTCAGGACTTTTGAAGGGTTATAACGTGGCTTGGTTCACGGTTTAAGAAACAAAGGATAAAGGCTCAAAGTATATTTGTACCCACCCGCTCTTCGTGATGTTCTTCAATCCTAAACTCAGTTAATTGTGCGTCGAACTCTATTCAAATTTGGAACGAAGTTTTGGTGATGGTTCACACAAGTTGGATTTTTGAAGGCAGTCATCTTTGCAACACTTTTCATTTTGTCGAGGATTTGTAATGACCTCATTCTTTTGATTTATTATCCCTAATTTTTGCCTGACTGTTTTTGTTTTTGAGATTACAGTTAGCGGGATTCCCCAACTTTCTTAAGCCTTCTTTATAGGTTTTGGCTCAGTGGGCTTTTCTCTTTTGAGAGATTGACTGCCTATGAGATAAGGAACCACCACTGTCTTTTGATTCTAGAGGAATGCTTTTGATGTCGTTCGTTGTATTATGAACTGAGAGTTTTGTGATGTCAATGCGCATCTTTTTTTTTAATTAACTGAGAGACTACCCTGCCCCGGGTTTAAATTAAAGGTTTCAATTTGTGAAAATAAGAACTCAAACTTCTCTGGCTCAAAGGGGTTGACTAGGGATTATCTTCCTTATAACTCCACTGTTTAGGATTCGAAACAATTCCTATACATCGTCAGCGGGGTCTGTTCAAAAGCATACTGTAGAGACTTTGGTATCATTTTCGTCATCCTCCCTCTAAAGGCTTGTAACTTTTAGCAAGAGTTGAATGTCATAAAGTGAGTAAAAAGCATAGTTTAAATGTAATTAAAATGATTGGATCAAATCAAGACAAACATATGCAATGCATTAATGAAACAAAGTTTGGCATTAATTGATAATTGTTTGAATAACAAAGAGATTACAACTTGAAAATTCAAATGAACAAAAGCTTTCAATGATTCGGCATAGGAGCAGTGATTATGTTTGGAGTCTCCGGAGGGTCAAACTTGATCTCCTTGGCATCAATCATGTCTTGGATCTTGTTCTTCAAAGCCCAACAGTTGTTAGTGTCATGTCCCGGACTGTCAGAGTGGTATGCACACCTTTCATTGGGATGATAGGTAGGGGCGGAAGTATTTGGGTTCCGGAGAGGAGCCTTTAATGTAATCAGCTCTGCTTCCAACAGGCGTTGTAGCGCTTAACCCAGTGACATATTGATCTTAGTGAAATGTCTTTTAGGCGCGACCTCCTTACGCTGATGCCCCTGTCTTTGTTAAGCAGGTGTAGGATTAGAGATCAAGATTTCTCCTACGTGTTGGTCATGACGACTCTTTTGACCATACACAACATTGGACTCTTTCTTCCCATTGTAGGGCTTTTTCTGAGCATCAGAAGGTGTAGCTTCTTGAATCTTCCCATTTTTGATGCCAGCTTCGACCCTTTCGCCGGTCAGTATTAGCTCGGTGAATTCGACTGAAGAGCTTCCGATCAAGTGTTTAAAATAGGGGCCAGACAAAGTCCCAAGAAACATGTCCACCAACTCCCTATCAGACATAGGGGGTTGGACTCTTCCAGCAAGATCTCTCCACTTCTGAGCGTAGTCCTTAAAGCCTTCGCCTGTACCCATAGACATACCCTGAAGCTGAGTACGCGTGGGAGCAAGGTCGGCATTATACTGGTATTGCTTGTAAAAAGCAGCAGCAAGGTCCTCCCAGTTGTGGATGTTAGCTCCTTCCAGTTGACAGAACCATTCAAGTTGAGTCCCTGACAGGCTATCTTGAAAGAAATGAACCCATATTTCTATCAGCAGTATAGGGTTGGATCTTCCTCACATATGATCGGAGGTGCAACTTTGGACAGGAAGCTCCGTCATACTTGGCAAAGGCAGGTGCCTTGAATTTATGGGGAATCACCACCCCAGAGGACAGACCTAGATCTCTGAAGTCCAGACCGGGCACCTTCTGTATTTCCATGGTGCTCAAACGATCCTCCAGCTGTTTGTACTTATCCTTAGCAGGAGGATACTGTTCTTCATCATAGTCTGTCTCGTTATCGGAGACCATAGGGCTAGGAGCCCTCCTTTCTTGTGGACTATATTTCCCCCCAGATGAGGTGGCCAGATCAACTTCGTTCTGCAGCCCGTTTCCAAACCTGCGTCCGGTGTTGAACAGGACGGTCCTCTTTGTCTTCTTCTTCCTCTCTTTCAGAATCAGGGTCTTCAGGTCCTGCTGACCCTTAGCTAGGCTCATGACCAACTCCTGAAATTGGGCATTCTGGGCCTAGAGGGCCTTGATAGCTTGCTCGGTTGAAGGTTCAGTAGACATGATGATTGCTGAAATAAACAGCGAAGAAGATAAGAAACTTGTAATGAGAGACCTGTTATGCAATGATATGTATGATATATGTATGCAATGTTTTCAAGGATCTCGCGGGGTAAACAAGAAACTGTTAGAATTTGAATCTGGTAGCTTTGATTGAAGGAACTTCATGTTGCTGAGAGTCCTTCTTCAAGAGTCAAGCTCACCATATCGAGTGGGTCATAGCCCCTGACTCAAGTTATCATGCTTGGATTTCTAGACAACCTTGGCTAGAGGAAAATAAATCCCCTTTGCCCCTTGCTAGACTTTTGATTTACCATAACCTGCATCACAGACCCTTGAGATCCTTGAAATGGTTAAGGAAATGTTAAGGTATGATGTTATGATGTGTATGCTATGCGTTTAAGCACAAGTGTGAGGTGATGTAAGTAAGCCCTGCAATAAATCCAAATTATTGGATAAGGACTGTAAACAAAACCTGCAAGGAACTCATGTTGTCAGATAACAAGAATGTGCAAGTAGTTCAAGTTTGAAGGCACACAAGTCACACAAATAACCTTAAGTTTAGGCTGGCATGGAGTTTAGGTATTACCCTCTTTCAGTTTAGTTGGCTTAAACCTGTCCTAAAAATAGTAACCGGGTTCTAGAGGATCTCAATATCACTGACTACCCTCAATCGGTCATAATTCCAGTTTAGCAACCTTTTCTTTCGGTCGGAATCATCGCGAGAGTTTAGTCTTAATGAGTGTAGCATACTGCTACTATTCTATGGCCAAGTTGGTCAATTTAAGGTTCTAAGGTCAGTTGGTGCTTAATGACCCCTTAGAAGACCCATATTCTCCTCGTTCCAACACAAGGGATATCGGTACAGACTAAAGTGCCACACCAACGTAGCTACTGCTTCATCCGTATCGGTCTACGCCGTACAGATCCCTCACAATTTATTGCTACTTACCTAAAGGGTATCCCCAGATCCGAGTTAGGATCTATAGAACTCTGATACAAGCCCACAAAATTAAAGCATACAAAGCATACAATTGAAAACATAGTGATCTAATCCTAAGGTACACCTCACTTATAAGTATCCCCAGCAGAGTCGACAGTTCTGTGATCGGTGGGAATGAGAACTGACTGTTTTGGAATGCTGGTTCGCGTTTGCGTTTGTTTTCGCAAAATGTCGTGGTAAGCAAGAGTCGCCACCGTCTTTTATTTTATCCAACAAGGAAAGGACAAAAGCACAGAAAAATTCCTTTTTGAGATGTTTCTCAGGTTCGGGAGGTAGATTATAGAAAGGGAAGGTCTTAGCACCCTTTCTATCTGTGGTTATCCACGGGCTCTTAAGTACTTGCTCACTATGTTTTCAAAAGTTTGCTTTTCTTTGTGTTTGTGGGTTTTGAAAAGAGTTTTATTTGAAAACTTCGATTTAACTCTTGTTTATGTCCTCAAGAGTGTATGAAGTGTTTTTGAAAACTTTGTTCGAAAAGTGTAAGTGTGAAAAGTTTTGTTTTGTTTTTTTTAAAAGGAGCAAGTACTTAAGAACATCTACCTTCTCAAAAAGGAATTAAACTGCGCAAATGTCCTTTAGACAGTGCTATCCCACTATTGAGGAGTAGGTAACACTGTCGTTGGAGTTTTTCGGGTCAATTCGATTTAAGGGACGTGTGGTCACTAAAGCAACGTTAGGACGCCTTAGCGGTAACTCTAATGTCTTAGATCATTTTATCAGAGGCAACCGTTTCGAGGCAACTTACGATCTTTGGACAAGAGGGCGACCTCTAAAACTTCCTATACTCAATGACCACGTTCGAGGCAACCAAGTGAGGCGTACCCTAGGAGTGGCATGTGCGAGTGTGTCAATTTTCAGTTATGTTATCTTTACATGTCATGGTGAGCTACGGTTGATTTTAAATTAAGATAGATCTTGTCATGCATATCCTATTATTCATACATCTAGCAGTTAATGGTTGCGGAAGATAAATTGCAGAAAATAAAGCTAAGCTATTACAAGGCGTCGGGTATTTACATCGCCAAAAACAAACCCTTAAAATTAAATGCGAAAAGTAAATAAAAGCGGTAAATAAAATCCTAAGTTAAAATTATTACATCCTCGGAGCAATTACACAAATATAGATCAAAAATAATACGCGCGAGAGAAGTTGAATCAGATTGTCCTTTAGGGTGTTGACCCTTTTTATTTAAAGAAAGCATATTTTTGGTCTTTTTTGAATTAAGAATTAAAGCTAAATTAGTAATGGAATTAAAGAAAATATTTTTTTGAGTTTTTATTTTGATTAAGGCAGTAAAATAGGAGTGATTACAAAGTTAATAAAATCCTAATTCTAAATCAATTTTAATTTATTGTAAAAAATGTTAAGATTAAACCTAATTAAGAAAAACTAAACTAATTGGTTAATAGTTTATTTACAAAAATAAAAGTAGTGAAATTAATAAATATTGTTTTTGTCGTTTCTGATTTTTTTTATGAAAAATTAAGGGTTGACTAATTAACAATAAAAATAATGAAAACAAATTAAATAAAGAGGAAAAAAAATAGAAAAGAAGTAAACCAAAGGGGGGTTGGAGCCCCAAATTAGAAGGTTTAGTCAACATTTTCTTGGCCCAAACATATTCCAGCCTGCTTTGACTTTCAGATTGCATGTGCGCTGGTTGACCAGGGTTCATGGTGAACCTCATCCTGGACCACTGGATCTGGATCTGGAACCACCTGGCACGTTGAGATCTGAGGACGTATGGTAGTCCCTGCCTGAAGCGTTGCATGTGAATACCTGAAGGAAAAACGCAAGAAAGTTTTGGGGGACCTGGGATTAGAATCCAGGTCCCAAGGGGTCTTGCACTAACGCGTTCACCAACCAGCCAGTTTGTTCAATTTGTCATTGGAATAAGAAATAAATAATATATGGGAAAACCAATGAATATGCTGGAAAATAAGAAAAACGCGCTAATCTTCAAACAGGCCAATCACGTTATGACACCTCTTCATCTTCTTCACAGAACCTGGTTCGATTACCTGCAGATTTTGTTCCACAGGAAGATTCGTAGCCTCTCTCAAAAATTCTCCCTAGGCCATATAAACGCAAGCTAAGAGTACCACTGTACTCGTCTCACTCCCCTGAACTCATCCATGGCCATTGTTGGCCTTGATTTTGCAGCGTGTTATGGACGATGGAAATGCTTGGTTTTGATCCCTACAGGTTCACAGGATATCAGGAAAGGGTGCTACGTTTTGCTTTTGGTCTGAAATCGCCTCTGAACCAAAACTCGATCGCCACTTTTTCAAGGGTTTTTTGCAAAGTTGTATGGCCGTTTCTGTGTGTTCTTTTTGTCTGCAGAGTTTTTTCTGTGTTCTCCCCCTCCGTGTGTAGAGTTTGTGAGGCTTGCTTGTATATAATGGAATGAATTAGGTCAAAATTTGTGTATCAAATCTTGGTCCATTATGATAAAGAGATTTGATTTGATTTTCATGAAAACTTGCCATATTTGATCCAATCATGTGCCAATCTATTTTCATGCGTTACTGCCAGCCTGTTATGAGCTGTTTGGGCCTCCAATATGATGGAAATCAAAAGCTGACTTGCCCCTTCGAATTTGCTCTCTTCGATTGCTTCAAAGTCCCAATTCGAACTACTCCAGTCACAGCCCCTTCGATTGAGACTCCCCCTGCTTCGATTGCATATTTGCAAGGGACACATGCCTTTGTGAACTTTGGGTATTCTGGACAGGTTAGGATATGTGCTTTTGCTTAGTCATGCCAGCCTACTTCATTCCTTCGATACTGCCTTCTTTGCCAGCTTCAAAGTCCAATTCGAATCTATTTAGAACATTCCCTACTAGACAACTTCGCCCATCCCTTGGCCTTGTGATGAGTCTAAGTTCTGATTCGAAGTGTTCAGAACTTCCTTCATCAGAGCATCTTAGATTAAGAGAAACTCTGCACTGAAATGCCCTTCGAAGGTCATTTCATTTTGATTTTCTTATTAAGGGAAACTCTGAACAAAAATGCCATTCGAAGTTCATTTCGTTCTTATGTTCTGATTGAGGCAAAGTATGAAGTTCCAGTCGAAGAACCCTCTGAAGTACTAGTCAAAGCATTGTGACATTGACTTGATCGAAGGGGTTCAGCGCTCAGTCGAAGACTTGCACGCCAAAGCTTGATCGAAGGAGGTCCAGCGCTCAATCGAAGACTTGCACACCAAGGCTTGATCGAAGGAGGTCCAGCGCTCAATCGAGGTCTTGCACACCAAAGCTTGATCGAAGGAGGTCCAACGCTCAATCGAAGTCTTGCACACCAAAGCTTGATCGAAGAGTGCCAAATGCCCAATCGAATACTGGTGAACCAAGCCTGATCGAAGGATTTTGGATGCCCAATCGAAGACTTTTCCTAGATGCCAATCGAAAGACACTTTGTTCATCTTCAAAAAACTTTATTTTTCTTAGACAAGGGTTTTTGACCAACCATGTAAGGGAAGACCTTTGAAAACATGAGAGGGCAAAATTTGGGGTACAACAGAGTGTATATCTTATTTTTACACCATTAAAAATATGTAGAATCTCCACTAAAGGTTAGAGGTTTAGCAATAAAGTTGTTCTTCTTAGAAGAACTATAATCATGGTTCACAATATTATTACCACCATTACGGCCAGAGTTATCAGCAGACATGTTTTTCTCTCAGGATCTTTTATGTACCACTGTTAAGTGTTTAGAGCACAGATCAGGCTCTGTTGCCAACTGAAGGTGACAAAAACACAATAAGGGGGGTTGAATTGTGTTAGGTTTTTTTTTCTTATGTAAATATCTCTTATCATATTCTGAACTCAAAGACTAGAATTTGATACAGAGGCAAGTGTTTGCAGAGAATAAAAATAGGTTCAGAGATAAAGAGTGAAACAAAGAGAGACACAAGTAAGTTTATACTGGTTCCTCCCACAAAAGAGAGTAGTATCTTCCCCTTGCACTTCCAAAGGATTTCACTACAATAACAACTTATTACAAATGCTCAAGCACACAAGCAAGAGACTTCCAATGCTCAAACACCCAAGTAAGATAATTTTAATGCTTAAGCACATAAGCATGAGACTTCAGATACTCAAGAACACAAGCAAGAGACTTCTAACAATCTAACTTAATCAAATAAAAGAATGTTTAAATATTCCACTTGATACACAATCATAGTTGTAAACAAAATACAACTCAAAAATACTTTTAAGACTTATGAATTTCTAAGATATATAAATGATAAGAAATTATAAGTTAAACTTGTGATTTTAGTTTGAATGAGTAACAACTCTTTCAATAGTCAATGATTTGTTATTTTCCTTTAAGTCTTCAGCTTTTTATATAGAGAGACATAAAAGAGTCGTTGAAGAAAAGAGCTTGCACAATTGAGTCTTGGAGAAGCTTGATTATAGACATTGGAATGTTTCTTGATATGGTTAATGTCATTGAAAAGACATTTGAATTCCTTTTGCTTCAAGAGGAATTATCTGTTACATCTCAGCTGTCTATGCAGATTTTTGTTTGCATCTGCATGTGAATATAAGAAGAAAAAAATGGTCTCTGAGTCTGACAGTGACTTATCAGAGTCCTCATGATCCTTGTGTTGACCTTCTTTAGATTCTGAGAACTTCATAGGAAGTTGACCTCCTCCAGAGTTTGAGTCTTCAGATTCTGGATCTCAGGTTCTGATCCTTCAGAGTCTCGATCTTTTAGCTTCTCTTTAATATTCATTTTCAATGACAATACTAAGTTTATATCATAAATTTTAGTTTGTCGTCCTACACACCTGAACATATATATTAGTATACCCAATTACTCTTTAGATACTTTGTTATCATAAAAACTTTAGAGATATGGTACAAACCAATTTTTTTTCCAGTAGAAAATGGTAATGGAAAGCATATCACCTTCAATGATTCCAAAATGGTAATGGAAAGCATATCACCTTCAATGATAGCTTGAGGGAGTTGTGAGGAAGGAATGTCACAAATCCCATTTAGGACATGGACGAATTATTTTGGTGGAGGAATGGTTAAAAAGGTTATAGAAGATTTAATCGATTGTGTTTGATTGATGAGAATCTCTGAAAACAAAGAGTGAGAGAAAGGATCCATAATATATAGTAAGGAAGGATTAGAAAACACAGGAAAACATCTTTCATTGTTTTTTTTTAGAGATTCGGTGAATTTTAGAGAGAAGATAGATCTTCTCTCTAAGAAAACGTTGACTTTTTTCTTGCCACTTTATTTAGTAAATTAAAAAAATATGGATGAAAGAAAGTGAAAAAAATAAATTAAAATAAAGATAAATAAATAAAATTTTATCTAGCTATTTTTTTAGTTATTGGCCTAATGATCGACACATACTCAAATAAACAACTGGGTTCACACTTAAAGATTCCACCAAAAATATTCTCACTTGCAGTAGACTTTAACAAGACTATCATTCAACCGTTTGCTTAAAAAATAAATAAAAAGTAAGATGAAAGAGAGAAAATATGCATATTTACATAGTGAAATAAATGTTCTT
Organism: Vicia faba; assembly: GCA_948472305.1. Taxonomy (NCBI): domain Eukaryota; kingdom Viridiplantae; phylum Streptophyta; class Magnoliopsida; order Fabales; family Fabaceae; genus Vicia; species Vicia faba. The sequence continues at coordinate 893,755,234 of OX451737.1, forward strand.
AAATAAAATAAATTATGATAAAAAAACGACAAAAAGCCTTTTATTGCATTCAATGAATATTTATTAATTAAATGTCAAAAGAAAAATAAAAAGAACAAAAATTAAAAATCATTTCATAATAATAAAGAAAATTTTACAACTTAAAAGTTTATAAATATTTTTTATTAAAAATAAAACAAATTTTAGAATTCTTTTATATATGTACATACTATAATTCTTTTATATATGTAAATACTATATAATTTAAAAACAATTTTATTAATAAAAAATAGTAATAAAAATGTGTATAACTAACTAACTATTTTTAAACGGGGTCTATCATTGTCTTTTTAATCATTTGTCTTCTAGTTTTTGTCTTCTTTTTAATTTAGGAGGATTGATTTTTAATGTATCTTATTTTTTTTCTTACTCAAATATTGAAAACGTGTGATATCTATAATAAATACTAATTATTTTTAATTAATGAGAGTAACATTCCTATACTCTGTGATAATACTTCTGCCATTTGCTTAAGTAAAAATCCAATTTTGCATTCTAAGGCTAAGCATATAGAAATAAAACATCATTTTATTAGGGACTATATTCAGAAAGGCATTTTAAACTTAAAATTTATTGATACAGACCATCAATGGGCTGATATCTTTACAAAACCACTTTCTGAAGATAGATTGAACTTCATTCTGAAACATTTCAGCATGAAGCTCTGTCCAGAATAAAACTATTTTAATTTTATATATTAACCTTCAGAATTATATTTAATTCTATGTGAACTTCTTATCAATCCTCTTTTCAGAATTTTAGAAATGCAGATTGTATCAGATCTATCCATGAAGCTCTGAGCTCTTCAGTTCAAGGATAGAAGTGATGTTCACTCAAAGCAAACAAGTATCATCCAGTCATCAGTTGTTTCCTGAGGCTGAACACGCGTTCACGCTTCTGAAAAGGCAAAGCGCTGATTGGATGCATTGAGACGCATGTCACTGGTAACCGTTTAAGTATCTTTCTGAAATCCCCTAAAATCAGCAATCAATTAATGCTATTAATCATGATTTATTTCTCTCTCTTAAGCGTTGTTCACACGACTTCCTCCTTCTTCTTAGATTTTTCTTATGTTTTCCTTGTTCTCTTTTCATGTTTGACTGTAATATTCCTACTTGTTCTAAACTATCATTGCTTTTGTTTCAATACAAACGTGTTTTGCTCTAATCTTTTTAACTCTGATTATTTATGCTTTTTGATCGCTGACAAAAAGGGGGAGAAATAACGATATTTTTAATAACGGTTTACTGAGACAAAAGTCTCTAACATTCTAACATTCTTATATATTTGAATCTGTTTGTTCTGAAAAGCTTACAGGTACAAGAATCTGAAGAACTCTGATAAAGAAAAATTCTGATATGCACAAAGAAGGTTCAATAAAGTTCTGATGCTCAAGGTCTCAAGGAATCAAAAGAAATAATCAACTCAGGGGGAGTTTTTCTCATCATTACTCTGATACTTTTTATTCCTTACCCTCTTAGCTCTTATACCTTTTTTTCTCGTTAATGGATTATCTCTGATACTGTTTCCTTTTTATCCTTAAACTCTGATACTTTCATCATTTTATTTTAATTGAAAAAAATCTAGTTTTTGTCATCATCAAAAAGGGGGAGATTGTTAGAACATAGTTTGATTCTACAACCCTCAGTTAGAGTTTTGATGATAACAAAATACAAGATTAAATGAATTATGAGTTTTATATTTGACATAGATGCTACTTAAAATTATGCTGTTTATTTACAGGAAACTCTGATGGAATCAGCATCAGAATATTAACATCAGCATCAGAAGATGTCAACCAGAAGATCATACATGTGCTTACGCTGAAGTCTGATGAACAGAATCTGTGCTTAATACACTCTGACTCTGATCAAGATCTTAACTATGTCATCAGCATTCAGAAGCGCCAGAATAAGTCAAAGCCAAGAACACTCTGATCTTAATCAAGCAGAACCTTCTGAAGTGTCAATGATACTGCATTCAAGGCAGATTAATTACCAACGACTTTATTCCAAGACAAAGATCTTCTCAAAATGGAAAGAACGTAATGAGCATTGAAATGGAATAATTGGCACCAACGTATCTTTTCCAAGATGTATTTAAACAAATCAGTGAGAAAGGAAATGGCTAATGCTCTACAGTACTCTACACGCATATACACACCAAAATCCATTCTTCATCAAGCTCTTTCTCACTGTTGCTAATAGCTCTCATTTGATTATTCTATAACATTAACAATCTAGTTTCACTAAGCTTCATTTTGTGTATTATCACAGTTGTGATATATAGTTTTTGTAGAAAACATCAAACACACATAATTGTTCATTTTTCTGTAGAAAGAATTTCCTTGAGAAACCGGTCTGTGGTTTAGACTCAATAAGGCTTTAGCAGTTGTTAAAGCAGATTTGTATTCAGTTGAATATAGTGGATTAAGACCTCGTTGGAGAGAGGCGAAATCACCTTGACGGGTGGACTGGAGTAGTTTGAGATCAAACGAACCAGGATAAAAATAACGTGTTGTCTGCATTTGATTTCAAGTTTTAACAATTCAACCCCCCTTCTTGTGTTTTTCACATCTTCACTATATTCAACTTGAAACTTTTTACAATGGATTGATCCCTTCTTCAAGGAATATGCTAGATGCCTCAAGTGGTGGGGGTCTTTTGTCTATGTCTTATGAAGAGGGTTATATATTGATTGACATTATTATGGATAACACATATCAATGGCCAGTCACAAGAGAGACTGAAAATTCAATTCAAAAGAGACCAGTTGGAGTTCATGAGGTCACTGAGACAGCGGCTCTTGTTGCTCAAGTGGCTCAAATCCATCAAATGATAAAGAAATTGATGACTCCAGAAGTGACTATGCTGGAACTTATGAAAGTGGTCACTGACACGTCTGAAGTTGTCTGTGTGTACTGTGGAGGAGCTCATTTGTTTGAAGAATGTTATGGAAATCCTATTTCAGCCAACTATGTTGGAAATAACAACAACATGTACAACAACCCTTACAACAATACATACAACCATGGATGGTGCAACCACCCTAATTTTTCATCGAGTAATAATGAAAATCAACCTAAGCATCAAGAAACTCAAGCACCACAAGTTCCTCCTTGTTTTTCCACAACCAACTATGTTGTGGCAAATCAATGCAACAATCAGCTGGAAAATATTCTAAAGTCCTTCATTCAAGAGACCAAAAATCAGTTTCAAGCACAAGGAGTGAGCATAAAAAATCTAGAAAACCAAGTGGGGCAAATTGCTAATGCCTTGAGTTCAAGAAACATGGGCATACTCCCAAGTTCTATTGAAACTCTAGCAACAACATTTGGAGTTAAGAATGTTGAAACATGTCAAGTTATCAAACTTAGAAGTGGAAAAGAATGTGAAGGATCCGCACCTAAAAGAAAAGAGTCGAGTGGAGAACTGCATGCTCTAGACAGTTCTGAAGACGAAGAAACTTCCAATGAGAAACTGTCCTCATTTAGACAACAACAAGAAAATGTTGACAAAGATACTACTGGCCTGAATTCTAATCTTGAGAAGAAACCAGAAGCCATGCCTAAAGTCGACAGAGTCCAGAAGTTTGTTCAAGAAATACCTCCACCTCCTTTTCCACAAAGGATTAGGAAGGCCAAGGAGGAGCAAAAATTTCGCAAGTTTATAGAAATTTTGAAACAACTTCACATCAACATACCTCTGATTGAAGCCATTCAACAAATGCCAAATTACTCAAAGTTTATGAAGGATGTGCTCACTAAAAGGAAGAGATTATAAGAGTTTGCAAACGGTTGCACTCACTCAAGAGTGTAGTCAATTGGTTCAAGGAGAACTCCCTCATAAATTGAAAGATCCTGGAAGTTTTGCCATCCCTTATAACATTGGATATTCTTTTAGTGGAAAAGCACTGTGTGATTTAGGGGCCAGCATTAATCTTATTCCCTTATCTATTTTTAAGAAGCTAGGGATAGGAGTTGTTAGGCCTACAACCATCACACTCCAACTAGTAGATAAAAGTATTTGTTATCCTTAAGGGAAGATAGAATATGCGTTGGTAATAGTTGACAAGTTTGTGTTCCATAATGATTCCATTACTATGGATTTTGATGTTGATGAAAATACTTCCATTATGTTGGGAAGACCTTTCCTTGCCACGGGTAGAACTTTGGTTGATGTAGAAAGAGGAGAACTTACCATGAGAGTAAATAGATGTCAAGTAGTCTTCAATGTACTCAATGCATTGCATGATCCAGGGGGAGATGTAGCTGGTTTTTCCAAGATCTCTAGTTGGGAAGTGTTGTACCCCAAAATTTTCCCTCCCATATTCCTCAAAACATTGCAAGAAGAATCTCCAAGTTGCTCAAGGTTGCTCAAGAGTTGGTCAGACAAGCTATCTCCTAAGGCAGTCAACCCCAAATTAGGGTTTTGTGTTGCATCAAGATCCTTGAGTCCAAATGACCTTAAGTTCTCCCCAATGTCCTAATATATTATCAATATCATCCATGTCAAGTTTCAAGCCTTGTAGAGGAAGTTTGCTCAATCAATTGCTCAAAGGTCCAAAAATCGATTGTGTTAGGGCAAAAGTCAACTGTGACCTATATACAGTCAAACTTCAAGATTTTTGGTCAACATTCTCATTTTGAAGGATACTTCATCATTTGATAAAGGGCTGATCATGATTCATCAAGGATTGCTCAAAATTCATCAAGACTCAAAAGTTGCTAAATTAGAGTTTTGCAGGAAAAGTCAACTCAACTTTGACCAAGCACAACTTTCTCATACTTTATGAGAAATAACCATCCAAAGCTAATTTTGAAGAGGATGCAATTTACTAAAATCCATCTTCATACCCCAAAATCAAAAAATGCACTCACAAGAAGTTGTGAATTTGGACATTATAGGTCATTTTTTAAAGTCAACAAAAACACTTTTTTTGTCAAAGCTTATAACTTGAGAATGGAATATCAAAATGAGATGAAACCAAAAGGGTTGATTATAGGACATATCAAGCTTTCTAAAAAGTCCAAGAACAATTCCAAAAGCTCAAAATTGAAGAAGTTATGCATTGTTGAAGTTGGACTTTTTTGCAAAATTGCCAAAAGTCAACTATCCCCAAAAACTTCAAATTTTGTCAAATGGGCCCATTCTTTTCCACTTGATTTGAGCTTTCATAGTTTCCCACGTGTCCTAGCTTCATCCATGAGCCCATATTTCATTTTTATTATTTAATTTGATTTTTAATTGAATTTATTCATTTTAAATTAAATAAAATCATATAAAATCCAACACTTTGATAACACAAGATCTTTTGGCTATTTCAGGCTTTGATTACAATCATTATCATCATCAACTTTGAACCAAACCAAATCATGTGCAAAAAGATTGGAATTAGGCAAAATTGGCAAGTTTGTAAAGGGAGATAAAATCAAATATGCAAGCATTGATAAGGCAAGATTTGGATCAATTTTGTTGACCTAATGGACTGAGCATTACATAAGGAAGTCAAAGACACAAAAACAAGGTTTGGAAGTTGTGGAGAGAGGCAGAACAAGAATTGAAAAATTCACAAAAAAGTGAGAGATCAAAGTCCAAGTTAGAGGCAGTTTCAGGCCACGAGACTTGTTCCAATCACTTCCTGGGTATTCACACAAGCTACCTGGATCAAAACCAAGCATTTTCAAACGCCCTAACGCACTGTAAGTCGCACGATAGTCACCCCTGTTCTTGATTTCGCAATTCTGAAATTAGGCATCTTTTTCATGAACTAATACCATATTTTGAATCTACAAAACATTTGCAAGCGATTGGTATCATTCAATTGCATTTATCTGGCCTGAATGGAGAACCACCATAGCTAGGGTTCTTCATTTTGTTTTTAGGGTTTTCTGTTTCAGGTAAAATTGAGACTCAAGAAGAACATGGCTTTGATCAGGAGGCCGTGATGAATCAAACCATGTTCTTGAAATGGATTTATAAGGCCTGGAGAAAGTTTTAGCATAGGCCTACGCTTTTAGCTGCGGATTCAAATCCGCAGGTATTTTTGTTACAGGGATGAGTTCGTGTCATCCTCCGGTTGGCCAATTCAAATAATTTTGCGCGTTTTTTTATTTTTGCTGGCATTTGTTTTGTCTTGATATATTATCATTGATGCTTATTACTATAACAAACAAGGCAGCATGGTGTAGTGGCAATCGTGTTAGTGCATTCTCCTTCAGGACCTGGGTTCGAATCCCAGGTCCCCCAATTTCTCAACATTTTTTGTTTACAGATAATCACATGCGCGCGTTAGCTTGCTATCCACCATGGTTCTTCATCCACTCAAGTGCCAGATGGCCAAAGGCCAGATCTGGTGGTCAAAAAGCTGGAGGTCCACCAAGAGCCTAGTCCACGCATCCACATTGGATCAAAAAAGTCAAAAAAGGCCAGCTAATAATGGGCCACAAAATTGCTATCAACACCCAAAAAAAAAGGCCCAAATTCTTCTCCTCTCTTATTATTTATTTATTTACTTTAATTGTTTTCATTTTATTTAATTATTTTTCTAACCAATCAAAATTCCTTTTTATTAAATAAAATCACAAAAAAAAAAATTTGTATTTCAATCAAATTTTTAACTTTTATTTTTCTTAATAAATTTATTAATTAACTAGGTTTTTAATTAGAAAACTTTAATTTATTTTTGTAAATAATTTTAATTAATTAGACTTAATTAGATATTAATCACTAATTTAATCATTTTTATTTTCTTTCCTAAATAATCAAAAACTCCAAAAAATAATTTATTTTTCATTTAATTAATTTATTAATTTATTAATTTAATTTAGTAATTAATTTAGGTTAATTTCTTTCTTAAAATAAAAACAACAAAACCTAAAAATATTTTCTTTAACCAAAAGGGTCAAAACCCTAAATTCATACTCGATTTAATTTCCCGCACGCGTTATTTATTTTCATCATATTAATGCACCTGTTTCCGAAATGTAATAGATAATTAGGATATTTAATTACTTTTATCGCTTTATTTTATTTTTCAAAAGGGTTTGTCTTTGGCGATGTAAATACCCGACGCCTTGTAATTTAAATTCCGCACTTTAATTTCTGCAAATTATAACTGCTAGATGTTTGATAATAGGGTTTGCATGACAAGACTGAATGTTAATCTTAAAATCAACTTAGATCACCCTTAACATGTATAAAGATAAAAAAAATAAACTGAAAACGACACACTCGCACATGCGCACTCTTAGGGTACACCCCACTTGGTTGCCTACGTACACGGTCATTGAGTATAGGTCACTTTAGAGGTCGTCTTTTTGTCTAAAAGATCATAGTCGCCTCGAAATGGTTACCTCGGATATTGTTGCCTCAAACAAATGATCTAAGACATTGCTTTAGTGACCGCATGTCCCTCATTCGAATTGACCCTCAAACTCCAACGACGGTGCTACCCACTCATTAATAGTGGGATAGCATTGTCTAAAGGACATTAGCATAGAACAATTCCTTTTTCGAGTAGGTAGATGGTTCTTAGATACTTTCTCTTTCAAAACAAAACAAACTTTCCACACTTACACTCCTTTTCGAACAAAGTTTTCAAAAACACTTCATACGCTCTTGAGGACAGAAGCAAGAGTTAAATCGAAGTTTCAAATAAAAAAAATTTTCAAACCCACAAGCACAAAGAAAGAAATTTTGAAAACAATTGAGCAAGTACCTAAGAGCCCATGGATAACCACGGATAGAAAGGGTGCTAATACCTTCCCTTTCTATAATCTACCCCCCGAACCCGAGAGATATCTCAAAAAAGGAATTTTTCTGTGCTTTTTTCCTTTCCTTGTTGGATAAAATAAAAGTCGGTGGAGACTCTTTCTTACCGCGACATTTTGCGAATAACAAACGCAAAACGCAAACCAGCATTCCAAAAAACAGTCAGTTCTTCCCACCGTATCACAGGAAGGAATAATTCAAAAGAACTTACTTAAGTCAGTAATGTCTTGGAGCAAGAGTTAAGGAAGTTGGAAAAAGATGAAATTAAATATGATGGAATTGTTAGTGGACCATGTATTGAAGAGGAGCCTATGGAAATACTGGAGTTATCCACTGTATTACAGAAGCAAAACTCACCTTCAGCCAAAGTTCCTACTGAGTTGGAATTTCATAAATTTCCTACTAATTTATAATATGCTTATCTAGAGGCGGGACAGAAGTTGCATATGATTATTGCTACAGATATGAACGAAGAACACAAGAGAGATGAGGAGAAAGACAAGAAAGGGAAGGGAAAGAAAATTTAAAAAAAAACAAGTTTCTACTGGATCTGTTGGGGCTTCTACTTCAGGTATAGCCAAAGGAGACACCTTTGAGAAGCCTAAAATTAAAGTTAGGAAGGAGGAAACCCCTAAGAAGAAAGGAGGCGCACCTGCGAAGGCCATTTCCAAGAAAGTTGCAAAACCAGTAGAGGATAAGACTGATGAACAGAAGGTTGAAGAAACTTTGAATGAGATGTTGCATCAGAAAGCTAAAGATGATAAGGAGCTAAGGGCAGAAGCAACTGAAAAAGTGAAATCCAAGAAGAAGACTCTAGAGAAAGTGGTTGATAAAGTGAAAGATATGAGTATTTATGAGACTCTAGTAGTCTCTTCTATGAAGGTCAACACTCCAGGCCTAGTAAAGAAGAACCAGAAGAAAGCTTCCCCTGCCAAAGCCAAGTGCCCTATAAAGACAAAATCTAAGACTCCCCCCATGAAGGTCTCTGTTAACTCATTACATGTGCAGACAACCATCGCGATTGAGGTTATCCCAAAGGCACCAGCTACAAAGAATTCGTCTTCCCCTGAGACGGAGGCTGGAAATAAAATGAGAGAATACCTTATGCGCAAGAGCAACAGGCGCAAAGTCTAGCTGGTAAGTAAAGGCAATTGTTGGCGTGCCCCTTCCCATCTGCTGACAGTGAGGACATTGTCCTTACTTTAAGTATGGGGAAGTGGTGGCTTGCATCATGACACCTTTTACCCCTCAATCCTCAATCATATAATAATATGTTTGCTGTTGTTTCATTTAAGTTCTAGTTATATTAATTTTTATTTGTTTTTATGCTAAAAAAGATATAATAAGGACATATGAGCAAGATGAGTAAAATCCCCCTTAGTACAGACTATCTAAAGTAAAACTTAGAGAAAATTCTATTAGGACTTTAACAATACAGGGAATAAGGACTTGAGGAGTATTTTGAGCATTGGTCTCATGTTATTGACAACCCTTGTCGTGACCTTAGTAGACTATTAAGTAGGCATCCTTTTAGTTAAAAATGAATTGTTTTTAAATATGGAATAGGAACTATCTATAAGGTTTAGAAGGGAGATTTAGTACACATGTTATAAGGACTGTAACACTCCGGGAGAACTGCATTTGCTAAATAAATAAACACACCAAAGTGTGTAAGAGGTAGTTGCCAAAGAGCACTCCTAAATAAGCTCTTGTGCCCGAAACTGAAAGAGCAAGCTTTTGAATAAAGTTCATGTGCCCGAAACTAGAAGAACAATAGCTTGTGTCACCATAAATAGCAGGCTAGACTCATCACAAGTGAGATCATGTCTAGTGAAAAGGTGGGACAACTACAAATTTGTATTTTAAATAAAAATCATGCAAGTGTGGTCCTAGGTGTAGGTTCAAGAACAAAAGATCAAAACCTCCCACTAAAATCTGAAAACTAAGTTGCTGAACCATAGGAAATGACAACCAAGGTTAAAAAATAGGCTGGTTTTCTTGACATAAGAGTTTTGTCGCGATAGGAAGTGCTAGTAACCCATAGAACACGTGTTCATGATTGTGCCTCTAGTATGAGTTATACCTATCTTTGAGACACGTCCTTATGAGGAAATTCCCTAGATTAAAAATTTTAGTTCTATAAAGGAGGGGATGTTGCTTAGTAATGTTCTAGATGTCTTTGCATGTCGCATCACCTGAGGACAAGTAGCGATTCAAGTTTGGGGGTGTGGTAACCCACATTTTGTGAGTTAAAACATACCTTAATATTTGTCTATTAGGTTTTAATTTGATTTTTAATTGCTATTTTATTGCATTTTAGTTGTTTTTACAAGTTTAGCTTGGAGCACAATAGGTGCTCCCTTTTGTTGTTTTAATGTGTTTTTTCTTAATTTAAGGTTAACTTTGTCGAGCTGAGGCAAGACTGCGGTCGCCTGTAACGAACAGAACAAGCTAAAAATAGAAGTTGGACTTAGGAAAAGGGAAATTAATAATGAAATTAGCTGGATTCTAGGGCAAACATAGAAGGAAGAAAGCATTGGAGGGAATCCTTACTGAGTTGAAAAGAGAAAACATTTGAATTCAAAAGATAAGGCTTGACGGCACTAGAAGACAAAATATAGTACAAAAGTACTCTGCACAGCCTGCTGTAGCCTGTTGTAGTTGTCTGCCCAGAATGTTTTGTCCCCAATTTGTCCCTTGTACCAGATTTCTTGTTGGTTAAACATAATGGTGCAGATTTTTATATTGGGTTTGATCTGATTTCCTTGTAATAGGCCCATGATCCAATGCATTTCTAAACCCTAGCTCAAGTTTATAAATAGGACCTTGCTAGTATTGAGAAGATATTTCTGTTGTTCTAAGAGAAAAAACACCAAAAGTTTGAGTGCGTGGATAGTGGAGTGTGGAAGAGTATCTCCCCTCACCTAATTTGGTACCAACTGACAGGCAGTGGCGCGACTAAAGATATCTCTTGAATATTATTCGTCTCAAGTTATTCTCTAATTCTCTCTTAGGTTTATATCTTTTCTTCAATTATCATTTAATAGATGTTCCCACTGAGAACCATGTTTGTAGCTTGTACTCAGCTCATTATGAGCTAAACCTTTTGTAGTTGAGCAATGTGAAGTTAATATTAAAGTGTTTTCATGTTAAATGGTGTGTGGTTTAGTGACTTGTTTTATTATATGTTAAATTGTTTATAAATTTGTTCTTTGTCAGGCCAACTTAGGAATAGATAACAGCTTGTTGTTATGAGAGATCAAACAATAAGTGGTTTTCTTAATAAAAATGGTTGAATGAGTAGGATTGAGATATTCACTTACCTAGCTTGCTTAGAAATGATGAGCTGCAACTATTGAGGATTTTAGAATACAAATATATGCATATTAGGGTTACAAGTGAGGCTTAGATATTTGTTCCTTGTTCTTATTATGCATGCTTTGATGTTGTAGAGATATGCCACAAGATCACTCTGACCTCACCAGTCAGGACACCACACGTCATAAACACTTGAATACACTAATGATATTAATGGAACATATCTTAACTCAATGACTCTTAATATATTTCCACTTATTTTCACCTTACTTTTGACCTATGTTTTAAGTGAACTTGAACTCATAAACACTAATCATCATTTCTCTCTGCTCATGCTTAAATCAAAAGAATAGTTTACATACAAAAATCAAATCTAAGTAACAACACTCGATGTGGGTACGATACTATTATACCTATTACTTGCTGAAATAAAAACATGTATACTTGCATGTGACACTTAAAAGGATAACACCCTACCTCATCGGGCGAGCCTCAAGTGAAGGCCCTACCTCTTTGGGCGAGCCTCGGGTGATGCAGTCTGAATAACACTTTCTGAAAACTTTAAAAGTCCATAACTTTTGATTCAAATGTCCTTTTTACGTGTCGTTTGAATCCATGGAAAGGTAAAAATATTTTCTATCATATATAAATAATTTCGAACGCAGTAGGTGATTATTTGTTGAGGGATTATGCCCTTCTGTATGAAATTTTGTCTGTTATGCTGAGATATGTGCATGGAATTATATGTGATGATGTTGTTTGATGTTGCTGGGGTTGTATAATTTGCATGTTGCATGTGTGAACAGTTGGTGTCCTAATGGTGTGTCACGTGTTGATGGATGTAGATATCAATGTGTTGTATTTTGTTGCATGGTTGTGTCGCATGCATTTCATGTTCTGGACTTGAGTCTTGTTTATTGGCTCTGATCCTAGATGGCGTGGATTGGGAGTGACATGATACTCATTATTCATGATGTTGGTTGGCTCTGATCCTAGATGGTGTGGATCAGGAGCGATGTGAACCAAATTGTTTACAATATTGGTGGCTCTGGTCCTAGATGGCATGGATTCATGAGCGATATTGGTACCACATGTATTGAGTCTATGAGTCGGTCTCATTGCATTGTTGTTAACATGATGTTTGAGTTGTGTGATTGGTGTATGTACTACATGATGATGGTTAATATGTGTGGATGATTATGTGTGATTATATAAGCAATATGCAATATAGTTGTTGTCGATGGTGTGAATGGGTGAGATATGGAATGTAGGGCTATGCATGATTATAGTCTCTGTATACTTATTATTATACATTTCCATATATTATTGTGATATCTCACCCTTCTGTTGGAATGATGCTTTATACGACATCATGCATATAGTCAAGAGTAGTCTGAGGCTGCAGTCATATGAAGAGTTCGCTCTTCATTTTAATTTGAGTTGGCATCTTTGCTCTGATGCGTAACACCGGGGGGTGAACATTTAGTTATTTTTGTTTGTTTTATGATTTGTTTGGAGTCATTTGAACTCCTTTTTACTTGAATAAATGTTTAATTATTTTTGGATGTTGATGAATAATTTTCAAGTATGAATCTTTTCCGTTGCTTAGTAAAAATTAAAGTTGAAGACCATGATTTGGTATTTTTGGTTCATCCATAATTGTGTTATGTATCCTATACAAGTTATGGGCATCTTTGATATGTTTTGAAGAATGTAGCATCATAATCGTATGTTGAATGTTTACTCTAATTTTAATTATGATTATTATTATGGGAAAAATTAGGGTGTTACAGCCAACCTTACTGTCTTACAGACTTCCTTCCTTCCATCCCTTCTCAGTAGCAATTTTTCCAGGCATGTTATGCCTTAGAGTATAGAGGAAAGATTCAACATTAGTTGCATTCCTCTATTTATGTAATTAGTATAACTATTTAATAGTACAAGTTCCAATTCCACTATTTCTGGAAACAACAAGTTGTTATTTGTTGTCCATCTGCTCCAGAGTTACAACCTTCCCTTTAATAAGATTCTTGATCAGTTGTTTGCAACTATCAAGGTCCATATTTTAGTCTTGTTGAATTAGATATCTGAAAGAGTTCAAATCTTCATTGTAAAATGTTATGATATCCCTCTTGACATCATGTCTCTTCAACACCAACTCAGAAAAACTTTCTCTTGTTTCCCTACCTTCATCTTCATCAGTATACCAGGAAGCACATTCATGCTTCTTACTAACCCAGAAAACCAAGCTATTTCTCAAGACAAAACATTCATTAGTATCTAATATCTTCATATTTAAACCAGTGATGTTTTCTTCATCAAAATAAGTTGCAGTCAGTTTTTTGGATTATTCTATTTGTCCTTCAGTAGAAAAACCTTTTCTAGATTGACAATTCACTGGTTCAGTGTTTGGGAATTCACAAATCTCCTCCCTTGATGCTTCATCAGTTTGCACACAGGATGTTCCAACATTGTCTCTGACATCCACATTCTTCTTAGTAATTAAATCATAAATTTTCACATTGATTGATTCCATTGTCATTCCAGCTCTGGGGTTAAAAACTTTGTAAGCTCTTCTACTTGAAGAATAACCCAGAAATATCCCTTCACCCCCTATGAAATCCTTCTTGTGCACTTGATATTTGTTAATAAATATATGGCATTTACTTCCAAAGATATGAAAGTATTTAACTTTAGGTTTCCTTCCTTTCCATAACTCATAGAGATTAGTAGTGGTACCTCCTCTTAACGTGACCCTGTTATGAATATAACATGCAGTATTCATATCTTCAGCCCAAAACTCAAATGGAAATTGCTTAGCACTAAGCATGACTCTGGCTGATTCTTGTATAGCTCCAGTCTTTTGCTCAACAAGTCTATCTTCCTGGGTTTTCAAGAATAAAAGAACTCATGGCTTATTCCTTCAGAATCACAAAATTTAGAAAATTTTGCATTCTCAAACTCCTTGTCATTGTCACTCCTGACTTTCACAATCACACTCATCTTCTCATATTGAATGCTTTGACACAGACTTTTGAAGACTTCAAAAGTATTTGATTTTTCTTTGAGAAACTTCATCCAAGTATATCTAGAAAAGTCATCTACAACCATAAAGACATGCATTTTTCCTCCTAGGTTGTCTACTTGTAACGGTCCCATTACATCCATATGGAGAAGTTCCAGCACTTTGAGAGTAGTCTGATGTTGCAACATTGGGTGTAACATCATGATTTGCTTTTTCATTTTCACACTCATCACAAACTTTCCTTTCTTCAATCTTGAGCTCTGACATATCTCTAATAGCCCCTTCAGATATGACATCCTTCATTTTTTTAAATGAATATGTCCATGTTTCTGGTGCCACGGCTTCACTTCATCCTAATTGTTTTATAAACATGTGGAAGAGTAATAAATTATTTGATATTCCCACAAATAGCAGTTGTCTTTGGATCTTATGTCTTTCATTAGAACAACTTCTTTTTCATTTTTGACCAGACATTCTGATTTTGAGAAGTTGAATAATAGATATTGATCACACAGTTGACTAATACTAATAAGATTAGCAGTTAATCTTTTCACAAACATCACATCTTCTAACCTGGGACAACCAACACACATCAGGTTTTCAACTCCTTTGATTTCCCCTCTAAACCCATCACCAAATCTTACAGAACCTGTGGGATGAGGCTTGACATCTACCAACATATTTTGAACCCCTATCATATGTCTAGATCACCCACTGTCAAAGTACCTGTCTTCACAGGTTGAATCTCTAAAAGATGTATGGGCTATAAGGTTAATATCCCTATTTTTAATACTTCTCTTTTTTCTCACTGTAATAGCCTTGGAACAAACTGAAGATTTCTTATCTCCATACAATTTGAAACAGAAAGGCTTTATATGACCAGACTCACCATAGTAGTGACATCTCTAAGTAGATTGAGGTTGAATTGAAGATTTATCATACTTTTCAAGATGTTGTAACTTGTTTTTGGACATGTTCATCTTTTTCTTCTTTTTAGAAGGAAAAAACTTCTCTTATGTCACTCTTTTTAGTTTATTATCAGATTGATAATGAACTCTGGGATTTTTATCCTCTTTCACCATATTTATGGAATCTGTCAAGTTGCCAAGCTTGGAATTTAAGCATGTTACCTGATTTTGTAGATGAGACACAATACTCAAGAGTTGATTCCTCTCATTCTCCAAGTCAACAATGATCTTCCTTTGTTCTTCCTCTTTCTTAAGGATTTCATCACACCTGTCACACGTGTCCTTGAGGGAAACATACAGATCTTCATAAAGATCATTCTCATCACAAGCTTCAACTTCATATGCCCATATGCCATATAGAGCCAACACAAGTTTGGCAGTTTCAAGATTATCTTCATCTTCTGACTTATCATCATCAGACCAAGATGTAGTGAAATATTTCTACTGTTTATTGAGGAAGTTAGAACATTCAGGTCTAATATGACCATATCCTTCACATTCAAAGCATTGAATGCCTCTGCTTTGACTTGACTTCTCTTATGTTCTTGTTTTCTTCCGAGAATCAAGATTGTTACTGATGTCATATGAGATGTTCTTGACATCTGGTCTCCCTCTTCTGTCCAATTTTTTAAATACTCTATTGAATTGCTTCCCAAGAAGCACAATGTTATTAGACATATCCTCATCAGTGTTCAGCTCAAATTGACCTTTCTCATCTTCAGCACTGGATACAAAACCTATGTCTTTGTTCTTTTTCTCAGTCTTGTCACCAATAGCCAATTCGAATGTTTGAAGTGACCCAATAGCTCATCAACTCTCAAGTTGTTGATGTCTTAAGCTTCTTCAATATATGTAACCTTCATGTCAAATCTCCTAGGTAAAGACCTAAGAATATTTCTGACCAGCTTTGCTTCTGACATTTTCTCTCCCAATGCACTTGATGTATTAGCAATTTCAAGAATATCCATCTGATATTCCTGAATTGTATCATCATCATTCATCTTCAAGTTCTCAAATTTAGAAGTGAGAAGCTGAAGTCTTGAAATCTTCACTTTAGAGGTACCTTCATAAGTTCTCTTGAGAATCTCTGAAGCATCCTTGGCTACAATATATGTATTAATCAACTTGAAAACATTTTTGTCTACTCCATTGAATAGAGCATTGAAAGCTTTGAAATTTCCAATGCCTTCTTTATCATCATTTTCAACCCAGTCTTCTTCAGGTTTTGTAGATTCTTTTCCAACTTTGTTCTTCACAACTTGATGCTCCCATCCTTTTAAAATAGCCTTATAGGTTTTGCTATCTATGGACTTCAGAAAAGCTACCATTCTAACTTTCCACCAGTCATAGTTTTAACCATCCAACATGGGTGGTCTGTTGTTATATCCTCCTTCTTTATCCATAGTGCCATAAATTATATCACTGGATCTCACCCAATAACAGAACAGGGTGCCTGCTCTTGATGCCAATTGAAATTCTGGCACATACAATATCAGATGTCAAGACTAATGTCTTAACAACACAGAATGTAACGACAGATGTTATAACATCTGCTGACGGAAAAATAGAACTTTTACCAAATTACAAACAATGAAGAATTTAAATGCAGAAGGTAAAAACACAAGAAATTGTTAACTCAGTTTGGTGTAACTCACCTACTCTGGGGGCTACTAAGCCAGGAGGGAAATCCCTTATTAGTAGTATTAATTCGAAGCTAAACAATCCCAATTTACACTTCTCACTTAGTCCCAACCCTATGCAACTTCTACTTAGACACCTCCCAGATATAAGAACCCCTCTCACTCTCAATCACTGCAGTAATATCAAACAATCCCAGCCCCAGGGAATGTCTCAAGAAACCAAAAATAAGAACACTCTTCCAAAACAAAATATTTAGTTTGCTTAAAAGCTTCACTAAGAACAATACTCAACTCTTTGCTTAAAAACTTAGAGGAGAATAATAACTTGATGAACAAGTAACAATCAGTCAACTTTAATGCATCAAAAGATAAATGAGGACGTGCGAAAATTACACAGAGAACCTAAGGAACTATCAAACCATAAACCCTTATTTTTTCACAAGGTTTTATAATAAAATTATGCTTCTGAAAAACTAGGTCTTGGACGACTCCTTATACAGACTTCTACAATTGGGCTTGAACTCTTCAATCAAATATAATCTCCAACTCTAAATCCCTATAGAATATTCACCATGAAAATAGAAACAAAACAAATCTTTCAAATATTTCCTAAAAAGCCTCAAAGATTCTTTTTATGAAACAAATTAAATATGTAATTGTTCCTAAAATCCTTGATTGCTTGCGCCTGTTATGAGTACTAGAAACATCTGAAATCTCATATTTTTCAATCAAATCTTTAAGGATGTTATCCAGCTGTACTGTCATGATGTTTTATTGCAACATGTTACAACATCTGATAGAACATCTCTTAAATAAGTACCAACAGACTTTGTTGTACCAGCTGGTCAAGATGTTATGACATCTTGTTCAACATTAGGCTGCAATATATGTTTTTCCAAATGAAACAAGTTCTAATAAAATTGTTGTCAACTACTTATTTTACCAAAAATTGTAACCAACCAAAAAATCACAGACCTAACAGATTTAACCAAAAAATTTACCCTTTGATTGAAAGAGTTTTGTGAAAAACCAATGACCTCTCCTTTTTTCCTGCTTACACCATAAATCATAGATGCAAGTTTTGTCCTATCAAACCATTTTTGACAAAATCCTGAAGAGCAACTTTCACTTGAGCAATATGACTTTTTTTCTAAAACTTCATTTCTAATTTGAAAATATTTTAATTCATTTTTCACTAGCTCATATTTCTTTTTCAAAATTGTGATGTCTCTGGATTTATCTCGACAACGACTCACAAGGTCTTAAATAAGAGTAATTAAATCATAACTGGATAGTTTATGATCTTACCGGTTGATCAGAACCTGCAAGCTAGCCGGATGATGATCTTCAGACGGGCTATATAGTCGAGGAGGAAAAGGGAGGGTTGTACCTGTAAGGCACTTCGACGATCAATTAAGTGTGGAAGCAAAAAGAGATACAAGCAAAGTATTAAGTTTTTAGTGATGAATAGTCAATATTTGATACCTGGCCCTCAAATGAGTGACGGTTTATATAGTTCCCCTAGCACTTGGCCATTGGTCCCTATTTTTGGGCCTAGATATGTGGGTCCGCAAAAATAGGTAATTATCAGGACTTGGTCAAACCACACAGATGTGCCTGCAACTAGCCGTTAGTTCTGAGGAGGAGGTAGGTTACAGGCAGCAGTCTGGTCGGTTCCTGGTTGTCTGGCCGACTTGAGGTCGGGCAGACTGAAAGGAGCTCGTCGATTTTCGTAGGTCAGTGTTGGTCCAGGAGGGAAAACGATCAATGGTGCCCGATGGAGGGAGGGGGTGCCCGGGCCATGACGAAGGAGGAGGTCAGGCTGGGCCCACTCTAGTCGTTGGGCAAGTCAAGAACAATTTAGAAAATACCTCTTCTTCTTCAAAATTTGAACCAGACTCTGAATCAGATTATGTGTCTGAAGATGTTATAACCATCAGAGCTAAATTGGATTCTTCCTCATCTCTATCAATTTCTTATTTTTTGTCAAATTCATCCCAAGTTTCCATGAGAATCTTCTTGACTTTGTTTCTAGAGTTGTCCTTCTGATAGCTTCCTTTCTTTAACTTGTCCTTCTGCAAATCTAGACAGACAATGATAAAGTAACCAGGCTCCTTACAATTGAAGCATCCCTTCTGGTCATCTTTCTTGTATCTGGAACTTGATCCCCTAAAGTAACTTTTTCCTGAGTACCTTCTATTCTTCTTATCCATATACTGAAACCTCTTGATTATAAATTCCATCTCTTCATAATCTGATCCTTCTTCAGAACCTCTTGCAGGAACAGCTTCTTTAAGTTCCCAGACTTGAGGAGACTTAGTAGATTGACCAATAGATTTCAAGGAAAGAGACTTATACTTCTTTGTAGTTTCATCTCCCATGAGCTCCATCTCATGACTCTGGAGATTGCTTATTAAAATTTAAAGACTATTTTGTTCAAATCCTTATCTTCTTGGATGGTTGCCACCTTTGGTTTATATTTGATAGGAATACTTCTAAGAATCTTCTTAACATGATCAGAAGTTGTATAGATTTTGTTCAAAACTTGAACTCCTGATACCAGAACTTGAAACGTTGAGAACATGGTTTCAATAAATTTATATTCCTTCATTCTAAACAATTCATATTGTTGGACCAAAATATTAGCCTTTTCCTCTTTCACGTGTTGATTGCCTTCAAAGGTAGCAGCACACAAGGATTCAAAAAGGGTTTTTGTTGTAGACTTGTCAATTATCTTGAGGTACTCATAATGAGGTAGAGCATCTACCAAAATTTCAAGCACCCTGTGATGTTTTCTATAGATCTTCTTTTGAGAAGGTATGATACTTTTTCTATCAGAAACCATTCCCACTCCATCAACTAGAATATCAATGTCATCTTCAAGAATGTCCCATAACTCATTATCAATGCTTATGATGTGAGTGTATATCTTATTTTTACACCATTAAAAATATGTAGAATCTCCACTAAAGGTTGGAGGTTTAGCAATAAAGTTGTTCTTCTTAGAAGAACTATAATCATGGTTCATAATATTATTACCGCCATTACGGCCAGAGTTATCAGCAGACATGTTTTTCTCTCAGGATCTTTTATGTACCACTGTTAAGTGTTTAGAGCACATATCAAGCTCTGTTGCCCACTGAAGGTGACAAAAACACAATAAGGGGGGTTGAATTGTGTTAGGTTTTTTTTTCTTATGTAAATATCTCTTATCATATTCTGAACTCAAAGACTAGAATTTGATACAGAGGCAAGTGTTTGCAGAGAATAAAAATAGGTTCAGAGATAAAGAGTGAAACAAAGAGAGACACAAGTAAGTTTATACTGGTTCCTCCCACAAAAGAGAGTAGTCTCTTCCCCTTGCACTTCCAAAGGATTTCACTATAATAACAACTTATTGCAAATGCTCAAGCATACAAGCAAGAGACTTCCAATGCTCAAACACCCAAGTAAGATAATTTTAATGCTTAAGCACATAAGCATGAGACTTCAGATACTCAAGAACACAAGCAAGAGACTTCTAACAATCTAACTTAATCAAATAAAATAATGTTTAAATATTCCACTTGATACACAATCATAGTTGTAAATAGAATACAACTCAAAAATACTTTTAAGACTTATGAATTTCTAAGATATATAAATGATAAGAAATTATAAGTTAAACTTGTGATTTTAGTTTGAATGAGTAACAACTCTTTCAATAGTCAATGATTTTTTATTTTCCTTTAAGTCTTCAGCTTGTTATATAGAGAGACATAAAAGAGTCGTTGAAGAAAAGAGCTTGCACAATTGAGTCTTGGAGAAGCTTGATTATAGACATTGGAATGTTTCTTGATATGGTTAATGTCATTGAAAAGACATTTGAATTCCCTTTGCTTCAAGAGGAATTATTTGTTACATCTCAGCTGTCTATGCAGATTTTTGTTTGCATCTGCATGTGAATGTAAGAAGAAAAAATGGTCTCTGAGTCTGACAGTGACCTATTAGAGTCCTCATGATCCTTGTGTTGACCTTCTTTAGATTATGAGAACTTCATAGGAAGTTGACCTCCTCCAGAGTTTGAGTCTTCAGATTCTGGATCTCAGGTTCTGATCCTTCAGAGTCTCGATCTTTTAGCTTCTCTTTAATATTCAATTTCAATGCCAATACTAAGTTTATATCATAAATTTTAGTCTTCCGTCCTACACACCTGAACATATATATTAGTATACCCAATTGCTCTTTAGATACTTTGTTATCATAAAAACTTTAGAGATATGGTACAAACCAATTTTTTTTCCAGTAGAAAATGATAATGGAAAGCATATCACCTTCAATGATTCCAAAATGGTAATGGAAAGCATATCACCTTCAATGATAGCTTGAGGGAGTTGTGAGGAAGGAATGTCACAAATCCCATTTAGGACTTGGGCGAATTATTTCGGTGGAGGAATGGTTAAAAAGATTATAGAAGATTTAATCGAGTGTGTTTGATTGATGAGAATCTCTGGAAACAAAGAGTGAGAGAAAGGATCTATAATATATAGTGAGGAATGATTAGAAAACACAGGAAAAACATCTTTCATTTTTTTTTTAGAGATTCGGTGAATTTTAGAGAGAAGATAGATCTTCTCTCTAAGAAAACGTTGACTTTTTTTCTTGCCACTTTATTTAGTAAATTAAAAAAATATGGATGAAAGAAAGTGAAAAAAATAAATTAAAATAAAGAAAAATAAATAAATAAATAAAATTTTATCTAGCTATTTTTTTAGTTATTGGCCTAATGATCGACACATACTCAAATAAACAACTCGGGTTCACACTTAAAGATTCCACCAAAAATATTCTCGCTTGCAGTAGACTTTAACAAGACTATCATTCAACCGTTTGCTTAAAAAATAAATAAAAAGTAAGATGAAAGAGAGAAAATATGCATATTTTACATAGTGAAATAAATGTTCTTAAATAAAATAAATTATGATAAAAAAACGACAAAAAGCATTTTATTGCATTCAATGAATATTTATTAATTAAATGTCAAAATAAAAATAAAAAGAACAAAAATTAAAAATCATTTCATAATAATAAAGAAAATTTTACAACTTAAAAATTTATAAATATTTTTTATTAAAAATAAAACAAATTTTAGAATTCTTTTATATATGTACATACTATAATTCTTTTATATATGTAAATACTATATAATTTAAAACAATTTTATTAATAAAAAATAGTAATAAAAATGTGTGTA
Organism: Vicia faba; assembly: GCA_948472305.1. Classification (NCBI taxonomy): domain Eukaryota; kingdom Viridiplantae; phylum Streptophyta; class Magnoliopsida; order Fabales; family Fabaceae; genus Vicia; species Vicia faba. Next base: position 893,777,229 of record OX451737.1, read on the forward strand.
ACTAACTAACTATTTTTAAACGGGGTCTATTATTGTCTTTTTAATCATTTGTCTTCTAGTTTTTGTCTTCTTTTTAATTTAGGAGGATTAATTTTTAATGTATCTTATTTTTTTCTTACTCAAATATTGAAAACGTGTGATATCTATAATAAATACTAATTATTTTTAATTAAAAAATAGACGAAACAATCAAAATGACAATAATGTTACCGATTAAATATTTTTAACATATAAACATGGTTAGTGTAAAGTTGTTTTACACTTTCATTAAATTAAAATAAATCATTTTGACATATAAATATGATATTATAAATAATAAAAATATTATAATTAAATTATTTTGATAATTATTTCTTTCGTTTGTTTTTCTTTTATGTTAAAATAATTTATTTTAATTGGATGACCCATTAAAACAGGTTTAAACTTAAACCTGTAGTTCAATTAATCTCAATATTTTTAACTTGAAATAACTTTTTTTTTGGTTACAAGATGATTTTTCTTTTTTTCTTAAATATAATTTTTAGTTGACTGTAATGAAATTTTAATTTTAACTTTTTTCTTTATATAATTATTCTTAAATTGTCAGGTATTATGATTAAATTATTGAATTTTTTACTCATATAACCTTTTTTTTTTAATTTGCAAAATATCTTACATTTCAAATAATTTTCTAATATACCTCACTTTTCAATCAATAAAAAAGCAATGTGATTGTTGGTGCCAAATCAATTGGCGGGTGCTCCTAAACTTTAAGAGGAGGCGCCAATTGAATTGGTACTTGCAATAGGTGTTGTCAGTCTAATTGACGCCTACATATAATTATTAAAGGGAGGCGCCAATTGGTTTGGTATTAGTGTGTGTTATGATTCTTTTTAACTATAACTAGAGGTGTCTCCTACCATTTCAAAATCACATCTCTTTACATAATCTTGTTTTCTTTTCTTCACTGTCTCTATCATGATTGTTAAAAGGGACAGGCATGTTTGTTATTCAGCAACGAAGTCTCCGATGAAAATGTGTTTTTGGAACATTCAAAGTTTCGAGCATCTTGAAAGGAGTTTGAAAAGTTGGTTAGACGGGGAGATTAATGATGGGGAAAAAGTTAGAAGAATCGATAGGCTTGTTTCGTACATCTCAATTGCAAATGACAGTAATGATATGCAGCGCATGTGGATGCAAGTTTTAGATGACAATGATGTTAGTGATATGATATATGCGTCAGATGAAATTGTTTTGATGGTTGTCATATCGTAGACAAGTTGTTTTGATATTTGTTTTGTTTTTCTTAAGTGTGTGTTAGTTTAATTGTTGCATGTGGTGTTTTGGGTGTGAGTTTAAGTTTCTGTGATGTTTGCTATGTTAATTTTGTTGTAACCAAAAGTTTATATGTTACACAAATTGAAATAAAAAAATAACATAGGATGCAGAGGTTGTTCCGACACATCCACATGCCCCCCAACACATTGTCATACCGTAACCACTATAGCCAAAACACCCAACGATCATATAACACCAACCCTTCCTCATACCATAGTCAAGAATCTCAAACATTAAAAAATCAACACATACAATATCGCTATGAAACACCACAACACTCATTTCAACCTTTCACAAACAAATCGTTCACACCAATGTCGCCCTTCAATCATCTCGGTCGCACACCCATAACTCGAACACACCCAAGCTACTCTAGCATGGGTCACGAACTCAGTTATAGCAGCACATCATTCCATACACAAGACTTCTTAGAAATGCAAGAACTTATTAGGAAATCTATTGATGTTAGTGTTCCTGGGACCTCAAATCCTTAAACACCTTTTAGAATTCGGATTTGAACTCTAAATGCCATACTTCTCTCCCAACAATTATAACTCAATAGTGGGAATTTTTTTATTAATAACCATGTATTAAAAAAATATTTCGCAAATAACCGGGTTTCGGAAAAAATTACGCAAATAACCATGTTTGAGATGGCTCCACAAAGGAGGAGCCAACTTATTTGGCGCATGCACCTAGGGTTTTGCCCTAGGCGCCATCTCACTTGGCGCCTCCCTTGGCTTTTAGCCAAGTGAGATGGCGCATGCTCCTTAAAAAGGAGAGGAGGCGCCATCTCACTTGGCGCCTAGGGCAAAACTAGGGTTTTTTGCTGTTTTATAAATAATTCGTCTGTTTCTTTGAAATTTCTCACACTTTCTCGCACTGTATTTTTATTTTGTACTCCCTTATTTACGTAATGACGTCGCCTATGATTTTTAGCAGAGATGGTTACGTTATATTCTCCGCCACGAAACCTGCGATGAAAATGAAATTCTGGCACATTCACTCCATGGAGCGTCTGAAGCGGGAGTTGATGCGGTGGCTAGATGGAGACATCGCCGAGGGGGAAAAAATTCGAAGGATCCAGCGAAAACGAACAACAACCTCGCATGCGACAGGAAGACCTAATGTGTGTTTGGAGGAAGTCAAAACAGACAGTGATGTAATGCTGATGATGCATGGGTCAGATGAAATTATGTTAACAGTTGTAATTTCCTAGATTGAATATCGTTAATCATTGTTGTACGCGAAAACCCTAATGTAATTTCCTATATTGAATTTCTTAAATTGTGTGAACAGTTTTATTAACGGAAAACCCATAATGTTTACAACACAAATATTGAAAAGATTTATTGTATTACAAAATTTATGTGGTCGAGCCAGACGCCCGATTCGGACAGTTTTTGCGATTGTGTCCGACCTGACGGCATAAACCACACTTTCTTTCCAACCTGTCAATATCGTCCATTTCTGTTGTTATGCGCCTGCTTTTGGGACGACCCTTCTTGTTCCTTCGCATTTGGTCATTGTGCCAAACTATATCACCGTTGTATTCAGGCCAATAGTCCGGTTTTGCCACCAAAGGAAAGTTGTTGTTGTAAACAGTGAGCAACGTTTCAGATTTATAAACGTTTGAGAGCAGTTGAAGCGCGTCTTGATGGGTATGAGCACAAGCGGCAATGACATGAGAGCAAGGCATACGAAAAGCTTGAAACCTGCCACAATCGCACCATTGAGAAGGTAAAATGACCCTGTATTCTTGTCTTGCCAGGCCTTCATTGTGGTCAATTGTCTCTTTCACAATGAAGTTGTGGCTATGGCGGTCAAACCGTGTAACCATGTGAGTGTTGGCTTTAGCACTTTCAGCCTTAATGTATTTCATACAGCTTTCACTCCATAGTTGTTCTGATTGCAAGACCGCATACCACATTTCACCTCTTTTGGCAAATAACGCAGCCATCCTAAAATACGTGGATTTCACCAAGGCAGTGATGGGGAGGTTTCGTATGCCCTTGAATACCCCATTCATTGATTCAATAAGATTTGTTGTCATATGCCCCCATCTTTGGCCATTGTCGTATGACCTAGTCCACTTTTCGACCGGTATATTGTCGATCCACGTACCGGCTTCTGGGTTAGACAAACGGATCTCGTTGCGGTAATATTTGAATGTGGGCTGTGTCAGTGCGTATCCCGCATTCATCACCGCTTTCCTCAATGTTTTGTCCTTGACCTCCCTCGAGAAATTCTGGACGATATGCCTGACGCAATAGACATGCGTAGAAGGAGGGTCATGCCAACCATTTGCCGGATTATTATAGGCACTTTCAATGGAGGCATGTCTGTCCGAGATCAAACAGAGATCTAGTTGAGGAGCCACGTGTGTACGAAGATTTTTCAGGAAAAAGTTCCAAGCACCACCAGTCTCCCCCTCGACAAGGGCAAACGCAACGGGGAAAATGTTATTGTTGCCATCTTGTGCAACTGCCATCAAAAGCGTGCCTTTGTACTTCCCATACAACCAAGTCCCGTCTATTTGTAGAATTGGTTTGCATGATGCAAACCCTGTGATGCATGGTTGAAATGCCCAAAAGACGCGACTGAATATTCCGTTGCCATGTAGTAGACTACCATCTTGGGCGTACGCTGGCAATGTTTCCAGAACATAAACACTACCTGGAGAATATGTCTTGAGTGCATTTAGGTAGCGGGGAAGTTCTCGGTATGACTCCTCCCAGTTTCCGTACACCCTTTCAATCGCCTTAGTCTTTGCTAACCACGCCTTACGGTAAGACGGAGTGTAGTTAAAAACCGTGGTGATGTGGGAGATGATTGTTTTCACCTTCAAAGAAGGGTCGTTGCTGACCAGGGGTAGGATTTCTTGACAGATTAGATCATGGTTGAGTTTTCGGTGGTCTTGTGATTGAGTGGAACTTACAATGGCCTTGCACCCACCTAGCCTGCCACCCATCAACTCCAATGGCCTTGCATGCAATAAAGAAAGGAATCCCAAAGGCTGTCACGTAGCCTGAGCCAATGCTGTAAAACGTGACACCTCTTATTCGCCAAATGGGGTGGCGACACCATACATTTTTGTACTATTTCGCCAAGTGAGATGGCGCCTCCCTTACTGTCCAATCGTGATACATGCATGGGCTTATGCTGCCACCTAGCCTACCACCTAGCCTGGCCCTATTCTGCACACATAAATGTTTTGTGTAAGACTCCACCCATCAACTCCAATGGCCTTGCATGCAACAAAGAAAGGAATCCCAAAGGCTGTCACGTAGCCTGAGCCAATGCTGTAAAACGTGACACCTCTTATTCGCCAAATGGGGTGGCGACACCATTCATTTTTGTACTATTTCGCCAAGTGAGATGGCGCCTCCCTTACTGTCCAATCGTGATACATGCATGGGCTGCCACCTAGCCTGCAAGAGTGACACCTTACATTTTTTGTAAATGCATGCATGCATATGTGTAACACCCTAAGCATGCAAATGTGACACATCGCAGGCATGCAACCACTACATCAAACTTATTTGCCTATAAATACATACCTTATGAAACATCTCTCACACCCATACAACTCTCACTCTCTGCTACGAAATATTTCTTAAGTCTATCATACTCTCTATTTCTTCCTAAGTCTTTCATTCTCTCAAGCATTCTGAACAATGGCCCTTCTAACAATGGGAGATACTCACAGAGGCACAAGGGAAAACATTGCTGCATTTGTAAGTCTCTTCTTTGGTTATACATTTTTCATACTTCAAATAACGTGTTGTTCATCTTAATTAATCTTACTCTTGTTTAATTATGATCTCAGGATACACAAAGATTCAGAATCCGTTCGCACAAATACCTGGCTCCCGACCCATTTATCGTCCCTTATCTGGAATATGCAGGTTTTGGACACGTGATAAAGATCTCCAACTGCACCATTGACTCAAAATTCATTCTTGCAATGTTGGGAGGTGGAGACCGGAGACCCATACATTTCACCTACCAATAGGTGAATGTACCATCACTCTCGAAGATGTGTACATGCTACTGGGCCTCCCTATCGACGGTAAGGCGGTGAACGGGTCGGTTCAACAACCCAACTCACAGTGTGAAGAACTGTTGGGTAGGGACATGGTAGAAGGTGGTGGAGCAAGAGGGCAGGGAATACTACTCACTGACCTGAAACGGCATTATGCAAGTATGGAATTAAATGAAAATTCCTCAGAGAATGACCGAGTAGTAAAAGCCAGAACGTATATTATGATACTTTTTGGTACATTTTTATTTCCCGAAAGTACGGGAAATAGTGTAAATTTCATGTACTTACATTTACTAACAAATTTTGATAAAACTACAAAATATAGTTGGGGTTCTGCAGTATTAGCCCACCCGTACAGTTCCTTGTGCAAAAACGCAGTCAAGGAAAAATGTACATTTTATGGGTGCGCATTTTTACTACAAGCCTGGGGTTGGTGGAGGATGGAGTCCTTAAACCCCATCAACAATAACACTTTTGGTTTCCCTTACGCAACAAAGTAAGTCATTAAGTTATAGCATTTATAACTATTCTTCTCTTTCCAAAATATATGCTAAAAATAACATGTTTCTCATTTCCTTTAGGTACTGCGTGATGGGTATGGATTACGGCAAGAATCTCAGATTCAATGTCGCACTCTACCGGAATCTCTTGGATCACTTAGGCCCAGATGACGTACGTCGTAGCTTTTAACTTTTGTTCATTTTAATTATTTATACATTACTTTTGCGCTTACCTGATTTAAATTTTATCGCAGTTCGTCTGGAGACCATATTTGGGTTTGGACCATTCTCCAAATCCAGAGGATGCAGCAACTTGGACTGCAAAGACTGCACTCATTCGGTTCAACATTGTGGAGATGCACCACAGCGACCGTGTGAAGATGCAGTTCGGAATGATCCAAGAGATACCAAGTGATCCAACAGATTTGTCCCCCTGACATCTAAAAAGGGTCGACGCCCAGTGGGGTCTTACCAACTGGAAAGACTTTGCTCCAGAATGGTGTAAAATGTGGCAAAGGCGTCACCGCTACATCTTGCAATCCCTGGTTTTCCTTACTCAAGGTAACATGCGACACACCGATCAATATATACCGTGGTACAGGTCGGTTAGTAACCCAGATATGCACGTGTCTCATCCGAGGTACTTGGTTGACCCACGCACACAATGGGCACAACCCTCGATTCCCCACCAACAAACCCAAAATCCATCAACCTCAAACCAACCCCCAAGAAGAAACAGACCAACAAACACACAACCACATTCCCCACCACAACACAACTACAATCAAATGCCGTACTACCAACCACAATCACCGCCAAACTACCAATACCCGGATATGCCTCAAACCCAACCACAATACCAACCCCAATACCAGCAAACCCACATACCCCATACACAATTTCAGTCTTCCACATATCCCAATATGGCGCCCTCAACATCCAGCCTTAGCCCTGATATGGGAATGTCAGAAGATTATGACCAAGCCGACCAAACCTACCATCAACCACCATATCACCAAACAACCCAACATCCACAATACCAAACACCCCAAGATCCATTTCCTTTCTACCCCCATACTCAGACGACCAATGCTACCGACCAACCATGGAACCCCACCCACCGCCAACACGACCAAACTTCGAGGGTATGGGTAACCGACTGTACCAGAGCGGATCTTCGAGATATGGAGATCTTACTGATTTTATGGATTCGGATCGCATTGACTTCGCTGGGCCATCGACCTTGCCGCAGTAGGAAACGAGACGGCACCCAGCAAGAGAAAGGCGAGGACGGGGATGCGGAACTGGGGGTAATTACCGGGTTCCTGGGGATCACTGATGTATCTTTTTTTTTCCCAGTATTTTTTTTATCCATTTTTTTACTGTTCTTTAAATGTAAAACAGTTGAATGTAATTATTTTTTTTTAAATAAAAAATCCATTTTGTTTATCTCTGTCTAATACGCAACGCGCAGGAAAGAAAAAAAAATTTTTTTTGACCTAATTTTCTACATAGGCGCCATCTCACTTGGCTTAGGGCTTGCCCTAAGCACTTAGGCGCCAAGTGAGATGGCGCCTCCCTTTAAAAAAGAGGAGCATGCGCCAAATGAGATGGCTCCTCCTTTGTGGAGCCATCTCAAACATGGTTATTTGCGTAATTTTTTCCGAAACCCGATTATTTGCGAAATATTATTTTAATACTTGGTTATTAATAAAAAAAATTCCAATAGTGGTTGGGCACAAAGTCAATAATTAAAAAAATATATCAAATAAGAAAGGTTATTGTTCTGTTAAATACAAAAATGCCCTTCTGACTCCACACACTGCCACTCGGTTGGCCTCAGCATTCACCTTTTGTTTTGTTGGAAAAAAATCCAATTGCATAATGTTTGTTATTTCTTACATTTTTCTGATTCCAAACACTACCGATTCCAACTCTTTCTCTTCCTTCTCTACGGCCGTTACCAACATGAAAGATATGACAGTTTCGCATAGCCCTTACTATTCCATATTCCATCTGCAAAAACGGTTTCAACATTTGTTACTCTACAATCGTCCCATCTTTCATTCTTCTCTCGTCGACTTCCTCTCTTCTTCTTCTTTCTTTCTCAATTCACATTTCATTTCTCTCTCCTTCCTCCATATTCTTTCATTTTGAAAACCCAAAATCAATTTTTTGAACAACAAATTGATTGAATAAGATAAAAGAAAGAAATCTAATAAACTAGACGACGGAATCAAGAAGAGTGAAAGAGAAGAAGCATTATGTTGATGATCGTATGCAAAAAGATTAAGTGCTGAAAGAATTTCCAGTTGGTTTCAATTTTAGGGTTTCTGGTCATTTTTAATTATGTTTTCGTATTTATATATTTTATTTGTGATCTGTTTTTCAATGTGTGTGACAAGAATAATACTTGTATCCATCTCAGCTTAGATCTACGAAACACCGACAATTATGTTGTTGATAATATTTTGTGTTGTTGTTGTAGATTTCGGTAAAACGCGGATCTCCTCTTCCCTTTTATTTCAGCTATGATTCTCCTTCTTTCTTTTGCTTTTATTTCGTTTGTGTGGTGTTATTTGTTGTTGTTACCGTGAGAGCTTAATTAAATTCTGAGTTTGATGACTGTCACGGATTTGAGTTAGTGTGAAATGTGAACTATTATCTTGAAATTGATGTTCATGATGTATGGTTTATGTAGAGTTGTATATTAAACTGGTTTTGGTCTTTGTTAATGCATGTTGAAGTGTGATAAGTGTCTGACATTGGTATTTGAATTCAGATAAGTCTCCTTTTTTTGAAGACTTTATATTTGGGTATTCTAACATTTTATTGTCCTTGAATTAGAATTTAAGAGTTTTATTTTAAACCAGATGCGAATCTGGGTATTCCAACATTTTATGCATTGAATTAGATTTATACTAAAAGTGTATTAGTCATGAAAATAAAAGATGTTGGAATACCTTTCACGGTTGTATACATCTCTATTGTCTTCCATATGTTACAAGTTATGTTAAACACTTGTAAGAGCAATGCATAGACATCACGAGATTAGTATGCAAATATTTATTTAGATGACTTTTCAAGCAATGTATCATAAAAGTATAGTGGTTTTATGATGTTTTAGAGAGAATTGCAATCAAAGTATATTGAAACAGGTGACTAAAAAAAGAGGTATTACAAAGCACATGGATATTTTGGCTTAGCAGTGTTTTAATTTTTTAACTTATCAACCTGTGGAGCATATATGCTCTAGACGTATGAATTTGAGATATTTTTATCTTCTTTTTGTATATTAAAAAAATTAACCTATTTATTTTAGTTATGGCTTGATAACATGTATATTTGCTAAGTATGCAATAGAGGGTTCGTCAATGAAGCATCATGGTTGGCATGATGAATCTATGAAGTAAGTATTCTTTTAGGAAAACAATTCCAAGCATATATGGTTCTCCCTTTTCTCTGATGAATGGTTCTATATAAAGATAAAATGGTTTGGTTTCCTGCATGTCTGCATTTGGAAGAGCAGGAAGTGGCACCAGTGGAATGAAACGCATGGACATCACAGAATCAGATACAGATATATCATTTGTAAGCTCTGGGAGGCCAAACAGTGTTTGTTCATCCTCTATTTATTATTACATGGAGTACACTTGAACTTCACAAGTTTCTACCAGTTTAGATCGTAGCTTTGGATCCAATCGGTTGAGACTCAAGTTCAAGGAGCCCGGTTCATCGGATACCTTCTTTTCACTTGAAAATGGTAGAACATCATGCAACACTTGACAAATATCATAATTACCTAAATTGGTGTAGTAAAAAAATTTGATCTTATACGATAGTTATTCCAAAAATAACATTGTATTGGAAAACATGCATTGAGAAACATTTGTTTCTGTAAGCTGACAGAGACATCAGAGTATTCCTTGAAGATATGCAATTTCCATGTGATTCCATATCTTGATCAGCAATTACTTCTCTTTCGTAGTCTATGAATTCTATAGCGCACTGCTTATTTATAACTCTTTTAGTGTTTAATTGAGTTTTACTGTCATCGTGCAGGTTAAGGAAAAAGAAATTGTCCTTATAGATGATCAGAATATATTTAGCAGAAGCAACAACAACAGTCGTGGGTCGTCGGATCCTACTCCTATACGCATAAAGAAGATATTTGTTGGAGGTCTAGCATCCACAGTTACCGAGAGTGATTTCAAGAATTACTTTGATTGATTTGGAATAATTAACGATGTTGTTGTGATGTGTAACACCCCAAAAATTCGTAATTACTTATTTAATTAGTGAATTATGAGTATTTCTGAATTATTGATGAATATATGATGATTTGTTGAGTATGATGTGTGATGAGTTGATATGTTGTGGGATAATAGGAATTTAGATGAGTAAGGAGTATTCTAGTAATTAGATAATTAGATAATTAGTTAATAATTATTTAAAATTTGTTAGAATTATTATTAATAATAAAATAGAGGAATAATTGATGTAGAGAAGATAAGGGCAAGATGGTAATTGGTGAAGGTAAGTGAGGACAAGTTGGGCAAAACATATTAGGAGTCCAAAGGTTAAACAAGGAATAAGGGAAAATATTTCATTTGGTACGATCGTGAAAACACTGGAAGGGCAGAGAGAAAGTTAGAGCACGAAGAACACAGAGGAATTTCGGTAGATCTCGAAGAGAAGAGACCCGAGCTAGGAATCTAAGGTAAGAGGGGTGATTTGTTATTATAATTGATATGGGTTTTAGAGGTATGTAGGGATTTGATTAGGGTTATGATGATTTAAAGATTGTTGCATTTATAATGAAATCATGTTGAAATTGAACAAAATACCATGTTGATTTACCATGAGTTTGTGTATATGATTACTATAGTATTGTGTGGTTGTACTATGACGATTCCATGTTGAAAAATATGAAAAATCTAGATTGTAATGGTATGAAATTACAAGAAGAATTAGGGATGAACATGTGCAGAATCGCGACAGGAAGTTGCGGTCTGTTACGCGTCGTCGGGCGAAGGGATGCATCGTTGGATGAGGAAACATCGCCTGGTCGTTTCCGGGCGAGCTAAGAAGAGAAGGAATGGGGAAAAGTGGTTCTCCTGGATTTTGTATGGAGAAGGTCACCTCGCTCGCGCATCGTCGAGAGATGTAGGAGCAAGTTGTTCATTGCCAGGTGAGCAAGAAGCTTCGTCGGACAATGGAGACCAGAGGAGAATGATGGTGTTGTCGCTCCCATGTCATTGGGCGAGCCATAGGCAAGCAAACTACTTCGTCGGGCGAGCACCAGGCGACAGACAGCAATAGGAATTTTAAAGGGCCATAATTTGAGTTTTAGAACTCTTTTTAAGGCGCAATTAAAAGCGTTGAATAGCTAACACGGTGAACTACATCTGGGTGGAATAAAGTGAGTAAAAATATGTATACTTATAGTACCTAGGCTAAGGTAGACTTATATTCTTAATGAGGTAGTCTATCATGATGTGTGTTGTTATGATGAATTGTGAATTATATGATGGTAACTGTTGTGACTATGATATATTGAATGATGTTGATGATTTCATGAATGATGATGCAATTTGACTAGTTGTAGTCGTTTGATATTTTGTGCTTGTGCATCATACATTCATGACATATTTGGACAGCTTTGGTCTGCCCATGTTAATTTAGGACGTTGGTGCAGTGTTGGCCTTAACCCTATTGTGTGGATTGAGTGTGTTGATGTTGTGCTCCGGTTCCAAGAGGGAATTGATCCTATGGTTGGGATATTTGGAGGGTGATGAGTCCAGTACTTATAACGAATTGGTACCACATGCATGAGTTTATGTTATTATATTACATCTTATGTGGCATTGCATAATTGATGACTAGATGATGTTGTATATGTTGTTGTGCTAATTGACAATGTGTTGACAATGTTATTGATTTTGATGCTAGATTGTTGATGTTTGAACTACTATGTTGATTTTGTATATCTTTTGTAATGAATGTGGTTACTCACCCTTTCTGTTTGAATATTGCCTCCACGTGGGTAATGCGCGGGTGATCAGGAGTAGTTCGTAAGAGCTTAGAAGATAGATCGGAGTGTGTTGTTTTCTTTCCGTTGATTTTTAGAAGGTCTTGCTCTGATATGTAACATCGGGGTCGGGAATGTTTAATTTTGAAGTCTATGTTCTTTGTTTTATTATGAGACTTTGAACTACCTACCACAATATTTAAGTTGTTTCGAATTATGAACCATGAACAACGAAGTATTGATGATGTGTTTAATAAAGATGTTTTGAACTATGAATTCTGATGTGTAGTAAATGTTTTATAATTGTTTAAAAACCTGTGTTACGGAGTAAGACATGCATGTATGATGTTTTATGAAGTATGTGACGCCTTTTTGGTGAAATACTCTGATTCGTGGGGTTTTAGAAGGATGTTACATTAGTGGTATCAGAGTAGGTCGGTCCGTTCGACCAGGTTTTATATGATGTCTACCTCCTGTTGGTCGATCAATACTTGGATATTGTTAATATGTTAACATTTCTAATGTTGGTTGTCTATGCGCATAGTTATGGTTGGAGGGAGAAATGATAATGCTATTTCTAATGCTTTGGAAGCCATGGCTCAAGCACAATAAAACCAGCATGGTCATCAGAACCAAAATAGAGGAAATGGGGATGAAACTCGTGCATGAGGGAAGTTTCAGAGGAGAAACCCATCGATCTACAAAGGCACACATGATTCAAATGGTGTGCAAGTATGGCTTAAGGGGATTGAAAAGATTTTCTGGGTAGTGTTATACAAGGAAGACCAGAAGGTGCAGTTTAGCATGCACGTGTTGGAAGAAGAAGCCGATGGCTGGTGGAATAATGAGCGCCAGAGAATGGAGATTCTGGGTACAGTGATTACTTGGGTTGTGTTCAGGAATCCTTTTCTGGATAAGTAATTTCCGAAAGATGTGCATGGAAAGAAGGAGATCGAGTTCCTTAAGCTAAATCAAGGAAGTTCAACAAATGCTGAGTATGGGGCTAGGTATGAGGAACTGATGAAATTTTGTCAGCATTATAATGACCCAGCAGCTGAAGTGTCAAAGTGAATTAAGTTTGAGAATGGACTACGTCTAAAGATCAAGCAGGGAATTGGATATCTGCATATTCATCAGTTTCCTATGTTGGTGAAAAAAAAGTAGAATCTTAGATCAGGATAGTAGAGACAGAGCTTCTTATTATAAGAATTAGAATGAGAAGAAGGGAAAGAATCATGATCGTGGTAAATCGTATGTTGCTCCTGCTGATAAAGGGAAACAAAAAGATTATGATGAGAAGAAGACAAGTGGGGGAGGAGCTCTCGCTTCTGTGAAATGCTACCGGTGAGGTGAGTTAGGTCATTGTGATGATGCTTGCACTAATAAGGTGCTGATATGCTACATGTGTGGCAAGGTTGGTCATCGCGTCACTGAATGCAATAATGAAGTTCCTACTTGCTTTAATTGTGGTGAACAGGGTCACATCAGTACCCAGTGTCAGAAACCAAAGAAGAGTGTTGTTGCTGCTGCTTAGACCAATGGAAGAGTGTTTGCTCTAAGTGGTTCCAAAGTTGACAAGAAGCACAACCTAATCAGAGGTACTTATTTTATTAACAATGTTGAGTTAATCACTATTAATGATATTGGTGCTACTTATTTGTTTATTTCGCTTGAATGTGCTATTATGTTGGAATTAAAGTTATCTGATATGAATGGGGGGATGGTAGTAGAACTTCCTGCTAAGGGTTCTGTTACCACTACTATCATTTGCTCGAAGTGCCCTTTAACGATTTATGATAGAAGTTTCGTGATGGATTTGGTGTGTCTACCCTTACACCAAATTAATGTTATTCTTGGAATGAACTGGTTGGAGTTCAACTATGTTCATATCAACTGTTATAATAAGATGGTGAGGTTCCCAAAGTTTGGTGATGGCGGAGAGCTGATGTTTTCATCTGCTAAGCAAGTATGTGAACTTTTAGAATATGAAGCATTAATATTCATAATGTTTGCGTCGTTACAAGTTGATCATGAGACTACAAGTGTGGAATTACCTGTTACCTGTGAATCTCCAGAAGTGTTTCTAGATGACATCAACGATTTTCCTCCAGAACAAGAAATTGAATTCGTTGTAGAATTGATATTAGATACAAGTCCGATGTCGATGGCTCCTTATAGGATGTCAGCTTCAGAGCTGAATGAGTTGAAGAAATAATTAGAAGAATTGCTAGAAAAGAAGTTTGTTCGACCGAGCGTCTCTACATGGGGTGCTCCAGTGTTGTTAGTCAAGAAAAAGGATGGTAGTATGAGTTTGTGCATGGATTATAGATAGTTAAATAAGGTAACCGTTAAGAATAAGTATCCACTCCTGAGGATCGATGATTTAATGGATCAGTTGGTGGGTACTTGTGTTTTCAGCAAGATTTATTTGAGGTCAGTTTATCATCAGATTCGTGTTAAACCAGATAATATTCTGAAGATGGATTTTCGAACGAGGTATGGTCATTATGAATACATTGTGATGCAGTTTGGTGTATCTAATGTGCCAAGTGTTTTCATGGAATACATGAACCGTATTTTTCAGAAGTATTTGGACAAGTATGTGGTGGTTTTCATTGATGAAATTTTGATTTATTCTAAATCAGAAGAAGAGCATGCTGAGCATTTGCAAACTGTGTTGCAAGTGTTGAAAGAGAAAAAGTTGTATGAAAAATGGTCGAAGTGGTAATTTTGGTTGAAGGAAGTGAATTTCATTGGCCATGTGATTTTAAGTGGTGGGATTAATGTAGATTCTTCTAAAGTCGATATTATGTAAGAATGGGAGACTCTGAAGTCTGCAATCGAGATTCAAAGTTATCTTGGTTAGCTGGATATTATCAAAGGTTTATTGAGGGATTTTATAAGTTGGCATTACTGTTAACTTAGTTGACTCGAAAGAGTCAAGCTTATGTGTGGGATGTTTTGTGTGAGGAAAGTTTTGTAGAACTGGAGAAGAAGTTAACTAGTGCTACGGTGTTGATTTTTCCAAATCCAAATGAATATTTTGTGGTTTATTGTGATGCATCTAAAATGGATCTTGGTGGCGTGTTAATGCAAAATGGGCAGGTTGTTGATTATGCATCTAGGCAATTGAAAGTGAACGAGAGGAATTATCCTACGCATGACTTAGAACTAGCAACAATGGTATTTGTGCTGAAAATTTGGAGACATTATCTTTTTGGCTCTAAATTTGAAGTATTTAGCGACCATAAGAGTCTGAAGTACTTGTTTGATCATAAAGAATTAAATATGAGGCAAAGGAGGTGGATCAAACTTTTGAAAGACTATGATTTTGACTTGAGTTACCATCTTGGTAAAACAAATGTAGTAGTTAACGCTTTTAGTAGGAAATCCTTGCATATGTCGATGCTTATGGTGAATGAGTTAGAATTGATCGAACAATTTAGAGACGTGATTTTGGTATGTAAAGAGACATCTAACAGTGTAAAGTTGGGAATGTTGAAACTGACTAGTGGCATCCTTGAAGAAATCCGAGAAAGTCGGAAGTATGATTTAAATTTGGTAGATCAATTAATATTGTTAAACCAAGGTAGCGGTGGTGAATTCTGAGTAGATGAAAATGGTATGTTGAAATTCGGTAATAGAGTATGTGATCCAGATGTTCCATAGCTTAAGAAGAGTATTCTTAAGGAAGGACATCGAAGTGGTCTGCATATTCATTCAGGGCGCTACGAAGATGTATTAGGATTTGAAGAAATTGTTTTGGTGGCCGGGAATGAAAAAGGAAGTTGCAAATTTTGTATATGCTTGTTTGACTTTCCAGAAATCCAAGATTGAACATCAGAAGGCTACAGGTCTTATGTAACCCTTGAGTATTCCACAGTGGAAATGGGATAGTGTTTCAATGGATTTCGTATCGGGATTGCCAAGGACTGCCAAAGGCAATGATTCGATTTGGATGATCGTTGATAGGTTGACTAAGTCGACTCATTTCTTGTCGATGAAAATTAATCATCCCATGGAAAATTTGGCAGAGATGTATGTTGATGAGATTGTTAAGTTTCACGGTATACCTTCGAGTATTGTGTCGGTTAGAGATCTGAGGCTTACATCAAAGTTCTCGGAAGGTTTGTAGAATGCTTTTGGTACTAAATTGAGATTAAGTTATGCATATCATCCACAGATAAACGGTCAGACCGAGAGGACTATTCAGTCTTTAGAGGATTTGTTGAGAGCTTGTGTGTTGGAACAACGAGGTGCTTGGGAAAGCCACTTGTCGTTGATTGAGTTTACGTACAATAATATTTTCCATACTAGTATTGGGGTGGCACCGTATGAAGCGTTGTATGGTAGGAGGTGTAGAACTCCATTGTGTTTGCATGAGTCAGGCGAGAGTGTTGTACTCGGAACTGAAATTATGCAGGAAATGACTGAGAAGATCAAGGTGATCCAAGAGAAGATGAGAGCTTCTCAGAATCGTCAAAAGAGTTATCACGATAAGCCAAGAAAGGTGCTTGAGTTTCAAAAGGATGATCATGTGTTTTTGAGTTTCAAATCTTCATGATGTGTTTCATGTGTCTCAGTTGAGAAAATACATTCTAGATCCTTCGCATGAGATTTAGATGGATGATGTATAGGTAAGAGATAACCTGGTCGTCGAAGCATCGCGCGTGCGGATAGAAGGACGAGAAGTGAAGCAATTGCAGGGTAAAGATATTGCCTTGGTGAAGGTATTATGGGGCGGACCAGCTGGTGGAAGTTTGACTTAGGAGTGTGAGGATCAGATGAAAGAGTCGTACCCGACTCTGTTTTCCTTAGGCAATTTTCGGGGCAAAAATTATTTAAGTGAGAGAGAGTTGAAACATCCCAAAAACTCGTAATTACTTATTTAATTAATTAATTGTGAGTATTTCGTAATTATTGGTGAATATATGATGATTTGTTGAGTATGATGTGTGATGAGCTGATATGTTATGGGTTAATGGGAATTCAGATGAGTAAGGAGTATTTTAGTAATTAGATAATTAGTTAATAATTATTTAAAATTTGTTGGAATTATTATTAATAACAAAATAGAGGAATAACTGATGTAGAGAAGATAGGGACAAGATTGTAATTGGTGAAAGACTAAGTGAGGACAAGTTTGGCAAAACATATTAGGGGTCTAAAGGTTAAATAAGGAATAAGGGGAAATATTTCATTTGATACTATCGTGAAAACACTGGAAGGGCGGAGGAGAAAGTTAGGGTATGAAGAACACAGAGGAATTTCGGTAGATCGCGGAGAGAAGAGACCCAAGCTAGGAATCTAAGGTAAGGGGGTGATATGTCATTATAATTGATATGGGGTTTAGAGGTATGCAGGGGTTTATTTGGGTTATGATGATTTGATGATTGTTGCATTTGTAATGAAATTATGTTGAAATTGAAGAAAATACCATGTTAATTTTCCATGAGTTTGTGTATATGATGCCTATAATATTGTGTGGTTGTTGTATGATTATTCCATGTTGAGAAATATGAAAATCTGGATTGTAATGGTATGAAATCACAAGAGGAATTGGGGTTAAACAAGTGCAAAATCGCAAAAGGAGGTTGTAGTCTGCTACGCGTTGCCTGGCCAGTAGATGTGTCGTTAAGCGAGGCAACGTCTCCTGGACATCACCGGGCGAGATGAGAAGCAAAGGAATGGGGAAAAAGTGGTGCTCCTGGATTTTGTATGGAGAAGGTCCCCTCGCTCGCACGTCGCCAGGCGATGCAGGAGCGAGAGGTATGTCGCCAGGCGAGCAAGAAGCTTTGCTTGTAAATGGAGTTCAGAGGAGAATGGTGGTGCTATCACTCCCATGTCGTCGGGCGAGCCTCAGGAAAGCAGACAGCTTCGCCGGGCGAGCACTAGGCGACGGACAACAGTAAGATTTTTAAAGGGACATAACTTAAGTTTTAAAACTCTGTTTGAGGCGACACTTAAAGCGTTGAATAGCTAACGCGGTGAACTACATATGGGTGGAATAAAATGAGTAAAAAGATGTTTATTTCTAGTACCTAGGCTAAGGTAGACTTAGATTCTTAATGAGGTAGTCTATCCTGATGTATGTTGTTATGATGAACTATGAATGCTATGATGGTAATTGTTGTGACTATGATATATTGAATGATTTTGAGGATTTCATAAATGATGATGCGATTTGACTAGTTGTAGTCATTTGATATTATGTGGTTGCAGATCATGCATTCATTGTATAGTTTGGATAGCTTTGGTCCGCCCATGTTGATTTAGGACGTTGGTCCCGTGTTGGCCTCAATCCCATTGTGTGGATTGAGTGTGTTGATGTTATGCTCCGGTTATAAGAGAGAATCAATGCTATGGTGGGGATCTTTGGAGGGTGATTAGTCCAGTAATCATAACGAATTGGTACCACATGCATGAGTCTTGTTATTGCATTACATCTTATGTGGCATTGCATAATTATTGACTAGATGATATTGTTACGTTGTTGTGCTAATTGATGATGTGTTGACAATGTTATTGATTTTGATGCTAGATTGTTAATGTTTGAACTGCTATCTATGTCTACTCCATATATCTTTTGTAATGAATGTGATTACTCACCCTTTCTGTTTGAATGTTGCTGTTGCAACTGGATTTAAATCAGAGTCGCCACTACTAGTTTTTATCCTAAGGAAGGGAATCTAGTAGAAAACTCTAATTCGCAAAACATAGATTCTAAGTTTCGGACTTCTTTAGATGAAAGGAATATGTTATGCACCTTTCATCTACCTTGTTCTTAAGGATACCAGGTTTAGGTTTAGGTTTAGGTAAAAATGGTTTTAATTTTTTAATAGGGGAAAAAGGGTTTGTCTTTTAATTAGGGGGAAAGTGGTTTTATTTTAATAGGGGAACTCGCCACGATTTTAATCGTATGCCTACGTATCTTCTTATGAGGAATTAGAGTCCCAATTCGTAGTTCATAGTTATTTGGTTTTTTTATGGATTACACAGATATTTTGATTCCCCTCGTACTTAGCCCAGATGTGTGAATAGCGGAGATTTTGGACCAAATGTGCAGTTAATCAAAATATGCTTCATAACTGTAATATGGTGGCAGAACCGACTGTTATACTGGTTTTGAATTTGTATTTTCAAATGTTGCGGTAAGAAAGAGTCTCCACCGACTTTTCTTTTATCCAACAAAGGAAAGGGTGAAAAGAACAGAAAAAGACCTTTCAAGAGTTTTCTGAGTAAGGGGGGTAGATTATGGAAAGGGAAGGTGTTAGCACCCTTTCTATCCGTAGTTATCTACGGGCTCTTAGATGCTTAGCTCATTTTGAAATACCTTGTGCTTTGTGTGTTTGAAAAGTATTTTGAAAGCGCCTTAGTATGGAGAATTTTGTAATATTTCTGAGAATGGTAGAGAACGTATACAAAGTGTTTCGAATTTTTTTTGAAAGAACTGTATGTGAGAAATTATTTGTTTTGAGCAAGCATCTATGAACAATCTACTTGTCTCAAAAGGGTTGTCATTTTCCTCTTTTCCTTTAGACAGTTCTATCCTACTATTAGTGAGTAGATAGCCCTAGTCGTTGGATGTTTGAGGGACATTCGAAGGGACGTTTATACAGTCACAAAGGCAACTGGGCAAGCAATTTTAGTAACTACCCTAGGTTTTTTAAGATCATATCGAGGCAACGTTGATAGGGTCATCGAGGGACTTATGATCTTTAAACCAGAGGGTAGCCACTAAAATCTCTCATTTTTTGAGAGTTGTGACTGTTTTCCGAAGGCAACCAAAGTGGGATACCCTAGAGGTGTACATGTGAAATTATGTTGTATTCAGTTATTTTTGTCTTGTGTTAGGTTTGCTAGCGTTTGTTTGTTATTCTTGCCATACAATCCTATTAGGCATACATCTAACAGTTAATAGTTTGCAGAAATTTAAAGTGCGGAAATGTAAATCCTAAACTATTACAAGGCTTCGGGGAGGGGGATTAATTACATGTCCAAAAACTTGGGGGAAATAAAGCAGTAAAGTAAAGTCCTAGTTATAAAATCTATTTCATCCTATAAGCAGATACATTAATATGAAAATGATAACGAAAGCAATAAAAGCGCGCGAATAACATCTAAATTCTAAGTGAAAGGAAATCTTTTTTTGTGTTTTATTTTATTTTGGGAAAATGATTTAATTAAAATCCTAAGTCTATTTAGTTTTAAATTAAAAAAAGGTTAAAATAATTAATTAATTAATTAACAAAATTAATTCAATAAAAAAAAACTAAGCCTAATGTTTTTTATGATTTTTTATTTTAATGTTTGTAATGAAATAAAATAAATAAAACAATTAAAAACAAATAAATAAAAAGAAAGGAAATGGGCCAGGATAAGAAGGAAACAGGGGGTGCAAATTGACATTCATTGGGCCCAAGTAAGATGAGCCCAGATCTGCAATTGGATTCAGTGAGGGAATCCGTTGAGGGTGCATGGTGAGTTACGCGTCTGGGAGCGCTGGATTTGATCAGATGGGATCTACTGGTGTTGACCACGTGGTGCATGGTGTGCACGTTAAACCTGCAAGCATGGGATCTGGAATATAATTGTTAGAAAAAACAAAATGCATGACCTGGGTGTCGAAACCAGGTCCTTCCCCTTAATTCGACCCCCCCTAATTCAAACCCCCTGAGTGCGAATTTGGGTTTGTTTTGGCCTGAAATGGCCTGTACCATGAGTCTCGAAGGCGATCAGATTTGAAGGCCCTAACAATAGTATCCTGTCATTTGGGCACTGAGCAACAACAATAATAACAATAATGACAATATGCAATTAAAATGAGATTAAATTAGAGATTGAATGAGTTTGAGATTGGAAATTTTTTTACCAAATGGAGGTGCCTTGATCTTTAATTTTGAGCGTGGGATGGCTTGTGCAAGGGTTAGTATGCGCCTGTGTGAACCCCAGGAACACGATTTGGGTGTTAGTTTGGACAGAGGATGCTTGTAAAATCAGTTTTGAGTTTTACAACTTTTGGAATTTTTTGCAATTTTTGGTGTGGTAATTATGAGGTAGCTGTGTGTGTTTCGATAGGCATTATGTGATCTCCTCTTTTTCTTCTGATTTAGTCTTGTATTTATAGGGGTGTGGTGGTGAACAAATATGGAATGAATCAACCATTAACCATGGCTTTGAAAGCAAAATCAAAAGATTTGAAAAGTTTCCATTTTGATAATTTTCTACCATTTTGAACTTTGAGTGAACCTGGACTTGTTATGGTTGGTGTCTTGTTCGAAATTGGATTGCTCTGAGCTTTCATCATCAGTGCTTCTTCGAATAAGTCACCATCTACATCAATTGTGTAATATGGAAACCCCTCCTATCCAATTATCCTAATCGAACTCAGTTCTTGTTCTTTTGGATCCCTTTTTCTTCTGCACAGGTGATTCTTCGATCCTTCTACACAGGTGGTTCTTCGATTCTTCTACACAGATGGTTATTCGATTCGACCAGTTGAAGTATCACCTTGTTCAATCTGACTGGTCAAAGCTTCGTTCTATTCTTTTTGATCTCCTTCCAATCGAAGTATCACCTTGTTCATTTTGGCTGGTCGAAGCTTCATTCTACTTATCTTCTTGTCGAACTGGACTTTGATTTCAATCCCAACCTTTTGCTTGTTTTCATTTACAAGACCATATTTACTGATCACTAGTTTGTCTTTGATTGGTGAATTCAACTTATACGCATCAGTCGAAGGATAACATATGAGCACCCTTACTTTACTTCGATCATCCAGCTTCTTCCTCACACATTGATCCAAAACTCTAAGATGAAATACATTTGGCTCATTCGATCCTAATGGTCCTTCTATGAAATCACGCCACGTTTGAAGCTTGCTTGTCCTTCGAACCATTAGACTTCCACGTGTTTCATTGGGAATCTGTTGCCGAAGCTGCTTCGACCCAAAACCTCTCAAGCACATTCTTAGCTTTCAACATACATCTCGTCATGTTCAGTACACTTCTTTTCTTTCTTTCAGTTATGCCATTATGCTAAGACGTATAGGGTGCCATGGAAATCACTTGAAGTCTTCACAAACCAAAATTCTTTGTTAGAAATGAAACCCTAGCTGGAAATCCATTGCTTAGGAGAAAAATTTGTCTGGTCAATTCTTGGTCAACCTTGAGCAATTGAGGATCTCAATGAACATGTCTTGAGTAGAGTGAGAGGGCAAATTTTGGGATACAACAGTAACCCTTTATGAAAATTAATTGTTAAATTAATTTATTTATGAAAAATAATTTGGCGTTGCTTAAATGTTTTTTATATACTAATTATAAAAATTCTTATTTAAATGCAGGGTAAAAGGTATTTTAATGCAATAGGTAAAATATATTTGAATGAGTTAAAAAATGATATTTGATTCGATAACAATTAATAGTAATAATTAATATAATACTAAAATTATAAAAATAGGAAATATATAATATAAAAATTATAAAATAAAAATAAAATAAAATGCAAGGGGGTGTTAAATAGGTTGAGGTGGTAAAATTGGAGGTGCTAACAAAAAGGGCCTAAATTCAGATATTGAATTCAAGCCCAAAAGGCAGGAGATGTGCTTTTTTGTTCATGCAGTAAAAAAAGGGTGTATAAGAAATAGGGCCCAAGTTCAGATATTGAACTAGGTCCACTAGGCCGGAGGTCTTAATATCTTTGTAAAATATTAATTTAATTATGAAATTTTTTGGATTTATGTATAAGATCAATGATTCGAATTATTAAATTGATTGAAAAATCCCAATAATTATGTATAAGGAATATTTTTGTTATTCTCGACTTTTCACTTAACCTAATAATAAAACTAACATATTTTTGTATTTTTTATTAAAAAGCGACAAACAAAAACAAGAGAAACAAAAACCATTAAAAAATTGTAATGCAATAATTAACCTAATAATAATAATTATAATAAAAGCTAAGCCTTAAAAAAATTAGCAGAAAGAAAGAACATGTATGAAAGTTGTTGTTTTATTTGCAAAGTGAATATATTTCTACATGACCCAAATCATATATACATGTTACAAATTATAATAGATATTGAAATTTTTGTTTTATTAATTAAATTGAAAAAGAATAAACATTAAGACAGCAAACATGGAGATTTTAAACAAGCAATGAATCCCAACAATAAAACACTCAATAGAAATAAAATATAAACAATTCAAGAAATTTTACGATGGAGATTTTTAAGAGAGACCAACCTACGGGAGCGAGGATTCCCCGATAAGCAAATGATAGAAATTTTTGCTTTCCTTCGCCGTTCTCCTCTTTTTTCCTTTGGGGCGAGATCCTCCTTAGATAGATGTTGGAGACAACAAAAAGGTTTTAAAAAATTGTTGGCAGAAAAATTTTAGGTGTTCTGTTCAAAACCCTAAAATAAGTGATTGTTGATGGAGGCTTCAGGATTTCTTTGTTGTTCTTCGATGTGAAGAGCAATAACTTTAGGAGAACTCTAGTGAATTATGGATGATTATGAAATTGTGGGTTCTCCAAATGATTGTTGATGAAAATTTTTAGGGTGATGAGAGCCCTATTTATAGATTTGAAATTAGGTTAAAGACACACACAAAAAAAGTCCACACTAAAAAAAGCCCAAAATTTATGATTTTATCTTGGTCAGCAAGTTGACCAATCAGAAGTGAGTAATGACACAAATTGACACACTTTGACCAATAAGAAACAATTAATAATTTTTTTGGTAATTATTATAATTTTTGCACTCAATATTAATAAAAATTGCATCAAATCAAATAAATAATTAATTTTTAAATGAATTAATTAAAAATATGAAAATAATATTTAAATAATAAAAAAACATGATTTTTGTGACTTTGAAAATAATTAGAAAATAGTTAGTAACAAAAAATATCCAAAGCGCACCAATTGAGATTGATCTATTTTTGGTATAATTTTGAAGATTGGAAATTGATTGAATATTTCGTCTATAATTTGGTGAACAAGATTATGAATCTAGCCTTATTTATGACTATTCCAAATATTGAGATTGATTTGAAAATATTAATTTATAAGGTATTTTGACTATTTTTAAAATAAAATAATAATTTTAATAAAAAAATAATATTTTTAAATATAATAAATAAATACGAAAATAGTAATTTAATAATAAAAAATATGATTTTTGTGGTTAGAAATAATTAAAAATGAAAATAAAGTTAGTAACAATAAACAACAAACAACAAAAATATCCAAAGTGCACCAAGTGAGATTTGAACCTGTGACCTTCTGCTTGCCAATTTTCCTCCCTTACCAATTGTGCTATCTTACTTATTTGAAAGTAAAAAGCCAAATAAAAGTATATGAAGGCGAACAATTATTTTTTTAAATACAAATAATTATTATATTATCTATTTTAAAAATACAAATAATAATTATTATATTTTCAAACAGACTTGAAAGCGGATTTTTATTAAAAAAACCTCAGAATGATAATATAATTAAAAATCAAAGGAATTTTATACTCTGTAAAACTCAGGTTCGAAAATAAATTTAGCGGTAGCACTAATGCGGACAAATTTGGGGTATGACAGTTGCCCCTATTTAATAACTCTTCGATTAAATGGCACGAGAATGCATAGGTATTTGTTCATTCGAATCAGAGATTTATTAAATAATAGAATACCCCAAAATTTGACCAATGGTTGGCTAGGTAGGGTTACGCTGATATAGCATACCCCCAAGGGTTGGCTAGATAGGGTTATGCTGATATAGCATACCCCCAAGAGTTGGCGAGATGAGGTTACGCTGATATAGCATACCCCTAAAAGTTTTGAAGAGAATAGGCAAAGATGATGATGTATCACTTTACCAGGGTTTGAACCAAAGTTTTAGACAAAGATGATGATGTATCATCCTACCAGAGTTTGAATAGAGAGCTATAATTGAAGAGTAAGATTAATCTAGATATGACGACCCAGATAACTCGTCAATACCTAAAAAAGAGATTGTCATAGAATTTACCATAACCTAGGAGGTAAATGATTCACATTTGAAAAAGTTGACTTACTAATGCTTGGTGACTAATATAGTAAGTTTTGATTTGATTTGATTTTTTCTATTCATCACAACCTAGGGGATGAGTAAAACAAATTTTGATAACAAACTACTGCATGGAGATAGATGCAATGGATTACGCAAATCTATTTTGCATATCTATCACAACCCGGGGGATAGATAATCGAAAAAAGCTCAACAACTACATCGATGCATGGAGACTGAGGCGATGAGTTATACTGCGGATTTCGCATATTACTGTATGGAGTCTTAGGTAATGTGCTATATCACAAGTGAAGGAAAACACATTGTTTCTTGGAGTCTTAGGCAATGGGTTATGTGATATGGTGACAGAACCGACTGTTAATATTGGTTTTACGTTTATGTTTGCTAATGTTGCGGTAAGAAAGAGTCGCCATCGAATTTTCTTTTATCCAAATTAAGGAAAGGGTGAAAAGAACAGAAAAATACCTTTTTCGAGAATTTTCCGAGTAAGGGGGGTAGATTACAGAAAGGGAAGGTGTTACCACCCTTTCCATCTGTAGTTTTCTACGGGCTCTTAGATGCTAGCTCATGTTTTGAAAATTGCTTGTGTTTTGTGTGTTTTGAAACTTTGTTTTGCAAATGCCTTAGTGCGGAAATTCGCTTTGTGATAACTCTTGTATCAGTCCTCAAGAGTGTTGACAAAGCGAATGTTTTTTTTGAAAGTTGTTTTGAAATGTTTTTATGTAGGTGCAAAAAAGATTGTTTTGAGAAATCATCTAAGAACTTATCTACTGATACTCGAAAAAGTTTGTTCTTTTCGTCCTATCCTTTAGACAGTTCTATCCTACTATTAGTGAGTAGGTAGCCCTATCGTTGGATGTATGAGGGACGATCGAAGGGACATTACCGTCATGAAGGTAACTTGGCAAGAGGCTTTAGTAACCACCCTAAAGTTCTGAGATCACTTTTAACCGAAGCAACATCGAGACAGTCATCGAGGGACTAATGATCTTAAAACTAGAGGATAGTCACTAAAACTTCTCATGTTTAGAGAATTGTGACTGTTTTCCGAAGGCAACCGAAGTGGGAGTACTCTAGAGGTGTATATGTGCATGTGATTCAATCCAATTTATTTATCTTGTGTTAAGTTTACTAGCATTGATTTTCAGTCTTGTCATACAATCCTATTAGTTTAGCAGTTAATATATACACTAATTAAAAATGCAGAAATGTAAAGTGCGGAAACATAAATCATACGCTATTACAGGGCTTTGGGGATTAATTACATGTCCGAAACTTGGAAAAATAAAGGAAAGCGATAAAAAGTCCTAGTTAATTTCTATTACATCCCGTGAGCAGTTACAATAAGTTGAAAAATGCAAAAGTAAATAAACGCGCAAACGAATTAAAAAGAACGTCTAAAAATCCTAAGGTAAAAGGAAATCTTTTTGTTTTTTTTTTGTTTATGAAATAAAATAAAGTCTAAGTCTATTTAATTTTAATTTTAAGAAAGATGTTAAAGTAATTAAACTAATTAGTTAATAATTTTAATTAAAAACAAACTAAACCTAATTTTTTTATGGTTTTTTATTTACTATTAATTTAAAAGAGAATTAAGAAAGGAGTACGTAATACAAAGGAAAGAAATGCAAGAAACAAGTCCTTCGATCCAGAGGGCAAGGAGTTTTTGATCTAGAGGAGGATGGTTATCCTTCGATCCAATCAAGGAAACTATCCTTCGATTCTGGGTAGGAGGTGGTATTCGATCTGGATCTACAAACGGACATGTTAGAAAGAAAACAAAAATGCCTGACTTGGGATTCGAACCCAGGTCCTTCATCCAGAGCACACCTTCCTTTACCGTCTGAGCTAGCTTGTTCAATCAAAGTGAAGGAAACTAATATTGAATCCTGCAAGTTTGTTAGTTTCAAAACCAAACAAGAAAAATAAACTATTCCATATGAAATCAGCCCCTGATCCAGAATCTGGGGTTGTTTCGATCTACAATGATCTGTACCATGGATTTCGAAAATGATATATTTCAAAAACCTCTAGCCATGGTAACCTGCAATTTTAGCACTTAAGCCCTCATGTAAAACATCATACCTTTTCTAATCATTATTACAAATATATATATATATATATATATATATATATATATATATATATATATATATATATATATATACATGCATTAAATGGATCAACAATACATATTTCAACAAGTTTGAATCAAAGAAATATACAAAACCGATTAATATCGTGGGGGTGTTTTGGGGTGCGCTGGGCTTGTGTGATGATTGGGGGTGGCTTCTGGAATTGGATTGAAGGTGACTGCATTGTGCTAAAAAAAACTTGAAACAATTTCAAAGTATTGTGGAGTTTTTTTTTAGTGAGGAAGGCTGCACATATGATGTCCTCTCCGTGCATCTGAGAGTTTTGGGTTTATATAGGAAAAGATTTAGGTTAACATTTGTGTATCAAATCTTTGCTCATCATGAGGGAGAGATTTGATTTGATTTTTTCATGAAAAATTTCCATATTTGGTCCAATCATGTGTTTTTGCCAGCTTGCTCTGAGTTGTTTTTTTGGGCCTCCAACTTGATGGGAATCAAAAGCTTGGGATGAACCTGGACATACTTCATTCCTTTGAATACCTTCCAGCCATGCCCTTCGATTAGCCTTGAGTTGCCTCCTTCGAATGGATCTGGTTTCATTCTTATAACTCTTTCGATTGAGCCCAATTGAAAGACTTCATTATGGTCAGTCGAAGCTTCCTTTGGCATGAATGTGCTTGTGCACGTTGGTTTGAAACTGGAAGTATGTTGGATTTTGGGCCAGCAAGCCTCTTTGAATATTTTTCTTTCGTTTTGACCAACTAGATCCATCCTTCGAATAGACCCCCTTTTTAGACAACAATATGTGTTTCCCATCAAAGTGTCCTTCGAATGCGCCCTTTGTGTATTCTTCTTTTTGAACCAATGTGTGTGTTCTTTTAAAGGGACCACATGCATACTTTGTGTCTTCTTCGAATGACTCTCCAATGTGTGTCCTTCGACTGGACCTTTGGAATGCTCTTTCGAAGGGGTCATATTGTGTGCCATAGTGCAGAAAGTATGTTGAGGAGTCTTGGCCTTGTGCATTGAAGGCAAGTTGAAAGGAGCCTTTGACTTAGTGAATCCAAGGCAGGCATGAAGGGGCTTTTGGCCTGATGAATCGAAACACACTTGTAGGGGGTTCTTGCCTTGTGCATCAAAGGGAAGTCAAAAGAAGCCTTTTGCCTTGTGCGCTGAAGGCAAGTCGAAAGGGGCCTTTGTTTTGTGAATCAAAGCTTTTGTGAGTTAAACTTGATTAAAGGGGGTCTAGCACTCAATCAAAGACTTGCAGACTAAAGCTTGATCGAAGGGTGCCAAATGCCCAATCGAGGACCTTGTTAAAATGCCAATCGAAAGACTTTTGTCCAGATGCCAACGAAGACCTTGTTAAAATTCCAATCGAAGACTCCTTGTTTATCTTCAAAAAATTTATTTTTTTATTTAATCAAGTGTTTGTAATCACCTGTGCAAGAGAAAAATCTTGGAAAAATATGAGAGGGTAAATTTTGGGGTACAACAGCTGCCCCTGTTCAATCTTCTTAAACCTGAGGATTTAGATTGGCTTGTTTGCCTTTCGTGATCTAAAGGTGGAAGATGATTGGACAATAGAGTGCCCAGAAATTTGCACTCTAGAGTGCCCAGAAATTTGCACTCGATGATGTGATGGTTAATTGTGTAGGGAATGGGCTTACAGATGCCATTTGGATAGGATGACGAAGAGTTGTTGGAGATGGGCTTAAATATGTCATCCAAAGTAGATGCTAACTTCATAAATGGTCCCTTTATGGGGAATTCTCACTCCTGCTGTCCGAGGAGGATTCAGCTGAGGATTGTTGATTTTTGTTGTTCTCCTGCTTGAGGACAACTTATGGAGAATAGAATCTAGGAACTTCAGTTGTCAAAGGCTCTACTGAGGATTAATCTCTGGACTGGAGAGACGAAGGTTTGCTGTTTTCTGGTTGAAATCCAGGCTTTAGAGTAACTTGCTAGGGATAATGGAATTAACTGTTACCTGAAAATGCATTAGAAAGAGCCTGTGTAGGGCTGTTTCAGAATGAGTTCGTGTTAGTCTGCATCCGAAGATATATGAGAAGGAGCATGTGTGGGGCTGCTTCAGGATGAGTTCGTGTTAGAATGTATCTAGATGATGAAAAGTAACCCGGGTAAGATTTCTTCATCTGGTCATGTAGATATTTTTCCTGTCTGGTTTCAGGTGTTAATCTACAAATCAACTGTTCACAGATAGTTGTCTGGTTTCGAGTATTAATCTGGAACTTGAAAATTGTCGGTCATTTGAGATAGTTATCCTGGATTGTTACAGGTATTAATCTCTGACCTGAGAAAGGAAGATAGTTTTCCTAGCTTGTTACAGGTATTAACATTCAATCTCCTTATGTAGATAGTTCTCCTGGCTTGTTACATGTATTAATCCATAATTGGTCATCCACAGATAGTTCTCCTGGCTTGTTACAGGAATTAATCTGGAACTTGGAAGTTGTCGGTCATTGAGATAGTTGTCATGGCTTGTTACAGGTATTAATCTGTAATCAGTCATCCACAGATAGTTCTCCTGGCTTGTTTCAGAATTAATTTGGGACTTGTTTTGTTGGTCACATGGATAGTTTCCCTGTCCGGTTTCGGGCATTAATTTATGGACTGCTGTATTTCTTGGTAAACTCATCTTGCTTCGGGAGTTCATACCGCTTGGTTGTGTAGATAGTTTCCCTGTCTGGTTTTGGGCATTAATCTTTGGTCGGCTATATAAGTTGATAATATTCGTCTGTCTGCGAATTCAACCTGAAAAGGTAAAGTTGGTTTCATGCGATATCATGGTATATGAATTGTATGATGCTCTCAAAATAAATGAGATTGTGATATATGCATTTGTGCTGTATATGCTACGATGTTTATAGAAATGACGTATGAATGCAATGTATGAATGTGTCGGTGGTTCCATTGCAGTGTTGTTGAACTAGGGAAACTTAATTCCGATTGTTGTTGGAGATGAAGAATGTAGGTCTTCAGATTTTGTTTGAAGTTGACATGCTGGGAGATGAACTTCTGTTGTTAGAGAAATAAGCTTTATTGGGGAAGGTGAGCTCCATGAACTGTTTGGGGATTTTGTTCCTGTTAGGGAATCCCGAGAAGCTTGACAACTTTACTGGGGAATTTTCCTCAGATGTTAAAGTAGTAGTTTGGAGATTGATGCTCGATCGGGGATATGAGAACCTGGCGCCATTAGGTTGTATACTGAGCATATGGCCATGACCTTGTAGTAGGATGTCCCTGTCTTCGTGCATGCTGGAGAAGGTATCTACTAGAGAAAACATCTGCGAGGATTTTATGGATGGTCCTTATATATTGTCCTATCTCTTAAAGTTGTCCGTAACTATCTTTCTGTTTTTAGGTGTATATTTGCAAGCAGTAATCACATTCAAATGCATATGTTCAAAAATAATCACAAGACGTTTTCGCACACAAAACAAAAAAATAAAAACAAAAGTTTTGCACTTTCAAAGGAATAGTTTTGTATTAACTTGAATAAGAGTTTTTGTACAAGGAGACGGACATCCTAGTAAGAGAATGTCGTCGTAAGAATGGAAATTATATAAAAATACTATACACAGAAAAACAACTGTGTGAAATAATCCCATTAGGTTCCCATTCTGCTATTGCCTTTATGTCTTTGAGTGTCTTATCTCTTTCGTTGCTTGTCTGAATTTGATTGGATTGATTAGTACCGTTTGATCTTGATAGTTGATACTGAAGATTGTTTGTAAGGTGATCCAGCGGGATATAGTTATACGCTTTAAATCCCTAACTTTTTCCTGGACCACCCTTTCGGGTTTTCAGTCCACCGGAATACCCCTTTTTGCCCAAGCTGCCTTTTCAGATTTTCGACTCGCTGGGTGTACATATTTTTTATGTATATCCCTAAGTTTTCCCGAACCCTTTTTGTTCACCAGGATGCCCTAATTTTTGCCTAGGTCAGTCGACCTAGCGGGTCTTTGTTTATGCGTAGTTTCTTTTAACTATGTCCGCGTTTATCGGGTGCGGAAGGTCATCCCCGTCCATGGTGGTTAAGATCATGGCTCCACTAGAAAATATGTTCTTGATTACAAATGGCCCTTCGTATGTGGGAGTCCATTTGCCCCTGGGATCACCTTGCGGCAGTATGATGCGCTTGATTACCAGATCACCAGCCTGATATACCTGACATCTGACCTTCTTGTTAAAAGCTTTGATCATACGCTTTTGGTACATTTGACCATGGCAGACAGCCGTGCGTCTCTTCTCATCAATCAGGTTTAATTGTTCGAGTCGAGTCTGAATCCATTCATCTTCACTCAGCCATGCATCCTTCATGATTCTCAAAGACGGGATCTAGACCTCAACGAGTAAGACAGCTTCCATACCATACACCAGAGAGAAAGGAGTTTCCCCTATTGATGTACACATTGTGGTGCGGTAACCATGAAGAGCAAATGATAACATCTCGTGCCAGTCTTTATATGTCATTGTCGTCTTCTGTATAATTTTATTGATATTTTTGTTAGCATCTTCAACAACGCCATTCATCTTCGGCCAATAAGGAGAAGAGTTATGAAGCTGGATATTGAATTACGTGCAAAGCTCGGTAATCATAGTGTTTTTAAGATTGGTACCATTATCCGTAATAATTATTTCTGAGATACCGTACTGACAGATAAGGTTATGTTTGATGAATCGGGCTATAATGTTCTTGGTAACTGAAGCAAATGAAGCTGCCTCGACCCACTTCGTGAAGTAATCAATGGCGACCAGGATGAAGTGGTGCCTATTAGAAGCTATAGGTCTGATTTCCCCAATCATATCGATGCCCCAAATTACAAACAGCCAAGGAGCAGTCAGGATGTTTAGAGGGATTGGAGGTACATGTAGCTTATCAGCATAGATCTGGCACTTGTGACAAGTCCGTAAATGCTGATAATAGTCTGCTTCCATAGTGGACCAATAGTATCCTGCCCGTAGGATCTTTTTAGCCATTGAGTGCCCACTAGAATGAGTGCCAAATGTACCTTCATGTAAATTAACCATAATCTTCTCTGCTTCACCCTTGTCTACACACCGAAGAAAAGTAGAATCGTGATTACGCTTGTAGAGGATCTTGTTACTGAGGAAGAACTTGGTAGAGAACCTTCTTAGGAACTTTTTATCATTGACTGAAGCTCCCTCGGGATACTCTTGGGCTTCGAGATATCTTTTGACTTTATGGAACTAAGGCTTGTCCATTACTTCTTCAGTACCAATATCGTGACAATATGTCGGTTCATCTATCCTTTCAATAGTGATCTGAGGAGCCTCATTATCCCACCTGACCTTGAACATGGATGACATAGTAGCTAGCGCGTACGCTAGTTGATTTTCTTCTCGTGGAAAATGCTCGAAGGTGATTTTTTCAAAGTTTGGGATCAGTGTCAACACATGCTATTTGTAAGGGATGAGGTTAGAATGCTTCGTGTCCCATTCTGCTTTGGTTTGACTGATTACTAGAGCCGAGTCTCCAAATACACTCAAGAATTTGATCCTCAAGTGGATAGCGGATTTGAGACCCATAATGCATGCTTCATATTCAGCCATATTGTTGGTATAATTGAAACATAGCCTGGAAATGAAAGGAGTATGACAGCCTTCAGGAGATATGATCACATCGCCGATGCCATTTCCAAGAGCGTTGAAAGCTCCATCAAAAACCATGGTCCATCGGGATCCTTTTGCAGGTCCTTCATCCGGTCCAGGTTCTTCATAATCAGTTACCAACATAATGTTCTCATCCGGGAATTCAAATTTCATGGATTGGCAATCGTCCACAGCCTGATGAGCTAAATGATCGGATAATACACTTCCCTTAATTTCTTTCTGGGTTGTATACTAAATGTCGTATTCGGTCAGGATCATTTGCCATCTTGCTATTCTTCCAGAGAGAGCGGACTTCTCAAAGATGTACTTGATAGGATTCATTTTAGATATCAACAAGGTAGTGTGAGTCAACATATACTGTCTTAGTCGGCGAGCAGCCCATGCCAAAGCACATAAAGTTTTCTTGTGCAGTGAGTATCTTGTTTCACAGTCGGTAAACTTTTTGCTAAGGTAGTATATTGCATGCTCTTTTCGACCAGACTCGTCATGCTACCCCAGCACACACCCCATCGAGTTCTCTAATACTGTTAAGCACATGATCAGAGGTCTTCCTTCAACTGGCGGCATTAAAATTGGAGGCTCTTAAAGATACTCCTTGATTTTTTCAAAGGCGTTCTGGCAATCTTCATTCCACTTCACTGCTTGATCTTTCTTCAGTAATTTGAAGATTGGCTTACAAGTAGCGGTCATATGGGAAATGAATCTGGAAATGTAGTTTAGGCGTCCCAAGAATCCCCTAACTTCCTTCTCAGTGCAAGGAGTTGGCATTTCTTGTATAGCTTTGACCTTTGTAGGGTTAACTTCAATACCTTTTCCACTGACAACGAAGCCTAAGACTTTACCAGATCTTACTCCAAAGGTGCACTTATTCGGGTTCAGCCTCAGTTTGTACTTCTTCAGCCTTTGAAATAGCTTCTGTACATGATCAAGGTGCTCCTCTTCAGTTTAGGACATGGCTATCATGTCATCAACATAGACCTCTATCTCGTGATGGATTATATCATGAAATAAAGCTACCATGGCACGCTGATAAGTTGCCCCGGCGTTCTTTAACCCAAACGGCATAACTTTGTAACAGAAAGTACCCCACTATGTGACAAAGGTTATTTTCTCCATGTCTTCAGGTGCCATTTTGATCTGATTATATCCGTAGAAACTATCCATGAAGGCGAACACCTTATGATGTGCGGTGTTATCAACCAGAACATCGATATGGAGAAGAGGAAAGTCATCATTGGGGATTTCCCTATTCAGGTCTTTGTAGTCCACACACATACGTACCTTATCGTCCTTCTTAGGTACTGGAACCGTGTTAACAATCCATTATGGATAAGAGATGACAGCTAAGAAAACGGCACTGAACTATTTCATGACTTCAGCCTTGATCTTTTCTGACATCTCTGGCCGCATACGACGAACCTTCTATTTTACTGGAGGGAAATCTTCTTTTGTCGGCAGACGATGGACCGTGATATCAGTGTCAAGTCCTGGCATGTCTTCATTTGACCAAGAAAAAACCCCAACATAGTCATGTAGCATTTGAATTAACCGCTCCTTGACACTATGCTCCATATCGGCACATATCTTGACTTATTTCTTGTCCTCTTTAATACCTAAGTTAACTGCCTCAACTGGCTCTTCATGAGGCTGTATTGCCTTTTCTTCCTGTTGTAACAGTCTGGCAAGCTCTCCCGGTACTTCACAATCTTCCTCACCTTTATCCTCGGCTTGGTAGATCAGATTTTCAAAGTCATAACTGGAAATAGCAGAACCGTTATCAATGGGATTCAGAGTGGATGCGGATCTGTAGTTTGATATGTAGGTGTGTGTGTGTAACAGCATAGCTGTATATTTTTGATAAAGTAAAACGCATAAAAGAAAAACAAAGAGCGTAAAATTTGCATGCGAACGTCCAGTGTTTTATTAATGACATATGAAAATGAATTAACGACCCTCACAAATAGACCATTGTGCCTCGGGTAAGACACAAGGCTTTAAAGTTTCAATTGTTCAAATATTACAATATCCTCAAAACAAGAAGACAAATTGCTCTTGAATAAAAGTAATGGGCACAAAATCTTTAGCCTCCTAATTGTTATTCCATCGTCGATGATTGGGAAGATTCACTTGTCCTGGTCATGATCACTATCACTGTCTTCCAGGGCCTTGACTCCATGGTTGCTAATCCGTAAAGGTGGTCCCCCGGTGCGAGCACGACGAACAACTCTCTGGGATCCTGAAGTAAAACCCAAACCAAATTTGTCATATTTGTAGGGAATATCCGGAAGTTGGCCCCAAATTATACACCCACTTTCTTCAACTACCGCCTTGGCATCCTTCAGAGAAGCCATCTTCAGTGGAGGTCTAGTAGTCTTTGGAACATTGGCAGTGGTCTTAGTCACATCAATATTCTGTGGAACCTCCTCAAAGTTATGACAAGGGGTCTCAATGAACTCGTCGTCCATTTCAATATACCTGAAAGAATTCAGATGGCTTACCATGTACTCCTCTTCCCCGTGGACTATGATAATTTTCCCATTTACTGGGTACTTCAGCATTTGATGTAGGGTGGAAGTCACAGCACCAGCCCTATGGATCCAGAGTCGACCCAATAAACAGGTGTAAGATTGGCGGATGTCCATCACGTAGAAAGTGGAACTAAAAGTCTGAGTACCAACTTTGATAGGGATGTCCACCTCCCCGTGCACCATTATTTTAGAACCATCGAAGGCCCTCACCACAATGTTACTGGGCTTTAATGTGAGTCCTTTGCAATCTAACCGGTCAAGAGCATTCTTGGGCAAGATGTTTAGTGACGAACCTGTATCCACCAAAACATGGGCTAATGTAGTGCCCCCGCACTCAATGGAGACATGCAGGGCATCATTGTGCTTCCTTACCTTGGGAGTTAGGTTTGCATCAGAGAATCCCAGGCCATTGTCAGCTGTCAAACTAGCGACACAATTCTCAAATTGATCAGCGGAGGTCTCCTGAGGCACATGGGCAGACTTCAGGAACTTTACTAAAGCCTTGGCATGGGCTTCAGAGCACAACAGTAGGGCAAGCATTGAGATTTTTGAAGGGGTCTGCCCCAATTGTTCTACGACATTGTAATCACTTTTCTTGATTATTTTCAATATCTCTTCCATCTCCTTTTTAGAAGCCTCGGGAATGGATTTGGGATGTGCCTTCGTCCAGACAGGCTCAACCAATATCTCTTTGCCCCAAGTCTCGGCCGACTCGGTAGCAGGGATAATAGTAGGACTAACAGTAGGAGTAGCCATGGGAATACTGACAGGAGCAGTAGAAGGAATGATCACATGAGTAATAATGGGAGTACTAGTAGGAGTAGCAGCAGGGATGATCACAAGAGTAGCAGTGGTCTTTGGAGAGATCTCGGGGGAGAAAACTCTTCCGCTTCTTGTTATCTTTTTGGTCCCAACAATATTGTCGACGTCAGGATCAGTATTTTCAGCAGTTTTGTCTTTAATAGCCAACAGGTCTTGCTTGACGCCATGGTAATAGACGTCAGCCCCATAATTCCAAGGAACAGCTTTATCTGAGGAATATGGTATTGTCCCCGACATGGTGATGATCAGGGGAGCAAACTCTGGAACAGATGTAATCCTGACTGGTCTTTTGGTGGAGACCCTGGGAGGATTTTCAGAAATGGTGATTAACAAAACATCTTCAGATGAACTTCTAGCAAGAAGAACTTTCTCGAACATGATTTCTTTGTTAACCATCAGGCGCTGGATGTCCATCTTCAATAATAAACAACCATCTGGTAGAGTCATACATAAGTGGCAACCTTCACTACAACCCGGAAATAAACTAGCTCGTAACAGATTCCTTTTGATAGTCAGGAGAGGAGTAGCTAACTCATCCACAGAAGAAACAAACCGATTGTCATCAACAGCATTGACACCTTGGCCATGTTTAGGAATTGGCGCAGTTATTACGTTAGGTGTCTCCGAAGGGTCAAAATCAATCTCCTTCGCTTCAATGTGATCCTGTACCATAGTCTTTAAAGCCCAATAGTCATTTGTATTATGCCCCGGGTTTCAGAATGATAGGCACATCGAGCATTCATGTTGTAGCACGGAGATGCAATATTAGGATTCTTTGGAGCTTCTTTCAGAGTCACCAAATTGGACTCCAGTAGATGTGGAAAAACCTGGGATATGGTCATGTTGATCCGGGTAAACTGTCTTCTGGGTGCATCTGGCTTGCGCTGATTGTTTCGTTGTTGGTTTGATGCAGGATTGGAAATCATTACAGTTCCTACCGTCGAACGAAGCTCAGTTTTGTTGTGATTTCTTTGGCTATAAGGAGCATTGACCTCCTTCTTTCTTGTGAAAGGTTTCTTTGTAGCACTGGAGGATGCATATCTCTAGATTTTTCCATTTTTAATACCAGCCTCTACCTGTTCATCAGTCAGTAACAATTCAGTGAACCCAGCAGACGAACTTTCAATCAGATGGTTAAAGAATGACCTAGATAACATACCCAAAAACATGTCCACCAGCTCCCTATCAGACAATGGAGGTTGGACTCTTCCCGCAAGGTCTCTCCACTTTTGGGTATAATCTTTAAAACCTTCACCGGAACCCATAGACATACTTTGAAATTGTGTCTGAGTCGGGGCGAGGTCAGTATTATACTCGTACTGCTTGTAGAAAGCAGCAGCCAGATCTTCCCAATTACAAACGTTGGTTCTCTCCAGTTGATAGAATCATTCTAGTTGAGTCCCTTCCAAACTTTCTTGGAAGAAGTGAACCCACACTCTTATCAGTAGTGTGTGGTTGAATGTTCCTGACGTACGACCTTAAATGCATCTTAGGACAGGAGACACCGCCGTACTTAGCAAATGTAGGAAATTTGAATTTTTGTGGGATGGCCACCCCTGAAATCAGTCCTAGCTCCTTAAAATCCAGCCCGGGTATCATCTGGATCTCCATAGCGTTGAGTTGATCCTCTAGTTGTTTGTATTTATCATCAGTAGGAGGATACTTCTCCTCAAAATAGTCAGGTTCTTCTTTCTTAGACCTTGGATTGTTGTTTTCTTCCACTGGCTTCTCCTCTTGATTGTCCCCCTCATTCGACGGGGTTGCGAAATCTATAGCTCGCTTAACTGGTCCTCTGATCCTTCTTCCCAAATTCACTACACCATCTAGTTTCTTTGGCTTCTTGTTCTTCTCTTTGAGGATTAAAGCTTTCAGATCTTCTTGCCCATGGGCCAGAGCCAGGAACATTTGCTGAAACTGATCATTTTGAGTTTGAAGATCTTTTATTGTTTGTTCGAGAGCCACTTCTTTTGCTGAAATAAACAACGAAAAGAATAAGAAACATGTCTTGAGAATAACTGTTATACAATGACATGTATGATATGCTTATGCGATGTTTTCAAGGATCTCGGGAAATTTAAATTTGTGAACCAAAAGGAAACAGAGATTTTATTAGTAGAATTCGAATCAATTTCCTTTTAGGCTTACAATTGAAAATTAAAAACTCTTAAAATCTAAGCAATCAGGTTTCCCATGGGTGTTTCCTTTTCGTGCAGAGATAGACATTAAGACTTTTTTCTTCGTGAAGTTGCTTTGTGAGTTTTAACACTTTCTTCTCATTGACATAGAAATGTTCTCTAAAGGTATCACGTTCCTCCTTCAGCTAAATCCAGGATCTCTGCAGCTCTTCAAGATCAGTGGGCATGTCAGGATAGAGAACTGTATAAGGAACGTCTTCTTTAGTAACAGGATCCACAACCACTGGTAAGATGGCTATATACGGCATTATAAGATTCTAAGCGCGAGCTCGTACCCATTTGAGATAAGGTTCCATAGGGATGGAAGTCTTAGGCCCCAAGGTCTTGGTATCAAATTTGTTCACCATGCCCCAAGATCGTATGAACCTCTGATGATACCCTTGAACATCATTCTCGTAGTTAAACATAATAACCTGGATAAGTATATCATGAGGACCATCCCTTCGAGCATAACCAAATTGTCATAGAGCCAGAGAAGGGTTGTAAGTTAAGCCTCCCCTAATGCCAAGTAGTGGGTGTCGTACCCCAAATTTGTCCGACCTCGATGATTTTATTTTTCGAGATTAAAATAGAAGAAATACTTAATTAAAGATGGTACAGCAGTATCTGATGGCCCATCTTTATCCAAATCGACTAGGGGGTGTATTTTAATTCAGGGAAATGAGGTTTTCTAAATTAGAAAGACCTGTTTATCCGTAGGTCCATTTACGAAGTATGTTGGCCAATGGCCCATGCGATTCGAATATGGAAATTTATTTCAGAAATAATAGTTAAGTTTTTAATTAATAAAGCCCATTTAAGCGTTTGTTGGGTGTGGTTGCAATATGAGGCCCATTAAAGTCAGCCTATTTGTCTTGTTTCATTTTAAAGAAAAAATATTAGTTTAACTGATTTTTATAAACTATTTGTTAGTAAATGGGGTTTGCTATCTTAAATTAGGGGAGGTATAATTACAAACTATAGGCCCGCTGAGTTTTTGGCCCAGTAGACGGTCATTACTGTTTTATTCTTAAGAAAAATGTTGTTATTATAATTATTTTGTTGTTGTTTATCATTAAAAATAATTTAACATTTTACTGAGTTATTTTTAATAAAGAGTTGTTTTATTTAAAAAAACTGGGCTGGATTAATTTGTTACAGCAGATAGGTCCAACTAGATTTAAAAATATGTTTTATTGTTGCAAGGGAAAAAAGGTGAGTTGGGCTGAATACAAAAAAAAAAATAACATGCAGGCCCAGACTACTAAGTGCTACTGGGCTGGGTAGTAAAATGCAGGGCCCAATAAGAGATAACAACAACTCTTCCAATTAAGTCAAAATTAGCGCAGGGTTTTGTTTTCAAGTACGTTTTTGCACTAACTGATATTGTGGAAATTAAATTAAAACATGATCAAATCTTTCTTAAGCCCAAAACATTCAATCAAATCATTATTTCAATCAGTGTATACAATATCCAAAAATATCAATCACAATCCAAATCCAATATTACAGTAAAGGCAAAATCAAATATATTTCACAATTATTTACAAACCAGAATCCATAATCAATTACATCACAAATTCAAATCCCTAATTTTTCTATAAACCTTAATCTATGTCAATCTGTAACGGGAATTGATCACAAGCCCTATAAATATGAAACAAACATAGAAAGAGGGGGGAGAGAGATATACAGAGGATCCTTGAAGACAGCAAAGAAGAAGAAAAAACCGTGAAGCTGGGGGTTGATTACAGAAGAGCTGGGAAGAACAAGAGATTCGAAGAACAAACCCTATTGAAGACCGAAGCAAGGAGCGATTAGGGTTTCGTTTTCTGAAATCCTAATCGCGTATTCAACCATCACCACCGTTGTTATCACCATTACCGTTGCATTTTCCACCGCTACTCCGCTGTTGACCTGCGCATTAAAGAAACCGAAGAGAGACATTAGCTTGAAACAGAAACACAATGGTACAATCACAAGTGGAGGTAAATAAGAACTCAGATTTTATTGTTGTGGTTTAATTAGGGGTTGTGGTTGGTAGACGGTAAGGGTTCGTTAGGTTGAGCCGTCGCCGGGGAATTCGTTTTAGGGAAGAAGAAGGAGATAAATTGAGAGTGAGGTTTTGGTTTCACGAGGAAGAGGAAAGAAAGGTAACACTTTAATGAAAATGGATTGAGAAATATGTAAAACAAATTTTATTATTCCGTTAGGATTCACTGCATGCGCAAACGTAGTAGCTACCATACTCCCTCAGATCTCATCCACATGATTATGATAAGACGTTCATCTGGCCAAGTCTGCACCGTAAGCCTCATACTCCCTCTCCATACACAATCCAACCGGCATGTTGCAGCCTCTATTGGGCCAGGCCCCATTGATTTTACAAAACACTAATGTAGTTTACACCCTGTTGTCCTAAACTGTTTTGGGCCTAATGTTGTACCCCAAAATTTTCCCTCCCATATTTCTCAATACATTTCAAGTGAGGTCCTCAAATTGCTCAAGGAAGTCCAAGGGTTGACCAGACAAACTCTCTCCTAAGGCAGTCTACCTCAAATTAGGGTTTCATTTTGCATCAAGATGTTTGAATCCAAAGGGTCCCAAATGCTCACCATTGTCCTAATATTTTCTCAAGATCATCCATGTCAAGTTTTAAGCCTTGCAGAGGAAGTTTGCTCAGTCAATTGCTCAAAGGCCTGAAAATCGATTGTGCTAGGGCAAAGGTCAACTGTGTCTCACATACAATCAAACCTCAAGATTTTTGGTCAAAATTCTAATTTTGAAGTATTATTCATCATTTGATCAAGGGTTGACCATGATTCCTCAAGGATTGCTCACAATTCATCAAAGCCCAAAAGTTGCTAAATTAGGGTTTTGCAGGAAAAGTCAACTCAACTTTGACCAAGCATAACTTTCTCATACTTTATCAAAAATGACCCATCCAAAACCCATTGAAGAGGATGAAATTACCTACAATCCATCTTCAGCTCCCAAGTTCATAATATGCACTCACAAGAAGATATGAATTTGGACATTATAGGTCATTTTGGAAAGTCAACAAAAACACCTTTTGGGTCAAAGCTTCATACATGAACATGGAATACTCAATTGAGATGAGAACAAAAGGTTTGATTAGAGGATATCTCAAGATTTCTAAGAAGTCCAAGAACACCTCTCTAGGGTTAAAATTGAAAGAGTTGTGCATTGGTAAAGTTGACCCTTTTTGAAAAATTGCCAAAAGTCAAATGTGTCTAAAATTGCATTTTTTGTCAAATGGGCCCATCTTTTTATGCTTGCACTGAGTTTGTAATGTGATCCATGGCCCATGATCCTTTCCATTTGTTATTCTTTTATTTTTGTCATTTATTTTAATTTTATTTCAATTAAATCAAATAAAATCAAAATAAAATCATGAAAATATCAAAAACTAATCAAAGCTTGAGATTTGGTGCATGTTTGGGTCTATTATACAGCTGGAGAGAGAATCAAATCGTGCAAGGTTCATTTGGACACAAAAAGATTGCATTTTGCTTGATTTGGAAAGATTTGCATAAGGATCAAATCATGATTCAATAATCATAATTGGAGAAGATTTGAAACAAGTTTGCAACCCTAATTCATTCTAGGGTACATAAGGAACATGTTTAGATCAAAAACAAGGAGATTGGAGGCGTGTAAAAGAGAGAGCAAGTTTCAAAAATTCAAGAAAAGTGGCAAACTGATTTCCACTTTTCAGGTCAATTCAAAGCATTATAACCATCCCAATCAATTGCTGGACATCCAAGGATCAAGATTCAACCCCTAGCAAGCTTCCTAACATTCAGAAACGCATTGTAAGTGTCACACAATTTCCATACTTTCTTGAATTCGAATATCATAATTATGGCATGTTTAGCATGATTCATTGATATATTCTTAAACCTTATGATGTTTGCAAGCTAATGGTCATATTTAATTATATTTTCATTAACTGTACAACAAGATGCCATAGTTAGGGTTCTTGCTTCATTTTTAGGGTTTTTCTGTACAGGAACAATTGGCCATGGATAATGGTACCATGATGTTCGTGAGGTTGCAATGAGTTGATTGGTACCATTGGTTGTCATTTGTCATGCCTGTATGAAGTTTTGGAGAAGCACAAGATTATACCTACGCCTGGTGTCCGTATGTAAAGGTCTTCTGTTTAAAGCGACGGAGGCAACGAGGAAGATGATAGCGTGGCATCATGTGAATGGCCAGTTTTAAATTTCGCACATGGTTTGAGTTTAGCCATTTGTTTTATTATATAATATTTATTTGTCATTATTTGTTCAACTAAGCAAGCCAACGCAGTGGTAAGGCCATTTGTCTTTGATGCACACGTCCTGGGTTCGATCCCAGGCGTGTGCATTTTATTTTCTCTCAATATTTTCAGGATGATCCAATGCACCACATGGCAAAGGACTCACCATACATCATCAGCACCCAGCCAGTAGATCTTCAGCAAGCCAGATCCAAGGCTCCTCTAGTGAAGGTCCACCATTGGCATGAGTCAAGCGTGCACACAAGATTGAAAAAGTCAAGCAGGCCAAGGATTGTTGGGCCCAGAAATTGCAATTGGCACCCGCTCTTTTGCTGAAAACACCAGACCCATTCTTATTCATTATTTTTTTATTTTCTTTAATTTAATTTGTTTAATTTATTTTCTAACAACAAAATAATTTCTTTTTTCACAAAATATTCATAAAAATCAAATTTCACAAATTTAGAATTAGGTTTTTATTTTTTTTATCAAATTTAATTTTATATTAGTTTTAATTCAATTTAAGGTAATTCTAACTTTTTGTATATAATTAAAATAAATTAGAAAAATTAGGGCTTGCTTTTGATTTAATTTTTATTTCTTTCTCAAAATAAAAAATGCAAAAACAAGTTGATTTAATTATTTTTTCTTAAATTTTAAATTAATTAGTAATTAGGTTTTTATTTATTCAATCTTATTTTCCCCAAACAATCCAAAAAAACAAAAAAAAATGATTTTTCTCTTTAAGTTTTAATTAGGTTTAGATGGGGTCAAGATCCTAATTCCTTGTCATTTAATTCATCGCACGTGTTTTATTATTTTCGCAATATTAATGTAACTGCTTACAGTATGTAATAGTTTAATTAGAATTTTCTTTTATCATTTTACGGGTTTTTTGGCTATGTAATCCCTACCCCGAAGCCTTGTAATAGCGTAGTTTTTATTTCTCGCATTTTAATTCTCGCAAATATTAATTGTTAGATGTATGCTAATAGGATTATATGACAAGACTGCATGTTAATTTAAAATGGCTAGCAAACCCTAATGTGCAAAGATAATAACTGAAATAAAATCACTCGCACATGCGCACTCTTAGGGTATACTCTCACTTTGGTTGCATTTGGTAAATGGTCATTAAGTATAGGGTGTTTTAGTGGTCGCCCTCCTGTCTAAACAAAGATCAAATGTCCCGTTCGGAAAAGTTACCTCGGAAAGGTTGCCTTGGAAATGTTGCCTCGAATATGATCTCAAGACATTAGGGTTATTAATAAGACGTCCTAACATTGGTTTAGTGATCGTACGTCCCTTACGAATTGACCCTTACAACTCTAATGATGGTGCTTCCTATTTCTCAATAGTAGGATATCACTGTCTAAAGGAAATAAGAACAGAAACAATCTTTTTTCGACTAGGTAGATGCTATTAGGTACTTGCTCAAATCAAATTTTTTACACTTACACTTTTCAAACAAGTTTTCAAAAACACTTCGTAACACTCTTGAAGACAGAAGCAAGGGTTAAAACGAAGTAAAACAAAAACTTTTCAAAACAAACACAAGCAATTTTAAAAGATGAGCAAGTACCTAAGAGCCCGTGGAAAACCACAGATAGAAAGGGTGCTAATACCTTCCCTTTCTATAATCTATCCCCCGTACTCAAAATCTCGAAAAAGGAATTTTTCTGTGCTTTTTTCCTTTCCAGTTGGATAAAATAAAAGTCGGTGGCGACTCTTGCTTACCGTAACATTTTGCAAACCAAAAATGCAAAACGCAAACCAGCATTTTCAAAACAGTCGGTTCTGCCACCGTATCACAGAACTGGCGACTATGCTGGGGAATTATAAGTGGGATATACATTAGGATTTAGTTCAACATAAATTGCTTCTCTTGTTTGTTTTGGTTGCTTTACTTTTAAGGGTTTTGTATTGGGAGTTACTATATGTGATCGGTGGATCTGGAACTGACTGTTTAACGCTGGTTCGCGAAATGTCGCGGAAGCAAGAGTCGCCACCGTCTTTTATTTTCTCCAAATGGAAAGGACAAAAGCACAGAAAAATTCCTTATAGAGATTGCTCTCGGTTCGGGAGGTAGATTATAGAAAGGGAAGGTGTTAGCACCCTTTCTATCCATGGTTATCCATGGGCTCTTAGATACTTGCTCACTTGT
Source organism: Vicia faba (assembly GCA_948472305.1). Taxonomy (NCBI): domain Eukaryota; kingdom Viridiplantae; phylum Streptophyta; class Magnoliopsida; order Fabales; family Fabaceae; genus Vicia; species Vicia faba. The sequence goes on from OX451737.1 coordinate 893,821,914, forward strand.
GTTTTCAAAAATGGTTTGTTTGCTTTTCAACTGTGGGTTTTAAAAGTTTCTTTGAAAATTCCAGTTCGACTCTTGTATCGGTCCTCAAGAGTGTTTGAAAATTTGCTTTCGAAAGCTTTTGAAAATGTGTTGGTGTGAAAAGTATTTTTGAATTTGTTTTGAAATTAGAGCAAGTATCTAGAGTTGTCTACCTACCCTAAGGAATTCGTCTGTGTAAATGTCCTTTAAAGTAGTGCCATCCCACCATTTAGAGGTAGGTAGCACCACCGTAGGAGGTGTTCGGGTCAATTCGAGGTTCGGGATATGGTGATCACCAGAGCAATGGGAAGACACCTTAGAAGCTACCCTCATGCCAGGTTCCCGGATCATGAGGACTTACTAAGACATCCTCTACTCGACGACCACCTTTCGAGGCAAGGCAACAGTGAGGCGTACCCTAGGGGTGGTGTGTGATTTTGTGTATCGTTTTCATTTATTTTTGTCTTGTCATGTCATGGGTGTTCTACGCTTGTTTTTATTTTAGTCATTCATTCTTGCATGTCATTATTAACAGTTAAAAGTGCGAGAAGTAAAAGATTCTAAGCTATTACAAAAGGCGCGGGTCCACATCGCCAAAATTTCTTGAACCCGATTTGACAGAAAATAAATAAAGAATTAATGAAAAGTAAAGTGCGAGCAATTAGTTACACGGCTTTGGGAGAGGTACATCAATATTATAAAGAAATAAACAATAAACGCGTGAATTAAATAAGAATTAAACGAGGGCGTTGGACCCTTTTTGCGAAATTAAATTAAATGATGAAATCCAATAAAAAAAGGAAGAGAAATTGTTTTTTTGGTATTTTTGGTATTTTATGATTTTTAATGGGAAAAAGAATTAAATGCAATTAAACCTAATTCTAGTTGTTTTTAATTTATTAAGAAAACACATTAAAGTTTAACCTAAAATTAACCCTAATTAATTACATGCAATTTTAATTACAAAAATAAATATTTAATATTTTAATTATTTATGAAAGAAAAATAACAAGGAATAAAAATTATCATAAACCCTAGTTCTACAAATTTTAAATTAATTATGAAAACATTACTATTAAACCTAATTTAATAACTAAATTTAATTAATGCAATTTATTTATGAAAATACTAAAATAAAATATTTATTATATTCTTTTCTCTTTTTCTGATTTTTTTATGGTGTTTTTTATATTTATGAAAAATATTAAATTAATTAAAAAACAATAATTAAAAAGAAAGTATAAATAATAAAAAGTAAAAAAAATTAGCAAACCTAGGGGGGTATCTGTCCCCAAAGTGGAGGTGAAGCCCATCAATTTTGAGCCCAAACCAGCATGGCCTCGTTGACTCTGACCCTAGCGTGCATCAGCGTTGACCAGGGCTTACCATGGTCTCCAAATCTGTGCCTTTGAATTGATGAGGTTGGACGCGTGGATGGTTGGATTGTGAGGGTACATCATGGACCACAACGTTGATCCTGCACATGAATACCAATTGAAAAAAAAAATATGGAAAGGGTGGGGACCTGGGATCGAACCCAGGTCCTGAACATTACCACTCAAGCGCTTCACCAACCAGGCTATTTGTTTTCTTTGTATATATAATAACAAATAATGAATATCAAATAAACCAACGCGTTAGTGGATTTTTGGCGCGCGATTTTAAACGGACCAACCAGAACTGGCCACCGAGTCATCTTCTCCATTGTTTATTTTTTTCCTGAAACATAAACATAATAAGCAACGGTTTTGAACCGTTCTAAAACCTATCATTAGAGAAAATAGCGAATAGGCATTGGGTGCTCATAAATTGAGCGCGAGGGTAGATTCATGATCGTCTCGTCGTGTTTATTTCAGTGGTCCAAGTCCTGTGCTCCAATTTTTCCTTATTTCAAAACCCCTAATTCCAAGCTTCACAAACCCTAAATATTGTTAATGGCAAATCTTCATATAGGGCACGAAAGCAAAATTAAACTATTGGGTTAGCATCAGAATTGCATAAGGAATATAAATCACATGTTAAAATTTGCAAAAAGCGCATGAATTGAGATGCACGAGTATGAAAAATTTTCGGTACAGATGAGATTGTTCTCACGTTTCTGGGCACGAGAACTTGTGGTTTTTGATCCAAAATCCTTCTATGAAGCCTTAGCAAGCTAATGAGATCAAAGTCTTGCCTTGAATCGCCCTGCAAAAGTGTTTTCAGAATTGAGTTTTTAAGCAAAAAGTCAAACTTTGTTCTTCAAGTTCTTGCGCAGCTGAGTCGTCTTTTTGCATTAGGTCTTGCTTCTGTACTTATGTATGAGTGATTTAGGTCAAAAAATTTGATCAAAATCCTTGAATTAATGAATGCAATATTTGATTTTTTCACCATGATTTTCAAATCTTTTTTCACATGCTTTTGCTACCAAATCATGACCAATCCAATTGATTCTTTCCATATATGGCTAGGCACGAAATCTTGAGGATATAATATGCACAAAAAGATTGAAAAACTAGGTTTAGCATTTTTCATGTATTTATTTTAATTTAAATGAATTATTAATAATAAAAATCCAAATAAATAAATAAAAAATGAATAAAAACTTCCCTTTGGGCCAAGTGGTCGTGCACATGCCTTGGATGATGAATTGTGGAAGGAAAGTAGGCCCATTAGCAATTTTAGGTCATTTGAATCAATGTTGACTTTTCAAAATATCCAAAAATTTCCCAACTTCCACAAGGCATAACTTGCTCAATTTTTAAGTTTTGCTCATGTTCTTGGACATTTTGGAAAGGTCTTTGAGTCCTCTAACCAATGAATTTGGTCCCATGTCATTTTGATTTACCAATCTCAAGTTATGGCCTTTGACTTAAAGTCCCTTTTTGTTGACTTTTGAAAATGACCTATAATGTTGAAATTGATAACTTTTTGTGAGAGCATTTCTTGGACTTGAAGTATGAAGAAGAGTTGTAGGAAATGTCTTTCTCTTCAAAATGAGCTTTGGATGGAATTTTTCTGATAATCCATGTGAAAGTTATGCCCTGGTCAATTTACAGTTGACTTTTTCAACTGTCCAAATAAGGAAACTTTTGCATCTTGATGATTTTTGAGCCAAGCTTTGAGAATCATGATCAAGCATTGATCAAATGATGTTTGTGGCTTCAAAATGAGATGTTGACCAAAAATTTGAACTTTTGACTGTCAAATGACCATTTTGCCCCTACAGTTGACTGTAGTGCAATTAGGGTTTTGACTGTGCAATTTTGTGCTGAAAGTCTTGAAACTTTGTATGAGGATGCTTGACCATATTTGTAGGCATGTGGGACTTTCTTGGACCCTTGGAAACTTCATTTTCTTGATCAGAACCAAAACCCTAATTTTGACTGCTTAGGAGGCCCTTACACTGTGCAACCCTTGGGGAGATTTTGAAGCTTGACTTGGCAATTTCTTGAAGAATATGGGAGGGAAAATTTTGGGGTACAACAGTTTCCCCTGTTCAATCTTCTTAGACCTGAGGATGCAGATTGGCTGACGTGCCTTTCGTAATCCGAAGGTGGAAGATGATTGAACACTAGAGTGCCCAGAAATTTGCGCTCACATAGTAGCAGTGTGATGATGGGGAATGGGCTTATAGATGCCATTTGGAGATTAATGGATAGGATGATGGGCTTATAGATGCCATGCTAAGAGATGATGGAGTGTGGATGGGCTTATAGATGCCATCTGGATGTTGATCTCATAAGAGATTCCTTAGCGAGAACCTACGTACCTGCAAAAGAAAGATGAGTACCTGACATGTTGCAGGAGCTGGTCTTCAGATGCTTGGTATAGATGTGTCCTGACTGGTTACAGGAGCTGAATCTGGAGCTTCAAAAGGTGATGAATGAACCAGGGATGGTTACTACCTCAACGGGAACGGTGAGAGAACCTTGGGTGACTTTAAACAGCAAACGTTGAGAAAATCTTGGGATTACCACCTCCGCAGGACCGGGAAGAGAACCATAGGCAATTACAATCTTAATAGCAAACATTGAGAAAAACCTGGAATGGAATTATCATCTCCGCAACATTGGGGAGAGAACCATAGGAAATTATAATCTCAAAAGCGGACGTTTGAGAAAAACCTGGGATGGAATTATCATCTCCGCAACATTGGGGAGAGAACCATAGGAAATTATAATCTCAAAAGCGGACGTTTGAGAAAAACCTGGAATGGAATTATCATCTCCACAACATTGGGGAGAGAACCATAGGAAATTATAATCTCAAAAGCGGACGTTTGAGAAAAACCTGGAATGGAATTATCATCTCCGCAACATTGGGGAGAGAACCATAGGAAATTATAATCTCAAAAGCGGACGTTTGAGAAAAACCTGGGATGGAATTATCATCTCCACAACATTGGGGAGAGAACCATAGGAAATTATAATCTCAAAAGCGGACGTTTGAGAAAAACCTGGGATGGAATTATCATCTCCGCAACATTGGGGAGAGAGCCATAGGAAATTATAATCTCAACAGCGGACGTTTGAGAAAAACCTGGGATGGAATTATCATCTCCGCAACATTGGGGAGAGAACCATAGGAAATTATAATCTCAACAGCGGACGTTTGAGAAAAACCTGGAATGGAATTATCATCTCCGCAACATTGGGGAGAGAACCATAGGAAATTATAATCTCAAAAGCGGACGTTTGAGAAAAACCTTTGATAACTTCTACTGAGTCTTCATCAGAAAAATCTGTTTGGGGTCGATTTAGCTGGACTAGAGAAGGCCTTGGACTGGATAAGAAATCTTTGGAGTCGATTAACTGAACCGGTCTAGGTCTTGAAATATGATTGAGAATTTAACTGCCTCTTTCCTGAAAGGTAAAGGTCAGTCATATGCAATGCATGATATGGATCAAGCAATGATGTTCTCAACATAAATGGGATTTGTAAGATATGATGCGTATATGCATGCTATAATGATGTATGTGATGTTTATGTATGTTTTCGTTTAGGAAAGTAAATCCTTGACGGGTGCCGGGAAATCACTCCTGGGCTGATGTTGAAGAATGAGCTTTTGCTTCCGCTGGGGATGATAATTGCAAGAATACCGGTAGGAGAAGATGACTCCGTTGGGGAATAAACTTGGCGAATGGAATAACTCTGCGGGGAGGAAAGTACTCTAACGATCTTGCTGGGAAGCAAAGCTCTGTGGGGATAGAGATACTTTGTTGAGTTGTTGATAATAACTTGTTGGGGATACCTTTGTTGTGTTGGAAGTGCTAATAGACTTCGCTGGGGATACGAAGACTTCGTCGAGGACGCTCTTTCCGTGGCTTTTGACTGAGGATAACCCAGTTATATCCTAATAAGGAAATAACTCTTTGAATAAAGCCGGGAGACGCGTTCGCGCTCTGCGAGGGTAAGCTTCCAGAATCTACTGGGGATAAGCTTACTGCTTTGGGAGATGGATTCCAACCTTCCTGGGGAACTGGATTGGACTCTCCTGGGGAAGTTTTGAACTGCGGGGGAAGTGATTCCTTTGAATGTTTGATATGCCGCCGGGGAACAACCTTTAGACCCAGACTGCCGGGGATTCTTGTTAAGAATATGTATATTGCTGCTGGGGAATGTTGAGATCTGCTGGAGGATACTCAACTTCCTTAAGGTTTGAGAATAGCCTTGCTTGAGGAGAGTGTATTGACTTGCTGGCTCACTCTCTGGGGAATTAAGATATTTGGTTATGTTCTTTAGCTGAACTCACCTTGATACCTTGGAGGACAGAACAACTGGATTGCCTGGACGGCTCATTATTGCCCCTGTTTCAGTGGTGGGAGAGGAAGACCTGTGAGGTGATGATAGTTGTTGATGGTGCAACCTTCTTCTGGTAGGCAGGTGACAAGATGACAGGACATAGTCGTACGCTTTGATCCCTAATTTTTGCCTGGACCGCCCTTTTCGGGTTTTCAGTCCACCGGGATACCCATTTTTGCCCAAGCCGCCTTTTCAGGTTTTCGACTTGCTGGGTGTACAGGTTTTTTCATTTCGTCCCTTCATTTTGCCCGAACCCTTTTGCTTCGCCGGGAAGCCCTTATTTTTGCCTAGGTATATCAACCTAGCGGGTCTTTGATGATGCGTAGTATTTTTTCCGACTAGGTCCATGTTCTCAGAATGTAGGGAGTTGCCCCTGTTAGAAGTGTTTTGTCACGCCACCAGAAGGTATTTGATCAGGCAAGATTCGTTGTTGGAATGCCCCAAGTGACTCAGGCGGAGATTTGCCCCAGGCTATTTGGCCTTTGAGAGATTCTCCAAATCTTGATTGGATTGCCCCAGATGATGGACCATGCTCGTGCCATGCCCCTTGATTGGAAGTGCTTTTGTTCACTAGGTATTCATCGTGCGAATTTCCCTGCTGTTCAAACAAAAAGTCATATGCAAACAAAGTTATGTTAAAAATGCCACGCTTATGTCTGTCTTGAAGATTTTGAAAATGCATTCTTTTATTCATAAAACAAGTGAATGTTTGTAAAACGTGATGTCAACTCCGTATTTACCGTAAGCCTTAAGGAGTCAGGATACCTTTCGTAACAGTATGCTTTCGAACTAACCCATGCTTCAGCTAGGACTTTTAAGGGTTATAACGTGGCCTGGTTCACGGTTTAAGAAACAAAGGATAAAGGCTCAAATTTTATTTGTACCCACCCGCTCTTCGTGATGTTCTCCAATCCTAAACTCAGTTGATCATACGTTAGACCTTGTTTTGAGTCTTTGCTCTGATTTTCCAATGATGATTCAGATATTGATGATTTATTCTGAATAGGCAGTCATTCCTTTTTTTGTTGAGGGTTTGTAGGACCTCTTTCTTGTCTGATTTTGTTATCCCTTTCTTTTTTTTTTGCCTGAACTGTTTCCTTTTTTGGAATTACAGTCAGCGGGATGCCCCAGTTTTGTAAGTCTCCTTCATAGGTTTTGACTTAATGGGTTTTTTACTTTTTGAGATAATGACTGCCTTTCTTTATTGATTATTCGGAACCATCACTGTCTTTCTTCGTTTAGTAAGGACTTCTTTGGTGCCATTTGTTATGCACTTGGATCAACTGAGAGAACTACCCTGCCCCAGGTTATGATTAAGGGTTTTAAATTTCGAAAAGAAAAAACTCCTACTTCTTTGGCTCAGATGGGTTGACGAGGGATTATCATCCTTATAACTCCAGTGTTTAGGAATTGAAACAATGCATGTACCTCATCAGCGGGGTCCGTTCGAAAGCATACTGTAAAGATCGTGGTATCGTTTTCGTCATCCTCCCTCAAGAGGCTTTAGAATTTTAGATCAAGAGTTGACAGCAGAAAAAATATGAAAATAATTTGCATTTAGTGAATACGAATATATTGTTTCAGAACAGACATATGCGATGCATTAATGAAATAACAATGTTTAACATGAGTAAATGTTTGAACAAAAGAGAATTGCAACTTGAACATTCGAATGAACAAAAATTTCCCAATCCTAGCCATGTTTTGGCAAGGGAGCAGTGATCACGTGGGGAGTCTTGGGTACTTTAAACTGAATCTCTCCAGCATCGATCATGTCTTGGATCTTATTTTTCAAGCTCCAACAATCATCTGTAGTATGCCCCGGGCTGTCAGAGTGATAAGCGCAGCGAGCGTTGGGGTTATACTTTGGTGACGTTGTATTCTGGCTCTTCGGAGCTTCTTTTAGAGTTACCAGCTTGGTCTCCAGCAACTGTGGCAATATCTGGGATAAGGTCATGCTGAGCCGAGTGAACTGCCTTCTCTCACTCTTTTGTTGGTTGTGATGTTGGATGTGTGACACTAGAGCCATTTGAGGAGCTCTCCCCTTACCTCCTTGTCTCAAAGATGGTTGAACGATGACTGGCTTTTCTCCCTTAGACTTTTGCCCCAGTTGGTTGCCCTGAAGCAGTTGGTTGACGAGAAAACCGAGCTCATCTTGTCTTTGAGCTAACCCTTGGATGGCAGTCACCTGCCCCAGCATCTGGACCTTCAATGCATCCATCTCAGTTTGTAGGTGTTTCAGCCTTTCATCCTCAGCACTGTTCCTGACAAATGTCTCCATGAGAAGTGTCCTTAGCTCTTCCTGTCCCTTGGATAGATTCAGGAGGATTTCCCCGAACCGAGTCTCTTGAGCAAGAAAGTCCTGGTTATCTTGTGGGTAAGCCATTGCTGAAATAAACAGCGAGAAAGGTAAGTGACCTGCAACAAGGATACCTGTTATGCAATGATGAGTATGACATGCATGTAATGTTTTCAAGGACCTCGCGGGGTAAACAAGAAAATTTGTTAGCGTTTGGATCCGGTAGCTTGATTGAAAGAAACTTCATATTTGTTGAGAGTCTCTCTTACAAGGGTCAAAGGCTCACCATATCAAGTGGGTCATAGCCCCTGACTTTAATCATCATGTCTGGTTTTGATTTCCAAACAACCTTGGTTGGGGGAACCTTCTTCAAGTGTCAAGGCTCACCATATCTAGTGGGTCATAGCCCCTGACAACTTTGGCTAGAGGAAAATAAATCCTCTTTGCCCCTTGCTAGATGTTTGATTCATCATGACCTGCATCACAAGCCCTTGAGATCCTTGAAATGGGTTAGGGTGTATGCAATGGTATGACGTCATGATGCATGGGGTGATATGAACAAACCCTGTTATGAGCCCTTATTAAGGACTGCAAACCAAAACCTGCAAGAAACTCAAGTAAAACATGTCATGAGTCCCAATTAAGGACCAAATAAAACCTGCAAAACACTCAGTAAACCCTGTTATGAGTCCCAGTTAAGGACTATAAACAAAACCTGCAAGAAACTCAGTAAACCCTGTTATGAGTCCTAGTTAAGGACTAAAACAAAAACCTGCAAGAAACTTAGCAAGCTCTGTTATGAGTCCCTATTAAGGACTGCAAACCAAAACCTGTAAGGTACTTAGTAAACCATGTTATGAGTCCCAATTAAGGACTATAAACAAGACCTGCAAATAGCTTATGTGTCAGATAACAAGCATGCAATTAATCAAGTACGAAGGCACACAAGTCACACAAGAGAAGCCCCTTAGAGTTTAGGCCAGCATGGGGTCTAGGTATTACCCTCTTGAAGTTGGTGGGCTCAACCTGTCCTATCAGAAGTAACCGGGTTCTAAGGGTCCCAATATCACGGGATTGCTTTCATTGTTCATCGTTTCGATTTAGCCACTGAACTGGCGACCGAAATATTCCAGGAAAGCAACCCTCAATTGAGTGTAGTATCGAGTATCAACCAACCTCGGACTGCACCAAAGTCAGTTATCTCACTACCCTAAAGAGGCCAAGATAGTTCAATTAAGGTTCCTAAGGTCTGTTGATGCTTCATGACACCACGCGGAGGCCCCGTACTCTCCTTGACTGAACTCAAGGGTTACCGGTACACACCAAAGTGCCACATCAACGTAGCAGACTGTTTCAACCATGTCGGTATACCCCGCACAGTTCCCTCACAGCCTTGTTGCTACTTTCTAAGAAGGGTATCCCCAGATCCGGGTTAGGATCTATAGAACTCCCAAGCAACCCACAATTTAAAGCAATCAAAGAAAACAATTGAAAACACAGTGATCTTAATCCTAAGGTACACCTCACTTTAAGTATGTCCCCAGCAGAGTCGCCAGTTCTGTGATCGGTGGATCTGGAACTGACTGTTTAACGCTGGTTCGCGAAATGTCACGGAAGCAAGAGTCGCCACCGTCTTTTATTTTCTCCAAATGGAAAGGACAAAAGCACAGAAAAATTCCTTATAGAGATTGCTCTCGGTTCGGGAGGTAGATTATAGAAAGGGAAGATGTTAGCACCCTTTCTATCCATGGTTATCCATGGGCTCTTAGATACTTGCTCGCTTGTGTTTTCAAAAATGGTTTGTTTGCTTTTCAACTGTGGGTTTTAAAAGTTTCTTTGAAAATTCCAGTTCGACTCTTGTATCGGTCCTCAAGAGTGTTTGAAAATTTGCTTTCGAAAGCTTTTGAAAATGTGTTGGTGTGAAAAGTATTTTTGAATTTGTTTTGAAATTAGAGCAAGTATCTAGAGTTGTCTACCTACCCTAAGGAATTCGTCTGTGTAAATGTCCTTTAAAGTAGTGCCATCCCACCATTGAGAGGTAGGTAGCACCACCGTAGGAGGTGTTCGGGTCAATTCGAGGTTCGGGACATGGTGATCACCAGAGCAATGGGAAGATACCTTAGAAGCTACCCTCATGCCAGGTTCCCGGATCATGAGGACTTACTAAGACATCCTCTACTCGACGACCACCTTTCGAGGCAAGGCAACAGTGAGGCGTACCCTAGGGGTGGTGTGTGATTTTGTGTATCGTTTTCATTTATTTTTGTCTTGTCATGTCATGGGTGTTCTACGCTTGTTTTTATTTTAGTCATTCATTCTTGCATGTCATTATTAACAGTTAAAAGTGCGAGAAGTAAAAGATTCTAAGCTATTACAAAAGGCGCGGGTCCACATCGCCAAAATATCTTGAACCCGATTTGACAGAAAATAAATAAAGAAATAATGAAAAGTAAAGTGCGAGCAATTAGTTACATGGCTTTGGGAGAGGTACATCAATATTATAAAGAAATAAACAATAAACGAGCGAATTAAATAAGAATTAAACGAGGGCGTTGGACCCTTTTTGCGAAATTAAATTAAATGATGAAATCCAATAAAAAAAGGAAGAGAAATTGTTTTTTTGGTATTTTTGGTATTTTATGATTTTTAATGGGAAAAAGAATTAAATGCAATTAAACCTAATTCTAGTTGTTTTTAATTTATTAAGAAAACACATTAAAATTTAACCTAAAATTAACCCTAATTAATTACATGCAATTTTAATTACAAAAATAAATATTTAATATTTTAATTATTTATGAAAGAAAAATAACAAGGAATAAAAATTATCATAAACCCTAGTTCTACAAATTTTAAATTAATTATGAAAACATTACTATTAAACCTAATTTAATAACTAAATTTAATTAATGCAATTTATTTATGAAAATACTAAAATAAAATATTTATTATATTCTTTTCTCTTTTTCTGATTTTTTATGGTGTTTTTTATATTTATGAAAAATATTAAATTAATTAAAAAACAATAATTAAAAAGAAAGTATAAATAATAAAAAGTAAAAAAAATTAGCAAACCTAGGGGGGTATCTGTCCCCAAAGTGGAGGTGAAGCCCATCAATTTTGAGCCCAAATCAGCATGGCCTCGTTGACTCTGACCCTAGCGTGCATCAGCGTTGACCAGGGCTTACCATGGTCTCCAAATCTGTGCCTTTGAATTGATGAGGTTGGACGCGTGGATGGTTGGATTGTGAGGGTACATCATGGACCACAACGTTGATCCTGCACATGAATACCAATTGAAAGAAAAAAATATGGAAAGGGTGGGGACCTGGGATCGAACCCAGGTCCTGAACATTACCACTCAAGCGCTTCACCAACCAGGCTATTTGTTTTCTTTGTATATATAATAACAAATAATGAATATCAAATAAACCAACGCGTTAGTGGATTTTTGGCGCGCGATTTTAAACGGACCAACCAAAACTGGCCACCGAGTCATCTTCTCCATTGTTTATTTTTTTCCTGAAACATAAACATAATAAGCAACGGTTTTAAACCGTTCTAAAACCTATCATTAGAGAAAATAGCGAATAGGCATTGGGTGCTCATAAATTGAGCGCGAGGGTAGATTCATGATCGTCTCGTCGTGTTTATTTCAGTGGTCCAAGTCCTGTGCTCCAATTTTTCCTTATTTCAAAACCCCTAATTCCAAGCTTCACAAACCCTAAATATTGTTAATGGCAAATCTTCATATAGGGCACGAAAGCAAAATTAAACTATTGGGTTAGCATCAGAATTGCATAAGGAATATAAATCACATGTTAAAATTTGCAAAAAGCGCATGAATTGAGATGCACGAGTATGAAAAATTTTTCGGTACAGATGAGATTGTTCTCACGTTTCTGGGCACGAGAACTTGTGGTTTTTGATCCAAAATCCTTCTATGAAGCCTTAGCAAGCTAATGAGATCAAAGTCTTGCCTTGAATCGCCCTGCAAAAGTGTTTTCAGAATTGAGTTTTTAAGCAAAAAGTCAAACTTTGTTCTTCAAGTTCTTGCGCAGCTGAGTCGTCTTTTTGCATTAGGTCTTGCTTCTGTACTTATGTATGAGTGATTTAGGTCAAAAAATTTGATCAAAATCCTTGAATTAATTAATGCAATATTTGATTTTTTCACCATGATTTTCAAATCTTTTTTCACATGCTTTTGCTACCAAATCATGACCAATCCAATTGATTCTTTCCATATATGGCTAGGCACGAAATCTTGAGGATATAATATGCACAAAAAGATTGAAAAACTAGGTTTAGCATTTTTCATGTATTTATTTTAATTTAAATGAATTATTAATAATAAAAATCCAAATAAATAAATAAAAAATGAATAAAAACTTCCCTTTGGGCCAAGTGGTCGTGCACATGCCTTGGATGATGAATTGTGGAAGGAAAGTAGGCCCATTAGCAATTTTAGGTCATTTGAATCAATGTTGACTTTTCAAAATATCCAAAAATTTCCCAACTTCCACAAGGCATAACTTGCTCAATTTTTAAGTTTTGCTCATGTTCTTGGACATTTTGGAAAGGTCTTTGAGTCCTCTAACCAATGACTTTGGTCCCATGTCATTTTGATTTACCAATCTCAAGTTATGGCCTTTGACTTAAAGTCCCTTTTTGTTGACTTTTGAAAATGACCTATAATGTTGAAATTGATAACTTTTTGTGAGAGCATTTCTTGGACTTTAAGTATGAAGAAGAGTTGTAGGAAATGTCTTTCTCTTCAAAATGAGCTTTGGATGGAATTTTTCTGATAATCCATGTGAAAGTTATGCCCTGGTCAATTTACAGTTGACTTTTTCAACTGTCCAAATAAGGAAACTTTTGCATCTTGATGATTTTTGAGCCAAGCTTTGAGAATCATGATCAAGCATTGATCAAATGATGTTTGTGGCTTCAAAATGAGATGTTGACCAAAAATTTGAACTTTTGACTGTCAAATGACCATTTTGCCCCTACAGTTGACTGTAGTGCAATTAGGGTTTTGACTGTGCAATTTTGTGCTGAAAGTCTTGAAACTTTGTATGAGGATGCTTGACCATATTTGTAGGCATGTGGGACTTTATTGGACCCTTGGAAACTTCATTTTCTTGATCATAACCAAAACCCTAATTTTGACTGCTTAGGAGGCCCTTACACTGTGCAACCCTTGGGGAGATTTTGAAGCTTGACTTGGCAATTTCTTGAAGAATATGGGAGGGAAAATTTTGGGGTACAACAGTTTCCCCTGTTCAATCTTCTTAGACCTGAGGATGCAGATTGGCTGACGTGCCTTTCGTAATCCGAAGGTGGAAGATGATTGAACACTAGAGTGCCCAAAAATTTGCGCTCACATAGTAGCAGTGTGATGATGGGGAATGGGCTTATAGATGCCATTTGGAGATTAATGGATAGGATGATGGGCTTATAGATGCCATGCTAAGAGATGATGGAGTGTGGATGGGCTTATAGATGCCATCTGGATGTTGATCTCATAAGAGATTCCTTAGCGAGAACCTACGTACCTGCAAAAGAAAGATGAGTACCTGACATGTTGCAGGAGCTGGTCTTCAGATGCTTGGTATAGATGTGTCCTGACTGGTTACAGGAGCTGAATCTGGAGCTTCAAAAGGTGATGAATGAACCAGGGATGGTTACTACCTCAACGGGAACGGTGAGAGAACCTTGGGTGACTTTAAACATCAAACGTTGAGAAAATCTTGGGATTACCACCTCCGCAGGACCGGGAAGAGAACCATAGGCAATTACAATCTTAATAGCAAACATTGAGAAAAACCTGGAATGGAATTATCATCTCCGCAACATTGGGGAGAGAACCATAGGAAATTATAATCTCAAAAGCGGACGTTTGAGAAAAACCTGGGATGGAATTATCATCTCCGCAACATTGGGGAGAGAACCATAGGAAATTATAATCTCAAAAGCGGACGTTTGAGAAAAACCTGGAATGGAATTATCATCTCCACAACATTGGGGAGAGAACCATAGGAAATTATAATCTCAAAAGCGGACGTTTGAGAAAAACCTGGAATGGAATTATCATCTCCGCAACATTGGGGAGAGAACCATAGGAAATTATAATCTCAAAAGCGGACGTTTGAGAAAAACCTGGGATGGAATTATCATCTCCACAACATTGGGGAGAGAACCATAGGAAATTATAATATCAAAAGCGGACGTTTGAGAAAAACCTGGGATGGAATTATCATCTCCGCAACATTGGGGAGAGAGCCATAGGAAATTATAATCTCAACAGCGGACGTTTGAGAAAAACCTGGGATGGAATTATCATCTCCGCAACATTGGGGAGAGAACCATAGGAAATTATAATCTCAACAGCGGACGTTTGAGAAAAACCTGGAATGGAATTATCATCTCCGCAACATTGGGGAGAGAACCATAGGAAATTATAATCTCAAAAGCGGACGTTTGAGAAAAACCTTTGATAACTTCTACTGAGTCTTCATCAGAAAAATCTGTTTGGGGTCGATTTAGCTGGACTAGAGAAGGCCTTGGACTGGATAAGAAATCTTTGGAGTCGATTAACTGAACCGGTCTAGGTCTTGAAATATGATTGAGAATTTAACTGCCTCTTTCCTGAAAGGTAAAGGTCAGTCATATGCAATGCATGATATGGATCAAGCAATGATGTTCTCAACATAAATGGGATTTGTAAGATATGATGCGTATATGCATGCTATAATGATGTATGTGATGTTTATGTATGTTTTCGTTTAGGAAAGTAAATCCTTGACGGGTGCCGGGAAATCACTCCTGGGCTGATGTTGAAGAATGAGCTTTTGCTTCCGCTGGGGATGATAATTGCAAGAATACCGGTAGGAGAAGATGACTCCGTTGGGGAATAAACTTGGCGAATGGAATAACTCTGCGGGGAGGAAAGTACTCTAACGATCTTGCTGGGAAGCAAAGCTCTGTGGGGATAGAGATACTTTGTTGAGTTGTTGATAATAACTTGTTGGGGATACCTTTGTTGTGTTGGAAGTGCTAATAGACTTTGCTGGGGATACGAAGACTTCGTCGAGGACGCTCTTTCCGTGGCTTTTGGCTGAGGATAACCCAGTTATATCCTAATAAGGAAATAACTCTTTGAATAAAGCCGGGAGACGCGTTCGCGCTCTGCGAGGGTAAGCTTCCAGAATCTACTGGGGATAAGCTTACTGCTTTGGGAGATGGATTCCAACCTTCCTGGGGAACTGGATTGGACTCTCCTGGGGAAGTTTTGAACTGCGGGGGAAGTGATTCCTTTGAATGTTTGATATGCCGCCGGGGAACAACCTTTAGACCCAGACTGCCGGGGATGCTTGTTAAGAATATGTATATTGCTGCTGGGGAATGTTGAGATCTGCTGGAGGATACTCAACTTCCTTAAGGTTTGAGAATAGCCTCGCTTGAGGAGAGTGTATTGACTTGCTGGCTCACTCTCTGGGGAATTAAGATATTTGGTTATGTTCTTTAGCTGAACTCACCTTGATACCTTGGAGGACTGAACAACTGGATTGCCTGGACGGCTCATTATTGCCCCTGTTTCAGTGGTGGGAGAGGAAGACCTGTGAGGTGATGATAGTTGTTGATGGTGCAACCTTCTTCTGGTAGGCAGGTGACAAGATGACAGGACATAGTCGTACGCTTTGATCCCTAATTTTTGCCTGGACCGCCCTTTTCGGGTTTTCAGTCCACCGGGATACCCATTTTTGCCCAAGCCGCCTTTTCAGGTTTTCGACTTGCTGGGTGTACAGGTTTTTTCATTTCGTCCCTTCATTTTGCCCGAACCCTTTTGCTTCGCCGGGAAGCCCTTATTTTTGCCTAGGTATATCAACCTAGCGGGTCTTTGATGATGCGTAGTATTTTTTCCGACTAGGTCCATGTTCTCAGAATGTAGGGAGTTGCCCCTGTTAGAAGTGTTTTGTCACGCCACCAGAAGGTATTTGATCAGGCAAGATTCGTTGTTGGAATGCCCCAAGTGACTCAGGCGGAGATTTGCCCCAGGCTATTTGGCCTTTGAGAGATTCTCCAAATCTTGATTGGATTGCCCCAGATGATGGACCATGCTCGTGCCATGCCCCTTGATTGGAAGTGCTTTTGTTCACTAGGTATTCATCGTGCGAATTTCCCTGCTGTTCAAACAAAAAGTCATATGCAAACAAAGTTATGTTAAAAATGCCACGCTTATGTCTGTCTTGAAGATTTTGAAAATGCATTCTTTTATTCATAAAACAAGTGAATGTTTGTAAAACGTGATGTCAACTCCGTATTTACCGTAAGCCTTAAGGAGTCAGGATACCTTTCGTAACAGTATGCTTTCGAACTAACCCATGCTTCAGCTAGGACTTTTAAGGGTTATAACGTGGCCTGGTTCACGGTTTAAGAAACAAAGGATAAAGGCTCAAATTTTATTTGTACCCACCCGCTCTTCGTGATGTTCTCCAATCCTAAACTCAGTTGATCATACGTTAGACCTTGTTTTGAGTCTTTGCTCTGATTTTCCAATGATGATTCAGATATTGATGATTTATTCTGAATAGGCAGTCATTCCTTTTTTTGTTGAGGGTTTGTAGGACCTCTTTCTTGTCTGATTTTGTTATCCCTTTCTTTTTTTTTTGCCTGAACTGTTTCCTTTTTTGGAATTACAGTCAGCGGGATGCCCCAGTTTTGTAAGTCTCCTTCATAGGTTTTGACTTAATGGGTTTTTTACTTTTTGAGATAATGACTGCCTTTCTTTATTGATTATTCGGAACCATCACTGTCTTTCTTCGTTTAGTAAGGACTTCTTTGGTGCCATTTGTTATGCACTTGGATCAACTGAGAGAACTACCCTGCCCCAGGTTATGATTAAGGGTTTTAAATTTCGAAAAGAAAAAACTCCTACTTCTTTGGCTCAGATGGGTTGACGAGGGATTATCATCCTTATAACTCCAGTGTTTAGGAATTGAAACAATGCATGTACCTCATCAGCGGGGTCCGTTCGAAAGCATACTGTAAAGATCGTGGTATCGTTTTCGTCATCCTCCCTCAAGAGGCTTTAGAATTTTAGATCAAGAGTTGACAGCAGAAAAAATATGAAAATAATTTGCATTTAGTGAATACGAATATATTGTTTCAGAACAGACATATGCGATGCATTAATGAAATAACAATGTTTAACATGAGTAAATGTTTGAACAAAAGAGAATTGCAACTTGAACATTCGAATGAACAAAAATTTCCCAATCCTAGCCATGTTTTGGCAAGGGAGCAGTGATCACGTGGGGAGTCTTGGGTACTTTAAACTGAATCTCTCCAGCATCGATCATGTCTTGGATCTTATTTTTCAAGCTCCAACAATCATCTGTAGTATGCCCCGGGCTGTCAGAGTGATAAGCGCAGCGAGCGTTGGGGTTATACTTTGGTGACGTTGTATTCTGGCTCTTCGGAGCTTCTTTTAGAGTTACCAGCTTGGTCTCCAGCAACTGTGGCAATATCTGGGATAAGGTCATGCTGAGCCGAGTGAACTGCCTTCTCTCACTCTTTTGTTGGTTGTGATGTTGGATGTGTGACACTGGAGCCATTTGAGGAGCTCTCCCCTTACCTCCTTGTCTCAAAGATGGTTGAACGATGACTGGCTTTTCTCCCTTAGACTTTTGCCCCAGTTGGTTGCCCTGAAGCAGTTGGTTGACGAGAAACCCGAGCTCATCTTGTCTTTGAGCTAACCCTTGGATGGCAGTCACCTGCCCCAGCATCTGGACCTTCAATGCATCCATCTCAGTTTGTAGGTGTTTCAGCCTTTCATCCTCAGCACTGTTCCTGACAAATGTCTCCATGAGAAGTGTCCTTAGCTCTTCCTGTCCCTTGGATAGATTCAGGAGGATTTCCCCGAACCGAGTCTCTTGAGCAAGAAAGTCCTGGTTATCTTGTGGGTAAGCCATTGCTGAAATAAACAGCGAGAAAGGTAAGTGACCTGCAACAAGGATACCTGTTATGCAATGATGAGTATGACATGCATGTAATGTTTTCAAGGACCTCGCGGGGTAAACAAGAAAATTTGTTAGCGTTTGGATCCGGTAGCTTGATTGAAAGAAACTTCATATTTGTTGAGAGTCTCTCTTACAAGGGTCAAAGGCTCACCATATCAAGTGGGTCATAGCCCCTGACTTTAATCATCATGTCTGGTTTTGATTTCCAAACAACCTTGGTTGGGGGAACCTTCTTCAAGTGTCAAGGCTCACCATATCTAGTGGGTCATAGCCCCTGACAACTTTGGCTAGAGGAAAATAAATCCTCTTTGCCCCTTGCTAGATGTTTGATTCATCATGACCTGCATCACAAGCCCTTGAGATCCTTGAAATGGGTTAGGGTGTATGCAATGGTATGACGTCATGATGCATGGGGTGATATGAACAAACCCTGTTATGAGCCCTTATTAAGGACTGCAAACCAAAACCTGCAAGAAACTCAAGTAAAACATGTCATGAGTCCCAATTAAGGACCAAATAAAACCTGCAAAACACTCAGTAAACCCTGTTATGAGTCCCAGTTAAGGACTATAAACAAAACCTGCAAGAAACTCAGTAAACCCTATTATGAGTCCTAGTTAAGGACTAAAACAAAAACCTGCAAGAAACTTAGCAAGCTCTGTTATGAGTCCCTATTAAGGACTGCAAACCAAAACCTGTAAGGTACTTAGTAAACCATGTTATGAGTCCCAATTAAGGACTATAAACAAGACCTGCAAATAGCTTATGTGTCAGATAACAAGCATGCAATTAATCAAGTACGAAGGCACACAAGTCACACAAGAGAAGCCCCTTAGAGTTTAGGCCAGCATGGGGTCTAGGTATTACCCTCTTGAAGTTGGTGGGCTCAACCTGTCCTATCAGAAGTAACCGGGTTCTAAGGGTCCCAATATCACGGGATTGCTTTCATTGTTCATCGTTTCGATTTAGCCACTGAACTGGCGACCGAAATATTCCAGGAAAGCAACCCTCAATTGAGTGTAGTATCGAGTATCAACCAACCTCGGACTGCACCAAAGTCAGTTATCTCACTACCCTAAAGAGGCCAAGATAGTTCAATTAAGGTTCCTAAGGTCTGTTGATGCTTCATGACACCACGCGGAGGCCCCGTACTCTCCTTGACTGAACTCAAGGGTTACCGGTACACACCAAAGTGCCACATCAACGTAGCAGACTGTTTCAACCATGTCGGTATACCCCGCACAGTTCCCTCACAGCCTTGTTGCTACTTTCTAAGAAGGGTATCCCCAGATCCGGGTTGGGATCTATAGAACTCCCAAGCAACCCACAATTTAAAGCAAGCAAAGAAAACAATTGAAAACACAGTGATCTTAATCCTAAGGTACACCTCACTTTAAGTATGTCCCCAGCAGAGTCGCCAGTTCTGTGATCGGTGGATCTGGAACTGACTGTTTAACGCTGGTTCGCGAAATGTCGCGGAAGCAAGAGTCGCCACCGTCTTTTATTTTCTCCAAATGGAAAGGACAAAAGCACAGAAAAATTCCTTATAGAGATTGCTCTCGGTTCGGGAGGTAGATTATAGAAAGGGAAGGTGTTAGCACCCTTTCTATCCATGGTTATCCATGGGCTCTTAGATACTTGCTCGCTTGTGTTTTCAAAAATGGTTTGTTTGCTTTTCAACTGTGGGTTTTAAAAGTTTCTTTGAAAATTCCAGTTCGACTCTTGTATCGGTCCTCAAGAGTGTTTGAAAATTTGCTTTCGAAAGCTTTTGAAAATGTGTTGGTGTGAAAAGTATTTTTGAATTTGTTTTGAAATTAGAGCAAGTATCTAGAGTTGTCTACCTACCCTAAGGAATTCGTCTGTGTAAATGTCCTTTAAAGTAGTGCCATCCCACCATTGAGAGGTAGGTAGCACCACCGTAGGAGGTGTTCGGGTCAATTCGAGGTTCGGGACATGGTGATCACCAGAGCAATGGGAAGACACCTTAGAAGCTACCCTCATGCCAGGTTCCCGGATCATGAGGACTTACTAAGACATCCTCTACTCGACGACCACCTTTCGAGGCAAGGCAACAGTGAGGCGTACCCTAGGGGTGGTGTGTGATTTTGTGTATCGTTTTCATTTATTTTTGTCTTGTCATGTCATGGGTGTTCTACGCTTGTTTTTATTTTAGTCATTCATTCTTGCATGTCATTATTAACAGTTAAAAGTGCGAGAAGTAAAAGATTCTAAGCTATTACAAAAGGCGCGGGTCCACATCGCCAAAATTTCTTGAACCCGATTTGACAGAAAATAAATAAAGAAATAATGAAAAGTAAAGTGCGAGCAATTAGTTACATGGCTTTGGAAGAGGTACATCAATATTATAAAGAAATAAACAATAAACGAGCGAATTAAATAAGAATTAAACGAGGGCGTTGGACCCTTTTTGCGAAATTAAATTAAATGATGAAATCCAATAAAAAAAGGAAGAGAAATTGTTTTTTTGGTATTTTTGGTATTTTATGATTTTTAATGGGAAAAAGAATTAAATGCAATTAAACCTAATTCTAGTTGTTTTTAATTTATTAAGAAAACACATTAAAATTTAACCTAAAATTAACCCTAATTAATTACATGCAATTTTAATTACAAAAATAAATATTTAATATTTTAATTATTTATGAAAGAAAAATAACAAGGAATAAAAATTATCATAAACCCTAGTTCTACAAATTTTAAATTAATTATGAAAACATTACTATTAAACCTAATTTAATAACTAAATTTAATTAATGCAATTTATTTATGAAAATACTAAAATAAAATATTTACTATATTCTTTTCTCTTTTTCTGATTTTTTATGGTGTTTTTTATATTTATGAAAAATATTAAATTAATTAAAAAACAATAATTAAAAAGAAAGTATAAATAATAAAAAGTAAAAAAAATTAGCAAACCTAGGGGGGTATCTGTCCCCAAAGTGGAGGTGAAGCCCATCAATTTTGAGCCCAAATCAGCATGGCCTCGTTGACTCTGACCCTAGCGTGCATCAGCGTTGACCAGGGCTTACCATGGTCTCCAAATTTGTGCCTTTGAATTGATGAGGTTGGACGCGTGGATGGTTGGATTGTGAGGGTACATCATGGACCACAACGTTGATCCTGCACATGAATACCAATTGAAAAAAAAAATATGGAAAGGGTGGGGACCTGGGATCGAACCCAGGTCCTGAACATTACCACTCAAGCGCTTCACCAACCAGGCTATTTGTTTTCTTTGTATATATAATAACAAATAATGAATATCAAATAAACCAACGCGTTAGTGGATTTTTGGCGCGCGATTTTAAACGGACCAACCAGAACTGGCCACCGAGTCATCTTCTCCATTGTTTATTTTTTTCCTGAAACATAAACATAATAAGCAACGGTTTTGAACCGTTCTAAAACCTATCATTAGAGAAAATAGCGAATAGGCATTGGGTGCTCATAAATTGAGCGCGAGGGTAGATTCATGATCGTCTCGTCGTGTTTATTTCAGTGGTCCAAGTCCTGTGCTCCAATTTTTCCTTATTTCAAAACCCCTAATTCCAAGCTTCACAAACCCTAAATATTGTTAATGGCAAATCTTCATATAGGGCACGAAAGCAAAATTAAACTATTGGGTTAGCATCAGAATTGCATAAGGAATATAAATCACATGTTAAAATTTGCAAAAAGCGCATGAATTGAGATGCACGAGTATGAAAAATTTTCGGTACAGATGAGATTGTTCTCACGTTTCTGGGCACGAGAACTTGTGGTTTTTGATCCAAAATCCTTCTATGAAGCCTTAGCAAGCTAATGAGATCAAAGTCTTGCCTTGAATCGCCCTGCAAAAGTGTTTTCAGAATTGAGTTTTTAAGCAAAAAGTCAAACTTTGTTCTTCAAGTTCTTGCGCAGCTGAGTCGTCTTTTTGCATTAGGTCTTGCTTCTGTACTTATGTATGAGTGATTTAGGTCAAAAAATTTGATCAAAATCCTTGAATTAATTAATGCAATATTTGATTTTTTCACCATGATTTTCAAATCTTTTTTCACATGCTTTTGCTACCAAATCATGACCAATCCAATTGATTCTTTCCATATATGGCTAGGCACGAAATCTTGAGGATATAATATGCACAAAAAGATTGAAAAACTAGGTTTAGCATTTTTCATGTATTTATTTTAATTTAAATGAATTATTAATAATAAAAATCCAAATAAATAAATAAAAAATGAATAAAAACTTCCCTTTGGGCCAAGTGGTCGTGCACATGCCTTGGATGATGAATTGTGGAAGGAAAGTAGGCCCATTAGCAATTTTAGGTCATTTGAATCAATGTTGACTTTTCAAAATATCCAAAAATTTCCCAACTTCCACAAGGCATAACTTGCTCAATTTTTAAGTTTTGCTCATGTTCTTGGACATTTTGGAAAGATCTTTGAGTCCTCTAACCAATGACTTTGGTCCCATGTCATTTTGATTTACCAATCTCAAGTTATGGCCTTTGACTTAAAGTCCCTTTTTGTTGACTTTTGAAAATGACCTATAATGTTGAAATTGATAACTTTTTGTGAGAGCATTTCTTGGACTTGAAGTATGAAGAAGAGTTGTAGGAAATGTCTTTCTATTCAAAATGAGCTTTGGATGGAATTTTTCTGATAATCCATGTGAAAGTTATGCCCTGGTCAATTTACAGTTGACTTTTTCAACTGTCCAAATAAGGAAACTTTTGCATCTTGATGATTTTTGAGCCAAGCTTTGAGAATCATGATCAAGCATTGATCAAATGATGTTTGTGGCTTCAAAATGAGATGTTGACCAAAAATTTGAACTTTTGACTGTCAAATGACCATTTTGCCCCTACAGTTGACTGTAGTGCAATTAGGGTTTTGACTGTGCAATTTTGTGCTGAAAGTCTTGAAACTTTGTATGAGGATGCTTGACCATATTTGTAGGCATGTGGGACTTTCTTGGACCCTTGGAAACTTCATTTTCTTGATCAGAACCAAAACCCTAATTTTGACTGCTTAGGAGGCCCTTACACTGTGCAACCCTTGGGGAGATTTTGAAGCTTGACTTGGCAATTTCTTGAAGAATATGGGAGGGAAAATTTTGGGGTACAACAGTTTCCCCTGTTCAATCTTCTTAGACCTGAGGATGCAGATTGGCTGACGTGCCTTTCGTAATCCGAAGGTGGAAGATGATTGAACACTAGAGTGCCCAGAAATTTGCGCTCACATAGTAGCAGTGTGATGATGGGGAATGGGCTTATAGATGCCATTTGGAGATTAATGGATAGGATGATGGGCTTATAGATGCCATGCTAAGATATGATGGAGTGTGGATGGGCTTATAGATGCCATCTGGATGTTGATCTCATAAGAGATTCCTTAGCGAGAACCTACGTACCTGCAAAAGAAAGATGAGTACCTGACATGTTGCAGGAGCTGGTCTTCAGATGCTTGGTATAGATGTGTCCTGACTGGTTACAGGAGCTGAATCTGGAGCTTCAAAAGGTGATGAATGAACCAGGGATGGTTACTACCTCAACGGGAACGGTGAGAGAACCTTGGGTGACTTTAAACAGCAAACGTTGAGAAAATCTTGGGATTACCACCTCCGCAGGACCGGGAAGAGAACCATAGGCAATTACAATCTTAATAGCAAACATTGAGAAAAACCTGGAATGGAATTATCATCTCCGCAACATTGGGGAGAGAACCATAGGAAATTATAATCTCAAAAGCGGACGTTTGAGAAAAACTTGGGATGGAATTATCATCTCCGCAACATTGGGGAGAGAACCATAGGAAATTATAATCTCAAAAGCGGACGTTTGAGAAAAACCTGGAATGGAATTATCATCTCCACAACATTGGGGAGAGAACCATAGGAAATTATAATCTCAAAAGCGGACGTTTGAGAAAAACCTGGAATGGAATTATCATCTCCGCAACATTGGGGAGAGAACCATAGGAAATTATAATCTCAAAAGCGGACGTTTGAGAAAAACCTGGGATGGAATTATCATCTCCACAACATTGGGGAGAGAACCATAGGAAATTATAATCTCAAAAGCGGACGTTTGAGAAAAACCTTTGATAACTTCTACTGAGTCTTCATCAGAAAAATCTGTTTGGGGTCGATTTAGCTGGACTAGAGAAGGCCTTGGACTGGATAAGAAATCTTTGGAGTCGATTAACTGAACCGGTCTAGGTCTTGAAATATGATTGAGAATTTAACTGCCTCTTTCCTGAAAGGTAAAGGTCAGTCATATGTAATGCATGATATGGATCAAGCAATGATGTTCTCAACATAAATGGGATTTGTAAGATATGATGCGTATATGCATGCTATAATGATGTATGTGATGTTTATGTATGTTTTCGTTTAGGAAAGTAAATCCTTGACGGGTGCCGGGAAATCACTCCTGGGCTGATGTTGAAGAATGAGCTTTTGCTTCCGCTGGGGATGATAATTGCAAGAATACCGGTAGGAGAAGATGACTCCGTTGGGGAATAAACTTGGCGAATGGAATAACTCTGCGGGGAGGAAAGTACTCTAACGATCTTGCTGGGAAGCAAAGCTCTGTGGGGATAGAGATACTTTGTTGAGTTGTTGATAATAACTTGCTGGGGATACCTTTGTTGTGTTGGAAGTGCTAATAGACTTCGCTGGGGATACGAAGACTTCGTCGAGGACGCTCTTTCCGTGGCTTTTGGCTGAGGATAACCCAGTTATATCCTAATAAGGAAATAACTCTTTGAATAAAGCCGGGAGACGCTTTCGCGCTCTGCAAGGGTAAGCTTCCAGAATCTACTGGGGATAAGCTTACTGCTTTGGGAGATGGATTCCAACCTTCCTGGGGAACTGGATTGGACTCTCCTGGGGAAGTTTTGAACTGCGGGGGGAGTGATTCCTTTGAATGTTTGATATGCCGCCAGGGAACAACCTTTAGACCCAGACTGCCGGGGATGCTTGTTAAGAATATGTATATTGCTGCTGGGGAATGTTGAGATCTGCTGGAGGATACTCAACTTCCTTAAGGTTTGAGAATAGCCTCGCTTGAGGAGAGTGTATTGACTTGCTGGCTCACTCTCTGGGGAATTAAGATATTTGGTTATGTTCTTTAGCTGAACTCACCTTGATACCTTGGAGGACAGAACAACTGGATTGCCTGGACGGCTCATTATTGCCCCTGTTTCAGTGGTGGGAGAGGAAGACCTGTGAGGTGCTGATAGTTGTTGATGGTGCAACCTTCTTCTGGTAGGCAGGTGACAAGATGACAGGACATAGTCGTACGCTTTGATCCCTAATTTTTGCCTGGACCGCCCTTTTCGGGTTTTCAGTCCACCGGGATACCCATTTTTGCCCAAGCCGCCTTTTCAGGTTTTCGACTTGCTGGGTGTACAGGTTTTTTCATTTCGTCCCTTCATTTTGCCCGAACCCTTTTGGTTCGCCGGGAAGCCCTTATTTTTGCCTAGGTATATCAACCTAGCAGGTCTTTGATGATGCGTAGTATTTTTTCCGACTAGGTCCATGTTCTCAGAATGTAGGGGGTTGCCCCTGTTAGAAGTGTTTTGTCACGCCACCAGAAGGTATTTGATCAGGCAAGATTCGTTGTTGGAATGCCCCAAGTGACTCAGGCGGAGATTTGCCCCAGGCTATTTGGCCTTTGAGAGATTCTCTGAATCTTGATTGGATTGCCCCAGATGATGGACCATGCTCGTGCCATGCCCCTTGATTGGAAGTGCTTTTGTTCACTAGGTATTCATCGTGCGAATTTCCCTGCTGTTCAAACAAAAAGTCATATGCAAACAAAGTTATGTTAAAAATGCCACGCTTATGTCTGTCTTGAATATTTTGAAAATGCATTCTTTTATTCATAAAACAAGTGAATGTTTGTAAAACGTGATGTCAACTCCGTATTTACCGTAAGCCTTAAGGAGTCAGGATACCTTTCGTAACAGTATGCTTTCGAACTAACCCATGCTTCAGCTAGGACTTTTAAGGGTTATAACGTGGCCTGGTTCACGGTTTAAGAAACAAAGGATAAAGGCTCAAATTTTATTTGTACCCACCCGCTCTTCGTGATGTTCTCCAATCCTAAACTCAGTTGATCATACGTTAGACCTTGTTTTGAGTCTTTGCTCTGATTTTCCAGTGATGATTCAGATATTGATGATTTATTCTGAATAGGCAGTCATTCCTTTTTTTGTTGAGGGTTTGTAGGACCTCTTTCTTGTCTGATTTTTTTATCCCTTTCTTTTTTTTTGCCTGAACTGTTTCCTTTTTTGGAATTACAGTCAGCGGGATGCCCCAGTTTTGTAAGTCTCCTTCATAGGTTTTGACTTAATGGGTTTTTTACTTTTTGAGATAATGACTGCCTTTCTTTATTGATTATTCGGAACCATCACTGTCTTTCTTCGTTTAGTAAGGACTTCTTTGGTGCCATTTGTTATGCACTTGGATCAACTGAGAGAACTACCCTGCCCCAGGTTATGATTAAGGGTTTTAAATTTCGAAAAGAAAAAACTCCTACTTCTTTGGCTCAGATGGGTTGACGAGGGATTATCATCCTTATAACTCCAGTGTTTAGGAATTGAAACAATGCCTGTACCTCATCAGCGGGGTCCGTTCGAAAGCATACTGTAAAGATCGTGGTATCGTTTTCGTCATCCTCCCTCAAGAGGCTTTAGAATTTTAGATCAAGAGTTGACAGCAGAAAAAATATGAAAATAATTTGCATTTAGTGAATACGAATATATTATTTCAGAACAGACATATGCGATGCATTAATGAAATAACAATGTTTAACATGAGTAAATGTTTGAACAAAAGAGAATTGCAACTTGAACATTCGAATGAACAAAAATTTCCCAATCCTAGCCATGTTTTGGCAAGGGAGCAGTGATCACGTGGGGAGTCTTGGGTACTTTAAACTGAATCTCTCCAGCATCGATCATGTCTTGGATCTTATTTTTCAAGCTCCAACAATCATCTGTAGTATGCCCCGGGCTGTCAGAGTGATAAGCGCAGCGGGCGTTGGGGTTATACTTTGGTGACGTTGTATTCTGGCTCTTCGGAGCTTCTTTTAGAGTTACCAGCTTGGTCTCCAGCAACTGTGGCAATATCTGGGATAAGGTCATGCTGAGCCGAGTGAACTGCCTTCTCTCACTCTTTTGTTGGTTGTGATGTTGGATGTGTGACACTGGAGCCATTTGAGGAGCTCTCCCCTTACCTCCTTGTCTCAAAGATGGTTGAACGATGACTGGCTTTTCTCCCTTAGACTTTTGCCCTAGTTGGTTGCCCTGAAGCAGTTGGTTGACGAGAAACCCGAGCTCATCTTGTCTTTGAGCTAACCCTTGGATGGCAGTCACCTGCCCCAGCATCTGGACCTTCAATGCATCCATCTCAGTTTGTAGGTGTTTCAGCCTTTCATCCTCAGCACTGTTCCTGACAAAGGTCTCCATGAGAAGTGTCCTTAGCTCTTCCTGTCCCTTGGATAGATTCAGGAGAATTTCCCTGAACCGAGTCTCTTGAGCAAGAAAGTCCTGGTTATCTTGTGGGTAAGCCATTGCTGAAATAAACAGCGAGAAAGGTAAGTGACCTGCAACAAGGATACCTGTTATGCAATGATGAGTATGACATGCATGTAATGTTTTCAAGGACCTCGCGGGGTAAACAAGAAAATTTGTTAGCATTTGGATCCGGTAGCTTGATTGAAAGAAACTTCATATTTGTTGAGAGTCTCTCTTCCAAGGGTCAAAGGCTCACCATATCAAGTGGGTCATAGCCCCTGACTTTAATCATCATGTCTGGTTTTGATTTCCAAACAACCTTGGTTGGGGGAACCTTCTTCAAGTGTCAAGGCTCACCATATCTAGTGGGTCATAGCCCCTGACAACTTTGGCTAGAGGAAAATAAATCCTCTTTGCCCCTTGCTAGATGTTTGATTCATCATGACCTGCATCACAAGCCCTTGAGATCCTTGAAATGGGTTAGGGTGTATGCAATGGTATGACGTCATGATGCATGGGGTGATATGAACAAACCCTGTTATGAGCCCTTATTAAGGACTGCAAACCAAAACCTGCAAGAAACTCAAGTAAAACATGTCATGAGTCCCAATTAAGGACCAAATAAAACCTGTAAAACACTCAGTAAACCCTATTATGAGTCCCAGTTAAGGACTATAAACAAAACCTGCAAGAAACTCAGTAAACCCTGTTATGAGTCCTAGTTAAGGACTAAAACAAAAACCTGCAAGAAACTTAGTAAGCTCTGTTATGAGTCCCTATTAAGGACTGCAAACCAAAACCTGTAAGGTACTTAGTAAACCATGTTATGAGTCCCAATTAAGGACTATAAACAAGACCTGCAAATAGCTTATGTGTCAGATAACAAGCATGCAATTAATCAAGTACGAAGGCACACAAGTCACACAAGAGAATCCCCTTAGAGTTTAGGCCAGCATGGGGTCTAGGTATTACCCTCTTGAAGTTGGTGGGCTCAACCTGTCCTATCAGAAGTAATCGGGTTCTAAGGGTCCCAATATCACGGGATTGCTTTCATTGTTCATCATTTCGATTTAGCCACTGAACTGGCGACCGAAATATTCCAAGAAAGCAACCCTCAATTGAGTGTAGTATCGAGTATCAACCAACCTCGGACTGCACCAAAGTCAGTTATCTCACTACCCTAAAGAGGCCAAGATAGTTCAATTAAGGTTCTTAAGGTCTGTTGATGCTTCATGACACCACGCGGAGGCCCCGTACTCTCCTTGACTGAACTCAAGGGTTACCGGTACACACCAAAGTGCCACATCAACGTAGCAGACTGTTTCAACCATGTCGGTATACCCCGCACAGTTCCCTCACAGCCTTGTTGCTACTTTCTAAGAAGGGTATCCCCAGATCCGGGTTAGGATCTATAGAACTCCCAAGCAACCCACAATTTAAAGCAAGCAAAGAAAACAATTGAAAACACAGTGATCTTAATCCTAAGGTACACCTCACTTTAAGTATGTCCCCAGCAGAGTCGCCAGTTCTGTGATCGGTGGATCTGGAACTGACTGTTTAACGCTGGTTCCCGAAATGTCGCATAAGAAAGAGTCACCACCGTCTTTTATTTTCTCCAAATGGAAAGGACAAAAGCACAGAAAAATTCCTTATAGAGATTGCTCTCGGTTCGGGAGGTAGATTATAGAAAGGGAAGGTGTTAGCACCCTTTCTATCCATGGTTATCCATGGGCTCTTAGATACTTGCTCACTTGTGTTTTCAAAAATGGTTTGTTTGCTTTTCAACTGTGGGTTTTAAAAGTTTCTTTGAAAATTCCAGTTCGACTCTTGTATCGGTCCTCAAGAGTGTTTGAAAATTTGCTTTCGAAAGCTTTTGAAAATGTGTTGGTGTGAAAAGTATTTTTGAATTTGTTTTGAAATTAGAGCAAGTATCTAGAGTTGTCTACCTACCCTAAGGAATTCGTCTGTGTAAATGTCCTTTAAAGTAGTTCCATCCCACCATTGAGAGGTAGGTAGCACCACCGTAGGAGGTGTTCGGGTCAATTCGAGGTTCGGGACATGGTGATCACCAGAGCAATGGGAAGACACCTTAGAAGCTACCCTCATGTCAGGTTCCCGGATCATGAGGACTTACTAAGACATCCTCTACTCGACGACCACCTTTCGAGGCAAGGCAACAGTGAGGCGTACCCTAGGGGTGGTGTGTGATTTTGTGTATCGTTTTCATTTATTTTTGTCTTGTCATGTCATGGGTGTTCTACGCTTGTTTTTATTTTAGTCATTCATTCTTGCATGTCATTATTAACAGTTAAAAGTGCGAGAAGTAAAAGATTCTAAGCTATTACAAAAGGCGCGGGTCCACATCGCCAAAATTTCTTGAACCCGATTTGACAGAAAATAAATAAAGAATTAATGAAAAGTAAAGTGCGAGCAATTAGTTACACGGCTTTGGGAGAGGTACATCAATATTATAAAGAAATAAACAATAAACGCGCGAATTAAATAAGTATTAAACGAGGGCGTTGGACCCTTTTTGCGAAATTAAATTAAATGATGAAATCCAATAAAAAAAGGAAGAGAAATTGTTTTTTTGGTATTTTTGGTATTTTATGATTTTTAATGGGAAAAAGAATTAAATGCAATTAAACCTAATTCTAATTGTTTTTAATTTATTAAGAAAACACATTAAAGTTTAACCTAAAATTACCCCTAATTAATTACATGCAATTTTAATTACAAAAATAAATATTTAATATTTTAATTATTTATGAAAGAAAAATAACAAGGAATAAAAATTATCATAAACCCTAGTTCTACAAATTTTAAATTAATTACGAAAACATTACTAATAAACCTAATTTAATAACTAAATTTAATTAATGCAATTTATTTATGAAAATACTAAAATAAAATATTTATTATATTCTTTTCTCTTTTTCTGATTTTTTTATGGTGTTTTTTATATTTATGAAAAAATATTAAATTAATTAAAAAACAATAATTAAAAAGAAAGTATAAATAATAAAAAGTAAAAAAAATTAGCAAACCTAGGGGGTATCTGTCCCCAAAGTGGAGGTGAAGCCCATCAATTTTGAGCCCAAATCAGCATGGCCTCGTTGACTCTGACCCTAGCGTGCATCAGTGTTGACCAGGGCTTACCATGGTCTCCAAATCTGTGCCTTTGAATTGATGAGGTTGGACGCGTGGATGGTTGGATTGTGAGGGTACATCATGGACCACAACGTTGATCCTGCACATGAATACCAATTGAAAAAAAATATATGGAAAGGGTGGGGACCTGGGATCGAACCCAGGTCCTGAACATTACCACTCAAGCGCTTCACCAACCAGGCTATTTGTTTTCTTTGTATATATAATAACAAATAATGAATATCAAATAAACCAACGCGTTAGTGGATTTTTGGCGCGCGATTTTAAACGGACCAACCAGAACTGGCCACCGAGTCATCTTCTCCATTGTTTATTTTTTTCCTGAAACATAAACATAATAAGCAACGGTTTTGAACCGTTCTAAAACCTATCATTAGAGAAAATAGCGAATGGGCATTGGGTGCTCATAAATTGAGCGCGAGGGTAGATTCATGATCGTCTCGTCGTGTTTATTTCAGTGGTCCAAGTCCTGTGCTCCAATTTTTCCTTATTTCAAAACCCCTAATTCCAAGCTTCACAAACCCTAAATATTGTTAATGGCAAATCTTCATATAGGGCACGAAAGCAAAATTAAACTATTGGGTTAGCATCAGAATTGCATAAGGAATATAAATCACATGTTAAAATTTGCAAAAAGCGCATGAATTGAGATGCACGAGTATGAAAATTTCTCGGTACAGATGAGATTGTTCTCACGTTTCTGGGCACGAGAACTTGTGGTTTTTGATCCAAAATCCTTCTATGAAGCCTTAGCAAGCTAATGAGATCAAAGTCTTGCCTTGAATCGCCCTGCAAAAGTGTTTTCAGAATTGAGTTTTTAAGTAAAAAGTCAAACTTTGTTCTTCAAGTTCTTGCGCAGCTGAGTCGTCTTTTTGCATTAGGTCTTGCTTTTGTACTTATGTATGAGTGATTTAGGTCAAAAAATTTGATCAAAATCCTTGAATTAATGAATGCAATATTTGATTTTTTCACCATGATTTTCAAATCTTTTTTCACATGCTTTTGCTACCAAATCATGACCAATCCAATTGATTCTTTCCATATATGGCTAGGCACGAAATCTTGAGGATATAATATGCACAAAAAGATTGAAAAACTAGGTTTAGCATTTTTCATGTATTTATTTTAATTTAAATGAATTATTAATAATA
Source organism: Vicia faba (assembly GCA_948472305.1). Classification (NCBI taxonomy): domain Eukaryota; kingdom Viridiplantae; phylum Streptophyta; class Magnoliopsida; order Fabales; family Fabaceae; genus Vicia; species Vicia faba. Next base: position 893,853,889 of record OX451737.1, read on the forward strand.
AAAATCCAAATAAATAAATAAAAAATGAATAAAAACTTCCCTTTGGGCCAAGTGGTCGTGCACATGCCTTGGATGATGAATTGTGGAAGGAAAGTAGGCCCATTAGCAATTTTAGGTCATTTGAATCAATGTTGACTTTTCAAAATATCCAAAAATTTCCCAACTTCCACAAGGCATAACTTGCTCAATTTTTAAGTTTTGCTCATGTTCTTGGACATTTTGGAAAGGTCTTTGAGTCCTCTAACCAATGCCTTTGGTCCCATGTCATTTTTATTTACTAATCTCAAGTTATGGCCTTTGACTTAAAGTCCCTTTTTGTTGACTTTTGAAAATGACCTATAATGTTGAAATTGATAACTTTTTGTGAGAGCATTTCTTGGACTTGAAGTATGAAGATGAGTTGTAGGAAATGTCTTTCTCTTCAAAATGAGCTTTGGATGGAATTTTTCTGATAATCCATGTGAAAGTTATGCCCTGGTCAATTTATAGTTGACTTTTTCAACTGTCCAAATAAGGAAACTTTTGCATCTTGATGATTTTTGAGCCAAGCTTTGAGAATCATGATCAAGCATTGATCAAATGATGTTTGTGGCTTCAAAATGAGATGTTGACCAAAAATTTGAACTTTTGACTGTCAAATGACCATTTTGCCCCTACAATTGACTGTAGTGCAATTAGGGTTTTGACTGTGCAATTTTGTGCTGAAAGTCTTGAAACTTTGTATGAGGATGCTTGACCATATTTGTAGGCATGTGGGACTTGCTTGGACCCTTGGAAACTTCATTTTCTTGATCAGAACCAAAACCCTAATTTTGACTGCTTAGGAGGCCCTTACACTGTGCAACCCTTGGGGAGATTTTGAAGCTTGACTTGGCAATTTCTTGAAGAATATGGGAGGGAAAATTTTGGGGTACAACACTATAGATCCTAACCCAGATCTGTGGACACCTTTTAGGTAAGTAGCAATAAACTGTGAGGGAACTGTACGGTGTAGACCGATACGGTTGAAGCAGTAGCTACATTGATATGGCACATTGGTTGGTACCGGTATCCCTTGTGGAGAAACGAGGAGAATACGGGGCCGCTATGTGTGTCGTTAAGCATCAACTTGGCCAACTTGGCATCAACGGGGCCGCTTAAAACCTTTAATCGACCAACTTGGCCATTAGAAAGTAGTGAGATAGCCGGCCTCGGTATAAAGCTGAGAACTGGTTGATACTCGATGCTACACTCATTGAGACCATACTCTGGAGATAGTTCCGACTGCAAGAAAAGATTGCGTAAGCTGAAACCATGACCGATGGAGGATGGTCAGTGATATTGAGAACCTCTAGGACCCGGTTACTTTTGCTAAGACAGGTTGAAACCAACTGAACTTCAAGAGGGTAATACCTTTAACCCCATGCAAACCTTAAACTTAAGGGCTTTTGTGTGACTTGTTTGCCTTTGCCATACCTGTTATTTGCTATACCTGTTGTTTTTATCATGACATCATGCATCATAACATAGCATGCATACTTCATTATACTAACCATTTCAAAGACCGAGGAGATTTATCTTTGTTCTGTTTTGCAGATTATGGCTTCCGTGCGCAAAAACACCATTTGAGTTAACTTTGTACAAATACTTGCTCAACTCAGAGTTAGCCTCGAGAGTTTCTGAGACTTCTTCGTTCATTAAGAGACATGGTCAGATTCTTAGCCTGGTTACCTCAAAGTTGGATGAACAGATGATGTGTGTGCTTTTCCAGTTCTTCGATCATGTGCATCATTGCTTCACTTTCCTAGATTATCAGCTGGTTCCCACTTTGGAAGAGTTCTCTCACTTATTGGGCATATCCATCCTTGAGCAGGTGCCCTTCACAGGTATGGAAGACACTCCTAGACCAGAAGACATTGCCTCAGCTCTGCATCTGAAACGGGCTGATGTAGTATCCAATTGGGAAACACGAAGCGGGGTCGAAGGTTTCTTAGCCAAGTTTCAGATAGATCAGGCTCAACTATTCTAGGATAACTTGGATTTTCAGGCTTTTAAAGACATCTTGGCTCTCCTTATCTATGGGTTGGTCCTCTTCCCGAGTCCAGATTCCTTTATAGATGTGAATGCGGTTAAGATCTTCCTGTCTCGCAATCCTGTACCTACTTTACTGGGTGATATCTTGCATGCCCTCTACACTCGTACTGTGCGTAGAAGAGGGACTCTTATGTGTTGTATGTCGTTGCTGTCGAGGTGGTTTATTTCTCACCTCCCTAAGTCCGTGTTGAAGAATGAAGAAGGTTTGGGATGGTCTTACAGGATAATGTCACTTGCCCATACAGACATTCTTTGGAGTTCCCGGGTTATGGAAAGCACTGTTATCATTAATCATTGTGGGGGATACCCTAATGTCCCATTGCTTGGAATCAGAGGGGGTATAACCTACAGTCTTTGTCTAGCTCTGCGACAATTTGGTCGTGCTCGGAGAGACGGTCCACATGAGCTACTTCTTACGGATATTGCATTTGATTACAAGGAAGATGCTGACGAGCATCGTCAAAGGTTTATACGAGCTTGGGGCATGGTGAACAGATCTGACCCCCAAGAGCTGAAACCAAGGACTTCCCTTCCTATGCAGCCTTACCTACAATGGGTCCGAGCTCGTGCCCAGAAGCTTGGGATGCCTTATGAAGCCGTATTTCCAGTAATTGTGGAGCCCACTAATGAAGAAGGCATTCCTTACACAATTCTTTATCCTTACATGCCCAATGATCCTGGGGCATTGCAGAGGTCTTGGATTCAGCTGAAAGAGGAAAGGGATACCTACCGGGAGAAGTACCATGAGCAAGAAAGGAAGATCTTGAAGCTCACCAGGCAACTCGAGGAAGAAAGAACGATCAATGACTACGTCAGCACAAAGGGGAAGCGTCCATGGGATTTTTGATTTTTCCTTTTCTAGTTTAGATTTGTTTTTTATTTATTTCTTTGTAACGCCTTAAAGGAATTGTTGAACTTTTTACAGATTAATCTAATAAAGTTTGTTTATTTTTAGTTTTCAAATTTAAATCTCCCAAAGTATTTGAAATAATTACATACGCATCCCATTATCATGCACACCATTACAGGTGCCATTACAGGTTTTATCTTCTTCGCTGTTTATTTCAGCACGAAATGTCTTCTGATCAAGCCATCAAAGATCTTCAGGCACAAAACGCCCAATTCCAAGAGATGTTCTTGAGCTTGGCTAAAGGGCAAGAGGATTTGAAGACTCTCATTCTGAAAGAGAAGAAGAAGAAAATGAAGAAGGTCATTCTTCTGAATATGGGCAAAAGGTTTAGGGATAGTTTGAAACAGCAAGCTGATCTGACCTCTTCATCCAAGGAAGGGGAGAACCAAGAAGAAGAAAAGGGCCCCAGTCCTGCCATCTCTGATGATGATACAGATTATGATGAGGAGCAATATCCTCCTGATGAAGATATGTATAAGCAGTTAGAAGACCATCTGAGTGCAATGGAGATTCAGAAGATCCCTGGTTTGGATTTCGGAGAGTTGGGACTAGTATCAGGAGTGGTGATCCCTCATAAGTTCAAAGCTCCAGTTTTTGCCAAGTACGATAGAGTATCCTGTCCAAAGCTCCATCTCCGTTTGTATGCCAGGAAAATCCAACCCCACACTGCTGATAGAAATTTGTGGGTGCATTTCTTTCAAGATAGTCTGTCAGGGACTCAACTTGAATGGTTTTATCAGTTGGACGGAGCCAATGTCCGAAACTGGGAAGACCTTATTGATGCTTTTTACAGGAAGTATCAATATAACGCCGACCTTGCTCCCACTCGTACTCAGCTTCAGGGTATGTCAATGGGTGCAAGTGAAGGTTTTAAGGACTATGCTTAAAAGTGGAGAGACTTAGCTGGAAGAGTCCAACTCCCTTTGTCTGACAGGGAGTTGGTTGACATGTTTCTAGGGACGCTATCTGGTCCATTTTTCAATCATCTGATCGGCAGCTCGTCGTCTGGATTCACTGAGTTGATCCTGACTGGGGAGAGAGTAGAAGTTGGTATCCGAAGTGGTAAGATAAAGAAGGATACTTCATCAAGTTCAGTAAAGAAGCCTTTCACCGGTAAGAAAGAAGCTAGTGCAGTCTATGGCTCGAGGGGCCAAAGCAGACCTGAACACCGTCAGTCAGTAAATGCAGTAGTAATATTAAGATCCACAGTTTCTCCACAAGGCAACAATCAACAAAGGGTGGAAAGACCACAGATACAGTACACTCGGCTCAATATGACCTTGTCTCAAATTCTACCACAACTACGGAAGACCAATCTGGTAACTCTGAGGCAGGCCCCGAAGAACCCCAACACCACTTCTCCTCAATATAACCCGAATGCCCGCTGCGCCTATCACTCTGAAAGCCCAAGTCATGATACAAACAAATGTTGGGCCTTGAAAAATAAGGTGCAAGACTTGATTGAAGCCAAAGAGATTGAGTTTGATGCTCCAGAGAAGCCCAACGTTATAACTGCACCCATGCCTAAGCATGGCTCAGGAATCAATGCTATTGAGGTTGTCTCCACCGCAGAGGATGCTGATGATGAGAACCCGAATGTTGACAGCTGGATCTACCCAACAACCAATGGTGGATTGAACAACTGGACGGCGAAGGACTTCATACTTGTTTCTTTGATTCCACAGTAATTGACTTTTATTTTAAGAGTTGTAATAAATAGTTTGAAACTTTACGGCCGGTGCCTGGCCCGAGGCACTTTGGCTTTGCTTGTGCGGGCTTATTATTTGTCATTTTCATATATCATAAAGCATTGGACATTTCTTGCATTACAAATTTTGTGCTCCTTATTTTTCTTTTTCTGTCTCTCATTTTATCAAAACAGCTATTCTCTTACACACACTCACGTATCATAATGCAGATCCATATCCACTCTGGATCCCATTGATAAAAACTCTGCTACTGCCAGTTATGACTTTGAAAATCCGATCAACCAAGCCGAGGAAGAAGGTGAGGACGATTGTGAGGTGCCCGAAGAACTTGGTAGACTGTTACTACAGGAAGAAAGGGCCATACAGCCTCATGAAGAGCCAGTTGAATAAGTGAATTTGGGTACAGAGAAAGACAGGAAAGAGGTCAAGATAGGTGCGAATCTGGAGCCTAGTGTCAAACAACGGTTGATACAGATGCTACGCGATTATGTTGAGATTTTCGCTTGGTCTTATGAAGACATGCCTAGTTTAGACACTGATATTGTGCTACACCGCCTGCCGACTAAAGAAGACTGTCCTCCGGTAAAGCAGAAGGTTCGCCGTATACGCCTTGAGATGTATGAGAAAATCAAAGCTGAGGTCATGAAACAGTTTGACGCGGGATTTTTAGTTGTCACTTCTTATCCACAATGGGTTGCCAATGTCGTTCCGGTGCCTAAGAAAGATGGTAAGGTACGGATGTGTGTGGACTATAGAGATCTAAACAGGGCGAGCCCCAAGGATGATTTCCCACTTCCTCACATTGATGTTCTGGTCGACAACACCGCGCAGCATAAAATCTTCTCCTTTATGGATGGTTTTTCTGGTTACAATCAAATCAAGATGGCTCCTGAGGACATGGAAAAGATAACCTTCGTTACACAGTGGGGCACCTTTTGTTACAAGGTAATGCCTTTCGGGTTGAAGAATGTTGGGGAAACTTATCAGCGCGCCATGGTTGCTTTGTTCCACGACATGATTCACCATAAGATTGAGGTTTATGTCGATGACATGATCGCAAGGTCCCAGACTGAGGAAGAGCACCTTGACCATCTCCAGAAATGTTTTGACAGGTTGAAGATGTACAAGCTGAGGTTAAACCCAAACAAGTGCACCTTCGGGGTAAGGTCTGGTAAGCTGCTGGGTTTTGTCATCAGTGATAAGGGTATTCAAGTGGACCCTGCCAAGGTAAAATCCATACAGGAGATGTCGGCTCCCCACACAGAAAAGGAAGTTAGAGGATTTTTGGGACGTCTAAACTACATCGCCCGATTCATTTCACATCTGACTGCTACTTGTGAGCCAATCTTCAAGCTGCTGAAGAAAGATCAAGTGGTAAGATGGAATGATGAATGTCAGACCACTTTCGGAAGGATAAAATAATATCTTTAAGAGCCACCTATTCTGATGCCTCCAGTTGAAGGAAGACCTTTGATGTTATACTTGATAGTGCTAGACAATTTAATGGGGTGTGTGCTGGGGTAGTATGACGAGTCTGGCTAAAAAGAGCACGCTATTTACTACCTTAGCAAAAAGTATACCGACTATGAGACCCGATACTCACTGCTCAAGAAAACTTGCTGCGCTTTGGCATGGGCTGCTCGCCGGCTGAGACAGTATATGCTGACTCACACTACCCTATTGATATCAAATATGGATCCAATCAAGTATATCTTCGAAAAGCCTGCCTTGTCCGGAAGAATAGCAAGATGGCATATGATCTTAACTGAGTATGACATCCAATACATAACCCAAAAATCAATCAAGGGGAGTGTATTGGCAGATCATTTGGCACATCAGGCCGTGGATGATTACCAGTCCATGAATTTCGAGTTCCCAGATGAGAACATCATGTTGGTGACCGACTGCGAGAAACCTGGACCGGATGAAGGACCTGAGGAAGGATCCCGATGGTCTATGTATTTTGATGGAGCATCAAACGCGTTGGGTAATGGCATTGGCGCTATGATCATATCTCCTGAGGGTTGTCATACTCTGTTCACCGCCCGATTATGTTTTAACTGCACCAACAATATGGCGGAGTATGAAGCGTGCATCATGGGCCTTCAAGCTGCTATTGACCTGTGAATTAAGTTCTTGAGTGTATTCAGAGATTCTGCTCTGGTGATCAGTCAGATCAAAGTCAAATGGGATACGAAACACCCAAATCTTATTCCTTACAAGGAGTATGTACTGACGTTGCTTCTGCACTTTGAGGAGATAACCTTTGAACACTTCCCGAGAGAAGAGAACCAGTTAGCAGACGCGCTAGCTACCATGTCTTCTATGTTCAAAGTCAAGTGGGACAATGAAGCTCCCTAGATTACTATCGATAGGTTGGACGAACCCTCACATTATTGTGACATCGAGACTGAAGAGGTAGCAGATAAACCCTGGTTCCACGAGGTAAAGAGGTATCTTGAGGCTCAAGAGTACCCCGAGGGTGCATCTATTAATGACAAGAAGTTTCTGAGAAGGTTCGTTGTGAAGTTCTTCATCAGTAATGGGATCCTCTATAAGCGTAACCATGATTCAACCTTACTGCGATGTGTGGACAAAAGCGAGGCAGAAAGGATCATGGAAAAATTACATGAAGGTACCTTCGGAACTCATTCCATTGGACATACCATGGCAAAGAAAATCTTACGGGCGGGATATTATTGGTCCACTATGGAAGCCGATTGTTATCAGCATTCTCGAACATGTCATAAGTGCCAAGTCTATGTTGATAAGGTGCATCGTTTCATTCTGGTAGCCATTGATTATTTCACGAAGTTGGTTGAGGCAACTTCCTTTGCTACAGTAACCAAGAACGTCGTGGCGCGATTTATCTGACACAATCTGATATGTCGATATGGTGTACCAGAGAGGATCATCACTGACAATGGTACAAATCTCAACAATACGATGATCACCGAGCTCTGCAAACAGTTTAAGATACAGCATCACAACTCTTCTCCTTATCGGCCGAAGATGAATGGGTCTATTGAAGCAGCTAATAAGAACATCAAGAAGATTGTGCAGAAGATGACAGTGACATACAAAGACTGGCACGAAATGTTACCATTCGCTCTTCATGGGTACCGTACCTCAGCATAGACGTCAACAGGGGCAACACCCTACTCTCTGGTGTATGGAATGGAAGCAGTCCTACCCATTGAAGTCCATATACCCTCCCTTCGGATTATGAAGGATGCAGGTTTGAGCGAAGATGATTGGATCCAAACCCAGCTTGATCAGCTGAATCTAATTGATGAAAAGAGACTTACTGCTATTTGTCATGGTCAGATGTATCAAAAGCGGATGATCAAGGCTTTTAACAAGAAAGTCAGACGTCAAGAATATCAAGTCGAGGATCTGGTGATCAAGCGCATCATACTGCCGCAAGGTGATCCTAGGGGAAAATGGACACCCACATACGAAGGGACATTTGTGGTTAAGAACATTTTCTTGGGAGGAGCTATGATTCTAACCACCATGGATGGTGACGACCTTCCTCACCCCGTCAATGCAGACATAGTGAAAAAATACTACGCCTAAACAAAGACCCACTAGGTCGACTGGCCTAGGAAAAAATAAGGGCTTCCCGACGAACCAAAAGGGTTTGGGCAAAAGTAAGGGATGAAAATGAAAAAACTGTACACCCGGCAAGTCGAAAACCTGAAAAGGCAGCTTGGGCAAAAAAGGGTATCCCGGTGGACTGAAAACCCAAAAGGGAGGTCCAGGCAAAAATTAGGGATTGAAGCGTAACACTATGTCTCATTGGATCATCTTGCAACCAGAATTCGGTATCGACTATCAAGCTCGGAAGGCGCCAATCAATCTGATCTACCTTCGACCAAGTAGCAAAGCGATGAGACACTTAAAGATATAAAGGAAATAGCAGAGTTGGAACTCAATGGGATTGTTTCACATAGCTGTTTTTCTTTTTTTTTCTTCACAAATTGTAATTTCTATCTTTCAGCAGCGTTCCCTTACTAGGATGTCAGCCTCCTATACAAAACGCCTATTACAGGCCAACTTTAAAATCAATACAATTCATTTTCACCAGAAATTTCGACTTGTTTTTTCTTTTTCTTTTTTGTTTTACAAGAACGTCCAATGGTTCATTTTTTATATATGCATTTGAAAATAATTGCTGCTCATAAATGTTTACATGAAAAACAAAAGACAAATACTCGTAATTCCAGGAACAGGGGCAGACAAGAAATGTCCAAACCTTACAGTTGCTCTACCCACCAGGTACAGGGATAGAGCCAGGTTGAGAATATAACTAAAGGTACATACACTTCTTGCAGAATAAGAAGTACCCAAAGACAGTGATGACAACTCTCCCCAGTCGAGGTTCATAATCGCGAATGGGTCGACAAATTCCCCAAGCAGAGTTTATTTCTCTCACAAACAGAATTTCAATTTCCAGTAGAGTTTATTTATCACAAGCAACGGTAATTCATCCCCAGCAGAGTTGCTTTCTCCAAATCAGCAGATCGTCCAGCAAAGTATCTCTTTTCCCCACAGAGTCATTCTCCTGAAGGTGTATTCTCAGACAGAGTCTCTCCCGGTGGAATATTCTCTCAAGAAGAATGGACGCAAGTCTTCGGCTAAACATCTTCGGCCACTATCCCTAGCGGAAACGAAGAACTTAACTCCTTATATTCTCTAACAGCAGTCCAGGATTTATTTTCCCTGCTGGAGAATATCACAAGAATATCGCATATTCATACACCATGGCATACGCATACGTATCATAGAGCATAATCTCATTTATTTTGAGAACATCATTACTCAATACATTTCATACATCATGACATTACATACAACTAACTCTTTACCTTTCAGGGAAAGATACAATCAAGTTCTCACAAGTTTTCTCTGGTTCAGTCAAATTGATACTAAGATTTCTATTCCAGTTCAGGCTATGAAGCCCGAAAATCGATCGGATAATATCTTGACTTCTCCAAAATACTACGAAGCCTAGAATCGACCAGATAGTGGTGTATCATAAATATAAGTTGTGGAGCCCGGAAATCGACCGAAAAGCAACTTAACCCTCAACAAGTTGTTGTGAAGCCTGGAAATCGACTAGATAGCAATACAAGATACTATGAAGCCTGGAATTGACCAGATAATAGTATAAGACACCGTGAAGCTTGGATCACGACCAGATAGCTGTAAAGGATACTGAAGCCTGGGACACGACCATATAACAGTATAAGGTAATGCGAAGCTTGGAATTCGACCAAATAGCAGTTTACTTGGCCAATTACTATGAAGCCCAGAAATCGACCGGATATTAGTACGCCTTAAATTCAAGTTGAAGCCCGGATGTGACTGGATAACCACTTGATTCCTTCTGAAGCCTGGAGCACGACCAGATAATAATTGAGAAATTGCAAAGCCTGGAAGACGACCAGATAGCAATCTCATCCCCCCGGTAAGTCGCTGTGAAGCCTGGAGCACGACCAGATAACAGTTAATCTTATTTTCCTCATCAAATCACTATAAAGCCTGGAGCACGACCAAATAGCAGTTCATTTTCACCTCCTCGACTAAGAGACGATTCCCCAGTAGAATAACAGACGACTAAAGCTCCTAAAATTCTATTTCTCACAAGACAAAGATCGACATTCCCCAACGAAGTCCTCCTCCACAATAGGTATACGGGCTCGCGCAAAGGAATCGCTTATGCGATCAACACTTATTCAGATGGCTTCTTTAAGCCCATCTTCCGTCATTGACTTCCAAATGGCATCTATAAGCCCATTCCCGATATCGCAAGACAAGTACCACTTCATACGAGTGCAAATTTCTGGGCACTCTAGTGTTCAATCCTCTTCCACCTTCGGATCACGAAAGGCAGACAGCCAATCTACATCCTCAGGTATAAGAAGATTGAACAAGGGCAGCTGTTGTACCCCAAAATTTTCCCTCCCATATTTCTCAATACATTTCAAGTGAGGTCCTCAAATTTCTCAAGGAAGTCCAAGGGTTGACCAGACAAACTCTCTCCTAAGGCAGTCTACCTCAAATTAGGGTTTCATTTTGCATCAAGATGTTTGAATACAAAGGGTCCCAGATGCTCACCATTGTCCTAATATGTACTCAAGATCATCCATGCCAAGTTTCAAGCCTTGCAGAGGAAGTTTGCTCAGTCAATTGCTCAAAGGCCTGAAAATCGATTGTGATAGGGCAAAGGTCAACTGTGTCTCACATACAGTCAAACCTCAATATTTTTGGTCAACATTCTCATTTTTAAGTATTAATCATCATTTGATCAAGGGTCGATCATGATTCCTCAAGGATTGCTCATAATTCATCAAAACCCAAAAGTTGTTAAATTAGGGTTTTGCAGGAAAAGTCAACTCAACTTTGACCAAGCATAACTTTCTCATACTTTATCAAAAATGACCCATCCAAAACTCATTTTTAAGAGGATGCAATTCCCTACAATCCATATTCATCTCCCAAGTTCAAAATATGCACTCACAAGAAGATATGAATTTGGACATTATAGGTCATTTTGGAAAGTCAAGAAAAACACCTTTTGGGTCAAAGCTTCATACATGAACATGGAAGACTCAATTGAGATGAGACCAAAAGGGTTGCTTATAGGAAATCTCAATATTTCTAAAAAGCCAAAGAACACCTCTCTAGGGTCAAAATTGAAAGAGTTATGCATTGGTAAAGTTGACCCTTTTTGCAAAATTGCCAAAAGTCAAATGTGTCTAAAATTGCATTTTTTGTCAAATGGGCACAACTTTTTATGCTTGCACTGAGTTTGTAATGTGACCCACGACCCATGATCCTTTCCATTTGTCATTCTTGTATTTTTGTCATTTATTTTGATTTTATTTCAATTAAATCTAATAAAATCATGAAAATATCAAAAACTAATCAAAGCTTGAGATTTGGTGCATGTTTGGGTCTATTATACAGCTGGAGAGAGAATCAAATCGTGCAAGGTTCATTTGGACACAAAAAGATTGCATTTTGCTTGATTTGGAAATATTTGCATAAGGATCAAATCATGATTCAATAATCATAATTGGAGAAGATTTGAAACAAGTTTGCAGCCTTAATTCATTCTAGGGTACATAAGGAACATGTTCAGATCAAAAACAAGGAGATTGGAGGCGTGTAAAAGAGAGAGCAAGTTTCAAAAATTCAAGAAAAGTGGCAAACTGATTTCCACTTTTCAGGTCAATTCAAAGCATTATAACCATCCCAATCAATTGTTGGACATCCAAGGATCAAGATTCAACCACTAGCAAGCTTCCTAACATCCAGAAACGCACTGTAAGTGTCACACAATTTCCATACTTTCTTGAATTAGAATATCATAATTCTGGCATGTTTAGCATGATTCATTGATATATTATTAAACCTTATGATGTTTGCAAGCTAATGGTCATATGTGATTACGTTTTCATTAACTGTACAACAAGATGCCATAGTTAGGGTTCTTGCTTCGTTTTTATGGTTTTTATGTACAGGATCAATTGGCCATGGATAATGGTACCATGATGCTTGTGAGGTTGCAATGAGTTGATTGGTACCATTGGTTGTCATTTATCATGCTTGTATGAAGTTTTGGAGAAGCACGGGGTTATACCTACGCCTGGTGTCCGTAGGTAAAGGTCTTCTGTCTAAAGCGACGGAGGCAGCGAGGAAGATGATAGCGTGGCATCCTGTGAATGGCCAGTTTTAAATTTCGCGCGTGGTTTGAGTTTAGCCATTTGTTTTATTATATAATATTTATTTGTCATTATTTGTTCAACTAAGCAAGCCAGTGCAGTGGTAAGGCCATTAGTCTTTGATGCACACGTCCTGGGTTCGATCCCAGGCGTGTGCATTTTATTTTCTCTCAATATTTTCAGGATGATCCAATGTACCACATGGTAAAGGAATCACCATACATCATCAGCACCCAGCCAGTAGATCTTCAGCAAGCCAGATCCAAGGGTCCTCCAATGAAGGTCCACCATGGGCATGAGTCAAGCGTGCACACAAGATTGAAAAAGTCAAGCAGGCCAAGGATTGTTGGGCCCAGAAATTGCAATTGGCACCCCCTATTTTGCTGAAAACACCAGGCCCATTCATATTCATTCTTTTTTTATTTTCTGTAATTTAATTTGTTTAATTTATTTTCTAACCATAAAATAATTTCTTTTTTCACAAAATATTCATAAAAATCAAATTTCACAAATTTAGAATTAGGTTTTTATTTTTTTTATCAAATTTAATTTTATATTAGTTTTAATTCAATTTAGGGTAATTCTAACTTTTTGTATATAATTAAAATAAATTAGAAAAATTAGGGCTTGCTTTTGATTTAATTTTTATTTCTTTCTCAAAATAAAAAAATGCAAAAACAAGTTGATTTTATTATTTTTTCTTAAATTTTAAATTAATTAGTAATTAAGTTTTTATTTATTCAATCTTATTTTCCCCAAACAATCCAAAACAAAAAAATGATTTTTCTCTTTAAGTTTTAATTAGGTTTAGATGGGGTCAAGACACTAATTCCTTGTCATTTAATTCATCGCGCGTATTTTATTATTTTTGCAATATTAATGTAACTGCTTACAGTATGTAATAGTTTAATTAGGATTTTCTTTTATCGTTTTACGAGTTTTTTTGGTTATGTAATCCCTACCCCGAAGCCTTGTAATAGCGTAGTTTTTATTTCTCGCATTTTAATTCTCGCAAATTTTAATTGTTAGATGTATGATAATAGGATTGTATGACAAGACTGCATGTTAATTTAAAATGGCTAGCAAACCCTAATATGCAAAGATAATAACTGAAATCAAATCACTCGCACATGCGCACTCTTAGGGTATACTCTCACTTCGGTTGCCTTCGGTAAACGGTCATTAAGTATAGGGTGTTTTAGTGGTCGCCCTCCTGTCTAAACAAAGATCAAATGTCCCATTCGGAAAAGTTGCCTCGGAAAGGTTGCCTCGGAAATGTTGCCTCGAATATGATCTCAAGACATTAGGGTTATTACTAAGACGTCCTAACATTGCTTTAGTGATCGTACGTCCCTTACGAATTGACCCTTACAACTCCAACGACGGTGCTTCCTATTTCTCAATAGTAGGATAGCACTGTCTAAAGGAAATAAGAACAGAAACAATCTTTTTTTGAGTAGGTAGATGCTAGTAGGTACTTGCTCAAATCAAATTTTTTACACTTACACTTTTCAAACAAGTTTTCAAAAACACTTCGTAACACTCTTGAAGACAGAAACAAGGGTTAAAACGAAGTAAAACAAAAACTTTTTAAAACAAACACAAGCAATTTTAAAAGATGAGAAAGTACCTAAGAGCCCGTGGAAAACCACGGATAGAAAGGGTGCTAATACCTTCCCTTTCTATAATCTACCCCCCGTACTCAAAATCTCGAAAAAGGAATTTTTCTATGCTTTTTTTCTTTCCAGTTAAATAAAATAAAAGTCGGTGGTGACTCTTGCTTACCGCGACATTTTGCGAACAAAAGACGCAAAACGTAAACCAGCATTTCCAAAACAGTCGGTCCTGCCACCGTATCACACCTAACCCCAACTGTTAACAGCACCCTCTGGTTTTACTGCATAACTAGAAAACGCACCCCCTGCCCAAATTAATTCTTTTCTTAAATTTTTATTATATTAATTTTATTTTCTTATTTTTATATTAGATGCAAATATTATTTATTTCTTATTTTTGTATATATTATTACTATGATTCTTTTTTTTATATATAAATATTATTATTCTTATTATTAATTATTAATACTAATATATTTTATTTACTATTTAAATATTATTATATTATCATCCAAATCATTTTTATATCAAAATTGTATATATTATTTTCTTATATATTTTGCATTAAATATTTTTTTAATCATGTATTAATCAAGATTTTTGCAATTAACACGATTAAAAAACACTCAACAGACAACAAACTATTTTTTCGCAATCAACTAAGCTAATCAATTGTTTTTGCAAAAGTGTTTCAAACAGATTTTGACTTACCGTGCATTTAGCCAAAATCTCCGCAGTCACTACAACCGGTCAAAATGCGAGGTGATTCAAAATACATTTGCGAACCCCTAAAAAACACCAACCCCATACGAACTACGAATTGGGACTATGATTCCTCATAAGAGGATACATAGGCATACGATCAAAAATCGTAGCGAGTTCCCCTATAAAAATTTAAACCCTTTCCCCTAATAAAATTTAAATCCTGTTTCCCAAACTCAAACCTAAAACCTAGTATCCTTGTGAACAAGGTAAATGAAAGGTGCCTAACACCTTCCTTTCGTCTAAAGAAGTCCGAAACCTAGAATCTTTGTCTGCGAATTAGGGTTTCCTGTTAGATTCCCTTCCCTAGTATAAAAACTAATAGTTGCAGCTCTGATTAAAAAACCAGTTGCTACAGCTGGCGACTCTGCTGGGGAGTTCGACTTTAGGTTTTAGGGTTTTTACTTTGGGGTTTATTTATTTATTTATTTATTTATTTCATTTATTTATTTCATTTATTTATTTATTTATTGTCAATTCTTTTTATCATATATTTACTGCATGGCAAGTTTTTTTTTCTTAAAATATTTTCAATAACCCTTAGAAAGAAGGTTCGTCTATTAGCTTAGAGGGTACATCATCCCTGCGAGTTTATGTGATGACTTCGCCTAGAGTCGGTGGACTTCTGAAAAAGGAATACTTATCAAGAGATACCCTCTTGACGAGTAGGACTTTGGAAGGACACATATGACTCTTTGTAACGACCTTAACCTAAAAACTCATGACGAGACCTTGCACGACTTTGAGACGAAAGTCTCAGTCCATAAGGAGGCCCCACTTAAGGGAGGCCCTTGTGCCTTTTCCCTCTAGTGTTATTCATGATACCCTTAAGGAAGACACCTTTTTGGAGGGTAGACTAATCGTAGGATAAAATTAAGGAGCCTATCTTCTAAGGGTACTAATCACAAAAACCCCGTCATTGAACCATACATCCCTACCTTATAGGGGTACTTATTACAAAAATCCTGTCACTCAACCCTACACCTATGCATTCATAAATTTCATATATTCGTCATACATTTTATTTATTCGTCAGCCGTTTCTTTCTATTTGTCTTATTCACAGGGGGTATAAAAGATGATAATAAACTCAAGATCTCGGTGACTGTCTTTAAAAATGGATACCGAAGGAAACAACTTGTCTGCGTTAATGCGTCAAGCATGTCTGAAATCAAAGTCACAAAAGGGAAATAATATGCTGAAGACTTTCTCAAGCTTTATCCAGCAACAGGGGATGATTTCAAGAGCAGATATCCGCAGGCGCACCTAGAAGACTTATTTCCCTTTGCTTGACTTCATGCAAATAAATTTTTGGTTTAAGATTGTAATATTTTCAATATCTGAATTATGTTACCTTCAATAAAGGCATTTTGTTTCCGCATCTCATTTTTGTATCTATTTTTAAGTTGATCACTAAATAAAAATAAGCAGAAGACAAGCATGTACCTAAGTGAATAAGACATTGAAAGCAAGAAACCATTTCATGTTCATACACATTCGTTCGCACGCATGCATTCACGAACACCTGCATATCATATAAAAACTCATTTTTCAAAAAAAAATCTCTCCAGTTGAACCATTGGTAGAATAAGATCTCCACCTCCTTGGCCTCCATATCAAACCAAGTCCAACCAACAAAAAGCAATGAAGCAAATCGAGGAAACTCAAGCTGCATTCAAAGAGGATCTCAACCAAGTAAAGGGCGATGTAACTTAAATGAAAGGAGATCTAAGTTAAGTTCTCCTAGCTTTGAAGAACATCATTGACAGACAAGACCAGATTCCCAGGGTAGCTTTCGAAGAAGTATCCCAAACTATTGGTGCATCGAGCGGTCACCAACTAAGGAAAGAGCCAGAAGCAGGACTCCAAAAGTCCATCATGGCCCAACAAGAACCTGAAACTAAAGGGTTTGTCCTACCGCCACCAAAAGTAGGGGCATCACATACCTTACAGATTCCAACCAATAATGCAGACAACTACTTGGACCTGCAATACGGAGACCACGACCCAGAGGATACCAACCAAACACCCTTAAAGACGACTGGTACTTATGTTGTTGATAATCCACTAGTAATAAATCAGTATAAAGCTCTTGAGGAAAGATTAAAAGTTATGGAGGGTTTTGACGCTTTCGAAGTAGACACTCTCGAAATGGGCCTAGTTCCTAATATGGTGATTCCACCAAAGTTCAAAGTACCTGACTTTGAAAAATACAAGAGGCTCACTTGTCCAAGAAATCATCTTCGTATGTATTGCAGGAAGATGCATGCCCATGCCCACGATCATAAGCTGATGATTCACTATTTTCAAGATAGCCTAAGTGGGGCATCTTCAGACTGGTATATGCAATTGGAGAAAACACATATCCGAACCCGGGCAGATCTTTCTAATGATTTTATAAATCATTACAAATATAACCTGGACATGGCGCCTACCCGCATGCAACTCCAGAATTTGTCCCAGAAGAAAGAAGAGTCCTTCAAAGAGTATGCTCAAAGATGGAGGTAGATGGCATCCCGTGTGCAACCACTACTATTAGAGAAGTAATTAGTAGACACGTTCATGGGGACTTTACAAGGGTTATATTATGAGAAGATGGTTGGAAGTATCTCTCCGGGATTCTCAGACCTAGTGACTATCAAAGAAAGAATCGAGACTGGAATAAAAAGTCATAAGATATCAGGGGGACCATCAAATACTCCCTACAATTCAAGAAGGCCTGCTTCAAATGTCCTCGAAGGAAAAGAGGGAGAAATTAATATTGTAGCGTCACAACCCAGGGTACAATAACCATTTGTGATCCCACAAGGGCAGCAGCAAGGAAGAAGGCCACCCAGAAAATTTGATCCACTCCCTATGCCACCTAGCCAGTTATTGCAACAGCTGGTTAAGGCATCCTTGGTGGAAATCAATCCTCTAGCACCTCCAGTCGGGCCACTCCCACGAAGATACAATGCCAACGCCAGATGTGAGTATCATGCTAATTCTCCTGGACATACCATAGAGTAATGTTGGCCATTCAAGCATAAGGTCCAAGATTTGTTAGAATCTTAATACATCACTTTAGAGAAGCCTAACATCAAATCAAACCTTATGCCTTCTCACGATGGGCCGACAATAAATGCAGTTGAAGTAGTCACTGACTCTGGGGCAAGCAGACGAGCAAAAACCCCGATAAACTTACTGAAAGAATATCTGTTAGGATGTGGGTTCCTGTTGGAACATAATAAAGCCTTCGAAAGAATGCTGCAAGAACTAGTGGACCAGGGGATAGTCCAGTTCAGACAATACCCTGAAGAAAAATATAAAGTTGCTCTAAAGGGAGAATCACATTTTCCGCCAATCCATGAGACCTCTGTCAACAAGGGAGTAGAGCATGGCGGACATGTGGCGATGATATCCAACAAAGTCAACACCGAGAAGGAAACTGACTTCATCCGAGAATGCGCGCCAGGAGAAGAACTCAAAAGATGGACGGCCGTGGAGATTCCTGAGATATTTTTCTTTACTAAGTAATTTTTCTTGTTTTTGAAAGAACCTATGTCAAGCCTGAGACATAGAGGTTTCTTATAAGGGTTCCCCCATTTTGTTTCAGACAATATTCATGATCAATAAAAGTTATATTTTATTTTCAATTAAGATCCTTGTCTTTCTCTTGCATTTATTCCGTAAATTTAAAAATGGCAATAATTTCTCTGCATATGCATTTTCAAATTCCATATACTAAATCTACACCAAAACATGATAAAGGTGCAAATCCATGCCCAAAAACACCGATAATGTTACTGCTGCGACCCGATATAATTTTGATGCTCCTATCAACCAAGATGAAGAGGAAAATGATTAATGTCTTGAACTCTCTAAGAAAATGGCGAGGGAAATAGAGACAAAGGCTGACAACGTACAACCGTATCAAGAGGCTATTAAGACCATTAATCTAGGTACAAAGAAATCAAGCTAAGGGGCAATTTTAGAGCATAGCCACAAAGAAGCTGATCAAATTATTGCACATATTTGCTTGTTCCTACAGAAACAAACCAAGGTTAGATACAAACATTATTGTAAAAATAAGCAACTACGAAATACCAGGGTCTGACAAAGAACCCGAGCTAGGGGCACGTCGGACACTCATGTTCGACGGGGCTTCAAATGCACTGGGGCATGATATAAGGGCAATTTTGACTTCTCCAAATAATTCTCACAAGCCATATGCCAGGTCAATGGAGAATGGGAAACTAAATATCCAAAACTGATTCCATATCGGGATCATGTTTTAAAACTGACGGCACAATTCACAAAGATCACTTTCAGTCACATCCCACAAGAAGAAAATCAAATGGAAGATACTCTGGCAACTATATCAGCTATATAACTTGGTCAAACCATGAATCGCGCATCACAAACAGACACATCGAAGAGCCTGCAAATTGCCTTGCTATTAAAAATGACGAGATAACAAGCCTTGGATTTATGACATCAAGAAGCACCTCAAAAAGCAAGAACATCCAGAAAATGCCTCTAGCATCGACAAATAAACTCTATGAAAATTAGCCTCGAAGTTCTTTCTGAGTAACGGTGTACTGCATAAGATGAACCACAACATGGTCTAGTACTCAAAAAGATTCTGCTACCTTGCCTCGATTCACGTAGTAAATGGACACCCAACTACGAAGGTCCATACGTAGTCAAAACAGCATCCTCCGGTGGTAATCTTATCCTCACAACAATGGATGGGGAAGAACTACCACATCCGGCAAACTCAGACGCAGTAAAAAATACTATGTATAAGAAGCTCGCTAAGCTCGAACCTTAAACAGGCGACTTAGGCAAAAAGGAGCGTCCTGGTGGATCGAAAAACCCTAAAGGGAGATCCAGGCAAAAATTAGGGGCATATAAACAAAAAATTATCCCCGTGGATTGAAAACCCAAAAGG
The DNA here is from genome assembly GCA_948472305.1 of Vicia faba. NCBI lineage: Eukaryota > Viridiplantae > Streptophyta > Magnoliopsida > Fabales > Fabaceae > Vicia > Vicia faba. The sequence goes on from OX451737.1 coordinate 893,873,624, forward strand.
GCAATCCATACAAAAGTTAGGGATTTCATACAAAGAAATAAAGAACAAAAAGGTTGTGATCTAAGAACTGCGACTACGAACCACGAAGGGAGAGACATATCGGAATCATACAACTCAGAAGAAAAGGAGATAAGATCATTAAAAGGATATTGGGGAACAGCAACAGCAATTATCATTTTTTATTGCCATTTACAGTTTTAAAACTTTCTGTAATTACCTGTTTCTAGGAATTGCATCTTGTATTCTCGCCTATTCATAGGCATGTCAATAAAACATTTGCTTTCTTTGCATCTTTCAAATTGAATTTTTTTCTTTTCTCTGACTTGTTTACAAAATAGTATGATTATTACTTGTGAATATTGTCTTGAAATCATTTCGGGGGATTAACAAAATAAAAGCATTTGACAAAACATCGAAAAAGCATTTTGGGTTAGAAAAACATCAAAATAAAATCCACGTCTACGTCCATGCACATGGCTACTCCTACGTCTACAATACAAATTCTATACACATGTCCATGCCTGCGCTTACAACACAAAAATTTATGCATATCTACTCCTACGTCTACGCGTTCGTACACAAAGTCTACATCCATATACATGTTTGTGCCTATGCCTACACTTGCAAAGAGACTATACACGGGTCTACGCCTACAAAGTCTACGTCCGCACATGCGTCCGCGCCTACGCCTGCATTTACAATATAAAAATCTACACATATGCCAATACATACGTCTATGTCTACGGCTGCGCTTACAATACAACACAATTAATGTTCAAAATTTTGATAACGCTTTTCACCGCATTCAAATCAAGTTAAAAAATGCTACGACGATACAACATACAACGCCAGGGGATTGGTAACTCTAAGCCAATAGTTTAAAGGAGAGAATGCCAGAAATAGTCTTCAATACATTTCAAGGCATACGCACATCTTACACATATTCCATACATACATTTTTGCATAGCATACATACACTATACATTTTTGCATACAACACACATATATTTAGGGTTCCATATCAATGTCAAACATCATACATACACAGACATTCAATACACATATGCCCAGGGTCCCATCTCAAATATAAGACATTATACGCCTATATCACACAGCAAACAAACCATCTCACCCTTGATTCAATCATCTAAGGGTCAATCAACAAAACACTTCTCCTGCGATTCAGTCTGTCACCTAAGTCTCCATGTCGTGACGCATTCAGCCCATCACCTAAGTCTCCATGCAGTGATGAGTTCCTAATAAAGTAGTCCATTACCTAAGTCTCCATGCAGTAATCAACGAAGCTCGATACACTGCCTCTAAGCCTTAGTGTATTCACAAAACTCAGTACATTGCCTCTAAGAATCAATGTACTCTCCAAACTTGATACATTTCCTCTAAGCCTCAATGCATTCACAAAAACTCGATACATTGCCTCTAAGCCTCAATGTATTCTCCTATCTCGGTACACTGCCTCTAAGCCTTAGCGTGTTCTCCTAATTCGATACATTTCCCCTAAGCCTCAATGTGTTCTCCTATCTCGACACATTGCCTCTAAGCCTCAATGTATTCACAAAACTCAATACATTGCCTCTAAGCCTCAATGTATTCTCCTAGCTCGGTACATTTCCCCTAAGCCTCAATGTATTCTCTGAACTCGGTACATTGCCTCTAAGCCTCAATGTACTCTCCTCATCTAACCCACTGCATAAGACATCATGCAGTAGTGCGGTTCCTCGCGACGTAATATAGACCATTTCCTAAGACCTCGGGTAGCAATGTGATTCTTTATTCTGCAACCCAGACATCGCCTAAGACTTCATGCAGCGATGCTCAAAAACAAATTTAACTTATCGCCTCAGACTTCATGCAACGATTTTCGAACCAAACCCATTGCCTCTGACTTCATGAAGCAATGTGTTTCTTTATTCTGCAACATAGACCATCACCTCAGACTTCATGCAGCGGTGCTCAAAAGTACAAAACTTAGATCATCGCCTCAGACTTCACGCAGCACTTCGCGAACCTAACCCATTGCCTCAGACTTCATGCAACAATGTGTTTCTTTATTCCAAGCTCCAGCCCATCACCTCAAACTTAATGCAGCGATGCTCGAAAATAAAATCTAGCCTACCGCCTCAGACTTCATGTAGCGATTTTGGAACCTAACCCATTGCTTAAGTCTTCATGCAGCATGTGTTTCTTTATTCCATAACACAAACCATCACCTCAGACTTCACACAACGATGCTCGAGAACCAAATTTAGCTTATCTCCTCAGACTTCACGCAGCGATTTACAAAATTTAATCTCGTTACCTAAGACTTCATGTGGCAATGCATTTCTTTATTCTGTAACACAGATCATTGCCTCAGACTTCATGCAGCGATCGAAAGAAAACAAAACTCTAGCCTATCGCCTCATAAGTCATGCAGCGATTCGCGAACATAACCTATGGCCTCAGCCTTCAAGCATCCATGCATCATCAATTATTGTTGTATTCATCCTCCAAATGGGTAAATCATAAAAACCAAACTAAGACATACAAAACTATGCTCTCAAAGTTCAAAACTATCTACCTCATCATCAAACCCTGGTAAGCGATACATCATCAACTTTGCCTACTTCCTTAAGACTCTTAAGGGTACGCTATATCAATGTAACCTTATGTTTGTCAGACAAATTTTGGGATACTTCAAGTATTAAATAAACTTCCAATCAGAATGCGCAAGACTCGAGTTTTCTCACGTTATTCGATTGGAAGATAATTGAATAGGGGCAGTTGTCGTACCCCAAATTTGTCCTACCTCGATGATTTTCTTTTTCGATATTAAAATAGAAGAAATACTTAATTAAAGATGGTACATCAGTATCTGATGACCCTTCTTTATACAAATCGACTAGGGGGTATATTTTAATTCAGGGAAATGGGGTTTTCTAAATCAGAAAGACCCGTTTATCCGAGGTCCATTTACAAAGTATGTTGGCCAATGGCCCATGCATTCGAATATGGAAATTTATTTCAGAAATAATAGTTAAGTTTTTAATTAATAAAGCCCATTTAAGAGTTTGTTGGGGTGTGGTTGCAATATGAGGCCCATTAAAGCCATCACATTTGTCTTGTTTCATTTAAAAGAAAAAATATTAGTTTTACTGATTTTTATAAACTATTTGTTAGTAAATGGGGTTTACTGTCTTAAAATAGGGGAGGTGTAATTACAAACTATAGGCCCACTGAGTTTTTGTCCCAGTGGACGGTCATTACTGTTTTATTCTTAAGAAAAATGTTATTATAATTAGTTTTTTGCTGTTTATCATTAAAAATAATTTAACATTTTACTGAGTTATTTTTAATAAAGAGTTGTTTTATTTAAAAAAAAAGTGGGCTGGATTAATTCGTTACAGCAGATAAGCCCAATTAGATTTAAAAATATGTTTTATTGCTGCAAGGGAAAAAAGGCGAGCTGGGCTGAATACAAAAAAATAACATGCAGGCACAGACTACTAAGTGCTACTGGGCTGGGTAGTAAAACGCAGGGCCCAATTGGAGATAAAAACAACTATTCCAATTAAGTCAAAATTAGCACAGGGTTTTGTTTTCAAGTACGTTTTTGCACTAACTGATACTGTGGAAATTAAATTAAAACATGATCAAATCTTTCTTAAGCCCAAAACATTCAATCAAATCTATATTTCAATCAATGTATACAATATCCAAAAATATCAATCACAATCCAAATCTAATATTACAGTAAAGGCAAAATCAAATATATTTCACAATCATTTACAAACCAGAATCCAGAATCAATTACATCACAAATTTAAATCCCTAATTTTTCTATAAACCCTAATCTATGCCAATATGTAACGGGAATTGATCACAAGCCCTATAAATAATGAAACGAACAGCAGAAAAGGGGGGAGATATACACAGGATCCTTGAAGACAGCAAAGAAGAAGAAGAAAAAACTGTGAAGCTGGGGTGTTGATTACAGAAGAGCTGGTAAGAACAAGAGATTCGAAGAACAAACCCTGTTGAAGACCGAAGCAAGGAGCTATTAGAACAAAGTTTGAATCTACTTCCCTATGTTTAAGTTTTGATGATAACAAAATGAAATGATATATTATTTATATGATTCATGTATGAACTATTTGCTGCCTAAATTATTACGTTCTGATTTGCAGATACTCTGATAGGTATAAGCAAGATCACACCTAATCAGCATCAGAAATTTGGTTCTTGACATCAGCATCAGAAGTTGCTATATCAGAATACCAGAATCAGAAAATCAACTCACGTGTATGCTGAAGCTTGATGAACAGAACTGCGCTTAACACTCTGATAAATAAAACAACAGTTCATCAGCAGCTAAGCAGAGTCAGAATGAGCCAAGCCAGAACATGCATTAAGTAAGCAACGGTACTGTGCATTGAAAGCAAATTATTACCAACGGCCTCATTCCAGACAAGATCTGCTCAATAAGGAAAGTTTGTTATTAGCATTGAATCAAGAATATTGCTCCAACGTTCAACATCTCAGTGCTATATAAACAAGAATATGAAGATTGAATTGGCTAATGCTCTCCAACATTTTACACACCTAAAAGCTGATCATAATCTTCCTTCTCTCAGTTTGCTAAACACTACATATCTCCTTACTTAATCATTGTTTAGCAATCTAGTTTCATAAGCTTAAGTTGTGTATACATCACAGTTGTGATACAGTTTTGTAGAAAACATTCACACCTAGATTTATCTTCTTTGTAAGAAAGTGTTTCCTTGACGAACCGGGTTGTGGTTTGCATCAAGAAGGCTTTAGCAGTTGTTAAAGCAGTTTGTAATATTCAGTTGAATATAGTGGATTAAGACCTCGTTGGAGAGAGGCGAAATCACCTTGACGGGTGGACTGGAGTAGTTTGAGATCAAACGAACCAGGATAAAAATATCTTGTTCATTGCATTGATTTTCAGTTTTACAATTCAACCCCCCCTTCTTGTGTTTTTCACCACTTCAATTGGCATCAGAGCGCCTGGTTCTGAGCTAAAACACTTAACCGTGTCAGTACAAGATCCAGCGTCAGAAAAACACAATGGCAGGAAACTATTCTCACACCAGCAATGACAACCATGAGGACAGAGACAGATTCAGCGGCAAACCTCCAGTCTTTGATGGAGAAAACTTTGATTACTGGAAAGACAGAATTGAAAGCTTCTTTCTGGCACATGATGCTGATCTGTGGGATATGGTGACAGATGGATACACGCACCCTGTGAATGCAAGCGGTCAGAAGATTGATAGAAAAACAATGTCTGACCAACAAAAGCGTGACTTCAAGAATCACCACAAGGCCAGAACCATCCTCCTCAGCGCCATCTCCTATACTGAATATGAAAAGATCTCCAACAGAGACACAGCAAAGAACATTTTTGACTCACTCAGAATGACGCATGAGGGCAACGTTCAAGTCAAAGAAACTAAAGCTCTGGCGCTCATTCAGAAGTATGAGGCGTTCAAAATGGAAGAATCTGAATCCATTGAAACAATGTTCTCAAGATTCCAAATTCTGGTAGCTGGTCTCAAGGTTCTGGACAAAAGATACTCTACTGCTGACCATGTCAAGAAAATCATCAGAAGTTTACCCAAGCAGTGGAGACCAATGGTTATAGCTCTGAAGCTAGCAAAAGATCTCAACAAAATTACTCTGGAGGAACTTATCAACTCCCTCAGAAGTCATGAGATAGAGCTAGAAGCTGACGAGCCTCAGAAGCAAGGTAAGCCTTTAGCATTAAAATCAAACAAAAAATCTGAGTCTAAAGTTTTGCAGGCAGTTGAAGAAACATCTGATGGATCCTCATCAGAAGAAGACGAACTCTCCCTCCTCTCCAGAAGAGTAAATCAACTGTGGAAGCAAAGACAAAGGAAGTTCAGGAATCCCAGAAGATCTGATCAGAACGAGTCCTCTTCCAGATACAAAAGGACAGATTCTTCCTCTGGATACAGAAGATCTGAAGGCTCCTCTAGTAGCAAAAAGCCAAACACCAAGGACATCATCTGCTATGAGTGCAATGAGCAAGGACACTACAAGAGTGACTGCCCAAAGCTTCAGAGGGAAAAGCCCAAAAAGAAGTTTGGAAGAGAAAAGAAGAAAAGTCTCATGGCTACATGGGATGACTCTGACTCGTCTGAAGCTGACTCAGAATCAGATGATGAGAGGGCAAACATAGCTCTCATGGCTAACATCTCAGAAGATAGTGAAGCTTCTAAATCAGACTCAGAATCAGATACTGAAGAGGTATTTCCTAACTTTGCTGTTAATTTTACCAAGGTTGAACTTGCTGAAAGCCTTAATGAGATTCTGGAATGGTATCAACAAATTAGAGTTAAATTCAGAGACCTGAAAAGGAATCTTGAATCTGACTCTAATAAGACTGAGAGTCTCAAATTGGAGAATTCTGAGCTGAGAAATAAGATTTCAAAATTAGAAAATACTTTACAAAACTCTCAGAAGGAACCAATTTCTGAAACTCCCAGCAACGCTGATGAGATCATCAAGGAGTATGATCGTAGTTTCCAGAAGTTCCTTGCTAAAAGCATAGATAGAAGCAAAATGGCTTCAATGATCTATGGAGTTAGCAGAAACGGCAGGAAAGGAATAGGATACCAAGGTAAGGTTCCTACACCAAAGAATGCCATGGACTTAACCATTAAACACACTCCTCTAAATTCACATTTTGTGTATGGTCACACACATGATATTAAATACACTAGCAGTAAGCACTCTGTGAAACCAAAATTCAACCAGAGTTTTGGTAAAACTAACAAATCAGGACCCAAGAAAATCTGGGTACCTAAGGATAAAATAATACATGTTGCAGATATCTTTAGCAGCAAGTCAGAAACACCAGTCATGGTACCTGGACTCTGGCTGCTCGCGAAACATGACGGGAAGAAGGCATATGTTCCAAAGCCTGGAACTTAAGCCTGGAGGCCACGTTGGCTTTGGAGGCAATCAGAGGGGAAAGATAATTGGCTCTGGAACTGTAGGTAATGGAAATCTTCCCTCTATTAATAATGTTCTGCTAGTAGATGGATTAATGCATAATCTGTTATCCATAAGTCAATTAAGTGATAACGGTTATGATATAATCTTTAATCAAAAATCATGTAAAGTTGTTAGTCAGAAAGATGGGACTATCCTGTTTAATGGTAAGAGGAAAAACAACATTTACAAAATCAAACTTTCTGAACTAAAAAGTCAGAATGTAAAGTGCCTTCTGTCTGTTAACAACGAGCAGTGGATCTGGCACAGAAGATTGGGGCATGTTAGTATGAGAAGAATATCTCAGATTAACAAACTCAATCTAGTCAGAGGACTTCCTAATTTGAAGTTCAATTCAGATGCTCTGTGTGAAGCATGTCAGAAAGGCAAGTTTGCAAAACCTTCTTTTAAATCTAAAAATGTTGTTTCTACCTCTAAGCCATTAGAACTTCTGCACATTGACTTATTTGGACCAGTTAAAACTGCTTCAGTCAGTGGCAAGAAGTATGGGTTAGTAATCGTAGATGACTATAGCAGATGGACATGGGTAAAGTTCTTAAGACACAAGGACGAGTCACACTCTGTGTTTGTTACCTTCTGTAACCAAGTCCAGAATGAAAAGGATCTTAGAATCGTTAAAGTCAGAAGTGATCATGGTGGAGAATTTGAAAACAAAGATTTTGAGTCATTCTTTAATGACAGAGGCATTCTGCATGATTTCTCTTGTCCTAGAACTCCCCAACAAAATGGAGTTGTAGAACGAAAGAACAGAACATTGCAAGAAATGGCCAGAACCATGATCAATGAGACAAACGTTGCTAAGATCTTCTGGGCAGAGGCAATAAACACAGCGTGCTACATTCAGAATAGAATCTCAATAAGACCTATTCTAGAAAAGACTCCATATGAATTGTGGAAGAACAAAAAGCCCAACATTTCATATTTTCATCCATTTGGATGTACTTGCTTTATGTTAAATACAAAGAATTATTTGAACAAGTTTGACTCTAAAGCACAGAAGTGTATTATGTTAGGATACTCTGAACGCTCAAGAGGGTACAGAGTATACAATACAGAAACACAGATTGTGGAAGAATCAATCAGTGTTCGTTTTGATGATAAACTTGACTCTGAAAAGTCAAAGCATAATGAAGTTTTTGCAGGTATGGAAATTGAATTTACAGGTTCTGAAAACAAGGTGAAGTCATCAGAAGCTCTCAATACAGACACTCCTTCAACATCTGAAAGGAGCACCGCTAGCAATCCTACAATAGCTGCTGATCAACCTCAGAAGAGATTACCCAGAAGTAGCTTGGATCACCCAGAAGAAACTATCTTAGGAAGAAAGGAAGATCCAATCAGAACAAGAGCAAGCTTCAGAAACTCTGAAAAAACACTCATGGGACTTGTGTCTCTGATTGAACCTTCCTCTATTGATGAAGCACTTCTGGATAATGACTGGATTCTGGCAATGCAAGAAGAGCTGAATCAATTCACCAGAAATGACGTATGGGATCTCGTTCCCAGACCTAAAGGATTCAACGTCATTGGAACAAGATGGGTGTTCAGAAACAAGGTAAATGAACAAGGTGAAGTCATCAGAAACAAGGCACGACTGGTTGCACAAGGTTATAGTCAGCAAGAGGGGATAGACTATACAGAAACCTTTGCTTCAGTCGCCAGGTTAGAATCTATCAGACTTTTAATTTCATTTGCTGTTAATAGAGGCATCACTCTGTATCAGATGGATGTCAAGAGTGCATTCTTAAACGGTTATATAGAAGAAGAGGTCTATGTGCACCAACCCCCTGGTTTTGAAAATACAAAACATCCAGAACATGTTTTCAAACTAAAGAAGTCACTATATGGTCTGAAACAAGCTCCCAGAGCTTGGTATGAAAGGCTAAGTAACTTTCTGTTAGAAAATGAATTCACCAGAGGGAAGGTGGACACTATCTTATTCTGTAAATCAGTTAAGAATGACATCTTAGTCTGTCAAATTTACGTTGATGATATTATTTTTGGTTCTACTAATCTTTCTCTTGGAAGAAAATTTGCTAAGTGTATGCAGGCAGAATTTGAGATGAGCCTCATGGGGGAACTGAAATTCTTTCTAGGAATTCAGATCAATCAAACTCCAGAGGGAACTTACATTCATCAGAGCAAATACATCAGAAATCTTCTGAAGAAATTTGACCTCTCAGAATGTAAGCCATCAAAGATTCCAATGCATCCCACGTGCATTCTGGAAAGAGAAGAGGTAAGCAAAAATGTAGAACAGAAAGTCTACAGAGGTATGATTGGTTCTCTCCTTTATCTGACTGCTTCAAGACCTGATATATTATTCAGCGTTTGTATTTGTGCTAGATTCCAATCAGATCCTAGAGAATCTCACTTAACAGTTGTTAAGCGAATTTTCAAGTATCTGAAAGGTACTACTAATCTGGGTTTGTTTTATAGAAAATCTAGTGATTACAGTTTAGTAGGCTACTGCGATGCTGACTTTGCTGGAGACAGAGTGGAGCGTAAAAGTACTTCTGGAAGCTGCCAGTTTCTGGGAGAAAATCTGATCTCTTGGTCCAGCAAAAGGCAATCAACAACAGAAGCTGAGTACATAGCAGCAGCAGGATGTAGCACACAAATGCTCTGGATGAAAAGTCAGCTTGAAGACTTCCAGATTTTTGAGAGTAACATTCCTATACTCTGTGATAATACTTCTGCTATTTGCTTAAGTAAGAATCCTATTTTACATTCTAGAGCTAAGCATATAGAAATAAAACATCACTTCATTAGGGACTACATTCAGAAAGGAATTTTGAATTTAAAATTTATAGATACAGACCATCAATGGGCTGATATCTTCACTAAACCCCTTTCTGAAGATAGGTTCAATTTCATTCTGAAACATCTCAGCATTAAAATCTGCCCAGAGTGAAAATGTTTTAATTCCATATATTTATCTTCAGAATGTATTTGTTTTACTGTGAACTTCTGATCAATCTTCTTTCAGAAAGATAGAACATGCAGATTGTATCAGATGCAAGTCTAAAGATCTGAGAGTCTAAGCTCAAAGACAGACGTGCTGATCACTACATCAAACAAGTGTCATCCAATCATCAGCAAATCTCTGAAGCAGAACGCGTGCACGCTTCTGAGAAGGCAAAACGCTGATTGGGTGCATTGAGACACATGTCTGGTAACCGTTTTTAAGTATCTTTCTCAAATCCCCCAAAATCAGCAAGCATTAAATGAAATTAATCATGTTTTTAAAACGTAATCATGATTTTATTTCTCTTTCTTAAAAACGTTTACTTTTTCAAAATATTTTGAACCCTATTTAAACACGTTAACCTCTCATTTTCATCTTTTACAGTTTCTCACTATTTCTCAAGCATTCTCTGCATTTTTCTGTGTTCATCTCTCTCAAACCCATTTTCTCAGGTTTTCGTCTCAAAATCTTTAAGTGTGAACATGGCAACCTCCAGCAGTGCTTCTGCAGGTTCTCAGAAGAAAGCATCATCTGAACAGTATCAAGTGCCATTCAGAACACTCCTCACTCATGTGAAGAATCTTGAAGTGTTATCTGAATTGATCATTGATTTTGGAAGTCTGAAGGAAAACGGTTTTGACATAACAGAAGAAGTTAGGGCACAGAAATGGGAAAGGTATTTTGACAGGTTGGTTGGACCAACATTCCCTATGTTAGTCAAGGAGTTCTGGATTCATGCGACGGCTTCAACGCATCAAGTCACCTCCTACATTATGGGGAAGAAGATTGTGATCACTGAGGATCACATAGCAAGATTGACACAGTTGTCAACATGGTACACAAGCAGAATGAGACTGCTGATCAGATCAAAGCCATGCTGGAGAACCTGTTCACACGCCTTCCTCCCCAACCTTAGTTTTTCATTCATGTCATTTTCATGTTTTCTTTGATTATCTGTTGTACTGTTTTAATATGTTTTGTTTGATTCTGAACCTTTCAATATGACAAGTTTTTCTGATCTTAAAAAGTTTTAGCACATCACTTACACTTTTTGATTGCTGACAAAAAGGGGGAGAACAAGAATGATATTTTAAACAATAACGGATTACTAAGACAGAAATTCTCGAACATTCTAACTCTGATATACTTGAATATGTTTTCTGTTTTGCTTAAGTCTACAGGTACAAGAAAGCTCCATGATGCTCTGAAGACTAAAGCTCTGAAATTCTGACCCGCTCTGATACTCTGACCCAAAGCAAAGCTCTGACAAGAAAAGCTCTGATACGCTGATCTGAAGCTCTGCTCTGATATGCTGATCAGAGCTTCTGATAGTCAAAGACTCTGATACTCTGATGTTCAAAGAAAGGCAAAAAAATCTGATCCTGAAGAACACTTGGAATCAAAAAGGGAAGCAATAAACTCAGGGGGAGTATCTCTCAACTCTTATCCCTTATCTTTGATAACCTCTTACTCTGATACCTTTTCACGTTATTTTCAATTAAAAATATCCAGTTTTTGTCATCATCAAAAAGGGGGAGATTGTTAGAACAAAGTTTGAATCTACTTCCCTATGTTTAAGTTTTGATGATAACAAAATGAAATGATATATTATTTATATGATTCATGTATGAACTATTTGCTGCCTAAATTATTACGTTCTGATTTGCAGATACTCTGATAGGTATAAGCAAGATCACACCTAATCAGCATCAGAAATTTGGTTCTTGACATCAGCATCAGAAGTTGCTATATCAGAATACCAGAATCAGAAGATCAACTCACGTGTATGCTGAAGTTTGATGAACAGAACTGCGGTTAACACTCTGATAAATAAAACAACAGTTCATCAGCAGCTAAGCAGAGTCAGAATGAGCCAAGCCAGAACATGCATTAAGTAAGCAACGGTACTGTGCATTGAAAGCAAATTATTACCAATGGCCTCATTCCAGACAAGATCTGCTCAATAAGGAAAGTTTGTTATTAGCATTGAATCAAGAATATTGCTCCAACGTTCAACATCTCAGTGCTATATAAACAAGAATATGAAGATTGAATTGGCTAATGCTCTCCAACATTTTACACGCCTAAAAGCTGATCATAATCTTCCTTCTCTCAGTTTGCTAAACACTACATATCTCCTTACTCAATCATTGTTTAGCAATCTAGTTTCATAAGCTTAAGTTGTGTGTACATCACAGTTGTGATACAGTTTTGTAGAAAATATTCACACCTAGATTTATCTTCTTTGTAAGAAAGTGTTTCCTTGACGAACCGGGTTGTGGTTTGCATCAAGAAGGCTTTAGCAGTTGTTAAAGCATTTTGTAATATTCAGTTGAATATAGTGGATTAAGACCTCGTTGGAGAGAGGCGAAATCACCTTGACGGGTGGACTGGAGTAGTTTGAGATTAAACGAACCAGGATAAAAATATGTTGTTCATTGCATTGATTTTCAGTTTTACAATTCAACCCCCCCTTCTTGTGTTTTTCACCACTTCAGGAGCGATTAGGGTTTCATTATCTAAAATCCTAATCGCGTATTCAACCATCATCGTCGCTGTTATCATCACTGTCGTCTCCTTTTCCACCGCTACTCCATTGTTGACCTGCACATTAAAGAAACCGAAGAGAGACATTAGCTTGAAACAGAAACGCAATGGTACAATCGCAAGTGGAGGTAAATAAGAACTCAACTTTTATTGTTGTGGTTTGATTAGGGGTTGTGATTGGTAGACGGTAAGGGTTAGTTAGGTTGAGCCGCCACCGGGGAATTCATTTTAGGGAAGAAGGAGATAAATTGAGAGTGAGGTTTGGGTTTCACGAGGAAGAGGAAAGAAAGGTAACACTGTAATGAAAATGAATTGAGAAATATGTAAAATAAATTTTATTATTCCGTTAGGATTCAGTGTGTGCGCAGACATAGTAACTACCATACTCCCTCAGATCTCATCCACATGATTCTGATCAGACAGCCATCTGGCCAAGTCTGCATCGTAAGCCTCATACTCCCTCGCCATACACAATCCAACTGGCCTGTTGCAGCCTCTATTGGGCCAGGACCCATTGATTTTAACACCACCATTTGCAGTATTTACTAAACATTAATTCAGTTTACACCCCCTTGTCCTAAACTGTTTTGGGCCTAACCCCAACTGTTAACAGCACCCCCTGGTTTTACTGCATAACTAGAAAGCGCACCCCCTTCCCAAATTAATTCTTTTCTTAAATTTTTATTATATTAATTTTATTTTCTTATTTTTATATTAGATGCAAATATTATTTATTTCTTATTTTTGTATATATTATTATTATAATTCTTTTATATATATAAATATTATTATTCTTATTATTAATTATTACTACTAATATATTTTATTTACTATTTAAATATTATTATATTATCATCCAAATCGTTTTTATATCAAAATTGCATATATTATTTTCTTATATATTTTGCATTAAATATTTTTTTTAATCATGCATTAATCAAGATTTTTGCAATTAACACAATTAAAAAACACTCAATAAACAACAAACTATTTTTTCGCAATCAACTAAGCTAATCAATTGTTTTTGCAAAAGGGTTTCAAACAAATTTTGACTTACCGCGCATTTAGCCAAAATCTCCGAAATCACTACAACCGGTCAAAATGCGAGGTGATTCAAAATACATTTGCAAACCCCTAAAAAAATACCAACCCCATACGAACTACGAATTGGGACTCTGATTCCTCATAAGAGGATACGTAGGCATACGATCAAAAATCGTAGCGAGTTCCCCTATAAAAAATTTAAGCCTTTTCCCCTAATAAAATTTAAATCATGTTTCCCCAACTCAAACCTAAAACCTAGTATCCTTGTGAACAAGGTAGATGAAATGTGCCTAACACCTTCCTTTCGTCTAAAGAAGTCCGAAACCTAGAATCTTTGTCTGCGAATTAGGGTTTTCTGTTAGATTCTCTTCCCTAGGATAAAAACTAATAGTGGCGGCTCTGATTAAAAAAACCAGTTGCTACAGCTGGAAATTAGGGAATTCTCCGCAGCGGTCAATGACATAAATATCTCCCATAGATCGGGAATACCAGAGAATATCTGAGTGAAAAAGTGACATTATCCTTTATGACGAACCCAAACCTCGTTCATTCTTCAGTATTGATTGAGGAAGGTGCGAAATAAACCACCTTCACAGAAATGGCACGCAACACATAAGAATCCCTTTTCTCTTCACAGTGTAAGTATGAAGGGTATACAAGATGTCTTCGAGTAGAGTAGGTACAAGGTTATGAGAAAGGAAAACCTTGATAGCATTCACATCTATGAGTGAGTCTGGATTAGGGAACAACACTAAACCATATATTAGAAGGGCCATAACTCCTCAAAAGCTCGAAAATCCAAATCATCCCAAAACAACTGAGCTTTCTCCAATAGGAATTTTACTAGAAAACCCTTGACACCGCTTCTTGTTTCCCTGTTGGATATGATGTCAGCCCGTTTCAGATACAAAGTTGTTGCAATGACTTTTGGCTTTTGAGCTTCTTCTAAACCGGTGAAAGGCACCTGATCAAGAACATGTATACCCAATATTTGAGAGAATTCTTTCATGGTGGGTACCAGTTGATAGTCTGGGAAAGTGAAGCAATGGTGCTTAGGGTCAAAGAACTGAAAGAGTACACGCATCATCTTCTCCTCAAAGCCCGAGGTAACTAGATGGAGAAGTCGACCATGTTTATTGGTGAACAAAGAAGTCTCAAGAACCCTTGATACTAGCTCTTTAAATTGGAGAGGTATCCTCACAAAGCTGATTTGGATAGTATTTCTACGAGCGGAAGCCATGATCTTCAAAAAAGAACAAAGATAAATTCCCCTAGTCCTTGAAACGGTCAGTGAAATGAAATATGGATGTTATAATGCATGATGTCATGATTAAGCAAATTAATCACACACAATAAAAACACACAAGACCTTAGGTTTAGGCTTGCATGGAGTTTATAGGTAAATACCCTCTTGAAGTTTAGTTGGTTCAACCGGTCTTAGAATAGTAATCGGGTTCTAAGGAGTATCAAATTCACTTATCTTTCTTTATCGAGCATTATTTCATCTTAGCAATCTTTTCTTGCGGCCGAAACAAATCGAAAGTCTGATCTCAATGAGTGTAGCATCGAGTATCAACCTGTGATATGGTAGGAGAACTGACTTGGGTGTTTTGCATTCTATCACAAATGTTGCGGTTAGCAAGAGTCGCCACCGACTTTTATTTTATCCAAAAGGAAAGGCTGAAAAGAACAGGAAAGACCTTTGAGATTATTTCTTGAGTTCGGGGGGTGGATTGTGAAAAGGGAAGGTGTTAGCACCCTTTTCATCCATAGCTATCTATGGGCTCTTAGTTGCTTGCTAGATCACTTGCTTTTGTTTGAAAATGTTCTTTGTGTGGTTTTTGAAAGTATTTTGAAAAGGCGTCATCGTTTAGACAAACTTTGTAATAGTTCTTGTTCGTAAGAACGTATACAAAGTGTTAAGCTTTTGAAAATATTTCATGTTTGGAAAAGGTTTTGAAAGTGTTGGTGTTTGTTTTGAAAATAAGCAAGAGTGTTTGATTTGAAAATGAGCAAGCAACTAGGAACAATCTACCTACTCAAAAGTCTTAGTTCATTTCTTCCTTTCCTTTGATATTGATATCTTACCATTGATTTGGTAAGAAGCCTTATATTTGGATGTAAAGGGACGAGCGTGGGTCATTGTATAGCCATGATAGCAATATTGTGAAATATCTTAGCAATTCTCTTTGAGGGACTAAGATCATTTTGAAAGGCAACATTTGATAGCGTCATCGAGGGACTATGATCTTGTATTTTTTATTGATTTTTGCTAAGATATCCCACATGCATAACATGGCCATTTTGGTAAGGCAACAAAGTGGAATTACCCTAAGGGTGCAAGTGTGTAAATGTGTTTGATTTACATGCTTGTTTATCTTGGATTAGGGTTTGCTAACTTGTTGATTTTAATCTTTCCATACAAAATCCTAATTACTAGCATTTATATAAAGCGATAAATTGCGGGAAGTAAAAATACTAAGCTATTACATTGTGTGGGGAGGGGGTGTACAAATGTACAAATGGGAATTGCAAGAAATTAAACCTAATTATCTATTACAACCATATTGAATTTAATGGATAAATATACAAAAGTCGTTCAAGGCATGAATGAAAAGAGAATGAATTTGTTTTAGTTTGAATTATTAAGCAAATAGGTTTTGTTTTAATCTAATTAACTAAAATAAATAATTAACTAAAATAAGAAAATTAAAATTAAGTTAGTAAAAGAAATTAATTTATTAAAGAAAACAAGTTTTTTAGGGTTTTGTTTGTGAAGAGTTTTAATTAAATTAAATTAGTATAAAAATTAATTAACTAGAAGAAAACCTAAGTTCTAAGCTAATTTTTAATCAAAATAAAATAAATTAAACCTAAGTCTAATTACTAATTTATTTAAGAAAATAATTAAATTTGTTTAAGAAAATATTTTTGTGTCTTTTTTAGTTTTAAAAGAAATTTTTTATATAATAAAAGAAAATAATCAAAACCTAATTTCTAATTAATTTATAAACTAATTAATAAACAAAATAAAGGATGATTAAAATAAACTTGTTTTTATGTCAAAAAATAATTTAATTAAATAAAAGCCTAAATCTACTTTTTAATGATTTTTTATAATTTTGGTATTAAGTAAAATATATTAAAAGAAAATAAATAAATGAAGTAAGAAAAAAAAAGAAAATAAAATGGGCCAGTATTGCAGAAGTAAAATGGGGGTGAGAATTTAGCAAAAAATCCAAGCCCAAGACAAGGGGTCCAGCGCTTGCCGGAGGATCCAGTATGGAGATTAGTGGGGAGTCCATCATGGGGCGCTTGTGAGATGCATTTGATTGGTTGATGATAAGATCAGAGGGAGGGGGATTTAGGGAGAATCGCGCGCGTGCTAGCTTGACATGTACCTGATCTGTGAAGAGAAAATATGAAATAAAAACAAAAGGGTACCACTAGGGCTCGAATCCAGGTCACATATGTTAATAGGCGCACGCTTTACCACTGGGGTGGCTATACATCTGTTTATTAATACAAAACCATAAATATATATTGGAAAACAACTCCATGGCTATTATCTTCTTCTTCCTCGTGCCAGAAGCCATTGCCATACTTTTGAATTTTCTAACTTCTTCATTTCTCAACCAAATTGAAAAATACAAACATGAAACTTGCTTGAAATTTCAATACAAATTCAACCATGTAAATAACTAGAGCTATAAATCATAGATGAATGAGAATTTTGTTGGCCCTAAACTGAAACCTAATTTTTTCAGAAACTTTAAACTCAAAATTCTCCCTACTCAATCAATATAAATGAAAACTATGGACATGTACAGTTTCAAGGCAATGATATCTACATTTTATCTTTGAAAATGGAAGACTAACAATGCCTAAATGAAGAGATGAAAGTTCAGAAAAATACTTCAAAAACTGGAAATCGTGAAATGAGTTTGAGCTTGTTTCAAGTGGTGGTGATGACCAGGTTAGCCTCCTTGAACCTCTAGGAAGCTAATGCAATAGCTGGCTTGAACTGAGAGTAGTTGAAATGTCCTGGAGAAGTCAAGATCCAGACCTCTGTTTTTGGTTATGGAGGATGGTATAAATGGTGTTACAGTTTGAAAACAGGTATTGGTATGGTTTGTATATGATGCTAAGAATCTTTTCGAAGTATTAAGCCAAGAAACGCACGAGTGGTTTTGAAGATTGAAGTTCAAAGTTAAAAATGACACAAAAATGGAGGTTTTGTGTGATTTCTGGCTTGAGGAAATCTGGGAGTGCTTAAGGGATTCTAATCTCATGTGTCTGCTTGAAAATAACTTGTATAGTTATAAGCAAGAGGTCTTAGGGTTTGAAGTTGACAGATCTGTGAGATATAAAGTTATGGATATGTTACTTGATTTTGAAGAAAAGTGGGAAAACAAGTTTCAATCTGTTGTAAGAGCATGGTCTGAGTTGGTAGGAGGTTCTAGCCATGTTGCTTTTGGTTTTTGACTTTGCTTGTGTTCAGATGAAACAAGTTAGGAGCTCTATGCATTGACTTTGTGATTAAAGTCACTTTTCCAAAATGGAAGTGTGAACTTTGTTCCATTAATGGAATAATCACTTGTACAATGACTCAAGCACTTGGATCATAGCTCAAATAGTTGTGTAATCTTATAATTATGGATAGATTTAGAGGTTAGAAGCCTGCAAAGTAATATTTATGCAACATGGGTGTGGATTGGATCAAATGTTCATCATGAAAATGACTTGAAAAACAAGTTTGAAACCCTAACTTCTTGCCTTCGATTCTCTCAACTCAAGCATGATATCAATGAGTTCTTGGATATTTTGAAAATCTTGTAGCATCCTCTACAACCTATATGTTGGAATTTTTTGAAAATTCATCTTGGAACTATGTGAAAATTTTCCATGAAGTTAGGTCAAAATCCTGCCTAAATTAGGGCAAAATTTCACTAAGTTTCCAAGTTTCATGAATATGTATTCACAAAATCATAACTTGAAATCCATGCATTTATAGGAGAAGTTGTGTTCTACAATGTTTTAGATCTCATTGAGATCTACAACTTTCATGTTGGAAGTTTCCTTTGAATCATCTTGTATCATGGTGAAAAATTAGCTCCAAGTTGTGAAAAAATATGAAGTTTTCAACACTTAGAAAAATTTCTAAGTTTAGAAATTTTGACTTTTCAAAATGAAATCTTGACTTTTTGATTTCTTGATGAACAAGTTTCATATTTTGACATGTTTTGATGAATTGTGATCTTTGACACTTGATTTTGACCAAAAAAGTCAAAGTTTGACTTTTCAATGTATAGTTGACTTTTGATCAATTGACTGAAAATCAACTATCAATCAATTGATCTTGGGGAATGTTTTGAGCCATGACATTAGGTCAAAATTATGCATTTGAACCCTTGAGATCATAACTTAAACCAATCAACCATTTGCTATGTCAAAACTCAGAAATTGCACCTTTTTAGTCAAAACCCTAATTTTGACCATTTTGCCCTTTTGATGATCTGATCAAATTTCTTGAGGAATTATGATCCACATGATAAAATGAAATATCTGAGTTCATAATGTTGATATGGATAAAAAATTATGAAGTTTGACTGTAAGTTGACCATAATTGACTTTTTCCCCAATACAGTTGATTTAAGGTCAACTGATCAATTGACTGAGCAAAAATGTGATCCAAGACTTGAAACTTGACATGAGCAATATTGAGAGTACAAAATGATCCATGAAAGTTATATGAGGCATTAAAAGTCCATTTGTCCTTGTGCAATCTCAAACCCTAATTTTCAGTCATCAGTGCTTAAGGAGGTGTCTTGAGCTGATCGACCCTTGTGCAGTCTTGAACCAAAGGAGATCTTGTGAGAGTTTACTTGAGAAATGAGGGGGGAAATTTTGGGGTACAACACAACCGATCCCCAGATTTACACCAAGGCCGGCTATCTCACTAATTTCTAATGGCCAAGTTTGTTCAACTAAGGTTCTAAGGTCCGTTAGTGCTTCATGACATAATGCGGAGGCCCGTATTCTCCTCGATTCAACACAAGGGATACCGGTACCAACCAAAGTGTCACACCAACACAGCTATCTCTTCAACCATATCGGTTTATATCGTACAGTCTCCATAATCTATTGTTGTTTACCTAAAAAGATGCTCCCAGATCCGGGTGTAGGATCTATAGTAACAACCCAAATAACCCTCCAAGGATAAATCATACAAAGCAAGCAATTAAAACAGTTTTAAAATGAACTACGCTTAAGGTAACCCCATATTTTATTCATATTCCCCACCAGAGTCGCTAGTTCTGTGATACAGTGGCAGAACTGACTGTTAATACTGGTTTTGCATTTGTGTTTGCAAATATTGCGGTAAGCAAGAGTCATCACCGACTTTTCTTTTATCCAAATTAACGAAATGGTGAAAAGAACATAAAAATACCTTTTTCGAGAATTTTCTGAGTAAGGGGGTAGATTATGGAAAGGGAAGGTGTTATCATCCTTTCCATCTGTAGTTTTCTACGGGCTCTTAAATGCTAGCTCATGTTTTGAAAATTGCTTGTGTTTTGTGTGTTTTGAAACTTTGTTTTGCAAATGCCTTAGTGTGGTGATTCGCTTTGTGATAACTCTTGTATCAGTCCTCAAGAGTGTTGACAAAGCGAATGTTTTTTTGAAAGTTATTTTGAAATGTTTTTGTGTAGGTGCAAAAAAGATTTTTTTTGAGCAAGCATCTAAGAACTTATCTACTTATACTCGAAAAAGTTTATTATTTTCCTCCTATCCTTTAGACAGTGCTATCCTACTATTAGTGAGTAGGTAGACCTATTGTTGGATGTATGAGGGACAACTGAAGGGACTTTACAGTCACGAAGGTAACTTGGCAAGAGGCTTTAGTAACCACCATAAAGTTCTGAGATCACTTTTAACCAAGGCAACATTGAGAGGTTCATCGAGGGACTAGTGATATTTAAACTAGAGGATAGTCACTAAAACTTCTCACGTTGCGAGAATTGTGACTGTTTTCCGAAGGCAACCGAAGTAGGAGTACCCTAGAGGTGTATATGTGGATGTGATTCAATTCAGTTTATTTATCTTATGTTAAGTTTGCTAGCGTTGATTTTCAGTCTTGTCATACAATCCTATTAGTTTAGCAGTTAATATATACAGTAATTAAAAATGCGGAAATGTAAAGTGCGGAAACATAAATCCAATGTTATTACAGGGCTTTGGGTATTAATTACATGTCTGAAACTTGTAAAAATAAAGGAAAGCAATAAAAATTCCTAGTTAATTTCTATTACATCCCGTGAGCAGTTACAATAAGTTGAAAACGCAAAATTAAATAAATGCGCAAACGAATTGAAAAGAACGTCTAAAAATCCTAAGGTAAAAGGAAATCTTTTTTTTTGTCTATGAAAGAAAATAAAGTCTAAGTCTATTTAATTTTAATTTTAAGAAATATGTTAAAGTAATTAAATTAATTAGTTAATAATTTTAATTAAAAACAAACTAAACCTAATTTTTTTTCTGGTTTTTAATTTACTATTAATTTAAAAGAGAATTAAGAAAGGAGTACGTAATACAAAGGAAAGAAATGCAAGAAACAAGTCCTTCGATCCAGAGGGCAAGGATTTTTTGATCCAGAGGAGGATGGTTATCCTTCAATCGAATGAAGGAAACTATCCTTCGATTCTGGGCAGGAGGTGGTTTTCGATCTGGATCTGCAAACAGACATGTTAGAAAGAAAATAAAAATTCCTGACCTGGGATTCGAACCCATGTCCTTCATCCAGCGCACACCTTCCTTTACCGTCTGAGCTAGCTTGTTCAATCGAAGTGAAAGAAACTAATATTGAATCCTGCAAGTTTGTTAGTTTCAAAGCCAAACAAGAAAAAAAAACTATTCCATACGAAACCAGCCCCTGAACCTGAATTTGGGGTTGTTTCGATCTGTAACGGTATGTACTATGGATTTCGAAAGTGATATGTTTTGAAAACCTCTAGCCATGGTAACCTACAATTTCAGCACTTAAGCCCTCATGTAAAACATCAGACCTTTTTTAATCATTATTACAAATATATATGAATGCATTAAATGGATCAACAATACATATTTCAACAAGTTTTAATTAAAGAAATATACCAAATCGATTATTACCGTGGGGGTGTTTTGGGGTGCGCTGGGCTTGTGTGATGATTGGGGATGGCTTCTGGAATTGGATTTAAGGTGACTGCATTGTGCTCAGAAAAACTTGAAACAATTTCAAAGTTTTGTGGAGTTTTTTTTAGTGAGGCAGGCTACGCATATGATATCCTCTCCGTGCATCTGAGAGTGTTGGGTTTATATAGGCAAAGATTTAGGTCAACATTTGTGTATCAAATCTTTGCTCATCATGAGGGAGAGATTTGTTTTGATTTTTTCATGAAAACTTGCCATATTTGATCCAATCATGTGTTTCTGCCAGCTTGCTCTGAGTTGTTTTTTTGGGCCTCCAACTTGATGGGAATCAAAAGCTTGGGATGAACCTGGACATACTTCATTCCTTCGAATACCTTCTAGTCATGCCCATTGATTGGCCTTGAGTTTCCTCCTTCGAATGGCTCTGGTTTCATTCTTATAACTCTTTCGATTAAGCCCAATCGAAAGACTCCATTCTGGTCAGACGAAGCATCCTTTGGCATGAATGTGCTTGTGCATGTTGGTTTGAAACTGGCAGTATGTTGGATTTTGGGCCAGCAGGCCTCTTTGAATATTTTTCTTTCGTTTTGACCAGCTAGATCCATCCTTCGACCAGACCCCCTTTTTAGACAATAATATGTGTTTCCCATCAAAGTGTCCTTTGAATGGGCCCTTTGTGTATTCTTTGTTTTGAACCAATGTGTGTGTTCTTTCGAAGGGACCACATGCATGCTTTGTGCCTTCTTCGAATGACTCTCCAATGTGTGTCCTTCGATTTGACCTTTGGAATGCTCTTTCGAAGGGGCCATGTTGTGTACCATAGTGCAGAAACTATGTTGAGGAGTCTTGGCCTTGTGCATTGAAGGCAAGTTGAAAGGAGCCTTTGACTTAGTGAATCCAAGGCAAGCATGAATGGGTTTTGGCCTGATGAATCGAAACACACTTGTAGGGGGTTCTTGCCTTATGCATCATAGGCAAGTTGAAAGAAGCCTTTTTGCCTTGTGTGATGAAGGCAACTCGAAAGGGGCCTTTATTTTGTGAATTGAAGCTTTTGTGAGTTAAACTTGATTAAAGGGGGTCTAGCTCTCAATCGAAGACTTGCGGACCAAAGCTTGATCGAAGGGTTCTAAATGCCCAATCGAAGTCCTTGTTAAAATGCCAATCGAAAGACCTTTGTCCAGATGCCAATCGAAGACCTTGTTAAAATGCCAATCGAAGACTCCTTGTTTATCTTCAAAAAATTTATTTTTTTCTTTAATCAAGTGTTTGTAATCACCTATGTAAGAGAAAAATCTTGGAAAAATATGAGAGGGAAAATTTTGGGGTACAACAGGTTATATTGTGGATTTCTCACATTACTGCATGGAGTCTTAGGTAATGGTTAAGGAGAGGAAAACACATCGATGCATGGAGTCTTAGGCAATGAGTTAAGTTTCGCACATTAGTGCGTGGAGTCTTAGGTAATGGGTAAGAAGAGGAAAACACATTGCTACATGGAGTCTTAGGCAATGAGTTTCGCACATTACTGCATGGAGTCTTAGATAATGAGATACGTTGTAGAGAACACATCACTTTATGGAGTCTTAGGTGATGAGTTGAACACATCACTGCATGGAGTCTTATGTGATGGGTTGAATTTTAGATGAAGTGTGTTTTGATGATCAAACCTTAGATAACTAAATCGAGGGTGAGATTAGTCATTTTTTGGTTGTTTGTTTTCAACTAAGGTGAAAATTTGATGGGGCCAAGAGATAACGATTATGCCCGACGTATGTTTTGAGGAATGTCATGCATGTTGTATATGCATAACGTGAGACTCTTAACGAGAAATCTACTGTCGGGATTTTTGAGGAATTTATTACCGAGGTCTTCTGGATAATCAACTACCATGATCAACCAGGGGAATCTACTGTCGATATTTGTTTGTAAACTACCTTCTGCTGAGGTCTTTCGGATAATCAATTGTTGTGATCAGTCGGGAGAATCAACTGTCGATATTCGATTGGAAACTACCTTCTATTGAGGTCTTTCGGATAATCAACTGCCATGATCAACCAGGAGAATCTACTGCCTAGATTCAATTTGAATTGCCTTCTGTCGAGGTCTTCCGGATAATCAACTGCCGTAATCAACCAGGAGAATCTACTGCCGAGATTTGATTTGAAATACCTTTTGCCGAGGTCTTCCAGATAATCAACTGTCGTGATCAACCAGGAGAATATACTGCCGAGATTCAATTGCGAACTACCTTATGCCGAGGTCTTCCAGATAATCAACTACTGTGATCAACCAGGAGAATCTACTATCGAGATTCAATTTGAGTTACCTGCTGCCGAGTTCTTCCAGATAATCAACTGTAGTGATCAACCAGGAGAATCTACCGACGAGATTCAATTTGAGTTATTTGTTGTTGAGGTCTTCTGGATAATCAAATGCCATGATCAACCAGAAGAATCTACTACCGAGATTCAATGTAGAATAGATAGCTCGATTGACAATTATGATTGTCTTCACATAAAAACGAGGTTGTATGCCATGCGTACAAATTTGATTGGTGCATGAAATGTGATGATTGATTGATGTATGAAATGTGATGATCGATTAATGTATGAAATGTGATGAATGACTTGGATATATGTAGATGGATGTTGGATTTTGAAATGTGACTGCGTAATTGGGCTTTTCGAGATATGCTCGACCTATGGTTTCTGAATTTGTCAAATGGATGAGATGATAAGTAGCTTGGTTTTGGATCAAGGAGCCCTAATGCATGGTTTATGCAGCCTTATTCTTTATGATTATGACTTGAATGCTTTTTTGAATGGTGCCCATGTGATGGGTCGCAGATGGTTAAGACGTAGAGAGGTTTCCTATGTAACAAGGCTGCTTGTCACATAGTGGTAGAGTGTTGTTCTTGCATGATTTCTTGATACTCGTTTCGAACTCGAAGATTGCTGACGTAGAAGAGAGGTCCCCTGGAGGTTTGTGAAAGTATGAAAAGAGTTTTCTTCCTGTCGACCGTCCTTCCCTAATTTAATGGTAGGGTCTTGGAGGATATTCTCCTTGATATGAGCTTGGAAGCAGTTTTATCATAATGTGAATGACCCCACTACTTTGTATTATACCCCTGATTAAAAGACTCTTGAAATTGCTTGGCTTTTATGAACCATTTTGAATCAATTCCTTAGGATCGAGCATTGCAGTGGTCTGCCCCACCATTCGAATTTAGAAAAAGGTGCCCCTCCGTCTCATGGATCTGGAGGAAGTATCCTCAAAGAGAACTCAGACTTCACCATAAACTTGACATAGATTTCCCCAAGTATTCGAAGCTTGAAAAGTTTATACTTGTAGTTGCTTGAAGGGGAATGTGGACCCTATATGCTGTAGGATGAACTTGGTATGTACTTTCCAACATTTGAATCTTGGAAGGGTGCCCTTGAATCAAGGCCTTGAGAGGTTTGTTTAAAACGAGGGAACTGAGTCATACCCTATTGTAATATGACTTGATTAAGGAATGCTCCTTTGAATGGTATGCCCCTGATTGAACAGTGTTTAAAATTTGATCTGAGTTGATTGAATCTCAGAATGATCTCCCCTTGTCAATAGTATCTTCATGTGATATACCCCTATGATCAATAGTCTTGATTATGATTATAGGGTTCTTCTTTAGATGCTTTTCCCCTAATTAGGAGCTTCTTGGAAGTGATACCCCTTTGCTCATACCAGATTTGAAATTTCCTTGATGCTAAGTATTGATTCGTAGATAAAATTGTACATTTTGAAAAATTAATTTCGTTCGATGCACATGCAAGTTCTTGAAATCGAAATTGATTATTTGAAAAAGAAATGGAATATTAGAAGTTGAATGTTCGAATAAGCGAAGTATAATTTTAACAAACATAGGAGTCGGTTTAACACAAATTTTGTTGAGTATGCTTTCATAGTGAACCTAGCTTCAATTAGGACTTTTGAAGTTTGTAACATGGCCATGGTTCGTGGTTTAAGAAATAAAAGATATAAGGCTCAAAATTTGTTTAGGCCACCTCATTCTTCTTGATATTCTCCAATCCTACATTCGATTAATCCAACAGATGCATTTATTTCCCAATAGAAATTTCGTAGTCACGTAGATGATGAGAAGCGTTGATAAGATTCAAACGCCGGTGAAGAGCATTGATAAGATCCAAGCATTGATAAGATCCACGCATTCATGGGAAGTGTGATACGGTGGCAGAACCAACTGTTTTGAAATGCTGGTTTGCATTTTATGTTTTATGTTCGCAAAATGTCGCGGTAAGCAAGAGTCGCCACCGACTTTTATTTCATCCAACCGGAAAGAAAAAAGTACATAAAAAATCCTTTTTCGAGATTTTGAGTACGGGGGGTAGATTATAGAAAGGGAAGGTGTTAGCACCCTTTATATCCATGGTTTTCCATGGGCTCTTAGGTACTTGCTCATCTTTAAATTGCTTGTGTACATGCTTTGTTTTGAAAAGAGTTTTAACTTCGTAATAACCCTTGTATCAGTCCTCAAGGGTGTGGCGAAGTTGTTTTGAAAATTTGTTTGAAAAGTGTAAGTGTGAAAAGTTTTGATTTGAACAAGTACCTACTAGCATCTACCTACTCAAAAAAAGATCGTTTCTATTCTCATTTCCTTTAGACAACGCTATCCTACTATTGAGAAATAGGTAGCACCGTCTTTGGATTTGTAAGGGTCAATTCGTAAGGGACGTACGATCACTAAAGCAATGTTTAGGACGTCTTAATAATAACCCTAAAGTCTTAAAATCATATTCGAGGTAACATTTCCGAGGCAACATTTCTGAGGCAACATTTCCGAGGCAATATTTCCGAATGGGACATTTGATCTTTGTTAGACAGGAGGGCAACCACTAAGACACCCTATACTTAATGATCGTTTCAAGAAGGCAACGGAAGTGATAGTATACCCTAAGAGTGATATGTGCGAATGATTTGTTTTCAGTTATTTATATTTGCACATTAGGGTTTTCTAAATGTATTAAATTATCATGCAATCTTGTCATTCAATCCTATTACATACATCTAGACAGTGAATATTTGCAGAGATTAAGATGTGAGAAAGTAAATCTACGCTATTACAAGGTTTCGGGGAGGGGGATAAATTACATAGCCAAAAACCCGGAAAAATAAGCGATAAGTAAAAGCCCTAAATTAAACTATTACATACCAGTGGGCAGTTACAACAATATTGGCAAAAATAGATAATCAACGCGCGGCGAATTAAATGCGAAGCGACTAGGGTTTTGACACTTGACTAAACCTAATTGTAATTGATTAAAGTAAACATGTTTTTTTTGTCATTTTTTGTTATTTTAGAAAGTAATGAAATAATTGATAACACAAAAACATATCGCTTTTTAGGCCTAATTTACACGAATTATTTGTACGTCTTTTATCGAATAATATGCATCACGAAGGTATTTTTATTTGTTTCAGGTAAACTATATTTTCCAAGGCATAAGATGGCAAATTAGCTAAAAGGAGCAATACAAGCTAGGAAATGGCAAGAAGAAAGAAGAAAAAGGGCAATCTGTTAAGAAGCTCACTCCAGAAGGGTGTTACGAGCGCAACGCCTAGCGTGACAAACGCAACACCCAGCCAACGTCGTTACGAACGTAACATAACGCGTTACGGACGTAACAAAAATCCTAGCTGTTACGAACGTAACACTTTAAATACCCAGTCTACGCAGTAAACCACGAAGCAGCCACGCCAAGTCCGCACGACCTCGTGAATTTAGCGCATGTACGAAATTAATGGAAGAAGACAGTTACAACCAAAGGCCTATTTATATGTTGAAGAATTCACTTTGAAAGGGTAAGATATTTTGCTACAGAACCATACTTTTTCCTTTCTGCATTATTTTGTTTATTTGCTTTTGAACCATTATAGCCTCTATAACGTTCAGTTTCCAAAAGTGTTAATCCTTCATCGAAGGATTAACACGGTTAGTCCTATATTTCAATTAATCGCAAGGCTACTGTACAAACTCAAGATTACCACAGCAACATAATTACAGGGTTTTTATGCAATTGTTTTTTTTATTGTTCATATGCCATGTTAATTATTTTTATGAACTGTATTCTACGTTGCATGGTTACTAAATACATTATGTCTGGCTAATTTCGTTTGTACCGGTATGTGACTCCTAAGCACCGAAGGAATTTGGTGATAACTTGGCTAAAAACTTTCATAAATAATTTCTGGTTTCCAATTTCCATATTTAATTTAACTACCTTTGTCACGAGAGTGAAAGGATATTTAACACGATTTTGCCATGAGAGTGGGAAATTAATTAAGGCAAGAACCTGCATGCAAGAGCTGGGGTTCGACCCAGATAATGGTAACGAAACATTAATTTTTAAATACACGAGAGTGTTTTAACAAATTAATTAAACTCAAGTCGTTTTCAAAAAGTGTTATTAAATTTAAAGTGCATCCACTAGGTTTAGTAGCATAACTTATTTCATGAACACGAGAGTGTATGTCTCAGGTTTTTAAACAATTCGTTTTTACCGAAATACTTTATATGCCAAGTGATTCACCGAGTTCCCGATGTCCGACTATCATATACCGGTATAACTATTACTATTGTTTTTAATTAAAATCTTTTTCCCCTAAAACCAAATATTCATTGCTTAGTTAAACAATTGTAGCATTAGATCGTATGTGGTTGATCCTCAGTCTCTGTGGGTTCGATAATCATTTAAAACTAGAACGACTAAACTGTATACTTGCAGTTAGTATCTCGATAGACTCATAAAGTCCCGATCAAGTTTTTGGCACCGTTGCCGGGGACTGATTAGTCAATTAAGTACGATTCTTCTGTCGCGCGTTTAGACTAGGCAACAGAAACCCTTTTCGATTTGTATGCCAAGGACTTGTTCACAAGGCGAACCACTTGACAAATCGACTGACGAACCTGAACGCATCCTTTCCATAAGACGAACAGTCAGGGATTACTGTTTAAATCACGATATTCCTTTACCGAAGCCCGAAATCAAGATTGATTCCGAGACAGATTCTAATTATTCCTCTGAAACCGAGATCAATCCAGAAGTAGACATGGCCAAAGAACGAAGGACCCGTCCACTGAAGGAGTACGCAGCTCCAACACAACAAGAACCCCACAATAGCATTGCTGCTCCAGCAATTAATCGAAACTATTTTGAGTTGAAACCGTCATTGATATCAGCTATCCAACAGCGCCAATTCTCTGGAAATCCTACCGAGGATCCAAATGAACATCTTACGAAATTCGTTCAATTTGCCGACACAGTTATAGCAAATAGTGTTAGTAAAGATGCAATAAGATTATGTCTTTTTTCCTTTTTCGCTAAGAGATTGAGCTTGGGCTTGGTTGCAATCCTTGCCGTCAAATTCCGTCACTACGTGGGAAGGACTTAAGATTGTATTTTTAGCACGATACTTTCCCCCAAGCAAGACTGTTGCATTAAGAGCTCAAATCAACGGATTTAGGCAGAAGGATACTGAATCGCTGTTCGATGCATGGGAATGCTACAAAGATATGATGCGAATATGCCCACATCACGGATTAGAAAACTGGTTGATTATCCACACATTTTATAATGGACTCTTGTACAACACAAGACTCTCTATAGATGCTTCCGCAGGTGGTACACTGATGGACAAGCCTTACGACGAAGTTAACCAACTCATTGAAAATATGGCTCAAAACCACTATCAGTGGGGAGGAGAAAGAACACTTGTGGAGAAAACTCCAACCAAAAGTGGGATGTACGAGATTAGTAACCTAGATAAAGTTAATTCTAAGGTAGATGCTCTTGCCCAAAAGATAGAAAGCTTGACCTTACCTCCTGCAGCCACCGTGGCTGCCGTAACCTCAAACTGCGAAGTTTGTGGAGTTCCTGGTCATGTTGGAACCGAATGTCAAATCCTAGCAGGAATATCAGTTGATCAGGTGAATTAAGCTCAAGGTAATCCTTATGCTAATACCTATAACCCAGGTTGGAAAAAACATCCTAACTTCTCGTACAAAAACAATAACGCTTTATATGCACCTGGCCAAGCACCCGTTGTACCTCCAGGCTATCAAAAACCCGCTGCTAATGTTCCTAACATTCCTAGGAAGTCTAACCTTGAAATCCTAATGGAAAACTTTATCACTAATCAAGCTCAACAAAACAAAGAATTCCTCAATCAAAACGTTCACACCGGTGAACAATTGAAGCTATTAGCAAATAAGGTAGATGCCCTAGCAACTCACAATAAAATGTTATAAACCCAAATCTCCCAAGTAGCACAACACCAAGCTAGTTCTGCCACACCTGCTGGTATGTTTCATGGACAACCACAACCAAATCCTAAAGGACATGCTAATGTTATCACATTACAAAGTGGGACAGCACTCGATGGACCGATAGATCCTAGACTCCAAAACCCAACCATGTATCAAAAACCTGAAAAGGAAGTAGAGAAATCGAAAGAACAATCTGAGAATGTAAAGGAAGACGCAAACGAGAGCGGAGAGGTTTCAGATAAACCTTACGTACCTCCACCTCCATATAAACCACCAATTCCATACCCTCAAAGACTTGCAAAATCCAAAAACGAGGGACAATTCAAGAAATTCGTAGAACTTCTGAAACAACTAAACGTCACTATTCCGTTTACAGAAGCTATAACTCAAATTCTGTCATATGCTAAATTCCTAAAAGAAATATTGTCTAATAAGAAAAGAATTGTTGAAAACGAAATTGGTATGCTAACTCCCGAATGTAGCGCCATAATTCAAAATAACATGCCTCCAAAGCTAAAGGATCCTGGCAGTTTCTCCATACCATGTGTAATTGGAAAATTTGTCATAGACAAAGCTCTATGAGATTTAGGAGCAAGTGTTAGTCTAATGCCCTTATCTATTTGTGAGAAGCTCAAACTAGGTGACATGAGACCTACCAAGATGTCCCTACAACTAGCCGACAGATCAGTCAAATTCCCTATTGGTATGCTAGAAAACATTCATGTCCGAATAGGACAATTTTACATACCTACCGACTTTATAATAATGGACATAAAGGAAGATTCAAATATTCCCATCATATTAGGAAGGCCATTTTTAGCCATTGCAGGAGCCATTATCGACGTTAAGAAAGGAAAGCTTACCTTCGAGGTAGGAGAAGAAAAAGTAGAATTTATTCTTTCCCAATTCTTCAAAGCCCCTGCTATAGATGACTCATGCTGTTTCCTAGATATTATCGATGAATGTGTCAAAGAACTAGAAAGCCAAGAAGACACCTATTCTGGGATATTGAAAGTTCTGACGCCAACTATTTTTGAGGATGATGACTAGAGACGGGAATATCACGATGCCAACCTAAGCGAATGTTTCGCCTTAACACCTGATCCTACCCCAACTGATAAGAAAATAGGTATAGAACTTAAAACGTTACCTAAAGATCTAAGGTATGAATTTTTAGATAAAGAACTCGAACGGCCAGTTATAGTCAATGCCAATTTAGGGAAGATAGAAACCGAAAAACTTCTTAATGTGTTAAGGAAGTATCCAACCGCGTTGGGATATAACATAACGGATCTAAAAGAAATGAGTCCTTCTGTCTGTATGCATCACATTATGCTAGAAGATGGCTGCAAGACTTCTAGAGAACATCAAAGACGAATAAATCATATCCTAAGTGAAGTCGTAAAGAAAGAAGTGTAGAAACTACTAGAGGCAGGCATCATATACCCGATATCAGATAGCAACTGGGTCAGTCCAGTTCACGTAGTACCTAAGAAAGGAGGTGTTACGGTTATAACAAACACAAAAGCCGAATCGGTAGCACAACGTACCCAAACAGGTTGGAGAATGTGTATTGATTACAGAAAACTAAACAAAGCTACGCGCAAGGACCATTTCCCATTACCATTCATAGATCAAATGCTCGAGCGTTTAGCTAAACATTCCCATTTTTGCTATCTTGATGGATACTCAGGATTCTTCCAAATTCCCATTCATCCTGATGATCAAGAGAAAACTATGTTCACATGCCCCTATGGTACCTTTGCATACCGAAGAATGCCATTTGGAATACGTAACGCACCTGTAACTTTTCAACGATGCATGATGGCGATTTTCACAGACTTTTTGGACGGAATTATGGAAGTATTCATGGACGATTTTTCTGTCTGCGGAGAAAGTTTTGACGGATGTTTATCAAATCTTGAGCTGGTAGTGAAACGCTGTGTCAATGTCAACCTAGTGCTCAACTGGGAAAAATGTCACTTCATGGTGAGACAAGGAATTGTGTTGGGTCACATTGTATCGAACAGAGGGATTGAAGTCGATAAAGCAAAAATCGAAATTATCAAAAACCTTCAACCACCCAAAACAGTTAGAGAAATAAGAAGTCTTCTAGGACACGCTGGTTTTTACCGACGTTTTATAAAAGATTTCTCTAAAATCACTAAGCCACTAACTGAACTATTGATGAAAGAAGCCGAGTTTATTTTCGACGATAAATGCTTAAACGCATTTGAGACGCTTAAAGAAGCCTTAATTTCAACACCTATAATGCAACCTCCTGATTGGAACCAACCATTTGAAATAATGTGCCATGCGAGCGATTATGTTGTAGGCACAGTCCTAGGACAACGCAAGGATAAAAAGCTTCACACTATTTACTACGCAAGCAGAACACTTGATCCCGCACAAATGAATTACGCCACTACGGAGAAGGAACTCTTAGTTGGTGTATTCGCGTTGGACAAATTTCGTTCCTACTTAGTAGGCGCCAAAATCATTATTTACACGGATCATGCTGCGATCCGATACTTGCTAAGTAAGAAAGACGCCAAACCAAGACTACTCAGATGGATCTTACTCCTACAAGAGTTTGACTTGGAAATAAAAGACAAAAGGGGAACTGAAAACGTAGTAGCAGACCATTTATCAAGATTGGATGGAATCCAAACCGAGAGTGTTCCTATAAACGAAGATTTCCCATATGAACGCCTTATTGCTAAACTAGAGAAAGCTCTTACCGACAATTTAGATCAATGCGATGAACATTTAACAACTGCGGTAGTAGAAGTCATCTGTACCAACACCACATTACCATGGTACGCTAATTTTGTTAACTACTTAGCCGTCGGTGTTCTACCACCCGATTTAACGTACCAACAGCGGAAGAAATTCTTCCATGATCTTAGACACTACTTTTGGGATGAACCACTACTCTTTAAAAGAGGCGCCGATGGTATCTACCGTCGCTGTGTTCCTAACATTGAAGTGGACGACGTCATTGCTCATTGCCATTCCGCCCCTTATGGTGGACATGCTAGTACTTCGAAAACTTGTGCAAAAATACTTCAAGCTGGTTTTTTTTGGCCTACTTTATGGAAAGACGTCCACGTAGAAATTATGAACTGCGATAGATGTCAGCACACAGGAAATATATCTAGACGTGACGAAATGCCGCAAAAAGGGATTCTCGAAGTCCAAATTTTCGTATGGGGAAGTGATTTCATGGGACCGTTCCCCGCATCCTTTAGAAATAAGTATATATTGGTAGTTGTTGGCTACGTATCAAAATGGATTGAAGTCGTCGCTACACCCACAAACGATACACGAGTGGTACTTAAATTATTCAAGCATGTTATCTTCCCGCGATTCGGTATACCAAGACTAGTAATTAGTGATGGTGGTTCCCATTTTATCTCTAGAATTTTCGAAAAACTACTTTCAAAATATGGCGTTAAACATCGCATAGCCGCACCATACCATCCTCAAACAAGTGGACAAGTGGAAGTTTCAAATAGGGAAATTAAACAAATCCTTGAGAAAACCGTATCCATATCCAGAAAGGATTGGTCCTCCAAGCTAAATGATGCTCTTTGGGCATATAAGACAGCTTTTAAAACCCCTATCGGAACAACGCCGTTTAAATTAGTTTATGGAAAATCTTGTCATTTGCCAGTAGAATTAGAACATAAAGCTTACTGGGCCATTAAAACTCTTAACTTAAATTACAAGACTGTTGGCGAGAAACGAATATTAGATATCCATGAATTAGAAGAATTGTGTTTAGACGCTTATGAAAATGCTAGAATCTATAAGGAGAGAACAAAAAAATGGCATGATAAGCGTATCTCGCGGAAAGAATTTAAGGAAGGAGACATTGTACTCCTATTCAACTCTAGACTGAAACTTTTTTCGGGTAAATTACATTCCAGGTGGTCAGGACCATTCGAAATTAATAAAGTTTTCCCCAGTGGTGCGGTAGAAATTAAAGGAAATTCCATCGAACCATTTATAGTCAATGGCCAGCGTTTAAAGCATTATTTTAACGTCGAAAATCTAAACTATTCGGCTTATCTACAGTTAAGTGAGCCACCTACCCTGATACCTAACTGAATAGGTACTGTCTGTCGAGCCATCGACATAAAACAAAAGCGCTTCATGGGAGGAAACCCATGTTTACTTTTAATTATTTTTGTTGTTTTGATATGTTTTTATTTTTTAACTTTGTTTTAATCTTTCAGATTTTTATGTTGCATCCCTTACTCCTCTTTATTTGAACTTCTTCTTCTTTTGATTAACTTCGGCATTTTAACCTGAAAATACTAACTTAGTTTTTCATACATTTATTAAATATTTTCAGGGTAATCCATTAGCTTTATTTTTTAGCTCCATGGCACGTATGAACTACATGAACATAACCCTGAGAGGTAGGCATCATAGAAGGCACTTTGAGGATCTAGTTGAGCGAGAGATGTGTCCAACCATTTATGCTGATGACCATGCAATGATTGCCTTAGGCATTCGTGAGAGAGTTATGTATCTGCTTAACCAAATAGGTTGGGACGTTGCTCCAATTCAGAGACGCTATTGTACCTACCGTAAGTTGACCCTTGAGTTCTTGAGCACATTAAGCTATCTGTCAATCCATGGGTTAGGTTTCAACCGCGGGCTGATCACCTTCAGACTGTTTAATATGGACTACCTCTACAATCATAGGGAGTTTGCCAATCTGTTAGGATTCCCTAATGGCCTTGATGTTATCACCATGACCCAAGAAGACCTATTGCTAGATCATGACCTTGATTACTTCTGGGGTAGTATTGATGGAAACAACCATCCTGAGCCAAATGACCTTTATTCAGAGTTCATCCATAACCCTGCTATTAGGTAATTCCATAAAATCATTGCCCACACCCTCTTTGGAAAGAGCAGAATGTTACATCTGTGTCACGTGATGAGCTTTTCATCATGTATTGTGCTTCGCAGAACCGTCCAGTAAATGGTGCCACCTATATGATTGCTAATATGGAACGTATTATCCAAACAGAAAATGCACCAATCCTCATAGGTGGGTTAGTTACTATGATCTCCAATGCTATTGGACTCCGAAGACCTATGTTAGGAACAAATCTGCACTATGGGATTAAGCCGATGAATATTGAGTTTTGCTTCAACACTAGCTTCATAGGAAACCTTGGGCCGAATGAATTTGAGCTGTTAATTAACCATGAAACTGTTCACCAGTTTGTACTCCCAAATCCTATTCCATAACAGAGCAAATTGGCTTTTTAATCTCCACCATCCTCCTACACCGCCTTCGTCTCCTTCCACTATTGAAATCTATGAAGTCCCAAATACCTCTCTAGTTGCTAAAGAATCCGATCCTGAAACACCACCTGGATACCACCAATTTCCTGACCCATGGGATTAGCCTGTAGTTTCCACTGAGTCTACCTTCCCAATTCCTGAGATACCACCACCACCACCTCCACCTACTGTCACCCTCGACTCTTTGAATGCAAAAATAACTGGAATGCGGGGTGAGCTTACCTCTTTACATGTGGATTTCCTTGGTTTTATGGATTTGGTAACTGAACAATTGGATTTCATTCACCAACATCTGTTCTCTACTCATCGTGGCTAGGACTTGTCGTCGTTATGCTGATATGTTCCGTTCTCGCATTTATGCATACAGAGAGGTCACTATTTCGTCTCAGTGTGGGGGAGGAACTTAGTTTTAGTTTTTTATTATTATTCCATGCATTTAGTTATTTTTTGTTTCAAATTCTAAAACAATTCTATTAGTTAATGATATTTCAATTATTCATCAAGTTTCAATTTTATTGTCATTACTGTCATTATTTTTTCTGTTATTACTGTCATTATTTTTTAGTGCTAATATTACTGCTTTACACTACTATATTCAACTATGTTGCTGTGTGTTTTACCATCCCTAATAATATCAAGCGCAGCCAATGATGCTAAGAAGAATGGCAGGATAATAACAATATAAAAGTTTTTTTTCCACAAACAGCAATGTTACGAACGTAACACAGCTGTTACGAACGTAACAGCCTCTTCCGCGTTACGAACGTAACGCCCTTGCGTTACGAACGTAACATGGCTAGCTGTTACGAACCAGAAACAAAACAGAAGCACTAGCGCTGCATTCTTTCTTTCTCTCTCAGTTTCAAACGCAGCCGCACCTCTCACCCATTTTTCAAATTTCTTCACCATACCCATTTTCCAAACTTGCATCCATTCCCATTTAAGAGCAACCATATTTGCATCCTACAAAAAGCTTCACATAGTTCCAACCCATCCCATTCAAACACTCTCTACAAAATCTCTCCCTCACCATTTTAACAGTAAAACCTTGCTTCAATCAACAAGTTGTCAATGGAGAATAGAGAAGTCGGCATGGGTGGAATCATTTTTAGGAATCAAGACGGCGGACACCAAAGGGAGCAATATTTAAAGTTTCACCGTAGGGGGGTCTTGGCCATGAGATATCCCGACAACGATTGTCTCCACAAATTCGGAATATTCGATGGAGTGTATTGGCTGCTCCGTCTCTCTGGCCTCTCATTCGTATGGGCGCAACATCACCCGACGTACCCCAAGCTGACGCTCGAGTTCCTTAGTTCGTTCTCGTATTCGACACCGAGTGATGACGGCATGTTCCTCACAGGCACCGCATCTTTCCGTATGTTCAACACCGAATATACGTTAAACCAAGAAAAAATCACGTAGCTACTTAAATTTTCAACCAAGGAAGATGACTCCGAAAGGTGCACCACAAGGTCCCTGTTACCGAATATTGGGTCGTTGTTTTGTTCGAATTGTGGGAGAAACTCACAAATGTCTCGACAGGAAATTGGGATCAGTGTTTGACATCTCACGTTCACAACCCCACCACTAGGTACTTCTTCAAGATTCTCTCCAACACCATTTTCGGACGAGCTAATAGCAACAAAGTCAACTCAAATGAGGTATTTTTCCTTCATTGCTGCTTAGCTGGGAATACCAAGGTAAATGCTACTCCATTTCTTCTTCGTCATTTTAAATCCCTTTGTGCAAGGGGACATCAACCATTTTTGATCGGAGGGCTGATAACCACATTAGCTCATGGGCTTAATTTGCAAAGCCAACTGGAGACTCTTGATGCTCTACCGCCTCTTCTCATGGATTTAGATAACTGTAAATACATGCGTTTGATTAGGAACCGAGATGATGGCAGGTACAATTTGATGGTGAGGAACAAAATTGTTCCAAGTGTGATTATGCCAAATAGGTTGCTCACAAATGTGGCAAACATGGATAAGTGGATTTATGATTTAAACGCCCCTGAACCCGACCAAGCTTCTTAACCTGTTGATGAGGTAGAAGAAGAAATGGATGCACAGCACCAGACCGCATCTCAACAGGATATGCCAAGCACTTCTACTAGGCGCAGAAGAAGGCCTCGTAACCTGACTACTGAAGATCTTTATGAGGCAATGATGGACCAAACCCAAAGGATGACAGACATGAATGCCCAGCTTACCCGCCAATCCCAACAGGTCACGGATATCCAAGCTCAGCAAACTACAATGATGCAACTCATGCAACAGATGCAGCAGCAACAAATTGAACAAGGAGCTAGGCATCAGGCCTGTATGGATACTTTGACACAGAAATGGGTGGTTTGAGTGTCTGCATGGACGATTTTCAGGAGAGCCTGCGCCATCTTGGATTTCCTGGTTTTGATGGACAGAGAAGAGGTTGTGGAAGAGCCAGAGGAAGAGGACTTGAATGAAGACATCTCCTCCCATCCTTACCTCCTTCACCTTATTTCAAAACATTGAGGACAATGTTAGATTTAAGTGTGGGGGAGGAAACTCTATCATTTTATTTCGCTTTCTAGATTAGATTTAATTTTTCCACATCGTTTTTCCTTTCTTGTACTTTCCCTTCAACAAAACAATTTCATGTACAATTAAATCCTTAATTGCTTAAGTTCTTTTTTGTGCATTATTGGAATTCCCCAAAATTTATAATTCTTGAGCCATAACGAAAAAAATTTACGATTATCATACAACGCGATGTTTCCAAATGGCTAGCTAAAACCAAATACTCAATTCAGCTTAGGCCACTTGAGGAAGTTTGACAAAATCGTTACGGTTCTGACATTTTATAACTCCATCTTATGCGATGCCATTTTGGGTACTTATTATACCGCCAACCGCGAATTTTACTTTAAATTATCCCCTAGTAGTTTATCTAGCAGTCAGCATCGTCAAAACACAAACTACGCAAGGAACCGATGAATATAAGTGAATGATCCGAAAGAAGTGAAGATAGAATAGAAATCTTTGTCGTGAAATTCCCAAAGTAAGTTAGGTGACCCTCACCCGGTCGTTTAGCCCAAAGGATGTAATTCTCGCAAGATAAAAGAAAACTTATTGCAAATTGGTTCAGAAGTATCTGGTATTGAACTTGGTAGGGCGGACTACGGACCGATCCCCCGCAATTTACAATCAAGTTATAAAAGAAGGGTTACTAGTTATAAGTTCCAGAACCCCAAGAATCAACGGATCATAGTCGCTAACCGGTTACTTTGCTATGTGCGTGTGGAGATAAAAGGCTTAATGTGATTGCGCCTGAATGAACACGGGTGAAATCTAGTTTAAAGGGTTGATTGGTGTTATAACATCATGACTCGGAATGGTTAGCATAATTGGAGTACTCTAATGTCGTCACCGTACCTCTTTTGCATCTAAATCTCTTGGCCTAATCAAAATTTACAAACTAGCTAGTTTGCGAACATTGTCACGTGTGTTTAATTCGTCATTTTTATAAACCGCCTTATCTTTTTGCTTGAGGACAAGCAAAGGTTCAAGTGTAGGGGAGTTTGATAACACGAAAACATATCGCTTTTTAGGCCTAATTTACACGAATTATTTGTACGTCTTTTATCGAATAATATGCATCACGAAGGTATTTTTACTTGTTTCAGGTAAACTATATTTTCTAAGGCATAAGATGACAAATTAGCTAAAAGGAGCAATACAAGCTAGGAAATGGCAAGAAGAAAGAAGAAAAAGGGAAATCTGTTAAGAAGCTCACTCCAGAGGGGTGTTACGAGCGCAACGCCTAGCGTGACGAACACAACACCCAGCCAACGCCGTTACGAACGTAACATAACGCGTTACAGGCGTAACAAAAATCCTAGCTGTTACGAACGTAATGAATGTCATTACGAACGTAACGCTTTAAATACCCAGTCTACGCGGTAAACCACGAAGCAGCCACGCCAAGTCCGCACGACCTCGTGAATTTAGTGCATATACAAAATTAATGGAAGAAGACAGTTACAACCAAAGGCCTATATATATGTTTAAGAATTCACTTTGAAAGGGTCGGATTTTTTGCTACAGAACCATACTTTTTCCTTTCTGCATTATTTTGTTTATTTGCTTTTGAACCATTATAGCCTCTGTAACGTTCAGTTTCCAAAAGTGTTAATTCTTCATCGAAGGATTAACACGGTTAGTCCTATATTTCAATTAATCGCAAGGCTACTGTACGAACTCAAGATTACCACAGCAACATAATTACAGGGTTTTTATGCAATTGTTTTTTTTATTGTTCATATGCCATGTTAATTATTTTTATGAACTATATTCTACGTTGCATGGTTACTAAATACATTATGTCTGGCTAATTTCGTTTGTACCGGTATGTGACTCTTAAGCACCGAAGGAATTTGGTGATAACTTGGCTAAAAACTTTCATAAATAATTTCTGGTTTCCAATTTCCATATTTAATTTAACTACCCTTGTCACGAGAGTGAAAGGATATTTAACACGATTTTGCCATGAGTGTGGGAAATTAATTAAGGCAAGAACCTGCATGCAAGAGCTGGGGTTCGACCCAGATAATGGTAACGAAACATTAATTTTTAAATACACGAGAGTGTTTTAACAAATTAATTAAACTCAAGTCATTTTCAAAAAGTGTTATTAAATTTAAAGTGCATCCACTAGGTTTAGTAGCATAACTTATTTCATGAACACGAGAGTGTATGTCTCAGGTTTTTAAACAATTCGTTTTTACTAAAATACTTTATATGCCAAGTGATTCACCGAGTTCCCGAAGTTCGACTATCACATACCAGTATAACTATTACTATTGTTTTTAATTAAAATCTTTTTCCCCTAAAACCAAATATTCATCGCTTAGTTAAACAATTGTAACATTAGATCGTATGCGATTGATCCTCAGTCTCTGTGGGTTTGATAATCATTTAAAACTAGAACAACTAAATTGTATACTTGCAGTTAGTATCCCGATAGACTCATAAAGTCCCGAACAATAATTGAATTAAAAAAATCCTAAATTCTAATTAATTTTAATTATGAAAGAAATTAGAATTGCCTTAAATTAATTAAACTAATTACTTAAAAAAACATTTATTAATGCAAATAAATATTCTTTCTGTGATTTTTGGTTGGTTAATTTTAGAAGAAAAAATAATAATTTTGGTGTTGACGAAAAAAAATAGAATAATTAAAGAAAATAAAATTAAATAAAAATAATGGAAATAACCAAGTGAGCATGCTGTCAGCAGATCTGGTTCTGGCTAATGGGGTCCAGAAGATGGTGGCCCTCAGAAGATGGGGGTACTGAATCTGATCCTGGCAGGTGGATCCAGCAGATAATGACCCTTAGAAGACGGGGTGCGCTGGATCTAGTTCTGAATGGGATCCAGAAGATGATGGCCTGTACGTGCTAGATCTGGTTCTGAATGGGATCCAGAAGATGATGCGCTGGATCTGGTTATTACTGGGATCCAGAAGATGATGCGCTGGATCTGGTCCTGGCTAATGGATCAGAAAGATGATGCATTGGATCTGATGCTGGCTAATGGATCAGAAAGATGATGCACTGGATCTGATGTTGGCTAGTGGATCCAGAAGGTGATGATCCTCAGAAGATGCACATGCTGGCTCTGGCGAAAACAAAGGAGAAAATACCAAAAGCTCACGCCTGGGGTCGAACCCAGAATAATGAGCTTCTGACTTCCTTCTTCTGGCCAACTGCGCTGGATGTTAGCTTATTAATAATAGAAACAAACAATATATATCAGAACATCAGGTTTCTGGCCAGAACAATGCGCCAGAATTTGAATCAGCCAGTCAGGCTGTGACACGCTATTGTCTTCTTCCCTGGAACCGTCGTTTAAAGTTCTGAACTTTTACCTACGGACACTTACTGTAGGTACATCCCTGTATAATTCCAAAAGCGTGTGTGTTTAAGATAAATCGCCATGGCTGGTACCAATCAACTCGTTTCATCCTCACGAGTCTCATGGTACCAGAATCAACACCCAATTTCGCATATCCTGCAAAGCCCTAATCAAGAACTTAAAGCCCTAGCTACGGCATCTTCACGTACAGGTGTTATAAATACAATTAAATGGTACCAAAAGCTTGCAAACTTAACGACAAACACGAATATATCATTAAAATATGCAATGGATGAGTGAATTAATCAAACCAAAATTGAATTTGGAAGCAAATCATGATACCTATATCTCACAATTCCAGGCGTGAAAAGGCTTGAATTTGATTGGAATCTTCTCCTGGAGCGTCCAGCAACCTATTGGCAACCTGAGAATGGCACGAATTGACCTCTACCACAGAAAATGGATCACCACTTTTCTTGCAATTTTTGAGTTTTTCCTTTCACTTCTGCACGACTGGTTCTCTCTTTTTTTCTTGCCTTGGATATGTTCCATATATATTAGAGAATGCATTAGGGTAAAAATTTGCATCAAATCTTTGCCATTTATGAAGATTGACCATTGATTTATTCCTTGCACCAAATCTTTCCAAAACAAGCATTTTCAATCCTTTTCTGTCCATATGAAGCCTTGCACGATTTGATCTTGCCACCAGCTATATAATGACTCTAATCATGCATAAAATCTCAAGGTTTAATTGATTTTTGATATTTTCATTATTTTATATTGATTTTATTTAATTTAAATGAAATAAAATCAAACTAAATAATTAAAAAAAAGAATGACAAGTGGAAGGGCTCATGGGTCGTGGATCACATCACAAGCTCAGTGCAAGCATAAAAAGTTAGGCCCATTTAGCAAAAAATGCAATTTTGGACACATTTGACTTTTGGCAATTTTGCAAAAATGGTCAACTTGGCCAATACATAACTCTCTCAATTTTGACCCTAGAGAGGTGTTCTTGGACTTTTTAGAAAGCTTAGGATTTCCGCTAAGCAACCTTTTTGTTCTCATCTCAATTGAGTCTTCCACGTTCATGTATGAAGTGTTAGAATATAGTTTGATTCTACAACCCTTGATTAGAGTTTTGATGATAACAAAATACAAAGAATAAATAAATTCAAAGATATATATATATAAAACAAATATGCTGCTTAAAATTATGTTTTGTATATACAGAAGTTCTGATGGAATCAGCATCAGAAGATCAGTAATATGTCAGCATCAGAAGATCAGTAACATGTGCTACACGCTGAAGCTATCAGATTATACGATGAAGCTTGATGACCAGAATCTGCGCATAAACATATACACTCTGACTCTGATCAAAGAACCTTACCA
The DNA here is from genome assembly GCA_948472305.1 of Vicia faba. Classification (NCBI taxonomy): domain Eukaryota; kingdom Viridiplantae; phylum Streptophyta; class Magnoliopsida; order Fabales; family Fabaceae; genus Vicia; species Vicia faba. The sequence goes on from OX451737.1 coordinate 893,916,381, forward strand.
AGTCATCAGCACTCAGAAGCGTCATCATAAGTTAAAGAAAAGAACACTCTGAAGCGTTATCATAAGCAAAGAAGACTCTGAAGCGTTATTAAGTATTCAAGATAGAATTAAATGCCAACGGCTATCCTCAGACAAGATCTTCTCAAAAAGGAAAGTGCGTTATTATCATTAAAATGGCTTTATGGACAACGTATCTCTGCCTTGTCTATATAAACAAATCTGCTTGAGAAAAGACGCACGCATGCACTCACATAATTTGCCAAGCTTTCAAAACCACGCTTACTCAAACGCTTTAGCAAATTCAGGTTTTTCCAAGCTTAAATTGTGTAATTATCACAGTTGTGATATATTGTTTTATTAGAAAACGTTAACACATCATTGTTCAAATTATTTGTAAAAGATTTCCTTGAGATAAACCGGTTTGTGGTTATACTCAAGAAGGCTTTAACAGTTGTTAAAGTAGCAGTTGTAATCCTTTGAATATAGTGGATTAAGACCTCGTTGGAGAGAGGCGAAATCACCTTGACGGGTGGACTGGAGTAGTTTGATATCAAACGAACCAGGATAAAAATACTGTGTTGTCTCAGCATTTGTTTTAAGTTTTACAATTCAACCCCCCTTCTTGTGTTTTTCACATCTTCTATTGGCATCAGAGCGCCTGGTTCTGAGCTTATAACACTTAACCGTGTCAGTACAAGATCCAGCGTCAGAAAAACACAATGGTAGGACCAAATCAAAACATCAGCAATGACAACAATGAAGAAAGAGACAGATTCAGTGGCAAACCTCCAGTCTTTGATGGAGAGAACTTTGACTACTGGAAAGACAGAATTGAGAGTTTCTTTCTGGCCCATGATGCTGATCTGTGGGACATGGTGACTGATGGATACACGCACCCAGTGGATGGAAGTGGTCAGAAGATTGACAGGAAAATGATGTCTGATCAGCAAAAGCGTGAGTTCAGAAATCATCACAAGGCTAGAACAATTCTTCTCAGCACCGTCTCTTATTCAGAATATTAGAAGATATCAAACAAAGACACTACAAAGAATATGTTTGACTCTCTGAGAATGACGCATGAAGGCAACATTCAAGTCAAAGAAACCAAAGCCCTTGCACTCATTCAGAAGTATGAGGCATTCAAGATGGAAGAGAGTGAATCAATAGAAACTATGTTTTCAAGATTTCAAATTCTTGTTGTTGGTATAAAAGTTCTTGACAAAGGGTATTCTATTGCTGGTCACGTTAAGAAGATCATCAGAAGCTTACCAAAACAATGGAGGCCAATGGTCACAGCGCTTAAGCTAGCCAAGGATCTCAACAAAATCTCTCTGGAGGAACTTGTCAGCTCCCTCAGAAGTCACGAGATAGAGCTAGAAGCAGATGAACCTCAAAAGCAAGGTAAGCCATTAGCTTTAAAATCTAACAGAAAATCTGACTCCAAAGTTTTGCAGGTTGTGGAAGAAACCTCTTATGGGTCCTCATCATAAGAAGATGAACTATCTCTCCTCTCCAGAAGGGTGAACCAATTGTGGAAGCAGAGGCAAAGGAAGTTCAGGAATCCCAGAAGATCATAAAATCAGAATGAATCTTTCTCCAGATACAGAAGGTCAGAATCCTCCTCTGGACACAGAAGATCTGAAGGTTCTTCAGGAAACAGAAAGCCAAACAACAAAGACATCATCTGCTATGAATGTAATGAGAAAGGGCACTATAAAAGTGATTGCCCAAAGCTTCAGAAGGAAAAGCCCAAAAAGAAGTTTGGCAAGGAAAAGAAGAAAAGTCTCATGGCTACATGGGATGATTCTGACACATCTGAAGCTGACTCAGAATCAGATGATGAAAGAGCAAACATAGCTCTCATGGCAAACATAACAGAAGACAATGAAGCTTCTGAGTCAGAATCTGAATCAGATACAGAAGAGGTATTCCCTGACTTTACTATAAACTTTACTAAGGTTGAACTAGCTGAAAGCCTTAATGAAATTCTAGAAAGATATCAGCAGATCATAGTCAAATTCAGAAACCTGAAAAGAAATCTTGCTTCCGACTCTGATAAGACTGAGAGTCTCAAATTGGAGAATTCTGAGTTAAAAGATAAAATTTCAAAATTAGAAAACCAATTGCAAAACTCTCAGAAGGAAACAATCCTTGAAACTCCCAGCAATGCTGATGAGATCATCAAGGAGTATGATCACAGCTTTCAGAAGTTTCTAGCTAAAAACATAGACAGAAGCAAAATGGCTTCAATGATCTATGGAGTTAGCAGAAATGGCAGAAAAGGGATAGGATATCAAGGTAAGGTACCTACACCAAAAAATGCCATGGATTTAGTTATAAAACGTACTCTACTTGATTCACACTTTATATATGGGCACACACATGACATAAAATATACAAGTAGTAATTACTCTGTCAAACCAAAATTCAACCAGAGTTTTGGTAAAACTAACAAATCAGGACCCAAGAAAATATGGGTACCTAAGGATAACATAATACATGTGGCAGATATCTTTAGCAGCAAAGCAAAAACACCAATCATGGTACCTGGACTCTAGCTGCTCACGACACATGACGGGAAGAATGCATATGTTCCAAAGCCTGGAACTTAAGCCTAAAGGCCACGTAGATTTTGGAGGCAATCAGAGAGGAAAGATCATTGGCTCTGGAACAGTAGGTAATGGAAATCTTCCCTCTATAAGTAATGTTTTATTAGTAGATGGATTAATGCATAACCTGTTATCCATAAGTCAATTAAGTGATAACGGTTATGATATAATCTTCAATCAAAATTCATGCAAAGCTGTTAGTCAGAAATATGGGACTATCCTATTTAATGGAAAGAGGAAAAACAACATTTATAAAATCAAACTTTCTGAACTGAAAATTCAGAGCGTAAAGTGTCTTCTGTCTGTTAACAACGAGCAATGGATCTAGCACAGAAGATTGGGACATGTTAGTATGAGAAGAATATCTCAGATTAACAAACTTAATCTGGTCAGAGGACTTCCTAACCTGAAGTTCAATTCATATGCTCTGTGTGAAGCATGTCAGAAAGGCAAGTTTGCAAAACCAGCTTTCAAATCCAAAAACGTTGTTTCCACCTCCAAGCCATTAGAACTTCTGCACATTGACTTATTTGGACCAGTTAAAACTGCTTCAGTCAGTGGCAAGAAGTATGGGTTAGTAATCGTAGATGACTATAGCAGATGGACATGGGTAAAGTTCTTAAGGCACAAGGACGAGTCACACTCTGTGTTTGTTACCTTATGCAACCAAGTTCAGAATGAAAAGGATCTTAGAATCGTCAAAGTCAGAAGTGATCATGGTGGAGAATTTGAAAACAAAGATTTTGAGTTATTCTTTAATGACAAAGGCATTCTGCATGATTTCTCTTGTCCTAGAACTCCCCAGCAAAATGGATTTGTAGAACGAAAGAACAGAACATTGCAAGAAATGGCCAGAACCATGATCAACGAGACTAACGTTGCTAAGATCTTCTGGGTAGAGGCAATAAACACAGCGTGTTACATTCAGAATAGAATCTCCATAAGACCTATTCTGGAAAAGACTCCATATGAATTGTGGAAGAACAGAAAGCCCAGCATTTCCTACTTTCACCCATTTGGATGTACATGTTTTATTCTGAATACAAAAAATTATTTGAACAAGTTTGACTCTAAAGCACAAAAGTGTATTATGTTAGGATATTCTGAACGCTCAAGAGGGTACAGAGTATACAATATAGAAACACAGATTGTGGAAGAGTCAATCAGTGTTCGTTTTGATGATAAGCTTGACTCTCAAAAGTCAAAGCAGAATGAATCCCTTGCAGGTATGGAAGTTGAACTCACATGTACTGAAGATAAATCATCAGAAGCTATCAACAGAGACCCTCCCTCAACATCAGAAAGAGGCACTGCAAGCAATCCAGCACCTTTTGTTGATCAACTCCAGAAAAGACCATCCAGAAGCAGCATGGATCACCCAGAAGAAACAATCCTAAGAAGAAAGGAAGATCCAATAAGAACAAGATCTAGCTTCAGAAACTCTGAAGAATCCCTCATGGGGCTGGTTTCTCTAATTGAACCAACTACAATTGATGAAGCACTTATGGACAATGACTAGATTCTAGCAATGCAAGAGGAGCTAAATCAATTCACAAGAAATGACGTATGGGATCTAGTTCCCAAACCAAAAGGATTCAACGTCATTGGAACAAAATGGGTGTTCAGAAACAAAACGAACGAACAAGGTGAAGTCATCAGAAACAAAGCACGACTGGTAGCACAAGGTTATAGTCAGCAAGAGGGGATAGACTATACAGAAACCTTTTCTCCAGTCGCCAGGTTAGAATCTATCAGACTCTTAATCTCATTTGCTGTTAATAAAGGCATCACTCTGTATCAGATGGATGTTAAGAGTGCATTCTTAAATGGCTATATAGAAGAAGAGGTATATGTGCACCAACCCCCTGGTTTTGAAAGTTCCAAAAATCCAGAATATGTTTTGAAACTAAAGAAGTCACTCGATGGTCTGAAACAAGCTCCTAGAGCTTGGTATGAAAGACTAAGTAACTTCCTGTTAGAAAAGGAATTCACCAGAGGGAAAGTGGACACAACCTTGTTCTGTAAGACAGTTAAGAATGACATTTTAGTATGTCAGATTTATGTTGATGACATCATATTTGGATCCACTAAACCCTCTCTGGGAAGAAAGTTTGCTAAATGTATGCAGGCAGAATTTGAGATGAGCCTAATGGATGAACTAAAATTCTTTCTGGGCATTCAGATTAATCAAACCCCAGAAGGAACTTACATTCATCAGAGCAAATATGTCAGAGAACTTATGAAGAAATTTGATCTCTCAGAATGTAAGTCATCAAAGATTCCAATGCATCCCACGTAAATTCTGGAAAGAGAAGAGGTAAGTAAAAAGGTAGAATATAAGGTCTACAGAGGTATGATTGGTTCTCTTCTCTATCTGACGGCCTCAAGGCCTGACATTCTATTCAGTGTTTGAATTTGTGCTAGATTCCAATCAGATCCTAGAGAATCTCACTTAATAGCAGTTAAGCGAATTTTCAAGTATCTGAAAGGTACTACTAATCTGGGTTTGTTTTATAGAAAATTAAGTAATTACAGCCTGATCGGATACTGTGATGATGATTTCGCTGGAGACAGAGTGGAACGTAAAAGCACTTCTGGAAGCTGCTAGTTTCTGGGAGAAAATATGATCTCATGGTCCAGCAAAAGACAATCCACAATAGCTCTATCAACAGCTGAAGCTGAATACATAGCAGCAGCTGGATGCAGCACACAAATGCTCTGGATGAAAAGTCAACTTGAGGACTTCAAGATATTTGAGAGTAACATCCCTATCCTCTGTGACAATACTTCTGCTATTTGTCTCAGTAAAAATCCTATTTTGCATTCTAGGGCTAAGCATAGAGAAATAAAACATCATTTTATTAGGGACTATATTCAGAAAGGGATTCTAAATTTAAAATTTATTAACACAGACCATCAATGGGTTGATATCTTTACAAAACCTCTTTCTGAAGATAGGTTCAACTTCATTCTGAAACATCTCAGCATGAAGCTCTGCCCAGAATAAAACTATTTTGATTCCATATCTTAACCTTCAGAACTTTGTCTACTTTTTCGTGAACTACTGATTAATCTTTCTTCAGATTTTTAGAAGTACAGATTGTAACAGAATCAAGGATAGAAATGTGTAGTTCACTCAAGCAAACAAGTGTCATCCAGTCATCAGCTACTTTCTGAGGCTGAACACGCGTTCACGTTTCTGAAAGGTCAAAAGCGCTGATTGGATGCATTGGGACACATGTCATGGGTAACCGTTCCAATATCTTTCTGAATCCCCCAAAATCAGCTATCATTAAATGCTCATAATCATTATATTTAATTTCTCTCTCTTGTCGTTTATGTTTTCAAAAAATTTTAGAAATATATTTAAACACATTTCTCACCATTCACAATCTTTTACTTTCACTTTCATTTTCTCTACAAACTTATTGTTTTCAGTTTGCATCCTTTCTCAAAATCCTTTCATTTTCTTCTCAAAACCTTCGTGTGAACATGGCTTCCTCAAGCATCCCCACTTCCAGTGCTCAGAAAACAGATTCCTCTGAACAATATGAATATTCCTCTGTTCTCAGAGATTGACTCTAAACCTGATATAATAGTCAGATATATGGATGCTTTCAAGGCGGATGGTACAGCACCAAATTTGAACATTCAGGATCTGCAGCAGAAGGCTCTAGAAGTTGTGCTGAAGAAAACCAAGAAAAGGAAAGCTGTAGCAGAAGGATCATCCCAGCGGACTCCTAAAAAGAAAGGTAATCCTTCTTCTGTAACTGTTTTAAATTCAATTTCTGTATCAACATCTATACCAATTCCCACTCAATCGGAAAACCCCACACCACAAACATTTGATGACTTTGACATTGAATTTGACCCCTCTGAATCCTTAACTCTTAGAAGATCTCGCTCCCAACCTCCAAATCCAAATATTGAAGCAACCCAACAAGAACTTACAAAAGTTCTATCTGATATAGATACCTTTGACCAACATACTTCTGCTCCCATGCCAGAAAATCCAAACCCTGAAACCACCACAGAAGCACAACCATAAATTCCCCTCTCACCACAACCAGAAATTCCAAATTCATCCACCTTCTCCTCAACCAGAAATTCATCCACCTTCTCCACAACCTGAACTATTTCAACCAGAAGTTCAAACTTCTGAGACTCAACCTTATGAATCCTGTGAACCAGAACCTCATAACGATCAATCAAACCAAACTGTTGATTCTGATACCATTCCCATTCCTGGAATCACAGAACCTCTGGCCATTCGTATGCCCTTAACCATTCTGAATATTCCCCAAATTCCCTCCTCACTAGAATCAACTCCACCAAACTCCCCAACCAGTCCAATCATAATTCCTGACTCTCCCACTCCCTCACCAAAGAACAATCTAGATGACCACAGCAAGACTGTCATTGATTTAACAGTTTTTGAATGTCTTGCTGCCATAACCCACAAAACAGCTATCCCAAAACCAAAACCATCTGAACCCTCTCCAGATGTTGGTACCAGCTTATTGATGTTTGAAATAGAAGTACAGAAGTGGATCACTTCTCTGAAACAAGCTAGTCTTGAGCTGGTTGATCCTGCTGCATCAGACTACCTTTGGTCTAAGTTCAGAAGATGGGTATGTTCTGAAACTCATAAGTTTCAAGAACAGAGCTACGGACAAGCTCAACAAAACTTCAGCAATCTACTGAAATAAATTGAAGATCCAGTTCTAAGCAAGCTGCTTAAGGAAGAAGTTCTCCATCTGGACATTGCTCCCTGGTATGAACATCGTCCAGCAAACAAAGTTCAACCAGAGTCAGAAGATCTCAATCTGACTGATACTCAAGAGCAGATGATTCCTGCTGAAGCACTGGGTCAAGAAAAGGATATTGTAGAAAGCTCTGAGAAGCATCCTGTTACTGAAGATTCTCAAGCTTCCACCTTTGATAGGCAGACTCTAGAAGACCTGAAAAGATCTGATATTTTGATGAAGGAAAGAATGGATAAACAGGACGACAAAATTGATGCAATCACGAGCATGTTAACCCAGCAACAGGAAACCAACACCCAGATCAAGAGCATGTTGGAAGCTTTGTTCACACGTCTTCCTCCTCCCTCTTAGAATTTCCTTGTCTTTAAAACTTGTTTATCTGTAATTTTCTTACATTGTTCTGAACTTATTATTGCTTCTGGTTTTTAATATAAACGCATTTTAGCTCTGATCTTATGTTCTTTTTGATAACTGACAAAAAGGGGGAGAAAGAATGATATTTTTCAATAAAGGATTACTGAGACATAAGTCTCAAACATTCTGATCTATTTAAATTTTTTCTCTTCTGAAAAGCTTGAATAGGTACAAAACTCTGAGGAAAGATACAGTAAGGTTCTGATGCTCAAAGACTCATGGAATTAAAGGGAAGTAATCAACTCAGGGGGAGTTTCTCTTCTTAATTCTATACTTTTTATTCTTTATTTTTAATTGAAAAATCTGGTTTTTGTCATCATCAAAAAGGGGGAGATTGTTAGAACATAGTTTGATTCTACAACCCTTGATTAGAGTTTTGATGATAACAAAATACAAAGAATAAATAAATTCAAAGATATATATATATATATATATAAAACAAATATGCTGCTTAAAATTATGTTTTGTATATACAGAAGTTCTGATGGAATCAGCATCAGAAGATCAGTAATATGTCAGCATCAGAAGATCAGTAACATGTGCTACACGCTGAAGCTACCAGATTATACGCTAAAGCTTGATGACCAGAATCTGCGCATAAACATATACACTCTGACTCTAATCAAAGATCCTTACCAAGTCATCAGCAATCAGAAGCGTCATCATAAGTTAAAGCAAAGAACACTCTGAAGCGTTATCATAAGCAAAGAAGATTCTGAAGCGTTATTAAGTATTCAAGACAGAATTAAATGCCAACGACTATCCTCAGACAAGATCTTCTCAAAAAGGAAAGTGCGTTATTATCATTAAAATGGCTTTGTGGACAACGTATCTCTGCCTTGTCTATATAAACAAATCTTCTTGAGAAAAGACGCACGCATGCACTCACATAATTTACCAAGCTTTCAAAACCACGCTTACTCAAACGCTTTAGCAAACTCAGTTTATTCCAAGCTTAAATTGTGTAATTATCACAGTTGTGATATATTGTTTTATTAGAAAACGTTAACATATCATTGTTCAAATTATTTGTAAAAGATTTCCTTGAGATAAACCGGTTTGTGGTTATACTCAAGAAGGCTTTAACAGTTGTTAAAGTAGCAGTTGTAATCCTTTGAATATAGTGGATTAAGACCTCGTTGGAGAGAGGCGAAATCACCTTGACGGGTGGACTGGAGTAGTTTGAGATCAAAAGAACCAGGATAAAAATATTGTGTTGTCTCAGCATTTGTTTTAAGTTTTACAATTCAACCCCCCTTCTTGTGTTTTTCACATCTTCGTGAAGCTTTGACCCAAAAGGTGTTTTTGTTGACTTTTCAAAATGACCTATAATGTCAAAATTCATATATTCTTGTGGGTTCATATTTTGAACTTGAGGTATGAATATGGATTGTATGGGATTTCATCCTCTTCAAAATGAGATTTGGATGGGTTATTTTTGATAAAGTATGAGAAAGTTATGCTTGGTCAAAGTTGAGTTGACTTTTCCTACAAAACCCTAATTTAGCAACTTTTGGATTTTGATGAATTGTGAGCAATCCTTGAGGAATCATGACCAACCCTTGATAAAATGATGACTGATACTTCAAAATGAGTATGTTGACCAAAAATCTTGAAGTTTGACTGTATGTGGGCCACAGTTGACTTTTGACCTAACACAGTTGATTTTCAGGCATTTGAGCAATTGACTGAGCAAACTTCCTCTGCAAGGCTTGAAACTTGACATGGATAATCTTGAGAACATATCAGGACAATGGTGAGCATTTGGAATCCTTTAGACTCAAACATCTTGATTCAAAATCAAACCCTAATTTAAGATAAACTGCCTTAGGAGAGAGTTTGTCGGGTCAACTCTTGGACCTCCTTGAGCAATTTGAGGACCTCACTTGACATGTATTGAGAAATATGGTAGGGAAAATTTTGGGGTACAACAGGAAGCCTTTGAGGTTCTTAAGGTGACACTCACAAGATTGTTCTCTAATTTATTTGTTTTTTCAATCCCTTATTTTGCATGGACCAATTCTTTTGAATTTGCGGTCCATCGGGATGCCCTAACTTTTTCCTAAGTAAAGTTTTAATTTCCTTTTACTTAGCGGGCTTTTTTTTTAATTTCTCCTTTTATTTTAAGCTCTTTTTTTCCTTTTAATTTTGACACTCGTGACTGTCATGTTGATTGTTGTAAGCTTCGTCTTCATCGTTTTCTTGATCTTAATTGATGTACTGAGGAGAAAAACGTTGTTGATTCCTCAATCTTGGATCGTTCTATCAATGATGTATCGAGGAAAGAGATATGATTTAACCTTTTCTTAGATCATTTTGATTCTCCTTGGATTCAGATGCATTGTCGAATTAATTGAAGTTTACCCTGCCCCTGGTTAAGATTAAGGGTTTTTTAGAGAATAGAAAAACTTCGACTTCTGGCTCAAGGGGGTTAACTACGGATTAACACCATATATATACATTGTTTAGGAATTGAAACAATGCCTTACATCGTCAGCTAAGCCTTACTATTAAAAAGCATACGTCAACAAAATTTGATTATTTTGTATTTTCATCATTCTCCATCGAAGTTTGTTAATTTGAAAATGGAATAGAAAGTCATTGATTATGTGTGGAATGAATAAATTTCAAAAACATGCATGTTTATTTTATTAGAATTACTTGACCAAAGAGTACAAAGTTTATAACAAATAACACTTAGCAAGAAATAAATTACAATTTGAAATGATAAAGGCCTAATGATATAGAGATAAGTCTTCTTGTTGATCCACTGACTTTAGGGAATTCTTCTTAGTCTTCAGATTTGTCAAAGTAAGGGCGACCATTCTCCAATGAGACCCCTTCTTCAAAAGTCAACTGCTTATTGTCGATCAAATCTTGGACCTTGTGTCTGAAAGCCCAACATATTTCTATAGTATATTCTGGAGAGTTAGCATAATACTCGCATTTGGCATTGGCATCATATTTTCATAGGGGTGGCCCGACTGGAGGAGCTAGAGGTTTTAGCTCTACCAAATATGCTTCGAGTAGATGTCGCAGAAATTGACCGTGAGGCAAGGGAAGAGGGTCAAACTTTCTTTTCGGCCTTTTATCCTGTTGTTATCCTCGTGGAATTTTTAGTGGTTGCTGTCGAGGTGGGGAACTTCCCATGTTGGCGGCATTTGTGGTGCTGAATAGGCCTGTGGTTGGGATGATGAAGGATTGCATTCGCTCCGTAGTAATAATTTCATGATCAAGTTCATTTGAGTCTTCAACTGGTGTACCTCCTCCTTCAATAGTTCTTGGCCTCTTTTGAGTTCCTCCATGACTTCTTGAGACATGCTTTGAGTTCGCTAGTGAGTATCGAGAATCTTGCTAGCTGTATCACAGTTGGATAAGGGTGGAAGTGTAAATGATATGAACTTTGTGAAAATGGATGAAAATGAAGATGTATGAAGATGCTTGGGTATGAAAAAACATTTTTTCCTTTTAGGTATGCAAAAAAAGGTTTCATGGACATGCAATGCAACGTAGACGTAGTATGAGGGTATACGTAGGGGTATCCTATACAGGTTTAATGGTAGATATGAAAATGATAATATCCTACATTATCTCGGTGATTGCAACAGATAAGAATTCCTTAAGGACGAAGATAATAAATATGGATTTGATGATATCCTACACTGACTCAGATATTGAGAAAGATAGGAACTCATTAAGGATTAAGGACCATAGAAGATAAAGAGGAATCCCTACAAGCTAGGGATTGTAATATACCAGAAGTAACCCTTGCGGGTTTAGGGATGTGATTATTTGAATGGTATCTTTAGAAGGTAGGCTCCTAGTTTTGGCCTACGGTTAGTCTATCCTCCCAAAAGGTGGCTTCCTTAAGGGTATCATGAATAATACTATAGGGAAAAGGCACAAGGGCCTTCCTTAGGCGGAGCCTCTTTACGGACCAAGACTCTTATCTCAAAATCGTGAAAGGTCTCATCATGAGATTTTGGTTAGGGATGTACAAAGAGTCATGGGTGGCATTCCAAAGTCCTACTCGTCAAGAGGATATCTCTCAATAAGTATTCCTTTTGCAGAATTTCACCGACTCTAGGCGAAGTCGTCACATAAACTCGCAGGGATGATGTATCCCCTAAGCTAATAGACGAACCTTCTTTCTAAGGGTTATTTTGAAAATAATTTTGAAATCGAAATCCCGTCACACAGCAAATATAATGATAAAATAAACAAGGAAATAAATAAAGAATAAATAAATAGATAAAGAGAATAAAAACTCCACAAAAATAAAAAAAACATAAAACCTAAAGGAAACGTGTGATACGGTGGGAGAACTGACTTGAGTTTTGCGTTTGTATTCGCACTTGTTCGGTTTAGCAAGAGTAGCCACCGACTTTTTATTTTATCCTAAAGGAAAGGTTAAAAAGCACAGGAAAAGACCTTTTGAGATGTTTCGTGGGTTCGGGGGGTAGATTATGAAAAGGGAAGGTATTAGAACCCTTTTCATCCATGGTTATCCATGGGCTCTTAGTTACTTGGTTTTTAGATCACTTGCCTTGATTTTTGATTGCTTGAAAAATGGTGTGTGTGTGTGTGTGTGTTTTTGAAAATGTTTTGAAATAGACGCCTTTGTTTCGGAAACCATTGTAATGACTCGTGTTTGAGTATATACAACGGTGTGTATCTTTTCGAAAAGATGTTTCAAAGTGTTTTTTGGAAGTTTGTTTTGAAAGTGTTTGTGAAGCGTGGTTTTGAAAAGGAGGCAAGTGTTTTTGCAAGTTGATCTCAAGTAACTAAGAGTTTTGTCTACCCCTATTGTACTCAAAGGTTTTCTCTATGTTTTCAACCCCTTTTTTAACAATTTTGTTCCACCATTGAATTTGGTGGGCAATCTTGCGTTTAGGATGTTTTAACGGGATAGGCGTGGGTCATCGTATGGACCATGAATGCAATGGTGCCAAGTGTCTTTGGCAATTTGCTTGAAGGGACTTGATCATTTTGATAGGCGACTTTCGAAAGCGTCATCGAGGGACTTATGATCATTTTGAATTGTTTTGCCAAAGAAACTCGACGTGTAAGCATGGCCCATTTTGGAAGACAACATGTGGGATTACCCTAGGGGGTGCAAGTGTGATTCTGTATTGATTTCATGCCTTTGTCTTGTATTAGGTTATCTAGCGTTTGATTTTATGTACATGCAAACCCTAGGTCTAACCATGGTATAATTCGAAAGCGATAAATTGCGGGAATTTAAAGTCTACGCTATTACAAAATAAGTATCCGGGAGTGGGGGTACGAATTTACAAATGGGGATGAGACTTAAATAATTACAACCAAATCGAATTGCGATCTCAAATGTAAATGTATCGAATATAAAAAAATAAGCAAATGTATAATGTATCAATGTATTCGTGTATTGTGAATGTGTAAGTGTAATTTATTTACAGGTTAAGAAATGTGAACTTAAATGAGAAAATTAAGTATTGTTAACTTAATGAAAAGAATTAAATATTTTGTTTATTTAATTTTTGTACTCTTGTATTTTTGTTTAATATGTACAAACTAAGAAAACTTAATTAAGAGAAAGGGAAATGTTTTAAATTCTAATCTTTTAGGTATTAAAAATAATGCATTTTAATTATGTACAAATAAGATAATTTTGAAAAAGTTTTAAGTTCCATTTTTATGTATTAATGAAATATATTTTAATTGATTATGTACAAATAAGATATTTTAAGAAAAGAAAGAAAGGTTTTAAGTTTTAATTATATTATGCATTATTGTTTTATGTACAAAACAAGATGTTTTAATAATAAAAAGTATTAAGTTCTTAATTAAAAGAAAAAGATTTAAAGGAAAGTTTATTTTCTTATGTAAACTAAAAAGTTTTAATAAAACAAAAAAAAAACGTTTAAACCTAAATAAAAAGTCTAATATTTATTTTAAATACGATAAACAAAATTTAGTAAAAACTAATGTATTATTTATATTTTAGTTAATGTATTATAAAAAGGTTAGGTTAGTTTAAATTGTAAAAAGAAGATAAGTAAAAAAAACTTAGTTTAAGAATTGAATGGGCTTTTGTTATGCTGGCCCAACCTGATTTGAAACAGAAGCCAAGGGGTGCCAAAGAAACTCGTTTGGGCTTTAGTTGATTAGGCATAAGAGTAAGGCCCAACGATCTCACAATTTTTGTTTTTTAGGGTTTGATGATTTTGTGTTCATTTGGAACGGATTGGGGTTTGTAACATGCAGAGGCGCGCCGTTTTCGTCTTCACTTCCGTTCATCTTCTCAAACCATGCTTCTGAGTCATGTCCTTCTGAACGCTCCTCCGCCTAAGGTCAAACGGCGCCACCGTCCCTCCTTCTCCCTCAGTGGTTGGGCAACGCGAAGAATGAGGAAAAAAGGTAACGATCTTGAACGTTATTAGGGTTTTTGATTTTGTCTTTGCATGTTCTGATTTTCGTTTATTGACTCTGTTTCTCGTGTATTGTGGTTCACGTGAGGTTTTGAAAAGAGGGAAAAGAAGTACTACCTTTTGGATACGGAGGAGGAGGAGGGAATTAGGAGGCGCGTGGAGGGCCGGACAGCGAGGTGATGATGCTGATGAAGCTAGCTTGGAATACTGGTATTTTTGTATTACCTCTTTCTATTTGCCTGGCTCTGTATAACTTTACTCTTTTTCTCTTCTTCTGTTAGCCTCGCCTTTGCCTATGTACGCTTCTTTATCTTCTTCTTGTGGTTGCCTTGAGGCCTTGTATGTTAGTCTTTGATGGTTTTTTCTCGGTGATGAACCCTAGGTTCTGAGGGCCTGAATGCTTGACTTTGAGTTGCCTCTTTTGAAAGCTTCTGAATGCTTCGGTATGTTGCTCTGTATGTTGAATATGTTGGATACAGTTGCCATGCTTGAGACTGATTTGAATGTTGGCCCAGTGATGGGAGTTTTTTCTGAGGGCTTTGATGGGTGGTTTGAATGCTTGTTGATTTTGTTGGTTGATGCTTGACAAAGCTTGACAGGTTAGGACAAAGGCTTTGAGGTTTATGGTTTTGACACAGGTTTTGGTGTTCTACTGATTTAGGCTGTTAAGTTTTGAGGCTTACATCAGTTTTTTAGCTTTCTTACACAGGTTTGGCTTGTTAAGCTCTTAAAGGCTTGAAACAGGTTGAGGGTTTATGGTGAGTTTACTGGTTTTGGCCGTTTTAGGGTTGTTTGTAGTTTACAGGTTATGGCTTCAGTTGTTGATGCAGGTAAGGCTTGACAGGGTTTACTGGTTTAAACTGTTTAATGCTTAGGCTTGCATCAGTTTGAGCTTCTTTACACAGGTTTGGCTTGTTAAGCTCTTAAAGGCTTAAGGCTTCTGGTTTGGACAGCTCTGTATATTTGTTTTGGGGTCCCTCTTGTTTGTGATCTTTTGCCTCCCTCTTTACCGTGTTAGCAGTATTGTTTTTATATATTTTTATTTCTCAAGCCTAAAGCCAAAACTTGTAAGCCTAACTTCTCCTCTCTTCTCTCTCTCTAGTACAAATTAAAACATTAAAATAATGTTATGTGTACTTTAGTTCTGAAAAAGCAATGGCTGGGAAATGATGAAACGATATTGCTTGCACTTCTAATCTTTCTCTGCATACTTTGTACTTTCCTGATATTTGCATATCTTCTTTTGACAGCTTTGATGGCCTTTTGTACTTTGACATCCTTTGGACAACTTTTTGTTTAGTTTGACATTGGAACTTAGTTTGGACTTGGACTCTTATACATGTTGTTCAATTTGAAATGTGCAATTTGTATACTTTGTGCATTCATTTTTTAATTTGCAAACATTTTCATCCCTCTTTGTGAACCGGGAGAAATCCCGTGATTTGCAGAGTGGGCGAACTGATCCCGACCATTTGCTTTTAATGATGAATTCTCTTTTATCTGTCTGTCTCTTTAATTATTTATCTGCTTCAATTGACTTTTTCTTCTTTTCTATTCTTTGCAGATAAAATCCAATGAGGCAGAGGGAGCAAGGGATGGAAGATGAAGACTTAGGAAAACTTAGAAAAATTAGGATAGTTTTATTTAAATTTAAATTACTGTAATATTATTATTGTAAACATTTTGTAAACAAAAACAATTATACAAATAATTTAAAAATAAATAAAAAGTCCTTTTATTTGTCATTCATTTTTAATTCTTCTTCAAATATTTATCTAATTGCTTATAATTCTTAAATTAAAATAAAATGGAAATAAACTCCAATTATCTTAACTTAAAAATAAATAATCAATTGATAAACACTGGTCTTACAATCAATAACAACCCTGACGCTCCAATTATCCAAAGTAACGCACAGTTTCAAACCAGGCGACGGTTAATTAAACAAAACGTCCATCTGCCTCTTTTCACTTATTAAATCCGAACAAATGCAAATTAACAACCAGCAGCCTCAGTTCTCATTTCAGAGTAACTTGAAAAGCATTGATAGAACTAACTCTTCTTGAGAGATATGCACACAAAACCCTGATTCTGATCAAATGCCAAAGAAGCGTTCGCCTGATCGAAGCTGAGCCAAAAATCAACCAAACCCTAAGCAAACTGTTTGAATTGTTCCAGAGCCACGAAAATCAATAAAAACCCTAATTTTATCTGACTGACGAGAAAAGTTTGTCTGACCGATTCTTGAACCAGTCTGAAAAATCAGGAAATTCCCGAAGCTGTGATTTCTTGTGGAAAAATATGAGGGCAAATTTTGGGGTACAACAGTTGCCCCTGTTCAATCTTCTTGGACCTGAAGAGTTAGATTGGCAAGTTTGCCTTTCGCGACTCGAGGGAAAAAGGAGATTGGACACTAGAGTGCCCATAAAATTTGCACTCGGTGATATGATGGTGGAGGGAATGGGCTTAAAGATGCCATTTGGTGATGGGCTTAAAGATGCCATCTGATGACCGCTGATAGGAGGATGGGCTTAAAGATGCCATTTAGAAATGTTTGTAGGAGGATGGGCTTATAGATGCCATCTGGAAATGTTGAACTGCATGTCCTTGGCGAGTGGACGAGTATCAGAAAGATATCCATGTTTTGGAACGTCCCTGAACTGGGGGTCTGAACCAGCAACAGATTGACATCCGTGTTTGGAGAATCCGTAAACTGTTTTCAGGAGTTGAAATTGAATAAGCAATAGAGCAGCATCCGTTGTTGGGAAGCGTCCGTAAACTATTTTTGAAAGTTGAGAAGAAACTGAACAAGCGATAGATTAACATCCGGTGTTGGGAAGAATCCATAAACTGTTTTCAGAAGTCATGAAGTGGAGAAGGAACCGGTGTAGGGTTTCCTGATGATGAGTCCGTGTAAAACTGCATCTGGATGAATCTGGAACAAGTATCAGAATGTCGCCGTGTCTGGGTCACATCTGAACTGTCTCCGAGTGAATTTGGAATAAATATCAGAATGTCGCCCTGTCTGGGTCACATCTGAACTATTTCTGGATGAATCTCGGAAGATGATGGTCTTTGTCTGTTAACTGCTCTTTCCTGAAAAGGTAAAGAGTTAGTTGTTATGCAATGTCATGATGCGTGATGCAATGCATGTTACACCAATGTTTATGACATGAATGTGATGAATGCGCATGTAAGCTGATGAGCTATCTTGTTGAGGATAGATGAATCCTGGATGGCTGAAGATAAAAGAATCTTGACTGCTGTCGGGGAGGGAAAATCCTTGGCTGCTGTTGCGGAGGGCAAGAATCTTCTGATCGTTAAAAATGAGAAGTCCTGGGACCACTGTTGGGGAATCAGAAGCTTGGGTTGTATGTCAATCTACTGGGGAATCCTGTCTTGAGGAGATCTCCACTGGAGAATATTCTGTGAGGAGCTGAGAATGAGAGTCTTCACTCTGCTTGGGGATTGATAGTTGGAAGTTTTTGCTCCGCTGGGGATATTGAAACTTGATTCTGAGGGGAATTAGATTCCGGAAGGTTCTCAGGCTGGGGATTGCAAGAATCTTCTGATTGTTGTAGGTGTTGATCTCGGGAATGGGCTTACAGATGCCATTTGGAGATAGGATGGATAGTTGACTGGAGATGTGTTGAATTGTAAGTTGAAAGAAGGAACCTGTGTAGGGTTGCTTCATGATGAGTTCGTATAAAACTACATCTTGGATTTGAAATCTGTATGAGTAGAAGAATGACTTCCGTGTCTGGAGTATATCTGAAACTGTAACTAGGATCTGAATGAGTGACAGAGTGGCTACCGTGTCTGGAGCGTATCTGAAACTGTATCTTGGAGTAGAGATCTGTATGAGTAGCAGAATGACTTCCGTGTCTGGAGTATATCTGAAACTGTAACTAGGACCTGAATGAGTGACAGAATGGCTACCGTATTTGGAGCGTATCTGAAACTGTATCTTGGAGTAGAGATCTGTATGAGTAGCAGAATGACTTCCGTGTCTGGAGTATATCTGAAACTGTAACTAGGATCTGAATGAGTGACAGAGTGGCTACCGTGTTTAGAGCGTATCTGAAACTGTATCTTGGATTAGAGATCTGTATGAGTAGCAGAATGACTTCCGTGTCTGGAGTATATCTGAAACTGTAACTAGGATCTGAATGAGTGGCAGAGTGGCTACCGTGTTTGGAGCGTATCTGAAACTGTATCTTGGATTAGAGATCTGTATGAGTAGCAGAATGACTTCCGTGTCTGGAGTATATCTAAAACTGTAACTAGGATCTGAATGAGTGACAGAGTGGCTACCGTGTCTGGAGCGTATCTGAAACTGTATCTTTCGACAGGTGATGAAGGAAATGGTTGAACACTTTTGGCATTCTAATGCCCCAAGTGGTGATGTAGATAATTTACTGGCTTGTTACAGGTGTTAATCCACAATCAGTCGTCCATAGATATTTTCCTGGTTTGTTACAGGCGTTGATCTGGAACTTAAGAAAGGTAACAGAATGGCAACCGTGTCTGGACCGTATCTGGACCGTATCTTCCAACAGGTGATGAAGGAATGGTTGAACACTTTTGACATTCGAATGCCCCAAGTGGTGATGTAGATAATTTCCTGGCTTGTTACAGGTGTTAATCCACAATCAGTCGTCCACAGATATTTTCCTAGTTTGTTACAGGCGTTGATCTGGAACTTAAGAAAGGTAACAGAATGGCAACCGTGTCTGGAGCGTATCTGGACCGTATCTTCCAACAGGTGATGAAGGAATGGTTGAACACTTTTGACATTCGAATGCCCCAAGTGGTGATGTAGATAATTTCCTGGCTTGTTACAGGTGTTAATCCACAATCAGTCGTCCACAGATATTTTCCTGGTTTGTTACAGGCGTTGATCTGGAACTTAAGAAAGGTAACAGAATGGCAACTTTGTCTAGAGCGTATCTGGACCGTATCTTCCAACAGGTGATGAAGGAATGGTTGAACACTTTTGACATTCGAATGCCCCAAGTGAAGATGAAGGAGACTTGCCCCGAGTTCACTGAACTTTTGAGAGATTTGTTGAAATCTTGACTGGACTGTCCCAGGTTAACTGAACTTTAAAAGATCTATTGAAACCTTGACTGGACTGCCCCAGGTTAACTGAACTTTGAAAGATCTATTAAAACCTTGACTGGATTGCCCCAGGTTAATTGGATTGTGACATGTCATCCCCCTTGTTGATAGGAGATTTGTCGTTGGAAGTGTCATCCTTTTGAAGTGATTTTACTCACTGAGAGAGTTTTCGTTCCTCCGAACATTCGTTGTATGAATTTCTTCGCTGCCAAACAAATAGTCAAATGCAAACAGTGATATTCCGGCAATGCAAAGTTTATGTTTGTCTTGAAGTTTTGAAAAATGCGTTTTTTCAGCAAAAACTTTTTTATAAGACAAGTCAACACAAGATTTTAGAGCAAAGCCTTACAAGAGTCAGGATACCTTTGGTAACAGTATGCTTTCAAATTAACCCATGCTTCAATCAGGACTTTGAAGCGTTGTAACGTGGCCTGGTTCACGGTTTAGGAAACAAAGGATAAAGGCTCAAAGTATATTTGTACCCACCCGCTCTTTGTGATGTTCTTCAATCCTAAGCTTAGTTAATTGTGCGTCGCACTCTATTCGAGTTTGGAGCGACCTTTGGGTGATGGTTCACCGGTTTGAATTTGGGAGACAGTCATCATCTCCTTTTTCTTTTCCAACATTTTCCATGTTGCTGAGGATTTGTAATGACCTCACTATTTTGATTTTGATTTGTTATCCCCAACTTTTGCCTGACTGTTCCCGTTTTTTTGAGATTATAATCAGCGGGATGCCCCAGCTTTCTTAAGCCTCCTTTACAGGTTTTGACTTGGTGGGCTTTTTTTTTTCTTTTTGAGAGATTGGCTGCCTATGTGATAGGGAACCATCACTGTCTTTTGATTCCAAGGGGATGCTTTTCTTCTCTTTTTTTTGACGTCGTTCGTTGTGTTACGAACTGAGAGTTTGCGGCTTCAATGCGCATTTTCTTTTGAATTAACTGAGATACTACCCTGCCCCAGGTTTATATCAAAGGTTTTGATTGTTTAGAACAGAAACTCCTACTTCTTTGGCTCGAAGGGGTTGACTAGGGATTATCTTCCTTATAACTCCAGTGTTTGGGAATTGAAAGAAATGCCTGTACATCATCAGCAAGGTCTGTTCAAAAGCATACTGTATGAGATTGTGGTATTGTTTCGTCATTCTCCCTCTAAAGGCTTGCAGCTTTTTATCAAGAGTCAAATATCATAAAGAAAGCATAAGAGTAGTGAAAACGAATGGATGAATTCAAGACAAACATATGCAATGCATTAATGAAACAGAGTTTAACATCAACGGATAATTGTTTGAATAACAAAAGAAATTACAACTTTGAAAATTCAAATGAAGCAAAAATCCTCCATCTTGAGCTTTGTCACTCCAGATGTGGACACCCTTAACGGAAGATTTTCATCTCGCCGTCTGGCATGAACCTCAGCACTCCAATGTCGATCAGATCTTGAATCTTGTTCTTCAAGGCCCAACAGTCGTCGGTGTCGTGTCCCGGGCTGTAGGAGTGGTAAACACAAAATGCATCGGGATGATAGTTAGGAGCGAAGGTATTGGGCTTCCGGGGGGATCCCTCAAAGCAGTCAGATTGACCTCCAACAAGCGCTCCAGAATCAGAGATGACGGTATGTCAGTCTCTGTGAACTGTCTTCCTGGCGTCTCTTGCTTACGCTGATTACCCTGTTGACGCTGGCAAGGTTATTGATGGGCTTGTGACCCTGAAACAAGTAAAAGAGCCTTCCCTTTGTCTTCTTGAGTGATTGGAGGCTGAGCGGCGACTTGCTCCTCAACCTCATATGTTTGCCCCAGTTGGTTGTTTTGAAGCAGTTGGCGGACGAGAACTATAAGTTCCTCTTGTCTTTGAGACAGGTCTTGGATGAGAGCCATCTGGCCCACCAACTGTCCCATCACTTGGATCCTCAAGGTTGTCAAATCAAACTGCAGCTCTGCAAGCTGATCACTCCTGGCATTGTTTGAAGTCTCCTGGACCAAGCCCTTTGTGAGGAGAGCTTTCACTTCTTCTTGCCCCAGTGATAGGTTCAAGAACATTTCCTGCAGCTGAGCAGTCTGGTCCTGGATATCCTTGACAATCCTTTCTAGGGCCATCTCTTACTGAAATAAACAGTATGAGAGTAAGGAAACCTGAAAGAGGAAAGATCGTCAAGATGAATTGCATGATATGTGGATGCATGCTTTCAAGGATCTCTTGGGGTAAACACAAGAGAATGTTAGAGGTTGAACTTCGATCTTTGATTGGAGATCTTTGTATCGGTGGATGTCTTTCCACGAGAATCAAGCTCACCATGTCGAGTGGGTCATAGCCACTGATTCAAGTTGTTGTACTTGATCTTTGATTGGCATTTGCTTAGAGGAGAAACCTCTTGCCTCTTGGTAGATGTCTGGTTCAACGTGACCCTGCATCAACAGACCCTTGAGATCCTTGAAAAGGTTAGTGAAAAAATGCTATGGTATGATGTCATGATGTTATGTACATGTATGCAAAAGCAAATGAGTGTATATATAGGTAAACATATTCACACAAAGCAAATAAGTCCTTAGGTTTAGGCTTGCATGGGGTTTGTAGGCAAGTACCCTCTTGAAGTTAGTTGGCTCATCCTGTCCTAAAATAAAAATCGGGTTCTAAGGAAATCAATATCATTGGATTGTTTTCTGTGTTCATCGTTTCGGTTTAGCCACTTAATTGGCGACCAAAATATTCCAAGAAAACAACCCTCCATGAGTGTAGTATCGAGTATCTACCAACTTCGGACTGCACCAAAGTCGGTCATCTCACTACCCCTAAAAAGGCTAGGATGGTCAATTAAGGTTCTAAGAGTTCGTTAGTGCTTCACGACATCACTCAGCGGCCCCGTACTCTCCTTGACTGAACTCAAGGGTTACCGGTACTCACAAATATGTCACACTAACATAGCTTATTGCTTCAACCGTGTCGGTATACCCCGCACAGTTCCCTCACAGTTTTATTGCTATTTACCTAAAAAGGTGCCCCAAATCCGGGTGTAGGATTTACAATAAACCCAAACAAGAACCCGAAAGATAAAGCAAACAAATCAATCAAAGCAAGAATGTAAAGGTGATCTAAACCCTAAGGTAACCCCACTTCTAAACCAGCTTATCCCCAGCAGAGTCGCCAGTTCTGTGATACGGTGGGAGAACTGACTTGAGTTTTGCGTTTGTATTCGCACTTGTTCGGTTTAGCAAGAGTAGCCACCGACTTTTTATTTTATCCTAAAGGAAAGGTTAAAAAGCACAGGAAAAGACCTTTTGAGATGTTTCGTGGGTTCGGGGGTAGATTATGAAAAGGGAAGGTATTAGCACCCTTTTCATCCATGGTTATCCATGGGCTCTTAGTTACTTGGTTTTTAGATCACTTGCCTTGATTTTTGATTGCTTGAAAAATGGTGTGTGTGTGTGTGTGTGTGTGTGTGTGTGTTTGAAAATGTTTTGAAATAGACGCCTTTGTTTCGGCAACCATTGTAATGACTCGTGTTTGAGTATATACAACGGTGTGTATCTTTTCGAAAAGATGTTTCAAAGTGTTTTTTGGAAGTTTGTTTTGAAAGTGTTTGTGAAGCGTGGTTTTGAAAAGGAGGCAAGTGTTTTTGCAAGTTGATCTCAAGTAACTAAGAGTTTTGTCTACCCCTATTGTACTCAAAGGTTTTCTCTATGTTTTCAACCCCTTTTTTAACAATTTTGTTCCACCATTGAATTTGGTGGGCAATCTTGCATTTAGGATGTTTTAACGGGACAGACGCGGGTCATCGTATGGACCATGAATGCAATGGTGCCAAGTGTCTTTGGCAATTTGCTTGAAGGGACTTGATCATTTTGATAGGCGACTTTCGAAAGCGTCATCGAGGGACATATGATCATTTTGAATTGTTTTGCCAAAGAAACTCGACGTGCAAGCATGGCCCATTTTGGAAGGCAACATGTGGGATTACCCTAGGGGGTGCAAGTGTGATTGTGTATTGATTTCATGCATTTGTCTTGTATTAGGTTATCTAGCGTTTGATTTTATGTACATGCAAACCCTAGGTCTAACCATGGTATAATTCGAAAGCGATAAATTGCGGGAATTTAAAGTCTACGCTATTACAAAATAAGTATCCGGGAGTGGGGGTACGAATTTACAAATGGGGATGAGACTTAAATAATTACAACCAAATCGAATTGTGGTCTCAAATGTAAATGTATCGAATATACAAAAATAAGCAAATGTATAATGTATCAATGTATTCGTGTATTGTGAATGTGTAAGTGTAATTTATTTACAGGTTAAGAAATGTGAACTTAAATGAGAAAATTAAGTATTGTTAACTTAATGAAAAGAATTAAATATTTTGTTTATTTAATTTTTGTACTCTTGTATTTTTGTTTAATATGTACAAACTAAGAAAACTTAATTAAGAGAAAGGGAAATGTTTTAAATTCTAATCTTTTAGGTATTAAAAATAATGCATTTTAATTATGTACAAATAAGATAATTTTGAAAAAGTTTTAAGTTCCATTTTTATGTATTAATGAAATATATTTTAATTGATTATGTACAAATAAGATATTTTAAGAAAAGAAAGAAAGGTTTTAAGTTTTAATTATATTATGCATTATTGTTTTATGTACAAAACAAGATGTTTTAATAATAAAAAGTATTAAGTTCTTAATTAAAAGAAAAAGATTTAAAGGAAAGTTTATTTTCTTATGTAAACTAAAAAGTTTTAATAAAACAAAAAAAACGTTTAAACCTAAATAAAAAGTCTAATATTTATTTTAAATATGATAAACAAAATTTAGTAAAAACTAATGTATTATTTATATTTTAGTTAATGTATTATAAAAAGGTTAGGTTAGTTTAAATTGTAAAAAGAAGATAAGTAAAAAAAACTTAGTTTAAGAATTGAATGGGCTTTTGTTATGCTGGCCCAACCTGATTTGAAACAGAAGCCAGGGGGTGCCAAAGAAACTCGTTTGGGCTTTAGTTGATTAGGCATAAGAGTAAGGCCCAACGATCTCACAATTTTCATTTTTTAGGGTTTGATGATTTTGTGTTCATTTGGAACGGATTGGGGTTTGTAACATGCAGAGGCGCGCCGTTTTCGTCTTCACTTCCGTTCATCTTCTCAAACCATGCTTCTGAGTCATGTCCTTCTGAACGCTCCTCCGCCTAAGGTCAAACGGCGCCACTGTCCCTCCTTCTCCCTCAGTGGTTGGGCAACGCGAAGAATGAGGAAAAAAGGTAACGATCTTGAACGTTATTAGGGTTTTTGATTTTGTCCTTGCATGTTCTGATTTTCGTTTATTGACTCTGTTTCTCGTGTATTGTGGTTCACGTGAGGTTTTGAAAAGAGGGAAAAGAAGTACTACCTTTTGGATACGGAGGAGGAGGAGGGAATTAGGAGGCGCGTGGAGGGCCGGACAGCGAGGTGATGATGCTGATGAAGCTAGCTTGGAATACTGGTATTTTTGTATTACCTCTTTCTATTTGCCTGGCTCTGTATAACTTTACTCTTTTTCTCTTCTTCTGTTAGCCTCGCCTTTGCCTATGTACGCTTCTTTATCTTCTTCTTGTGGTTGCCTTGAGGCCTTGTATGTTAGTCTTTGATGGTTTTTGCCCGGTGATGAACCCTAGGTTCTGAGGGCCTGAATGCTTGACTTTGAGTTGCCTCTTTTGAAAGCTTCTGAATGCTTCGGTATGTTGCCTTGTATGTTGAATATGTTGGATACAGTTGCCATGCTTGAGACTGATTTGAATGTTGGCCCAGTGATGGGAGTTTTTTCTGAGGGCTTTGATGGGTGGTTTGAATGCTTGTTGATTTTGTTGGTTGATGCTTGACAAAGCTTGACAGGTTAGGACAAAGGCTTTGAGGTTTATGGTTTTGACACAGGTTTTGGTGTTCTACTGATTTAGGCTGTTAAGTTTTGAGGCTTACATCAGTTTTTTAGCTTTCTTACACAGTTTTGGCCGTTTTAGGGTTGTTTGTAGTTTACAGGTTATGGCTTCAGTTGTTGATGTAGGTAAGGCTTGACAGGGTTTACTGGTTTAAACTGTTTGATGCTTAGGCTTGCATCAGTTTGAGCTTCTTTACACAGGTTTGGCTTGTTAAGCTCTTAAAGGCTTAAGGCTTCTGGTTTGGGCAGCTCTGTATATTTGTTTTGGGGTCCCTCTTGTTTGTGATCTTTTGCCTCCCTCTTTACCGTGTTAGCAGTATTGTTTTTATATATTTTTCTTTCTCAAGCCTAAAGCCAAAACTTGTAAGCCTAACTTCTCCTCTCTTCTCTCTCTCTAGTACAAATTAAAACATTAAAATAATGTTATGTGTACTTTAGTTCTGAAAAAGCAATGGCTGGGAAATGATGAAACGATATTGCTTGCACTTTTAATCTTTCTCTGCATACTTTGTACTTTCCTGATATTTGCATATCTTCTTTTGACAGCTTTGATGGCCTTTTGTACTTTGACATCCTTTGGACAACTTTTTGTTTAGTTTGACATTGGAACTTAGTTTGGACTTGGACTCTTATACATGTTGTTCAATTTGAAATGTGCAATTTGTATACTTTGTGCATTCATTTTTTAATTTGCAAACATTTTCATCCCTCTTTGTGAACCGGGAGAAATCCCGTGATTTGCAGAGTGGGCGAACTGATCCCGACCATTTGCTTTTAATGATGAATTCTCTTTTATCTGTCTGTCTCTTTAATTATTTATCTGCTTCAATTGACTTTTTCTTCTTTTCTATTCTTTGCAGATAAAATCCAATGAGGCAGAGGGAGCAAGGGATGGAAGATGAAGACTTAGGAAAACTTAGAAAAATTAGGATAGTTTTATTTAAATTTAAATTACTGTAATATTATTATTGTAAACATTTTGTAAACAAAAACAATTATACAAATAATTTAAAAATAAATAAAAAGTCCTTTTATTTGTCATTCATTTTTAATTCTTCTTCAAATATTTATCTAATTGCTTATAATTCTTAAATTAAAATAAAATGGAAATAAACTCCAATTATCTTAACTTAAAAATAAATAATCAATTGATAAACACTGGTCTTATAATCAATAACAACCCCGACTCTCCAATTATCCAAAGTAAAGCACAGTTTCAAACCAGACGACAGTTAATTAAACAAAACGTCCATCTGCCACTTTTCACTGATTAAATCCGAACAAATGCAAATTAACAACCAGCAGCCTCAGTTCTCATTTCAGAGTAACTTGAAAAGCATTGATAGAACTAACTCTTCTTGAGAGATATGCACACAAAACCCTGATTCTGATCAAATGCCAAAGAAGCGTTCGCCTGATCGAAGCTGAGCCAAAAATTAACCAAACCCTAAGCAAACTGTTTGAATTGTTCCAGAGCCACGAAAATCAATAAAAACCCTAATTTTATCTGACTGACGAGAAAGTTTGTCTGACCGATTCTTGAACCAGTCTGAAAAATCAGGAAATGCCCGAAGCTGTGATTTCTTGTGGAAAAATATGAGGGCAAATTTTGGGGTACAATAAAACGCTTCTAAACCTAAGGTTGAAGTCCCCAACAGAGTCGCCAGTTGTTGCAACTGGACTTAAATTAGAGTCGCCACTACTAGTTTTTATCCTAAGGAAGGGAATATAATAGAAAACCCTAATTCACAAAACATAGATTCTAAGTTTCGGACTTCTTTAGACGAAAGGAAGGTGTTAGGCACCTTTCATCTACCTTATTCTTAAGGATACTAGGTTTAGATTTAGATAAAAGGGGTTTTAATTTTTTAATAGGGGAAAAACGGTTTGTCTTTTAATTAGGGGGCAAGGAGTTTTATTTTAATAGGGGAACTCGCCACGATTTTAATTGTATGCCTACGTATCCTCTTATGAGGAATCAGAGTCCTAATTCGAAGTTCGTAGTTGATTGGTGTTTTTTATGGATTACACGTATATTTTGATTCCCCTCGTACTTAGCCCGGGTGTGTAAATAGCGGAGATTTTGGACCAGATGCGCAGTTAATCAAAATATGCTTCGCAACCCTTTTTGAAAATTAATTGTTAAATTAATTTATTTATGAAAAATAATTTTGTGTTGGTTAAATATTTTTTATATACTAATTATAAAAATTCTTATTTAAATGTAGGGTAAAAGATATTTTAATGCAATAGGTAAAATATATTTGAATGAGTTAAAAAAATGATATTTGATTCGATAATAACTAATAGTAATAATTAATATAATACTAAAATTATAAAAATAAGAAATATATAATATAAAAATTATAAAATAAAAAGAAAATAAAACGCAAGGGAGTGTTAATTAGGTTGAGATGGTAAAATTGGAGGTGCTAACAAGTGCCTAAATTCAGATATTGAATTCAAGCCCAAAAGGCGGGAGGTGTGTTTTTTTGTTCATGCAGTAAAAAAGAGGTGTATAAGGAATAAGGCCCAAGTTCAAATATTGAACTAGGCCTAATAGGCTGAAGGTTTTAATATCTTTGTAAAATATTAATTTAATTATGAAATTATTTGGATTTATGTATAAGATTAATGATTCGAATTATTAAATTGATTGAAAAATCCCCATAATTATGTATAAGGAATATTTTTGTTATTCTCGACTTTTCACTTAACCTAATAATAAAACTAACATATTTCTGTATTTTTTTATTAAAAAGCGACAAACAAAAACAAGAGAAACAAAAATCATTAAAAATTGCAAGGCAATAATTAACCTAATAATAATTATAATAAAAGCTAAGCCTTAAAAAAATTTAGCAGAAAGAAAGAACATGTATGAAAGTTGTTGTTTTATTTGCAAAGTGAATATGTTTCTACGTGACCCAAATCATATATACATGTTACAAATTATAATAGATATTGAAATTTTTGTTTTATTAATTAAATTGAAAAAAGATAAACATCAAGACAACAAACATGGAGGTTTTAAACAAGCAATGAATCCCAACAATAAAACACTCAATAGAAATAAAATATAAACAATTCAAGAAATTTTACGATGGAAATTTTTTAGAGACCAACCTACGGGAGCGAGGATTCCCCAGGTAAGCAAATGATAGAAATTCTTTCTTTTCTTCGTCGTTCTCCTCTTTTTTTCTTTGGGGCGAGATCCTCCTTAGATAGATGTTGGAAACAACAACAAGGTTTTAAAAAATTGTTGACAGAAAAATTTTAGGTGTTATGTTCAAAATCCTAAAATAAGTGATTGTTGATGGAGGCTTCAGGGTTTCTTTGTTGTTGTTCTTCGATGTGAAGAGCAATAACTTTAAGAGAACTCTAGTGAATTGTGGATGATTATGAAATTGTAGATTCTCCAAATGATTGTTGATGAAAAATTTAGGGTGAAGAGAGCATATTTATAGATTTGAAATTAGATTAAAGACACACAAAAAGGAAATAGTCCACGCCAAGAAAAGTTCAAAGTTTGTGATTTTATCTTGGTCAGCAAGTTGACCAATCAGAAGTGAGTTATGACACAAATTGACACACCTTGACCAATAAGAAACAATTAATAATTTTTTTTATAATTATTATAATTTTGCACTCAATTTTGATAAAAAGTGCATCAAAGCAAATAAATAATTATTTTTTAAAAATGCATTAATTAAAAATACGAAAATAATATTTAAATAATAAAAAAAGCATGATTTTTGTGACTTTGAAAATAATTAGAAAATATTTAGTAACAAAAAATATCTAAAGCGCACCAATAGAGATTGATCTATTTTTGGCATAATTTTGAAGATTGGAAATTGATTGAATATTTGGTCCATAATTTGGTGAACAAAATTATGAATCTAGCATTGTTTATGATTATTCCAAATATTGAAATTGATTTGAAAATATTAATTTATAAGATATTTTGACTATTTTTTAAATAAAATAATGATTTTAATAAAAATAATAATATTTTTAAATATAATAAATAAATACGAAAATAGTAATTTAATAATAAAAAATATGATTCAATAAACAACGAAAATATTCAAAGTGGACCAAGTAAGATTCAAACCCATAACCTTCTGCTTGCCAGTCTTTTTGGCTTACCAATTGTGCTATGTTACTTATTCGAAAGTAAAAAGGCAGAAATAAATATATGAAGGCGAACAATTATTTTTTTTTTAAATTACAAATAATTATTATATTATCTATTTTAAAAATACAAATAATTATTATTATATTTTCAAACAGATTTGAAAGCAAATTTTTATTAAAAAAAACTTCAGAAAGATAATATAATTAAATCAAAGGAATTTTATACTCTATAAAACCCAGGTTCGAAAATAAATTTAGCGGTAGCACTAAGGCGGACAAATTTGGGGTATGACAACTGTCTCCACGTGGGTAACGCGCAAGTGATCAGGAGTAGTTTGTAAGAGCTTAGAAGATAGCTCAGAGTGTGTTGTTTTCTCTCCGTTGATTTTTAGAAGGTCTTGCTCTTATATGTAACATCGTGGTCGAGAACGCTTAATTTTGAACTCTATGTTCTTTGTTTTATTATGAGACTTTGAACTATCTGTCACGGTATTTAAGTTGTTTCGAATTTTGAATCATGGACAACTAAGTATTGATGATGTGTTTAATAAAGACGTTTTGAACTATGAACTTCGCCGTGTAATAAATATTTTATTAGTTTCAGAACTATGAATAGGAGATAAGTCCAACTTTTAGTTACATTACATTGTTGATCCGCATGCGGTATGTCCATATTTCTTCGACTCATATAACTCGTGGTAATGATAATTTCGTTCTCTTTTTGTTGTTTGAGCTACAGGTCTGAGGTCATATAAATTATCTTTTGGTATGCATTGTAATGTGAAAAAATTAAAGGATATTCTTGAACCACATAATTTTCCCTCTAATTTTGATGTCTATGAGCTTTAGTCAGCTTACTATTCCGGAAGCACGGACTTGCTATTGGGTCGTCTATTATTTCTTCGGTAAACATAAACTGACTTTATAACAAGGTTAATTAGTTATAGATTTAGTTATAGATTTTATAAGATGAAATATTATAAACAAATATTTCATCTTGTGTTGTGTAGAGGAGAATAGAAAAAACACATGAATGCGTTGAAAATCTTAGACTCTTGTCCCTACTGGAACTAAGGTGGACATTAGCACCATGCATGAGGGTAATAATTTCTCAACTTTATTTGTGAATGCATTGTTGAAGGATATAATAATATGACACGAGCAGGAGGAATTTGAGTAGGAGAATTCAGAATTAAACCAAGAGCTAAATTGAAGACTCTGAATATGTGATAGCACATATATGTAAAATAAATAAATCTTTATTGTATAAAAACAAGTTAATACCAAAAACACCCATTTGAAATATAATTTCTTACAAGTATTATAATTTCATGTGTTTACCATAGATAGCATCTAAATAGTATAAGCTAAATGATTATATATTTGATGTTATCAAATAATTGTAGTGTTACTAACAGTAGCATATATTAAACTCACTTAGCTTGAGATAGAAGTATCATATATTACTAGCGGGACATATATTATAAAAGAAAAACTAATATTTTCATATTAATGGCTTGAGATGGCTTTTTGTCCAAAAAGGGTCAACATCCTACAAAGGTGCTACTTTAACATTTTGTTTAAAAACTTAAGATTTCATTTTGTCTTTTATTCTGTTGTTTGGTGAGACTTAATTGTTGTCACAAAGAAAATCACTGAAATTTTTAATAAATTGGACACTCTTAGCGACAAAAACAAGACTTGAAGTCGAGCCCTCCACATATGACAGTGGGGTCTGGTTTTTCTAAAGTAAATAATTCACTTTAGAGTGCAAAGAGATGAATATAATCCAGTAATTAACAAACCAATGATAAATATTATTTGTAAGTACATCATGAATTTATTAAGATCTTTTTATTTTTCATTTTACACGTTAGTTATTTTAAAAAAATCTAAATTTATGACAGTAATATTGTTTATATTTTTGTTTTAGTGATAAATGTAGGTTAAAATTTTAATCGATATTTAATTTAATTTGGTCGAATTTGAAGACAGAATGCTACAATTATATTTTGCACATCTTTCTAGAGACAATTATTTGCAATTAAGGCAAGAAGCAAGTGAGCTTCCTAGAGACGCCTATTTTCCACACTATGTTTTTCAATCTTAATCTTCCTTCATTGTGAATTTAAATTTGTTTCTCTCTATTGCCAAATATACACCCAAAATTAATTTTAGTCAACAAAAAATTTAATATTAACGGGACATATAATTATTGAACAAAATTTTGAATATTGATAAAAATATTGAATATTAACGGAAATATGAAATCTCTGATAAAAATATTAAATTTTAACGGGAACATGTAATTATTGATTAAAATATTGAATATTAATGGGAACATGAAATTACTGATCAAAATATTGAATATTAACGAGAACGTGAAATTATTGATCAAAATATTGAATATTAACGGGAACATGAAGTTATTGATCAAAATTTTGAATATTAAAGAAAACACGAAGTTTAAAATATTGAATATTAGCGGGAACATGAAATTACTGATCAAATTATTGAATATTAACAAGAACATGAAGTTACTCATCAAAATATTTAATATTAACGGGAACTTGAATTTACCGGTCAAAATATTGAATATTAACGGGAGCGTGAAGTTACTGATCTAATATTGAATATTAACGAGAACTTGAAGTTACTGATCAAAATATTGAATATTAAAGCTAACACGAAGTTACTGATCAAAATTTTGAATATTAACGAGAATACGAAGTTACGGATCAAAATTTTGAATATTAACGGAAACATTAAGTTACTGATCAAAATATTGAATATTAACGGGAACATGAAGTTACTAGTCAAAATATTGAATATTAACGAAAACGTGAAGTCACTGATCAAAATATTGAATAATAACGGAAATATGAAATTACTGATTAAATTATTGAACATTAACGAGAATGTGAAGTTACTAATCAAAATATATTAACGGAAACATGAAATTACAGATCAAAATATTGAATATTAACGGGAACATGAAATTACTAATCAGAATATTAAATATTAATGAAAACACGAAATTACTGATCAAAATATTGAATATTAACGGGAACACGAAGTTATTGATCAAAATATTGAATATTAACGGGAATATGAAGTTACTGAGAATATTAAATTACTGATAAAAAAAATTCCATTAATTTCGATTAATTTTTTTTACAAATTTTATAAACAAAGACCATTTTTAGGATTTCATTTCACCATAAAAATAATATAATGAATGTCATCAAACTTGAGTCTATACAGAGATTAAAATTATCATAAAATTTGAAACACTTCTGTGAGTTTTTACTAACAATAAATTATTATTTTAAAATTATTTTTATTTCTTTTTAATTTTTAATTTTGGCAAAATATATTTTTTGATCTCTTAACGATCGATTTTTGAGTTTTTATCACTAATTAGACAAAAAGAACTAAAATAAAGCGTTTTTAAGAATTAATAGACCAATATAAACTTTTTTTAAAGTTAAAGGACCAAAATAAACCTTACGTTAATATACAGAACTAAAAAAGATATTGTCTTTAATTTTTACACAATATTAATTCTTTAATTTTTTTTATTATTACATTTTAACTTTATATTTTTATATAATATATTAACTATCATTAAATATTTTGTTTTGATTTAAATTTATTTTTGAATTCAAATGCACATAACACAGCGGTACCTATACTCTTAAATAAATCTATGTCATGGTATTAACTATTTTTTTTCTCTAATTTATTTTTATTTTCTCTAAATCCAAACAACTAAATTTTCTATTCATTCTCTTTTTGTTTCATTTTTTTCCTTTATATTTCTTCATCAATCAAATAAAGACAAATTAATTTTCTCAAAGACTAACTACGATACTTAAAACAAGTACAGGAACTAAATTCCGTTTTTTTCAAGGAATAAACTGGATCTCCACTCATAAAACAAGTGATAAAACAAGATTTAAACATACTTTTAATCTCCATATTAATGACCAAAATTAATTGTCATTCAATTTTTAAAATCACACTTTTGATTGATTTATTTTTTTTACAATATTCGGATTTTTGTCCGCTATTTTTTATAATGTCACAACACGGGCAAAATCCAACTTCCACTATTTTTCATGCAGGTGATCTTTGTCTCTGAAAGAGGTTATGAGATTTCATGAGGCTGAAAAATTCAACTTCACTACAACACAACTACAAGTCAAGTTCAGTTTCACAAAAGCAAGATAGCTCTACTTCAATTTTAAAAATGAAGGCCTAAAGTGAATTTAGAGCCTAAAAGAAAAAAGGAGTGCAATTTTTATATATAAGAAAACGAGGTATAATTGGCCTTTAAGTAGAGAGGATAATAGGCCTTAAAAAATTGGGTTTTTACCTCATCGTATGGCACATGCTCCTGTCAAAGTGTGATAACGTACCAAAAAGGCACGTAAATACCATACTCAAATGTTCCTTCAGCCATACTAAAATAAATGATCAAACAGAAAGAATTTCTAGTTGAAATTTGGATGCTAACGAATCAGTACTATGGTAAGCTTAAACTGCATTTCCTTGATATAAAGTGTCAGCACTTCCTTTTGTCTGTGTAATCTTGAGTAATGAAAATCCTCAGTTATGATGCATCTTGGGCTCATCCTCTTTTTTCAAACTATCTAATATCCCACCAATAAACTTGTCTTTGTCAGGTGAGGCTGGGTCAACAACAAATGAATACTTATGAGATCTTTGCTTTTCTTTGTTGGAAACAATACCGTCGATACCCTGTTTCGAGTCTGGGGCTGAATTTAAGATGTCAAGCAGAGAATTGCCTAAGACATCAATGTTTTCGGATTTCTTGACACTACTCTCTTCTTCCTTGCTGCTATGCCAGGAATCCAGAGCTTGCCAAAAAGAACTGTCTTGCTCATCATATTTTGGCTTTACTTGATCTTCTGATTGAGTTGAACAAGAGTTTTCTCCTTCAGATTCAGACAAATCATAATCTGAGACAATGGGTTCGTAATCAGGATACTTTGGTGTATTCAGTCCGATGACTTCTTGAGTTAAATTTGATTCCTGATCATTCTGACTAGAACTTTTAAGAGAAATAGGACCTAATTCCTCCCAAGGAGATTCCGTGTTATACTCTTTTGGGGCTGTATCAGATAACTCATTATATGAGTTGAATTTTTCATGACTAGCATTGGTTGCTCGAGTTTTGAGGATAGAAGTGTCCGAGTCAGAAGCACAAACAGCAGGTGTAGAAGGGTAAATGTAAGGGGATTCAAACTTAACCCCGGACATTATCTGTATCAGGTATGACAGCTTCTGATAACCAAGCTTTTTGATGTCAAGGTCATAGCCATATCTATCAGTAAATTGTTTTCGAAAACAACTTAAGTTATATCCCTCTGGGTGTTCCTTCAATACATCAGTTACCAGTTTCTGACAATCTTGTAATATATCATTTCTAGACTTCTCAGTATATTTTGTTTCAGTGGCAGGTTTGGAAACTTCTGTTTGCTGAGTACTCTGAGAGTGTTTCTCCCCTTCATGTTCAAATGACTTTTGCGAGTTGGACTGCGATGTTCTACTAAGAAACAGAGATCTCAAACCACTTGTACCATTAGACTGGCCCATCGGCATGCTCTTCAGAACTGATTGAGTTAGCCTAAAAGGAAATGTATGAGAGGGGCTCTCCTCCAACCATTTTTTTTCTGCTATCAACAGTTCCACCAATTGAAAGATATCGTTTTCAGCAAAAGATTTAAGAACCACGGGTCCATGTTTTTGTAGTTTATGAGCCAAATCCTCCCTGACACAAAACATTACTAAGTTAATCTTTCAAAAATCAGCCCAATAATAATCTTTTAAGAAGCTATATGATACAATTGATGTATTGCATTTTTTTCTTCAGTAGTCGGGGCTCATATTAGAACAAAGAAGGAATTAACAAAGAAAAAGGAAAACTATCACACAAACCTGCTTCTAGACTGGGAAATAAGAAGTGATCCTTTGGGGGTGAAAACAAAAGATTCCATGTCATTCCAAAAGGAACCACTAGAAAATAACTCAGGCTTTCCAGAATGACTGACATCCTGGTGTGGTTCTAATGGCTTAGCCTTTTCAAGAATACTAGCAGTCTGGTCTAGTTCAGGTAACTTGGAATCCTCATGCTTTCCAGAATTACTAACATACTGCTGTTGTTCTAATGGCTTAGGTTCTTCAAGATTACTAGCAGTCTGGTCTAGTTCGGATAAATTAGAATCCTCAAAATTACTAGTCACCTTGTTCTGATTAGCAGTAGAATCATCAGCTTTTACATTGCTTTTCTGAAATGGCAACCAACTTTTAATCCAATTAAAGAATGTTGACCTTTTGCTGTAAGTTTCAGCATGAACATCGGGTCTTTTGTCAACCAGAGAGTCACCAATGGCTGAAGAATATGGGCTGTAATCATCGACCTCCTTTCTAGGTTGATTATCGTGTTTGTTCTTTGCTATAGATTTTCCAGATTCACAATTTACTACATTGTTTTCCATCATTGTGTGATCAATACCAGTAGAGGGATTCCCTGAACTGGTATATTTTTCAAGAACTTTTGGACTTACATCCTCAGACCTAACAACTTCATCATCAGAAAACTTTATAGATTTAAAGGAACCAATATCAGTTTTGTAAACATCATTTTCCTTTGATGAAAGATGACTCTCTGACAATTGTGCATTAGACACATCCAGAACCTTCTCACTGCCTATAGATGATTTACGTGACACATCTTCTTCAATAGGCTTTCCTTGTGAAGGGATAGATTGGAGTGATTTACGCGACCCGTCTTCCTCGATATGTATTCCTTGTAAAGGGGTAGATTGGAATGATTTTGAATCATCCCCAATGATCTTTTCATCCAATGAAGACATTGGGAGAGTCTTATGCAAGTCTCTATTTATGTCTTTATCTTCACTGTATAGCTTTGGAGTTGTTGTACAGCCCATCTCCTCATTCTTAACAGAAGATACTGTTGATAAAGTACTGCTGCTTTCAGAAGGTTCATGGTATCCTGAGGGGATCAAATACACACAATAATTACCATCTCTTAAATGCCGGAGTTGTACATTTGGTAGTGATGATAGAAAGCGAGAAAACCTTTTATATCCAAATATGCTTTTACCCAAAGACACATCAGATTTTGTTAGCTCTGCACGAAGTTCTGAAATGCCAATGCCTTTTGGATGTAAACTCAATATAGCCTTAATCCGCCTTTTAACTGACTTTGGAACTCCTCCACCTACCTTTAAGTCAAAGGAGGGTTCATTGAATTTCGTGACTTGTATATTTTGTGAAGATGTTGACTGCTCAGCAGCGGAAAAGGGGTTTTCAAGAGACACTTTAGAGTTTCCATACCAAGAACCAAACTGACCATCGGGAGGGTGGTTGAAATGTTTTCCAGTTAGATCTTCTCCCTTGAGCAAAGATGACCACTGCCACATTATAGTTGCTGCACTGAGGAGAACATCAGGAGCCTTTCCAGGACTTGCAAGCAAGATATTATAGTTATTCATTCTTAACCGGTGCAATATGCCAGCAAAGTCTCTATCACCAGATATCAGAAAGAGATGTGCAGGTGGAGGATTTTGGGAAACCCAATACATAAGATCAACAAGAAGAGATCTATCAGCACTATTCTTTCCACCTGCGACGAATTACTTCAAGACATTATAATTTGAAAAGATAAAAACTTAAATGAATGAAACATTTCAGAAAGTCTTGCATCTATATGGACAAAATACAGTGTGACATTGTTAGCTGAAATTGCCTTCATTCCTTATTCATCTCTCAACAATCTCCCGATATATTTTCTTATTCTACGATTTCTACCTTATTCTATTCTATTCTTCAATACGATTTTTTTTCAATGTCTTCCATTCCAGTTCATGCTTCCTCATCTGCACCACCAAAACCTCAAGAAAAACAAATACAACTATTGTTCAAAGGAAGTGATCGGAGGAGTGTACCGGCTGAAACATCATTTGGCTGGTGCACAGATAAATTTTTGGGGCATGTAAGTCTGTACCAGATGATGTTAAAGTCCAAATGTGGGAGATATTAAAATCTCTGCAAAACATTTTACTGGAAAAACAGCCGATGACGCAGATGAAATAGTAATCGGAAAGAGGCCAGTGGAGGATGATGGTAATGCTACGTCTGCAAAGCTTTTCAAGAAGAAGGGAGGGAGTACTCAATCCACCATTAACTCCATCTTCAAAAAGAATTTGAGAGAAGAAGCCTGTATTGAAATTGCTTCATTCTTCTACAACAATGCCATAGCTTTTAATGTGGCAAAAAGTGAAGAATTTCAAAAAATGTTGGAGTTGGTTTCAAGACATGGTCTTGGATTCAAGGCACCTTCATATCATGAAATTAGAACAAAGTATTTGAAATATAAAATGGAGGAGAAAAAGAAAGTCATTGAAGAATACAAACTTATTTGGGAGAAGAACGGATGCACTATTATGAGTGATGGGTGGATAGACAAAAGAAGAAGAATTTTGAATTTCTTAGTGAACAGTTCTAAAGGTACGGTCTTTTTAAACTCTATTGATGCTTCACACATTACAAAACTGCTGATGCAATTTTTAAGATGATTGATGACATTGTGGAAGATGTGGGAGAAAAGAATGTTGTACAAATTGTCACTGACAATGCTGCCAACTACAAAGCAGCAGGTACAATGTTAATGGAAAAGCGAAAGAATCTCTACTGGACACCGTGTGCGGCACATTGCATTGATCTCATATTAGAGGATTTTGAGAAAAAAATACCAGTTCACAATGAAACAATTTCAAAAGGTAAGAAAATCACTCAATTCATTTATTCAAAGCCTTCCCTTATTTCTTTATTACAAATTCATACTAAAGGAAAGGATTTGGTGAGACCCGCGGTTACTCGATTTGCGACATCTTATTTAACTTTGGCGTGTCTCATGGAGAATAAAGGAGGACTGATAAGAATGTTCACATCTTATGAGTGGACGGCAACCAAGTTTCAAAAACAAGTCAAGGAAAGCAAGTTGAAGAAGTTGTTATGGATAAAGAGTTTCGAAAAAATATTGTTATCCACTAATCAAAGTACTCCGTGGATTCTGGTGAAATGCCTGCAATGGGATTAATTTATGAGGTAATGGACCAAGCTAAAGAGAAAATTCAAGCTCAATGGTGTTCAAAGAAGGTAATAATTAAATTTGTTCTATGTAAATCCACTTGAATTCTGCTCACTGTTACTAAATTCTGTTCAAATTTTCTAGTTCAATTTCTGTTCAAATCAGCTTTAGTTTTGCTCACTGTTTTATGTTAAATTCTGTTCAAATTTTCTAGTTCAAATCAGCTTCTGTTTCGGTCACTGTTTTATGTTAAATTTTGTTCAAATTTGCTAGTTCAAATTCTGTTCAAATCAGCTTCAGTTTGCTCACTGTTTTTTCTTCTTTTTATTTAGTTACAAGCCTCTATGGGATATAATTGATGAAAGGTGGGATAAATAATTGCACAGGCCTTTGCATGCTGCGGGTTACTATCTCAACCCGATTTTGCATTATAGCTCTAGTTTAAACCTGACTATGAAGTGAAACGGGGGTTATATGATTGTATGGAAATGATGATTGGAGATGTAGAAGAAATAAGTAAGATTGATATCCAATTGGAAGATTTCAAGAGAAAGGCAAAGTTTTTTGGTAGTTCGATAGCATTGGCGGCGCTTAAAAATAAAACTCCGGCACAGTGGTGGGAATCATATGGGGACGAGCATCCCGAGCTACAGAAGTTTGCGATTCGTGTCCTTAGCTTAACTTGTAGCTCACTGGGATGTGAAAGAAATTGGAGTGCCTTTGAAATGACAAATTCAAAGTTGACAAAGAAGAAAAAACAAGAAAGATGATAGAATATAGCATTGATGACATTGAATCGGATGATGAGTGGATCGTCGTGGACAATAATCAAGGTTCATTAGATGATGATATTTTGGATTTCACAATTGAAGGAGATTTGGAAGTTCTCAATCAAAATGATGGAGAGAATGAAATTGGAAATCAAGATGATTTGGAGGTTATTCACAATGTTGAAGATGAAGATGATGGAGGAGATGAAGATGAAGATGATGGAGGACTTGCTCAAGATGTGTTGAAGGATTTGTTAAATTAGTTTATGTTATGTTTAATTTAAGTTTATGTTTATTATCTTCAAAGGATGTTTGAATGTTTTAGATTTTGGATGATTTATTTATCTTGGAAGTTTATGTTTATGTTAAATTTTGGAATTTTGGAATTATGTTAATGTTATATTTTTTTTAGTTATTTTTATAATCCTGTTGATTTTGTGGGATCTTACGATCCGATTTAGGATCTTATGATCCACGCTTTTTTCATGCTCCAATGATCTTGAGTGAAATCCCGATTTTGACAACCATGGCCATCGGGATTATTTTTTTATCCTGAAAACCCATTTGCAGCCGATGGGCTTTCTAGACTCAAATGATGATGCAGTGTCCATCCAGGTCTGATTTCTCATCAATGCCTGATACTCTTCCTTCATTGCCTGAAACTAGTGGGGAGCAGCCAAAGCTTGACCAACAGATGTTGGTTCCATATGAGTAAGTAGCAGGGTGGGATTGAGTCTAGGTAGAGTAATGCCTCGTTTAGCTCTAGTTTGCATAGGGTGAATATTTAGGGGGTTGATGAAAGGGTGATTTGTGCTTGGAGAAACAGGGCTAGAAACTGAAGACGGAGATTTTGGGGTGATTTGTGCTTGATGAAAGGGTGATTTTGGGGTGAAGATGGAGAGATGGTGTTGACTTCTGCTGGGTCAGAAGTAATAAGTGCAGGAGAGGAATTGTTGGACAAGCTAGGTGTATGTGGTGCTGTGGACAGACCAGAAGGTACAGAGGATGGCAAAGGGCTGGGAGAAGAAACAGGTTCAGTGTTGGAAGGAATGGATGGAGGTGAATTGGCTGAAGAAGAAGATGAGGAGCTGTCATGCTGAATAGGTGCAGGAGTAGAAGAACTGGCATAGACCAAGAAGGTACAGTAGGAGAGGGAGGGGATGAGGCTGGAGTAGGGTGAGAGGTAGTAGGGAACATAGTGGAGTAAGGAAATTTGGACTCATGGAACAAAACATCTTTAGATATGTAAATGTGTTCATTAGGGGAAAAACACTTATATCCCTTGTGAGCTGTAGAATAGCCAAGAGATATACATTCTAGTGACCTATAGTCCAATTTATGGGAGTTATAGGGACGATGGAAAGGATAACAGGAGCAGCCAAACACTCTAAGGGTGGAGTAATCAGGTGGTTTGTTAAGTAATTTAGAGTAAGGGGAGTGGTTGTCAAGTGTGAGACTAGGGAGTCTATTGATAAGGTAAGCAGTTGTGACAAAAGCATGATCCCAAAATTTTAATGGGAGGGTAGACTGAGCAAGTAAGGTTAGGCCAGTTTCAACAATGTGGCGATGTTTGCGTTCAACAATACCATTTTGGTGGTGTGTGTGGACATGTAAACCTATGAACAATGCCCAAATCAGTGAGGTACTTGTGAAGGGCCTGAACTCACCTCCCTCGTCACTTTGAACACATTTTATTTGACAGTTAAATTGAAGTTCCACCATTTTCTAAATTGGATTAATTAAGTTAGGGTGTCAGACTTAAGTCTAAGGGGAAACACACAAACAAATCTAAAGAAGGCATCTACACAGGTCAGAAAATGTGTGTAGCCACCTGAAGAGGTCATGGGAGCTGGTCCCCATAGGTCACAAACAACAAGCTCAAAGGGCTGACTGTACACAGTAGTGGATAGGGAGGTGGGTAGCCTATGGGATTTGCCTAAGCAGCAGGCAGTGCACAGTTCAGCAGGGGATTTTGGGGGGATAGGGAGGTGGCACAGTTTGAAAATTTCAGTAAGAGCATGATGATGTGGGTGCCCTAATTTGGTATGCCACAAAACATATTTATTGTTGGCTATTGATGAAGAACTGTTAACATGCTGAGAGGATAAATCATCATTATGAGTGACAGCATTGATATGGGGAGAATTGTGACACATGTTCATTGTATTATTATTGAATAAGACAAGGTTACATGAAGGAATACAATTGAACATACAACTGGAAGTATCACTACTATGTGCTACAGAAGTACAAGATGTGGCTACAAGCTGTACTACAATTATTCATGGAAGAAGGTTGAGTTAAGCATGTGTTAAGACTGGGAGTAGACTTGGACAGTTGAGTGGCGGGATTGGGAAATTTGTAGAGGCCATCATCTCCAACTAAACCACGAAGAAGAACTTTCAGAAGAAGCATGTGATTTAACAACAAAGAATTTAGGGTAAAATTCAAAGAAAACATTGTTATCTTGAGCGAATTTGCTTACACTTATCAGGTTTTTGGTGATGTGAGGCACAAGTAAAAGGTTTTGAAGGGTGTGAGACATGTTAGGATAGTTTGGTAAAGGAAAGAACATGGAACCAACAGAGTTGATAGACAAACCTTGGCCATTTCCCATATAGACTTACTCTGATCCAGGCAAAGAAATGGAGTCTGACAAATTTGAGGCATCAGGAGTAACATGGTGAGATGCACCAGAGCCCGGATACCACCATTGATTGTTGAAGTTAGCTTCAGAACCTGTAAAGAAAGCTTGAGGTGCAGAAGCCCTAGGAGGAGTGGCTTTGGGAGCAGCATAACCAAAAGAAGGTTGGTACATAGGACGCAATGGCATTAGAAATGGATTGTAGGGAGCTCTCTGAGGTGGATACATAGCACCACTGGAGTTAGAATAACAATGATAGCAGATAGACGCATCGTGTCCAAATTTGTGACAAATCTAGCATTGCGTTTTGCCAAAACGACCACCGCCACGGCCGTCACGGCCACCACCACGACCTTCGCGCGCGTTGTAACCGTGATTCTCAGCATTGGCCATAACGTGAATCGTACCCTGAGGAAACGCTTCTGTGATAGACGAATCCGTGGGGACCGTCGTAGACGGCGGCGCTACAAGTGTTAGATTCACCGTTACAGGCTCAGTGATTACAGCTTTTCGATGCTTCTCCAAGCGCAACTCATGCGCAAGAAGCGACGACTCCAGCTCATCAAGAGAATCAAGTTCTTCTTTACCATTAACAGTAGCAACAATGGAGTCGTATTCTTCTAGAAGAGCATCGAGGACAATTTCAATTAGGTTACGAAGAGGAACAGGATCTCTAATCGAAATCAGTGATTCACTGATTTCACGGACTCGAACCATGAATTCCTCGATTGTAAGCACTCCTTTCATGAGACGATGCAGTTCTGATCGTAACTGACGTGCTTTGGTGGAGAGAAGCGTATTGAAATAACGATGAATTTCCGTCCAGACCTGCCATGAATGCTTACAATCCACGAGCTTCAGTAGAAGTGAATCGGAGATGGTGGACAGAAGCCACGTACAGATGAGTGTGTCTTGTTGTTCCCAATCAAGATACGCAGAATTCGCACCGTGAAGTGCTGAATCAGAAACGAACGATGACTGTTGAGGAATCACCGACACGGTGACGAAACGTTGCAGACGATGACCACGAACAACGCCATCGATCTGTTGCTTCCCCTGCTTGAAGTTCTTGTCATCAAGCTTGACGGATATCAAGTGTGAAAGCTTCACTTGCGAAGACGGAAATAAAAGATCCATAGAATCGTTTTGCTAGATCAAAAAAGAAAACTCTAGTTACCATGATAGAATTGCATAATGATAGAATTGCATAATGTAGGAAAGTTGTAACTGACTGTAACAAACAATACAGCTCAGCAATATCAATAACAGAAACTAACTAATCCCTATCTATTAGCTATACTATCTCTATCAGCCATGATTACTAAATCAAATCCTCACAATTTAGGCCTATGAGGCACGGACACATACACGGACATGACACCGAGACAGACACAGGCGGATACAGCATACGGCCAGCTTGGGCAAATGCCCAGGCTCAACGGCCCAATTTTTTTTTTAGTACCCAGCCCAATTTTTTTTTAGTATTAAATAAAATTAAAAGAAAAAGAAAAAATAGTGAAAGTTAGAATTGGAAAAACCTAAAATTAGGAAAACCTACAGAGAAAAAAAACTGCCTGCCGCTGCTCACTTTTCTTCATCCTGTTCAATCTGTGTTCTTCTATCTGTTTAATCCTTGTGCAATCTATCATCATTTCTATAGGCTATATTATTTCTACAGGCTATATGCAGGTAATATAAATTTGGTTATTAAATAGTAGATGCAAT
This sequence comes from Vicia faba, assembly GCA_948472305.1. Lineage (NCBI taxonomy): Eukaryota > Viridiplantae > Streptophyta > Magnoliopsida > Fabales > Fabaceae > Vicia > Vicia faba. The sequence goes on from OX451737.1 coordinate 893,960,020, forward strand.
GTGTGTTCTCTTTCTTTCTATATAATATGAATATACTAGAAACTATATGTGTTTTATAAAATACTATTTGGTATGTTATGTTTGTCACAGAGATAATCTAGATTACTAATATGTTGGCATAGTATTAGATAGACACATATATAATTCTTGTCTTTTTGTACTTTTAGATAGACATACATGATACATAGACACATGTATGCTTAAATGCTTTGTATTTTTAAGCCACTAAATTAGTACAAAATTGAATTGATATACTAGATAGACATAGATACATAATAATTTGCCTTGTTTAATTTCATGTTTGATTCTAATTTATTTATTAGAGTTTAGGTTGATTGATTAATCATGTACTAATTTATTTATTTATTAGAGTTTAGGTTGTTTGATTAACCATATACAATTACAAATACTAATTTATTTATTAGAATTTAGGTTGTTTGATTTTTATTATTTTAAATTTTATTTTATTTATTTGAAGAACATTGTTAATTCTTATTTGTTTTATTTGATTATTATTCTTTTAAATTTTGAAACTACAATTTTGTAATTATTTTATCTTTTGTTTAGAGATGAGGAAATTTTTGGGTGCTAGAGAAAATATTGAGAATGTGAATGTTGTGCAATCGGAAGTCGAATTAGAACCACCATCTAATGTGGTTAATGAGTTTAATCCAAATGAGATTGTGCGAGATCCAGGTCATAGGAAACAAATTAATGAGTATGCTCCGGATATTCAAGACCAAGTGAGGAGGGCATATATATTGAAGGGTCCAATGCAACCAGATTTGCCAAGCTTTCCTCGTACTACATTTGGGAGTGTTAAAAGATCATTTAGTAAATCATGGTATAAGAATTATACATGGTTAGAATACAGTGAGATAAAGGATGCAGCTTATTGTTTTTATTGTTTTCTCTTTAAGAAACCCGGGAGGGCCGAGCACTTTGGTTTTGAAGTCTTCACTAAAAGTGGATATAGAGATTGGAAGCATGCATCTCAAGGCTTGAAAGGTCAGGTTGGTAGTCATAATAGTTTGCATAACTCATGTGTCAAGCACTATGATGATTATAATAATCAAAGACAAAGTGTGACAAGTAAGTTTGCTAAAGCAACCAAGGAATCAGAAGAATTATATAAGATTCGTTTGACTTGTTCTTTAGAGAGATGATGAATCCTCTACTTCTCTAAATAAGGGTAATTTTAGAGAGATGGTAGATTGGGTAAAATCTCAAAATGAACAAGTGAGGGACGCTTTTGACCGTGGTGGAAAAAATTGCACAATGACTTGCGGTGACATTCAAAAGGAGCTTGCAACATGTTGTGCACATGAAGTTACCAAGGTGATTATGGAAGAGCTTGGTGATAGACAATTCTCCGTGCTTATTGACGAGTCACGTGATATATCCGTCAAAGAGCAAATGGCGGTGATGTTGAGGTTAGTAGTTGTATTTTCTAATTTTCATGACCTATTATTTTTTATGCCGCCAAGTAAACTTGTTGAATTTATTTTAGGTTTTTGAATGACAAAGGAAATGTTGTGGAACGATTTATTTCTCTACATCATGTCAAAGATACTACATCTGAGTCATTAAAGAATGCTCTTTATGGTATTCTTGATAAGTACACGTTATCGATTTCAAGGATACGAGGGCAAGGATATGATGGAGCTTCAAATATGAGAGGTGAATTTAATGGTTTGCAAAGAAAAATTCTAGATGAAAATCCTTATGCTTTCTATGTTCATTGTTATGCTCACCGCTTGCAATTAGTTGTTGTGTCTGTTACTAGTAGTTGCTCATCTATTCATGATTTCTTTGAGTACATCTCCTTGATTGTGACCACAACAAGTGCATCTTGTAAGAGGAGGGATGCTTTGATAGGGGCTTGCACCAATCATCTAATCTCACAAGACCTGGGGATACTAGATGGGGTTCACATCATATTACATTGCTTCGTTTGGATCAAATGTGGCCCTCTGTGTTAAAGGTGCTTAGTATGGTTGATGAAGATGGACGTGGACCATCTCAAGCAGCGGGTTTGATAGAAAAAATGGAGAGCTTTAAATTTGCTTTCATTTTGAAATTAATGTTAAAGTTGTTTGGTATCACAAACGAGCTTTCAAATGTCTTGCAAAGAAAAGATCTTAATATTGTGATTGCCATGGAATTAGTTGATGATGTCAAAGCTCGATTGGCCACAACGAGAGAGAGTGGTTGGGATAATTTATTTTCTGATGTCCAAGATTTTTGTGTTGCTAAAGGTATTCCAGTTCCAAATATGGATGATGAAATACCGGTTCGGGGTCGTTCAAGGGTAGAAGGGAGGACTGTCACTAATCTTCATCATTACCGTGCAGAGATTTTTTATGTTGCTATTGACAAAATATGTGTGGAGATGGATCATCGCTTTAGTGAAGAAAGTAACATTATCCTTAATTGTTTTTCATGTCTTGATCCCAAAAACTCTTTCTCCAAGTTTAATGTTGATAAGCGTGCTCGTCTTGCGGATATTTATCGTGTAGACTTTTCTGATGATGACCGAGGAACAATAAGGGATCCACTTGAGACTTATGTTCTTCAAGTGAGAAGAAATGCTTCATTTTCCACTTGTGAAGATGTTCAAAGTTTGGCTATGAAGATGGTTCAAACTGAGAAACATTTAGTATTTCCATTGGTTTATAAACTTATTGAGTTAGCTTTGATATTGCCGGTGTCAACAGCATCCGTTGAAAGAGCTTTTTCAGCAATGAAGATTATCAAGTCTAAATTGCGCAATAAGATCAATGATGTGTGGTTCAATGACTTGATGGTATGTTACACTGAGCGGGAGATATTCAAATCACTTAATGATATTGATATTATTCGAACATTCACCGCAAAAAAGTCTCGAAAAGGACATTTGTCTCGTAATTTTATTTAACCCGCTATTGTAAGGTTATATTTGTCTCTTTTATTTTAAACTATATTTTTGTGGACAAAATGGCGAGTCTATGTTATTTTGATGTTATTTTGATTGATGAGTATTTATATATTATATACAATGTGAATTTGCGATCTTTAATTTTTCGCCTAGGCTTTATAATATTTCTGGCTCCGCCACTGGAGACAGACACGTCAACACCGGTAATAATTTGAAAAAAACGAATAAATTGAAGGTAATTAACAAATTTTCCAAAGACGGCGTTTTAGCCCACTGAATTCTCAGAAACATTGCAAATTACTATATAGTTTTGCCAAAAATGGGGATCAATTGAATGCAGCATGATATTTTTTTTCTATTTATTTTCTATTCCCATACACTGAAATTGAATATCTAGGTTTAAATACTATTAAAACAAAACCAACAAATTATTCCAAATAAGAGAGGAACTGAAACGAACCGTTTGGAATGTGAGTAAGATGAATCCCAGTGAAAGCAAGTGCTTCCTGATTAGGCCTTGAAATCTGATAAACATCGCCGAAAGCGGTAATATGAACGGGACCTTTAATTCCATTAGCTCTAACAGCGCCAGTGATAGCAGGTGCTACTTTGGAAACGTTAACACCAGCAGGCACGTTGCAGTTCTCGAAATCCCACCACACCGAAACCCTAACATTGCGGGATTCATCGTCGTGACGCTTCCAGTGGGAATAGGGAGTATGAGAAGATGAGAACTCGCATAGTTGAAACCGAACGAGAAGCGTGCGAGATTGCGATGATGAACGTGAGGAAGTGAAAAAGAGAAGATTATTTCGGAGAAGATGGTTCATCGTTTAGAAATGATGGATGCAGTGGTTGTTGCAGTTGAGTTACTCCATCTGCGTGAAGTGTGGTAGAAGAGGAAATGAAATGGAAGGGTTTAGGAGTTTGGAGGAAGAAACTAAAACCCTCGCGCATTTTTCGTTCCAATTTGAGATTAGTACGGAAAAACTTGTTGGGTTTTTTTATTTGGACTCTTGGACCAGGATTTAACATCACACCTGACACCCCCTTAATTTATACATGGCCTCCTTTTAATTTTCATTATTCTAAAAATATTCCTTGATAAATTGAGGAGGTTTACAAAGGACTAATTTTTCGGTAGTTTTTCATAATTTTCTGATTTTTTTGGTAAAATTTTTGGTTTTTTTTTTATTTTGAAATATAGTGAAATTTCTAATATTGTATTGGAAATTTTTGGTATTGTATTGGAAATTTTGAAATTTTCGGTAGTGTAAAAAAAATTCTGAAAAATGAAGTACTAGATTTTTCGAAAAATCCTGTATTTTTTCGAAAATTCTGAAATTTTTTTTGAAATTTTCTTGAAATTTCCAATACAACTCATGTTTTTGAAATTTAGTAATTATTTATAAGAGTATAATAATAAAAATATATATGATGGAGCGTCATGTATAAATATGAGGTGGCATGTTAAATCCTCTCATATGATATATCTAAAGTTTACAAATTTTAGATTTATTATCTCTACCCCTTAGTTTTGACATTCTTGTCCGTCTCATTTTATTTCTTTATTTTGAACTATAAAATTTAGAAGATATATACACTACTAATAGAATTTAGAGAATATATACACTACTAATGTATATTTAAATTTATTTATTTATTTTGTCATTGTCACTAAATAACACCATAGTCTTTTCTAAGAGACATTTGATGCTTTCAAGTAATTTTTAAGTTATCCTTAAAGATATTTACACTCAACTCATCGTCGCCTCTTTCTTCGTTATCCATACCATGTTGTATACATGAAGTGCGGAATTAGTGAGAAGTGGCTATTCTTTTCCTATTCATTTAAATCTTGCGGAATTAATGTGAAGTGGCAATTCTTTTTCTATTCATTTAAATCTTAATATTTATGAATCTTATATCAGTAAGACTTACAACTTGTGGGGATTACAAGGACATGTGTGTTCGAGATTTCTCTTGCAACTTGAGACTTTTTGTTTGAGTTATGGTCGATAGTTGACACTTTGTCTATAGCTTGAGAATGGATAGTATAATTGTTTACTGTGGAAAATGGTAAACAATTGTTAGTCTTCCCAAAGTCTTAAAACTAAGGGTAACTCGCAAGATCGACCAGTTGATCTTAAGACATGTGCTAAGAGTTTTATTATTATACTTATTCTATCGAAATCCTTATCAAGGGAAACAGTTTTCCGTGACTAAGGGAACAAGTATAACGACTTTCCACACTATGAATCGATCGACTGATTGGTGACTCGTGACCGACCGAAGGTATTCATATGAAAATAAGGTTCAATAAACTAACTGGCTAGTGACTCATGACTGACAGAGAGTATTGAATTGTTTACACGAAATAGAAAATAACGTAAAGACTTTGTTCGACAGTATATAGAAAGCAAATAAAGTATTCAAAAGAGATAATTGAAAAATAAAGGATTTGCATTGAAATAAAAGTGGTGATTCACGTACATCAAGCACTTTTTTGCTCTTTGTTTCCTAACGCTCATAATGACAAAGTTTTGACAAGTTATTTGAGCATACAAGTGAACACACCAAAAAAATACACTAAATCTGCTTATTTATAATATTTACAATGTAACTGCCTAGATAAAATCTACGGACGATATTAAAATTTTGAGACAACCGCTTCACTGGATGTTGCCACCTATTTGGCGCTTAAACAAATTGTAAACCGTTGACAACTGCTGATGACTTTGAAATTTAAATCTTCTCGCTCCTAGCTTCTGAAAGTAAACCGCTTCTGACTCGCTTCGACACTTTCCCTTTGGTAAGATTTAAAAATCAACAACAATTCCTCTAAGTCCAAAAATCCTTTTGGTTGACAAAAATTAATTTCAACCATTTTCCTTGTCTTTCACCCTTTGATCGACTAAACCAATTTCGACCATTTCTTAACATATATTCTTTTATTTCCTTTTGGTCGACCTGACTCAGTTTCGACAGTTTGGCGTGACATTTCCTTTAAACAATAAATCTAGTTTAATAAAACCAAATTTTTAAATACTTTGGCTCCAATTTCCCAAATTTTCAAGGTAACAAAATGCCCCCCAGAGATGCCATTTTCGAATTTCAACTCATATGAGATAACGACATCTTTGAAGCGTCGGTTTTACCATTTGACCAAACTGTTTCCATCCCTCCAAAAGTGAACGTTATTATTCCGCCTTTTTTGTGACATCATGTAATCATGCTAACATATTGTGATACGGTGGGAAGAACTGACTGTTTTTGGAATGCTGGTTTGCGTTTTGCGTTTGTTTTTGCAAAATATCGCGGTAAGCAAGAGTCGCCATCGGCTTTTATTTTATCCAACAAGGAAAGGAAAAAAGCACAGAAAAATTCCTTCTTTGAGATGTTTCTGAGTACGGGGGGTAGATTATAGAAAGGAAAGGTATTAGCACCCTTTCTATCCGTGGTTTTCCACGGGCTCTTAGGTACTTGCTCATTGTTTTCAAAATTGTTTTCTTTGCGTTTATGGGTTTTGAAAAGTTTTTGTTTTAACTTCGATTTAACTCTTGCTTCTGACCTCAAGAGTGTAATGAAGTGTTTTTGAAAACTTTGTTTTTTAAAGAAGTGTAAGTGTGGAAAAAAGTTTTGTTTTGAAAGAGCAAGTACTTAAGAACTAATCTACCTACTCGAAAAAGGAATTGTTCTATGCTAATTTCCTTTAGACAATGATATCCCACCATTAGTGAGTAGGTAGCACCGTCGTTGGAATTTGAGGGTCAATTCGAAAGAGGGACATACGGTCACTAAAGCAATGTTAGGACGCCTTAGCGGTAACCCTAATGTCTTAGATCATTTGTTTGAGGCAACAATATCCGAGGCAACCATTTCGAGGCGACTATGATCTTTTAGACAAGAGGACGACCTTTAAAATGACCTATACTCAATGACCGTGTACGAAGGCAACCAAGTGAGGTATACCCTAGGAGTGTGCATGTGCGAGTGTGTTGATTTCAGTTATCTTTATCTTTGCACATGTTAAGGGTGATCTAACCATTTTAAGATTAAGCATTCATTCTTGTCATGCAAGCCCTATTATCAAACATCCAGTAGTTGAATAATTTGCAGAATTAAAATGCGGAATTTAAACTAAATTATTACAAGGCGCCGGGTATTTACATCGCCAAAAGCAACCCTTTGAAATTTAAAAGCGGAAAAATAAATATCCCAATTAATTATTACAAACCGGGAGCAGATACATTAATTGGATAAAGAAAAATAAAGCGCGCAATGCGAAATTAAATCGAATTCGAAATTAGGGTTTTGACCCTTTTAATTAAAGAAAATGTTTTTGGTTATTTTTTTATTTATTTTTTAAGAAAAGAAATTAAATCCTAAAATTGAATGCTAAATTAATTATTAAATAAATTAATTAATGAAAAATAATTAATGACATGTTTTTGGAGTTTTTGTTAATTTAGGAAAGAAAATAAAATAATTAAATTAAAGTTAAAACCTATTAATTCTAATTGATTTTTTATTATTTACAAAATAAATTCAAGTTATCTACAATTAATGACCTAATTAATTTAATTAATATTTATTAATAAAAAATAAAATTTCTTAAATTTAATTGGATAAAAAAAAATATTTTTGGTGATTTTTTGATAAAAAAGAAATTATGTTATTGGTTAGTAAATAAATAAAAACAAATAAAATAATGAAATTAAATAAGCAAAATATAAGAAAAGTATAGAATGGGCCTGAGAAAGTGAGGTGTGAATAGCAAGGATGTTGGCCCATTTGTGAAGATCCAATTGACTTTTGTGATCCCCTGCGTGTGCGTTTGACTGGGTCCATGGTACACCTTCAATGCTGGCCACCAGATCTGGCCATCTGGCGCGCTGGATGGTGAATGTCCATGATGGATGCTTGGCTTGAGTGTGCACCTGATTACCTGAAATAATTTGGAAAAATAACAAATGCTGGAGGCAGGGATCGAACCCCTGACCTCCAGCCTCTAATGCCCTGAAATCATGTGTGGCAACCACTAGGCCATGTGTTTCTATTTGTTAATGAAATACAATACAATAATAATATAAAAAATAAAAGCTAATGGCCAGAAAAATTAAAAAACATGTGCGCTGTTTGAATGGACAAATGGGGGAGTGCCAACGCATCATCCCTGTCCTCCCTCCATAGCTAAAAATTTGTAACACGTATGCCTACAGACGTTGGCCGTCACTACAAGTCGTGTCCATTCCAAAATCTCGTACAGGCCATGAAAATGAATTCTAAGACCATGGTTGAGGTCGTCTCATCCTTCTGATTGCAACCATGCCCATTATTAGGGCCAATTTTTCCTGAAACAAGAAGCCCTAAAACCAAACACAAAACCCTAGCAATGGTGATCCATGATATATGTCATATAAATGAAATTGGTTATTGTAAAAAGCTTGCAAATGATATGGTGATTCAGAATATGCAATTATTTTTCATTATAGATGCAAGAATGAAGCTTTTCGAATTCAAGAATATGGTGATTCCGTGAATGACTTACAGTGCACTGGAGGGCTTGAAAACGCGTGGTTTTGCTCGCTTTAGGTTGTGGAAGCTGCCAGGAAACGGTTGAGACAAGTATCAAGCCTTGAAACTGCCTCTAGGAGTGATTTTGAATTCACACTTTTTCTTGATTTTTGCAAATTCTGTTTGTGTTCTATGCTTGATCTCCAACCTTGTTTTTGGTCTGCACGTAACCCTTATGTACCACACAATGCATTAGGGTTGATTGCCTTGCCCAAATCTTCCTCTTTCAATAAAATTGATATTTGATTTTATCCTATTTTAAAACTTTCCAAAATTGGTTCTTTTGCAATCTTTTTGTGCACACAAGCTTTGATGTGAGTTTTTAATGGTTCTAGTTGTCCAATGAAGCCTGAAATCATCAAAAGATCTTTGGTTTTTAATATTTTTTATTTTATTTGATTTAATTTGATTTAAAATGAATTAATTCAAATAAAAACCAAATTAAATAATAAAAATATGATATGGACACATGGCCAAGGCTAGAGCACGTGGGCCATAATGCCAACTCAAAACAAGTGAAAAAGAATGGGCCCATTTGGCAAAATTTGAAGTTTTAGGGATAGTTGACTTTTGGCAATTTTGCAAAAAAGGTCAACTTCAACAATGGATAACTTCCTCAATTTTGACTCTTTGGAGGTGTTCTTAGACTTTTTAGAAACATTGAGATGTTCTCTAATCAACCCTTTTGGTATCATCTCATTTTGATATTCCATTCTCAAGTTATAAGCTTTGAAAAAAAAGGTGCTTTTGTTGACTTTCAAAAATGACCTATAATGTCCAAATTCATAACTTCTTGTGAGTGCATATTTTGAACTTGGGAGATGAAGATGGATTGTAGGTAATTGCATCCTCTTCAAAATGAGCTTTGGATGGGTCATTTCTCATAAAGTATGAGAAAGTTATGCTTGGTCAAAGTTGAGTTGACTTTTCCTACAAAACCCTAATTTAGCAACTTTTGAGTCTTGATGAATTATGAATAATCCTTGATGAAACATGATAAACCCTTGATCAAATGATGAAATATACTTCAAAATGAGAATGTTTACAAAAAATCTTGAAGTTTGACTGTATGTAGGTCATAGTTGACTTTTGCCCTAGCACAGTCGATTTTTGGACCTTTTAGCAATTGACTGAGCCAACTTCCTCTGCAAGGCTTGAAACTTGACATGGATGATATTGAGAACATATTAGAACATTGGTGAGCATATGGGGTCACTTGGACTCAAGGATCTTGATTCAACATAAAACCCTAATTTGGGGTAGACTGCCTTAGGAGAGAGCTTGTCTGGCCAACCCTTGGACTACCTTGAGCAACTTGAGGATCTTTCTTGAAATATTTTGAGAAATATCGGAGGGAAAATTTTGGGGTACAACAGCTGCCCATGTTCAATATTCTTAGACCTGAAGATGTATAATGGCTTTCGTGCCTTTCGTAATCCGAGGGTGGAAGAGGATTGAACACTAGAGTGCCCAGAAATTTGCACTCACATGCAGTGGTAATTGTCTTGTGATGTCGGGAATGGGATTACAGATGCCATTTGGAGATTGTTGACGGGAGATGGGCTTAAATATGTCATATGAAGAAGTGTCGATCGCGTAAGAGATTCCTTAGCGATAGCTTGTATACCTGTTGATTGGGAAGATTCCGCTAGGGAATGCTGATCTCTGTTAAGAGAAGTAGAAATTTATGAGCTCCGGCGTCTGTTATTCTGATGATGAGTCATCTCTGTTGATATTTAGGAACTTCGATCGTCCGTACTCAATTGAGGAAATATTTCTGCTGAGATTTAGGAACTCGTCTGTAATTCAACTTAGGTGTCGAGATTTAGGAAGTTGTCCGTAATTCAACTGAGGTGTCGAGATTTAGGAACTCGTCTGTAATTCAACTGAGGTGTCGAGATTTAGGAACTTGCCCGTAATTCAACTACTTTGTTGAGATTTAGGAACTTGTGTGTAATTCAACTGACGAAACATCTTCGTCGAGATTTAGGAACTCGCCCGTAATTCAACCGAGAAAACTTCTCTGCTGAGATTTAGGAACTTGCCCGTACTTCAACGGAGGAACACTTTTGTCGAGATTTAGGAACTCGCCCGTACTTCAACTGAGAAAATATCTCTGCTGAGATTTAGGGACTTGTTCGTAATTCAACTAGGGAAACATCTTCGTCGAGATTTAAGAACTCGCCCGTAATTCAACTGAGAAAACTTCTCTGCTGAGATTTAGGAACTTGCACGTACTTCAATGGAGGAACACTTTTGTCGAGATTTAGGAACTCGCCCGTACTTAAACTGAGAAAACATCTCTGCTGAGATTTAGGAACTTGTTCGTAATTCAACTGGGGAAACATCTTCGTCGAGATTTAGGAACTCGCCCGTAATTCAATTGAGAAAACTTCTCTGCTGAGATTTAGGAACTTGCCCGTACTTCAACGGAGGAACACTTTTGTCGAGATTTAGGAACTTTCCCGTACTTCAACTGAGAAAATATCTCTGCTGAGATTTAGGGACTTGTTCGTAATTCAACTAGGGAAACATCTTCGTCGAGATTTAAGAACTCGCCCGTAATTCAACTGAGAAAACTTCTCTGCTGAGATTTAGGAACTTGCCCGTACTTCAATGGAGGAACACTTTTGTCGAGATTTAGGAACTCGCCCGTACTTAAACTGAGAAAACATCTCTGCTGAGATTTAGGAACTTGTTCGTAATTCAACTGGGGAAACATCTTCTTCGAGATTTAGGAACTCGCCCGTAATTCAACTGAGAAAACTTCTCTGCTGAGATTTAGGAACTTGTCCGTAATTCAACGGAGGTAAACTTTTGTCGAGATTTAGGAACTCGCCCGTACTTCAAATGAGAAAACATCTCTGCTGAGATTTAGGAACTTGTCCGTAATTCAACTGGGGAAACATCTTCGCCAAGATTTAGGAACTCGCCCATAATTCAACTGAGAAAACTTCTTTGTTGAGATTTAGGAACTTGCCCGTACTTCAACGGAGGAACACTTTTTTCGAGATTTAGGAACTCGCCCGTACTTCAACTGAGAAAACATCTATGCTGAGATTTAGGAACTTGTCCGTAATTCAACTGGGGAAACATCTTCGTCGAGATTTAAGAACTCGCACGTAATTCAACTGAGAAAACTTCTCTGCTGAGATTTAGGAACTTGCCCGTACTTCAACGGAGGAACACTTTTTCGAGATTTAGGAACACGCCCGTACTTCAACTGAGAAAACATCTCTGTTGAGATTTAGGAACTTGCCCATAATTCAACTGGGGAAACATCTTCGTCGAGATTTAGGAACTCGCCCGTAATTCAACTGAGAAAACTTCTCTACTGAGATTTAGGAACTTGTCCGTAATTCAACGGAGGTAAAAGCTTCAAAGCTTTGAATTTTGTGAGAATTTAATCGCATCCTTCCTGAAAGGTAAAGGTTAGTTTTATATAATGTATGATATGTATCAGGTATTGATGTTCTCAAAATAAATGAGATTGTATTGTATGATGCGTATATGCATGCGTCATGATGTATGGAAATGTAATGTTTTTAGCTGGGGAAAATAAATCTCAGATAGCTGTTGGAGAAAAGAGTTGAATTCTTCGTTTCCGCTAGGGATAACGAATGAAGATGTTTGTGAGAATAAACCTGCAGGAGAGGATAACTCCGTTGGGGAATAAACTGATGAGGAGATTACTCTGTGGGGAAGAGATGCTCTGTAGAGGATTTTGCTGATAAATTCAGCTGGGGATGAATTACCGTTGCTAGTGATATTGAATCCTGTTGGGGATTTGAGTTCCTGTTTGTGAAAGGAATGAACTCCGCTGGGGATGATCTTCAGTTGCGACTTCACTAGGGATAACCTTTTAGGCTCTACTGGGGACAATCTTCCAAAGTCTACTGGGGATGATTCTCCACACTCCATTGGGGAAGCTTTTTCAGACTACACTGGGGGAAATTTTCAAACTCCACTGGGGATATTTTATACTCCGCCGGGGATGATAAGACTTTTCAGTGCTGATGGTAGATAAACTCTGCTTGGGGAGAATATTATTGATTCATTCATAGTTACGAGTCTCAGCTGGGGAGATCTAACATTACCGTCTTTTCCTTACTCTTGCAAAGAGTGAATGCACCTTAGCCATATTCTTCAGCTAAATCTATCCCTGTACTTGGTGGGCAGAGCAACTGTATGGTTTGGACATTTCTTATTTCCCCTGTCTCTGATATTACGAGTAATCGTCTTTTGTTTCGCATGTAAATATTCATGAGCAGCAATTAATGTCAAATACATATATCAAAAATGAACATTGGACGTTCTTTGCAAAACAAAACAGAAAAAGGCAAAACAGTTTGAAATTTCTCTGAAAATGAATTGTATTGATTTGAAGTTTGGCCTGTAAATAGGCGTTTTTGTACAAGAGGTTGACGTCCTAGTAAGAGAACGCCGTCGAACAAATAGAATTTACACAATTTGTAAAAACAAAACAAAACAGTTATGTGAATAATCCCACTGGGTCCCAACTCCACTATTGCCCTTATATCCTCGAGCATCTTATCACTTTTCTACTTGGTTGAAGGTAGATCGGATTGATTAGTGTCGTCTGAGCTTGATAGTCGATACCGAAGTCTAGTTGCAAGGTGATCCAATGAGACATAGTGTTACGCTTTGATCCCTAATTTTTGCCTGGACCGCCATTTAGGGTTTTCAGTCCACCGGGATACCCTTTTTTGCCCAAGCTGCCTTTTCAGGTTTTCGACTTGCCGGGTGTACAGATCTTTTCCTTTTCATCCCTTATTTTGCCCGAACCCTTTTGGTTCGCTGGGAAGCCCTTATTTTTGCCTAGGCCAGTCAACCTAGCGGGTCTTTGATTATGCGTAGTATTTTTTCACTATGTCTGCATTGACGGGATGAGGGAGGTCGTCCCCATCCATGGTGGTTAGAATCATAGCTCCTCCTGAGAAAATGTTCTTAACCATAAATGGCCCTTCGTAAGTAGGGGTCCATTTTCCCCTGGGATCACCTTGAGGTAGGATGATGTGTTTGATCACCAGATCCCCAACTTGATACTCTTGTCGTCTAACTTTCTTGTCAAATGCCTTGATCATCCGCTTTTGATACGTCTGACCATGACAAATAGTAGTAAGTCTTTTTTCGTCGATTAAGTTCAGTTGATCAAGTCGGGTCTAGATCCAGTCATCTTCGCTTAAACCTGCATCCTTCATAATCCGAAGAGAGGGTATCTGAACTTCAATGGGAAAGACGGCCTCCATGCCATATACCAAGGAATAGGGTGTTGCCCCTGTTGACGTCTGTGCTGGGGTACGGTACCCATGAAGAGCAAATGGTAACATCTCGTGCCAGTCTTTGTATGTCACCGTCATCTTCTGCACAATCTTCTTAATGTTCTTATTAGCCGCTTCAACAGCCCCATTCATCTTCGGCCGGTAGGGAGAAGTGTTGTGATGTTGTATCTTGAACTGCTTGCAGAGTTCGGTGATCATCTTATTGTTGAGATTTGTACCATTGTCCGTAATGATCCTCTATGGTACACCATATCGACAGATCAGATTGTGCTGAATGAACCGTGCAACGACGTTCTTGGTTACAGTAGCAAAGGAAGCTGCTTCAACCCACTTCGTAAAGTAATCAATAGCTACCAGGATGAAATGATTCCCGTTAGAGGCCGTAGGTCTGATCTCACCAATCATGTCAATGCCCCACATTACAAAAGGCCACGGAGCTGTCAAGACGTTCAGAGGAACTAGAGGTATGTGCACCTTGTCAGCATAGACTTGGCACTTGTGACAGGTCCGAGAATGCTGATAACAGTCGGCTTCCATTGTAGACCAATAATATACTGCTCGTATGGTCTTCTTTGCCATGGTGTGTCCACTGGAATGAGTTTTGAAAGTACCTTCATGTAACTCCGCCATGATCCTTTCTGCCTCGTTCTTACCCACACATCGCAGTAAGGTTGAATCATGGTTACGCTTGTAAAAGATACCATTACTGATGAAGAACTTCGCCGCGAACCTCCTCAGAAACTTCTTGTCATTAACAGATGCACCCTCGGGGTACTCCTGAGCCTCGAGATACCTCTTCACCTCATGAAATTAGGGTTTATCTGCTATTTCTTCAGTCTCAATGTCACAGCAATGTGCAGGTTCGTCCAATCTTTCAATGGTAATTCGGGGAGCCTCATTGTCCCAATTGACCTTGAACATAGAAGACATCGTAGCTAGCGCGTCCGCTAATTGATTCTCCTCTCTAGGGAAGTGTTCAAAGGTTATCTCTTAGAAATGTGAAAGCAGCGTCAAAACATACTCCTTGTAAGGAATAAGATTATGGTGTTTTGTATCCCACTCGCCTTTGATCTAACTGACCACGAGAGCGGAATCTCCGAACACACTCAAGAACTTAATCCTTAGGTCAATGGCTGCTCGAAGACCCATGATGCCCGCTTCATACTCCACCATGTTGTTGGTGCAGTTGAAACATAGTTGGGCGGTAAACGGAGTATGAGATCCTTTAGGAGATATGATCACGGCGCCAATGTCATTACCCAAAGCGTTTGAAGCTCCATCAAAGTACATAGACCATCGGGATCCTTCCTCAGGTCCTTCATCCAGTCCAGGTTCTTCACAGTCGGTTACTATCATGATATTCTCATCCGGGAATTCAAAGTTCATAGACTGGTAATCATCCACTGCTTGATGTGCCAAATGATCTGCCAACACACTTCCTTTGATTGCCTTTTGGGTCATGTATTGGATGTCATACTCAGTCAAGATCATCTGCCATCTTGCTATTCTTCCGGACAAGGCAGGCTTCTCAAAGATATACTTGATTGGATCCATCTTTGATATCAATAGAGTAGTGTGAGTCAGCATATACTGTCTCAGTCGGCGAGCAGCCCATGCCAAAGCGCAGCAAGTTTTCTCGAGCAGTGAGTATCGGGTCTCACAGTTGGTAAACGTTTTGCTAAGGTAGTAAATATCATGCTCTTTTCGGCCAGACTCGTCATGCTGCCCCAACACGCACCCCATTGAATTGTCGAGTACTATCAAGTATAAGATCAAAGGTCTCCCTTTAATTGGAGGCATAAGAATGGGTGGCTCTTGGAGATATTCTTTGATCCTTTCGAAAGCGGCCTGACATTCATAATTCCATATTACCACTTGATCTTTCTTCAGTAGCTTGAAGATTGGCTCACAAGTAGTAGTCAGGTGTGAAATGAATCGAGCAATATAGTTCAAACGTCCCAGAAAGCCTCTGACTTCTTTTTCTGTTCGGGGAGCTGGAATTTCCTGTATGGCCTTCACCTTTGCAGGATCCACCTGAATACCTTTATTGCTAACGATGAAACCCAGCAGTTTACCAGATCTCACTCCGAAGGTGCATTTGTTCGGGTTTAACCTCAGCTTGTACAACTTCAACCTGTCAAATAGCTTCTGAAGATGGTCAAGGTGTTCTTCCTCAGTCTGGGATCTTGCAATCATGTCGTCAAGGTATACCTCTATCTCATGATGGATCATGTCATGGAACAAAGCGACCATGGCACGCTGATATGTTGCCCCAACATTCTTCAATCCAAAAGGCATGAATTTGTAGCAAAAGGTACCCCATTGAGTAACAAAGGTTGTCTTCTCCATGTCTTCGGGAGCCATCTTAATCTGATTATAACCGGAGAAACCATTCATAAAGGAGAAGACCTTATGTTGTGCGGTGTTTTCAACCAGAATGTCGATATGAGGTAGAGGGAAATCATCCTTGGGGCTTGCCCTGTTCAGATCCTTATAGTCAACACACATTCGAACCTTACCATCCTTCTTTGGCACTAGAACCACGTTGGCCACCCACTGCGGGTAAGAAGTAACTGCTAGAAAACTGGCGTCAAACTGCTTCATCACTTCAGCCTTGATTTTCTCAGACATCTCTGGGTGCATTCGACGGACCTTCTGTTTCACTGGAGGACAGTCTTCCTTGGTAGGCAGGCGGTGAACCACAATATCGGTATCCAATCCAGGCATGTCTTCATAAGACCAGGCAAAGATCTCAACGTAGTCACGTAGCATTTATATCAATCATTTCTTAACACTAGGCTCCAGATTTGCACCGATCTTGACCTCTTTCTTGTCTTCTTATGTACCCAGATTTACTGTTTCCACAGGCTCCTCATGCGGCTGTATGGCCCTCTCTTCATGAAGTAACAGTCTAGCAAGTTCACCAGGAACTTCGCAATCATCTTCACCTTCGTCTTCGGCTAAGTTGATCGGAATTTCGAAGTCATAACTGGCAGTAGTAGAGTCGTTATCAGTGGGATCCAGAATGGATGTAGACCTGTATATGTGAGTGTGTGTAAAATAGTTGTTTTGCAAGATAGAAAAAGAAAAACAAAGAGCGTAAAATTTGAAATGCAATAAATGTCCAATGATTTTATTAATGATATATGGAGATGACAAATATAAAGCCCTCACAAATAAAGCCACGGTGTCTCGGGTAAGACATCGGGCCGTAAAGTTCAAAAAAAATTTGTTACAAAATCAAAACAAAAGTCTCATTACTGGGTAATAAAAGAAATTGGAACAAAGTCCTTTGCTGTCCAGTTGCTTAATCCGTTGTCGGTAGTTGGGTAAATCCAGCTGTCAATATCATACTCTTCATCATCGTCTTCAATGGCATTCACTCCTGAATGCTGATAAACAGGGGAGGTCCTCCGATCCACGCACGCCGAACAGCCCTTTGAGCTTCTGCAGTGAAACCCAAACCAAACTTGTTAGTCTTATGTGCAAAGTCAGGGAGTTGACCCCAATTTGCACACCCACTTTTCTCAACAACAGCCCGGGCATCCTTGAGGGAAGCCATCTTCATTGGAGGATCTTCAGTAACAGTTTCAGTTGACGCCAGCGTTTGGGGGACTTCTTCAAAATGTTGACACGGGGTTTCAATGAACTCCCCGTCCATTTCCACATACCGAAAAGAGTTGAGGTGGCTCACCATGTATTCCTCTTCTCCTTGTACTGTAACAATTTTCCCCTTCACTGGGTATTTCAGCATCTGGTGGAGCGTAGAAGTTACTGCCCCAACTTTGTGGATCCACGGGCGACCCAACAAACAAGAATAAGATGGCCGAATGTCCATCACATAGAATGTAGATACGAAAATCTGAGAACCAACCTTAACTGGAATATCCACTTCTCCGTGTACCATCCTCTTGGACCCGTCAAAGACCCTGACTATAATGTTGCTTGGCTTCAGTACCAACCCTTCACAGTCCAACTAATCTAATGCTTTCTTGGGTAAAACATTCAGCGAAGACCCAGTATCCACCAACACGTGAGCCAGAGTAGTGCCCCTGCACTCGATTGAAACATGCAGAGCGTCATTGTGATTCTTTCCCTTGGCAGTCAAGTCGGTGTCGGAGAAACCCAACCCGTTATCAGCAGTCAAACTAGCCATGCAGTCTTTGAACTGATCAGCGGATGTTTCTTGCAGCACGTGCATAGTTTTCAGGAAAGCAATCAGAGCCTTAGCATGGGCCTCTGAGCACAACAATAAAGATAACATGGAGATCTTTGACGGGGTTTTCCCCAGTTGCTCGACTATGTTGTAGTCGCTCTTTTTGATGATCTTCAAAATTTCCTCTATCCCTTGTTTAGAGGCTTCAACAGTAATCTTCTTCGGTGCCTCCGTCTGGACAGGCTCACTAGTAATCCCTTATCCCCGAGCGTCAGATGACTCGACAACAGGGGTAAGGATTGGAACATGAACAGGGACAACAACAAATGTACTAGTAGGTGTAATAACAACAGGCTTCCGAACAGTTGGTGGAGAGATCTCAGGGGAGAAAAGCCTTCTGCTTCGGGTGACTTTACTAGATCCAACAATATTGCTGATGTCAGTATTAGCCTCTTCACTCTTCAAATCTTGTTTAATCCCATGATAATATACGTCAGCCCCATAGTGCCACAGGATAGCCTTATCTGACGTGTAAGGGATATGCCCAGGAATGGTAATGATCAACGGAGCGATTCTCGGAACAGATGTAATTCTAACAGGCTTTCTCGAGGAAGCCTTGGAATAATTGGCGGAAATGGTGATTATAGAAATGTCTTCAAAAGGAACCAATGGAACAAAAGTTTTCTCAAACAAAATTTCTTTGTTATCCATCAGGCGTTGGACACCTGACTTCAAAAGATGGCAACCGGCAGGTAGGACGGAACACAGATGGAAACCTTCGCCACAGCCCGTAAATAAACCGGCTAACAGAAGGTTTTTCTTCACAATCATCAATGGAGTGGAAATTTATTTCACGGAAGTCACAAACGAGTCATCATCTACAACATTCACCCCATGCTTGGGCATGGGAGTAGTCATAACATTAGGTTTATCCGGCGCTTTGAACTCGATCTCCTTAGCATCAATCAGATCCTGTACTTTATTCTTTAAGACCCAACAATCATTCGTATCATGCCCCGGACTGTCGGAGTGAAAAGCACAACGGGCGTTCGGATTGTACAGCGGTGATGTTGTATTGGGATTCTTCGGGGCTTCCTTCGGAATCACCAAGTTGGTCTTTAACAACTGCGGCAGAATTTGAGACAGGGTCATATGGAGCTGAGTGAATTGTCTTCACGGCCTCTCGACTCTTGGATGATTGTTGCATTGTGGGGCAACAACATGTCTTGATATAACAACCACATTGACTGCTTGGTGGCGCTCAGGTCGGTTATGGCTCTTCGCACTGTAAACTGCACTGGATTCCTTCTTGAAAGGCTTCTTTTTTGTGCTTGACGAAGCACCCTTCTGTATCTTGCCGCTCTTGATATCGGCCTCAACTCTTTCCCCGATCATAATCAGCTCAGTAAACCCGAATGATGAGCTACCAATCAGATGGTTGAAATACGGACCAGACAAGGTCCCAAGAAACATATCTACTAACTCCCTGTCAGCCAGAGGGGGTTGTACTCTTCCCGCAAGGTCCCTCCACTTCTGAGCGTGGTCCTTGAAACCTTCACTCACACCCATAGACATACCCTGAAGTTGGGTACGCGTGGGAGCGAGGTCGGTATTATATTGGTACTGCTTGTAAAAAGCAGCAGCAAGGTCCTCCCAATTACGGATGTTAGCTCATTCCAGTTGGTAGAACCACTCAAGTTGAGTCCCTGAAAGACTATCTTGAAAGAAGTGAATCCAGAGGTTCTTATCGGCAGTGTATGGTTGAATCTTTCTAACATACAAGCGGAGGTGCAGCTTTGGGCACGAGACCCCGTCGTATTTAGCAAAGACTGGTGCTTTAAACTTGTGGGGAATCACCACCCCAGATGACAAACCCAAATCTCCGAAGTCCAGACAAGGGACTTTCTGGACCTCCATTGCGCTCAACCGGTCTTCGAGTTGCTTATACCTATCCTCAGCCGGAGGATACTGGTCTTCGTCAAAGTCAGTCTCGTTGTTAGAAACCACGGGGCTAGGAGCCCTCATTTCTTCTTGGTTTTCTCCCCCTCTAGGTGAGTGAGATAAATTAACATCTTCCCGCAAATTGTTCCCGAATCTGCGACCCATATTCAGGAGGACCATCTTCTTCTTCTTCTTCTTCTTCTTCTTCTTATCCTTCAAGATAAGAGTCTTCAGATCTTGCTGACCCTTGGCCAAGTTCATGAACATTTCCTGGAACTGAGCGTTTTGAGCTTGCAGAGCCTTGATGGCTTGATCAGGTGATGTTTCAGAAGACATGATGTGCTGAAATAAACAGCGAAGAAGATGAGAAACCTGTAAGGGTACCTGTAATGAGGTGCATGGGAATGAAATGCGTATGATGTGATTTCAAAGACTTTGGAGATTCAAATTCGTAGACCAAAATGAAACACACTTTTATTAGATAAAAAACTTGAAATCAATGTTCAACAGATGCCTTTAAGGCGTTACAAAAAGAAAAACTGAAAAGTAAATCAAAACTAGAAATAACAAGACATCAGCGCCCCCATGGTCGTTTTCCGTTGGTGCTGATATAATCGTTGAGGACCTTCTCATTCTCCAGCTTTCTTGTAAGCTTTAGGATCTTCCGTTCTTGTTCATGATACTTCTCTCTGTAAGTATCCCGCTCTTCTCTTAGTTGGATCCAAGACCTCTTTAATGCCCCAATGTCAGTAGGCATGTATGGGTGGAGGATGGTAGGAGGAACCCCTTCTTCATCACTATTCTCAACAATTACCGGTAAGACAGCTTCGTACAACATCCCCAACTTTTGAGCACGTGTACGAACCCACCAGAGATACGGTTCCATCGGAAAAGAGGTCTTCATCCCTAGCTCATGGGGATCAGACCTGTTGACCATATCCCAAGCTCGCATGAACCTGCGGCGATGTCCCTCACTATCCCCTTGGAAGTCAAAGACAATGCTCGGAAGTAGCAACTCATGAGGTCTATCCCTCCTAGCTCGCCCAAACTATCATAAGGCTAAACAAGGGTTATAGGTGATCCCTCCTTTGATTCCCAACAATGGAACATTGGGGTACTCCCCACAGCGATCAATGATAGCTACTTCTTCCATGTCTTTAGTGCTCCAGATGATATCCGTGTGAGCAAGGGACATAATCCTGTAGGCCCAACTGTTGTACCCCAAAATTTGGCCTCTCATTTCATCAACAGTTTCTCATCACAAGACTCTTGGAATTTAGGGTTAAGCCAGGGTTTGCTCTGCTCAAGACCCCTCCTTGCACTGTTAACCCAAATTAGGGTTTGAGTTTACACAAGGATATTTTGACTTACAATACCCAATTTGACTTTCATGCTTCATGTTGGGTTCACAAGTTTGCCCATACCATGTTTCAAGCCTTGATTCAAATCTTTACCCAGTCAATTGGACAGTTGACCTAGAAATCAGCTGTATTGGGGAAAAAGTCAATTGTGGCCAATTGACAGTCAAACCTCATGAAATTTTACCCACATCAACATTATGAAATCATATGAACCATTTGATCAAGTTTGGATCACAATTCCACAAGAAATTTGATCAGATCACTAAAAGGGCAAAATGGTCATTTTTAGGGTTTTGACTGCACAAAGGCAATTTTTGACTGTTTGACCTAACCAATGGCAAATCAAGCCCACATATGGACTCAAGGACTCAATGACATTGTCTTGACCCATTCAACAAGTTCAAAAGATCTCAAATGCATAGGATTGATAGATGAATTTTTCAGTCAACTGATCAAAATTTGACTGTATACTGAAAAGTCAAACTTTGACTTTTTGGTCAAAATCAAGTGCCAAGAGTTATTTTTCATCAAGACATGTCAAATTATGAAACTTGTTCATCAAGAAACCCAAAAATGCAAATTAGGGTTTAAAATGGAAAAAATTTCATAACTTAGAAATTTTCTAAGTTATGAAATTTTCTTATTTTTTCCTAACTTTGTCCCATTTTTTCACCAAGATGCAAATGGATTCAAACAAAACTTGCAACATGAAAGTTGTATTCCATTACAAAGTCTACAACTTTTATTCACAAAGTTTTCTCAAAAGAAGCTTGTATCTCAAGTTATGATTTTTGGAACAAGGGTACCTAAAACTTTTAACTTAGAGAAAATTTGCCCTAATCTAGGCAGGATTTTGACCCATCTTCTTGGCCATTTTTGACATAGTTCCACTTGGAATTTCAAGTTGCATTGCAAATATGGATTATAGTACATGTTACAAGCTTTCCAAATTGTCCAAGAACTCCTCAAACACCCTTGTGTTTAGAGATAATCGAATGCTTGAAGTTGGCAAAAACTCACTTTTGTCCATGGCCAATACATGTTCATAACAACTTGCAATTCTGATCTAGCTAGCTTGGTTCAACATTACAGGACTCAAAACCAATTTGTACTCCTTAATTTAATGCATATCCATTGTATTAAGGTATTGTCTTGGTCATTAGGGCATTATATTTTAGTTTAAGCCTTAAAAGGAAAAAGCAACAATGCCATTTTTGCCTAATTTCACTTTATGTCAAAACCAAATCCTTGAGGCATGTGGGCCAGATCTTTGAGGCAAGATCAAGTCCACTAATTCCAATAACCAAGAACAAAAGTTGCAGCATGATAGGAGGGCTGGTACAGGGCTATAACATCATTTCCATTCTCTTGCTTCAAGTAGAAGAAAAGTGGCAAAACATAAGGGATCTCTCATATCTGTTAACACAAGCTTACAAGAACTTTGTGAACAAGTTCCATACCTCCCAACAAGCCTAAAGCACGAACCTTTCATCACTCATACCTCCTGATACTCAGAACCACTGTTTTTTCTGCAAAACAGGGCAGGTTCTGCATTTTGCAAGTCACAACAAAATTCCATCGTGTGTTTTGTCCCAAGATAGTTCCAACACCTTCCAATCAACTCACCTGAACTATCCCAGGCCCCCATTGCAAGCTGTAACACCTCTAACTCACTTTTCCATTTTCATTTCAAATCTCTGCAGGTTGAGTTCTACAACACGATTCAAGTTGTTTCAAAGCAAGCCAAGCATTGGAGAAGCTTCCTTGGACCTCAGGCAAGCTCAACAGAAGCTCAAACACCATTGAAGGTTGCTACATTGTCCAGCTCGAAGTCAACTGAAACAGGTATTTAATGGACTTCTATCTCCCTATCTAGGAATGGTTAGGCTTAGGTTTGTGAATGAAATATGTTGTACTCATAGCCCTGAAGCCATACATATGCTTAGTTTTCATTTACATTAATCGTGCTGAGAGAATTTCACTCATGAACTTTCTGAAAAAACTAGGTTAAAAATTAGGGCCAGAGAAATTCTCTCTGGTCTTTGAGAGTTAATCCAAGTTTTTTATATGGTTAGATTCGTTATTTGATGCTCTACAAGTTTTATGTTTTGAGTTTTGTCAAAAGATCAAAGAATCAGGAGATACAGGTTGGGGTAGCTAGCGCGCGTTTTTTTCAAATTCTGTTGGACAGAGGAAGAAGATGAAGTAGCTGGGCTGGGCCTGGCTACTTCCTACTTTTGGCACCCCCCATTTTCAGTTTCACACCCCCTGGCCCATTTTCTTATATTTTAATATTTTTGCATTTTTATTTTCTTTTCTGACTTTGATATTTTATTTTCAAATATAAAAAATGATCCAAAAATATTTTTATAATTTTTTGCATTTATTTGGTATTTATTTTATTTATTTCCACCATAAAAATGTTTAAATACTTTATGTTATTTTGTTTAAATCTAAAAATAATGTAAAAAATATGTTTATTTTCATTTTTATTTTTATGCACATTTGAAAATATTTTCTTGAAATATATACATTTTTGTAAATAATTTATTTCAATTTTTTTTACACATTTAATATATTTAATGTATAAATATACTTATATATTTTATCTTATTAAATAATTAGGTCAAAAATACAAAAAATGTTACATTTTCATTTTTATTATTATTTTGGACCAAAAATGTCATTTTTACAATATACTTTTATTTTTTTATAAATTAGTGTATTATTGCACATAATTAATAAATAATTTTACTTATTAAGAATTAGGGTTTCTTGCCCTAAATAGGAAAAATAATTAAAATTGATCTTCTTTATTTTACTTTTCACATTGAAAAATTACTTTTTACATACTAAAAATATTTTGGCATAATACATTTTATTTACATTTATTTATTGTATTTATTTCAATTATTGTACATTTAAATATTGTATCTTGTACATTCGATATGGTTGTAATAACTTAGAATTTATTTTCTTGTCAAATACTTCCAATTCAAATTTGTACCCCCTCCCTATATCATGTTGTAATAGTGTAGCATTTAAATTCCCGTACATTTAAAATCTTTTAATTATGCCATGCTTAGACCTAGGGTTTGTATGCAAATAAAATCAACAATTAGTTTGACCTAATCCAAGATAACATGCATGAAAAATAAACACAATACACACTTGCACCCCTAGGGTTTCATCCACTTGTTGCCTTCAAAAATGGGCCATGGTTGCATGTTGAGTACTTTGGCAAAACAAAAACAAACAAAAAGATCATAGTCCCTCGATGACGCTATCTGAGTTGCCTAAACAAAATGATCAAGTTCCTCAAGAAAATTGCCAAAGATACTTGACACAATTGCTATCAAGGTCTATACGATGACCCGCGCCTGTCTCGTTAAACATCCTAACACAAGGTTGTTCACCAAATACAATGGTGAAGCAACACTGTTAAAAGGGTTAAGAATATAAGAAAGATCTTTGAGTAAAATAGGGTAGATAGCTCTTAGTTACTTGATCAAGCTTGCAAAAACATCCTTGCTACTTTTCAAAACACACTCCACAACACAATTTCAAAACCCTACTTTCAAACATTGAAAACCTTTCAAAAGACAAAAACACCTTTGTATACATTCAAACAAGAATCATTACAAAGGTTTCCACAACGATGGCCTCTTTTCAAAACATTTTCCAAAATCACACACAAAGCACCATTTCAAACAATTAAAAAGCACCATTTCAAACAATAGAAATACAAAGCAAGTGATCTAAGCAAGTAACTAAGAGCCCATGGATAACCATGGATAGAAAGGGTGCTAATACCTTCCCTTTCTATAATCTACTCCCCGAACCCAAGAAAATATCTCAAAGATCTTTCCTGTGCTTTCTGACCTTTCCTTAGGATAAAATAAAAAGTCGGTGGCCACTCTTGCTAAACCGAAACATTTGCGAACACAAACGCAAAATCCCAAGTCAGTTCTCCCGCCGTATCATAGAACTGGCGACTCTGTTGGGGAAAATATTTTTAAGTGGAGTAACCTTAGGGCTTAGATCACCCTTTGCATGATTATTGTTTACTTTGATTGCTTTACATTTTGGTTCTTTTGTTTGGGCTTGAAATCCTCCACCCGGATTTGGGAAACATTCATAGATATCAATACATTGTGGAAACTGTGCGGGGTATACCGACACGGTTGAAGCAATAGCTATATTAGTGCGACATATTTGTGAGTACCGGTAGCCTTTGAGTCAATCAAAGAGAATACGGGGCCGCTGAGTGATGTCATTAAGCACTAATGAACTAGAACCTTACTTGACCATCTTGGCCTTTTATTAGGGGTAGTGAGATGACCGGCTTTGGTGCAGTCCGAAGTTGGTAGATACTCGATACTACACTCATTGAGGGTTGTTTTCTTGGAATATTTTGGTCGCTAGTTAAGTGGCTAAACCAAAACAATGAACATAGAAAACAATCCAATGATATTGAGCTCCTTAGAACCCGATTACTATTTATAGGACAGGTTTTGAACCAACTAAACTCAAGAGGGTACTTATCTATGAAACCTCATGAAAGCCTGAAACTAGGGTTTTGTGTGACTTGCTTGTACATATGCTTGTGCATACATCATGAACATCATAATGCATCATATGCGTCCACTAACCATTTCAAGAGTTTGGATCTTCATCTTTGTTCTTGTTTTGTAGGTCATGGAATCTCTTCGCAGGAAAACAATTCAAGTCAACCTTGTGAGGATCCCTCCTCAACTCAAGGAGCTTACTTCTAGGATTCTAGAGGATTCTCTCTTCAGTGAAAGACATGGTAGACTCCTCAACTTAGTCAACACTAGCATTGAAGAAGACATGGTGAAAGTTCTCTTCCAGTTCTTTGACCCCCTTCACCACTATTTCACTTTCCCCGACTACCAATTGGTGCCCACTTTGGAGGAATTTTCTCAACTCCTGAGAATTCCTATTCTTAATCAACTACCCTACAACGGTACAGAAAAATAACCAAAACCTGAAGATGTTGCTCAAGCATTACACTTGCAACCATCTGACATCAAGGGGCATTGGGAAACCAGAAGTGGTGTTAAGGGTTTCTTGGAAAAGTTTCTGTTTGAGAAGGCACAAGACTGTTGGAATTCTCTTGATCTACAAGCCTTTGAAGAGATTGTGGCACTCCTTATCTATGGGTTGGTTTTGTTCCTAAATCCTGATCAACTTATAGATGTGAATGCCGTCAAGATTTTCATATCCAGGAATCCCATACCTAAATTGCTTGGGGACATCCTACACTCATTTTACACACGAACAATGAGGAAAAGAGGTGTTCTCATGTGTTGTACTCCTCTCCTAGCAAGGTGGTTTATTTCTCACCTCCCACAATCAGTTTTGAAGAATGAGCAGAGTTTAAGGTGGTCACAACGGTTGATGACCCTCACACATTCTGATGTACATTGGTGTTCTCGGTCCAGAGAAAATGTCATCATCATTGATTGTTGTGGTGAATTCCCTAATGTCCCATTACTTGGCATTAGAGGAAGCATTACCTATAACCCCTGTCTAGCTTTGAGGCAATTTGGATATGCTCAGAGGGATGACCCTCATGACATGCTGATTCCTGACCTAGTTTTTGGCTTCGACAACGATGCGCAAGGACTTCGACAAAGGTTCATGAGAGCTTGGAGGATGCCTAACAAGGTGGATAGTAAGACACTAGGGCAAAAAAATTCCATCCCCCTTGAGCCTTACCTCAAGTGGGTACGAACCCGCTCCCAGAATCTTATGATGCCATATCCTCACATTCTCCCCTTGATCAAAGAGCCTGTTAAGGAAGGAGAGGTTCCATACACCATCCTACATCCTGACATGCCAACATCATGGGAAGAAATGCAAAAGAGTTGGATCCAACTCAAAGAAGAACGAGATACTTTCGAAGCCAGCTTTTATGCCAGTGAGAAGAAGGTTTTAGAGCTCACCCGCCGACTTCACGAGGAGGAAACTCTCAACACCTACATCGCACCAAAGAGGATGCGCAATGTCTTTTTACATTAAGAATTTTGTAATATTTTGCCCATGGGGCAATTATGTACTAACAATTTCTTTTAATATGACGTGCGTTCCTTTTTGTTTACAACAAATTTGAATTTTTGAACCCTTGAATGCATTACATGAATACATACCATTCATCATATGCATAAACAGGTCTTCAAGCCAGGTTTCCTTATCTTTATGCTGTTTATTTCAGCAAGATGGATTTGGAGAAAACAGTAAAAGATCTACAGGCACAAAATTCACAATTTTAGCAACTCCTCATGACCTTGGCAAAGGGTCAAGAGGGTCTCAAAGTTCTGCTAGAGAAGAATAAAGGGAAGAAAAATAAAAAGAGACCGGGGGTAGCCACTTTCGGAAGAAGGTTTAAGGGCGATGCTAGAAGGACTCTTGAGTTTCCTTCAACGTCTGACGTAGGGATTGGCAAGGGGAAAGGAGTTACTGTACCTTCTGAGTCTGAGGTAGAAGAGGAGGAAGAGGAAGAAGACGAAGACTATTCAGAACAACAGTATCCACCAGCGGATGACAAGTATAAGAACCTTGAAGACAGATTGGCAGCTATGGAGTTGCAGAGGGTGCCCGGATTGGATTTTGAGGAACTGGGGTTGGTAGCTGGGATTGTTATCCCTCCCAAGTTCAAGGTGCCAACATTTGCCAAGTACAACAGTCTGTCTTGCCCTAAAATGCACTTGATGTCGTATGTTAGAAAGATCCAACCTCATTCATCCGATAAAGACCTTTGGGTGCACTTTTTCCAAGACAGCTTGTCTGGCACTCAATTAGATTGGTTTTATCAGCTCGAGAGATCAGAGGTCCACAATTGGGAAGACTTGGCAGCTGCTTTCTATCGTCAGTATCAGTACAATGCTGATTTGGAGCCCACTCGTACCCAGTTATAAAGTATGGGGATGACTTTAAATGAAGGGTTTAAGGAGTACGCCAGAAGTGGCGTGACCTGGCTGGAAGGGTGCAACCACCGCTATCAGATAGGGAATTAGTTGACATGTTTCTGGGGACCCTGTCTGGCCCCTTCTTCAACCATCTAATTGGGAGCTCTTCTGCGGGATTTACTGAACTGATTTTGACCGGCGAAAGGGTGGAGGCCGATATTAAAAGTGGAAAGATTCAAAAGGATGCCTCCGCATCCACATATGTTAAAAAACCTTTTCCAGCCAAGAAAGAAGCATTTGTTGTGTATTCTCAGAAGGGATTGGGAAGAACTGAGCGCCGGCCGACTATAGGGGCCGTGATGATTCAAAATTCGTCAAATGATCAACCTCGTAACACTCAGTCGAGACCTAATCAACAACGGGTAGAACGGACACAACGACAGTTCACTCGCATCAACATGACGCCCGCTCAGGTTCTTCCCCATTTGTTGTAGCTGAATCTAACTAACTTGAAGGAGGCGCCAAAAAACCCTAACACTTCCTCTCTATACTATCACTCCAACGCCAAGTGTGCTTACCATTCTGACAGTGCTGGGCACGATACCAATAATTGCTGGGCACTTAAGAACAAAATTCAGGATTTAATTGATGCAAAAGAGGTTGAATTTGAAGCTCTTGAGAAGCCCAATGTTATATCTTCTCCGATGCCCAAGCACGGCCACAATGTGCATGCCATTTTGGAAAACCTCCATGTTACTGATGTTGCCAATCTGTTGACTCCTTTGATTGTGATTAAAGAAAATTTGTTGAGAGCTGGGATCTTTCTTGATTGTGGTAAAAACTGTTATTTTTGTTTGAATATTCAAGGTGACTGTCCAATGTTGAAGTCAGGTGTCCAACGCCTGATGGATACTCAAGAAATACTTTTCCAGAAAACCCCTGTTAACACTTTCAATCTGATTACTCCTGATACTTGTGATACTTCAACCAATGATATTGCCATCATAACCATTTCCGACAATCCTCCCAAGGCTTGCAAAAGGCCTGTCAGGATTACACCCAACTCTGGATGTGTACCTTTAAAGATCACCATGCCGGGACCTGTCCCGTACCAATCAAGCAAAATGATACCGTGGAACTATGGGGGAGAAATCTTCTACCACGGCATCAAACAAATTGAAACAGTCCAAGAGATTTCTGAAGAAGACCCTGATATAGGGAACATCGCGGGTACAAGCAAGATAACCCGCAGTGGCCGGATATTTTCTCCGGAGATTGCTCCCCCTCGAGCAGTTTTCGGACCCTTAAAAGCTTCTGCACCTGTTGGACCCTTTGTGCAAGGCCCAGTGATTGAAGAAGTGGTTACTCTTGAAGAAAGACCATCCGCTGATAATACCAACAAGGGTAAGGGGATATTGGAAATGCCTGTCAGGATGAAGGCTCATGTTGTGGTTATCACCGAAACCACTAAGAAAGAAATGGACGAAATCCTAAAAATAATCAGAAAAAGTGACTACGACGTTGTAGAATAACTGGGGCAGACCCCTTCTAAAATTTCAATGTTAGCCCTCCTGCTCTGTTCAGAGGCCCATGCTAAGGCCCTGATTAAATTCTTGAAGACGGCACATGTACCCCAAGAGACCTCGGCTGACCAATTTCAGGATTGTGTGGCCAGTCTTACTGCTGACAATGGCCTGGGCTTTTCCGATGCTGACTTAACTCCCAAAGGAAGGAAGCACAATGATGCGTTACATGTTTCAGTTGAATTCCGAGGAACCACTCTCGCCCATGTCTTAGTTGATACTGGTTCTTCCCTAAATGTGCTGCAAAGGAGGCCTTAGACCATTTGGATTGCGAAGGTTTGACCCTCAAACCTAGTAACATCGTCGTTAGAGCTTTCGATGGTTCCAAAAGAATGGTTCATGGAGAGGTTGATATTCCTATCAAGGTAGGCACCGAAGTGTTCAACTCCACCTTCTACGTAATGGACATCCGTCCGTCATACTCATGTTTGCTGGGAAGACCGTGGATCCATTATGCCGGGGCAGTTACCTCATCTTTACATCAAATGCTGAAATATCCTGTTAAGGGTAAAATCATAACTGTGCACGGCGAGGAAGAGTACATGATTAGTCATCTCAATTCCTTTCGATATGTGGAGTTAGATGGCGAGTTCATCGAAACGCCTTTTCAACATTTTGAGGAAGTTTCTCCCGAGGTAGCAGTTGCGAAGACAATGGTCGAGGCGCCTATCATTCCAAAGCATGCATCTAGGATGGCATCTCTCAAAGACGCAGAGGCTGTGATTAAGGAGGGGAAGAGCACAGTATGGGGACAATTGCCTGACTTTCCCCATAAGACGAACAAGTTTGGTTTAGGGTTTACTGCTGCAGGACAAAAGGCTATGCGTCGCTCTAAGGTCGGAGGACCACCCGTCAAGATCTCACACCACGGAATCAATGATGTAGAAGATGAAGATGAGGAGAGCCATTTTGAAGATTGGATCTTTCCGACTGTCGAAGGGGGTTTGAGCAATTGGGAAGCAAAGGATTTTGTTCATATCACCTTTATCAACCAGTAATTTTATATTTGAACAATTTCCCATTTTTATGGTCTGTAATAACTAAAACAATTCGTACACTATTTTCACCTCATGCCTTGCCCGGGGCATGTAGGTCCATTTGTAAGGGCTTGATTTTCTTCATAATCATATGCCATGTTTTAATGAATCATTAGACGTTTTTCATCTATAAATTGTTGTGTTCATTTTCTTTCCTTTTGCATTTTTGTTTGTTTAAGGATGGCTATCCCTTACACACCCCCACACTTACAAATGCAGGTACCCATCCACTCTGGATTCCATGGGTGACTATTCTACTTTAGCCTTCGATAACTCTGAAGATTTGTTCAATCATGCTGAGTACGAAGTTGACGAAGATTATGAAGTGCCGGGAGAGTTAGCCAGACTTCTACAACAAGAAGAGAGGGCCATTCTGCCTCATGAAGAGCTGTTAGAAACCATCAACTTAGGGACAGAGGAAGACAGGAAGGAAGTAAAAGTGGGTGCCAACCTAGAACCAAGTGTCAAAGAGCGCTTAGTGTTGGTGTAAGCCCTAGAGGCCAATACTTTTGGTACTTGTATCGAATTATTTATTAATAATAAAAGGAATTTCTTTATTATGTTTGCTTTCCAAAATAATAAAGTCCCTAGAATGGTTTATTTGTTTAATGAAATGTTAAGTGTGACTTAATCATGAGATCCCATTAAACATAAGACACTATTCTTAAAGTATACGTAGTCAAGCTTTAATGTGAAGTGGGATAACATTAAAGCATTAAGATTATTATGAAGATAGATTGATGATCACATCTAATGGATCATAGATAAGGAGTTATCAAGTCTTGACATAGGTATGAATATTAGGAGTAATATTTATACTGGATTGACCCGCTATGAGAATACTACATAGAATGTTATGCAAAGTGTGGTACCCCAAAATTTGCCCTCTCATGTTTCCCAAAGTCTTCCCCCTGCATGGTTGATCACAAACTCTTGCCCAAGGAAAAGGAAAATTTTTGAGTGGTGCTTTAAGTACATTTCGATTGGCATTCTGAAAGACCTTTCGATTGGTGTTCTGAACAAGCATTTCGATTGGCATTATGTCAAGGCTTTCGATTGGCATTCTGAAAGACCCTTCGATTGGTGTTCTGAAGGAGCCTTTCGATTGGCATTTTGTCAAGCTCTTCGATTGGCATTATGGACATGCATTTCGATTGGCATTATGTCAAGGCTTTCGATTGGCATTCTGAAAGACCCTTCGATTGGTATTCTGAAGGAGCCTTTCGATTGGCATTCTGGACAAGCCTTTCGATTGGCATTATGGTCAGGTACTTCGATTGGCATTATAACAGTGTCCTTCGATTGGAATTCCAAAAAGGTCCATTCGAAGAAGCATTCAAAGGGTCCATTCGAAGAAGCTTTCGAAAAGCATTCGAAGGAGGCCATCGGCCCATTCGAAAGGGAGCATTCGAAGGCCAGTTACATGTCATTCAAAATTCAAAAAGGGACAGGATCCCATGTGTTTAGCCAACGTTACAAACTCTCATTCATGGCTTTCAAACACATAATTAACGTTACAAATGCTCATTCATGGTTGTCAAACACATAATCAAGGTTATTTAAACCTTTGTCTTCCTGTCCCCTCCACCCCCTCTATATAAAGAGATCACAAGTGTTGCAAAGCACACACCAAAATATACAGAAAAATAGAGAACTTGGAGATACGCTGCCAAAAGTCATCAGCACTTCCAAGAAGCCATACCCAATCCTTGCACAAGCCAAAGCTGCCACCCAGCGAACACCTCCACCAGAACTACAGATCGAAGCACCTCTGTTGGTAAAAAAGGATCTAATCTCAAACTCATTTTTTAAATTCATTTTTGATTACATATTCATATTATTACTGCTGTTTGTGAGTGATTTAATATGCTACATATAAGCTACAACGCAGAGATGACATTGTGCCATTGCTTGGGCACAATCTGAGTTCCCCTTCGAATCCCAGGATAAAACGAACCCAGACCCAGATTCAGCAGGTGCGAATAAGGGGGAGATTCGAACCAGGGGGGGTAAAATCCCCCCTGGACCTTTAACATATGTTTCGTTTCTTGCAGGAAATACATTCTCAGGTTCCTGTTCAGAGTTTCGAAGCTCAGCAGGTTTAACTTCGAACTGGACCCAGGATTTCCAAGTCGAAGGAGGACATGTCCAGATCGAACGCCCTCAAAGTGCAGCCCCTCATGCACCTTCGATCCAGCCTCTTCACTGGGTCGAAAGACAACCTGCACCTCTTTCGACCCAGACCTCCAGAATTATATTTTTTTCTTGTTTTGCTGCCTGACCCATTTGTACTTTGTTTACTTTGTTTTTGTTTATTTCTTTTAGTTTGTTTTTTCTAATCAACATAAAAAATCATAAAAAATAAATAACTTAGAATTAGGATTTAATTTAGTTGATTATTTTAACTTATTTTCTTCAATTTTTAAAATCAGTAGACTTAGGATTTATTTGAATTCAATCCTTTTTATAAACAAAAAATGCAAAAAATATTAGGTATGTTTTAGATTTAATTTTAATCAGTTTTTTTTAATTAATTAAATTTGACTTAATTGAACATTTAACATTTTCCCAAAAAAATAAAATAAAACAACAAAAAAGATTTTATTCTTAGGATTTTTAGAGTTTATTTTCAGATTCGCGCGCGTTTATTTTTATTATGACCGCCTATTGGTTTGTAATAGCTTAACTAAGACCTTTTATACTTTACTGCTTTTATTCCCCTAATTTTTGGACATGTAAATAATCCCCCTCCCCGAAGCCTTGTAATAGCGTAGGATTTACAATTCTCGCACTTTAAATTCCTGTATATATATTAACTGCTTAGATGTATGCTAATTAGGATTGTATGACAAGATCTAAAAACAAATGGTAGAACACGTAAAAACACAAAGATGATATAAACTGAAAAT
Organism: Vicia faba; assembly: GCA_948472305.1. Classification (NCBI taxonomy): domain Eukaryota; kingdom Viridiplantae; phylum Streptophyta; class Magnoliopsida; order Fabales; family Fabaceae; genus Vicia; species Vicia faba. The sequence goes on from OX451737.1 coordinate 893,993,736, forward strand.
TGACACACTTGCACATGCCACTCTTAGGGTACACCTCACTTGGTTGCCTCAAACGTGGTCATTAAGTATAGGTTGTTTTAGAGGTCGTCCTCTTGTCCCAAGATCATAAGTTGCCTCGAAATGGTTGCCTCGATAAAAATGATCTAAGACATTAGGATTACCACTAAAGCGTCCTAACGTTTCTTTAGTGACCACACGTCCCTAAAATCGAATTGACCCGAAAAACTCCAACGACGGTGCTACCTACTCCTCAATAGTGGGATAGCACTGTCTAAAGGACAGTTGCACAATTAAATTCCTTTTTGAGTAGGTAGAGGTTCTTAAGTACTTGCTCCTTTTAAAAACAAAACAAACTTTTCGCACTTACACTTTCTTCAAAATAACAAACTCTTTTCAAAACCCACAATCACAAAGAAAAACAAACTTTTGAAAACATAGTGAGCAAGTACCTAAGAGCCCGTGGATAACCACAGATAGAAAGGGTGCTAACACCTTCCCTTTCTATAATCTACCTCCCGAACCCGAGAAACAATCTCGAAAAGGAATTTTTCTGTGCTTTTGTCCTTTCCTTGTTGGATAAAATAAAAGACGGTGGCGACTCTTGCTTACCGCGACACTTTGCGAAAACAAACGCAAATGCGAACCAGCATTAAAAAACAGTCAGTTTTCATTCCCACCGATCACAGAACTGGCGACTCTGCTGGGGACTTATAAGTGAGGTGTACCTTAGGATTAGATCACTTGTGTTTTCAATTGTATGCTTTGTATGCTTTTAATTTTGTGGGCTTATATTGGAGTTTTATAGATCCTAACCCAGATCTGGGGTACCCTTTTTTAGGTAAGTAGCAATAAACTGTGAGGGATCTGTTCGGCGTAGACCGAAACGGATGAAGCAGTAGCTACGTTGGTGTGGCACCTTGGTCTGTACCGATATCCCTTGTGTTGAAACGAGGAGAATATGGGTCTTCTGAAGAGTCATTAAGCACCAACTAACCTTAGAACCTTAAATTGACCAACTTGGCCATAGAACAGTAGCAGTATGCTACACTCATTGAGACTAAACTCTCGCGATGGTTTCAGCCGCAAGAAAAGGTTGCTAAGATAGAATTATGACCGATTGAGGGTAGTCAGTGATATTGAGATCCTCTAGAACCCGGTTACTATTTTTTTAGGACAGGTCTTAACCAACTGAAACTGAAAGAGGGTAATACCTGAGCTTCATGCCAGCCTGAAAACTAAGGGCTCTTTTGTGTGACTTGTGTGCCTTTACCATGTTTGCCTTTTGTGAATACTTCTGGTGTGCCTTTACCATGACATCACAACATCATAACATTGCATACATCTTGCATAAGGACTAACTTATTTCAAAGACAAGAGGGTTTCATCTTTGCTCTGTTTTGTAGGACATTATGATGCCCATGCGTAGGAATACTATCCGAATCAACTTTGTTCAGGCACCTACTTTTCTTAAAGAGCTGGTTGTCAGGATTCCAAACACTACTTCCTTCATCAAGAGGCATGGTTCTCTTCTCAGTTTAGTCACCTCAAAGTTGGACGAACAAATGATGAGCGTCTTGGTCCAGTTTTATGATCCGCTATACCATTGCTTCACCTTTCAAGACTTCCAGCTGGTCCCTACCCTAGAAGAATTCTCTGAGTTGCTTGGTATCTCTGTTTTGGAGCAGACTCCATTTACTGGTTGGGAAGAGACTCTCAGGCCTGAAGAGATTGTTGCAGCCCTTCACTTGACCAAAAAGGAGGTAATGGCTAACTGGGAGACTAGAAGTGGAGCTAAGGGTTTTCTGGCTAAGTTTCTGGTTGACAAAGCTAATTGTTTCTAGAATGACTTAGACTTCAAAGCATACGAGGACACTCTGGCTCTCTTAATCTATGGTCTGGTATTGTTTCCAAATCCTGACACTTTTGTTAATGTTAATGCCATAAAGATCTTCATCTCTCGGAACCCTGTACCCACTCTCTTGGGTGATACCCTTCATCAGCTTTATGCTCGTACTGCCTGAAAGCGGGGAACTTTGATGTGTTGTGTTCCTTTATTGTCAAGGTGGTTTATTTCACACCTCCCTAAGTCCGTACTGAAGAACAAGGAAGGAATAGACTGGGCTCATAGGGTAATGTCTCTTATTAATAATGACATTATTTGGACTCTCAAAGGCTTGGATGAGGTGACCGTCAATGATCGTTGTGGAGAGTATCCTGATGTTCCATTGATCGGAACCCATGGAGGAATTTATTATAACCCATGTTTAGCTCTCCGTCAGTTTGGAAGAGCCAGAAGAGAAGGGCCTCATGAGATGTTGATACCTCATATCATCTTTGATTTTCAGGGAGATAGCGACGAGCTGCATCGTAGATTCATCAGGGCCTGGGATAGAGTTCACAGATCTGACCCACATGAGTTGGGACCAAAGACTTCTCTGCCAATGGAACCATATCTCAGATGGGTCTGCATCCGTTCCCAGAAGTTAGGTATGCCATATGAAGCGGTCAGGCCGGTTACTCTTGAAGTTGCTGATAAAGACGAGGTTCCTCCAACTATTCTCCATCCTCATATGCCCACCGAAATTGGCACACTGAAGAGGTCTTGGATGCAACTGCAGGAAGAACGGGATTCTTATCGGGAGAGTTTCAATGAAAAAGAACAGAAGATCCAGAAGCTGACTAAGCAACTGGAAAATGAGCGGATCTTGAATGATTATGTCCGCACTGAGAAGAAGAGACCATGGAAGCATTGATAGACCTTTGATGTTTTCTTTTATAGTTTTTATTTACTTTTCAGTATTTCCATTCTTGTAACGCCTAAGGGCAATTTGTTGAACAATTTAAATTCTGAAATTAAATCTAAATAAAGTGTGTTTCCGTTCTTGTTTACAAATTTGAATCCTGATTGTCTTTGAAATCATAAATCATACGCATTCCATCTCATGCACTTCATAAACAGGTACTCTTTTACATATCTCTTATCTTCTTCGCTGTTTATTTCAGTAATCATCATGTCTGCTGAAACTTCCACTGAGCAAGCTATCAAGGCCCTCCAGGCCCAGAATGCCCAATTTCAAGAGTTGGTCATGAGCCTAGCTAAGGGTCAGCAGGACCTGAAGACCCTAATTTTGAAAGAGAAGAAGAAGAAGAAGAAGAGGACCATCCTGTTCAACACCGGACGCAGGTTTGGAAACGGGCTGCAGAATGAAATTGATCTGGCCACCCCGTCTGGAGAGAAAGACAGTCCACAAGAAAGGAGGGCTCCTAGCCCTATGGTCTCTGACAATGAGACGGACTATGATAAAGAACAGTATCCTCCCACTGAGGATAAGTACAAACAGCTGGAAAACCGTTTGAACGCTATGGAAATACAGAAGGTGCCCAGTCTGGACTTCGGAGATCTAGGTCTATCATCTGGGGTGGTGATTCTCCATAAGTTCAAGGCACCTGCCTTTGCCAAGTATGACGGAGCTTCCTGTCCAAAGCTGCACCTCCGGTCATATATGAGGAAGATCCGACCTTACACTGCTGATAAGAACTTATGGATCCATTTCTTTCAAGACAGTCTTTCAGGGACTCAACTTGAGTGGTTCTATCAGTTGGACGGAGCCAGTATCCGCAGCTGGGAGGATTTGGCTGCTGCGTTCTATAGGAAGTATCAATATAACTCCGACCTCGCTCCTATGCATATCCAACTCCAGGGTATGTCAATAGGGACGGGTGAAGGATTTAAAGAGTATGCTCAAAAATGGAGAGACCTTGCCGGAAGGGTGCAACCGCCTTTAACTGATCGTGAACTGATTGATATGTTTCTTGGGACCCTGTCTGGTCCATTCTTTAACCATTTGATTGGGAGCTCTTCAGCCGGGTTTACAGACCTTATCTTGACTGGTGAGAGGGTTGAAGCTGGTATTAAAGTTGGGAAGATACAGAAGGGTGCCTCATCGAGCACCGAGAAGAAACCATTCAAGAAAGAGTCCAGTGTTGTCTACAGTTCAAGAAGACAGAGTAGACCTGAACACCGCCAAGCTGACAATGCGGTTGTTATTTCAAAACCTGCTGGTACTCCTCAGCATCACAACCAACAAAGGGAAGAGATACCTCGGAGGCAATTCACTCGCCTTAGCATGACTTTGTCTCAGATGTTGCCACAGTTGCTGAATACCAATCTGGTGACTCTAAGAGAAGCTCCAAGGAATCCAAATACTACATCATCGAAGTATAACCCTAACGCCCGCTGTGCTTATCACTCTGATAGCCCAGGGCATAATACAGATGATTGTTGGAGTCTGAAAAATAAGGTTCAAGACCTAATCGATGCAAAGGAGATTGAGTTTGAGGCGCCCGAGAGGCCTAATGTTGTGACTGCTCCCATGCCCAAGCATGGAGTGAATGATATAGAGGAAGACTTGTTTGTAGTTTCTGTGGATGATGTTGTTACCCCTCTGATGACTATCAAGAAGAACCTGTTGCTAGTCGGTTTATTTTCGGGTTGTGGTGAAGGCTGCCACATGTGTTCTACTTTACCTACTGGTTTCCCATCTCTGAAGTCAGGTATCCAAAACCTGATGGATAGTAAAGATATTCTTTTTTAGAAGACTGCTGTTCCACCCGTTCATTCTGAAGAAGTTTCCATCATTACCATTTTCGACAATTCTTCCAAGGCTCCCTCGAGGACGCTTGTTAGAATTACATCTGTTCCGAAGACCGCACCTATAATCATCACTGTTCTGGGGGCCATCCCCTATACATCTGACAAAGCTATTCGTTGGCACTATGGGGCAGATGTTTATGTTCTTGGAGTTAAGCAAGATGTTGTACCCCAAAATTTGCCCTCTCTTTCTTCAGGAAATCATCCTGGATTTTCAGAGTCCCTCTGAAACAAATCCAAGTCCTGAATTGTCATTTTTGCCCAAGCAAACCATTTACAAGAGCAAGATGATCACATAAGCTCTAAAGACAACGCTTTTTATTTTGAGAAAAATTAAATTCTAAGTACTTGGAATTTTTCTCTAAAAAATGAGTGTTTAAGAAGAAATCAGCGCTTCAGAACTTCTGGACCAAACTCCAGATAGAAACGGTCAGAAGTTGCAAGCTTGGTGCAGTCAGAAGTTGGCTCTTCAGCAGCTACATCAGCTCAATCAGAAGTTGTAAACGTGGTTCAATACGTAAGTCTCAGACAGAACATGACTCTTTCAGCAGTTACGCAAGCTCAGCCATAGTTTGCTAAAGGAATGCAAAAGAAGCAAGGAAGTCTGAAGGCTCTTTCAGAACATGCTGAAGTCAGAAGATGAAAAGGTCATAAGAGTGGGTGTTACACTGATACAGAATCTCTAAGCCCAGGAGGTCCAGAAGCAAATCCAAGGACCGTGTTAGAAAATCAGGAGAATCCCCAGAACTTGCTAAGACAACAGGAAGCCAAAGCCAGAGCATGGTTTACGTTGTTCTTGGTGAAACAGAACTGATGGTTCAAAGTTTGGTTTCCATTACCAGAATATTGGTGTTGATAAGTCTCATCACCATTTAATGCTCATTAATGCTCCCAACCAATCCTGAACATTCATCCAAGTATTCCCTTCACGTGTGGCTTGGAAAGCGCCTTTATGCAGGTTCTGACATGGATCTACACGCCACCGTCCACCTAAGAGGTCACTTCTCTCCAATCCACGCCTGCTGTTCCAGCCTAGGCTGAAAGGCTATCTGTTATCACAACTTCCCAGGAATTTCTTTTTAAAAAAAACAACTCAGCCTCTGTTGGCGCTTTAATGTTCAAGAAATCCACAAGAGTTTTGCCTATAAATAGAGAATCAGTGTCCACTGAAAAGGCGTCCAAAGAAACAGAAAAATTGCTAGAAGAGAAACAGAAATCTTTAGCAAGAAAGTGCTGTGAAACTCTGCCAAAATCTCCAGTGTTTCATAACTTTGAATTTCTTACCTTCAAACTTCATCAAATGCCCAGTTTTCTCTGTGAACTAAAAACACCCTTTTCAAACTTCTGACCCTATATACGCATACACATTCACCTACCCTTTTCAAAAAGAACCTGTCCAGAATACCATCAGAGCCAAAAGCTAGCTCTCATCCACAAACTTTTCCCAACAGCCAGGTAAGCACCTGCTGAACTTCATCACGCTGCTAAGCATCATCAGCCGTGCATGCTCAAATAAACATGATGTAAATATCATATTATTGCTGTTTGTGTTCTGAGGATTTTCATACCTCAGAACATTCTGAGCCAGTGTAGAACCTGCCTGTGACCTTGTTGGTTCTGCCCTCTGAAACACTTTGACATTTGCTGGAGCCGTTCCAAATATGTTTCCTGTTTTGTGGAATAATAACAAAATTGCAGATGTTCTGATTAGTACAGGGAGAAGTCAAGTGCTGACTTTGACGTTAGCACATCTGAAGCCTGTTTTGCAGTCAATAATGTCAGAACTTCTGAGAGTTATTGTCTTTCCAGCAGGATCAGAACTTCTGACTTCCCCATTAACAAACTTCTGTCTTGCAACGCAGGGGGGTCAGAACTTCTGATTTCCCCACTAACAGGTTTCTGTTTTGTAGGTGCCAGAGTCAGAAGTTCTGACTCATACAGTTTAACCAAAAGGTTGATCATTTGGCAGCGGGTCTGAGTCAGAACTTCTGATGACCTCTCAGCAGCGCGCTGGCTCCCTCTCTCTTTCTCTCTATCTTGTTTTTTGCTATTTTCTTTTTTGTCTATTTTTCTCGTTGAACCCCCCATGTACAAATGTGTATCCCCACTCCCTAATTGTTGTAATAGCGTAGGATTTTTTATTTCCGCTTCTTATTGCTAGTAATTAGGATGTATATGGCAAGATAAAATCAATGAAATAGAAAATCCTAATTCAAAGATAAACTCTTGTATGCAATAAAACACACTTGCACACTAACACCCCTAGGGTTACATCCACCTGTTGCCTTTCAAAAAGTGGGCCATGTTACGCATGCAAAATATCTTGGTAAAACAAACAAAATCAAAAGATCATAGTCCCTCGATGACGCTTTCGGAAGTTTCCTTACAAAAAATGATCTTATTCCCTCAAAAGAAAAAACTAAGATACTTTGCAACGTTGCTATCATGGTCTATACGATGACCCGCGCCCATCCCGTTCACATCCTAACACAAGGTTGTTCACCAAATGCAATGGTGAAACAACACTGTTAAAAGGGTTAAAAACACAAGAAAGATCTTTGAGAAATTTAGGGTAGATAGCTCTTGGTTACTTGACCAACTTGCAAAACAAAAACACTTGCCTATTTTTCAAAACCACACATCACAACACGCTTTCAAAACAACTTTCAAAAACATTGAAAACTTTTCAAAAGATACACACCTTTGTATACATTCAAACATGAATCATTGCAAAGGTCGCCACAACAAATGACCTTTTTTCAAAAACATTTTCAAACCCACATACAAAACACCATTTCAAACAATTGAAAATGCAAGGCAAGTGATCTAAGCAAGTAACTAAGAGCCCATGGATAACCATGGATAGAAAGGGTGCTAATACCTTCCCTTGCTATAATCTACTCCCTGAACCCAAGAAAACATATCAAAGGTTTTTGCTGTGCTTTTTAACCTTTCCTTAGGATAAAATAAAAAGTCGGTGGCGACTCTTGCTCAACCGAAACATTTGCGAAAAAAAACGCAAAACCTCAAGTCAGTTCTCCCACCGTATCACAGAACTGGCAACTCTGCTGGGGAATTATTTTTAAAGTGGAGTAACCTTAGGGCTTAGATCACCCTCTTGCATGACTAATTGTTTGCTTTGATTGCTCTATATCTTGGCTCTCTTGTTTGGGCTTGAAATCCTACACCCGGATTTGGGGGAACATTCATAGATAGCAATACGTTGTAGAAACTGTGTGGGGTATACCGACACGGTTGAAGCAATAGCTATATTAGTGCGACATATTTGTGAGTACCGGTAACCCTTGAGTTCAATCAAGGAGAGTACGGGGCCGCTGAGTGATGTCACTAAGCGCTAATGACCTAGTACCTTACTTGACCATCTTGGCCTTTTATTAGGGGTAGTGAGATGACCGGCTTTGGTGCAGTCCGAAGTTGGTAGATACTCGATACTACACTCATTGAGGATTGTTTTCTTGGAATATTTTGGTCGCTAGTTAAGTGGCTAAACCAAAACAATGAACATGGAAAACAATCCAATGATATTGAGCTCCTTAGAACCCGGTTACTATTTATAGGACAGGTTTTTAAGCCAACTACACTCAAGAGGGTACTTACCTATGGAACCCCATGCAAGCCTGAAACTAGGGTTTTGTGTGAATTGCTTGTACATATGTTTGTGCATACATCATGAGCATCATATGCATCCACTAACCATTTCAAGGGTTTAGATCTTCATCTTTGTTCTTGTTTTGTAGGTCATGGAAATTCTTCGCAGGAAAACTATCCAAGTCAACCTTGTGAGAATCCCTCCTCAACTCAAGGAGCTCACATCCAGAATTTCTGAAAGCTCTCCCTTCAATGAAAGACATGGTAGACTGCTCAGCCTAGTCAACACCAGCATTAAAGAGGACATGGTAAAGGTGTTGTTCCAATTCTTTGACCCCCTTCACCACTGTTTCACTTTCCCCGACTACCAATTGGTGCCCACTTTGGAGGAATTTTCTCAACTCCTGAGAATTCCTATTCTTAATCAACTACCCTACAACGATACAGAAAAAGAACCAAAGCCTGAAGATGTTGCTCAAGCACTACACTTGCAACCATCTGACATCAAGGGGCATTGGGAAACTAGAAGCGGTGTGAAAGGCTTCTTAGCAAAATTCTTGTTTGAGAAGGCACAAGAGTGTTGGAATTCATTGGATCTACAAGCCTTTTAAGAAATTGTGGCACTCCTCATTTATGGGTTGGTCCTGTTCCCAAATCCTGACCATCTTATAGATGTCAACACCGTCAAAATCTTCTTATCCAGGAATCCAATACCAACATTGCTTGGGGACATTCTTCACTCATTTTACACACGAACAATGAGAAAGAGGGGTGTTCTCATGTGATGTACTCCTCTCCTTGCAAGGTGGTTTATTTCGCACCTTCCACAATCTGTCTTGAAGAATGACCAAGGCTTAAGGTGGTCACAATGATTGATGACCCTTACTCACTCTGATGTACATTGGTGTTCTCGGTCCAGAGAAAATGTCATCATCGTCGATCATTGTGGAGAGTTCCCTAATGTTCCATTACTTGGCATTAGAGGAGGCATTACCTACAACCCTTGTCTAGCTTTGAGACAATTTGGATATGCACGGAGGGATGGCCCTCATGACATGTTGATTCCTGACTTAGTTTTTGACTTCGACAACGATGCGCAAGGACTTCGCAAAGATTCATCAGAGCTTGGAGGATGCCTAACAAGGTAGACAACAAGACACTGGGGTACAAGAACTCCATCCCTCTTGAGCCTTATCTCAAGTGGGTACGAACCCGAGCCCAGAGTCTAATGATGCCTTACCCTCATGTTCTCCCTGTGATTAAAGAGCCCGTTAAGGAAGGAGAGGTTCCCTACACCATCCTATATCCTGACATGCCTACATCGTGGGAGGAGATGCAGAAGAGTTGGATCCAACTCAAGGAGGAACAGAATACTTTTGAAGCCAGCTTCTATGCCAGTGAGAAGAAGGTTTTGGAGCTTACCCGTCGACTCCACAAGGAAGAGACCCTCAACACCTACATCGCACCAAAGAGGATGCGCAACGTCTTTTTACCTTGAGAAGTTTTTGTAATATTTGGCCCATGGGGCATTTATGTACTGACAAATTTCTTCTTATGACATGTGTTCTTTTTGTTTGCAACAATTTTGAATTTTCTAAATCCTTGAATGCATTGCATAAATAAGCATATCATGCATCATATGCATAACAGGTACCCTTCTTCTACAGGTTGCTTAATCTTCTTCGCTGTTTATTTCAGCACTCAATCATCATGTCTTCCGAGCCTACTACCGAACAAGCTATCAAGGCTCTCCAGGCCCAGAACGCCCGGTTTCAGGAGCTGGTCATGAGCTTAGCCCAAGGTCAACAGGAGTTGAAGACTCTGCTTTTGAAAAAGAAGAAGAAGAAGAGGACTGCGCTGTTTAACACCGGACGGAGGTTTGGGAATACACTGCAGAATGAGGCTGATCAGACTACTTCCTCTGCAGAGAAAGACAGTCCCCAAGGGGGAAGGGCTCCTAGTCCTGTGGTCTCTGACAACGAGACGGATTACAATGATGAACAGTACCCTCCTGCTGAAGACCGATACAAGCAACTAGAGGACCGTTTAAGTGCCATGGAGATTTAACATGTGCCGGGACTGGATTTTGGAGATCTGGGTTTATCTTCTAGGGTAGTGATCCCACACAAGTTCAAGGCACCGGCCTTTGCAAAGTACGACGGGGCTTCTTGCCCTAAGCTGCATCTCAGATCATATGTAAGGAAGATCCAACCTTACACTGCAGACAAGAACCTATGGATCCATTTCTTCCAAGATAGCCTTTCAGGGGCTCAACTCGAGTGGTTCTATCAGCTGGATGGAGCCAGTATCCGAAACTGAGAGGACTTGGCTACTGTGTTTTATAAACAGTATCAGTACAATTCTGACCTCGCTCCCACGCGTACCCAACTCTAGGGTATGTCACTGGGGACGGGCGAAGGATTCAAGGAGTATGCGCAAAAGTGGAGAGACCTGGCTGGCAGGGTGCAACCACCGCTAACTGACTGTGAACTTGTTGACATGTTCCTGGGGACCCTGTCCGGTCCGTTCTTCAACCATCTAATTAGGAATTCTTCTGCTGGGTTCACATACCTGATCTTAATCGGTGAGAGAATAGAAGCTGGCATCAAGTCGGGGAAGATACAGAAAAGTGCCTACTCGAGTACTGAAAAGAAGCCTTTCGAGAAGGAAGCTAGTGCTGTTTATGGTCCAAGGAGACAAATTAAACCGGAACACCGCCAAGCTGTTAATGCGTTGGTAATCTCAAAGCCTGTTGCTGCTCCTCAACAGTATAACCAACCAAGGGGTGAGAGACCCAAAAGACAGTACACTCGACTCAGCATGACCCTGTCTCAGATTTTGCCGCAACTACTGTCAACCAATCTGGTAACTGTCAAAGAAGCTCTGAAGGTAGTGAACATAGCTTCTCCAAAGTACAACCCCAACACCCGTTGCGCTTATCACTCTGATAGCCTGGGGAATATTACGGACGATTGCTGGGCTCTGAGGAATAAGGTTCAGGACCTTATTGATGCTAAAGAAATACAGTTCGAGGCGCCCGAAAGGCCCAATGTTGTGACTGCTCCCATGCCCCAGCATGGAGTGAATGTTGTGGAAGAAGACCGATATGTAGCCTCTGTGGAAGAGATTGTTACTCCGTTATTGACCGTCAAGAGGAACCTGTTGCTAGCCGGTTTATTTCCGGGATGTAGTAAAGGTTGCCGTCTATGTGTTGTTTCACCTGTTGGTTGTCCTTTGCTGAAATCAGGTATCCAAAGCCTGATGGATAGCAAAGAAATCTTGTTCGAAAAGATTGTTGTTCCTGATGTCCCTGCTGAAGAAGTTTCTATTGTCACTATTTTCAACAACCCTCCTAAGGCTCCTTCGAAGAAGCCTGTCAAAATCATGTCCACTCAGAAGATTGCTCCTATCATCATCACTGTTCCGGGGCCTCTCCCCTATACATCCGACAAAGCTGTCCCATGGCACTATGGGTCAGATGTTTATGTGCTTGGAGTTAAACAAGAATTTGATACTAGTACCGGCATCAGTAACATCACCGGGCCTACCAAAATCACTCGTAGCGGTAGGTTGTTCTCACCATATATTGCGCCACCAACTATTCAGAGACCTCTTGTCATTACACCTGCAAGTGTGCCTGCTTCCCTTCCTAATTAAGTTCCTGTTTCTACCCCTGCTGCCGAGTCATCTGACGCTCGGGGCAAAGAGATTGCTACTGATTTGCCTGCCCTGACGGAGGCACCAAAGACAACCACTGTTGAAGCTTCCCAGCAAGAGATGGAAGAGATTCTCAAGATTATCAAGAAGAGTGATTTCAATGTAGTTGAGCAGTTGGGACACACCCCATCTAAGATTTCTATGCTATCACTGTTGTTGTGTTCAGAGGCCCATGCCAAGGCCCTGATTTCCTTCCTAAAGACGGCCCATGTGCCACAAGAAACGTCTGCTGATCAATTTACTGATTGTGTGGCCAACTTGACTGCCGATAATGGGTTGGGCTTCTCTGACGCCGATCTGACCGCCAAAGGAAAGAACCATAACGACGCCCTGCATGTCTCCATCGAATACAGGGGCACTACTCTTGCCCATGTGTTAGTAGACACCGGTTCTTCATTGAACATATTACCCAAGAAGGCTTTAGACTGGCTAGATTGTGAGGGTTTAGAGCTCAAGCCAAGTAACATTGTTGTCCGGGCCTTTGACGGTTCGAAAAGGATGGTACATGGGGAAGTTGACATTCCAATCAGAGTTGGTTCTCAAGTTTTTTATTCTACTTTCTATGTGATGGATATCCGACCATCCTATTCTTGTTTGCTGGGTCGTCCATGGATCCACAAGGCTGGAGCTGTGACCTCCACACTACATCAGAAGCTGAAGTACCCAGTCAGGGGGAAGATTGTTACAATTCAGGGGGAGGAAGAATATATGGTCAGCCACCTCAACTCGTTCCGGTACATAGAGATGGATGGGGAGTTCATTGAGACCCCCTTTCAACACTTTGAAGAGGTGCCTCCGACATTGGCGTCGGCAGAGACTAACTAAAGAAGATTCTCCTTTGAAGATGGCTTCTTTAAAGGATGCCCGGGCTGTGATTGAGAAGGGTGAGTGCGCAAACTGGGGCCGACTTCCTGATTTCACTCCAAAGACCGACAAGTTTGGTTTGGGTTTCACTGCAGAAGCCCAGATGGCTGTTCGTAAGGAAAGGATTGAAAGACCTCCTGTGTTCATCACCAACCCGGGAGTAAACGCTGTTGAAAACGACGTGGAGGAATCTGAATTCAACAGCTGGATCTACCTAACAACCGACAGTGGACCAAGCAACTGGACTGCCAAAGACTTCACACCTATTACTTTTGTCACTTAGTAATGAACTCCTTTGTTTTGAATTTGTAACAAACAATATTTTGAAACTTTTATGGCTCGGTGTCTTACCCGGGGCACCGTGGCTTCATTTGTGAGGGCTTTTTGTGTGTCATTTTCATATATCATCAATAAAAACATTGGACGTTTGTTGCATTTCAAAATCTTGCACTCCTTTTCTTTATTATATATTGCAAAACAACTATATTTACACACACTCACTTATACAGGTTCTAATCCACTCTGGATCTCACTGGTAACGACTCTGCTACTTCCAGTTATGACTTCGAAAATCCGATCAACTTAGCCAAAGACGAAGGTGAATATGATTGCGAAGTGCCTGGTGAACTTGCAAGACTGCTACTCCAGGAAGAGAGGGCCATTCAGCCACATGAAGAGCCAGTGGAAACGGTAAATCTGGGTACTGAGACAGGCAGAAAGGAAGTCAAGATTGGTGCCAATCTAGAGCTTAGCGTGAAACAACGGTTGATCCAGATGCTGCATGACTATGTGGAAATCTTTGCCTGGTCTTACGAAGACATGCCTGGGTTGGATACCGACATTGTGGTTCATCACCTGCCTACCAAGGAAGGTTGCCCTCCGGTAAAACAGAAGGTCCGTCGTATGCGTCCAGAAATGTCCGAGAAAATCAAAGCTGAGGTTATGAAACAATTTGATGCCGGGTTTCTAGAAGTGACTTCTTACCCTCAGTGGATTGCCAACGTGGTTCCAGTGCCGAAGAAGGATGGTAAGGTCCGAATGTGTGTTGATTACAGGGATTTGAACAGGGCCAGCCCCAAGGATGATTTCCCTCTGCCTCATATCGACGTTCTGGTTGACAACACTGTTCAGCATAAAGTATTCTCCTTCATGGACAGATTCTCCGGTTATAATCAGATCAAGATGGCTCCTGAAGACATGGAGAAGACCACTTTTGTTACTCAGTGGGGCACCTTTTGCTACAAGGTCATGCCTTTTGGGTTGAAAAATGCTGGGGCAACCTACCAACGTGCCATGGTTGCTTTATTTCATGACATGATCCATCACGAGATAGAAGTATACGTCGACGATATGATTGCAAGGTCCCAAACTGAGGAGGAACACCTTGACCATCTTCGGAAGCTGTTTGACCGTCTGAAGTTGTACAAGCTGAGGTTGTACCCAAACAAGTGCACCTTTGGGGTGAGATCTGGAAAATTGTTAGGCTTCATCGTAAGCGACAAAGGCATTCAAGTGGACCCTGCCAAAGTGAAAGCCATACAAGAGATGCCAACTCCCAAGACAGAGAAAGAAGTCAGAGGCTTTCTAGGACGGTTGAACTACATTGCCCGATTCATCTCACACCTAACTGCTACCTGTGAACCAATCTTCAAGCTGCTGAAGAAAGATCAAGTAGTACGTTGGAACGATGAATGTCAGGCCGCTTTCGAAAAGATCAAAGAGTATCTCCAAGAACCACCCATTCTTATACCACCGGTTGAAGGGAGACCTCTAATCTTATACTTGACAGTACTTGACAACTCAATGGGGTGTGTGCTGGGGCAGCATGACGAGTCTGACTGAAAAGAACACGTCATTTATTACCTTAGCAAAAAGTTTACCGACTGTGAGACCCGATACTCACTGCTCGAGAAAACTTGCTGCGCTTTGGTATGGGCTGCTCGCCGGCTGAGACAGTATATGTTGACTCACACTACTCTGTTGATTTCAAAAATGGATCCAATAAAGTACATCTTCGAAAAGCCTGCCTTGTCCGGAAGAATAGCAAGATGGCAGATGATCTTGACGGAATATGACATCCAGTACACGACTCAAAAAGCAATCAAGGGAAGTGTATTGGCAGACCATTTGGCGCACCAGTCAGTGGATGATTACCAGTCGATGAACTTTGAATTTCTAGACGAGGATATCATGGTAGTGACTGATTGTGAAGTACCCGGACCGGATGAAGGACCTGAGGAAGGATCCCGATGGTCTATGCACTTTGACGGAGCCTCAAACGCTTTGGGTAATGGTATCGGCGTTGTGATCATATCCCCTAAAGGCACTCATACTCCACTTACTGCCCGACTATGTTTCAACTGCACCAACAATATGGCAGAGTATGAGGCATGTATCATGGGTCTTCAAGCTGCAATCGACCTAAGGATCAAGTTTCTGAGTGTCTTCGGAGATTCCGCTCTCGTGATCAATCAAGTCAAAGGCGAGTGGGATACAAAACACCCAAATCTTATTCCTTACAAAGAGTATGTGCTGACATTGCTTCCCCACTTCGAGGAGATAACCTTTGAACACTTCCCAAGGGGGGAGAACCAGTTAGCAGACGTGTTGGCTACGATGTCTTATATGTTCAAAGTCAAATGGGACAACGAGGCTCCCCGGATCATTATCTGGAAGTTGGACGAACCGGCACATTGCTGCGATCTCGAGACCGAAAAGGTAACAGAAAAACCCTGGTATCATGAAGTGAAGAGGTACCTTGAAGCTCAAGAATACCCCGAAGGCGCACCTGTTAATGACAAGAAGTTCCTGAGAAGGTTTGCGGCAAAGTTCTTCCTCAGTAATGGCATTCTCTACAAGCGAAACCATGATTCGACCTTACTGCGTTGTGTGGATAAGACTGAAGCAGAAAAGATCATGGCAGAGCTACATGAAGGTACCTTCGGAACACATTCCAGTGGGCATACCATGGCAAAGAAAATCCTTCGGGCAGGATATTTTTGGTCCACAATGGAAGCCGATTGTTATCAGCATTCTCGAACTTGTCATAAATGCCAGATCTATGCTGACAGGGTGCACATTCCTCCGGTTCCTCTAAACGTCTTGACAGCACCTTGGCCTTTTGCAATGTGGGGCATTGACATGATCGGCGAAATCAGACCTACGGTATCTAACGGGCATCGCTTCATCCTAGTAGCGATTGATTACTTCACAAAGTGGGTTGAAGCAGCTTCCTATGCTACCGTAACCAAGAACGTCGTGGCACGGTTCATTCGGCACAACCTGATCTGTCGATACGGTGTACCTGAGAGGATCATTACGGATAATGGTACCAATCTAAACAACAAGATGATCACTGAGCTCTGCGAGCAATTCAAGATACAGCACCACAACTCTTCACCTTACCGGCCGAAGATGAATGGGGCTGTAGAAGCAGCGAATAAGAACATCAAGAAGATTGTGCAGAAGATGACAGTGACCTACAAAGATTGGCACGAAATGTTACCGTTTACTCTTCATGGGTACCGTACCTCATCACGAACGTCAACAGGGGTAACTCCCTTTTCCTTGGTCTATGGCATGGAGGCAGTCCTGCCTATTGAAGTCCAGATACCCTCTCTCCGGATAATGAAGGATGCAGACTTGAGCGAAGATGACTGGATCCAGACTCGGCTTGATCAATTAAACCTAATTGACGAAAAGAGACTCACTGCTATTTGTCATGGTCAGACATACCAAAAACGGATGATCAGGGCATTTAACAAGAAGGTCAGACGACAAGAGTATCAAGTCGGAGACCTGGTAATCAAGCGCATCATTCTTCCTCAAAGTGATCCCAGGGGCAAATGGACCCCTACGTACGAAGGGCCATTTGTGGTTAAACATATCTTCTCAGGAGGAGCTATGATTCTAACCACCATGGATGGTGACGACCTTCCTCACCCCGCCAATGCAGACATAGTAAAAAGATACTACGCATGAACTAAGGACCCGCTAGGTTGACACACCTAGGCAAAAATAAGGGCTTCCCGGCAAACCAAAAGGGTTCGGGCAAAAGTAAGGGATGAAAATGAAAAAAATCTGTACACCCGGCAAGTCAAAAACCTGAAAAGGCGGCTTGGGCAAAAATGGGTATCCCGATGGACTGAAAACCCGAAAGGGCGGTCCAGGCAAAAGTTAGGGATAAAGCGTAATACTATGTCTCTTTGGATCACCTTGCATCCAGAATTCGGCATCAACTATCGGGCTCAGATGACTCCAATCAATCAACTTCATCTTCAACTAAACAGCAAAGTGATGAGACGCTTGAAGACATAAAGGCGATAGCAGAGTTGGAACCCAGTGGGATTATTTTTCACATGGCTGTTTTGTTTCCTTTTCACAAAATTGTATAAACTCTATTTTGCTCGGCGGCGTTCTCTTACCAGGACGTCAGCCTCTTGTACAAAACGCCTATTTACAGGCAAATTTCAAAAATCAATACAAATCCACTTTTCCAGACAAATTGCCAATTGTTTTTCTGTTTTGTTTTGCAAAGAACGTCCAATGTTCATTTTTGATATATGCATTTGACACTATTTGCTAACTCATAAATATTTGCATACGAAACAAAGGACTAATTACAGATGACATCAGAAACAGGGGCAATTTAGAATTGTCTAAGCGATCTAGTTGCTCTGTCCACTAAGGTACCAAGGTAGGTTCGGCTGAAGAATGTAACCAAGTTACCTCAACTCCCCACAGAGTAAGACCAGATTCAGCAATACCCTCCTCAAGCAGAGTTGGTTTCCCATCAACCCTGAAATGGCACAATATTCCCCTAGCAAGTCAGCGGTACTCTCCCCAAGCCGAGTTAGTCTACTGCCAGCCTTAGGAAGTTGGGTATCCCCAGAAGATCTCAACATTTCCCAACAGAGTATAAGGCATTCCTCAGCAAGCATCCCCGACGGTCTTAATATAAGATTGTTCCCCGGCGGAATACCAAACACCCCAGTGGAGCCATTCCCCCAGTACAGTCTGAGAAAGTTTCCCCAGGAGAGTTAAATCATTTCCCCAGTAGATTCTGGAAGCTTATCCCCAGTAGATTCTAGAAGCTTATCCCCAGTAGATTCTGGAAGCTTATCCTCTGCAGAGTACGAACGCATCTCCCCGACTTTATTCAAAGGTTATTTCCCCACCAGGGTATAATCGAGTTATCCTCAGCTAATAACCACAGAAAGATCGTCCTCGGCGAAGTTCTTCCTATCCCCAGCGGGGTTCATCACATTCCCCAACATAACTGATCAGTGGAATCCCCGGCGGAGCTCTCATCAAAACCTCAGCGAAGTATCTCTTCCCATAGAGTAATTCCCTGCAGAGCAATCTCTCCAACGAGTTTATTCCCCAAAGGAGTCATCTTCTCCTACCGGTTTATTCTTGCAACCATCATCCCCAGCGAAAACGAAGAACTCCACTCTTCAACATCAGCCCAAGATTGGATTTCCCGACACTCGTCAAGGATTTATTTTCCTAAACGAAATTACATTCATAGACATTTCACACTTCATACATCCTGTTTGCATACATGATAAAGTGCATACAACACTATCTCATTTTGAGCATCATGACATCATGCATTTCATACATCATGACATTGCATACAACTGATGTTTTGCCTTTTCAGGAAAAGGTCAATCCAAAGATGATTACTATCAACTATCGTAATTCCAGATTCGATACCTGTATCTAGCCAGGGCATATCTGCGAGTGTTTGATTGTAGATTCGATACCTGTATCCAGCCAGGGCATATCTGCATAAAGAGTTTAGAGATTCGATACCTGTATCCAGCCAGGGCATATCTGTAGACGACATTTTCCAGATTCGATACCTGTATCTAGCCATAGCATATCTGTGAGTGTTTGATTGTAGATTCGATATATGTATCTAGCCATGGCATATCTGTGAGTGTTTGATTGTGATTCGATACCTGTATCCAGCCAGGGCATATCTGCATGAAGAGTTTAGAGATTCGATACCTGTATCCAGCCAGGGCATATCTGTAGACGACAATTTCCAGATTCGATACCTGTATCCAGCCAGGGCATATCTGTAGACGACAATTTCCAGATTCGATACCTGTATCCAGCCAGGGCATATCTGTAGACGATAATTTCCAGATTCGATACCTGTATCCAGCCAGGGCATATATGTAGACGACAATTTCCAGATTCGATACCTGTATCCAGCCAGGGCATATCTGTAGACGACAATTTCCAGATTCGATACATGTATCCAGCCAGGGCATATCTGTAGACGACAATTTCCAGATTCGATACCTGCATCCAGCCAGGGCGTATCTGTAGACGACCAATTCCAGATTCGATTCCTGTATCCAGCCAGGGCATATCTGTGAGTATTAGATTACAGATTCGATACATGTATCTATCCAGGGCACGTCTGTAAGCAACCTTTTGGAGTTCCGGATTCGATTCCTGTATCTAGCCAGGGCATATCTGTGAGCATTTGATTGTAGATTCGATACCTGTATCTAGCCAGGGCATATCTGCATGAAGAGACTGAAGATCAACACCTGTAGCAGGCCAGGAAACCATCTTTCTTTCTCAAAATATGCAAGTTCTCGCTAAGGAATCTCTTACGCGATCAACACCCCCGATGGCATCTATAAGCCCATCTCCACAACTATCCATTACACTTCCAAATGGCATCTATAAGCCCATTCCTGACAAGGTTCTGTCACGTCTCCAGATTGTTAGAACAAAGTTTGAATCTACTACCCTACATTTAAGTTTTGATGATAACAAAGTGAAAAGATATATCATTTATGTGATTCATGTATGAACTATCTGCTGCCTAAATTATTATGTTCTAATTTGCAGATACTCTGATTGATATAAGCAAGAACCCACCTATTCAGCATCAGAATTTGGTTCCTGACATCAGCATCAGAAGTTGCCATATCAGAATGTCAAAATCAGATGATCAACTCACGTACATGCTGAAGCCTGATGAACAAGACTGCGCTCAACACTCTGATAAAGAAACACAACAGTTCATCAGCAGCTAAGCAGAGTCAGAATGAGCCAAGCCAGAACTTGCATTAAGTAAGCAACGGTACTGTGCATTGAAAGCAAATTAATACCAACGGCCTCATTCCAGACAAGATCTGCTCGATAAGGAAAGTTTGTTAATAGCATTGAATCAAGAATATTGCATCCAACGTTCAACATCTCAGTGCTATATAAACAAGGCTTTGAAGACTGAAATGGCTAATGCTCTCAAAATCTTTACACGCATAAAAGCTGATCAAAATCTTCTTTTTCTCTGTTTTGCTAAACACTACACATTCTGATATTCTATCATTGTTTAGCAATCTAGTTTCTAAGCTTTAATTTGTGTATACATCACAGTTGTGATACAGTTTTGTAGAAAACATTCACACACTTAGATTTGATTTCTTTGTAAGAAAGTGTTTCCTTGACAAACCGGGTTGTGGTTTGCATCAAGAAGGCTTTAGCAGTTGTTAAAGCAGTCTGTAATATTCAGTTGAATATAGTGGATTAAGACCTCGTTGGAGAGAGGCGAAATCACCTTGACGGGTGGACTGGAGTAGTTTGAGATCAAACGAACCAGGATAAAAATATCTTGTTCATTGCATTAGATTTCAGTTTTACAATTCAACCCCCCCTTCTTGTGTTTTTCACTACTTCAATTGGCATCAGAGCGCCTGGTTCTGAGCTAAAACACTTAACCGTGTCAGTACAAGATCCAGCGTCAGAAAAACACAATGGCAGGAAACAACTCTCACATCAGCAATGACAACAATGAGGACAGAGACAGATTCAGCGGCAAACCTCCAGTCTTTGATGGAGAAAACTTTGATTACTGGAAAGACATAATTGAAAGCTTCTTTCTGGAACATGATGCTGATCTGTGGGATATGGTGACAGATGGATACACGCACCCTGTGAATGCAAGCGGTCAGAAGATTGATAGAAAAACAATGTCTGACCAACAAAAGCGTGACTTCAAGAATCACCACAAGGCCAGAACCATCCTCCTCAGCGCCATCTCCTATACTGAGTATGAAAAGATCTCCAACAGAGACACATCAAAGAATATTTTTGACTCACTCAGAATGACGCATGAGGGCAACGTTCAGGTCAAAGAAACTAAAGCTCTGGCGCTCATTCAGAAGTATGAGGCGTTCAAAATGGAAGAATTTGAATCCATTGAAACAATGTTCTCAAGATTCCAGATTCTGGTAGCTGGTCTCAAGGTTCTGGACAAAGGATACTCTACTGCTGACCATGTCAAGAAAATCATCAGAAGTTTACCCAAGCAGTGGAGACCTATGGTTACAGCTCTGAAGCTAGCTAAAGATCTCAACAAAATCACTCTGGAGGAACTTATCAGCTCCCTCAGAAGTCATGAGATAGAGCTAGAAGCTGACGAGCCTCATAAGCAAGGTAAGCCTTTAGCATTAAAATCTAATAAAAAATTTGAGTCTAAAGTTTTGCAGGCAGTTGAAGAAACATCTGATGGGTCCTCATCAGAAGAAGACGGACTCTCCCTCCTCTCCAGAAGAGTAAATCAACTGTGGAAGCAAAGACAAAGGAAGTTCAGGAATCCCAGAAGATCTGATCAGAACGAGTCTTCTTCCAGATACAGAAGGACAGATTCTTCCTCTGGATACAGAAGATCTGAAGGCTCCTCCAGTAGCAAAAAGCCAAACACCAAGGACATCATCTGCTATGAGTGCAATGAGCAAGGACACTATAAGAGTGACTGCCCAAAGCTTCAGAGGGAAAAGCCCAAAAAGAAGTTTGGAAGAGAGAAGAAGAAAAGTCTCATGGCCACATGGGATGACTCTGACTCGTCTGAAGCTGACTCAAAATCAGATGATGAGAGGGCAAACATAGCTCTCATGGCTAACATCTCAGAAGATAGTGAAGCTTCTGAATCAGACTCAGAATCAGATACTGAAGAGGTATTTCCTAACTTTGCTGTTAACTTTACAAAGGCTGAACTTGCTGAAAGCCTTAATGAGATTCTGGAATGTTATCAGCAAATTAGAGTTAAATTCAGAGACCTGAAAAGGAATCTTGAATCTGACTCTAATAAGACTGAGAGTCTCAAATTGGAAAATTCTGAGCTGAGAAATAAGATTTCAAAATTAGAAAACACTTTACAAAACTCTCAGAAGGAACCAATTTCTGAAACTCCCAGCAATGCTGATGAGATCATCAAGGAGTATGATCACAGTTTCCAGAAGTTCCTAGCTAAAAGCATAGATATAAGCAAAATGGCTTCAATGATCTATGGAGTTAGCAGAAACGGCAGGAAAGGAATAGGATACCAAGGTAAGGTTCCTACACCAAAGAATGTCATGGACTTAACCATTAAACATACTCCTCTGAATTCACATTTTGTGTATGGTCACACACATGATATTAAATACACTAGCAGTAAGCACTCTGTGAAACCAAAATTCAACCAGAGTTTTGGTAAAACTAACAAATCAGGACCCAAGAAAATCTGGGTACCTAAGGATAAAATAATACATGTTGCAGATATCTTTAGCAGCAAGTCAGAAACACCAGTCATGGTACCTGGACTCTGGCTGCTCACGACACATGACGGGAAGAAGGCATATGTTCCAAAGCCTGGAACTTAAGCCAGGAGGCCACGTTGGCTTTGGAGGCAATCAGAGGGGAAAGATAATTGGCTCTGGAACTGTAGGTAATGGAAATCTTCCCTCTATTAATAATGTTCTGCTAGTAGATGGATTGATGCATAATCTGTTATCCATAAGTCAATTAAGTGATAACGGTTATGATATAATCTTTAATAAAAAATCATGTAAAGCTGTTAGTCAGAAAGATGGGACTATCCTGTTTAATGGTAAGAGGAAAAACAACATTTACAAAATCAAACTTTCTGAACTAAAGAGTCAGAATGTAAAATGCCTTCTGTCTGTTAACAACGAGCAGTGGATCTGGCACAGAAGATTGGGGCATGTTAGTATGAGAAGAATATCTCAGATTAACAAACTCAATCTGGTCAGAGGACTTCCTAATTTGAAGTTCAATTCAGATGCTCTGTGTGAAGCATGTCAGAAAGGCAAATTTGCAAAACCTTCTTTTAAATCCAAAAATGTTGTTTCTACCTCTAAGCCATTAGAACTTCTGCACATTGACTTATTTGGACCAGTTAAAACTGCTTCAGTCAGTGGCAAGAAGTATGGGTTAGTAATCGTAGATGACTATAGCAGATGGACATGGGTAAAGTTCTTAAGACACAAGGACGAGTCACACTCTGTGTTTGTTACCTTATGTAACCAAGTTCAGAATGAAAAGGATCTTAGAATCGTTAAAGTCAGAAGTGATCATGGTGGAGAATTTGAAAACAAAGACTTTGAGTCATTTTTTAATGACAGAGGCATTTTGCATGATTTCTCTTGTCCTAGAACTCCCCAACAAAATGGAGTTGTAGAACGAAAGAACAGAACATTGCAAGAAATAGCCAGAACCATGATCAATGAGACAAACGTTGCTAAGACCTTCTGGGCAGAGGCAATAAACACAGCGTGCTACATTCAGAATAGAATCTCAATAAGACCTATTCTGGAAAAGACTCCATATGAATTGTGGAAGAATAGAAAGCCCAACATTTCATATTTTCATCCATTTGGATGTACTTGCTTTATATTAAATACAAAGAATTATTTGAACAAGTTTGACTCTAAAGCACAGAAGTGTATTATGTTAGGATACTCTGAACGCTCAAGAGGGTACAGAGTATACAATACAGAAACACAGATTGTGGAAGAATCAATCAGTGTTCGTTTTGATGATAAGCTTGACTCTGAAAAGTCAAAGCAGAATGAAGTTTTTGCAGGTATGGAAATTGAATTTACAGGTTCTGAAGACAAGTCATCAGAAGCTCTCAATACAGACACTCCTTCAACGTCTGAAAGGAGCACTGCTAGCAATCCTACAACAGCTGCTGATCAACCTCAGAAGAGATTACCCAGAAGCAACTTGGATCACCCAGAAGAGACTATCTTAGGAAGAAAGGAAGATCCAATCAGAACAAGAGCAAGCTTCAGAAACTCTAAAGAAACTCTCTTGGGACTTGTGTCTCTGATTGAACCTTCTTCTATTGATGAAGCACTTCTGGATAATGACTGGATTCTGGCAATGCAAGAAGAGCTGAATCAATTCACCAGAAACGATGTATGGGATCTCGTTCCCAGACCAAAAGGATTCAACGTCATTGGAACAAGATGGGTGTTCAGAAACAAGCTAAATGAACAAGGTGAAGTCATCAGAAACAAGGCACGACTGGTTGCACAAGGTAATAGTCAGCAAGAGGGGATAGACTATACAGAAACCTTTGCCCCAGTCGCCAGGTTAGAATCTATCAGACTTTTAATTTCATTTGCTGTTAATAGAGGCATCACTCTGTATCAGATGGATGTCAAAAGTGCATTCTTAAATGGTTATATAGAAGAAGAAGTTTATGTACACCAACCCCCTGGTTTTGAAAATACAAAACATCCAGAACATGTTTTCAAACTAAAGAAGTCACTATATGGTCTGAAACAAGCTCCCAGAGCTTGGTATGAAAGGCTAAGTAACTTTCTGTTAGAAAATGAATTCACCAGAGGGAAAGTGGACACTACTCTATTCTGTAAATCAGTTAAGAATGACATCTTAGTCTGTCAAATTTATGTTGATGATATTATTTTTATTTCTACTAATCCTTCTCTTGGAAGAAAATTTGCTAAGTGTATGCAGGCAGAATTTGAGATGAGCCTCATGGGGGAACTGAAATTCTTTCTAGGAATTCAGATCAATCAAACTCCAGAGGGAACTTACATTCATCAGAGCAAATACATCAGAGATCTTCTGAAGAAATTTGACCTCTCAGAATGTAAGCCATCAAAGATTCCAATGCATCCCACGTGCATTCTGGAAAGAGAAGAGGTAAGCAAAAATGTAGAACAGAAAGTCTACAGAGGTATGATTGGTTCTCTCCTCTATCTGACTGCTTCAAGACCTGACATATTATTCAGTGTTTGTATCTGTGCTAGATTCCAATCAGATCCTAGAGAATCTCACTTAACAGCTGTTAAGCGAATTTTCAAGTATCTGAAAGGTACTACTAATCTGGGTTTGTTTTATAGAAAATCTAGTGATTACAGCTTAGTAGGCTACTGCGATGCTGATTTTGCTGGAGACAGAGTGGAACGTAAAAGTACTTCTGGAAGCTGCCAGTTTCTGGGAGAAAATCTGATCTCTTGGTCCAGCAAAAGGCAATCAACAATTGCGCTATCAACAGCATAAGATGAGTACATAGCAGCAGCAGGATGTAGCACACAAATGCTCTGGATGAAAAGTCAGCTTGAAGACTTCCAGATTTTTGAGAGTAACATTCCTATACTCTGTGATAATACTTCTGCTATTTGCTTAAGTAAGAATCCCATTTTACATTCTAGAGCTAAGCATATAGAAATAAAACATCACTTCATTAGGGACTATATTCAGAAAGGAATTTTGAACTTAAAATTTATAGATACAGACCATCAATGGGCTGATATCTTTACTAAACCCCTTTCAGAAGATAGGTTTAATTTCATTCTGAAACATCTCAGCATGAAAATCTGTCCAGAGTGAAAATGTTTTAATTCCATATATTTACTTTCAGAATGTAATTGTTTTACTGTGAACTTCTGATCAATCTTCTTTCAGAAAGATAGAACATGCAGATTGTATCATATGCAAGTCTAAAGATCTGAGAGTCTAAGCTCAGAGACAGACGTGCTGATCACTACATCAAACAAGTGTCATCCAATCATCAGCAAATCTCTGAAGTAGAACGCGTGCACGCTTCTGAGAAGGCAAAGCGCTGATTGGGTGCATTGAGACACATGTCTGGTAACCGTTTTTAAGTATCTTTCTCAAATCCCCCAAAATCAGCAAGCATTTAATAAAAAGTAATCATGCTTTTAAAATGCAATCATGATTTTTCTCTTTCTTAAAAACGTTTATCTTTTCAAAATATTTTGAAACTCTATTTAAACACATTAACCTCTCATTCTAATTCTTTACAATTTCTCACTAATACTCAAGCATTCTCTGCATTTTTTCTGTGTTCATCTCTTGCAAAACCTTTTTTCTCAGTTTCTTCTCAAATCCTTTTAGTGTGAACATGGCAACCTCCAGCAGTGCTTCTGCAGGTCCTCAGAAGAAAGCATCATCTGAGCAGTATCAAGTGCCATTCAGAACACTCCTCACTCCTGTGAAGAATCTTGAAGTGTTATCTGAATTGATAATTGATTTTGGAAGCTTGAAGGAGAACGGTTTTGACCTAACTGAAGAAGTTAGGGCACAGAAGTGGGAAAGGTATTTTGACAGATTGGTTGGACCAACATTCCCTATGTTAGTCAAGGAATTCTGGATTCACGCCAAGGCTTCAACGCATCTAGTCACCTCCTTTGTTATGGGGAAGAAGATTGTGATCACTGAGGATCACATTGCAAGGTTAATCGGTTACAGTGGCGGTGGCGTCTGTTGTGTGGACATGGCTGAAAGATGTGCTGATGTGGGCATGATAGCTGCAAGGATTTTCACCCATGGGGTGCCCAGCAGCAAGATCAAAGATCTGAAGGATCATTACATAGTTTGGGCTAAGATAATTCTGGGGTGCTTCAACCATAGGAAGCCAACCAGTTCACCTGATTACATAAATGTGGATCAGCAGTTTCTGATCTACTTTATTGATCAGAAGGTAAAAATCAATTTGGCTCATTTTCTGTTCAACCACCTCAGAACAAGTGTGAAGGAAACCAGGGAAGAAGAAAGAACCAAGAGGGATTGGATACCCTTTGGAAGGTTGATATCAGATATTCTGACAGAGAATAGGCTGATAGAGCATCTGATAGAAGCTCAAGAGCTAAGCACCATTGAACCAACAGTTGGGAAACCTCTGAACGCAAAGAACTTGAAGAAAATGAAGTTGATAGAGAATATCCAAAAGGAACCCAGAGCTACTCCTATTGCTGATATCACCAGCAGAAGAGTTCCTCTGAGTGACTTTCCTTTATTTTCTGAGATAGAATCTAAACCAGAGGTGGTTCTCAGGTACTTGGATGCGTGCAAGGCAGATGGTACAGATCCAAATCTGATTATCAAAGCTCTGCATCAACCTCAGCAAGAAGTGACTCTGAAGAAGACGAAGAAGAGGAAGGCACCTTCAGAAGGATCATCCCAGCAAACACCCAAGAAAAGAGGTAATTTATCTGCTGCTTCTGTTTTAAATTCTTCTACTATTCCAGCATCTATTCCTCCTCAAACCTCTCATAGAATCTCAATCCCCATCCCTACAATAGATGAAACTGTACCAGAAGATGACCCTTCTGAGGCATTAAAACTCAGAAGACCCATAACCAAACATCCCAAACCAACAATCTCAACAACATCAGCAATTGACAAAGTGCTGTCTGACATTGATCAACACACTTCTGATCAACCAAACTCTGAACCACAAATTGTCCCTCCTCCATAACCAGAACAACAGCAATCTGCTGAAGAACCTGAACAACAACAACCTCTCTCATTAATTCCAGAAGAAACCCTTATCCCTGAACAACCAGAAATTCCAACAACTTCTCCTCAACCAGCAATTCAGTCTCCCTCTCCTCAACCAGAAATTAATCCACCATCACCTCAACCAGAGTTTCATCACTCTGAAACTCCTTCTCCTCAACCATCTGAACCTCATTCACCTCAACCATCACCTCTGGCAATCCAGCTGCCAGGTGGAACAACAATCACCTTGGCACAATTGCCATCCTCACCAGAATCTACACTACCAAATACTCCCAAAACACCACCCAGTCCAATCATAATTTCTGATTCTGAAACTCCATCTCCAAAACAAACTGCTGCCAAGAAAACCTCTGAAAACCCCAGCAGGACCTTCATAGACTTAACCAGTCTTGACCGTCTTGCTGATCTGAAACATAAAATTGCCATCCCAAAACCAAAACAACCAGATGTTGGCTCTGGTATTATGAATTTTGAAACAGGTGTGCAGCAATGGATTGCTTCTTTGAAGCAAGTCTGTCCTGGAATGATTGACCCAGCTGCTTCTGATCAGCTCTGGTCACAATTCAGACTTTGGGTACGTGCTGAAGCCCTCAGTTGCAGGATATCAACTATGAGCAGGCACAACAGAATTTCAGCAAGCTTCTGAATGAAGTTGGAAGTCAGCTTCTGAAAGAAGACGTGCTCCCTCTGGATAGTGAACCTTGGTCTGAGAAACAGCTAGCTTCAAAGGTGCAACCAGAAGAAGACAAGACCATTCAAGCTGAAGAAAGTCAAGCAGAAGATGTTGCAGAAAGCTCTCAGAAGCTTCCTGCTTCTGATGCTTCTCAAGCTGCCTTGGACAGGCAGACTCTGGAAGAACTAAAACTGAATGACATGCGTCTGCAGCAGAGGATGGATGAAAACGACCAGAAGATGAAAGAAAGAATGGATGTGCAAGATAGCAAGATTGACACTGTTGTCAGCATGGTGCACAAGCAGAATGAGACTGCTGATCAAATCAAAGCCATGCTGGAGAACCTGTTCACACGCTTACCTCCCCAACCTTAGTCTTTTTTTTTTCATTCATGTCTTTTTCATGCTTTCTTTGATTTTCTGATGTACTATTTGAATATGTTTTGTACTATTTTCATGTTTTGATTCTGAACCTTTCAATATGACAAGTTTTTCTGATCTTAATTGTTTTAGCACTCACCTACACTTTTTGATTGCTGACAAAAAGGGGGAGAACAAGAATGATATTTTAAACAATAACGGTTAACTAAGACAGAAATTCTCAAACATTCTAACTCTATTACTTGAAAATGTTTTTTTGTTTTGCTTAAAGTCTACAGGTACAAGGAAGCTCCTGGACACTCTGAAGACTAAAAGATATGAAGCTCTGATCCGCTCTGATACTCTGATCCAAAGCAAAGCTCTGACAAGAAAAGCTCTGATACGCTGATCTGAAGCTCTGCTCTGATATGCTGATCTAAAGCTTCTGATAGTCAAAGACTCTGATACTCTGATGTTCAAAGAAAGGCAAAAAGATCTGATCCTGAAGAACACGTGTAATCAAAGGGAAGTAATAAACTCAGGGGGAGTATCTCTCAACTCTGATATCTTTCTTACCCCTTATCTTTGATAACTTCTTACTCTGATGCATATCTCTGATACCTTTTCACGTTATCTTCATTTAAAAATATCTAGTTTTTGTCATCATCAAAAAGGGGGAAATTGTTAGAACAAAGTTTGAATCTACTACCCTACATTTAAGTTTTGATGATAACAAAGTGAAAAGATATATCATTTATGTGATTCATGTATGAACTATCTGCTGCCTAAATTATTATGTTCTAATTTGCAGATACTCTGATTGATATAAGCAAGAACACACCTATTCAGCATCAGAATTTGGTTCCTGACATCAGCATCAGAAGTTGCCATATCAGAATGTCAAAATCAGATGATCAACTCACGTACATGCTGAAGCCTGATGAACAAGACTGCGCTCAACACTCTGATAAAGAAACACAACAGTTCATCAGCAGCTAAGCAGAGTCAGAATGAGCCAAGCCAGAACTTGCATTAAGTAAGCAACGGTACTGTGCATTGAAAGCAAATTAATACCAACGGCCTCATTCCAGACAAGATATGCTCGATAAGGAAAGTTTGTTAATAGCATTGAATCAAGAATATTGCATCCAACGTTCAACATCTCAGTGCTATATAAACAAGGCTTTGAAGATTGAAATGGCTAATGCTCTCAAAATCTTTACACGCATAAAAGCTGATCAAAATCTTCTTTCTCTCTGTTTTGCTAAACACTACACATTCTGATATTCTATCATTGTTTAGCAATCTAGTTTCTAAGCTTTAATTTGTGTATACATCACAGTTGTGATACAGTTTTGTAGAAAACATTCACACACTTAGATTTGATTTCTTTGTAAGAAAGTGTTTCCTTGACAAACCGGGTTGTGGTTTGCATCAAGAAGGCTTTAGCAGTTGTTAAAGCAGTCTGTAATATTCAGTTGAATATAGTGGATTAAGACCTCGTTGGAGAGAGGCGAAATCACCTTGACGGGTGGACTGGAGTAGTTTGATATCAAATGAACCAGGATAAAAATATCTTGTTCATTGCATTAGATTTCAGTTTTACAATTCAACCCCCCCTTCTTGTGTTTTTCACTACTTCAATTGACATCAGAGCGCCTGGTTCTGAGCTAAAACACTTAACCGTGTCAGTACAAGATCCAGCGTCAGAAAAACACAATGGCAGGAAACAACTCTCACATCAGCAATGACAACAATGAGGACAGAGACAGATTCAGCGGCAAACCTCCAGTCTTTGATGGAGAAAACTTTGATTACTGGAAAGACAGAATTGAAAGCTTCTTTCTGGCACATGATGCTGATCTGTGGGATATGGTGACAGATGGATACACGCACCCTGTGAATGCAAGCGGTCAGAAGATTGATAGAAAAACAATGTCTGACCAACAAAAGCGTGACTTCAAGAATCACCACAAGGCCAGAACCATCCTCCTCAACGCCATCTCCTATACTGAGTATGAAAAGATCTCCAACAGAGACACAGCAAAGAATATTTTTGACTCACTCAGAATGACGCATGAGGGCAACGTTCAGGTCAAAGAAACTAAAGCTCTGGCGCTTATTCAGAAGTATGAGGCGTTCAAAATGGAAGAATCTGAATCCATTGAAACAATGTTCTCAAGATTCCAGATTCTGGTAGCTGGTCTCAAGGTTCTGGATAAAGGATACTCTACTGCTGACCATGTCAAGAAAATCATCAGAAGTTTACCCAAGCAGTGGAGACCTATGGTTACAGCTCTGAAGCTAGCTAAAGATCTCAACAAAATCACTCTGGAGGAACTTATCAGCTCCCTCAGAAGTCATGAGATAGAGCTAGAAGTTGTGGTTTGCATCAAGAAGGCTTTAGCAGTTGTTAAAGCAGATTGTATTATTCAGTTGAATATAGTGGATTAAGACCTCGTTGGAGAGAGGCGAAATCACCTTGACGGGTGGACTGGAGTAGTTTGAGATCAAATGAACCAGGATAAAAATATCTTGTTCATTGCATTAGATTTCAGTTTTACAATTCAACCCCCCCTTCTTGTGTTTTTCACTACTTCACAGATGGCATCTATAAGCCCATTCATGACAAGGTTCTGTCACGTCTCCAGATGGCATCTATAAGCCCATCCTCCTATCCATCATCCTTCCAAATGGCATCTATAAGCCCATTATTGACAAGGTTCTGTCACGTCTCCAGATGGCATCTATAAGCCCATTCCTGACAAGTTTCTGTCACGTCTCCAGATGGCATCTATAAGCCCATCCTCCTATCCATCATCTTTCCAAATGGCATCTACAAGCCCATTCCCGACATCACATTGCTGATACTCCAGCATGCGAGTGCAAATTTCTGGGCACTTTAGTGTTCAATCATCTTCCACCTTCGGATTATGAAAGCAAGCCTGCCAATCTAACTCTTCAGGTGCAAGAAGATTGAACAGGGGCAACTGTTGTACCCCAAAATTTGCCCTCTCTTTCTTCAGGAAATCATCCTGGATTTTCAGAGTCCCTCTGAAACAAATCCAAGTCCTGAATTGTCATTTTTGCCCAAGCAAACCATTTACAAGAGCAAGATGACGACACAAGCTCTAAAGACAACGCTTTTTATTTTGAGAAAAATTAAATTCTAAGTACTTGGAATTTTTCTCTAAAAAATGAGTGTTTAAGAAGAAATCAGCGCTTCAGAACTTCTGGACCAAACTCCAGATAGAAACGGTCAGAAGTTGCAAGCTTGGCGCAGTCAGAAGTTGGCTCTTCAGCAGCTACATCAGCTCAATCAGAAGTTGTAAACGTGGTTCAATACGTAAGTCTCAGACAAAACATGACTCTTTCAGCAGTTACGCAAGCTCAGCCAGAATTTGCTAAAGGAATGCAAAAGAAGCAAGGAAGTCTGAAGGCTCTTTCAGAACATGCTGAAGTCAGAAGATGAAAAGGTCAGAAGAGTGGGTGTTACACTGATACAGAATCTCTAAGCCCAGGAGGTCTAGAAGCAAATCCAAGGAGCGTGTCAGAAAATCAGGAGAATCCCCAGAACTTGCTAAGACAACAAGAAGCCAAAGCTAGAGCATAGTTTACGTTGTTCTTGGTGAAACAGAACTGCTGGTTCAAAGTCTGGTTTCCATTACCAGAATATTGGTGTTGATAAGTCTCATCACCATTTAATGCTCATTAATGCTCCCAACCACTCCTGAACATTCATCCAAGTATTCCCTTCACGTGTGGCTTGGAAAGCGCCTTTATGCAGGTTCTGGCATGGATCTACACACCACCGTCCACCTAAGAGGTCACTTCTCTCTAATCCGCGCATGTTGTTCCAGCCTAGGCTGAAAGGCTATCTGTTATCACAACTTCCCAGGAATTTCTTTCAAAAAAAACAACTCAGCCTCTGTTGGCGCTTTAATGTTCAAAAAATCCACAAGAGTTTTGCCTATAAATAGAGAATCAATGTCCACTGAAAAGGCGTCCAAAGAAACAGAAAAATTGCTAGAAGAGAAACAGAAATCTTTAGCAAGAAAGTGCTGTGAAACTCTGCCAAAATCTCCAGTGTTTCATAACTTTGAATTTCTTACCTTCAAACTTCATCAAATACCCAGTTTTCTTTGTGAACTAAAAACACCCATTTCAAACTTCTGACCCTATATACGCATACACCTTCACCTACCCTCTTCAATTCTACATTCTACGTGATGGACATTCGGCCATCCTATTCTTGTTTGCTGGGTCGTCCATGGATCCACAAAGCTGGAGCTATAACCTCAACGCTCCACCAGAAGTTGAAATACCCGGTCAGAGGGAAGATTGTGACAGTACAAGGGGAGGAGGAATACATGGTCAGCCACCTCAACTCGTTCCGGTATGTAGAGATGGATGGGGAGTTCATTGAGACCCCATTTTAACCCTTTGAAGAGGTTCCTCAGACATTGGCATCAGTTGAGACTGCGATGGAAGATTCTCCTATGAAGATGGCTTCCTTAAAGGACGCCCAGGCTGTTATTGAGAAGGGTGAGTATGCAAACTGGGGCCGACTTCCTGATTTCACTCAGAAGACTAACAAGTTTGGGTTGGGTTTCACTGCAGAAGCTCAAAGGGTTGT
The DNA here is from genome assembly GCA_948472305.1 of Vicia faba. NCBI lineage: Eukaryota > Viridiplantae > Streptophyta > Magnoliopsida > Fabales > Fabaceae > Vicia > Vicia faba. The sequence continues at coordinate 894,026,858 of OX451737.1, forward strand.
TCGAAGTGCAAGGATTGGAAGACCTCCTGTGTTCATCAGCAACTTGGGAGTAAATGCCATCAAAGATGATGTAGAGGAGTATGAATTCGACAGCTGGATCTATCCTACGACCAACGGTGGACCAAACAACTGGATAGCAAAGGACTTCATCCCTATTACTTTTGTTACCCAGTAATGAACTCTTTGTTTTGAATTTGTAACAGACAATATTGTAAAACTTTATGGCCTGGTGTCTTACCCGGGGCACCGTGGCTTCATTTGTGAGGGCTTTTGTGTGCCACTTTCATATATCATTAATAAAAGCATTGGACGTTTTGCATTTCAAATTTTGCGCTCCTTGTTTTTCTTTATTATATGTTGCAAAACAGCTATTTTACACACACTCACATATACAGGTCTCAATCCACTCTGGATCTCGCTGGCAACGACTCTGCTACTGCCAGTTATGACTTCGAAAATCCGATCAACTTAGCCGAAGATGAAGGTGAAGATGATTGCGAAGTGCCTGGTGAGCTTGCAAGACTGCTACTTCAGGAAGAGAGGGCCATTCAGCCACATGAAGAGCTAGTGGAAACAGTGAATCTGGGTACTGAGATAGACAAAAAGGAAGTCAAGATCGGTGCAAATCTGGAGGTTAGTGTAAAACAGCGGCTTATTCAGATGCTGCATGACTACGTGGAAATCTTTGCCTGGTCTTACGAAGATATGCCTGGGTTGGATATCGACATTGTGGTTCATCGCCTGCCTACCAAGGAAGATTGTCCTCCGATAAAACAGAAGGTTCGTCGTATACGTCCAGAGATGTCTAAGAAAATCAAGGCCGAAGTTATGAAACAGTTTGATGCCAGTTTTCTAGCAGTAACTTCTTACCCTCAGTGGGTTGCCAATGTGGTCCCGGTACCAAAGAAGGATGGTAAGGTCCGAATGTGTGTGGACTACAGGGATTTGAACAGGGCAAGCCCTAAGGATGACTTCCCTCTGCCTCACATCGACGTTCTGGTTGACAATACTGCTTAGCACAAGGTATTCTCCTTTATGGATGGTTTCTCCGGTTATAATCAAATCAAGATGGCTCCTGAAGACATGGAGAAGACCACTTTTGTTACTCAGTGGGGCACCTTTTGTTACAAGGTCATGCCTTTTGGGTTGAAAAATGTTGGGGCAACATATCAGCGTGCCATGGTTGCTTTATTTCATGATATGATCCATCATGAGATCGAAGTATACGTCGACGATATGATTGCAAGATCCCAAACTGAGGAAGAGCACCTTGACCATCTACAGAAGCTGTTTGACATGTTAAAGTTATACAAGCTGAGGTTGAACCCGAACAAGTGCACCTTCGGGGTGAGGTCTGGAAAACTGTTAGGTTTCGTCGTGAGCGACAAAGGTATTCAAGTGGACCCTGCCAAGGTGAAAGCTATACAAGAGATGCCAGCTCCCAAGACAGAGAAAGAGGTCAGAGGCTTTCTAGGACGTCTGAACTACATTGCCCGATTCATCTCGCACCTAACTGCTACTTGTGAGCCAATCTTTAAACTGCTGAAGAAAGATCAAGTGGTACGTTGGAATGATGAATGCCAGGCCGCTTTCGAAAGAATTAAAGAGTATCTCCAGGAGCCACCCATCCTGATGCCACCAGTGGAAGGGACACCTCTAATCTTATACTTGATAGTACTTGACAACTCAATGGGGTGTGTGCTGGGGCAGCATGACGAGTCTGGCCGAAAAGAGCATGCTATTTATTACCTTAGCAAAAAGTTTACCGACTGTGAGACCCGATACTCACTGCTCTAGAAAACTTGCTGCGTTTTGGCATGGGCTGCTCGCCGGCTGAGACAGTATATGTTGACTCACACTACTCTGTTGATTTCAAAGATGGATCCAATCAAGTATATCTTCGAAAAGCCTGCCTTGTCCGGAAGAATAGCAAGATGGCAGATGATCTTGACTGAGTATGACATCCAGTACATGACTCAAAAAGCAATCAAGGGAAGTGTATTGGCAGACCATTTGGCACATCAGGCAGTGGATGATTACCAGTCTATGAACTTTGAATTCCCGGACGAGAATATCATGTTGATAACTGATTGTGAAACACCTGGACCGGATGAAGGACCTGAGGAAGGATCCCGATGGTCTATGCACTTTGATGGAGCTTCAAACGCTTTGGGTAACGACATTGGCGCTGTGATCATATCTCCTAAAGGATCTCATACTCCGTTTACCGCCCGACTGTGTTTCAATTGCACCAACAACATGGCGGAGTATGAAGCATGCATTATGGGTCTTCGAGCTGCAATTGACCTAAGGATTAAGTTTCTGAGTGTCTTCGGAGATTCTGCTCTCGTGATCAGTCAGATCAAAGGCGAGTGGGATACGAAACACCCAAATCTTATTCCTTACAAGGAGTATGTGTTGACGTTGCTTCCCCACTTCGAGGAGATAACCTTTGAACACTTCCCAAGAGAGAAGAATCAGTTGGCGGACGCGTTAGCTACGATGTCTTCTATGTTCAAAGTCAAATGGGACAACGAGGCTCCCCGGATCATTATTTGGAAATTGGATGAACCTGCACATTGTTGTGATCTTGAGACCGAAGAGGTAACAGAAAAGCCTTGGTATCATGAAGTGAAGAGGTACCTTGAAACTCAAGAATACCCCGAGGGTGCATCTATTAATGATAAGAAGTTTCTGAGAAGGTTCGCAGCAAAGTTCTTCATCAGCAATGGCATTCTTTACAAACGTAACCATGATTCAACCTTACTGCATTGCGTGGATAAAATTGAAGCATAAAGGATCATGACAGAGCTGCATGAAGGTACTTTCGGAACTCATTCCAGCGGACATACCATGGCAAAGAAAATCCTTTGGGCAGGATATTACTGGTCCACAATGGAAGCCGACTGTTATCAGCATTCTCGGACATGTCACAAGTGCCAGGTCTATGCTGATAAGGTGCATATTCCTCCAATTCCTCTGAATGTCTTGACAACGCCTTGGCCTTTTGCAATGTGGGGCATTGATATGATTGGTGAAATCAGACCTACGACATCCAACATGCATCGTTTCATCCTGGTAGTGATTGATTACTTTACGAAGTGGGTTGAAGCAGCTACCTTTACTACCGTAACCAAGAACGTCGTGGCACGGTTCATTCGGCACAACCTGATCTGTCGATACGGTGTACCGGAGAGGATCATTATGGACAATGGTACCAATCTTAACAACAAGATGATCACTGAGCTCTGCGAGCAATTCAAGATACAACATCACAACTCTTCTCCCTACCGGCCGAAGATGAATGGGGGTGTAGAAGCAGCTAATAAGAACATTAAGAAGATTGTGCAGAAGATGACAATGACATACAAAGACTGGCACGAGATGTTACCATTTGCTCTTCATGGGTACCGTACCTCAGCACTGATGTCAACAGGGGCAACACCCTATTCCTTGGTTTATGGCATGGAGGCATTCTTGCCCCTTGAAGTTCATATACCCTCTCTTCGGATCATGAAGGATGCAGGTTTGAGCGAAGACGACTGGATCCAGACCCGGCTTGATCAATTGAATATAATCGATGAAAAGAGACTTATTGCTATTTGTCATGGTCAGACGTACCAAAAACGAATGATCAAGGCATTTAACAAGAAAGTCAGACGACAAGAGTATCGAGTTGGGGACCTGGTAATCAAGCGCATTATTCTACCTCAAGGTGATCCCAGGGGAAAATGGACCCCTACCTACGAAGGGCCATTTGTGGTTAAGAACATCTTCTCAAGAGGAGCGATGATTCTAACCACCATGGATGGTGACGACCTTCCTCACCCTGTCAATGCAGACATAGTAAAAAGATACTACGCATAATCAAAGACCCGCTAGGTCGACTGGCCTAGGCAAAAATAAGGGCTTCCCGGCGAACCAAAAGGGTTCGGGCAAAAATAAGGGATGAAAAATAAAAAAATCTATACACCCGGCAAGTCGAAAACCTGAAAAGGCGGCTTGGGCAAAAATGGGTATCCCGGTGGACCGAAAACCCGAAAGGACGGTCCAGGAAAAAGTTAGGGATTAAAGCGTAACACTATGTCTCATTGGATCACCTCGCATCCGGACTTCGGTATCAACTATCAGGCTCGGACGACACTAGTCAATCAGATTCGTCTTCAACTAAGTAGCAAAGTGATGAGATGCTTGAAGATATAAAGGCAATAGCAGAGCTGGAACCCAGTGGGACTATTCACATAGCTATTTTGTTTTCTTTTCACAAAGTGTATAAATTCTATTTGTTCGGCGGTGTTCTCTTACTAGGACATCAGCCTCTTGTACAAAACGCCTATTTACAGGCAAACTTCAAAATCAATACAAATTCATTTTCAGACAAATTTCAAATTGTTTTCCCTTTATCTGTTTTGTTTTGCAAAGAACGTCCAATGTTCATTTTTGATATATGCATTTGGCATTAATTGTTGCTCATAAATATTTACCTGCGAAACAAAGGACTAATTATGGGTGATATCAGAAACAGGGGCAATAAGATTTGTCCGAGCTGTCTAGTTGCTCTGTCCACCAAGGTACCAAGATATATTCAGCTGAAGAATATGGCTAAGATACCTTCACTCCCCACAGAATAAAAACGGTAATGGTAGTTCTCCCCACTGAGACTTGCAACCATGAACAAATCAGCAAGACTCTTCCCAAGCAGAGTTGATCTACCATCAGCCCGAAAAGGCTTGGTATCCCCAGAAGGTCTTAATATTCCTCAACGGAGTATAAGAATGTTCCCCAGCGGAATACAAGATTACCACAATGGAGCCATTTCCCCAGCGCAGTCTAAAAAGCTTCCCCGCCAGAGTCAAATCATCTTACCCAGTAGATTCTGGAAACTCATCCCCTGCAGAGTACAAAATAAATCTCCCCAGCCAAACTCAGAAGGTTATCCTCACAAGAGTCTAACTAGGTTATCCTCAGCAAGTTGCAACTGAAAGATCATCCCTAGCGAAGTTCTTTCTTTCCCCAAGTAGGACTTCTATCCTCAACAAATTCAATATCGCCAGCAACGGTAATCCATACCCAGCGGAGTTCATCATTGAAACCCCCAACAGAGCTTATCAATGGAATCCCCAGCGGCGTTATCGTTAAAATCATCAGCAGAACATCTCTCCCCCACAGAGTAATTCCCCAACGGAGTCATCCTCTCCCGCAGGTTTATTCTTGCAATCATCTTCGTTCGTCATCCCCAGCGGAACCGAAGAATTCAACTCTATTCTCCAGCAAGTTATCCGGGATTTATTTTCCCCAGCTAAAACATCACATTTCCATACATCATGATACATGCATAAATGCATCATACCACACAATCTCATTTATGTTAAGAACATCATTGCTTGATCCATATCATGCATTGCATATGACTGACCTTTACCTTTCAGGAAGGACACAGTTAAATTCTCAGCCATATCAAAGGCCTTCTCAAGGTCAGTTAAATCGATTCCTAAAGATTTTTCTGAGGCGAAGCCAGTCAATAAAGACAAGGTCAGTTAAATCGATTCCTAAAGATTTTTCTGAGGCGAAGCCAGTCAATGGAGACAAGGTCAGTTAAATCAATTCCTAAAGATTTTTCTAAGGAGAAGCCAGTCAATGGAGACAAGATCAGTTAAATCGATTCCTAAAGATTTTTTTGAGGTGAAGCCAGTCAATGGAGACAAAATCAGTTAAATCGATTCCTAAAGATTTTTCTGAGGCGAAGCCAGTCAATGGAGACAAGGTCAGTTAAATCGATTCCTAAAGATTTTTCTGAGGCGAAGCCAGTCAATGGAGACAAGGTCAGTTAAATCGATTCCTAAAGATTTTTCTGAGGCGAAGCCAGTCAATGGAGACAAAATCAATTAAATCGATTCCTAAATATTTTTCTGAGGCGAAGCCAGTCAATGGAGACAAGGTCAGTTAAATCGATTCCTAAATATTTTTCTGAGGCGAAGCCAGTCAATGGAGACAAAATCAGTTAAATCGATTCCTAAAGATTTTTCTGAGGCGAAACCAGTCAATGGAGACAAGGTCAGTTAAATCGATTCCTAAAGATTTTTCTGAGGCGAAGCCAGTCAATGGAGACAAAGTCAATTAAATCAATTCCTAAAGATTTTTCTGTGGCCAAACCTGTCAATAGAGACAACCTGTCAATGGAGACAACTCGTCAAAGGAGACACCCCGTCAATAGAGACAACCTGTCAACGAGGATAAAACCACCTACCAATAATCTCCAAATGGCATCTGTAAGCCCATTCCCGACATCACAATGCTGACACTACACTATGCGAGTGCAAATTTCTGGGCACTCTAGTGTTCAATCATCTTCCACCTTCGGATCACGAAAGGCACGCAAGCCAATCTACCTCCTCAGGTTTAAGAAGATTGAACAGGGGCAATTGTGGTACCCCAAAATTTGCCCTCTCATGTTTCCCAGAGTCTTCCCCCTGCATGGTTGATCACAAACTCTTGCCCAAGGAAAAGGAAAATTTTTGAGTGGTGCTTTAAGTACATTTCGATTGGAATTCTGAAAGACCCTTCGATTGGTGTTCTGAACAAGCATTTCGATTGGCATTATGTCAAGGCTTTCGATTGGCATTATGAAAGACCCTTCGATTGGTGTTCTGAAGGAGCCTTTCGATTGGCATTCTGTCAAGCTCTTCGATTGGCATTATGGATAAGCATTTCGATTGGCATTATGTCAAGGCTTTCAATTGGCATTCTGAAAGACCCTTCGATTGGTATTCTGAAGGAGCCTTTCAATTGGCATTCTGGACAAGCCTTTCGATTGGCATTATGGACAGGTACTTCGATTGGAATTATAACAGTGTCCTTCGATTGGAATTCCAAAAAGGTCCATTCGAAGAAGCATTCAAAGGGTCCATTCGAAGAAGCTTTCGAAAAGCATTCGAAGGAGGCCATCGGCCCATTCGAAAGGGAGCATTCGAAGGCCAGTTACATGTCATTCAAAATTCAAAAAGGGACAGGATCCCATGTGTTTAGCCAACGTTACAAACTCTCATTCATGGCTTTCAAACACATAATTAACGTTACAAATGCTCATTCATGGTTGTCAAACACATAATCAAGGTCATTTAAACCTTTGTCTTCCTGTCCCCTCCACCCCCTCTATATAAAGAGATCACAAGTGTTGCAAAGCACACACGAAAATATACAGAAAAATAGAGAACTTGGAGATACGCTGCCAAAAGTCATCAACACTTCCAAGAAGCCATACCCAATCCTTGCACAAGCCAAAGCTGCCACCCAGCTATCACCTCCACCAGAACTACAGATCGAAGCACCTCTGTTGGTAAAAAAGGATCTAATCTCAAACTCATTTTTTAAATTCATTTTTGATTGCATATTCATATTATTACTGATGTTTGTGAGTGATTTAATATGCTACATATAAGCTACAACGCAAAGATGAGATTGTGCCATTGCTTGGGCACAATCTGAGTTCCCCTTCGAATCCCAGGATAAAACGAACCCAGACCCAGATTCAGCAGGTGCGAATAAGGGGGAGATTCGAACCAGGGGGGTAAAATCCCCCCTGGACCTTTAACATATGTTTTGTTTCTTGCAGGAAATACATTCTCAGGTTCCTGTTCAGAGTTTCGAAGCTCAGCAGTTTAGCTTCGAACTGGACCCAGGATTTCCAGGTCGAAGGAGGACATGTCCAGATCGAACGCCCTCAGAGTGCAGCCCCTCATGCACCTTCGATCCAGCCTCTTCACTGGGTCGAAAGACAGCCTGCACCTCTTTCGACCCAGACCTCCAGAATTATATTTTTTTCTTGTTTTGCTGCCTGGCCCATTTGTACTTTGTTTTTGTTTATTTCTTTTAGTTTGTTTTTTCTAATCAACATAAAAAATCATAAAAAATAAATAACTTAGAATTAGGATTTAATTTAGTTGATTATTTTAACTTATTTTCTTCAATTTTTAAAATCAGTAGACTTAGGATTTATTTGAATTCAATCCTTTTCATAAACAAAAAATGCAAAAAATATTAGGTATGTTTTAGATTTAATTTTAATCAATTTTTTTTAATTAATTAAATTTGACTTAATTGAACATTTAGCATTTTCGCAAAGAAATAAAATAAAACAACAAAAAAGATTTTATTCTTAGAATTTTTAGAGTTTATTTTCAGATTCGCGCGCGTTTATTTTTATTATGACCACCTACTGGTTTGTAATAGCTTAACTAAGACCTTTTATACTTTACTGCTTTTATTCCCCCAATTTTTGGACATGTAAATAATCCCCCTCCCCGAAGCCCTGTAATAGCGTAGGATTTACAATTCCTGCACTTTAAATTCCTGTATATATATTAACTGCTTAGATGTATGCTAATTAGGATTGTATGACAAGATCTAAAAACAAATGGTAGAACACCTAAAAACACAAAGATGATATAAACTGAAAATTGACACACTTGCACATGCCACTCTTAGGGTACACCTCACTTGGTTGCCTCAAACGTGGTTATTAAGTATAGGTTGTTTTAGAGGTCGTCCTCTTGTCCCAAGATCATAAGTTGCCTCGAAATGGTTGCCTCGATAAAAATGATCTAAGACATTAGGATTACCACTAAAGCGTCCTAACGTTGCTTTAGTGACCACGCGTCCCTAAAATCGAATTGACCCGAAAAACTCCAACTACGGTGCTACCTACTCCTCAATAGTGGGATAGCACTGTCTAAAGGACAGTTGCACAATTAAATTCCTTTTTGAGTAGGTAGAGGTTCTTAAGTACTTGCTCCTTTTAAAAACAAAACAAACTTTTCGCACTTACACTTTCTTCAAAACAACAAACTCTTTTCAAAACCCACAATCACAAAGAAAAGCAAACTTTTGAAAACATAGTGAGCAAGTACCTAGGAGCCCGTGGATAACCACGGATAGAAAGGGTGCTAACACCTTCCCTTTCTATAATCTACCCCCCGAACCCGAGAAACAATCTCGAAAAGGAATTTTTCTGTGCTTTTGTCCTTTCCTTGTTGGATAAAATAAAAGACGGTGGCGACTCTTGCTTACCGCGACACTTTGCGAAAACAAACATAAACGCGAACCAACATTAAAAAACAGTCAGTTCTCATTCCCACCGATCACACAAAGTGTCATAAGTTATTCTCATGATGATAATGGTGTATACCACCCTTCGACCTGAAACCACTATGGACCCTAGATGTAGAGTCAAGTACTTTAGTGCTGACCAAACGTCATCCGTAACTGGATGACTATAAAGACAATTGATGGGTACTTCACAAAGCATGCTAAGGGACATGAGTGACCTAGATGGAATTTGCTCATCCTGCATAATAGGATAAATGTCTAAGGGCCCAATATTGAACTGGACAAGGGTGACACAGTGTATGCCTTGTGTTCAATATAGACATGAGGGCAAAAGGGTAATTGTACAACATAAATATTATCACGGAAAAGGTTTGGTCAGATCACATGACATTTTCGTGACTTGGGTAACAGTGATGTGTTTCTAGATACTGCTCACTGTTTATTATATTAAATGTGTGATTTAATATAATTGCCAACGTCGCGAAAACCTATAGGGTCACACACATAAGGACAGGTTGATGAGAGATAGAATAAATGAGGAACACAGTAAGGTACGGTACACTTAAGTGTAATACGAAAAGTGGTAAGGTACCACGTGGATAAGTGATATATGGTACATCATAAGGTATGATGTCCATAAGCTTAATTGGGCTTTTAGCTTATAGCCTTAATTGGGCTTTTAGCTTATAGCCCACATGAGTGATTATATAAATAGATCCCTTGTGATGAAGCAATTTCACTTGATGCAATTTCGTTTTTGATTCTCTCTCTCACTCAAGGTTTCCGTTTGTGATCAGCTAGCACTGTGACCGGAAGCGATTTGTTCTTGTGGACTGAGTAGAGGCATTGTTCTTCATCAACGCTCGTGATCATAACATCAAAGGTCTGAATCGCCACAAGAGGTAAATATTTCTATCACTGACCATGTTCATTCGTAAGGATCGCTAAAGGAAAATTTTAAATTCCGCTGCGCTTTTGATCGCAATTTTCCTTCAGTGGTATCAGAGCCACTTACGAAACCATGGATCTGATAGTTGTTTATGTTCTATATTTTCTGTTTTGATTCGATTAAAACCAGAATGAATTGAATAATAAACAAGTAATTAAATTTGGCATCTGTTGTGTACGATTTGGATGATTGATGTTGACTATGCTTCGGAATCTGACATTAGTATGGTGAAGCAGCGATACATCGATCGTCCATAGGTTACACAAATAAGATCGATCACTTTTATATATGATATAAGTAAATCTGATGCAACGATGGTATATGGGATATACTGTTTCTGTTTCGTTCATTCAAACACTTGATGATTGTTATTCCTTTGACCGATCACTGTTCATATGCTTCGGAATCCGACATTAGTATGGTGAAGCAATGACATGTGATTAATCATACTGAATTATCAATCGAAATGTGTTTGACAGCATGAAACTATTGCATTAGGGTTCATGACGGTACAAGGGTTGTGTTGTTGCAGAGTTATGCGATTAGGGTTGTGAATGCACAAGAGTTGTGCGAAAATGACGCCGATTTCAAATGAATTGTTCATTAAAATTTTGCATCGGGGCGCTGCCCCTAACAACCCCGCAAAGGGGCGCTGCCCCCTTGACCCCCATCCGCTGACTGGGCAGCAGAACCCCCGGCTAACTCTGTGTAGTGTGATCAATCGTCGAAATTTAATTTGCCTTTTTTTTAATTAACAAAATTTAAACTAATAATAAAAGTGTGTTTATTATTATTGTCTTGTGTTGATCAGTTATGGCCTTAGTTTTTTCCTTTATTTTGTTTTGGGATTGTAAAATACGGCCTGCGTGTCGTGCCTCTCTCTAAAATTCTTGATGTAACTTCTTTTCTCATCTCACTCGCTCGTATGTAAAACGAGTTTCTTTTATGTAATGTAATGTTATGAAGAAAGAGAAGAATACAATATCAAAGGAGGATAACCTTGGAGATCTTGCTTGGAGAAGTTTAGATCGTTATTAGGTTAGCTTAGGTTCTCTCATTGGCTTGGGAGAACAATTGCGCTAGGGGCCATAACTGTATCCTTTTATGTATATTGATGCATGTGTTTGTATGTTGATGCATGAGAGAGACGAATTGCATGTTAAGCCGGTGAGATCAAACTAATAACAAAATCCCTCAAGTTAAATATTAAGTTCATGCTTTCCAAGTTTTAGCACTCATCAAGACTAGTATCGAACAATGTAGGTTTCGCCTACGCGAGGTGCATGTTCTATATTAGTAAGGTGCGATGGGATAATTGTAATATCCAACTGCTAAAACAATGGTTCAAACTTAACTAAACACATTATAATAAGATTATACATGTTTAGAAGCAAGAGTTGGGAATGATTCATATGATGAATTAGAATAAGGAGTTATTCACCCAACTGAAAATATTCGAGAGTTGTATGAGATACAATTGGAAGGAGTTCCTACCTAAATAACCTAGTTTTGTGTAATCAGCCTAACGCTGACTTAGAACGAAGTGAAATGTGGATCTCGACCCACTAGAAAGTCTTCCAACGAGATTTTCCGAATCAAATGATGAGGGTCATTTGGTTTGAATAAAATAGTGGGAGCATATTTGATTAAAGGCCTAATTAAATATGTTGTTTTAATGATACTTATATTTTCATTTTTTTATAGATTACCATGACAACAAACAACCATATTTTGCGATCAATCCTAGATAAGGAAAAATTGTCTGGGAAAAATTTCCTGGATTGGCACCGAAATCTGAGGATTGTCCTCAAGCACGATAAGAAGCTGTATGTCTTGGAGACACCTGTTCCTGAAGAGGAACCGCCTAGTTCGGCACCTAAGGCAGAAAGAGATGCTTATAAGAAGCATTTTGATGATGCTAATGAAGCCGCTTGTCTCATGCTAACTACTATGAACTCGGAGTTGCAAAAGCAACATGAGAACATGTCAGCGTTCGATATAATCGGACATCTGAAAATGCTCTATCAAGAGCAGGCAAGAAATGAGAGGTTTCAGGTTTCAAAGGCCCTTTTTAACAGCAAGTTATCTGAGGGAAACCCTGTAGGTCCCCATGTACTCAAAATGATTGGGTATGTGGAGAACCTTGAAAGGTTAGGGTTTCCGCTTGGAAAGGAACTTGCAACTGATTTTATCTTGCAATCGTTGCCAGATAGCTTTAATCAGTTTGTCATGAATTTCAACATGAATGACATGGATAAGAGTCTTCCAGAATTGCTAAGCATGTTGAAAACTGCTGAGCAGAATATGAAGACAAAAGGGAAGTCCATTCTGATGGTCAGTAATGGAAAGAAGCTGAACAAGAGGCCTACCAAGCAGGTTGGTAAAGGGAAAGCAAGGAAGTAGCCAAGCCTAAACCTATTGTTCCTGCTTTGAATCCTAGTGGAGGCATAGCAAAGGAGGGCACTTGCTTCCATTGCGGTAAGGCCGGACATTGGAAGAGAAACTGCCCAAAGTACCTGGAAGATATGAACAATGGAGTAGGGACTTCAAATTCAGGTATTTTTGTTATTGAAATTAATTTATCTACTTCTGCATCATGGGTATTAGATACTGGATGCGGTTCTCACATTTGTACTAATGTGCAGGGGCTAAAAAGGAGTAGAGATTTGGCAAAAGGTGAAGTTGACCTACGAGTTGGAAATGGAGCAAAGGTTGTTGCTTTAGCCGTAGGAACTTATGTTTTAACTTTACCTAGTGGTTTAATAATTCAGTTAAAGAACTGTTATTATGTACCTGCAATTAGTAGGAATATTATTTCCGTTTCTTGTTTGGACAAGTTTGGTTTTTCATTTATAATAAAGAACAATTGTTGCTCTATTTATTTGAATGATATATTCTATGCTTCTGCACAAATGAACAATGGACTATATGTCCTTAATCTTGAAATGCCAATTTATAACATTAATACTAAACGGATTAAACCTAATGAGTTAAATCCAAGCTACCTTTGGTAATGTCGCTTAGGCCACATAAATGAGAAACACATTTCCAAACTCCATAAAGATGGACTCTTGGACTCTTTTGATTATGAATCATATGAGACATCCAGATCTTGTTTAATTGGAAATATGACAAAGTCCCCATTCACAGGAAAAGGTGAAAGGGCTAATGATCTTTTGGCCCTCATACATACTGATGTATGTGGACCACTGAACATACCAGCCAGAGGAGGTTTTCAATACTTCATCACATTTACTGATGATTTCAGTAGATATGGTTATGTGTATTTAATGAAACACAAATTTGAAACCTTTGAAAAATTCAAGGAATTCAAGAATGAAGTACAAAACCAACTAGGTAAGAATATTAAAGTTCTTCGATCAGATCGAGGCGGTGAATATTTAAGCCTAGAGTTTGACGACCATCTAAAGGAATGTGGGATTTTATCCCAACTTACTCCTCCCGGAACACCACAATGGAATGGTGTATCTAAGAGAAGAAATCGAACCTTGTTAGACATGGTCCGATCCATGATGAGTCACGCCGATCTTCCGAACTCCTTTTGGGGACATGCACTATTGACTGCAGCTTACACACTTAACCGGGTTCCATCCAAAAAGGTTGAGAAGACACCATATGAGATATGGAGTGGTAAGAAACCACATATGTCTTACATGAAGATTTGGGGTTGTGAAGTTTATATGAAACGACAAATTTCAACTAAGCTTGAGCCCAAATCTGACAAATACTTATTTGTGGGGTATCCTAAAGAAACAAGAGGGTATTACTTCTATAATCCTTCAGAGGGCAAAGTGTTTGTCACTCGAACTGGAGTTTTTCTGGAAAAGGATTTTATTTCCAAAAGAATCAGTGGGAGGAAAATAGAGCTTGAAGAAATTCAAGAACCACAAAGCATTGATACACCTATGGAGGAATTAGAGCAGGAAACACAAGTAGTTGTGGAAGAGCAACCTGCTCAAGTAGAACAAGACCAGCGTAGGTCAAGCAGGATACGTCAACAACCTGAGAGATATGGATATCTCATAAGTGATCAGGGTGATGTATTACTCATGGATCAAGATGAGCCTGTGACCTACCAAGAGGCCATAACTGGTCCTGAGTCCGAGAAGTGGCTAGAAGCCATGAAATCTGAAATGGATTCCATGTACACAAACCAGGTTTGGACCTTGGTAGAGCCTCCTATAGGAGTTAACCCTATAGGATGCAAGTGGGTCTTCAAAAAGAAGACTGACATGGATGGTAAGGTACATACCTATAAGGCAAGACTGGTTGCAAAAGGCTATAAACAAATTCATGGGGTTGACTATGATGAAACCTTTTCACCAGTTGCAATGCTTAAATCTGTTTGGATTTTACTTGCTATCGCTGCATATCATGATTATGAAATATGGCAGATGGATGTCAAAACTGCTTTCCTTAATGGGAATCTTCTTGAGGATGTGTACATGACACAACCTGAAGGATTTGACATACCAGAAGAAGCCCTAAAGATATGTAAGTTACATCGATCAATTTATGGATTGAAGCAAGCTTCCAGAAGCTGGAATCTTCGTTTTGATGAAACAGTAAAATAATATGGATTCATCAAGAATGAAGATGAGCCTTGTGTCTACAAGAAGGTTAGTGGGAGCATGATCATATTCCTGGTATTATATGTAGATGACATATTACTCACTGGAAACGATGTCCCTACCTTGCAACAAGTGAAGACTTGGTTAGGGAAATGCTTTTCAATGAAGGACCTAGGTGAAGCAGCCTATATATTAGGAATCAGGACCTATAGAGATAGGTCACAAAAACTGCTTGGGCTAAGTCAGAGTACATACATAGAAAAGGTGTTGAGACGCTTTAATATGCATGATTCCAAGAAAGGATTCATACCTATGCAACATGGCATGTGTCTGTCAAAAACATAATCCCCTTCAAGTAAGGAAGAAAGGGATCGCATGGATAAGATTCCATATGCATCTGCAATAGGATCTATCATGTATGCCATGCTATGTACTCGACCAGATGTCTCGTATTCTTTAAGTGCAATGAGTAGGTACCAGTCTAATCCCGGTGATGCTCATTGGGTAGCTGTCAAGAATATCCTTAAGTACTTGAGAAGGACTAAGAACTCATTCTTGATATATGGAGGTCAGGAAGAGCTTGCTGTAATTGGATACACCAATGCTAGCTTCCAGACAGATAAGGATGACTTTAGATCGCAATCTGGTTATGTGTTTTGTTTAAATGGTGGCGCTGTGAGCTGGAAAAGTTCAAAGCAAGATACAGTTGTTGATTCTACAACCGAGGCTGAGTATATTTCTGCCTCAACTGCAGCAAAGGAAGCTGTTTGGATCAAGAAGTTCATTAGTGAACTTGGCATAGTCCATAGCATTGTGGATCCCATTGATCTCTATTGTGATAACAATGGTGCTATCGCACAAGCTAAGGAGCCTAGATCTCACCAACGATCCAAACACATACTTAGGCGTTATCATCTCATTCGAGAGATAATCGATCGGGGAGATGTGAAAATATGCAGAGTACCTACACTTGACAATGTTGCTGACCCATTAACAAAGCCTCTTGCGCAGCTGAAGCATGATGGACATACTAGATCTATGGGTATTAGGGGTATGCCTGATTGGCTCTAGTGCTAGTGGGAGATTGTTGGTGTAAGCCCTAGAGGCCAATACTTTTGGTACTTGTATCGAATTATTTATTAATAATAAAAGGCATTTCTTTATTATGTTTGCTTTCCAAAATAATAAAGTCCCTAGAATGGTTTATTTGTTTAATGAAATGTTAAGTGTGACTTAATCATGAGATCCCATTAAACATAAGACACTATTCCTAAAGTATCCGTAGTCAAGCTTTAATGTGAAGTGGGATAACATTAAAGCATTAAGATTATTATGAAGATAGATTGATGATCACATCTCATGGATTATAGATAAGGAGTTATCAAGTCTTGACATATGTATGAATATTAGGAGTAATATTTATACTGGATTGACCCGCTATGAGAATACTACATAGAATGTTATGCAAAGTGTCATAAGTTATTCTCATGATGATAATGGCGTATACCACCCTTCGACCTGAAACCACTATGGACCCTAGATGTAGAGTCAAGTACTTTATTGCTGACCAAACGTCATCCGTAACTGGATGACTATAAAGACGGTTGATGGGTACTTCACAAAGCATGCTAAGGGACATGAGTGACCTAGATGGAATTTGCTCATCCTGCATAACAGGATAAATGTCTAAGGGCCCAATATTGAACTGGACAAGGGTGACACAGTGTATGCCTTGTGTTCAATATAGACATGAGGGCAAAAGGGTAATTGTACAACACAGATATTATCACGGAAAAGGTTTGGTCAGATCACATGACATTTTCGTGACTTGGGTAACAGTGATGTGTTGCTAGATACCGCTCACTGTTTATTATATTAAATGTGTGATTTAATATAATTGCCAATGTCGCGAAAACCTATGGGGTCACACACATAAGGACAGGTTGATGAGAGATAGAATAAATAAGGAACACTGTAAGGTACGATGCACTTAAGTGTAATACGGAAAGTGGTAAGCCACCACGTGGATAAGTGATATATGGTACATCATAAGGTATGATGTCCATAAGCTTAATTGGGCTTTTAGCTTATAGCCTTAATTGGGTTTTTAGCTTGTAGCCCACACGAGTGATTCTATAAATAGATCCCTTGTGATGAAGCAATTTCACTTGATGCAATTTCGTTTTTGATTCTCTCTCTCACTCAAGGTTTTCGTTCGTGATCAGCTAGCACTGTGACCGGAAGCGATCTGTTCGTGTAGACTGAGTAGAGGCGTTGTTCTTCATCAATGCTCGTGATCACAACATCAAAGGTCTGAATCGCCACAAGAGGTAAATATTTCTATCACTGACCATGTTCATTCGTAAGGATCACTAAAGGAAAATTTTAAATTCCGCTGCGCTTTTGATTGCAATTTTCCTTCACTTAGTGCAATTGTTGAACGAGTATGTTGAAATCTTTGCTTGGTCTTATGAAGACATGCCAGGGCTAGACACCGATATCGTGGTTCACCGCCTCCCCACAAGAGAAGACTGTCCACCGATCAAACAAAAGGTCCGCCAGATGAGGCCTGACATGTCTGAGAAAATCAAGGCCGAAGTAATAAAGCAATTCAACACTGGCTTTTTGGCTGTTACCTCCTATCCACAATGGGTTGCTAACATCGTGCCCGTACCTAAGAAGGACGGCAAAGTCAAAATGTGTGTAGACTATCGGGATTTGAACAGGGCTAGCCCTAAAGATGATTTTCCGCTGCCACATATCGACATCTTGGTTGACAACACAGCTCAGTACAAGGTGTTTTCTTTCATGGATGGATTCTCGGGATATAACCAAATCAAAATGGCCCCCAAGGACATGGAGAAAACAACCTTTGTTACACAATGGGGTACCTTCTGCTACAAAGTGATGCCGTTCAGACTGAAGAACGCAGGGGCAACCTATCAGCGCGCCATGGTAGCTTTGTTTCATGATATGATACATCATGAGATCGAAGTTTACGTAGACGACATGATAGCTCTATCACAAACAGAAGAACACCTTAATCATTTGCAAAATCTATTTGCCAGGTTGAAAGAGTATAAACTCCGAGTGAATCCAAGCAAGTGCACTTTTGGAGTTAGGTCTGGTAAACTCCTGGGATTTATTGTCAGCAACAAGGGCATTGAGGTTGATCCAGCTAAAGTAAAAGCTATACAAGAAATTCCTGCCCCCCGCACTGAAAAGGAGGTTAGAGGATTCTTGGGACGCTTGAACTATATTGCCAGGTTCATCTCTCACCTGATGTCTACCTGTGAGCCAATTTTCAAACTATTGAAGAAAGATCAGGTAGTTGAATGGAAGGAGGATTGTCAAGTTGCTTTTGATAAGATCAAGGAGTACTTACTAGAACCTCCTATTCTAATGCCACCCGTCGAAGGAAGACCGTTGATCATGTATCTGACTGTTTTGGATAACTCAATGGGGTGCGTACTGGGCCAACATGACGAGTCTGGCCGAAAAGAGCATGCCATTTATTACCTTAGCAAAAATTTTACCGACTGTGAGACTTGCTACTCATTGCTCGAGAAAACTTGATGCGCTTTGGTATGGGTTGTTCGCCGGCTAAGGTAGTATATGTTGACTCATACCACTTTGCTGATTTCCAAGATGGATCCGATCAAGTATATCTTTGAGAAACCTGCTTTATCTGGAAGAATTGCTAGATGGCAAATGATCCTGACAGAATATGACATCCATTATACTACCCAAAAAGCTATAAAGGGGAGTGTACTAGCTGACCATCTAGCTCACCAAGCTGTCGAAGATTACCAATCTATGAGATTCGACTTCCCTGACGAGGACATCATGACATTGGACAACATTGAAGGTAGCGGACTGTATGAAGGACCTGAACAAGGATCCCGATGGACCCTATACTTTGATGGCGCTTCAAATGCACTTGGCAACGGTATCGGGGCGGTACTCATTTCTCCAGAGGGTTGCCATACACCCTTCACTGCCCGACTTTGTTTCATCTGTACCAACAACATGGCCGAATACGAAGCTTGCATCTTTGGTCTCAAGGCTGCTATAGACCTGGGGATCAAATCTTTGGTCGTATTTGGGGACTCGGCTTTGGTTATCAGTCAAGTCAAAGGAGAGTGGGACACCAAACATCCTAATCTTATCCCATACAAAGAACATGTCCTGACATTGTTGCCTCATTTCGAGCAGATTACTTTCGAGCACTTCCCACGAGAAGAAAATCATCTAGCAGATGCTCTGGCTACAATGTCTTCCATGTTTAAACTCAACTGGGATAACGAGGCTCCCCAAATTACCATCGAGCGAATGGACGAACCTGCATATTGTCATGAGATTAATACCGAAGAAGTAGTGGAACAACCCTGGTTTCATGAAATCAAAAGGTATCTCCAGACTAGAGAATACCCTGAAGGAGCTTCCATCAATGACAAAAAGTTCTTAAGGAGATTTGCTGCCAAGTTTTTCCTAAGCAATGGCATCTTTTATAAGCGCAACCATGATTGTGTTCTACTTCGTTGTGTGGACAAAGCTGAAGCAGAGTTGATCATGACTGAGATACACAGTGGCACATTTGGCACCCATTTGAGCGGACATACGATGGCTAAGAAGATTCTAAGGGCAGGCTACTACTGGTCTACCATGGAAGCTGATTGTCACCAACATTCCCGTACTTGCCACAAATATCAAGTCTACACCGACAAAGTACATATTCCTCCTGTTCCTCTCAACGTGCTAACAGCTCCTTGGCCATTCGCAATGTGGGGCATTGACATGATTGGAGAGATCAAGCCCACGGCGTCCAATAGACATCTCTTCATCTTGGTCGCTATTGATTATTTTACCAAGTGGGTCGAAGCAGCTTCCTTTGCCTCTATTACAAAGAATGCGGTTGCCCACTTCATCAAGCAGAACCTTATATGCCGGTATGGTGTCCCCGAAAGGATCATCACAGACAACGGTACAAATCTGAACAATACTATGATCACCGCTCTATGCGAACTGTTCAAGATTTATCATCACAATTCATCTCCCTATCGGCCGAAGATGAACGGTGCTGTTGAAGCCGCGAACAAAAATATCAAGAATATCATTTAAAAGATGACAGTCACCTACAAAGACTGGCATGAGATGTTACCGTTTGCTCTACATGGATATCGTACCACGACACGTACTTCAACAGGGCAACCCCATTTTCTTTGGTGTATGGCATGGAGGCTGTTCCGCCCATGGAAGTTCAGATTCCTTCCTTAAGGATTATGAAGGGTGCCGGTTTAAGTGAAGATGATTGGGTTCAGACCCGGCTTGATCAACTTAATTTGATCGACAAGAAGCGACTTACTGCTGTTTGCCATGGTCCTACGTATCAAAAACGGATGATCAAGGCTTTCAACAAGTAAGTCAGGCGTCAGGTATATCAAATCGGAGATCTTGTAATCAAGCGGATCATCTTACCGCAAAGTGATCCCAGGGGCAAATGGACTCCTACTTACGAAGGATCATTTGTGATCAAGAGCATATTTTCTGGTGGGGCAATGATTTTGACCACCATGGACGGCGACAATTTGCCATACCCTACGAACGCAGACATAGTCAAAAGATACTACGCATGAAACAACCCGATAAGTTGAAAACCTGAAAGGGCGACTTGGGCAAAAATGGGCATCCTGGTGAACCGAAAACCCGAAAGGGCGGTTCAGGCAAAAATTAGGGATAAAACAAAAAAATCTATACACCCGGCAAGTTGAAAACCCGAAAGGGCGACTTGGGCAAAAAAGGGTTTCCCGGTGGATCGAAAACCCGAAAGGGAGATTCAGGAAAAAGTTAGGGAATTAAAGCGTATGACTGTGTCTTGTCGGATCACTTTAAAAAACAATCTCTTCATCAACAAGCTCCGAGCTTCTGATCAACCTAGTCATCGACGGACAAAGCAGTGAATGGACAAGATATTCAGAGTCGTGAAGGCTATAGCAGAATGGGAATCCCATGGAATTGTTACACATAGCCATCTTTATTTTGTATAAAATTTTCCAATTTTTACGACAACATTCTCTTACTAGGGTGTCTGTCTCCTTTGTACAAAGATACTCACAAAAGTTAATACAAATACACTTCAAAGTGCAGAAATTTGCTTGCCTTTCTTTTCTTTTTTACACTTATGTTATATTTGAAAACGTTCAATGTTTTGTTAAATAGGCATATGCATTTGAACATAATCACTGCTTACAAATAAAACGAAATTGAAAAAAGATAATTACTGATAGTTTGAAGGTGTAGGAAGATATCTTTATGCCATTTCAGAAGAAATCCCCTACGATACATCATTCAGATCCTCAACAAAGCTAAATTTGGAATATATTTCCCCAGCAGAGTTAAGCTTCAAGATCCTCGACAGAGCCGTTGCTTTCTAAAGCTTGATTCCCCAACTAAGCTGAATTTCAAAATTCTCATCAGAGTCAAGTTTCAAGATCCCCAATGGAGTCCAAAAACCCTGAAAATCCTATCCCCGACGGAGCCAGAATAGTGAGCATTTCCCCACAGATTTATTTCCCAGCAGATTGAAGATTCTCAGTCTCATTTCTCCAGTAGAGGTCTCCCAGGTTTTAACTCCCCAATGGAGATTTTTCAGAGTTTCCCTTATTCCCCAAGCAATCAGCAAGGGTTTTTCTCATCTTCAAATCCTCAGCATCGGTCAAGGATTTATTTTCCCCGGCAGCTGTCAAAGATTTCGTTATCTTCAGCTATCCAGATTTTATCTTCCTCAACAAGACGACTACTCAGCTTACATGCATAACCATTACATTCATATATCATAAACATTGATGAAATACAATTCATTGAATCATACATATCATGCAACATAACTTTGTGTTTTAGCTAACATTTTATCCTTTTCAGGATAAGATTAAAAGACTATCATTAATAATTATTCAGATATAGTATGGATACACCCCAGATACATGATCATTCTATTACTCATTCGGAGTTTCAAGTCAAATACAGTACAGATACACTCCAGACACGGCGGTCATTCTACTACTCATTTAGACTTCAGCAATCCGATACAGACTAGATACGCTCCAAACACGGCGGTCATTCTATCTCTCATTCAGATTCAATTATCAACCTCAAGTTCAGATATGCTCCAGACACGGATGCCATTCTGACCCTTACACCAGCGGTTTGATTCCCTCAGTGAAGTCGCCACGGAAGTCATTATGTCATTCATCCAGATCCCAGTTACAGTACAAATACACTCCAGACATGGAAGTCATTCTACTACTCATACAGATCTCAACTTCAGATACAGTCCAGATACGCTCCAGACGCGGTTGCCATTCTGTCACTCATTCAGAGTTTATCCCCAGCACACAGTTGCTCCATACACAAATATTTCTCTGTTACCCAGATACAATACAGATACACTCCAGACACGGCAATCATTCTGATATTCATTCAAACATTCAAACACAGTTACAACTCAGATACGCCCTAGACACGGACGCCATTCTTTTGCTCATACAAACTCAGTTTCCAGATACAGTTCAAGTGCATTCCAGACACGGATACCATTTTGATACTCATTCTTTTGGCCTACAACATTGCAATTCAACAAACATTCTTGAATGGCATCTTTAAGCCCATCTCCATCAAGATTCTACCATATCCAAATGGCATCTTTAAGCCCATTTCCTCAGCTATATTTTGACGAGTGCAAATTTACGGGCACTCTAGTGTCCAATTCTCTTTTACCTTTGAGTCGCGAAAGGCAAACTTGCCAATCTAACTCTTCAGGTTCAAGAAGATTGAACAGGGGCAACTGTTGTACCCCAAAATTTGCCCTCTCATTTCATAAACACTTTCTCATCACAAGACTCTTGGAATTCAGGGTTAAGCCAGGGTTTGCTCTGCTCAAGACCCCTCATTGCACTGTTAACCCAAATTAGGGTTTGAGTTTACACAAGGATATTTTGACCTACAATACCCAAATTGACTTTCATGCTTCATGTTAGGTTCACAAGTTTACCCATACCAAGTTTCAAGCCTTGATTCAAATCTTTACCCAGTCAATTGGACAGTTGACCTAGAAATCAACTGTATTGGGAAAAAGTCAACTGTGGCCAATTGACATTCAAACCTCATGAAATTTGACCCACATCAACATTATGAACTCATATGAACCATTTGATCAAGTTTGGATCACAATTCCACAAGAAATTTGATCAGATCACCAAAAAGGTAAAATGGTCATTTTTAGGGTTTTGACTGCACAAAGGCAATTTTTGACTATTTGACCTAACCAATGGCAAATCAAGCCCATATATGGACTCAAGGACTCAATGACATTATCTTGACCCATTCAACAAGTTCAAAAGATCTCAAATGCATAGGATTGACAGATGAATTTTTCAGTCAACTGATCAAAATTTGATTGTATACTGAAAAGTCAAACTTTGACTTTTTGGTCAAAATCAAGTGCCAAAAGTTATTTTTCATCAAGACATGTCAAATTATGAAACTTGTTCATCAAGAAACCCAAAAATGCAAATTAGGGTTTAAAATGGAAAAAATTTCATAACTTAGAAATTTTCTAAGTTATGAAATTTTCTTATTTTTTCCTAACTTTGTCCCATTTTTTCACCAAGATGCAAATGGATTCAAACAAAACTTGCAACATGAAAGTTGTATTCCGTCACAAAGTCTACAACTTTGATTCACAAAGTTTTCTCAAAAGAAGCTTGTATCTCAAGTTATGATTTTTGGAACAAGGGTACCTAAAACTTTTAACTTAGAGAAAATTTGCCCTAATCTAGGCAGGATTTTGACCCATCTTCTTGGCCATTTTTCACATAGTTCCACTTGTAATTTAAAGTTTAATTGCAAAGATGGGTTATATTACATGTTCTAAGCTTTCCAAATTATCCAAGAACTCCTCAAACACCCTTGTGCTTAGAGAGAATCGAATGCTTGAAGTTGGCAAAAACTCACTTTTGTCCATGGCCAATACATGTTCATAACAACTTGCAATTCTGATCTAGCTAGCTTGGTTCAAAATTACAGGCCTCAAAACCAATTTTTACTCCTTAATTTAATGCATATCCATTGTATTAAGGTATTGTCTTGGTCATTAGGGCATTATATTTTAGTTTAAGCCTTAAAAGGAAAAAGCAACAATGCCATTTTGCCTAATTTCACTTTATGTCAAAACCAAATCCTTGAGGCATGGGGGCCAGATCTTTGAGGCAAGATGAAGTCCACTAATTCCAGTAACCAAGAACAAAAGTTGCAGCATGATATGAGGGCTGGTAAAGGGCTATAACATCATTTCCATTTTCTTGCTTCAAGTAGAAGAAAAGTGGCAAAACATAAGGGATCTCTCATATCTGTTAACACAAGCTTACAAGAACTTTGTGAACAAGTTCCATACCTCCCAACAAGCCTAAAGCACGAACCTTTAATCACTCATACCTCCTGATACTCAGAACCACTATTTTTCTGCAAAACAAGGCAGGTTCTGCATTTTGCAAGCCACAACAAAATTCCATCGTGCGTTTTGTCCCAAGATAGTTCCAACACCTTCCAATCAACCCACCTGAACTATCCCAGGCCCCCATTGCAAGCTGTAACACCTCTAACTCACTTTTCCATTTTCATTTCAAAGCTCTGCAGGTTGAGTTCTACAGCACGATTCAAGTTGTTTCAAAGCAAGCCAAACATTGGAGAAGCTTCCTTGGACCTCAGGCAAGCTCAACAGAAGCTCAAACACCATTGAAGGTTGCTACATTGTCCAGCTCGAAGTCAACTGAAATAGGTATTTCATGGACTTCTATCTCCCTATCTAGGAATGGTTAGGCTTAGGTTTGTGAACGAAATATGTTGTACTCATAGCCCTGAAGCCATACATATGCTTAGTTTTCATTTACATTAATCGTGCTGAGAGAATTTCACTCATGAACTTTCTGAAAAAACTAGGTTAAAAATTAGGGCCAGAGAAATTCTCTCTGGTCTTTGAGAGTTAATCCAAGTTTTTTATATGGTTAGATTCGTTATTTGATGCTCTACAAGTTTTATGTTTTGAGTTTTGTCAAAAGATCAAAGAATCAGGAGATACAAGTTGGGGTAGCTAGCGCGCGTTTTTTTCAAATTCTGTTGGACAGAGGAAGAAGATGAAGTAGCTGGGCTGGGCCTGGCCACTTCCTACTTTTGGCACCCCCCATTTTCAGTTTCACACCCCCTGGCCCATTTTCTTATATTTTAATATTTTTGCATTTTTATTTTCTTTTCTGACTTTGATATTTTATTTTCAAATATAAAAAATGATCTAAAAATATTTTTATAATTTTTTGCATTTATTTGGTATTTATTTTATTTATTTCCACCATAAAAATGTTTAAATACTTTATGTTATTTTGTTTAAATCTAAAAATAATGTAAAAAATATGTTTATTTTCATTTTTATTTTTATACACATTTGAAAATATTTTCTTGAAACATATACATTTTTGTAAATAATTTATTTCAATTTTTTTTACACATTTAATATATTTAATGTATAAATATACTTATATATTTTATCTTATTAAATAATTAGGTCAAAAATACAAAAAATGTTACATTTTCATTTTTATTATTATTTTGGACCAAAAATGTCATTTTTACAATATACTTTTATTTTTTTATAAATTAGTGTATTATTGCACATAATTAATAAATAATTTTACTTATTAAGAATTAGGGTTTCTTGCCCTAAATAGGAAAAATAATTAAAATTGATTTTCTTTATTTTACTTTTCACATTGACAAATTACTTTTTACATACTAAAAACATTTTGGCATAATACATTTTATTTACATTTATTTATTGTATTTATTTCAATTATTGTATATTTAAATATTGTATCTTGTACATTCGATATGGTTGTAATAACTTAGAATTTATTTTCTTGTCAAATACTCCCAATTCAAATTTGTACCCCCTCCCTATATCATGTTGTAATAGTGTAGCATTTAAATTCCCGTACATTTAAAAGCTTTCAATTATGCCATGCTTAGACCTAGGGTTTGTATGCAAATAAAATCAACAATTAGTTTGACCTAATCCAAGATAACATGCATGAAAAGTAAACACAATACACACTTGCACCCCTAGGGTTTCATCCACTTGTTGCCTTCAAAAATGGGCTATGGTTGCATGTTGAGTACTTTGGCAAAACAAAAACAAACAAAAAGATCATAGTCCCTCGATGGCGCTATCTGAGTTGCCTAAACAAAATGATCAAGTCCCTCAAGAAAATTGCCAAATATACTTGACACAATTGCTATCATGGTCTATACGATGACCCGCGCCTGTCTCGTTAAACATCCTAATACAAGGTTGTTCACCAAATACAATGGTGAAGCAACACTGTTAAAAGGGTTAAGAATATAAGAAAGATCTTTGAGTAAAATAGGGTAGATAGCTCTTAGTTACTTGATCAAGCTTGCAAAAACATCCTTGCTACTTTTCAAAACACACTCCACAACACAATTTCAAAACCCTACTTTCAAACGTTGAAAACCTTTCAAAAGACAAAAACACCTTTGTATACATTCAAACAAGAATCATTACAAAAGTTGCCACAACGATGGCCTCTTTTCAAAACATTTTCCAAAATCACACACAAAGCACCATTTCAAACAATTAAAAAGCACCATTTCAAACAATAGAAATACAAAGCAAGTGATCTAAGCAAGTAACTAAGAGCCCATGGATAACCATGGATAGAAATGGTGCTAATACCTTCCCTTTCTATAATCTACTCCCCGAACCCAAGAAAACATCTCAAAGGTCTTTCCTGTGCTTTTTGACCTTTCCTTAGGATAAAATAAAAAGTCGGTGGCGACTCTTGCTAAACCGAAACATTTGCAAACACAAACGCAAAATCCCAAGTCAGTTCTCCCACCGTATCACACCAACCCATGTCTTCCTTGTTCTTCAAAACTGATTTGGGGAGGTGAGAAATAAACCATCTCGCCAGCAATGGTACACAACACATAAGGGTTCCCCGTTTCCGAGCAGTACGGGTATAGAGAGTGTGCAGAATATCACCCAAGAGAGTGGGCACTAGATTACAGGACATGAAAGTCTTCACCGCATTCACGTCAACAAAGGAATCTGAAGTGGGGAATAGAACCAGACTGTTGTACCCCAAAATTTTCCCTCCCATATTCTCCAAGAAATTGCCAAGTCAAGCTTCAAAGTTCCCCAAGGGTTGCACAGTTCAAGGGCCTCCTAAGCAATCAAAATTAGGGTTTTTGTTCTGATCAAGAAAATGAAGTTTCCAAAGGTCCAATCAAGTCTCACATGCCTACAAATATGGTCAAGTATCCTCATATCAAGTTTCAAGACATTCAGCACAAAATTGCACAGTCAAAAACCCTAATTGCACTACAGTCAACTGTAGGGGCAAAATGGTCATTTGGCAGTCAAAAGTTCAAATTTTTGGTCAACATATCATTTTGAAGCCACAAACATCATTTGATCAATGTTTGATCATGATTCTCAAAATTTGGCTCAAAAATCATCAAGATGCAAAAGTTTCCTTATTTGGACAGTTGAAAAAGTCAACTGAAATTGACCAGGGCATAACTTTCACATGGATTATCAGAAAAATTCCATCCAAAGCTCATTTTGAAGAGAAAGACATTTCCTACAACTCATATTCATATTCCAAGTCCAAGAAATGCTCTCACAAAAAGTTATCAATTTCAACATTATAGGTCATTTTCAAAAGTCAACAAAAAGGGACTTTGAGTCAAAGGCCATAACTTGAGATTGGTAAATCAAAATGACATGGGACCAAAGGCATTGGTTAGAGGACTCAAAGACCTTTCCAAAATGTCCAAGAACATGAGCAAAGCTTAAAAATTGAGCAAGTTATGCCTTGTAGAAGTTGGGAAATTTTTGGATATTTTGAAAAGTCAACATTGATTCAAATGACCTAAAATTGCTAATGGGCCCATTTTTCTTCCACAAATCATCATCCATGGCATGTGCACGACCACTTGGCCCAAAGGGAAGTATTTTCTCATTTTTTATTTATTTATTTGAATTTTTATTTATAATAATTCATTTAAATCAAATTAAATATATGAAAAATATGTAATCTAGGTTTTATAATCTCTTTGTGCACAAAATCCACTCAATAATTCGTGTGAAATCAAATAAGGAAAGATTTGGAGTAAATTGATCATAATTGATACAGGAACACATGGAAAAGATTGAAAAAGATCCTTAAAAATCAAATTTCCAAAAACCATGAATGCATTGGATTTGTTCTACTTTTCTTGACCTAATTGATCCATACATAAGCCAGGAACACAACCATAATGATCACACATGCACAGCTGCTCAAAAAAGGCCATTATCAAACTTGAAAAAATTGCAAGAAACTCAAATCTGAAAACACCTTTGCAAGGCGATTCAAGTCTCAAAAACCATTCCATTAGCTTCCTCAAGCATCACTGAATGATTTCCAATCAATATCATTCCTCAAAGCTTAAAGAATTGGTATATTGAACCGGACCTGTGCATGAAAAATTTCAGAGTCGTGCATCTCAATCCATGCATTCTTTGAGAATTTTAAAGTTTGATTCATGTTAATTACTTTGTTCTGAAGCTAACCCAATGTTTTGATTGAATTATTATGCGTTGTGTACGATTTCACCATGGTTAATTTCTAGGGTTCACAGGATTCCAAATTGGGGCTTTTCACCCAAGGAAAAATTGGGACTTATGACCACCATCATTCAACTCAGGGCGTTCAGACGATCTCAAACTTACCCTCGCGCCTAATTTATAGAGCCCCTAGGGCTAATCGCTATTTCTTGATATGTTATCTTAGGCAACGCATGAAAACCGTTGCCTATGTTTCTTTTATTTCAGGAAAAAAACAAAGATGCGAGGAAGATGATGACGTGTGGAGTAATGGTTGGAGTATTCAAAAATTCGCGCGTAGAAGTCATTACTGATTTGTTTCATATTATAATGTTTGTTTATTATATTACATACAACGTGCACATCTGGAACAACTGGCAAGGCACAAGGCTGGTATAGTGCATGACCTGGGTTCGAGCCCCAGGTCTTCAATATTCTCAATATTATTTTTCCATTAATGTTCACATGCAGTTTCAATAGCAAGAGCGCACCATACACCGCCAAATCAAACGTGCCACGTCCATCTCCAGATCAATCAGAAGGCATGGATTGGAGAACACAATGCACATGAGTCCACGCTGCAGCACACTACCTGGAAAGTCAAACGGACCAATGTTTAAATGGGCCTGGATTTCTAAAGAATACCTCCTAATTTGGGATCTGAACCCCCTTTGGTTTGCAATTCTTCCTATTCTCTTTATTTTTTCTATTTTTTATTTTTCCTTTTAATTGTTGTTTTAGTAATTAATTTTATTATTCTCACAAAATATAAAATACCCATAAAAATCAGAAAAAAGAGAAAAACAATAAATATTTTTTATTTTAATATTTCTTGTAAATAAATTGCATGTAATTGAATGTAGTTTTAAATTAGGTTTGCAATGTTAATTCTTTTAATAAAAATCTAAAAAACTTAGAATTAGGTCTAATTAATGATTTTTCATCCTTTTTTTATTTTTCTTTCTTAAATAATTAAATAGTTAAATGTTTATTTTATAATTAAATTTGTATATAAAAATTAGGTTTAATTTAGGTTAAAAACTTCAACAATTTTCTTAGTAAATTAAAAGCCATTAGAATTAGGGTTAGTATTGATTTTAATTAATTCTTTTTAAATCCTAAAATATTAAAAAACACAAAAAAACAAATTCTTGCTTTCTTTTTTTATTCATTATTAATTCAATTTTTGCAAAAGGGTCCAACGCCCTCGTTTCGTTTTAATTCTTATTAATTCGCATTTATTTTTATTTCTTTATAATATTATGTACCTCTCCCGAAGCCTTGTAAATAATTGCTCGCAGTTTTATTTTTTTTACTTTATTTATTTTCTGTCAAATCGGGTTCGAGAAACTTTCGGCGATGTGGACCCGCGCCTTTTGTAATAGCTTAGAATTTACCTTTCCCGCAAATATTTTAACTGTTAATAAATGGCATGAAAGAATGTATGGACAAATAAAAACAAGCGTAGAACACCAATGACATGACAAGATAAATGCAAATGAACATGACACACAAATCACACACCACCCCTAGGGTACGCCTCACTGTTGCCTTGCCTCGAAAGGTGATCGTCAAGTAGAGGATGTCTTAGTAAGTCCTCATGATCCGGGAACCTGGCATGAGGGTAGCTTCTAAGGTGTCTTCCCATTACTCTGGTGATCACCATGTCCCAAACCTCGAATTGACCCGAACACCTCCAACGGTGGTGCTACCTACCTCTCAATGGTGGGATGGCACTACTTTAAAGGACATTTACACAGACGAATTCCTTAGGGTAGGTAGACGACTCTAGATACTTGCTCTAAATTTCAAAACAAATCAAAAAATACTTTTCACACCGACACCTTTTCAAAAAGCTTTCGAAAGCAATTTTTCAAACACTCTTGAGGACCGATACAAGAGTCGAACTGAAAATTTTCAAAGAAACTTTTTAAAACCCACAGTTGAAAAGCAAACAAACCATTTTTTGAAAACACAAGTGAGCAAGTATCTAAGAGCCCATGGATAACCATGGATAGAAAGGGTGCTAACACCTTCCCTTTCTATAATCTACCTCCCGAACCGAGAGCAATCTCTATAAGGAATTTTTTTGTGCTTTTGTCCTTTCCATTTGGAGAAAATAAAAGACGGTGGCGACTCTTGCTTCCGCGACATTTCACGAACCAGCGTTAAACAGTCAGTTCCAGATCCACCGATCACAGAACTGGCGACTCTGCTGGGGACTAATCTTAAAGTGAGGTGTACCTTAGGACTAAGATCATTGTGTTTTCAATTGTTTTCCTTGTGTGCTTTAAATTGTGGGTTGCTTGGGAGTTCTATAGATCCTAACCCAGATCTGGGGGATACCTTCTTAGAAAGTAGCAACAAGGCTGTGAGGGAACTGTGCGGGGTATACCGACATGGTTGAAACAGTCTGCTACGTTGATGTGGCACTTTGGTGTGTACCGGTAACCCTTGAGTTCAGTCAAGGAGAGTACGGGGCCTCCGCGTGGTGTCATGAAGCATCAACAGACCTTAGGAACCTTAATTGAACTATCTTGGCCTCTTTAGGGTAGTGAGATAACTGACTTTGGTGCAGTCCGAGGTTGGTTGATACTCGATACTACACCCAATTGAGGGTTGCTTTCCTGGAATATTTCGGTCGCCAGTTCAGTGGCTAAATCGAAACGATGAACAATGA
The DNA here is from genome assembly GCA_948472305.1 of Vicia faba. NCBI lineage: Eukaryota > Viridiplantae > Streptophyta > Magnoliopsida > Fabales > Fabaceae > Vicia > Vicia faba. The sequence continues at coordinate 894,057,904 of OX451737.1, forward strand.
AAGCAACCCCGTGATATTGGGACCCTTAGAACCCGGTTACTTTGATAGGACAGGTTGAACCCACCAACTTCAAGAGGGTACTACCCAGACCCCATGCTGGCCTTAAACCTTAAGGGCTTGTCTTGTGTGCCTTGTGTGCCTTACATGTTTGTCTTTGTAAATATCTGTGGTGTGTTTAATCATAGCATCATGACATCATCCAGCATCATATGCATTGACTAACCATTTCAGGGGTTCGAATTTTCATCTTTGTTCTTGTTTTGTAGGACATGGAAACTGTTCGTAGAAAGACAATTCAAATCAGTCTTGTAAGGATCCCTCCTCAGCTTAAGGAGCTTATATCAAGGATTCCCGAGAACTCATCATTCAGTGAAAGACATGGAAGCCTCATCAGCTTGGTCAACACCAACATTGAGGAAGATATGATCAAGGTCCTGTTCCAATTCTTTGACCCTCTGCATCACTGTTTCACCTTCTTGGACTATCAGTTGGTACCTACATTGAAGGAGTTCTCCCGGCTCCTGAAGATCCCTATCCTTGATCAGCTACCCTTCAACGGTACAGAAAAGGAACCCAAGCTTGAAGAGATTGCTAAAGCCTTGCACCTACAGTCATCTGACCTCAAGGGACATTGGGAAGTTAGAAGTGGTATCAAAGGGTTCTTAGCCAGGTTTCTGTTTGAAAAGGCCCTTGAATGTTGGAACTCCCTTGACTTACAAGCTTTTGAAGAGGTTGTGGCCCTCCTTGTCTATGGTTTGGTGTTGTTCCCTAACCCAGATCAGCTTATTGATATCAGTGCTGTCCAGATCTTTATGTCCAGGAATCCTATACCTACATTGCTGGGGGACATCCTTCACTCATGTTACACTCGAACCATGAGAAAAAAAGGTGTCCTTATGTGTTGCACTCCTCTCCTGGGAAGGTGGTTTATTTTGCACCTTCCACAATCAGTCCTGAAGAATGAGCGGGGTTTGAGGTGGTCACAACAGTTGATGACTCTCACACATGCAGATATACATTGGTGCCCTAGGTCCAGAGAAGATGTCACTATCATTGATCGTTGCGGGGAGTACCCTAATGTTCCTTTACTTGGAATCAGAGGAGGTATTACTTACAGCCCATGCCTGGCTTGGAGACAGTTTGGTTATGCTCGGAGGGATGGTCCTCATGACATGTTAATTCCTGACATAGTTTTTGACTTCGACAACGATACTCAAGGACTTCGCCAGAGATTTATCAGAGCTTGGAGGATGCCCAGTAGGATAGACAGCAAGACACTGGGGCACAGGAACTCCATCCCATTGGAACCTTATCTCAAGTGGGTACGAGCCCACTCCCAGAAGTTAGTAATGCCTTATCCTCATATGCTCCCTGTAATCAAAGAGCCAGTCTTGGAAGGGGAAGTGTCCTACACTATTCAGCATCCTGATATGCCCACATCCTGGGAAGAGATGCAGAAGAGCTGGATCCAACTTAAGGAAGAACGGAATTCCCTTGAGACCAGTCTACATGCCAGTGAAAAGAAGGTCTTGGAGCTCACCCGCCTGTTGCATGAGGAGAGGAATCTCAACACTTACATAGCTCCAAAGAGGATGCGCAGCATATTTTGGGATTGATTTGATTTTTGTATTATTTTGCCCATGAGGCTTTGATGTACTAAACAGTTATTTCCTTAATGATAACGTGTGTTCCTTTTTGTCTACAACAAAGTTGAATTTTCGAACCCTTGAATGCATTGCATAAACACATCTTATTCATCATGTGCATAGCAAGTTTTTTCCTCTTTTCAGGTTGCTTACAATTCTTCGCTGTTTATTTCAGCATCATGAATCCTGACTCTTCATCAACTGAGACCTCCATCAAGGCTCTTCAGGCGCAGAATGCGCAGTTTCAAGAATTAATCAAGGGTCTGGCCCAAGGCCAAGAAGAGCTGAAGGCTATGCTCCTGAAAAAGGAGAAGAAGAAGAAGAGAAGAACTGTTCTGTTCAACTCGGGCCGAAGGTTTGGTAATGCTCTGCAGCAGGAAGAGGCTGGTTCTTCTGTTGGCAAGAGTAGTCCTCAGGCAGAAGCAAGGGTTCCTAGTCCGGTAGTCTCCGACAACGAGACTGATTTTGATGAAGAGCAGTACCCTCCTGCAGAAGACAGATACAAGCAACTGGAGGATAGGTTGAAAGCTATGGAGATTCAACAGGTACCTGGGCTGGATTTTGGAGATTTGGGTTTGTCAACTGGTGTGATCATCCCTCACAAGTTCAAAGCACCATCCTTCTCTAAGTATGACGGGGCGTCTTGTCCCAAGCTGCATCTAAGGTCCTATGTTCGGAAAATTCAACCGTACTCTGCGGATAAGAATTTATGGATCCACTTCTTCCAGGAGAGTCTTTCAGGGACTCATCTCGAATGGTTCTATCAGCTGGATGGGACCAAGGTTCGTAACTGGGAGGAGTTGGCTACTGCTTTCTACAAGCAGTATCAATATAATGCCGACCTTGCCCCTACACGTACCCAACTCCAGGGTATGTCGTTAGGTGCAAGTGAAGGTTTTAAAGAGTACGCTCAGAAGTGGAGAGACCTGGCTGGCAGGGTGCAGCCACCATTGACTGATCGGGAGTTGGTAGACATGTTCTTGGGGACCCTATCTGGGCCATTTTTCAACCATCTCATTGGGAATTCGTCTGCTGGGTTCACTGATTTGATTCTGACCGGAGAAAGAATTGAGGCTGGGTTAAAGTCTGGTAAGATTGCGAAGGGTACATCATCTAGTTCTGAAAAGAAACCCTTCAAGAAGGAGGCTAGTGCCGTGTATGGTTCCAAGAGATCAGAGAGACCTGAGCGCCGCCAATCTGTCAGTGCGGTAATGATTGCTAAGTCTGCTGCCGCTCCTCGGCCGGCCAATCCTCAAAGGGCTGAAAGACCCCGGAGGGGGTTTACCCGGTTAAGCATGACCCTATCGCAGATCCTGCCACAGTTGCTATCCACCAATTTGGTGACTGTCAGGGAGGCTCCGAAGTTCCCCAATACTGCATCTCCTAAGTACAACCCGAATGCTCGTTGTGCTTATCATTCTGATAGCCCGGGGCACGCCACTGATGACTGTTGGGCGTTAAGGAACAAGCTGCAGGACCTTATTGACGCCAAGGAGGTACAGTTTGAGGCATCTGAGAAGCCTAATATAGTGACAGCGCCCCTGCCTGCTCATGGAGTGAATGCTATTGGGGACGAAGAGGAAGTTGATGAAGCTGAGTTTGATAGCTGGATCTACCCGGCAACCGACGGTGGACTTAACAATTGGAGCGCAAAAGACAATCTCCCTGTTTCTCTTGTTACTGAGTAATGAATTCCTATGTTTTGTTATTTTGTAATAAACAATAAATAAACTCTATGGCCCGGTGTCTTACCCGAGGCACCGTGGTTCTATTTGTGAGGGCATATAAATTGTCATTTCATATATCACGAATGAAAATCTTGGACGTTTTCCCGCATTGCAAATATTATGCTCCTTTTCTGTCTTTCTTTCCTTTACATATATTTCAAAACAGCTGTATTTACACACACACTCACTCATACAGGTTTCAATCCACTCTGGATCTCACTGATAACAACTCTGCTACTGCCAGTTATGACTTCGAAAATCCGATCAACTTAGCCGAAGACGAAGGTGAAGATGATTGCGAAGTGCCTGGTGAGCTTGCAAGATTGTTGCTTCAGGAAGAGAGGGCAATTCAACCCCATGAGGAGACAGTGGAAACAGTAAACTTGGGTACTGAGGCAGACAGGAAAGAGGTAAAGATTGGTGCCAACCTAGAGCTCAGCGTGAAGCAACGGTTAACCAAGATGTTACATGACTATATGGAGATCTTTGCCTGGTCCTACGAAGACATGCCCGGGTTGGATACCGATATTGTGGTCCATCACTTGCCGACTAAGGAAGACTGCCCTCCAGTTAAGCAAAAGGTCCGTCAGATGCGTCCAGAGATGTCTGAGAAGATTAAGGCCGAGGTTATGAAACAGTTTGGCGCTGGGTTCCTTGCAGTGACTTCTTACCCTCAGTGGGTTGCTAATGTGGTGCCGGTACCAAAGAAAGACGGTAAGGTCAGAATGTGTGTCGACTACAGGGATCTGAACCGGGCCAGCCCCAAAGATGACTTCCCCTTACCTCACATTGATGTCCTTGTTGACAATAAAGCTCAGCATAAGGTGTTCTCTTTCATGGATGGCTTCTCAGGTTACAATCAGATCAAGATGGCACCTGAAGACATGGAAAAGACTACATTTGTTACTCAGTGGGGCACCTTCTGTTACAAGGTCATGCCATTCGGATTAAAGAACGCTGGGGCAACCTACCAACGTGCCATGGTTGCTTTATTTCATGATATGATCCATCATGAGATAGAAGTGTATGTTGACGACATGATCGCTAGGTCCCAGACTGAGGAAGAGCACCTAAATCATCTGCAGAAGTTGTTTGACCGATTGAAACTGTACAAGCTAAGATTGAACCCGAACAAGTGCACCTTCGGGGTAAGATCGGGAAAATTGCTGGGCTTTGTTGTAAGTGACAAGGGCATTCAAGTGGACCCTGCTAAGGTCAAAGCTATTCAAGAGATGCCAGTTCCCAAGACGGAGAAAGAGGTCAGAGGCTTTTTAGGACGCCTGAATTACATTGCTCGGTTCATCTCACATCTAACTGCTACCTGTGAGCCCATCTTCAAGCTGCTGAAGAAAGATCAGGTAGTACGTTGGAATGATGAATGTCAGGCTGCTTTTGACAAAATCAAAGAGTATCTCCAAGAACCACCTATCCTTATGCCACCGGTTGAAGGGAGACCTCTGATACTATATCTAACAGTGCTTGACAACTCAATGGGGTGTGTGCTGGGGCAGCATGACGAGTCTGGCCGAAAAGAGCATGCCATTTATTACCTTAGCAAAAAGTTTACCGACTGTGAGACCCGATACTCACTGCTCGAGAAAACTTGCTGCGCTTTGGTATGGGCTGCTCGCCGGCTGAGACAGTATATGCTGACTCACACTACCTTGTTGATCTCAAAGATGGATCCTATAAAGTACATTTTCGAAAAGCCTGCTCTGTCGGGGAGAATTGCAAGATGGCAAATGATCTTGACGGAATATGACATTCAGCACACGACCCAGAAAGCCATCAAGGGAAGTGTATTGGCAGACCACTTGGCACATCAGGCTGTAGATGATTATCAATCAATGAACTTCGAGTTTCCGGATGAAAGCATCATGATAGTAACAGATTGTGAAGTACCTGGACCGGATGAAGGACCTGAACCAGGATCCCGATGGTCTATGCACTTTGACGGAGCCTCCAACGCTTTGGGAAATGGTATCGGCGCCATAATCATATCTCCTCAAGGTACTCATACTCCACTCACTGCCCGGCTGTGCTTCAACTGTACCAACAACATGGTGGAGTACGAGGCATGCATCATGGGTCTTCAAGCGGCGATCGACCTAAGGATCAAATTTCTGAGTGTCTTCGGAGATTCCGCTCTTGTGATCAATCAGATCAAAGGAGAGTGGGATACGAAACATCCAAACCTGATTCCTTACAAAGAATGTGTGTTGACCTTGATCCCCCACTTCACAGAGATAACCTTTGAACACTTTCCAAGAGAAGAGAATCAGTTGGCGGACGCGTTAGCTACAATGTCTTCAATTTTTAAAGTCAAATGGGATAATGAGGCTCCCCGGATCATCATCTGGAAATTGGACGAACCGGCATACTGTTGCGATCTCGAGACTGAATTGGTGACCGAGAAGCCTTGGTACCATGAAGTAAAGAGATATTTGGAAGCTCAGGAATACCCTGAAGGTGCCTCTATCAATGATAAGAAGTTCCTGAGAAGGTTCGCAACCAAGTTCTTCCTTAGCAATGGCATCTTGTACAAGCGAAACCATGATTCAACTCTACTGCGTTGTGTGGATAAGACTGAAGCAGAAAGGATCATGGAAGAGCTACATGAAGGGACCTTTGGTACGCACTCCAGTGGACACACTATGGCTAAGAAAATCCTACGGGCAGGATATTACTGGTCCACAATGGAAGCTGACTGTTACCAACATTCTAGGACATGCCATAAGTGCCAGATTTATGCAGACAAGGTGCACGCTCCTCCGGTTCCCCTGAATGTTCTAACTGCGCCTTGGCCGTTTGCAATGTGGGGCATAGACATGATCGGTGAGATTAAACCTACGGCATCTAATGGGCATCGCTTCATCCTGGTAGCAATTGATTATTTTACGAAGTGGGTCGAAGCAGCATCCTATGCTACTGTAACCAAGACTGTCGTGGCACGGTTCATTCGGCACAACCTGATCTGTCGGTACGGCGTCCCAGAGAGAATTATTACAGACAACGGTACCAATCTGAATAATAAGATGATCGTTGAGCTCTGCGAACAGTTCAAGATACAGCACCACAATTCTTCTCCTTACAGACCGAAGATGAATGGGGCTGTAGAAGCAGCAAATAAGAACATCAAGAAAATCGTGCAGAAGATGACAGTGACTTATAAGGATTGGCACGAGATGTTACCATTCGCTCTACATGGGTACCGTACCTCAGCTAGGACGTCAACCGGGGCAACTCCTTTCTCTCTGGTTTATGGAATGGAGGCAGTCTTGCCGATCGAAGTACAAATACCCTCTCTCCGGATAATGAAGGATGCAAATCTGAGCGAAGATGATTGGATCCAGACACGACTTGATTAGCTCAACCTCATTGATGAAAAGAGACTTGCTGCTATCTGTCATGGTCAGACGTATCAGAAATGGATGATCAGGGCATTTAACAAAAAGGTCAGACCACAGGAATATCAAGTTGGGGATCTGGTAATCAAACGAATCATCCTCCCTCAGAGTGATCCAAGGGGCAAATGGACCCCTACGTACGAAGGGCCATTTGTGGTCAAGCATGTGTTCTCAGGAGGAGCAATGGTATTGACCAACATGGATGGTGACGACCTTCCTCACCCCGCCAATGCAGACATAGTAAAAAAATACTACGCATGAAAAAGACCCGCTAGGCTGACATGCCTAGGCAAAAATTAGGGCTTCCCGGCGAACCAAAAGGGTTCGGGCAAAATGAAGGGATGAAATGAAAAAATCTGTACACCCGGCAAGTCGAAAACCTGAAAAGGCGGCTTGGGCAAAAATGGGTATCCCGGTGGACTGAAAACCCGAAAGGGAGGTCCAGGCAAAAATTAGGGATAAAGCGTAATACTATGTCTCATTGGATCACTTTGCATCCAGAATCCGGTATCTGCATCAAGTTCAGACGGCATTGATCAGTCAGCTTCACCTTCAACCAAGGTCATCAAGTGATGAGACGCTCAGAGTTATAAAGGCAATAGCAGAGTTGAAACCCAGTGGGATCATTCATATTTCACACAGCTGTTTTATTTCTTTTGTACAAAATTTGTATAAACTCTTTTGTTCGGCGGCGTTCTCTTACTAGGACGTCAGCCTCTTGTATACAAAACGCCTATTTTCAGGCCATTCAAAATCAATACAAAATATATTTTTCAGTTAAACGTGCCAACTGTTTTTCTTTTTCTGTTTTGTTTTGCGAAGAACGTCCAAGGTTCAATTTGTGATATATGCATTGACAATAGTTTGCTAACTCATAAATATTTGCATACGAAACAAAGGATTTTATTACAGGTGACACTAGAAACAGGGGCAATAAAGAGTTGTCTAAGCAATTTAATTGTTCTGTCCTCCAAGGTACCAAGGTAGGTTCAACTAAAGAACATAACCAGTACATCTTAATTCCTCAGAGAGTAAGTGCATTCTTCTCCAGGCAGAGTTATCCAATCTCAAGGAAGTTGAGTATCCCCCAGCAGATCTCAACATTCCCCAGCGGTATACATATATTTTTAACAAGCATCCCCGGCAGTCTTGGTCTAAAGATTGTTCCCCGACGGCATATCAACATTCAAAGGGATCACTTCCCCCGCATAACAAAAACTCCCAGAAGAGTCCAATCCAGTTTCCCCAGGAAAATTGGAATTCATCTCCCCGAGCAGTAAGCTTATCCCCAGTAAATTCTGGAAGCTTATCCTTCGCAGAGCACGAACGCGTCGTCCAGCTTTATTTAAAGAGTTATTTCCGTAACAGGATATAACTGGGTTATCCTCAGCCAAAAGCCATGGAAAGAGCGTCCTCGACGAAATTTTCTTATCCCCAGCGAAGTCTATTCATACTTCCAATACAACAAAGATATCCCCAGCAAGATAGGGTCAACAATTCAATAAAACATCCCACTCCCCACAGAGTATCACTCCCCAGCATTCTTGCAATTATTATCCCCATCAGAAGCAAAATCTATTCTCAACATCAGCCCAGGATATGACTTCCCGGCACCCGTCAAGGATTTACTTTCCTAGACGAAAACATACATTCATAAAACATCACATACATCATTATAGCATGCATAGACGCATTATATCATACCCATCTCATTTATATTGAGAACATCATTGCTTGATCTATATCATGCATTGCATATAACTGACCTTTACCTTTCAGGAAAGATGCAGTTGAAATTCTCAATCATATTTCAAGACCTAGACCGGTTCAGTTAATCGACTCCAAAGATTTCTTATCCAGTCCCAGGCCTTCTCTAGTCCAGCTAAATCGACTCCCAACAGATTTTTCTGATAAAGACTCAGTAGAAGTTATCCCAGGTTATAATTTCCTATTGGTTCCCTCTCCGACGGTGAGTGAGGTGATAATTCCTTTTCAGATGGTTCCCTCTCCGACGGTGAGTGAGGTGATAATTCCTTTTCAGATGGTTCCCTCTCCGACGGTGAGTGAGGTGATAATTCCTTTTCAGATGGTTCCCTCTCCGACGGTGAGTGAGGTGATAATTCCTTTTCCTATGGTTCCCTCTCCGACGGTGAGTGAGGTGATAATTCCTTTTCAGATGGTTCCCTCTCCGACGGTGAGTGAGGTGATAATTCCTTTTCCTATGGTTCCCTCTCCGACGGTGAGTGAGGTGATAATTCCTTTTCAGATGGTTCCCTCTCCGACGGTGAGTGAGGCGATAATTCCTTTCAGATTATAATTTCCTATGGTTCCCTCTCCGACGGTGAGTGAGGTGATAATTCCTTTTCAGATTATAATTTCCTATGGTTCCCTCTCCGACGGTGAGTGAGGTGATAATTCCTTTTCAGACGGTTCCCTCTCCGACGGTGAGTGAGGTGATAATTCCTTTTCAGATGGTTCCCTCTCCGACGGTGAGTGAGGTGATAATTCCTTTCAGATTATAATTTCCTATGGTTCCCTCTCCGACGGTGAGTGAGGTGATAATTCCCTTTCAGATTATAATTCCCACCAAGATTTTCTCAACGAGCGTAGTTGAAGTTAAAGTCACCCAAGGTTCTCTTACCGTTCATGCTAAGGTAGTAACCATCCCTGGTTCATTCATCATCTTGTGAAGCTCCAGACTCAGCTCCTGTAACCAGTCAGGACACATCTATACCAACCATCTGAAAACCAGTTCTTGCAACGTGTCAGGTACTCATTTTTCTTTTGCAGGTATGCAGGTTCTCGCTAAAGAATCTCTTACGTGATCAACATCCAGATGGCATCTATAAGCCCATCATCCTATTCATCAACCTCTAAATGGCATCTGTAAGCCCATTCCCATCATCACTGCTACTATGTGAGCACAAATTTCTGGGCACTCTAGTGTTCAATCATCTTCTACCCTCAGATCACGAAAGGCACGTCAGCCAATCTGCATCCTCAGGTCTAAGAAGATTGAACAGGGGCAACTGTTGTACCCCAAAATTTGCCCTCCCATATTCTCCAAGAAATTGCCAAGTCAAGCTTCAAAGTTCCCCAAGGGTTGCACAGTTCAAGGGCCTCCTAAGCAATCAAAATTAGGGTTTTTGTTCTGATCAAGAAAATGAAGTTTCCAAAGGTCCAATCAAGTCTCACATGCCTACAAATATGGTCAAGTATCCTCATATCAAGTTTCAAGACATTCAGCACAAAATTGCACAGTCAAAAACCCTAATTGCACTACAGTCAACTGTAGGGGCAAAATGGTCATTTGGCAGTCAAAAGTTCAAATTTTTGGTCAACATATCATTTTGAAGCCACAAAAATCATTTGATCAATGTTTGATCATGATTCTCAAAATTTGGCTCAAAAATCATCAAGATGCAAAAGTTTCCTTATTTGGACAGTTGAAAAAGTCAACTGAAATTGACCAGGGCATAACTTTCACATGGATTATCAGAAAAATTCCATCCAAAGCTCATTTTGAAGAGAAAGACATTTCCTACAACTCATATTCATATTACAAGTCCAAGAAATGCTCTCACAAAAAGTTATCAATTTCAACATTATAGGTCATTTTCAAAAGTCAACAAAAAGGGACTTTGAGTCAAAGGCCATAACTTGAGATTGGTAAATCAAAATGACATGGGACCAAAGGCATTGGTTAGAGGACTCAAAGACCTTTCCAAAATGTCCAAGAACATGAGCAAAGCTTAAAAATTGAGCAAGTTATGCCTTGTAGAAGTTGGGAAATTTTTGGATATTTTGAAAAGTCAACATTGATTCAAATGACCTAAAATTGCTAATGGGCCCATTTTTCTTCCACAAATCATCATCCATGGCATGTGCACGACCACTTGGCCCAAAGGGAAGTATTTTCTCATTTTTTATTTATTTATTTGAATTTTTATTTATAATAATTCATTTAAATCAAATTAAATATATGAAAAATATGTAATCTAGGTTTTATAATCTCTTTGTGCACAAAATCCACTCAATAATTCGTGTGAAATCAAATAAGGAAAGATTTGGAGTAAATTGATCATAATTGATACAGGAACACATGGAAAAGATTGAAAAAGATCCTTAAAAATCAAATTTCCAAAAACCATGAATGCATTGGATTTGTTCTACTTTTCTTGACCTAATTGATCCATACATAAGCCAGGAACACAACCCTAATGATCACACACGCACAGCTGCTCAAAAAAGGCCATTATCAAACTTGAAAAAATTGCAAGAAACTCAAATCTGAAAACACCTTTGCAAGGCGATTCAAGTCTCAAAAACCATTCCATTAGCTTCCTCAAGCATCACTGAACGATTTCCAATCAATATCATTCCTCAAAGCTTAAAGAATTGGTATATTGAACCGGACCTGTGCATGAAAAATTTCAGAGTCGTGCATCTCAATCCATGCATTCTTTGAGAATTTTAAAGTTTGATTCATGTTAATTACTTTGTTCTGAAGCTAACCCAATGTTTTGATTGAATTATTATGCGTTGTGTACGATTTCACCATGGTTAATTTCTAGGGTTCACAGGATTCCAAATTGGGGTTTTTCACCCAAGGAAAAATTGGGACTTATGACCACCATCATTCAACTCAGGGCGTTCAGACGATCTCAAACCTACCCTCGCGCCTAATTTATAGAGCCCCTAGGGCTAATCGCTATTTCTTGATATGTTATCTTAGGCAACGCGTGAAAACCGTTGCCTATGTTTCTTTTATTTCAGGAAAAAAACAAAGATGCGAGGAAGATGATGACGTGTGGAGTAATGGTTGGAGTATTCAAAAATTCGCGTGCAGAAGTCATTACTGATTTGTTTCATATTATAATGTTTGTTTATTATATTACATACAACGTGCGCATCTGGAACAACTGGCAAGGCACAAGGCTGGTATAGTGCATGACCTGGGTTCGAGCCCCAGGTCTTCAATATTCTCAATATTATTTTTCCATTGATGTTCACATGCAGTTTCAATAGCAAGAGCGCACCATACACCGCCAAATCAAACGTGCCACGTCCATCTCCAGATCAATCAGAAGGCATGGATTGAAGAACACAATGCACATGAGTCCACGCTGCAGCACACTACCTGGAAAGTCAAACGGACCAATGTTTAAATGGGCCTGGATTTCTAAAGAATACCTCCTAATTTGGGATCTGAACCCCCTTTGGTTTGCAATTCTTCCTATTCTCTTTATTTTTTCTATTTTTTATTTTTCCTTTTAATTGTTGTTTTAGTAATTAATTTTATTATTCTCACAAAATATAAAATACCCATAAAAATCAGAAAAAAGAGAAAAACAATAAATATTTTTTATTTTAATATTTCTTGTAAATAAATTGCATGTAATTGAATGTAGTTTTAAATTAGGTTTGCAATGTTAATTCTTTTAATAAAAATCTAAAAAACTTAGAATTAGGTCTAATTAATGATTTTTCATCCTTTTTTTATTTTTCTTTCTTAAATAATTAAATAGTTAAATGTTTATTTTATAATTAAATTTGTATATAAAAATTAGGTTTAATTTAGGTTAAAAACTTCAACAATTTTCTTAGTAAATTAAAAGCCATTAGAATTAGGGTTAGTATTGATTTTAATTAATTCTTTTTAAATCCTAAAATATTAAAAAACACAAAAAAACAAATTCTTGCTTTCTTTTTTTATTCATTATTAATTCAATTTTTGCAAAAGGGTCCAACGCCCTCATTTCGTTTTAATTCTTATTAATTCGCATTTATTTTTATTTCTTTATAATATTATGTACCTCTCCCGAAGCCTTGTAAATAATTGCTCGCACTTTTATTTTTTTACTTTATTTATTTTCTGTCAAATCGGGTTCGAGAAACTTTCGGCGATGTGGACCCGCGCCTTTTGTAATAGCTTAGAATTTACCTTTCCCGCAAATATTTTAACTGTTAACAAATGGCATGAAAGAATGTATGGACAAATAAAAACAAGCGTAGAACACCAATGACATGACAAGATAAATGAAAATGAACATGACACACAAATCACACACCACCCCTAGGGTACGCCTCACTGTTGCCTTGCCTCGAAAGGTGATCGTCGAGTAGAGGATGTCTTAGTAAGTCCTCATGATCCGGGAACCTGGCATGAGGGTAGCTTCTAAGGTGTCTTCCCATTGCTCTGGTGATCACCATGTCCCGAACCTCGAATTGACCCGAACACCTCCAACGGTGGTGCTACCTACCTCTCAATGGTGGGATGGCACTACTTTAAAGGACATTTACACAGACGAATTCCTTAGGGTAGGTAGACGACTCTAGATACTTGCTCTAAATTTCAAAACAAATCAAAAAATACTTTTCACACCGACACCTTTTCAAAAAGCTTTCGAAAGCAATTTTTCAAACACTCTTGAGGACCGATACAAGAGTCGAACTGAAAATTTTCAAAGAAACTTTTTAAAACCCACAGTTGAAAAGCAAACAAACCATTTTTTGAAAACACAAGTGAGCAAGTATCTAAGAGCCCATGGATAACCATGGATAGAAAGGGTGCTAACACCTTCCCTTTCTATAATCTACCTCCCGAACCGAGAGCAATCTCTATAAGGAATTTTTCTGTGCTTTTGTCCTTTCCATTTGGAGAAAATAAAAGACGGTGGCGACTCTTGCTTCCGCGACATTTCGCGAACCAGCGTTAAACAGTCAGTTCCAGATCCACCGATCACACAGACCATAAATGAGAAGAGCCGGAATGTCTTTAAACGCATGAAAGTCTAAACTGTCCCAGAACTAATTAGCCTGATCAACCAAGAACTTAGCCAAGAAGCCTTTTGTCCCACTCCGAGTTTCCCAATTAGACATTACCTCGGCCTTTGTCAGATGTAGGGATACAACAACATCCTATGGCTTAAGAGCTATCTCCCAACCTGTAAATGGCGTATGCTCTAGAATAGAGATACCGAGTAGATCAGAGAACTCCTCCAAGGTAGGGACCAACTGGTAGTCCGGAAAAGTGAAGCAGTGGTACAATGGATCAAAGAACTGGAATAAAACACTCATCATTTGTTCATCCAGCTTGGAGGTGACTAGACTGAGGAGGTGCCCATGTCTTTTGTCAAAAGAGGAAGTGTCAGGAACCTTGGAAACCAAATCTTTAAGCTGAGCAGGAATCTGTACAAAGCTGATCCGAATAGTGTTTCTACGCATATATGCCACGATCTGCAAAACAGAACAAAGATGAATCCTATTGGTCTTTGAAAGGGTTAGTCCAATGCAATATGCATGCAATATCATGATGCATGATGTTATGATAGAAACACATCACAGGTATTCACATATAGTAAACATGGTAAGGGCAAACAAGTCACACAGTAGCCCTTATATTTCAGGCTGTCATGGAGTTTAGGTACTACCCTCTATCAGTTTAGTTGGTTCAACCTGTCCTAGTAATAGTAACCAAGTTCTAGAGGATCTCAATATCACTGACCACCCTCGATCGATCATAATTCCAGTTTAGCAACCTTTTCTTGCGGCCGAAATCATCGCGAGAGTTTGGTCTCAATGAGTGTAGCATACTGCTACTTTTCTATGGCCAAGTTGGTCAATTATAGGTTCTAAGGTCAGCTGGTGCTTAATGACCCCTTAGCAGACCCATATTCTCCTCGTTGCACCACAAGGGATATCGGTACAAACTAAAGTGCCACACCAACGTAGCTACTGCTTCAACCGTATCGGTCTACGTCGTACAGTTCCCTCACAGTCTATTGCTACTTACCTAGAAAGGTATCCCCAGATCCGGGTTAGGATCTATAGTAACTCTGGTTCAAACTCACAAAGATAAAGCATACAAATCAAGCAATTGAAAACATTATGAACTAATCCTAAGGTACACCCACTTATAACACTCCCCAGCAGAGTCACCAGTTCTGTGATACGGTGGGAAGAACTGACTGTTTTTGGAATGCTGGTTTGTGTTTTGCGTTTGTTTTCGCAAAATGTCGCGGTAAGCAAGAGTCGCCACCGACTTTTATTTTATCCAACAAGGAAATGAGAAAAGCACATAAAATTCCTTCTTTGAGATGTTTCTGAGTACGGGGGGCAGATTATAGAAAGGGAAGGTATTAGCACCCTTTCTATCCGTGGTTTTCCATGGGCTCTTAGGTACTTGCTCATTATTTTCAAAATTGTTTTCTTTGTGTTTGTGGGTTTTGAAAAGTTTTTGTTTTAACTTCAATTTAACTCTTGCTTCTGTCCTCAAGAGTGTAACGAAGTGTTTTTGAAAACTTTGTTTTGTAAAGAAGTGTAAGTGTGGAAAAAGTTTGTTTTGAAAGAGCAAGTACTTAAGAACTAATCTACCTACTCGAAAAAGGAATCGTTCTATGCTAATTTCCTTTAGACAATGTTATCCCATCATTAGTGAGTAGGTAGCACCGTCGTTGGAATTTGAGGGTCAATTCGAAAGAGGAACATACGATCACTAAAGCAATGTTAGGACGCCTTAGCGGTAACCCTAATGTCTTAGATCATTTGTTTGAGGTAACAATATTCGAGACAACCATTTCGAGGCGACTATGATCTTTTAGACAAGAGGACGACCTCTAAAACTACCTATACTCAATGACCGTGTACAAAGGCAACCAAGTGGGGTGTACCCTAGGATTGCGCATGTGCGAGTGTGTTGATTTCAGTTATCTTTATCTTTGCACATGTTAAGGGTGATCTAACCATTTTAAGATTAAGCATTCATTCTTGTCATGCAAGCCCTATTATCAAACATCTAGCAGTTGAATAATTTGCAGAATTAAAATGCGGAATTTAAACTAAATTATTACAAGGCGTCAGGTATTTACATCGCCAAAAGCAACCCTTTGAAATTTAAAAGCGGAAAAATAAATATCCTAATTAATTATTACAAACCGGGAGCAGATACATTAATTGGATAAAGAAAAATAAAGCGTGCGATGCAAAATTAAATCGAATGCGAAATTAGGGTTTTGACCCTTTTATTTAAAGAAAATGTTTTTGGTTGTTTTTTTATTTTATTTTTTAAGAAAATAAATTAAATCCTAAAATTGAATGATAAATTAATTATTAAATAAATTAATTAATGAAAAATAATTAATGACATGTTTTTGGAGTTTTTGTTAATTTAGGAAAGAAAATAAAATAATTAAATTAAAGTTAAAACATATTAATTCTAATTGATTTTTTATTATTTACAAAACAAATTCAAGTTATCTACAATTAATGACCTAATTAATTTAATTAATATTTATTAACAAAAAATAAATTTTCTGAAATTTAATTGGATAAAAAAAATATTTTTGGTGATTTTTTGATAAAAAAGAAATTATGTTATTGGTTAGTAAATAAATAAAAACAAATAAAATAATGAAATTAAATAAGCAAAATATAAGAAAAGTATAGAATGGGCCTGAGAAAGTGAGGTGTGAATAGCAAGGATGTTGGCCCATTTGTGAAGATCCAATTGACTTTTGTGATCCCCTGCGTGTGTGTTTGACTGGGTCCATGGTACACCTTCAATGCTGGCCACCTGATCTGGCCATCTGGCGCGCTGGATGGCGAATGTCCATGATGGATGCTTGACTTGAGTGTGCACCTGATTACCTGAAATAATTTGAAAAAATAACAAATGATGGAGGCAGGGATCGAACCCCTGACCTCCAGCCTCTAATGCCCTGAAATCATGCGTGGCAACCACTAGGCCATGTGGTTCTATTTGTTAATAAAATACAATGCAATAATAATATAAAAAAACAAAATCTAATGGCCAGAAAAATAAAAAAAACGCACACGCTGTTTGAATGGACAAATGGGGTAGTGCTAACGCATCATCCATGTCGTCCCTCCGTAGCTAAAAATCTGTAACACTTATACCTACGGACGCTGGCCGTCACTACAAGTCGTGTCCAATCCAAAATCTCGTACAGGCCATGAAAATGAATTCTAAGACCATGGTTGAGGTCGTCTTATCCTCCTGATTGCAACCATGCCCATTATTAGGGCCAATTTTTCCTGAAACAAAAAGCCCTAAAACCAAACACAAAACCCTAGCAATGGTGATCCATGATATAGGTCATATAAATGAAATTGGTTATTGTAAAAAGCTTGCAAATGATATGGTGATTCAAAATACGCAATTATTTTTCATTATAGATGCAAGAATGAAGCTTTTCGAATTCAAGAATATGGTGATTCCGTGAATGACTTACAGTGCACTGGAGGGCTTGAAAACGCGTGGTTTTTCTCGCTTTAGGTTGTGGAAGCTGCCAGGAAACGATTGAGACAAGTATCAAGCCTTGAAACTGCCTTTAGGAGTGATTTCGAATTCACACTTTTTCTTGATTTTTTCAAATTCTGTTTGTGTTCTATGCTTGATCTCTAACCTTGTTTTTGGTCTGCACATAACCCTTATGTACCACACAATGCATCAGGGTTGATTGCCTTGCCCAAATCTTCCTCTTTCAATAAAATTTATATTTGATTTAATCCTCTTTTAAAACTTTCCAAAATTGGTTCTTTTGCAATATTTTTGTGCACACAAGCTTTGATGCGAGTTTTGAATGGTTCTAGCTGTCCAATGAAGCCTGAAATCATCAAAATATCTTTGGTTTTTAATATTTTTGATTATATTTGATTTAATTTGATTTAAAATGAATTAATTCAAATAAAAATCAAATTAAATAATAAAAATATGATATGGACACATGGCCAAGGCTAGAGCACGTGGTCCATAATTCCAACTCAAAACAAGTGAAAAAGAATGGGCCCATTTGGCAAAATTTGAAGTTTTGGGGATAGTTGACTTTTGGCAATTTTGCAAAAAAAGTCAACTTCAACAATACATAACTTCCTCAATTTTGACTCTTTGGAGGTGTTCTTGGACTTTTTAGAAAGCTTGAGATGTCCTCTAATCAACACTTTTGGTATCATCTAATTTTGTTATTCCATGCTCAAGTTATAAGCTTTGACAAAAAAAGGTGCTTTTGTTGACTTTCAAAAATGACCTATAATGTCCAAATTTATAACTTCTTGTGAGTGCATATTTTGAACTTGGGAGATGAATATGGATTGTAGGTAATTGCATCCTCTTCAAAATGAGCTTTGGATAGGTCATTTCTCATAAAGTATGAGAAAGTTATGCTTGGTCAAAGTTGAGTTAACTTTTCCTGCAAAACCCTAATTTAACAACTTTTAAGTCTTGATGAATTATGAACAATCCTTGATGAATCATGATCAACCCTTGATCAAATGATGAAATATACTTCAAAATGAGAATGTTGACAGAAAATCTTGAAGTTTGACTGTATGTAGGTCACAGTTGACTTTTGCCCTAGCACAATCGATTTTTGGACCTTTGAGCAATTGACTGAGCCAACTTCCTCTGCAAGGCTTGAAACTTGACATGGATTATCTTGAGAACATATTAGGACATTGATGAGCATTTGGGGTCACTTGGACTCAAGGATCTTGATGCAACATGAAACCCTAATTTGGGGTAGACTGCCTTAGGAGAGAGCTTGTTTGGCCAACCCTTGGACTACCTTGAGAAACTTGAGGATCTTTCTTGAAATATTTTGAGAAATATGGGAGGGAAAATTTTGGGGTACAACACGTATCACGCTTTTCAGCTTCGAAGCGTGTGACATTTTATTTTTGCCATCATTGCACTTTTACTGGGAGATGTAGCCCATTAACTCACGTTGATTTTGCAGCACGTGTCCCTCAAATGGCACGATTTAAACTTAGGAAATCACAAATATTTTCCCCATTATTTCTTCCTTCCTTTCAGAGTCTATAAATACTATTATTTCTCTTTTTTTCTACTTTTCTTCGCTTCTTCACACCCCTGCTTCAGAAAAATGCAGAACCTGCAAATTTCATCATTGTTCCCCATCTTCATCCTCCTTCAAACTTCTTACAATGGCGAATGTTGATAATCAAACTTGTTCTCCATCAATCGCTCTTCAACTACGCCTCGTCAACAACAAAGCTTATGTGTCGGAACCTCCATTTGCTGAGGAGAAAGCCAAAATCTGGAAATCTTAGGTACTTATCCCTTTTCTCTTGAAGAAAAACCCCTAGCTTTTTTAGGGCCACTTCCTGCAGATGCACCCTCCGAAATCTATGTAGACGATAAAAAAGCATTTTTTCCTACTAGCACTGTTACCAAACCCATAATTTCTTCTTCAAACCCCATTTCGTTCCAGTACATTGACAGGAACTTTAGAACTGCTCCACCTTTGCATTGCCCTAAGTTTCATGCTTGGATGGCACATTTAGAAACCGATAAAGGAGATCAATGGAAAAGAATGGGCATTTACACATTGTTAGAACTTTCTCGATGTGGCCAACTCTACTCTAGTGGCATGCTCCTAGCTGCCATACATTTTTGAGAAGGGTCTACCAACACTTTTCATACTAAGTATGGTATGATTACTCCTACCTTGTTCGACGTTGTTTCCATCACAGGGTTAAAACCATCTGTTGTACCCCAAAATTTGCCCTCTATTTCTTCAGGAAATCATCTTGGATTCACAGAGTCCCTCTGAAACAAATCCAAGTCCTGAATTGTTCACTTTTGCCCAAGCAAACCATTGACAAGAGCAAAATGATCACACAAGCTCTAAAGGCAACACTTTTATCTTGAGAAAAATTAAATTCTAAACATTTGGAATTTTTCTCTAAAAGATGGGTGTTTAAGAAGAAAGTTGGCGCTTCAGAACTTCTGGACCAAACTCCAGATAGAAACGGTCAGAAGTTGCAAGCTTGGCTCAACGCAGTCAGAAGTTGACTCTTCAGCAGCTACATCAACTCAGTCAGAAGTTGAAAACGTGGTTCAACACGTAAGCCTCAGACAGAGTATGACTCTTTCAGCAGTTACGCAAGTTCAGCCAGAGTTTTGCTAAAGGAATGCAAAGGAAACAAGGAAGTCTGAAGGCTCCTTCAGAACATGCTGAAATCAGAAGATGAAAAGGTCAGAAGAGTGGGTGTTACACTGATACAGAATCTCTAAGCCCAGGATTTCCAGAAGCAAATCCAAGGAACGTGTCAAAATCAGGAGAATCCCCAGAATTTGCTAAGACAACAGGAGGCCAAGACCAGAGCATGGTTTACGTTGTTCTTGGTAAAACAGAACTGCTGGTTCAAAGTTTTGTTTCTACTACCAGAATATTGGTGTTGATAAGTCTTATCACTATTTAATGCTCATTAATGCTCCCAACCACTCCTGAACATTCATCCAAGTAGTCCCTTCACGTGTGGCTTGGTAAACGCCTTTATGCAGGTTCTGGCATGTGTCTACGCGCCACCGTCCACCTAAGAGGTCACTTCTCTCCAATCCACGCCTGCTGTTCCATCCTAGGCTGAAAGGCTATCTGTCATCACAACTTCCCAGGAATTTCTTTCAAAGAACAATTCAACCTCTGTTGGCGCCTTTAATGTTCAAGAAATACACAAGAGCTTTGCCTATAAATAGAGAACCATTGTCCACTGAAAAAGGGCGTCCAAAGAAACAGAAACATTGCTAGAAGAGAAACAGAAATCTTTAGCAAGAGAGTGTTGTGAAACTCTGCCAAAATCTCCAGTGTCTCATAACTTTGAATTTCCTACCTTCAAACTTCATCAAATACCCAGTTTTCTTTGTGACTAAAGAACACCCTTTTCAACTTCTTACCATATATACGCATACACCTTCATCTACCCTTTTCAAAAAGAACCTGCCCAGAACACCATCAGAGCCAAAAGCTAGCTCTCATCCACAAACTTTTCCAACAGACAGGTAAGCATCTTCTGACCTCCATCACGCTGCTAAGCATCATCAGCTTTGCATGCTCAAATAAACATAATGTAAATATCATGTTATTGCTGTTTGTGTTCTGAGGATTTTCATACCTCAGAACGTTTTGAGCCTGCGTAGAACCTGCCTGTGACCTTGTTGGTTCTGTCCTCTGAAACACTTTGACATTTGCTGGAGCTATTCCAAACATGTTTTCTGTTTTGTGGAATAATAACAAAATTGCAGATGTTCTGATTAGCACAGGGAGAAGCCAAGTGTTGACTTTGACGTTAGCACATCTGAAGCCTGTTTTGCTGTCAATAATATCAGAACTTCTGAGAATTATTGTATTTCCAGCAGGATCAGAACTTCTGATTTCCCCACTAACAAACTTTTGTCTTGCAGCGCAGGGGGGGTCAAAACTTCTGATCTTCCCACTAACAGGTTTCTGTTTTGCAGGTGCCAGAGTCAGAAGTTCTGACTCATACAGTTTAACCAAAAGGTTGATCATCTGGCAGCGGGCCTGAGTCAGAATTTCTGATGACCTCTCAGCAGCGCACTGGCTCCCTTTCTCTTTCTCTATATCTTGTTTTTTTGCTATTTTCTTTTTTGTTTATTTTTCTCGTTGAACCACCCCATGTACAAATGTGTATCCCCACTCCCTAATTATTGTAATAGCGTAGGATTTTATATTTCCGCTTTTTATTGCTAGTAATTAGGATGTGTATGGCAAGATAAAATCAATGAAATAGAAAATCCTAATTCAAAGATAAACTCTTATATGCAATAAAACACACTTGCACACTAACACCCTTAGGGTTACATCAAATTGTTGCCTTCAAAAATGGGCCATGTTACGCATGCAAAGTATCTTGGTAAAACAAACAAAATCAAAAGATCATAGTCCCTCGATGACGCTATCCAAAGTTGCCTTACAAAAATGATGTTAGTCCCTCAAAAGAAATACTAAGATACTTTGCAACATTGCTATCATGGTCTATACAATGACCCGCGCCCGTCCCGTTTACATCCTAACACAAGGTTGTTCACCAAATGCAATGGTGAAACAACACTGTTAAAAGGGTTAAAAACATAAGAAATATCTTTGAGTAAAATAGGGTAGACAACTCTTAGTTACTTGATAAAAAATCTTGCAAAACATCCTTGCTATTTTTCGAAACACACTCCACAACACAATTTCAAAACAACTTTCAAAATATTGAAAACCTTTCAAAAAGACAAACACCTTTGTATACATTCAAACAAGAATCATTACAAAGGTTGCCACAACAATGGCCTCTTTTTTTCAAAACACCTTTCAAAACCACACACGAAGCACCATTTCAAACAATTGAAAATGCAAAGCAAGTGATCTAAGCAAGTAACTAAGAGCCCATGGATAACCATGGATAGAAAGGGTGCTAATACCTTCCCTTTCTATAATATACTCCCTGAACCCAAGAAAACATCTCAAAGGTTTTTCCTGTGCTTTTTAAACCTTTCCTTAGGATAAAATAAAAAGTTGGTGGCGACTCTTGCTAAACCGAAACATTTGCGAATACAGACGCAAAACCTTAAGTCAGTTCTCCCACCGTATCACAGAACTGGCGACTCTGCTGGGGACTGCATTTGAAAGTGGAGTAACCTTAGGGCTTAGATCACCTTCTTGCATGACTAAATTGTTTGCTTTGATTGCTTTACATCTTGGTCCTCTTGTTTGGGCTTGAAATCCTACACCCGGATTTGGGGGAAACATTCATAGATAGCAATACGTTGTGGAAACTGTGCGGGGTATACCGACACGGTTGAAGCAATAGCTATATTAGTGCGACATATTTGCGAGTACCGGTAACCCTTGAGTTCAATCAAGGAGAGTACGGGGCCGCTGAGTGATGTCACTGAGCACTAATGACCTAGAACCTTACTTGACCATCTTGGCCTCTTATTAGGGGTAGTGAGATGACCGGCTTTGGTGCAGTCTGAAGTTGGTAGATACTCGATACTACACTCATTGAGGGTTGTTTTCTTTGAATATTTTGGTCGCTAGTTAAGTGGCTAAACCAAAACAATGAACATGGAAAACAATCCAATGATATTGAGCTCCTTAGAACCCGGTTACTATTAATAGGACAGGTTTTTAAGCCAACTACACTCAAGAGGGTACTTACCTATGAAACCCATGCAAGCCTAAAACTAGGGTTTTGTGTGAATTGCTTGTACATATGTTTGTGCATACATCATGAACATCATAAAGCATCATATGCATCCACTAACCATTTCAAGGATTTGGATCTTCATCTTTGTTCTTGTTTTGTAGGTCATGGAAATTCTTCGCAGGAAAACTATCCAAGTCAACCTTATGAGAATCCCTCCTCAACTCAAGGAGCTCACATCCAGAATTCCAGAAAACTCTCCCTTCAGTGAAAGACATGGTAGACTGCTCAGCCTAGTCAACACCAGCATTGAAGAAGACATGGTGAAAGTGTTGTTCCAGTTCTTTGACCCCCTTCACCACTATTTCACATTCCCCGACTACCAATTGGTGCCCACTTTGGAGGAATTTTCTCAACTCCTGAGAATTCCTATTCTTAATCAACTACCCTACAACGGTACGGAAAAAGAACCAAAGCCTGAAGATGTTGCTCAAGCACTACACTTGCAACCGTCAGACATCAAGGGGAATTGGGAAACTAGAAGCGGTGTCAAAGGCTTCTTGGCAAAATTCTTGTTTGAGAAGGCACAAGAGTGTCGGAATTCATTGGATCTACAAGCCTTTGAAGAAATTGTGGCACTCCTCATTTATGGGTTGGTCTTGTTCCCAAATCCTGACCAGCTTATAGATGTCAACGCTGTCAAGATCTTCTTATCCAAGAATCCCATACCAACATTGCTT
The DNA here is from genome assembly GCA_948472305.1 of Vicia faba. Taxonomy (NCBI): domain Eukaryota; kingdom Viridiplantae; phylum Streptophyta; class Magnoliopsida; order Fabales; family Fabaceae; genus Vicia; species Vicia faba. The sequence continues at coordinate 894,081,396 of OX451737.1, forward strand.
AGGGACATCCTCCACTCATTTTACACACGAACAATGAGAAAGATGGGTGTTCTCATGTGCTGTACTCCTCTCCTTGCAAGGTGGTTTATTTTGCACCTTCCACAATCTGTTCTGAAGAATGACCAAGGCTTAAGGTGGTTGCAACGGTTAATGACCCTCACACACTCTGATGTACATTGGTGTTCTCAGTCCAGAGAAAATGTCATCATCATTGATCATTGTGGAGAGTTCCCTAATGTTCCATTACTTGGCATTAGAGGAGGCATTACCTACAACCCTTGTCTAGCTTTGAGACAATTTGGATATGCACGGAGGGATGGCCCTCATGACATGCTGATTCCTGACCTAGTTTTTGACTTCGACAACGATGCGCAAGTACTTCGCCAAAGATTCATCAGAGCTTGGAGGATGCCTAACAAGGTAGATAGAAGGACACTGGGGCACAAGAACTCCATCCCTCTTGAGCCTTATCTCAAGTGGGTACGAACCCGAGCCCAGAGTCTAATGATGCCTTACCCTCATATTCTCCCTTTGATTAAAGAGCCTGTTAAGGAAGGAGAGGTCCCCTACACCGTCCTATATCCTGACATGCCAACATCATGGGAGGAGATGCAGAAGAGTTGGATCCAACTCAAGAAGGAGCGAAATACTTTTGAAGCCAGCTTCTATGCTAGCGAGAAGAAGGTTTTGGAGCTTACCCGCCGACTCCATGAGGAAGAGACCCTTAACACCTACATCTCACTAAAGAGGATGCGCAACGTCTTTTTACCTTGAGAAGTTTTTTGTAATATTTGGCCCATGAGGCATTTATGTACTGACAAAATTTCTTCTTATTAATATGACGTGTGTTCTTTTTGTCTGCAACAATTTTGAATTTCTAAATCCTTGAACGCATTACATGAATAAACATATCATTCATCATATGCATAAGCAGGTCTCCACACCAGGTTTCCTTATCTTTCTGCTATTTATTTCAGTAAGATGGATCTCGAACAGACGGTCAAAGATCTACAGGCTCAAAACTTACAGTTTCAACATCTCCTAATGACCTTGGCAAAGGGTCAGGAGGATCTGAAAGCACTGCTTGGGAACAAAGAGCAAGAGAAAGTGAAAAAGAAGAAGAAAAGAGTGGGGGTAGCTACCCTGGGAAGAAGGTTTGAGGGTGAAGCCAGATGAGTTCTTGAATTTCCCTCCGCATCTGAAGAGGAAACCAGTAAAGGAAAAGGGGCTGCGGTACCTTTTGAATTCAAAGCTGAAGAGGAAGAGGCTGAAGAAGATGAAGACTACTCTGAGCAACAATACCCGCCCGCAGATGACAAGTATAAAAATCTGGAGGATAGGCTGGCAGCTATGGAGCTGCAAAGGGTCCCCGGGTTGGATTTCGAAGATTTGGGATTAGTTGCTGGAATTGTGATCCCTCCAAAGTTTAAGGTGCCAATTTTTGCAAGGTATGACGGGCTGTCTTGCCCAAAGATGCACTTAAGGTCGTACGTCCGAAAAATTCAACCCCATACATCCGACAGAAATCTTTGGGTACACTTCTTTCAGGATAGCCTGTCTGGTACTCAGCTAGACTGGTTCTACAAGCTCGAGAGGTCAGAGATACATAGTTGGGAAGATTTGGCCGCTGCTTTTTATCGCCAATATCAATATAACTCTGACTTGGCACCAACCCGTACTCAGCTACAGAGTATGGGGATGGCCTCAGGTGAGGGATTCAAGGAATACGCCCAAAAATGGCGCGATCTGGCCGGGAGAGTGCAACCACCTCTTTCTGATAGAGAACTCATTGATATGTTCCTGGGGACACTATCTGGCCCGTTCTTCAACCACTTGATCGGGAGCTCTTCTGCAGGGTTTACTGAATTAATTCTGACTGGCGAACGGGTGGAAGCCGGTATAAAGAATGGGAAGATTCAAAAGGATGACTCTGTATCTACAACTGTCAAGAAATCATTTCCGGAGAAGAAGGAAACGGCTGTTGTGTACTCTCAGAGAGGAGTGGGAAGAACTGAACACCGGCCGACTGTGGGGGCCGTGATGATCCAAAATTCATCAAATAATCAGCCTCGCAACAATCAGCCCAGACCTAAACAGCAATGGGGAGAACGGCCACAACGGCAGTTCACCCGCATCAATATGACACCCGCACAAGTTCTTCCACACTTGTTGAAGCTGAATCTCACAAATATCAAAGAAGCGCCGAAAAATGTGAATACAACCTCACCAGCTTACAATCCGAATGCTAAGTGTGCCTACCATTCTGATAGTGCCGGACATGACACCAACAATTATTGGGCACTAAAGAATAAAATTCAAGACTTGATAGATGCAAAAGAGGTTGAATTCGATGCTCCAGAAAAGCCAAACGTGATATCCGCTCCAATGCCGAAGCATGGTCAAAATGTCCATGCTATTGAAGAAGATCTATATGTTTCTAATGTTGATGACCTGATGACTCCGCTGTTAACAATCAAGTTAAATCTGTTGAAAGTTGGGATATTCCCAGGATGTAAAGAATATTGCTACTGTTGCTCCTCTCTACCAATCGGCTGTCCATTGCTGAAAAAAGGTATCCAAGGCCTGATGGACAGTCAACAAATTCTGTTTGAAAAGATTCCTGCTATTCTAACCCCCATCGAAGATGTTTCAATAATCACCATTTCCACCAATCTTTCCAAGGCCGTCAAAAAGCCTGTTAAGATTACATCCTCTACAAAGATTGTTCCCTTGAAAATAACCATGCCTGGGCCTGTCCCCTACAGTTCTGACAAGTCAATACCATGGAATTACGGTGGAGAAATCTACTACCATGGTGTTAAACAAGTTGAGATAACCAAAGAAAGCTCTGATGAAGAAGATGCCAGTATTGGAAACATTGCCGGCACAAGCAAGATCACCAGAAGTGGGAAAATATTTTCTCCAGAGATTGCTCCCCCAAAGGAAATCTTTGGACCCTCAACTGCTGCGAAAGTTATTCATACACTGATAAAACCTTCCACAAGAACTCCGTTGATTGAAGAAACTATTATTCCTGTTGTTGTCCCTCCTACTTCTGCTGATAAGGGGAAAGGGATCCAAGATGAGCTCGTCAGGACGAGGGCTCAACCTTTGATCATCCCTGAAACCTCTAAGAAAGAGATGGAGGAGATTCTGAAGATAATTAAGAAGAGTGATTATGACGTGGTAGAGAAACTGGGGAAAACCCTCTCGAAGATCTCCATGTTAGCATTACTGCTTTGTTCAGAGGCGCACGCCAAGGCATTGATAAAATTTCTGAAGACAGCCCATGTGCCCCAGGAAACCTCGGCCAATCAATTCCAAGATTGTGTATCCAGCCTTACCGCAGACAACGGCCTAGGTTTCTCGGATGCTGACCTGACCCCAAAAGGAAGAAAGCACAATGATGCCCTACATGTGTCGGTAGAATGCCAAGGAACTACTCTGGCCCATGTTTTGGTCGACACTGGTTCTTCTCTGAACGTGCTGCCTAAGAAGGCTCTCGACTAGTTGGATTGTGAAGGTTTGGAGCTAAGACCAAGTAATATCATTGTAAGGGCGTTCGACGGGTCGAAGAGAATGGTCCACGGGGAGGTAGACATTCCCATTAAAGTAGGCACAAAAGTGTTCCCCTCAACTTTCTATGTGATGGACATCCGTCCGTCATACTCATGCTTGCTACGGAGGCCATGGATACATAATGCGGGGGCAGTCACTTCCTCCCTACATCAAATGTTGAAATACCCTGTCAAAGGAAAAATCATAACCGTGCACGGTGAAGAAGAATATATGATCAGCCACCTGAACTCCTTTCGGTATGTAGAGGTGGAGGGTGAATTCATTGAAACGCCATTCCAGCACTTTGAGGAAGTCTCTCCTGAGGTGGCAGTAGCAAAAACGGTAGCTGAGGTACCAAAGCAGATGGCCAGGATGGCATCTCTAAAAGACGCAAAGGCTGCGATGAAGGAAGGGAAGAACTCAACATGGGGGCAGTTGCCTGATATTCCTCACAAAACAGACAAATTTGGTTTAGGATTCACTGCTGCAGGGCAGAAAGCTATGCGCCACTCAAAGGTTGAAAGAAGACCCATCAAGATTTCTCCTTTTGGAATCAATGCTTTGGAAGGTGAAGACGAAGAGGCCAACATTGAAGAATGGATCTTCCCAACCATCGAAGGAGGACTACGCAACTGGGAGGCAAAAGACGTCGTCCCCATTACTTTTATTAATCAGTAATCATCTGTCAAACATTTCATGTGGTCTGTAATAATTACTTTTGAACAATCTGCACGCTACTTTTTCACCTCATGCCTTGCCCGGGGCATGTAGGTCCATTTGTAATGGTTTTGATTATCTTCATATTCATATGCCATGTTTAATGATTCATTGGACGTTTTTCATTGATAAACTGCTATGTTCATTTTTCCTTCCCTTTGCATTTTGTTTGTTCAAGGATGGCTATCCCTTACACACACCCACAGTCACAAATGCAGGTACCCATCCACTCCGGATTCTAGGGGTGACTATTCTGCTATGTCCTTCAATAACTCTGAAGATCTGGTCAATCAGGCTAAGTATGAAGATGACGAAGGTTGTGAAGTACCAGGGGAACTAGCCAGACTTCTACAACAAGAAGAAAGGACCATCTTGCCTCACGAAGAGTTGTTGGAAACTGTCAACTTAGGAACAGAGGAAGACCGGAAGGAAATACAAGTGGGTGCCAATCTGGAACCAAGTGTCAAGGAGCGCTTGATACAACTGTTAAATGAATACATCGAAATCTTCTCCTGGTCTTATGAAGACATGCCGGGTTTAGACACAGATATCGTGGTTCACCGGCTCCCTACAAGAGAGGATTGTCCACCAATCAAGCAAAAAGTCTGCCGAATGAGGCCTGACATGTCTGAGAAGATTAAAGCAGAAATAATGAAGCAATTCAACGCTGGCTTTCTGGCTGTTACATCCTATCCACAATGGGTTGCTAACATTGTGCCAGTACCTAAAAAATATGGCAAGGCCAGAATGTGTGTGGACTACCGGGATTTGAATAGAGCCAGCCCTAAAGATGATTTTCCGCTACCGCATATCAACGTTTTGATCGACAACACAGCTCAGCACAAGGTGTTTTCCTTCATGGATGGATTCTTAGGTTACAATCAGATCAAAATGGCCCCCGAGGACATGGAGAAAACAACCTTTGTTACACAATGGGGTACCTTCTGCTACAAGGTGATTCCGTTCAGACTAAAGAACGCAGGGGCAACTTATCAGTGCGCCATGGTAGCTTTATTTCATGATATGATACATCATGAGATCGAAGTTTCGTAGACGACATGATAGCTCGTTCACAAACAGAGGAGGAACACCTTGAGCATTTGCAGAAGCTGTTTGCCAGGTTGAAAGAATACAAACTCAGGCTGAATCCAAGTAAGTGTACTTTTGGAGTTAGGTCTGGTAAACTTCTAGGATTTATTGTCAGCAACAAAGGCATTGAGGTCGATCCAGTAAAAGTAAAAGCTATACAAGAAATGCCTGCTCCCCGTACTGAAAAGGAGGTTAGAGGGTTCTTGGGGCGCTTAAACTATATTGCCAGATTCATCTCTCATCTGACGTCTACCTGTGAGCCAATTTTCAAACTATTAAAGAAAGATCAAGTAGTCGAATGGAACGACGATTGCCAAGATGCTTTTGATAAGATCAAGGAGTATTTTCTAGAACCTCCTATTCTGATGCCACCCGTCGAGGGAAGACCGTTGATTATGTATCTGACTGTCTTGGACAACTCAATGGGGTGTGTTTTGGGCCAGCATGACGAGTCTGGTCGAAAAGAGCATGCCATTTATTACCTTAGCAAAAAGTTTACCGACTGTGAGACTTGCTACTCACTGCTCGAGAAAACTTGCTGCGCTTTGGTATGGGTTGCTCGCCGACTAAGGCAGTATATGCTGATCCATACCACCTTGCTGATTTCCAAAATGGATCCTATCAAGTATATCTTCGAGAAGCCTGCTTTATCTGGAAGAATAGCTAGATGGCAAATGATCTTGACTGAGTATGACATCCAGTACACTACCCAAAAAGCTATAAAAGGGAGTGTATTGGCTGACCATCTAGCTCATCAAGCTATCGAAGATTATCAACCCATGAGATTTGACTTCCCAGACGAGGACATCATGAACTTATACAACATTGAAGGTAACAGACCGTATGACGGACTTGAAAATGGATCCCGATGGACCCTGTACTTTGATGGCGCTTCAAATGCACTTGGAAACAGTATCGGTGCAGTACTCATTTCCCCGGAAGGTTGTCACACGCCTTTCACGACCCAACTTTGCTTCAGCTGTACCAACAACATGGCTGAATATGAAGCTTGCATTTTTGGTCTCAAGGCTGCTATAGACTTAGGGATCAAATCTTTGATTGTATTTGGGGACTCGGCTTTGGTTATCAGTCAAATCAAAGGAGAGTGGGATACTAGACATCCTAATCTTATCCCATACAAAGAACATGTCCTAACATTGTTGCCTTATTTCGAGCAAATCACCTTCGAGCATTTCCCGCGAGAAGAGAATCAGCTAGCAGATGCTCTGGCCATAATGTCTTCCATGTTTAAACTCGACTGGGATAGCGAAGCTCCCCAAATCACCATCGAGCGAATGGATGAACCTGCGCATTGTCATGAGATTAATACCGAAGAAGCAGTGGAACAACCCTGGTTTCACGAAATCAAAAGGTATCTCCAGACTAGAGAATATCCCGAAGGAGCTTCCGTATGACAAAAAGTTCCTAAGGAAATTTGCTGCCAAGTTCTTCCTGAGCAACGACATCCTCTATAAACATAGCCATGATTTTGTTTTACTCCGATGTGTGGATAAAGCTGAAGCAGAGTTAATCATGACTGAGATACACAGCGGTACATTTGGCACCCACTTGAGCGGGCATACGATGGCTAAGAAGATCCTAAGGGCAGGCTACTACTGGTCTACCATGGAAGCTGATTGCTATCAACACTCCCGTACCTGCCATAAATGCCAAATCTACGCCGATAAGGTGCACATTCCTCCTGTTCCTCTCAACATTCTGACAGCTCCTTGGCCATTTGCAATGTGGGGCATTGACATGATTGGAGAGATCAAGCCCACGACATCCAACGGACATCGCTTCATCCTGGTTGCTATTGATTATTTCACCAAATGGGTCGAAGCAGCTTCCTTCGCCTCTGTTACTAAAAATGTGGTTGCCCGCTTCATCAAGCAGAACCTTATATGCCGGTATGGTGTCCCCGACAGGATCATCACAGACAACGGTACAAATCTGAACAATACTATAATCACCGCATTGTGCGAACAGTTCAAGATTTATCATCACAATTCATCTCCCTATCGGCCGAAGATGAACGGTGCTGTTGAAGCTGCGAACAAAAACATTAAGAAGATCATTTAGAAAATGACAGTCACTTACAAAGACTGGCATGAGATGCTACCGTTTGCTCTGCATGGATATCGTACCACGGCACGTACTTCAACCGGGGAAACCCCATTATCTTTGGTATATGGCATGGAAGCTGTCCTACCCATGGAAGTTCAGATCCCTTCCTTAAGGATTATGAAGGACGCGGGTTTAAATGAAGACGATTGGATTCAGACCCGACTTGATCAACTCAATTTGATCGACGAGAAGCGACTCGCTGCTGTGTGCCATGGTCAGACGTATCAAAAACGGATGATCAAGGCTTTCAACAAGAAAGTCATACGTCAAGTATACCAAGTCGAAGATCTCGTAATCAAGCGGATTATCTTGCCGCAAAGTGATCCCAGGGGCAAGTGGACTCCTACCTACAAAGGACCATTTGTGATCAAGAGTATATTTTCTGGTGGTGCAATGATTCTGACCACCATGGATGGCGACGATTTGCCACACCCTGCGAACGCAGACATAGTCAAAAGATACTACGCATAAAATAACCCGACAAGTCGAAAACCCGAAAGGGCGGCTTGGGCAAAAATGGGCATCCTGGTGGATCGAAAACCCGAAAGGGCAGTTCAGGCAAAAATTAGGGATAAAACAAAAAATTTGTACACCCGGCAAGTCGAAAACCCGAAAGGGCGGCTTGGGCAAAAATGGGCATCCCGGTGGATCGAAAACCCGAAAGGGCGATCCAGGCAAACATTAGGGAATTAAAGCGTATGACTATGTCTCGTCGGATCACTCTAAGGACAATCTCTTCATCAACCAGCTCCAAGCTTCTGATCAATCCAATCATCGGCGGACGAAGCATTGAATGGACAAATATTCAGAGTTGTGAAGGCTATAGCAGAATGGGGATCCCATAGAATTGTTTCACATGGCCATCTGTCTTTTGTATAAATTTTTCAATTTTTTACGACGACATCCTCTTACTAGGATGACTGTCTCCTTTGTACAAATATACTCATAGAAAGTTAATACAAATACGTTTCCAAATACAGAAATTTGCTTTGTCTTCCTTTTCTTATTGCACTTATGTTTTATTTTGAGAAACGTCCAATGTTTTGTTAAATAGGCATATGCATTTGAACATAATCATTTTCCTTACAAATCAAGAAAGATGATTACTGATAGGTTGAAGGTACAAATAGATATCTTGATGCCCTTTCAGAAGGAATCCTCAGCAAAGTTGAACTCCAAATTCCCCAGCCGGAGAGCCTTCCATTTCCCCAAACAGAGTTAAAATTTAGGATCCTCAGCAGAACATGAGCTTTCTCAAAACTGATCTCCCTAGCCAGAGGGCCTTCCAGAACTCAATTCCCCTCAGAGTTTCAGTATCCCCAATGGAGCCTCAAAAATCTGAAAATCCAATCCCCAGTGGAGCTAAAGGTTCCAACTATCAATCCCCAACGGAACCAGACTAATGAACCTTCTCCCCACAAAGATACTTCCCAACAAACTGAAGATTCTCAGCCATGCCTCTCCAGCATAAGTCTACCAGGGTCTGAACTCCCCAGTAGAGGTCATCAGAAATTCTCATTCCCCGCAAGTCACCAAGGAATTCCAATTCCCAGCAGTGGTCCTAGGATCCCTCAACAATTGAAGATCTTGCATTTCTCAATCAGAGTGAAGACTCTCATTCTCAGTTCCTCACAAGATATTCAGATGTTCCCCAGTAAAGATCTCCTCAGGACAGAAGTCCCCAACAGATTGGTATACAACCCAAGCTCCTGATTCTCCAGCAGTAGTCAACAAGGATGTCTCATCCTCAGCGATCAAAATTCTTGCCCTCCCCTGCAGCAGTCAAGGATTTACTTTCCCCGACAGCAGTCAAGATTCTATTATCTCCAGCCATCCAGGATTCATCTATCCTTAACAAGACAGCTCTTCAGCTTACATGCGCATTCATTTACATTCATATCATAAACATTGATATAACATATATATTGCATCGCACATATCATGCAACATAACTTTGTGTTATAGCTAACATTTCATCCTTTTCAGGATAAGATTAAAAGGCTATCATTAACAATTATTTAGATACAGTACAGATACACCCCAGACACGGCGGTCATTCTACTACTCATTCAGACTACAATTATTCAGATACAGTACAGATACACCCCAGACACGACGGTCATTCCACTACTCATTCAGACTACAGCAATCAGATACAGACTAGATATGCTCCAGACACGGAAGCCATTCTATCTCTCATTCAGATTCACTTATCCACCTCAAGGTTCAATGCATTCCAGACACGGATACCATTCTGACCCTTACCACAGCAGCTTGATTCTCCCCAGTGCGTTCGCCACGGAAGTCATTCTGTCATTCATTCAGATCCAAGTTACAGTTTCAGATACACTCCAGACACGGAAGTCATTCTGCTAACTCATACAAAATCTCAACTTCAGATACAGTCCAGATACGCTCCAGACACGATTGCCATTCTGTCACTCATTCAGAATTTGTCCCCAGCACACAGTTGCTCCATACAGATATTTCTCTGTTACCCGGATACAATACAGATACACTCCAGACACGACAGTCATTCTGATATTCATTCTACCTTCAAGCGCAGTTACAGCTCAGATACGCCTCAGACACGGAGGCCATTCTTTTGCTCATACAAACTCAGTCTCCAGATACAGTTCAAATGCATTGCAGACACGGATACCATTTTGATTCTCCTTCTTCTGACCAGTCACATTGCAGCTCAACGAACATTCCAGATGGCATCTTTAAGCCCATCCCCGACAAGATTCTGTCACCCCTCCAAATGGCATCTCTAAGCCCATTCCCGCATCCATTATTTTGACGAGTGCAAATTTAAGGGCACTCTAGTGTCCAATCTCCTTTTACCTTCGAGACGCGAAAGGCAAGCCTTCCAATCTAACTCTTCAGGTGCAAGAAGATTGAACAGGGGCAACTGTTGTACCCCAAAATTTGCCCTCTCTTTCTTCAGGAAATCATCTTGGATTCAGAGTCCCTCTGAAACAAATCCAAGTCCTGAATTGTCCACTTTTGCCCAAGCAAACCATTGACAAGAGCAAAATGATCACACAAGCTCTAAAGGCAACGCTTTTATCTTGAGAAAAATTAAATTCTAAACATTTGGAATTTTTCTCTAAAAGATGGGTGTTTAAGAAGAAAGTTGGCGCTTCAGAACTTCTGGACCAAACTCCAGATAGAAACGGTCAGAAGTTGCAAGCTTGGCTCAACGCAGTCAGAAGTTGACTCTTCAGCAGCTACATCAACTCAGTCAGAAGTTGCAAACGTGGTTCTGTCCTCTGAAACACTTTGACATTTGCTGGAGCTATTCCAAACATGTTTTCTGTTTTGTGGAATAATAAAAAAATTGCAGATGTTCTGATTAGCACAGGGAGAAGCCAAGTGATGACTTTGACGTTAGCACATCTGAAGCCTGTTTTGCTGTCAATAATATCAGAACTTCTGAGAATTATTGTATTTCCAGCAGGATCAGAACTTCTGATTTCCCACTAACAAACTTTTGTCTTGCAGCGCAGGGGGGTCAGAACTTCTGATCTTCCCACTAACAGGTTTCTATTTTGCAGGTGCCAGAGTCAGAAGTTCTGACTCATACAGTTTAACCAAAAGGTTGATCATCTGGCAGCGGGCCTGAGTCAGAACTTCTGATGACCTCTCAGCAGCGCGCTGGCTCCCTCTCTCTTTCTCTCTATCTTGTTTTTTTGCTATTTTCTTTTTTGTCTATTTTTCTCGTTGAACCACCCCATGTACAAATGTGTATCCCCACTCCCTAATTGTTGTAATAGCGTAGGATTTTATATTTCCGCTTTTTATTGCTAGTAATTAGGATGTGTATGGCAAGATAAAATCAATGAAATAGAAAATCCTAATTCAAAGATAAACTCTTATATGCAATAAAACACACTTTCACACTAACACCCCTAGGGTTACATCCACTTGTTGCCTTCAAAAATGGGCCATGTTACGCATGCAAAGTATCTTGGTAAAACAAAAAAAATCAAAAGATCATAGTCCCTCGATAACGTTATCCAATGTTGCCTTACAAAAATGATCTTAGTCCCTCAAAAGAAATACTAAGATACTTTGCAACATTGCTATCATGGTCTATACGATGACCCGCGCCCGTCCCGTTTACATCCTAACACAAGGTTGTTCACCAAATGCAATGGTGAAACAACACTGTTAAAAGGGTTAAAAACATAAGAAAGATCTTTGAGTAAAATAGGGTAGACAACTCTTAGTTACTTGATCAAAAATCTTGCAAAACATCCTTGCTATTTTTCGAAAACCTTTCAAAAAGACAAACACCTTTGTATACATTCAAACAAGAATCATTACAAAGGTTGCCACAACGATGGCCTCTTTTTTTCAAAACACCTTTCAAAACCACACACGAAGCACCATTTCAAACAATTGAAAATGCAAAGCAAGTGATCTAAGCAAGTAACTAAGAGCCCATGGATAACCATGGATAGAAAGGGTGCTAATACCTTCCCTTTCTATAATCTACTCCCCGAACCCAAGAAAACATCTCAAAGGTTTTTCCTGTGCTTTTTAAACCTTTCCTTAGGATAAAATAAAAAGTCGGTGGAGACTCTTGCTAAACCGAAACATTTGCGAATACAGACGCAAAACCTCAAGTCAGTTCTCCCACTGTATCACACCATTTGGCACCGTTTTTAACTATAGAGATGCTGAACATGTGCCACTAAAGTTCTACGTTGGTGAAGCTGGTAAACCAACATGCAACAACTTCATCGACCATCATGCTCAAACTTTTGGCCCCATAATTGACGAAGAGCATGTAGCATTTTTAACCTTATGGCTGTCTCGCTTTATTTTTTACTCCAGGTCGATGCAGGTGGCCAAACAATTTTATTATCTGGCTACTCAATTGCACATGGGTGAGAATGTTGCTTTAGGCCAATTGATTTTGGCCTCTCTTTACACATCCTTGACTGACGCTGCTAATCAAATCAAGTGTTTCGACCCTACTAATCCAAAGAAAAAGAATGTCTTGGTCTATGGTCCTTTTTGGTTCTTACAATTATGGTTGAATGCCACTTTTTCTGAGGAGATCGAGCACTTCAGGAATAGAAAAGTAGCATGCCTTCCATCTCAAAACCATATCGTTTGGCGACTTCCTTTGACTCCTATTGATAAGGGTTCCCTAAATCCTGAAGTTTTTAAACTGTTGTTCAACATCATGTTGACAAGAGTCGATTTCACACCCTCTATGGCTCCGTTTCATGATAGACAAGATGGCTCATAGTGGTTTACTAGGGCTTTCCCACCTGCAAGAGAAGAAGACAGGAAAAATTCCCTAATCCTCTGGAGGCGTTTCTTAACTCCCCAATTTTTGTCTTCTGTGATTGTCGGCGTGAATCCAGGCTTGGTCGCTTATCAGCCTAACTTGGTGGCTCGATAATTTAGACTCTGTCAACTTTTCCCCAAGTCATTGTTCAATTCTAATGAGCTGTTGATAGACATCATATTTGACCAACCTTTCTAAATTATTGAAGAAGATATCAGAAACATATGGGAATGAAGGCCTACACTTACTCTCACTCCTTTCCAACCATCTTTCTACTACACCAAAGAATTTGAGACTTGGTGGTAGTCATATTTTGTTACATTCATTGGTGATCTTGATGCAAAGTTGGCTAAACTAACTATAACTTTTTCCAATTTGCAGGCGAAATCGACCAAGTGTAAGTTTACTCATGTTAAACAAATTTGAGCTTTCCAGAATTACTTCCAAGTTGTGTATCGACCTAATAATCTTTGGAAGACCATTTTTGAGGCCGCTGTCGAATTAAAGGAGAAGGTAACTGTAGGATCTCGACACTTAAAATCCCTGGTTATGCGAAAGACAAATATCTTTACGCTCTTCACTTTGGAAACATCAAAGTTCCTCCTTTTCCATCTAGCCCTTTGGCTTTGGCCTTTGTCCCACCTATTCCTGACTGGTGGTATTGCTCTTTATTAGATATGCAAAATTCCTATAAGAAAAAGGCCGACAAAGTGGTACCGACGAAGTATTATCTACCTAACTATTCAGGGAATCTTCATTATGATCTCCGATATGTTAGAGTACTTTCAACTACACAAATCGGTAACGATTTCTGGAAAGCTTCCCCCCTTGCTTATTTTGATTTGGTTGCTTATTTAATTGTTTTATACTTGCCTTACAGCTATCCTAATAGATCAGGCGGGCGTCGTTTCTGTCGGCAAACCGAAACCTTCAACGAATTAGGTTTAAACTCAACCTTCTGTCAATTATCATTCCTGATTTGGCATATCTGACTTAGCCAATCTCTTGTAGATTATCCCTGACCATACACCCTTTGACGATGAACCCATTTCTTCTTCGCTCAAGAAGGCTTCCTCTGTAGGTGTACTTATATACTTCTTGTTTCCATGTCTTTTATGCCTTAAAATGTACTAATATTTTCCTTGTTTGCCAGAGTAAAAAATGCTCAGCGGATTTGACTGCTCCCTCTGACGAATCCAAACAGTCCAAGAAGGACATACAACATACTTCTGAGAGGACTGAGGTATATTTTTTTGATTCAACTCTCCATCCTCGACTAGCACAACTGCTTCGACTTATATCTTTTTCTGATACTAAGTCGTCACCTAATATTCAGTCCCCTCAATGCTCCCACAAATCTAAAAGCCACAAGAGGAAAAAAGACTTTACTATTGAAAACAAGGTGGTGAAAAAGAAGAAGAAGACGAAGGTACCTATGTCCCATAACGCTAAAGCAAAGGTTGGATTAAATCTTGTTGATGAAATAGAAGAACCAGATGATGTCGAAATCCCCTTTGTTACAAGAAGGAGACGTAAAGTGATATTGGTTGAAAATCCTGAAGCTACCTTAGATTTAGGTGCTGACACCATAGTGGTCGACACAGCCATTGTCACAACGACTAGTGCTCCAAGAATTGATAAAGCTCCAAACTCAATGGGGGACGTTGTTGATGCTTCAACTAAGGATGAGTCTGTCAATCTTGATTCGCCGACACATGTACTAACTGATTATTTTTTAGTTTCTTTTTCCTTTTTGTTTGTTGAATTTGTTTGGCTGATATCTTTTCTTGCTTTCTTTAGGTTAATGTCTCTGGACAACAACTAAGTGTGCCTGACTATACTCCTTTGTCAAAAGCTTCTTCTCCTCATCATCATGAGAATCCCGACATTGCTGATGGTGAGTTTATTGACCTGACTATTCTGGCTACTCTTAGTGACTCTGACTCAGTCACTAGTCCTGCCAAACATAAGGGTTATAGTTCTAATAGCTCTGACTCTAGCCTCTCAGATTCCCTGCAGGGTTCAGAAGCAAATAAAAATGTTATCACCTCCCAAATCCTGCCCACTCCTGAAGGCACACAAGGCACGCCTCTCACTTCTTCTGGGAAAGCAAAGGTCGACTCACCTACTACATAAAAATACATAGGAGTCAAGCCTTCTGCTCTAGAAGCAATTGCTAGGTTGCGTCGCTTCGTGAGTTCTCGCGCTCTTTCTTCTGACTCTAACCAATCTCAAGCACACAATGACAAGATAAGTCCTAGAGCAATCAAAGCCAAAAATCTAATGACTAAAATTCAGACTCATGCTTTGAATCCCGATTTGCCTCATCTGCTTCATTCTGATCCAACTCTTGGCCCAGAACTTTCAGACGCTCTCACTCAAATGAAAGAGCTCAACACTTCTGAATCAACCATGTTTATGATAACGACATTTGAGAAATTCTTTATTCCTCTACTCAAAAATGTCGAAATTATTAGGGTAAATGAGGAAGCAGTTGAGTCGAAGAAAGCTTTTGTGAAAGAGAATTTGGATATGGTGGTACAAGCCACTGAAGAAATCACTGATTTATTAGCAATGATTGGAAAGAAAAAATAGGAACTGGGTCCCAAACAGAAAAGAGCTACTGAAATTCGTGACCAGATTTATGCTCTTAAAAAGGAATTAGAATCGATTTCCAAGCAAGAGGAAGAGATTAATAACGTTATTAATCCATCTCAAGCAAAGGCTGACCAAATAGCCGTGGATGTTACGACCGTAAGTGAAGAAATTTCTTCTGTCGAAAGGTAGCTTGAAACACTTAGGACTCAAGCAGAAGATTTTGAATATTAGGCCACAAACCTCCATGGTAAACTGTGGTCATTTCAAAACAGATTTAAACACTTTTAATCATTGTATCAATGATCTTGTGATTTCTTTATGGCTTTAAGCCAAATTTTAATGGCACCTTTATTTATTTGTCTTATATGTATATATATATATATATATATATATATATATATATATATATATATATATATATATATATATATATATATATATATATATATATATATATATATCTTCCTATATTGTACACATTTTATGCATGTTTTGAATTTGCTGGTTTCGAACACAATTTTACCAACTTGTTGATTCGACGAATATTCATTCTGTCAAAATTCTAACTTGAAGAACGGGTGTGATACGGTGACAGAACCGACTGTTATACTGGTTTGCGTTTTACGTTTTTCATTCCCAAAATGTCGCGGTAAGCAAGAGTCGCCACCGACTTTTATTTTATCCAATTAGGGAAAGGAAAAAGAACAGAAAAAACCTTTTTCAAGAATATTTCTGAGTACATGGGGTAGATTATAAAAAGGGAAGGTGTTAGCACCCTTTCTATCCATGGTTTTCCATGGGATCTTAGGTACTTGCTCATTTTAAAATAGCTTGTGTGTGTGCTTGTTTTGAAAAAAGTTTACTTCGTGATAACCCTTGTATCAGTCCTCAAGGATGTGACGAAGTTGTTTTGAAAACTGTTTTGAAAAAGTGTTTATGTGAAAAGTTTTGTTCGATTGATTGAGCAAGTACTTAAGAGTTTTCTACCTACTCGAAAAAGACTGTTCATTTTCCTTTAGACAGCGCTATCCCATTATTAAGGAATAGGTAGCACCGTCGTTGGAGTTTTAAGGGACGTTCGAAGGGACATATACGGTCACAAAAGCAATGTTAGAAGGTGTTAGTAATCATCCTAAAGCCTTAAAGATCTTTTTCCGAGGCAACATCTGAATGGGTCATTTGAGATCTTTCAGGGCTAGAGGACGACCACTAACAAACCCTATACTTCATGACCGTTTAACCGAAGGCAACCGAAGTGGAGTAAACCTTAGGAGTGAGCCTGTGCGAGTGAACTTTTTCAGTTAATTTGTCTTTGCACATTTAGGGTTTTCTACCGTTTTAATTTTCAAACATTCTTTCCATACAATCCTATTAGCATACGTCTAACAATTTATAATTGCGGAAATTAAAATGCGGAAATAGGAATCCTAACTATTACATGGCTTTCGCAGATACATAATTATTTTGACTGAAAATAAAATGCGGAATTAAAACCTAATTAAATCTATTACAACCTCGAAGCAGTTACAAAAATAATTTAAAAAGTAATTAAAATGTGCGCGGCGAATTAAATGCAAGGACAATTAAAAAACCTAAAAAAATCTAATTTGAGAAAAAAATATTTAAGTTATTTTTGAAGAAAAAATTAATTATATATAAAAATTAAACCCTAATTTCTAATTGATTTTAATTATAAAAAGGAGTTAAATTAACCTAATTTGAATTAAATTAATTAATTGGAGAAAATAAATATTTTATGGAAAAAAAGATTTTTGGTGTTTTTTGTGATTTTGATTAAAAAGAAATAATTTTGATGTTATTTTAAAAAGAAATATAATTAGGAAATAATTAATAAGAAATAAAAATAATAAATAAAGAAGAAGAATGGGCTTGTTTAAGAAATTGGAGGGGGTGCATTGTTGAAATTATTCTAGGCCCACCAAGCTGAAACCCAGTCAGCGCCTGATTCAGTGGTGCTCCCTCCTAATGGTGCACCATGGTCTCTGGCAGGTAGAGGCGTTGGATCTGGTTGATCATGAATCCTGTGGCTGGCTATTGATGGCGCAGGATAGGCCTTTGGGATGGTAATACATGGGATATGTTAAAGGAAAATAAAACAAAGAAAGTTGTTGGGACCTGGGATCGAACCCAGGTCCTCTACCCTTTCCAACACACGTCCTTTCCAGTTGTGCTACATGTTTCAATTGATAATATAATAATAATAATACATAATATATAAAACAAACGGATGAAACTAAAACAAACAAAAAACGCGCGCCCAATTTGAATGGTCCAGTGGTTGGCTGCCACGTTATTATCTTCTTCCTTCTGCCTTCGTACTAGACATGTAACCTATACCTACGGACAACGCCTGTAACTAAAACCCTGCAAATTTCCAAAATCCAACACATGCATGATAAATCAATTATGGCTACATCAATCAATTTGTTTTGACCTCACGAGTACGATGGTACCCTTTGTGTAGGCCAATTTCACCTGTATCAAGAAGCCCCAAAATGTGACCTCAAACCCTAGCCATGGCAGTCACACGTATAAGCCTCAAAAACTCAATTAAACAATCCAGACATGTTAGAAATACATCAAGGATCACAAATATATCATTAAATTATGCTAATTATGCAAGAATAACTGTAATCGATTTTGAAAAAGCAAGCAAACTGTATGAGGTGTAGCATGCGTTTCTGGGCGTGAAAGGACATGAAATCGATTGTGTTAGCTTCTGGGATGGTCCAGGAATCGTTTAGAAATGTTGGAAAGCCTTGAATCGTCCTCTAGGGTAGAGATCAAATCACCATATTTTTGCCAAAATTTTGAGTTTGTTCTAGTGTTCTTCACGACTGCAACCTCTCGTTTTTGTGCTTGGTCTTGTTCATTATATATCCCTAAGTGAATTAGGGTTATAAAAATAGCTAGTATCTTTTAAATTTTTGAATATTTGATTTGGTTTTCTTCTTGTATGATATCTTTCCAATTTAGGCCTAATCATGCTATTCTTGTGCCAATTAACCTTGATTCAATTTGATCTTGATATGCCAGCATAATTATCTTGTGATCCTTGCCTTAGGAGAGAGTTTGTCTGGTCAACTCTTGGGCATCCTTGAGCAAGTTAAAGATCTCAATGGACATGTATTGAGTAAAAGGAGAGGGAAAATTTTGGGGTACAACAGCTGCCCCTGTTCAATCTTCTTAAACCCGAGGATGTAGATTGACTTGTCTGCCTTTCATGATCTGAAGGTGGAAGATGATTGAACACTAGAGTGCCCAGAAATTTGCACTCGCATGAAGTGATACTTGATTTTGTGATATCGGGAATGGGCTTACAAATGCCATTTGGAAGTTGATGGAGAATCGTCGGAGATGGGCTTAAAGATGCCATCCAGGATGTGACGGAGAATCGTCGGTGATGGGCTTAAAGATGCCATCTAGAGGATGTTGATTTCCTGAGATATTCCTTTGATGAGAATACCTGTTCCTGTCATTGAGGAGGAATCTGCTGAGGAATGTTGGTATCTGTCTTGGGAGAAATAAAATTTTAGGAGCTTCAGTTGTCCATTACTCTAATGGGGAAATAACTCCTGCTTGAGGAAGCGGAAGTGAACTGCATATCTGGTCAGGGTACAGGCTGCGCCACGACTTACTGGGGAAAGGTGAAATCGACCAAAACTGGTCGGGTCCAGGTTTTACCGTGTTGTAAACTGTCATCTAGAGATAAGAGAGAAGGAACCTGGATAGTAAGGTTATGAGAAGGAACCTGGGTCGTAGGGTTACTTCGATATGTAAGCCTGGATAGTA
This sequence comes from Vicia faba, assembly GCA_948472305.1. NCBI lineage: Eukaryota > Viridiplantae > Streptophyta > Magnoliopsida > Fabales > Fabaceae > Vicia > Vicia faba. The sequence continues at coordinate 894,100,606 of OX451737.1, forward strand.
GCGTTATGAGAAGGAACCTGGATAGTAGGGTTACTTCTAAATGAAAGCCTGGATAGTAGGGTTGTGAGAAGGAACCTGGATAATAGGGTTACTTCGAAATTAAAGCCTGTATAGTAGGGTTGTGAGAAGGAACCTAGGTCGTAGGGTTACTTCAAAATGAAAGCCTGGATAGTAGGGATGTGAGAAGGAACCTAGATAGTAGGGTTACTTTGAAATTAAAGCCTGGATAGTAGGGCTGTGAGAAGGAACTTGGGTCATAGGGTTACTTCGGGATGAAAGCCTGGATAGTAGTGTTGTACCCCAAAATTTTCCCTCGTATTTTTCCCCAAGAAATCGCAGCTTCGAGTTTTTCCTGATTGTTCAGACTGGCTCAAGAATCGGTCAAACAGACTTTTCTTATCAGTCAGGCAAAATTAGGGTTTTCATGGCTTTGGAATAGTTCAAACAGTTTGCTTAGGGTTTGGTTGATTTCGGCTCAGGTTTTGATCAGGCGGGCGTTTCTTTGACATTTAATCAAGAACTAGGGTTTGTGCGTAGATTCCTCAGAAAGATTTAATTCTACAATGCTTGTCAAGTTATTCTGAGATGTGGACTGAAACATTTGGATTGAATTCGCAGCGTTTGACTAAATCAGTGAAAAGAGGCATTTGGATTGAGTTTGCAGTGTTTGACTAAAATCAGTAAAAGGAAGAGACCTTGGGGCATGTGTGATTTGACGGTGCATTGCTTTGATTATTCAAAACGTCGGACGTTTATGGATTATTTATTATTCTAAGATAAATGGTTGGAATTTATTTTCAATTATTATAATTTAAAGAATTATAAATAATAAAATAAACAATTGAAAAGGAGAAAAAGAATTAATTGATAAAAAATAGATTTTATTCATCTTTAATTTATTTGTTACAATTATTATTTAAATACAAGTATTTATTTACAAAGTATTTATAATAATAATAGTTACAATAATTAAAATTGAAATAAACTATGTCCTAAATTTCCTAATCTTCATTCTTCTATCCAATGCCTCCTCTTTCGCTCCCTTTGACTTTTTATCTGCAAATAAGAAAAGAAGAAAAAGTCAGAAGCAGATAAATTGAATTAAAGAGACAGATAGTTAATTTGGGCTCATCATTAAAGGCAACTGACTGGAATCAGTTAGCCCCCTCTGCAAATCACGGGATTTCTCCCGGTTCACAGAGAGGGATGGATAATGCTTGCTAAACATGAATGCACAAAGTTGAATTGCACAAGTCAAATTTGTCAACCCACTGCATAGTTCAAAACCAACAAGCATGTGCAAGTACAAAGTCCAAATCCAAACTGAACTATAAAGTCACATTGTCAAACTGTCCAAAATATGGAAAGATATCAAGATATCAAACAAAAGGCTACTCAGTACTATCCCAAAGAAGCAGGCAGTATGGAAAAGAGATAAAATATGCAGAACTAAACTACATTGCAAGCAACCTCCTATTTTCATCATTTTCCAGCATTGCCTTTTCAGAATAAAGTACAAACATAACATTATTTAATGTTTTAATTTGTACTAGAGAGAGAAAGAAGAGGGAAAAGAATAGGCTTACAGGTTTAGGCATGAGGACAAAGCATACTGCAATAAAACAGTAGAGAAGGGGGGGCAGCATAAGATATCAAAAAGCATATCAAAAGAAATCACAAAAAGATAACTCAGAGAAAACAAAAGCCTCAAGCTTAACCTAAGCTGCCTCAGATCTGCATAAGCCAAAAAGACCTCAACAAACCTCAAACACATAGCCATGAACTAGAAGCCAAAAACCTGCATTGTCAAGCTCAAAGACCATGCATTCAACAAGCTCAAAACATACAAGTCTGAACTGTCAAATAACCAATAAATATCAAACCTGCAAAATACCAAAGCCATGAACCTGCTGAAGCCAAACCAAAGTCTAAAGCATACATAGCCTAAAGCTTGTTAAAGCATTCAGACCAAGGTTGCAAGCCTAAGCATCAAACAGTTTAAACCAGTAAACCCTGTCAAGCCTTAACCTGTTGCAACAAAAAACATGAAGCCTAACCAGTCTCCAGGCCTAAAACCTGTACCAGTCATCAAGCCTGAAGCCTGAAAGCCAACAAGAGCTTCACCTGTCCAAAAACCCGCCTGAAACCTTTGCCAAAAACATAAAGCTAACATCCTGCTGAAACCAACAAACATGAACTAGAAGTCTAAGCATTTTTTTCGAATCAGCCAAACCCTCAGAACATTGTCATCACTGGGTTAACACACAGGCAACTCAACAATTCAAAAGGCAACAGAAACGAGGCAGAGAGAGGAGAGGGAAAGCTAGTCAAAAACTAGCGTTTCAACAATAGCATTCAAACGCAACACATATGAGCCCTCAGAGTATCCTCATCATTGGGGTAGTAAGCAAACATACAAGGCATCAAGCTAGGCAACAAAGGCAGCAAGAAGAAGAGGATAAAGAAGTATATAGGGCAAGCAAGCAAGAAGAGAAAAAAAGTTATACCAGGTTTTCAGCTCATACATCACAAAACCTAAGAAGCCAAACACGAAATACCAGTTTCCAGCAAGCGAGCTCAACATCTTCACTGTTTCCTCCGCCGTCAAGCCGCCTACGCGCCTCCTAGTTCCCTCCTCCTCTGTCTCCAAGAGGTAGTCTTCTCATACCCTTTGCATGCATTTCAAAATGACAAACGAAAACACATAAATCAGAACTCAATCAAAACATAAAATCAAAAGAAATAACGAAAGCCCTAACGAGATCGAACCTTGCAAGCATCGCCTGAGCAGTACACTGAGGGAGAAGGGGGAACGGTGGCGTCGGTGGCCTTGGATGGAAGTTTTCTTTCAGATGAGCATGGTTCGGAAAGATGAAGAGAACGACCCAAGCGAAGTGAACGACGGTGCCGCTTCTGTAACAAACCCTAGCGCGTTCACAATGACACAAAGCTGTTCAAACCCTAAAAACATTTTGTTCAGAACCTGGGCCTTGCCCTTTTCTAAAAACGCCTAAGTCCATTTGCCTTTGCCAAACGTACCCCCCTAAAGCCCATTCTTTGTTTTGTTTTAAGACTAAAAATAATTTTTTATCTTATCACCCTAATATCTTTTTATAACTTAATTCAATACATTAATTTTTGTTTTCTTTACACTAATTTTTTATACTCTTTTTTTTATAATATAATTATAATTTTGTATAAGAATATTAACTAAAACAAACATGAATATAATAATTTTCTTAAATTTAAAATGTTTTCTTTTAATTAAAATTTTCATAAAAAGATTAACCAAAAAACATTAATTTTTACATAAAAACTTAAAACATTTTTTTCCTTTTCATTTTAACTTTGTTTGTACATAATTACATAATTTTTTTCTTTAAAGTTAATACTTTTCTTTTCTTAAGATTAAAACTTTCATTTATGCAGATTAACAAAATACAAGAATACAAAAATTAAATAAACAAAATATTTAATTCTTTTCATTAAATTAACAATACTTAATTTTCTTATTAAAATTCACATCTTTCTCAACTTGTCAATAAATCTCATACGCAATACACAAATACGTTGACATACATTTATACGTACACTTACACATTTACAATACATTTTACATTGATACATTATACATTTGCTTATTTTTGTACATTTGATACATTTTACATCGCGATCGATTCGATTTGGTTGTAATTATTTAAGTCTTATCCCCCTTTGTGAATTTGTACCCCACTCCCGGATACTATTTGTAATAGCGTAGACTTTAAAATTCCCGCAATTTACCGCTTTCGAATTATACCATGATTAGACCTAGGGCTTGTATGTACATAGAATCGAACGCTAGATAACCTAATACAAGACAAATACATGAAATCAATACACAATCACACTTGCACCCCCTAGGGTAATCCCACATGTTGCCTTCCAAAAATGGGCCATGCTTGCACGTCGAGTTTCTTTGGCAAAACAATTCAAATGATCATAAGTCCCTCGATGACGCTTTCGAAAGTTGCCTATCAAAATGATCATAGTCCCTTCAAGCAAAATTGCCAAAGACACTTGGCACCATTGCATTCATGGTCCATACGATGACCCGCGCCTGTCCCGTTAAACATCCTAAACGCAAGATTATCCACCAAATATAATGGTGGAACAAAATTGTTAAAAAGGGTTAAAACATGAGAAAAACCTTTGAGTACAATAGGGGTAGACAAACTCTTAGTTACTTGATCAAACTTGCAAAAACATTTGCCTACTTTTTAAATCACACTCCACAACACTTTCAAAACAAAAAAACTTTCAAAAACATTTGAAACATCTTTTCGAAAAGATACACACCCTTGTATATACTCAAACACGAGTCATTGCAACGGTTGCCGAAACAAAGGCGTCTATTTCAAAACATTTTCAAAACACACACACACACACACCATTTTTCAAGCAATCAAAAATCAAGGCAAGTGATCTAAAACCAAGTAACTAAGAGCCCATGGATAACCATGGATGAAAAGGGTGCTAATACCTTCCCTTTTCATAATCTACCCCCCGAACCCACGAAACATATCAAAAAGGTTTTTCCTGTGCTTTTTAACCTTTCCTTTAGGATAAAATAAAAAGTCGGTGGCGACTCTTGCTAAACCAAACAAGTGCGAATACAAACGCAAAACTCAAGTTAGTTCTCCCACCGTATCACAAGTAGGGTTGTGAGAAGGAACCTGGATAGTAGGGTTACTTCGAAATGAAAGCCTGGATAGTAGGACTGTGAGAAGGAACCTGGATAGTAGGGTTACTTTGGAATGAAAGCCTGGATAGTAGGGCTTTGAGAAGGAACCTGGATAGTAGGGTTACTTCGAAATGAAAGCCTGGATAGTAGGGATGTGAGAAGGAACCTGGATAATAGGATTACTTCGAAATGAAAACCTGGATAGTAGGGCTGTGAGAAGGAACCTGGATAGTAGGGTTACTTCGAGATGAAATCCTGGATGGTAGGGCTGTGAGAAGGAACCTGGGTCATAGGGTTACTTCAAAATGAAAGCCTGGATAGTAGGGTTTTGAGAAGGAACCTGGATAGTAGGGTTACTTAAAAATGAAAGCCTGGATAGTAGGGCTGTGAGAAAGAACCTGGGTTGTAGGGTTACTTCGAAATGAAAGCCTGGATAGTAGGGCTGTGAGAAGGAACCTGGGTCGTAGGTTACTTCGAAATGAAAGTCTGGATAGTAGGGTTGTAAGAAGGAACCTGGGTCGTAGGGTTACTTCGAAATTAAAGCCTGGATAGTAGGGCTGCAAGAAGAAACATGGATCGTAGGGTTACTTCGAAATGAAAGCCTGGATAGTAGGGCTATGAGAAGGAACCTAGATAGTAGGGTTACTTTGAAATGAAATCCTTGATAATAGGGCTATGAGAAGGAACTTGGATAGTAGGGTTACTTCGAAATAAAAGCCTGGATAATAGGGTTGTAAGAAGGAACCTGGGTCGTAGGGTTACTTCGAAATGAAATCCTGGATAGTAGGGATGTGAGAAGGAACCTGGGTCGTAGGGTTACTTCGAAATGAAAGCCTGGATACTAGGGCTGTGAGAAGGAACCTGGGTCGTAGGGTTACTTCGAGATGAAAGCTTGGATAGTAGGGCTTATGGGAAGAAACCTGGATAGTAGGGTTACTTCAAAGCGATAGTGTAGATTAGTTGACCCGTTTGGTTTTGGGAACTGAGTTTCCATTAGTCGTCAGCAGACGTGACCTGTATAATTGTTGGATTTATTAAAGCTAATCGTCTTTTCCATCAAAGATATTATGGTTAATTATATGTGATACATGAAATGCAGGGTAAGATGATATTCTCAAAATAAATGAGATTATGCTGTATATGATATGTATGCGTATGTCATGATGTATGTTCATGAAATGCTATCAGAGTATGCCCGCGTCTGGGAAAATAAATCCATGACGGTTGCTAGAGATTTGCAAATGTTCTGTCAGGAAGAGATTCTGCGTGAGAATAAACTCTGCGGGGAACAAACTTAGGAAGTGAATTTTTGCAGCTGAAATGATGAACTCTGTCGGGGATTGAGCCTTTGTATCCAGAGAAATAAACTCTGCTTGGGGGATGAATTTTACTGACTCGCCCGCGATTATGAAATTTGGCTGGAGGATATAGCTGTCAGGTTTCAGAAGGACCCTGGCTGGGGAGGTTACGTCCTGTTTCGGGAAAGCTGACATCAAGGCTTTTGACTACTTTTACTCTGTGGGGAGTGTATGTACCAATGATTGTATTCCAAAGCTGACTCTATCCCGGTACCTGCTGGGCGGAGTAACTATTGGGTTTGGCACTTCTTGTTTTTGCCCCTGTTTATGGAATTACGAGTAATTGTCTTTTGTTTCTTATGTAAATGTTTATGAGCAGCAATCATTTTCAAATGCATATATCAAAAATAAGTCCTTGGACGTTCTTACAAAAAAAAACAAAAAAAGAAAAAAAAATAGAAGTTTCTTGTGAAAATGATTTGTATTGATTTTTGTAGTTGGCTTGTAATATGAGTTTTTGTACAAAGAGGCTGACACTCTAGTAAGAGAACACCGCCGAAAGATAGAAACTATACAATTTGTGTAAAAGAAAGAAAAAACAGCTATGTGAAACAACCCCATTGGGTTCCAACTCTGCTATTGCCTTTATATCTTCAAGCGTCTCATCACTTTTCTACTTGGCCGAAAGTTGATCAGATTGATTGGTGTCGTCCGAGCTTGATAGTCGATACCGAAGTCTGGTCGTAAGATGATCCAATGAGACATTATGGTACACTTTATATCCCTAACTTTTTCCTGGACCTCCGTTTCGGTTTTTCAGTCCACCGGGATACCCTTTTTTTGCCCAAGCCGCCCTTTCGTGTTTTCGACTTGCCGGGTGTACAGATTTTTCCATTTTCATCCCTTACTTTTGCCCGAACCCTTTTGGTTCACCGGGAAGCCCTTATTTTTGCCTAGGCCAGTCAACCTAGCGGGTCTTTTGATTAGGCGTAGTATTTTTTCACTATGTTTGCATTGACAGGGTGAGGAAGGTCGTCACCGTTCATGGTTGTTGTACCCCAAAATTTTCCCTCCCATATTTCTCAATACATTTCAAGTGAGGTCCTCAAATTGCTCAAGGAAGTCCAAGGGTTGACCAGACAAACTCCCTCCTAAGACATTCTACCTCAAATTAGGGTTTCAGGTTGCATCAAGATACTTAAGTCCCAAGGATCCCAAATGCTCACCATTGTCATAATATGTTCTCAAGATCATCCATGTCAAGTTTCAAGCCTTGCAGAGGAAGTTTGCTCAATCAATTGCTCAAAGGCCTGAAAATCGACTGTGTTGGGGCAAAAGTCAACTGTGGCCCACATACAGTCAAACTTCAATATTTTTGGTCAACATCCTCATTGTTAAGTATTATTCATCATTTGATCAAGGGTTGATCATTATTCCTCAAGGATTGCTCACAATTCATCAAAACCCAAAAGTTGCTAAATTAGGGTTTCGTAGGAAAAGTCAACTCAACTTTGACCAAGCATAACTTTCTCATACTTTATTATAAATGACCCATCAAAAGCTCATTTTGAATAGGATGCAATTCCCTATAATTCATATGCATCTCCCAAGTTCAAAATATGCACTCACAAGAAGTTATGAATTTGGACATTATAGGTCACTTTGAAAAGTCAACAAAAACACCTTTTTTGTCAAAGCTTCGTACATGAACATGGAAGACTCAATTGAGATAAGACTAAAAGGTTTGCTTATAGGACATCTCAAGCTTTCTAAAAAGTCCAAGAACACCTTCATAGAGTCAAAATTGAAGGAGTTATGCATTGGTGAAGTTGACCTTTTTTGCAAAATTGCCAAAAGTCAAATATGCCTCAAATTGCAATTTTTATCAAATGGGCCCAACTTTTTGTGCTTGTATTGAGTTTGTAACATGACCCATGACCCATGATGTTTCCCAATTGCCTTTATTTTATTTTTTCCATTTATTTTGATTTTTATTTCAATTAAATCAAATTAAATCAAAATAAAGTCATGAAAATATCAAAATCATTTAAACCTTGAGGTTTTGTGCATATTTCAGGTCCATGAATAGCTGGCAAGGAGATCAAATCGTGCAAGGCATGTTTGTACATAAAAATATTGAGTTTTGCTTGATTTAGAAAGATTTGAATAAGAATCAAATCTTGATTCAATCACCTTAATTGAAAAAGATTTGGAGCAAAATTGTAAACCTAATTCACTCAAGACTACATATAAGACATTTGCAGACCAAATGCACAGGGGTTAGAGGCGTGAAAAGAGAAGGAGAACTTTCAAAAAATCAAGAAAAAGTAGTAATCTGTTTTCATAGTTCTAAACACTTTCAAGCCATTCCAAGCACTCCTTTCACTTGCTGGGCATTCAAGGAGTCTGTCCCAATCCTTAGCAAGCATTTTCGTGCATAAAAACTCACTGTAAGCGCCTCACGATACCCTTACCTTCTTGAAATCGAATCTCATGAATTTGGCATTTGTAGCATGAATTATTTATATATTCTTGTTCATTGAAACATCTGCAAGCTAATGGTAATGATCAATTGCGTTTTTGTTAGCCATATTGAGATCCACCATTGTTAGGGTTTAGGTTTTGTTTTTAGGGGTTTTGATTGCAGGTAAAATTGGCCCAAAAGAGGGATGCCATGGTGCTCACAAGGTCAAGACAAATTGATCTGTACCTTTAGTTTTCATTTATAATGTTTGTGTGATATTTTGGAAATCACAGGGGCTATAGCTACAGACTGCGTCTGTAGGTAAAAGTCTTGGACTTTTGTCAACGGAAGAAGGAAGAAGAAGGTGGCGTGGCAACACACCATTCGTCCATTAAAAAATTCGCGCGCTGTACAATTGGCATTTTGTGTTTTTTAATATAATATTTGTTTATTGTTCCTTATACAAATAAACAGTATGGCACAGATGGCAATAAGGTGATGGTTTGAAGCATGAGGACCTGGGTTCGATCCCAGGTCCCAACAAAATGCTATTTTCTTATTTTCTTGTCACAGATTCAGTGCACCCGTGGCCCAAGCATCTCACCATATGCCCTCAACGTTCAATCACTAGATCTCCAGAAGGCTAGATCTAACGCTCATCCTTGAAGGTCTACCATGCATCTTAGTCAACGCTCATCCTTGAAGGTCTACCATGCATCTTAGTCAAGCCAACGCATTGGATCATGGGAGTCAACATGGACCCAAGGCTTTTGGGCTCAGAAATTGTTATGGACACCCCTCAAATTACTAGCATACCAGGCCCAATTCTCTTTTTTCTTTTACATATTTTCTTTATTTAATTTACTTTGTTTTAATTATTTCTCACACAAATTTAATTCTTTTTTTTTTTTACAAAAAAAACTCATAAAAATCAATTTCATCAAATTTAGGTTTTTTATATATTTTGTCAAAATTAATTTAATTAGTTTAATTTAATTCTAGGGCAATTCTAACCATTTGTAAATAAATTAAAATAAATTAGAAAATTAGGGTTTTGATTAATTTAATTTTTTATTTTCTTTTCTTAAAATAACCAAAAATACAAAAATAGGTCAAAATTAATTATTTTCCTTAATTTAATTTAACTAGTAATTAGGTTTGTACTTATTTAATTAAAAACCTTATTTTCTTAAAATAATAAAAAAAAACCAAAAAAATGACTTTTCTTTTAATTAGGTTTAGACGGGGTCAAAACCCTAATTTTTTTATCGTTCTCGTTCCATCGCACGCGTTTAATTAGGACTTTTTCGTTTATTTATTGTTTTACGGGTTTTTGGCTATGTAATTAATCCCCCTCCCCGAAGCCTTGTAATAGCGTAGTTTTATTTCTTGCATTTTAGTTTTTGCAAATATTAACTGTTAGATGTATGATAATAGGATTGCATGACAAGAATGTATGTTAATTTTAAAATGGTTAGCAAACCCTAAATGTGAAAAGATAATAACTTGAAATCAAATCACTCGCACATGCGCACTCCTAGGGTATACTCTCACTTCGGTTGCCTTCGGTAAACGATCATTAAGTATAGGGTGTTTTAGTGGTCGCTCTTTTGTCTAAACAAAGATCAAATGTCTTGCTCGAAAATGTTGCCTCGGAAAGGTTGCCTCGGAAGAGTTACCTCGAATATGATCTTAAGACACTAGGGTTATTACTAAGACGTCCTAACATTGCTTTAGTGATCGTACGTCCCTTTTGAATTGACCCTTACAACTCCAACGACGATGCTACCTACTCATTAATAGTGGGATAGCGTTGTCTAAAGGAAACAAGAACAAAAACATTCTTTTTTCGAGTAGGTAGATGCTAGTAGGTACTTGCTCAAAATCAAAATTTTCACACTTACACTCTTTTCAAACAAAAATTTCAAACACACTTTGTAACACTCTTGAAGACAGAAGTAAGGGTTATAATGAAGTAAAACAAAAAAATTTCAAAACACACAAACACGGAAGAAATTTTTAAAATGACGAGCAAGTACTTAAGAGCCCGTAGAAAACTACAGATAGAAAGGGTATTAATACCTTCCCTTTCTATAATCTATCCCCCGTACTCAAAATCTCGAAAAAGGAATTTTCTGTGCTTTTTTCCTTTCCAGTTGGATAAAATAAAAGTTAGTGGCGACTCTTGCTTACCGCGATATTTTGCGAACAAAAAACGCAAAACACAAACCAACATTTTCCTAAAACAGTATGGTTCTACCACTGTATCACAATGGTGGTTAGAATCATAGCTCCACCCGAAAAAATATTCTTAACCACAAATGGCCCTTCGTACGTGGGGGTCCATTTTCCCCTGGGATCACCTTGCAGCAGTATGATGCGTTTGATCACTAGATACCTGACTTGATATTCTTGATGCCTGACTTTCTTGTTAAAAGTCTTAATCATTCGCTTTTGATATGTCTGACCACGAAAGATAGCAGTAAGTCTCTTTTCATCGATTAGATTTAACTGATCAAGTCGGGTTCGGATCTAGTCGTCTTCGTTCAAACCTGCATCCTTCATAATCCTGAGAGAAGGTATCTGGACCTCAATGGGTAGGATTGCCTCCATGCCATATACCAGAGAGTAGGGTGTTGCCCCTGTCAACGTCCGTGCTGAGGTACGGTACCCATGAAGAGCGAATGGTAACATCTCATGTCAATCTTTATATGTCACAGTCATCTTCTGTACAATTTTCTTGATGTTCTTATTAGCTTCTTCAACAATGCCATTCATTTTCGGCCGGTAGGGAGAAGATATATGATGTTGTATCTTGAACTGTTTACAGAGCTCGGTGATCATTGTGTTGTTGAGATTCGTACCATTGTCAGTAATAATTCTCTCTGGCACCCCATATTGACAGATCAGATTATGTTGGATAAACCGCGCCATAACGTTCTTGGTTACTGTAGCAAAAGAGGTTGCCTCAACCCACTTCGTGAAGTAATCAATGGCTAATAGGATGAAGCGATGTCCATTGGAAGCGGTGGGCCTGGTTTCTCCGATCATGTCGATTCCCCACATTACAAAGGGCCACGAAGCTGTCAAGACGTTTAAGGGGACCGAAGGCACATGCACCTTATCAACATAGATTTGGCACTTATGACAAGTTCGTGAGTATTGATAACAATTGGCTTCCATAGTGGACCAGTAGTATCCTGCCGGTAGGATCTTCTTAGCCATGGTATGTCCACTAGAATGGGTTCCGAAGGTGCCTTCATGTAGATCTGTCATGATCCTCTCTGATTCACTCTTGTCTACACACCGTAGTAGTGTGGAGTCATGCTTGCGTTTATAGAGGATTCCATTACTGAGGAATAACTTTGCAGCGAACCTTCTCAGAAACTTATTATCATTGACATATGCCCCTTCAAGATACTCTTGAGTCTCGAGATACCTTTTGACTTTGTGAAACCATGGTTTGTCTGCCACTTCTTCGGTATCGATTTCACAGCAGTGTGCTGGTTCATCCAGCCTCTCAATGGTGATTTGGGGAGCTTCATTGTCCCACCTAACTTTGAACATAGAAGACATGGTAGCTAGCGCGTCCGCTAACTGATTTTCCTCTCGTGGGAAATGTTCAAAAGTTACTTCCTCAAAGTGTGGGAGTAGTGTCAATACATACTCTTTGTAAGGAATAAGGTTCGAGTGCTTCATATCCCACTCGCCTTTGATCTGACTTATCACCAAAGAGGAATCCCCGAATACACTCAAGAACTTGATACTTAGGTCGATAGCAGCTCGAAGACCCACAATACATGCTTCATACTCCGCCATGTTGTTGGTGCAGTTGAAACATAATCGGGCAGTGAACGGAGTATGACAGCCCTCGGGAGATATGATTATAGCACCGATTCCATTACCCAATGTGTTTGAAGCTCCGTCAAAATACATAGACCATCGGGATCCTTCCTCAGGTCCTTCATCCGGTCCAGGTTCTTCGTAGTCAGTTACCAGCATAATATTCTCATCTGGGAACTCAAAATTCATGGACTGGTAGTCATCCACAGCCTGATGAGCCAAATGATCAGCCAACACACTTCCCTTGATTGCTTTCTAGTTGTATATTGTATGTCGTACTTAGTTAAGATCATTTTCCACCTTGCTATCCTTCCGGAGAGAGCGGGCTTCTCGAAAATGTACTTGATCGGATCCATCTTTGATATCAACAAGGTAGTGTGAGTCAGCATATATTGTCTCAGTCGGCGAGCAGCCCATGCCAAAGTGCAACAAGTTTTCTCGAGTAATGAGTATCGTGTCTCACAGTCGGTAAACTGTTTGCTAAGGTAGTATATTGCATGCTCTTTTCGACCAGACTCATCATGCTGCCCCAGCACACACCCCATTGAATTGTCTAGCACTGTCAAGTACAATATCAAAGGTCTTCCTTCAACTGGAGGCATCAGAATTGGTGGTTCTTAAAGGTATTCCTTGATTCTTTTGAAAGCGGTCTGGAATTCATCATTCCACTTTACCACTTGATCTTTCTTCAGAACCTTGAAGATGGGCTCATAAGTAGCAGTCAGATGCGAAATGAACCTGCCGATATAATTCAAGCGTCCCAAGAAACCTCTAAATTCCTTCTCTGTACGGGAAGCTGGCATTTCTTGTATAGCCTTTACCTTTGCAGGATCTACTTGGATGCCTTTGTAGCTGACAATGAAACCCAGAAGTTTACCAGACCTTACCCCGAAGGTGCACTTGTTCGGATTCAACCTCAACTTATATATCTTTAACCTGTTGAACAACTTTTGGAGATGATCAAGGTGCTCTTCCTCAGTCTGAGACATGGCTATCATGTCATCAACATAAACCTATATCTCATGGTGAATTATATCGTGGAACAAAGCGACCATGGCGCGCTGATAAGTTGCCCCAACATTCTTCAACCCAAAAGGCATCACCTTGTAGCAGAAGGTGCCCCATTACGTGACGAAGGTTGTCTTCTCCATGTCTTCAAGAGCCATCTTGATCTGGTTGTAGCCAGAGAAACCATCCATGAAGGAGAATATTTTGTGTTGCATGGTGTTATCGACCAGGACGTCAATGTGAGGAAGTGGGAAGTCATCCTTGGGGCTTGCCCTGTTCAGATCTCTGTAATCTACACACATTCGTACCTTACCGTCCTTCTTAGGTACCGGAACAACGTTGGCAATCCACTATGGATAAGAAGTGATAGCTAAGAATCCTGCATCGAACTGCTTTATGACCTCTGCCTTGATCTTCTCTAACATTTCAGGGCGCATACGACGGACCTTCTGTTTAACCGGAGGACAATCTTCTTTAGTCGGCAGGAGATGTACTACAATATCAGTGTCCAAACCAGGCATGTCTTCATAGGACCAGGCGAAGATCTCAACATAGTCGTCTAACATCTGTATCAACCACTATTTGACGCTAAGCTCCAGATTTGCACCTATTTTAACCTCTTTTCTGTCTTCCTCAGTACCCAAGTTCACTGTCTCAACCGACTCTTCATGAGGCTGTATGACCCTTTCTTCCTGTTGTAATAGTGTAGCAAGTTCTCCAGGCACCTCACAATCATCCTCACTTTCGTCTTTGGCTTGGTTGATCAGACTTTTGAAGTCATAACTGGTAATAACAGAGCTGTTATCAATGGGATCCATAATGGATATGGATCTGCAGTATGATACGTGAGTGTGTGTAAGAGAATAGTTGTTTTGATAAAGTGACAACAGAAAAGAAAAGAAAAAAACAGAGAGCACAAAATTTGTATGCAAGAAACGTCCAATGCTTTATTAATGATATATGAAATGACAAATAATATCCCTCACAAGCAAAGCCAATGTGCCTCGGGCAAGGCACAAGGCTGTAAAGTTTTAAATTGTTTATTACAAATCTCAAAACAAGTAATACAATTACTGTGGAATAAAAGAAACTGGTATAAAGTCCCTAGCCGTCCAGTTACTCGGTCCACCGTTGGTAGTTGGGTAGATCCAGCTGTCGATGTCTGAGTCTTCCTCGCTGTCTTCAATGACATTAATTCCCCGATTACTAATGTGTAGGGGAGGTCCTCCAGCCTGAGCGCGTCGAACATCCCTTTGAGCCCCTTCTTCAACTACAGCCCTGGCGTTCTTGAGAGAAGTGATCTTCAGAGGAGGTTTGTTGCTGGTAGTAGTTTCAGTCAATGCCAAGATCTGAGAGACCTCTTTGAAGTTCTGACAAGGAGTTTCTATGAATTCCCCGTCCATCTCTACGTACCCTAAGGAATTAAGGTGGCTCACAATTCACTCCTCTTCACCCTGCACGGTGACAATCTTCCCTTTTACTAGATACTTCAGCATTTGGTGTAGTATGGAAGTAACTGCCCCAACCTCGTGGATCCAAGGACGACCCAACAAACAAGAATACGACGGCCTGATGTCCATCACATAGAAGATGGACCCAAAGGTATGAGAACCCACTTTGACAGGGATGTCCACCTCCCCGTGCACCATTCTTTTCGACCCATCAAAAGCCCTTACCACAATGTTACTAGGCTTTAAAGTCAAACCCTCGCAATCCAATCGGTTCAATGCCTTCTTGGGCAGAACATTCAGCAAAGACCCAATATCTACCAACACATGAGCCATAGTGGTGCCCCTGCATTCAATCGAGACATGCAGAGCATCATTATGCTTCCTTCCCTTTGATGTCAAGTCTGCATCTGAAAAACCCAGCCCATTGTCAGCAGTCAGGATGGCCATGCAATCTTTAAATTTATCAGCTGAAGTCTCTTGCCGCACATGCGCAGTTTTGAGGAATGCAATCAAAGCCTTCGCATGGGCCTCGTAGCACAACAACAAGGATAACATGGATATCTTTGAGGGGGTCTTCCCCATCTGCTCGACCATATTATAGTCGTTCTTCTTAATTATTTTCAATATTTCCTCTATCTCTTGCTTAGAGGCTTCCACGACAATTTTTCTAGGCGCCTCTGTCTGGGCAGGATCACCTATAATTTCTTTGCCGTGGGTATCAGACGATTCACCGACATGGGTAATAATTGGAGTAAGAACAGGAGCAGTAGTTGATGTACCAGCAGGAACAACAGATGGAATGAAAATAGGCTTGTTGACAGTCTTAGGGGAAATCTCGGGAGAGAAGACCCTTCCACTTCGGGTAACCTTGCTGGTTCCGACAATGTTACCAATATCAGGATCAACCTCTTCATTTTTCAAATCTTGTTTGATGCCATGATAGTACACATCGGCACCATAATGCCGGGGGACAGCTTTGTCCGAGACATACGGGACAGGACTAAGAATAGTGATTATCAACGGAGCGATTTTTGGAGTAGATGTAGTCCTAACAGGTCTTCTCGAGGAGACCTTGGAAGGATTGACAAAAATGGTTATAATAGCAATGTCTTCAGATGGTACAACAGAAACCAGAGTTTTTTCGAACAAAATTTCTTTGTTGTCCATCAGACGTTGAACACCTGACTTCAGCAAATGGCAACCAGAAGGCAGAAATGAACACATGTGGAAACCTTCACCACAACCCAGAGATAAACCGGCCAACAAAAAATTCTTCTTCACAATAATGAGAGGAGTAGAAACTTCATCCACCAAGGTCACAAATAAGTCAGTATCAATAGCATTAACTCCACGATCATGCTTAGGCATGGGAGAAGTTATGACACTAGGCTTCTCCGGAGCATCGAACTCAATTTCCTTGGCTTCAATCAGATCCTGTACCTTATTTATTAGAGCCCAACAATCATTGGTATCATGGCCAGGACTCTTAGAATGATAGGCACACCGAGCATTTGGATTATATCGGGGAGATGTGGTATTTGGATATTTGGGAGCCTCTTTCAAGGTTGCCAAGTTGGATCTCAGTAGATGTGGTGGAACTCCAGCCAATGTCATATTGATTCAGGTAAACTTCCGTTGTGGTCTTTCCACCCTTTGTTGATTGTTGCATTGTGGAGCAACTGCAGGCCTAGGTATCATTACGGCACTTACTGTCTGACGATGTTCAACCCTGTTTTGGCCCCTCGGGCTATAGATGGCACTGGATTCCTTCTTACCAGCAAAAGGCTTCTTTACTGAACTCAAAGAGGCATCCTTTTGTATCTTGTCGCTCCGAATCCCAGCTTCTACTCTCTCTCCAGTCATAATCAGCTCGGTGAAACCAGCTGATGAGCTGCCGATCAAATGATTAAAGAATTGACCAGATAGCGTCCCCAGAAACATATCAACCAACTCCCTATCAAACAACGGGGGTTGGACTGTTCCAGCCAAGTCTCTCCATTTCTGTGCATAGTCTTTAAAGCCTTTACTTGCACCCATGGACATACTCTGGAGTTTAGTACGAGTAGGAGCAAGGTAGGCGTTGTATTGATACTGCTTATAGAAAGCAGCAGCCAAATCTTCCCAATTTCGGACATTGGCTCCCTCCAGTTGGTAGAACCATTCAAGCTGAGTCCCTGACAGGCTATCTTGAAAGAAATGAACCCACACATTTCTATCAGTGGCGTGGGGCTGAATCTTTCTGACATAAGAGCCGAGATGGAGTTTTGGGAAGGACACCCCATCATACTTTGCAAAAATTGGAGCTTTGAACTTCTGCGGGATGACCACTCCCGATACCAATCCCAATTCTTCAAAATCCAACCCAGGTATCCTCTAGAATTCCATGGCACTCAAACGATCTTCCAACTGCTTGTATCTATCCTCAGCAGGGGGATACTGCTCATCATTGTATTCGGTATCATTGTCAGAAACTTCAGGACTGAGATCCTTTTCCCTTGTTTCTTCTTCTTGATTCTCCCCTTCTTTGGATGAAGAGGTCAGATCGACTTGTCACTTTAACAACCCTCCAAACCTTCTGCCCGTATTCTGAATACCGGCAACCTTCTTCTTTTTCTTTCTCTCTTTCAGGATGAGGGCTTTTAGATCCTCCTGCCCCTTTTCCAGATTTATGAACATTTATTGGAACTGGGCGTTTTGTGCCTGAAGGTCCTTGATGCTTTGTTCGGAAGACATTTATGCTGAAATAAACAGTGAAGAAGATGAGAAACCTGTAATGGTACCTGTACATGTAATGCTATGAATGAGATGCGCATGCAATGATTTCAAATACTTTTGGGAAATTTAAATTTGCAAACCAAAATAAAACAAAGATTTTATTATCTGAATTCAAAGTTCAAATTCCTTTTAGGCATCACAATTAAAAACAAATCTAAAACTAGAAAAGAAATAAAAATTCCCATGGATGCTTCCTCTTTGTGCCGAGATAAGCATTGAGTCCTCTTTCCTCATGGAGCTTCTTTGTGAGCTCTAGAACCTTCCTCTTCTGGGCATAGAACTGATCCCTGTAAGTATCCCGCTCCTTCTTCAACTGAATCCAAGACCTCTGTAATTCTCCAAGATCAGTGGGCATATCAGGATAGAGAACCGTGTAAGCAATACCCCCTTCAGTAGTGGGTTCCACAATCACTGGTAAAACGGCCATATAGGGCATCATAAGTTTCTGGGCACGAGCTCGTACCAATTGGAGGTAAGGTTCCATAGGAATGAAAGCCTTTGGCCCCAAAGCCCCAACGCTAGATCTGTTTACCATGCCCCAAGCTCATATGAACCTCCGACGATACTCTTGAACATCATCCTTATAGTTGAATACAATGCCCTTGATAAGTAACTCATGGGGACCATCTCTTCGAGCGTAACCAAATTATCGCAGAGCCAAACAAGGATTGTAGGTTATATCCCCTATGATACCAAGTAATGGGACATTAGGTTACTCCCTGCAGCGGTCAATAACAACAGTGTTTTCCATAGCTCGGGAACACCAGAGAATATCCATGTGAGCGAGTGACATTATCCTTTGTGACCAACCCAAACCTTCTTCATTCTTCAGTACGGACTTAGGGAGGTGAGAAATAAACCACCTCGACAACAATGGCATGCAACACGTAAGAACCCCTCTTCTCTTCATGGTACGAGTATGGAGAGTGTGCAAAATATCTCCGAGCAAGGTAGGCACAGGGTTGCGAGAGAGGAAGATCTTGATAGCATGCACATCTATGAATGAGTCTGGATTAGGGAATAGGAATAACCCATAGATTAGAAGAGCCAAGACCTCCTCAAAAGCCTGAAAATCCATATCATCCCAAAACAGTTAGGCCTTGTCTATCAGAAACTTGGATAGAAAACCCTTGACTTCGCTTCTCGTTTCCCAATTGGATACCACGTCGGCCCATTTCAGATGCAAAGCTGAGGCAATGACTTATGGCTTAGGAACTTCTTCCAGACCTATGAAGGGCAACTGTTCAAGAATGGGTATATCCAATAGCTAAGAGAATTCTTCCATAGTAGAGACCAACTGATAGTCTGGAAAGGTGAAGCAATGGTGCTTGGGATCAAAGAACTGAAAGAGTACACTCATCATCTTTTCATCAAAGTTTGAAGTAACTAGGTTGAGAAGTCGACCATGTCTCTTAGTGAACACAGAAGTTCCAGAAACCTTTGATACTAGCTCTTTGAGTTGGGAAGGTATCTTCACAAAGCTGATTCAGATAGTGTTTCTACGAATGGAAACTATGATCTGCAAAACAGAACAAAGATAAATTCCCTTGGTCTTTGAAATGGTTAGTTCAATAAGAATGGATGCTATGTTATGATGCATGATGTCATGATAACCATAAATATAGAAAACACAGACAAATCACACCAAGTCCTTAGGTTTAAGGCCTGCTTGAGGTTAAAGGTCATACCCTCTTGAAGTTTAGTTGGTTTCAAACCTGTCTTAAAGAGTAACCGGGTTCTAAGGGATCTCAATATCCCTGACCATCCTTTATCGGGCATTGTCTCAGCTCAAGAAATCTTTTCTTGCGGCCGAAATATCTCGAAAGTCTAATCTCAATGAGTGTAGCATCGAGTATCAACCAATCCTCAGCTCTATACCAAGGCCGGCTATCTCACTACTTTCTAATGGCCAAGTTTGTTCAACTAAGATTCTAAGGTCCGTTAGTGCTTCACGACACCATGCGGTGGCCCCGCATTCTCCTTGTTTCCCCATGAAGGATACCGCTACCAACCAAAGTGCCACACGAACACATCCAATGCTTTAACCATATCGGTCTAGGCCGTACAATCTCCACGATCTATTGTTGTTTACCTAATAAGTGTCCCTAGATCCGGATGTAGGATCTATAATAACCAAGCAAAACCCTTTAAGAATAAAGCAAACAAGCAAGACATCTAATTTTAAAAAGACCTAGATCCTAAGGTATACCCCACTTTATTTTAATCCCCAGCAGAGTCGCCAGTTCTGTGATACGGTGGTAGAACCGACTGTTACACTGGTTTACGTTTTGAGTTTTTCGTTAGCAAAATGTCGCGGTAAGCAAGAGTCGCCACTGGCTTTTATTTTATCCAATTAGGAAAAGGAAAAAGAACAGAAAAGACCTTTTTCGAGAATATTTCTAAATACGGGGGGTAGATTATAGAAAGGGAAGGTGTTAGCACCCTTTCTATCCATGGTTTTCCATGGGCTCTTAGGTACTTTCTCATTTTAAAATAGCTTGTGTGTGTGCTTGTTTTGAAAAAAGTTTACTTCGTGATAACCCTTGTATCAGTCCTCAAGGATGTGACGAAGTTGTTTCAAAAACTATTTTGAAAAAGTGTTTGTGTGAAAAGTTTTGTTCGATTAATTGAGCAAGTACTTAAGAGTTTCCTACCTACTTGAAAAAGACTGTTCATTTTCCTTTAGACAACGCTATCCCATTATTGAGGAATAGGTATCACTGTCGTTGGAGTTTTAAGGGACGTTCGAAGGGACAAATACGGTCACAAAAGTAATGTTAGGAGGTGTTAGTAATCATCCTAAAGCCTTAAAGATCTTTTTCCGAGTGTGATACGGTGGGAGAACTGACTATGGTTTTGCGTTTGTTTTTGCAAATGTTTCGGTTGAGCAAGAGTCGCCACCGACTTTTTATTTTATCCTAAGGAAAGGTTTAAAAAGCACAGCAAAAACCTTTGAGATATTTTCTTGGGTTCGGGGAGTAGATTATAGAAAGGGAAGGTATTAGCACCCTTTCTATCCATGGTTATCCATGGGCTCTTAGGTACTTGCTTAGATCAACTTGCCTTGGTTTTCAATTGTTTGAAATGGTGCTTTGTGCGTGCTTTTGAAAATGTTTTGAAAAAGATGCCTTGTCTAGGCTACCCTTGTAACAATTCTTTACTCGAATGTTTTACAAAAGGTGTTTGTCTTTTTGAAAAGATGTTTCAAGGTTTTTTGAAAGTTTGTTTTGAAAGTGTTTGTGAAGTGTGGTTTGAAAAATAGGCAAGTGTTTTTGTTTTGCAAGTTGACAAGTACTTAAGAGCTATCTACCATAAAGTTCTCAAAGATTATTGCTATGTTTTAACCCTTTTAACAATTTTGTTCCACCATTGCATTTGGTGGACAATCTTGTGTTAGGATGTGAAAGGGACGGGCGCGGGTCATCGTTTAGACCATAATTGCAATGGTGCCAAGTATCTTTGGGCAATTTTCCTTTAAGGGACTTGATCATTTTTAGGCAACTTTCGAAAGCGTCATCGAGGGACTATGATCATTTGAATTGTGTTTGTTTTGCCCAAAGAGACCTAACATGCAATATGGCCCATTATTGAAGGCAACAAGTGGAATACCCTAGGGGTGCAAGTGTGATTGGTGTTGTCCATTTTCATGCTTGATTATCTTGAAATTAGGTCAAACTATTTTGTGGTTTTTATTTGCATACAAACCCTAATTCTATCATGGTATATTTAGAAAGCTTTAAAGTGCGAAAATTAAAGTTCCTAAGCTATTACAACACAATATGGGAAGGGGGGTACAAATGTTCAAATGGGGGGTATTTAGACAAGGAATTTAAACCTAAACTATTACATCAATTTGGAATTATTTACAAGATAATCAATTGCATAAATTAAATAGAAATAAGATAAATATGCAAGATGCAAAAAGGCTTTTTATGTGTATGAAAAAAAGTATTTTTTATGTCAAATAAACAAAATAAAAAGTATTATTTTTTTGGAGCTTTTTTATGTTTAGGACAAAACCCTAATTTTATTAAGTAAATGTATTAATTATTTAATATGTACAATATTTATTTATTATATACAAAGATAAAATAAAAATGAGGTATATTTGTAAAAAAGGGGTATTTTTAATGTCAAATATTAATAAAAATAAAATGTATATATTTCATATTTTTTACCTAAATATTCTAATAAATATAGATGTATTATTATTATTTACTAAATATATATTATATGTACAAAAATAATAATATTTAATATTTATAAAAAAAAGTATATTTTATATCAAATATTTTCAGAAGATAAAATAAAATAAAAAAATGAAAAAAAATGAATGTATTTGGTATTTATTCCTAATATTCTAAAAAAAGTATTATGTATTTATTTACATACAAATATCAATATAAACAAATAGATGCCTAAAAAATATAAAAATGGTGTGAAAAATATTTTTTATATTTTTAATATTATTAGAAAAAATAAATAAGGCAGAACAAAAAAGAAAAAGTCAAAAAAACATAAAAATAAACATAATGGGCCAAGGGGGTGTAAAAGTAAAAACATGGTGTGAAAAGAAATAACAAAACAGGCCCAGCCCACGTGGAGCTTCTTCAACCTCCAGCCAGAAACTTTGTCAAAAACGCGCGCTTGGAACACTGATTCAAACACCTGGATTCTTGGACTTTTAGCACAAACTTACAACATAAGAAATGTTAATCATCAAGCCACGATTCTGGACATGTAAAGAACTCCTCCTAACTCTCAGAAATGAGAGAGAATTTCTCCATTCCCAAATCTTAACCTAACTTTTTATCAATATTCAGACCTTAAATTCTCACAACATATGCAAAATAAATGGAAAGTAAAGGTATGTACAGTTTCAGGGGCATGAGTAGAACACTTCTTATTCACAAACTTAGAGCTAATGATGTCTACATTGAGAGATAGAAGTTCAAGAATATACCTGTTCAGTTGGAATCGTGTCTGGCAATGGGGGAGCTTTCAGGGCAAGATGATGATTTGTACAGCTTCCTTGAAGTGTGAGGATGCTATTCCAATACTTGGTATGCTTTGAAACCTTCTGTATCAAGCTGCAGAAGTCAACCTGCAAGAGGAAGACATGAAAATGGACAAACTGATTAGAGGAGTTACAGTTCACTTCTAATGCTTTGGGTAGTTTGGATTGATGGTAAGGAAAGTGTTTGAACTGGTTTTAGCAAGAATGCACGATGGAGATGAGTTGTGGGATTCAATCTGCAGCAGGTGCTCTGTTTGGACAGTTTGAGAGTGATCCTGTGTTTGAGAGGGCAATGGAGGTGGATAGCTCGTGTTTCAGCTTGGGTTTGATGATTAGAAAGTGTTTGACAAGTTTGCTTAAGCTTAGTTTATAGGAAATGAGAGTTGATGTGTTATGGCAAGTTTCTTGCACTTTAAGCAAGAGATGGCAAGTTGGTGTTCTAGACAGGTAGAGGCCCCCAATCTATGCTGCACAACTTAGTCTTGATCAGTGCAATTAGTCCATAAACTTGTGCCAAAGAGATCTTAACTGTACTTGCTTGGATTTGCTTTAGACATAAAGTTCACTTTTGCAAAAATGGTTAAAATGCTTTATCTATTTTGGGACTAAACCATTATGCAAAGCTTGAACACAAAAAATATGGTCTTGGCACAATGAGTTTGCATTAAATTTATGAGTGTAAAAGAGATTTAGGGTCTGTAATCAAGAAATGCATGCTGATTTGAAAATTGCCTAAGTGTATGAACATGGAAATTGGCCATAACAAAAGTGAGTTTTTCCCATATTGCCAAATTCGATTCTCTCTAACCATGAGGTTGTTTGATGAGTTCTTGGATATTTTGGAAATCTTGGAATGTGTAATTCAATCCATCTTTGAAATTCAAATTGAAATTCCAAGTGGAAGTATGTGAAAAATGGTCTTGAAGTTAGGCAAAAATCCTGCCTAAAATAGGTCAAATTTTCTCTAAGTTAAGAATGGTTTGGTACCCTTGTTCCAAAACTTGTAACTTGAGCTACAAGCTTCTTTTGGGAAAACTTTGTGATTCAAAGTTGTAGATTTTGCAATAGGCTACAACTTTCATGTTTTGACTTTTGCTTGAATCCAAATGAATCTTGGTGAGAAAGTGGGACAAAGTTAGGAAAAAATTAGGGTTTTTTATAACTTAGAAAAATTCTAAGTTATGAAAAATCTTCATTTCAAACCCTAATTTGCAATTCTTGATTTCTTGATGAACAAGTTTCATGATTTGGCATGTTTTGATGAAAAATGAATCTTGACACTTGATTTTGACCAAAAAGTCAAAGTTTGACTTTTCAGTATACAGTCAAAATTGATCCATTGACTAGGAAATTCAACTGTCAATTTTGTGCATTTGGGATCTTTTGAACTTGTTGAGCATGTCAATATAATTCCATGGGGTACTTGAGTCCATGTGTGAGCTTGGTTTGCCATTGGCTAGGTCAAACAGTCAAAAATTGCCTTTGTGCAGTCAAAACCCTAAAAATGACCATTTTACCCTTTTGGTGATCTGATCAAATTTCTTGTGGAATTGTGATCCAAACTTGACCAAATGGTTCATATGAGTTCATAATGTTGATGTGGGTCAATTTTCATGAGATTTGACTGTCAATTGGCCACAATTGACTTTTTCCCCAATACAGCTGATTTCTAGGTCAACTGTCCAATTGACTGGGCAAAATTTGGCATCAAGACTTGAAACTTGGTATGGGTAAACTTGGGAGTCCAACATGAAGCATGAAAGTCATCTTAGGCATTTTAGGTCAAAACATCTTTGTTCAAACACAAACCCTAATTTGGGTCAACAGTGCAAGGAGAAGTCTTGAGCAGGGGAAACCCTAACTGGACCTTGAGCTCCAAGGGCTTAGTGATGAGAAATCAATGAGAAATGAGAGGGAAAATTTTGGGGTACAACAGTTGCCCCTGTTCAATCTTCTTGAACCTGAAGAGTTAGATTGGCAAGTTTGCCTTTCGTGACTCGAGGGTAAAAGGAGATTGGACACTAGAGTGCCCCTAAATTTGCACTCGTCAAAGCAATGGATGCAAGAATGGGCTTAGAGATGCCATTTGGAGATGGGCTTAAAGATGCCATCTGGAAGGATAACAGAATCTCGTCGGGGATGGGCTTAAAAGATTCCATCTGGAATGAGTATCAGAAAGGTGTCCATGCTTTGGACCATCTCCGAACTGGGGGTCTGAATAAGCAATAGATTGACATCCGTATCTGGAGGCATCCGTAAACTGTTTTCAAAAGTTGAGAAGAGTCTGAACAAGTGATAGATTAACATCCGTTGTGGGGAAGAATCCATAAACTGTTTTCAGAAGTCTTGAAGTTGAATAAGCAATAGAGCAGCATCCGTTGTTGGGAAGCGTCCGTAAACTGTTTTCAAAAGTTGCATCTGAACAAGCGATAGATTAACATCCGTTGTTGGGAAGAATCCATAAACTGTTTTCAGAAGTCTTGAGAAGAATCTGAACAAGCGATAGGTTAACATCCGTTACTTGGAGAACCCGTGAACTGTTTTCAGAAATCTTGAAGTTGAATAAGCAATAGAGCAACATCCGTTGTTGGGAAGCGTCCGTAAACTGTTTTCAAAAGTTGCATCTGAACAAGCGATAGATTAACATCCGTTGTTGGGAAGAATCCATAAACTGTTTTCAGAAGTCTTGAGAAGAATCTGAACAAGCGATAGGTTAACATCCGTTACTTGGAGAACCCGTGAACTGTTTTCAGAAATCTTGAAGGTGGAGGAGGAACCGGTGTAGGGTTTCCTGATGATGAGTTCGTGTAAAAACTGCATCTGGATGAATCTGGAATAAGCATTAGAATGTTGCCATGTCTGGGTCACATCTGAACTATTCCTGGAAAGGATCTCGGAAGATAATGATTTTAGTCTGTCGACTGATCTTACCTGAAAAGGTAAAGAGTTAGTTGTATGCAATGTCATGATGCATGATGCAATGTATGTTATATGACATGAATGTAAATGACTGCGCATGTAAGCTGATGAGCTATCTTGCTGAGGATAAGTGAATCCTGGATGGCCGAAGATAAAAGCCTCTTGACTGCTGCCGGGAAGAATAATTCCTGGTTGTTGCTGGAGAATAAGGAGCTTGGGTTGTATACCAATCTTCTGGGGAATTCCTGTCTTGAGGAGATCTTCATTGGAGAATCTTGAATATACAATGAGGAACTGAAAACTGAAAGTCTGCAGATTTGCTCGGGGAATACCAGACCTTCAACCGTTGAGGGGCCTTAGAACCACTTGTAGGGACTCGGAATTCCCTTGGTGACTTGCAGGGTAAGAGAATTTCTGATGATGTCTACTGGGGATTTTTAGAACCTGGTAGACTTAAGCTGGGGAGGTATGACTGAGAATCTTTAGTCTAGTAAGAAGCCTTTCTATGGGGAGAAGGCTCACTAGTCTGGTTCCGCTGGGGATTGATAGTTTAAAGTTTTAGCTCAGCTGGGGATACTGAGATTTAAACTCTGAGGGGAATTGAGTTCTGGAGGATTCTCTGGCTGGGGATAACAAAGATAAACTCCTCTGGGGGATTGTATTGATAAGTTATGTTGGGGAACTCTGATGAACTCCGCTGGGGATAGGAAGAAATTTGCCGAGTGCGATCTTCCGTGGAAATAAGCTGAGGATAACCCAGTTATAAGGAGTAACTTTGAATAAAGCTCGGGAGAGACGTCCGTACTCTGCAGGGGATAAGCTTCCAGAATCTACTGGGGATAAGCTTCAAGACTTGCTGGGGATATGGATTCCAAATCTCCTGGGGATTTCCTTTGAAAGGGTATCAAGATATCCAACTGCACCTTCAACCTATCAGTAATCCTCTTTCTTGATTCATAAGGAAATGATTATGTTCAAATGCATATGCCTATTTAACAAAACATTGGGCGTTTCTCAAAATAAAACAAATAGTGCAAGAGAAAAGAAAAAGGAAATGACACAAATTTCTGGGAAAAGTATTTGTATTGACTTTCTATGAGTATATTTGTACAAAGGAGACAATCATCCTAGTAAGAGGATTATGTCGTAAATATTGGAAGATTTATACAAAATAAAGATGGCTATGTGAAATAATTCCATGGGATTCCATTCCGCTATAGCCTTCACAACTCTGAATATCTGTCCATTCAATGCTTCGTCTGCCGATGACTGGATTGATCAGAAGCCTGGAACTGGTTGATGAAGAGATTGTCTTTGAAGTGATCCGACGAGACATAGTCATACGCTTCAATTCCCTAACTTTTGCCTGAATCGCCCTTTTGGGTTTTCGATCCACCGGGAAACCCCTTTTTGCCCAAGCCGCCCTTTCGGGTTTTCAACTTGCCGGGTGTACAGATTTTTTTTGTTTTTATCCCTAATTTTTGCCTGAACCGCCCTTTCGGGTTTTCGGTTCACCGGGATGCCCATTCTTTCCCAAGCCGCCCTTTCGGGTTTTCGACTTGTCGGGTTATTTTATGCGTAGTATCTTTTGACTATGTCTGTGTTCGCAGGGTGCGGCAAATCGTCGCCGTCCATGGTGGTCAGAATCATTGCACCACCAGAAAATATGCTCTTGATCACAAATGGTCCTTCATATGTAGGAGTCCATTTGCCCCTGGGATCACTTTGCGGCAAGATAATCCGCTTGATTACGAGATCTCCAACTTGATACGCTTGACGTCTGACTTTCTTATTAAAGGCCTTGATCATCCGCTTTTGATACGTCTGACCATGGCATATAGCAGCGAGTCGTTTCTCGTCGATCAGGTTGAGTTGATCAAGTCGGGTCTGCATCCAATCATCTTCATTCAAACCCGTGTCCTTCATAATCCTTAGAGAAGGAATCTGAACCTCCATAGGCAGGACAACTTCCATGCCATATACCAAAGAAAATAGGGTTGCCCCGGTTGAAGTACGTGCCGTCGTACGGTATCCATGTAGAGCAAACGGTAACATCTCATGCCAGTCTTTGTAAGTGACTGTCATTTTCTGAATGATCTTCTTAATGTTTTTGTTCGCAGCTTCAACAACACCGTTCATCTTCGGCCGATAGGGAGATGAATTGTGATGATAAATCTTGAACTGTTCGCACAATGCGGTGATCATCGTGTTATTCAGATTTGTACCGTTATCTGTGATAATCCTGTCTGGAACACCATACCGACATATGAGATTTTGCTTGATGAAGCGGGCAACCACATTTTTAGTAACAGAGGCGAAGGAAGCTGCTTCGACCCATTTGGTGAAATAGTCAATGGCAACTAGGATGAAGCGATGTTCGTTGGAAGCCGTGGGCTTGATCTCTCCAATCATGTCAATGCCCCACATTGCAAATGGCCAAGGAGTAGTCAGAACGTTGAGAGGAACCGGAGGGATATGAATTTTGTCAGCGTAGACTTGACATTTGTGGCAAGTACGGGAATGTTGATGGCAGTCAGCTTCCATGGTAGACCAGTAATAGCCTGCCCTTAGGATCTTCTTAGCCATTGTATGCCCGCTCAAGTGAGTGCCAAATATGCCGCTGTGTATCTCAGTCATGATCAACTCTGCTTCAGCTTTGTCTATGCATCGGAGTAATACACAATCATGGCTTCATTTGTAAAGGATGCCGTTGCTCAGGAAGAATTTGGCAGCAAATTTCCTTAAGAACTTCTTGTCATTTACGGAAGCTCCTTCGGGATAATCTCTAGTCTGGAGATACCTTTTGATTTCATGGAACCAGGGTTGTTCCACTACTTCTTCGGTATTAATCTCGTGACAATGTGCAGGTTCATCCATTCGCTCGATGGTGATTTGGGGAGCCTCGTTATCCCAGTTGAGTTTAAACATGGAGGACATTGTAGCTAGAGCATCTGCTAGCTGATTCTCTTCTCGCGGGAAATGCTCGAAGGTAATTTGCTCGAAATGAGGCAACAATGTCAAGACATGTTCTTTGTATGGGATAAGATTAGGGTGCTTGGTATCCCACTCTCCTTTGATTTGACTGATAACCAAAGCCGAGTCCCCAAATACGATCAAAGATTTGATCTCCAAGTCTATAGCAGCCTTGAGACCAAAGATGCAAGCTTCATACTCAACCATGTTGTTTGTGCAGCTGAAGCAAAGTCGGGCTGTGAAAGGTGTGTGACAACCCTCCGGAGAAATGAGTACTGCGCCGATACTGTTTCCAAGTGCATTTGAAGCACCATCAAAGTACGGGGTCCATCGGGATCCCTTTTCGGGTCCGTCATACGGTCCGTTACCTTCAATGTTGTCCAAATTCATGATGTCCTCGTCTGGGAAGTCAAATCTCATGGGTTGATAATCTTCGATAGCTTGATGAGCCAGATGGTCAGCTAGTACACTCCCTTTTATAGCTTTTTGGGTGGTGTACTGGATGTCATACTCAGTTAGGATCATTTGCCATCTAGCTATCCTTCCAGATAAGGCGGGCTTTTCGAAGATATACTTGATAGGATCCATTTTGGAAATCAACAAGGTAGTATGAGTCAACATATACTGCCTTAGTCGGCGAGCAGCCCATACCAAAGCGCAGCAAGTTTTCTCGAGCAGTGAGTAGCGAGTCTCACAGTCGGTAAACTTTTTGCTAAGGTAATAAATAGCATACTCTTTTCGACCAGACTCGTCATGCTGGCCCAAAACACACCCCATTGAGTTATCCAAGACGGTCAGATACATGATCAATGGTCTTCCTTCGACGGGTGGCATCAGAATAGGAGGTTCTAGCAAATACTCCTTGATTTTATCAAAAGCAGCTTGGCAATTGTCGTTCCATTCGACTACCTGATCTTTCCTTAAGAGTTTGAAAATTGGCTCACAAGTAGAAGTCAGATGAGAGATGAATCTGGCAATATAGTTTAAGCGCCCCAAGAACCCTCTAACCTCCTTTTCAGTACGGGGAGAAGGCATCTCTTGTATTGCTTTCACTTTTGCTGGATCGACTTCATAGCCTTTGTTGCTTACAATGAATCCTAGAAGTTTACCAGACCTAAATCCAAAAGTGCACTTACTTGGATTCAGCCTGAGTTTGTATTCTTTCAACCTGGCAAATAGCTTTTCTAGATGTTCAAGGTGCTCCTCCTCTGTTTGTGACCGAGCTATCATATCGTCTACGTAAACTTCAATCTCATGATGTATCATATCATGAAACAAAGCTACCATGGCGCGTTGATAAGTTGCCCCTGCGTTCTTCAACCCGAACGACATCACCTTGTAACAGAAAGTGCCCCATTGCGTGACAAAAGTTGTTTTCTCCATATCCTCGGGGGCCATTTTGATTTGATTGTAGCTCGAGAATCCATCCATGAAGGAAAACACTTTATGCTGGGCTGTATTGTCGATCAAAATGTCAATGTGTGGAAGTGGAAAATCATCTTTGGGGCTGGCCCTATTCAAATCCCGGTAGTCCACACACATCCTGACTTTGCCATCTTTTTTAGGTACTGGCACGATGTTAGCGACCCATTGAGGATAGGACGTAACAACCAGAAATCCAGCGTCAAATTGCTTCATCACTTCTGCTTTGATCTTTTCAGACATGTCAGGCCTCATTCGGCGGACTCTTTGCTTGATCGATGGACAATCCTCTCTTGTGGGGAGACGGTGAACCACGATGTCTGTGTCTAAACCCGGCATGTCTTCATAAGACCAAGCGAAGATTTCAACATAGTCATTCAACAACTGTATCAGGTGTTCCTTGACACTTAGTTCCAGATTGGCACCCACTTGCACCTCCTTCCGGTCTTCCTCGGTCCCTAAGTTGACAGTTTCCAATGACTCTTCGTGCGGTAAGATGGCCCTTTCCTCTTGCTGTAGAAGTCTGGCTAGTTCCCCTGGTACTTCACAACCTTCGTCATCTTCATACTCGGCTTGATTGACCAGATCTTCAGAGTTATTGAAGGATATAGCAGAATAGTCACCCATGGAATCCGGAGTGGATGGGTACCTGCATTTGTGAGTGTGGGTGTGTGTAAGGGATAGCCATCCTTAAACAAAAAATGCAAAAGGAAAGAAAATGAACACAAGCAGTTTATCAAATGAAAAACGTCCAATGAATCATTAAACATTGCATATGGATATGAAAAATAATCAAAACACTTACAAATGGACCTACATGCCCCGGGCAAGGCATGAGGTAAAAGATAATGTACGGATTGTTCGAAAATAAATATTACAGACCAAATAGGAAATGTTTGACAGATAAATTACTGATGAATAAAAGTGATGGGGACAAAGTCTTTTGCCTCCCAGTTGCACAATCCTTCTTTGACAATCGGGTAAATCCACTCTTCGATGTTGCTCTCTTTGTCTTCATCCTCCAAAGCGTTGATTCCGTAGGGAGAAATTTTGACTGGCGCTCTTTCAATCTTCGAACGGCGCATAGCTTTCTGGCCCGCGGTAGTGAACCCTAATCCAAATTTGTCTGTTTTATGCGGAATATCAGGCAACTGCCCCCATGCTGAATTCTTCCCCTCCTTTATTGCGGCCCTTGCGTCCTCCAGAGTTGCCATCCTGGCCATCTGCCTTGGTGTTTCAGCTGCCAACTTTGCTACTGCTATTTCAGGAAGGACTTCTTCGAAATGCTGAAAATGCGTCTCAATGAACTCACCCTCTACCTCCACATACCAGAAGGAGTTCAAGTGGCTGATCATGTACTCCTCTTCGCCATGGACGGTTATAATCTTCCCCTTGACAGGATACTTCAACATCTGATGTAAGGAGGAGGTGACTGCCCCGGCATGGTGTATCCAAGGCCTACCCAACAAGCAAGAGTAAGACGGACGAATGTCCATCACATAGAAAGTAGACTTAAACACCTCAGTGCCCACCTTGATGGGAATATCAACCTCCCCATGGACCATTCTCTTCGAACCATCGAAAGCTCTGACAACAATATCACTCGGCTTCAGCTCTAACCCTTCACAATCTAGTCGGTCCAAGGCCTTCTTAGGCAACACATTCAGCGAAGAACCCGTGTCGACCAAGACATGTGCGAGAGTAGTTCCTCGGCACTCGACTGAAATGTGCAAAGCATCATTGTGGTTTCTACCTTTAGGAGTTAGGTCAGCATCAGAGAAACCTAATCCATTGTCCGCAGTAAGGCTGGCCATGCAATTTTGGAATTGATCTGCAGAGGTTTCCTGGGGCACATGGGCTGCCTTCAGGAATTTTATCAGAGCCTTAGCGTGCGCTTCCGAGCAAAGTAGTAGTGCCAGCATGGAGATTTTTGAGGGGGTTTGCCCCAGTTGTTCTACCACATCGTAATCACTCCTTTTGATTATCTTCAAGATCTCATCCATTTCTTTCTTGGAGGTCTCCGGGATGACCAAGGGTTGAGCCCTCATCCTGACGAGCTCATCTTGGGTTCCCTTACCTTTATCAGCGGCGGTAGGAGGGACAATACTAGGAACAACAACATCTTCAATCAATGGGGCTCTAGCGGAGAGTTTTATTGGTGCAGGGATAACCTTATCAGTAGATGAGGGTCCAAAGATTGCTCTTGGAGGGGCAATCTCTGGAGAAAATATTCTCCCGCTCCGGGTGATTTTGCTCGTGCCTGCAATGTTTCCAATGCTGGCTTCTTCATCCTCCGAACTTTCTTCAGTTATTTTGATTTGTTTAATACCATGGTAGTAGACGTCACCGCCATAGTTCCATGGTATTGACTTCTCAGAAATATAGGGGACAGGCTCTGGCATTGTTATCTTCAAAGGAACAGACTTCGTAACCGGTGTAATCTTAACAGACTTTCTGACGGCCTTGGAAAGATTGGCGTGAATGGTGATAATTGAGACTTCATCAATGTGGGTTGGAGTAGCAGAAACTTTTTCAAACAAAATTTGTCGACTGTCCATTAGGCCTTGGATGCCTTTTTTCAGTAACGGATAATCAAACGGCAGAGAGTAACAACAATAGCAATCTTCTTTACATCCCGGGAAAATCCCGACCCTTAACAGATTCAACTTGATGGTTAGCAACGGAGTTATCAGATCATTGACATCAGCAACATACAAATCTTCTTCAATGGCATTGACATTTCGGCCGTGCTTCGGCATTGGAGAAGATATCACATTAGGCTTCTCCGGAGCGTCGAACTCCACTTCCTTCGCCTCTATCAGGTCTTGGATTTTATGCTTGAGTGCCCAATAATCGTTGGTGTCGTGCCTGACACTGTCAGAATGGTAGGCGCATTTAGCATTAGGATGGTAATGCGGAGAGGACGTATTCACATTTTTTGGTGCCTCTTTGATAGTGGCGAGATTCAACTTCAACAGATGGGGAAGCACTTGCGCTGGAGTCATATTAATGCGGGTGAACTGCCGTTGTGTCCGTTCCACCCGTTGCTGATTTGGTCTGGACTGGTTATAGCGAGGCTGCTCACTTGGAGGATTTTGAATCATTACGGCCCCCACAGTTGGCCGACGCTCAGTCTTCCATGCTCTTCTCTGGGAGTATACCACAGCCGTTTCCTTCTTAAAAGGCTTCTTCTCAACAGTTGCAGCGGCACCCTTCTGAATCTTTCCTGACTTGATGCCAACTTCTATTCTTTCGCCTGTTAAGATCAAATCGGTAAACCCCACAGAAGAGTTACCAATCAGATGATTGAAAAATGGCCCTGATATGGTCCCTAGAAACATATCAACAAGTTCACGGTCAGTTAAAGGAGGCTGCACCCTGCCAGCCAAATCCCTCCATTTTTGTGCATATTATTTGAATCCTTCGCCTGTTCCCAATGACATACCCTGAAGTTGGGTACGCGTAGGAGCAAGGTCAGAATTGTACTGATATTGTTTGTAAAAGGCGGTGGCCAAGTCTTCCCAGTTTCGGACGCTGGTTCCCTCTAGCTGATAAAACCACTCCAGTTGAGCTCCAGAAAGGCTGTCTTGAAAGAAGTGGATCCAAAGGTTCTTATCTGCCGTATAAGGTTGAATCTTCCTTACGTAGGACCTGAGATGCATTTTTGGACAGGACAACCCATCATACCTCACAAAAACTGGCACTTTGAACTTTGGGGGAATCACAATCCCGACAACTAAACCCAAGTCTTCAAAATCCAAACCCGGTACTCTCTGTAGCTCCATGGCGGCCAACCTGTCTTCTAAACCTTTGTATTTATCATCAGCTGGAGGGTATTGTTGATCAGAGTAATCTTCATCCTCTTCGACCTCCTCTTCTTCCACATCGGACTCGGAAGGTATCGCAGCCCCACCTCCTTTACTGGTTCCTTCATCAGAAGTAGGAGGAAATTCAAGCACTCTCCTGGCCTCTCCGTCAAATCTTCTCCCTAAAGTAGCCACCCCGAGTCTCTTTTTCTTCTTTTTCACTGGGTCTTTATTCCCCAGCAAGGTCTTGAGATCCTCCTAACCCTTAGCCAAGGTCATCAGGAGTTGCTGGAACTGTGCATTTTGCGCTTGTAGGTCTTTGACTGTTTGCTCGAGATCCATCCTACTGAAATAAACAGCAGACAGATAAGGAAACCTGGCGTGAGACCTGCTTATGCACATGATGAATGATATGCTTATGTATGCAATGCATTCAAGGATTTAGAACATTCAAAATTGTTGCAGACAAAGAAGAACGCACGTCATATTAATAAGAAGAAATTTGTTAGTACATAAATTCCCCATGGGCCAAATATTACAAAAACAACTTCTCAAGGCAAAAAGACGTTGCACATCCTCTTTGGCGCAATGTAGGTGTTGAGGGCCTCTTGCTCATGGAGTCGGTGGGTAAGCTCTAGAACCTTCTTCTCACTGGCGTAAAAGCTAGCTTCAAAAGTGTTCCGTTCCTCCTTGAGCTGAATCCAACTCTTCTGCATTTCCTCCCACGATGTAGGCATGTCAGGATATAGGATGGTGTAGGGAACCTCTCCTTCCTTGATGGGCTCTTTAATCACAGGGAGAACATGAGGATAAGGCATCATTAGACTCTGGGCTCGGGCTCGTACCCACTTGAGATAAGGTTCAAGAGGGATGGAGTTCTTGTGTCCCAATGTCTTGCTATCAACCTTGTTGGGCCTCCCCCAAGCTCTGATGAATCTTTGGCGAAGTCCTTGCGCATCGTTGTCGAAGTCAAAAACTAGGTCAGGAATCAACATGTCGTGAGGGCCATCTCTTCGTGCATATCCAAATTGCCTCAAAGCTAGGCAAGGGTTATAGGTGATACCTCCTCTGATTCCAAGTAAAGGAACATTAGGAAACTCTCCACAACGATCGACGATGATGACATTTTCTCTGGACCGAGAACACCAATGTACATCAGAGTGAGTAAGAGTCATCAATCGTTGGGACCACCTTGAGCCTTGGTCATTCTTCAAGACAGATTGTGGAAGGTGCGAAATAAACCACCTTGCAAGGAGAGGAGTACAGCACATGAGAACACCCCTCTTTCTCATTGTTCGTGTGTAAAATGAGTGAAGGATATCCCCAAGCAATGTTGGTATTGGATTTTTGGACAAGAAGATTTTGACGGCGTTGACATCTACCAATTGGTCAGAATTTGGGAATAGGACCAACCCATAGATAAGGAGTGCCACAATCTCTTCAAAGGCTTGTAGGTCCAATGAATTCCAACGCTCTTGTGCCTTCTCAAACAAGAATTTTGCTAAGAAACCTTTGACGCCGCTTCTGGTTTCCCAATGCCCCTTGATGTCAGAAGGCTGTAAATGTAATGCTCGAGCAACATCTTCAGGCTTTGGTTCCTTTTCCGTACCATTGAAAGGTAGTTGATTGAGGATAGGAATTCTCAGGAGTTGAGAAAATTCCTCCAAAGTGGGTACCAACTGATAGTCAGGGAAAGTGAAACAGTGGCGAAGCGGGTCAAAGAACTGGAATAGCACTTTCATCATGTCTTCTTCAATGTTGGTGTTGACTAAGCTAAGCAGTCTACCATGTCTTTCACTGAAGGATGAGCTTTCCGGAATTCTTGAGGTGAGCTCCTTGAGTTGAGGAGGGATTCTCACAAGGTTGACTTGAATGGTTTTTCTGCGAGGAATTTCCATTACCTACAAAACAAGAACAAAGATGAAGATCCAAACCCTTGAAATGGTTAGTGAATGCATATGATGCTTTATGATGTTTATGATGTATGCACAAAACATATGTACAAGCAATTCACGCCAAACCCTAGTTTCAGGCTTGCATGGGGTTTCATAGGTAAGTACCCTCTTGAGTGTAGTTGGCTTAAAAACCTGTCCTATAAATAGTAACCGGGTTCTAAGGAGCTCAATATCACTGGATTGTTTTCATTGTTCATTGTTTTGGTTTAGCCACTTAACTAGCGACCAAAATATTCCAAGAAAACAACCCTCAATGAGTGTAGTATCGAGTATCTACCAACTTCGGACTGCACCAAAGCCGGTCATCTCACTACCCCTAATAAAAGGCCAAGATGGTCAAGTAAGGTTCTAGGTCATTAGTGCTTAGTGACATCACTCAGCGGCCCCGTACTCTCCTTGATTGAACTCAAGGGTTACCGGTACTCACAAATATGTCGCACTAATATAGCTATTGCTTCGACCGTGTCGGTATACCCCACACAGTTTCCACAACGTATTGCTATCTATGAATGTTTCCCAAAATCCGGGTGTAGGATTGCAAACCCAAACAAGAGAGCCAAGATATAAAGCAATCAAATCAAACAATTAGTCATGCAAGAGGGTGATCTAAGCCCTAAGGTTACTCCACTTTAAAAGTTATTTTCCCCAGCAGAGTCGCCAGTTCTGTGATACGGTGGGAGAACTGACTATGGTTTTGCGTTTGTTTTCGCAAATGTTTCGGTTGAGCAAGAGTCGCCACCGACTTTTTATTTTATCCTAAGGAAAGGTTTAAAAAGCACAGAAAAAACCTTTGAGATATTTTCTTGGGTTCGGGGAGTAGATTATAGAAAGGGAAGGTATTAGCACCCTTTCTATCCATGGTTATCCATGGGCTCTTAGGTACTTGCTTAGATCAACTTGCCTTGGTTTTCAATTGTTTGAAATGGTGCTTTGTGCGTGGTTTTGAAAATGTTTTGAAAAAGATGCCTTGTCTAGGCTACCCTTGTAACAATTCTTTACTCGAATGTTTTACAAAAGGTGTTTGTCTTTTTGAAAAGATGTTTCAAGGTTTTTTGAAAGTTTGTTTTGAAAGTGTTTGTGAAGTGTGGTTTGAAAAATAGGCAAGTGTTTTTGTTTTGCAAGTTGACAAGTACTTAAGAGCTATCTACCCTAAAGTTCTCAAAGATTATTGCTATGTTTTAACCCTTTTAACAATTTTGTTCCACCATTGCATTTGGTGGACAATCTTGTGTTAGGATGTGAAAGGGACGGGCGCGGGTCATCGTTTAGACCATAATTGCAATGGTGCCAAGTATCTTTGGGCAATTTTCCTTTAAGGGACTTGATCATTTTTAGGCAACTTTCGAAAGCGTCATCGAGGGACTATGATCATTTGAATTGTGTTTGTTTTGCCCAAAGAGACCTAACATGCAATATGGCCCATTATTGAAGGCAACAAGTGGAATACCCTAGGGGTGCAAGTGTGATTGGTGTTGTCCATTTTCATACTTGATTATCTTGAAATTAGGTCAAACTATTTTGTTGTTTTTATTTGCATACAAACCCTAATTCTATCATGGTATATTTAGAAAGCTTTAAAGTGCGAAAATTAAAGTTCCTAAGCTATTACAACACAATATGGGAAGGGGGGTACAAATGTTCAAATGGGGGGTATTTAGACAAGGAATTTAAACCTAAACTATTACATCAATTTGGAATTATTTACAAGATAATCAATTGCACAAATTAAATAGAAATAAGATAAATATGCAAGATGCAAAAAAGGCTTTTTATGTGTATGAAAAAAAAGTATTTTTTATGTCAAATAAACAAAATAAAAAGTATTATTTTTTTGGAGCTTTTTTATGTTTAGGGCAAAACCCTAATTTTATTAAGTAAATGTATTAATTATTTAATATGTACAATATTTATTTATTATATACAAAGATAAAATAAAAATGAAGTATATTTGTAAAAAAGGGGTATTTTTAATGTCAAATATTAATAAAAATAAAATGTATATATTTCATATTTTTTACCTAAATATTCTAATAAATATAGATGTATTATTATTATTTACTAAATATATATTATATGTACAAAAATAATAATATTTAATATTTATAAAAAAAAAGTATATTTTATATCAAATATTTTCAGAAGATAAAATAAAATAAAAAAATGAAAAAAAATGAATGTATTTGGTATTTATTCCTAATATTCTAAAAAAAGTATTATGTATTTATTTACATACAAATATCAATATAAACAAATAAATGCCTAAAAAATATAAAAATGGTGTGAAAAATATTTTTTATATTTTTAATATTATTAGAAAAAATAATAAGCCAGAACAAAAAAGAAAAAGTCAAAAAAACATAAAAATAAACATAATGGGCCAAGGGGGTGTAAAAGTAAAAACATGGTGTGAAAAGAAATAACAAAACAGGCCCAACCCACGTGGAGCTTCTTCAACCTCCAGCCAGAAACTTTGTCAAAAACGCGCGCTTGGAACACTGATTCAAACACCTGGATTCTTGGACTTTTAGCACAAACTTACAACATAAGAAATGTTAATCATCAAGCCACGATTCTGGAAATGTAAAGAACTCCTCCTAACTCTCAGAAATGAGAGAGAATTTCTCCATTCCCAAATCTTAACCTAACTTTTTATCAATATTCAGACCTTAAATTCTCACAACATATGCAAAATAAATGGAAAGTAAAGGTATGCACAGTTTCAGGGGCATGAGTAGAACACTTCTTATTCACAAACTTAGAGCTAATGATGTCTACATTGAGAGATAGAAGTTCAAGAATATACCTGTTCAGTTGGAATCGTGTCTGGCAATGGGGGAGCTTTCAGCGCAAGATGATGATTTGTACATCTTCCTTGAAGTGTGAGGATGCTATTCCAATACTTGGTATGCTTTGAAACCTTCTGTATCAAGCTGCAGAAGTCAACCTGCAAGAGGAAGAAATGAAAATGGCCAAACTGATTAGAGGAGTTACAGTTCACTTCTAATGCTTTGGGTAGTTTGGATTGATGGTAAGGAAAGTGTTTGAACTGGTTTTAGCAAGAATGCACGATGGAGATGAGTTGTGGGATTCAATCTGCAGCAGGTGCTCTGTTTGGACAGTTTGAGAGTGATCCTGTGTTTGAGAGGGAAATGGAGGTGGATAGCTCGTGTTTCAGCTTGGGTTTGATGATTAGAAAGTGTTTGACAAGTTTGCTTAAGCTTAGTTTACAGGAAATGAGAGTTGGTGTGTTATGGCAAGTTTCTTACACTTTAAGCAAGAGATGGCAAGTTGGTGTTCTAGACAGGTAGAGGCCCCCAATCTATGCTGCACAACTTAGTCTTGATCAGTGCAATTAGTCCATAAACTTGTGCCAAAGAGATCTTAACTGTACTTGCTTGGATTTGCTTTAGACATAAAGTTCACTTTTGCAAAAATGGTTAAAATGCTTTATCTATTTTGGGACTAAACCATTATGCAAAGCTTGAACACAAAAAATATGGTCTTGGCACAATGAGTTTGCATTAAATTTATGAGTGTAAAAGAGATTTAGGGCCTGTAATCAAGAAATGCATGCTGATTTGAAAATTGCCTAAGTGTATGAACATGGAAATTGGCCATAACAAAAGTGAGTTTTTCCCATATTGCCAAATTCGATTCTCTCTAACCATGAGGTTGTTTGATGAGTTCTTGGATATTTTGGAAAGCTTGGAATGTGTACTTCAATCCATCTTTGAAATGCAAATTGAAATTCCAAGTGGAAGTATGTGAAAAATGGTCTTGAAGTTAGGCAAAAATCCTGCCTAAAATAGGTCAAATTTTCTCTAAGTTAAGAATGGTTTGGCACCCTTGTTCCAAAACTTGTAACTTGAGCTACAAGCTTCTTTTGGGAAAACTTTGTGAATCAAAGTTGTAGATTTTGCAATAGGCTACAACTTTCATGTTTTGACTTTTGCTTGAATCCAAATGAATCTTGGTGAGAAAGTGGGACAAAGTTAGGAAAAAATTAGGGTTTTTTATAACTTAGAAAAATTCTAAGTTATGAAAAATCTTCATTTCAAACCCTAATTTGCAATTCTTGATTTCTTGATGAACAAGTTTCATGATTTGGCATGTTTTGATGAAAAATGAATCTTGACACTTGATTTTGACCAAAAAGTCAAAGTTTGACTTTTCAGTATACAGTCAAAATTGATCAATTGACTAGGAAATTCAACTGTCAATTTTGTGCATTTGGGATCTTTTGAACTTGTTGAGCATGTCAAGATAATTCCATGGGGTCCTTGAGTCCATGTGTGAGCTTGGTTTGCCATTGGCAAGGTCAAACAGTCAAAAATTGCCTTTGTGCAGTCAAAACTCTAAAAATGACCATTTTGCCCTTTTGGTGATCTGATCAAATTTCTTGTGGAATTGTGATCCAAACTTGACCAAATGGTTCATATGAGTTCATAATGTTGATGTGGGTCAATTTTCATGAGATTTGAATGTCAATTGGCCACAATTGACTTTTTCCCCAATACAGCTGATTTCTAGGTCAACTGTCCAATTGACTGGGCAAAATTTGGCATCAAGACTTGAAACTTGGTATGGGTAAACTTGGGAGTCCAACATGAAGCATTAAAGTCATCTTAGGCATTTTAGGTCAAAACATCTTTGTTCAAGCACAAACCCTAATTTGGGTCAACAGTGCAAGGAGAAGTCTTGAGCAGGGGAAACCCTAACTAGACCTTGAGCTCCAAGGGCTTAGTGATGAGAAATCAATGAGAAATGGGAGGGCAAATTTTGGGGTACAACACCGAGGTACCATCCGAATGGGTCATTTGAGATATTTCAGGGCTAGAGGACGACCACTAACAAACCCTATACTTCATGACCGTTTAACCGAAGGCAACAGAAGTGGAGTAAACCCTAGAAGTGAGCATATGTGAGTGAACTTTTTCAGTTAATTTGTCTTTTCACATTTAGGGTTTTCTATCGTTTTAATTTTCAAACATTCTTTCCATACAATCCTATTAGCATACATCTAACAGTTTATAATTGTGGAAATTAAAATGCGGAAATAGGAATCCTAACGCAGATACATAATTATTTTGACTGAAAATAAAATGCAGAATTAAAACCTAATTAAATCTATTACAACCTCGAAGCAGTTACAAAAATAATTAAAAAAGTAATTAAAATGCGCGCGACGAATTAAATGCGAGGACGATAAAAAACCTAAAAAATCTAATTTGAGAAAAAAAATATTTAAGTTATTTTTGAAGAAAAAATTAATTATATACAAAAATTAAACCCTAATTTCTAATTTAATTTAATTATAAAAAGGAGTTAAATTAACCTAATTTGAATTAAATTAATTAATTGGAGAAAATAAATATTTTATGAAAAAAAATGATTTTTGGTGGTTTTTGTGATTTTGATTAAAAAGAAATAATTTTGATGTTATTTTAAAAAGAAATATAATTAGGAAATAATTATTAAAAAATAAAAATAATAAATAAAGAAGAAGAATGAGCCTGTTTAAGCAATTGGAGGGGGTGCATTGTTGAAATTATTCCAGGCCCACCAAGCTGAAGCCCAGTCAGCGCCTGATCCAGTGGTACTTCCTCCTAATGGTGCACCATGGTCTCTGGCAGGTAGAGGCGTTGGATCTGGTTGATCACGAATCCTGTGGCTGGCTGTTGATGGCGCATGATAGACCTTTGGGATGGTAATGCATGTGATCTGTTAAAGGAAAATAAAACAAAGAAAGTTGTTGGGACCTGGGATCGAACCCAGGTCCTCTACCCTTTCCAACACACGTCCTTGCCAGCTGCGCTACATGTTTCAATTGATAATATAATAATAATAATAATAATAATAATAATAATAATAATAATAATAATAATACATAATATATAAAATAAACAGATGAAACTGAAACAAACAAAAAACGCGCACCCAGTTTGAATGGTCCAATGGTTGGCTGCCACGTTATTGTCTTCTTCCTTCTACCGTCGTATTAGACATGTAACCTATACCTACGGATAGCGCCTGTAACTAAAACTCTGCAAATTTCCAAAATCCAGCACATGCATGATAAATCAATTATGGCTACATCAATAAATTTGTTTTTACCTCACGAGTACGATGGTAACCTTTGTGTAAGCCAATTTCACCTGTATCAAGAAGCCCCAAAACGTGACCTTAAACCCTAGCCATGGCAGTCACACGTATACGCCTCAAAAACTTAATTAAACAATCCAGACATGTTAGAAATACATGAAGGATCACAAAAATATCATTAAATTATGCTAATGATGCAAGAATGGTTGTAATCGATTTTGAAAAAGCAAGCAAACCGTATGAGGTGTAGCGAGCGTTTCTGGGCGTGAAAGGACCTGCAATCGATTGTGTTAGCTTCTGGGAAGGTCCAGGGATCGTTTAGGAATGTTGGAAAGCCTTGAATCGTCCTCTAGGGTAGAGATCAGATCACCACTTTTTTGCCAAAATTTTGAGTTTGTTCTAGTGTTCTTCACGATTGCAACCTCTTGTTTTTGTGCTTGGTCTTGTTCATTATATATCCCTAAGTGAATTAGGGTTATAAAATTAGCTAGTATCTTTGCAATTTTTGAAGATTTGATTTGGTTTTCATCTTGTATGATATCTTTCCAATTTAGGCCTAATCATGCCATTCTTGTGCCAATTAACCTTGATTCGATTTGATCTTAATATGCCAGCATAATTAGCTTGTGATTCTTGCCTTAGGAGAGAGTTTGTCTGGTCAACTCTTAGGAATCCTTGAGCAAGTTGAGGATCTCAATGGGCATGTATTGTGTAAAGGAGAGGGAAAATTTTGGGGTACAACAATGGGCTTATAATTTTTTAAGTACTTACCATTTACCCTTAAGATCCGTTGAACTGGGGCTAAATCCTCAAGTTCATAGGCATTATTTGAAAAAACTCGCATCACCTTAAAAGGCCCTTCCTAGTTTAGGGACCATTTCCTTAAGACTCTATCATTTTTATCTATAGGTAATATTACTTTCCATACTAAATTGTCGGCAACAAATACTTTATTTTTTACTTTTTTATTATAAGCTTTGGCAACTCTTTTCTTCTGTCTTATTAACGAATCAAGGGCCAACATCCTTTCTTCA
Source organism: Vicia faba (assembly GCA_948472305.1). NCBI lineage: Eukaryota > Viridiplantae > Streptophyta > Magnoliopsida > Fabales > Fabaceae > Vicia > Vicia faba. The sequence continues at coordinate 894,143,396 of OX451737.1, forward strand.
TCTAAGTCGACAAGCTCGTCTGCCATCATATTCTAGTAATCCTCAGATGGTATTTCATGCTGTCTTTGGATCTTATTGATTGAACATGTATCTCTAATGGTAACATTGCATCATGCCCATATGCAAGTCGAAATAAGGTAGTTCTTGTTTCTTCCTTAGGGGAAGTTCTACATGCCCATAAGGCTTGATCTAGTGTTTTATGCCAATTCCTTGGCTTCTTTCCTACATGCTTCTTAATTAGGCTAATCATTACTTTATTGACAGCTTCGACTTGGCCATTTGCCTGAGCATAGTAAGGAGTAGAAGTTAACAATTTAATTCCAACTTCTTGTGTAAATTCTTACATTTTTCGTCCAGTAAACACTGATCCTTGGTCAGTTGTGATTGTTTCTGGAATCCCAAACCGGCATATGATGTGATTTTGTATAAAATCAATAATAGCTTCTTGATCGACATTTGTTAAAGCTATTGCCTCGACCCATTTTGTAAACTAATCAATACCAACTAAAATATACCTTTTCTATTTTGATGATGTTGGTTTTATTTCTCCAATCACATCTAAAGCCCATCCTCTGAATGGCCAGGGTTTTATAATTGCATGTAATTCACTTGCAGGAACATGTTGTATACCCCCATGCACTTGGCATTCTTGACAACATTTAGCAAATTTGATGCAATCTTTTAGCATTGAAGGCCAATAGATGCTTGAACGCACCAAAATCCATTTCATTTTGTGTCCTGCTTGATGTGCGCCACATGCTCCACTATGCACATTCGACACTGCTACATATGCCTCACTTTCCCTGAGGCATTTAAGCAACATTCCTTCAGCAGTTTTCTTAAATAATTCGTTCTCTATCAAAACATAACTGAGGGTGCGATACTTGATCTTACGATCTGTCAACCCCATAGGGATGCGCAGATAGTCGGCCAATGGCATTTGCCAATCATTCTCTTGCCCTTTGTCAACAGTTAAAATCTAAAAAATTTCGGCATCTACCGCCCCTAACTTTATTATTGACAAATCTGAAGGAGATAACCAAGTTGCTCGAACTTTCTCTCTTACCTGAATAAGTTCTTCATTTTGGTCTTTCTTGTATCCCAAAGCTTCTTGTGCTAGGTCATTAGCCTCTTCATTCTCTCGTCGAGGTATGTGTCGAATATTCAATTGTTCAAATTGCTTTAACAATCTAATAGTAATCACAAAATACATGATTAAATTTTCTTTAACACATTTGTATTCCTTTGATACTTGTTTAATTACTAATTCATAGTCTCCCATAATTTCGATGTTCCTTGCCCCCAATTCTAGCAGTAGTTCAAGTCTTGTTATTAAAGACTCGTATTTTGCTTCATTATTGTACATATACCGTTGATTCTATACTTAAACTCTGCTGGAATTCCACTGGGGGAAATTATAATTCCTCCTATTCCAACTCCATTTTTATGGCTAGAACCATCAAAGTATAATTTCCATGGCGCTAGATCTATATAATTATGAGGCATACCAACCATTGAATGGTCGACCAAGAAATCTGCCACAACTTGTCTCTTCATTTCTTTTAAGGGCATATAAGTCAGAGAATACTCTATTAATGCTAAATCCCATTTACCAATTCAGCTATGTAAAATCGGTTTGGACAACATGTGCTTAATAATATCGAAATAAGAAGATACATACACATCAATAGGCTTTATATATTTCTTTAATTTAATACAAGAGAAATACAAGCAAAGGCATAGTTTTTCTATATCACTATACCTAGTTTCTGGATCATTAAGCATTCGACTAAGATAATATATAGGTCTCTCGACACCTTTTTCATCCTGTTGGACTAACATACTTCCTATAGTCGAATCTGAGGCTGCAATATATAACCTCATAGGCATATGTCTAACAGGAGGTGCCAATATTGGAGGCTTCACTAAGTAGTCTTTGAATTTTTCGAAAGCCTCTTGATGCTCCTCTTTCCAAATGAAATCCTCATTCTTCAGTCGAAGTAGTGGTAAAAATACTTTAGTTTTTCCACTTAAGTTGGATATGAACCTCCTTAGGAAATTTATCTTGCCCAACAAAGACTGAAGTTCCTTTTTGGTCGATGGAGGTTTGATGTCCATGATGGCTTTGGTCTTGCTTTGATTCACTTCTATGCCTTTTTTTATGCACCACAAAGCCAAGAAAATCACCGCCTGCACACAAAAAGCACATTTTATTGGATTCATTTTTAATACATATTTCCTCATCCTTTCAAAAGACTCTCAAAGGTGTTGCAGATGAATCAATTTACTGTTCAACTTTATTACAATATCATCAATATAAACTTGCATGAAGTCTTCAATAAAATCATGGAATATATAATTCATTACCCTTTGATATGTTGCTCCGACATTTTTCAAACCGAATGGCATGACAACCCATTCCTAGGTTCCCAGTGCCCCTGGGCAGCGAAACACCGTCTTCGGCACACCTTCATATGCAATCAAAATTTGGTTATAACCAGAATAACCATCAAGCATACTTAAATATTCAAAACCGGCAGCGAGTCAACCAACATTTCCGCCACAAGCATAGCATATTCATCTTTAGGAGTGACAACATTTAAATCTCTAAAATCGATGCACACTCTTAATTTTCCATTTTTCTTAATTACTGGCACTATGTTTGCCAACCAGTCGACATACCTTGTAGTTCTTATGAATATGCTTTTGAGGAGTCTTTCTATCTCCTCTTTGATTTTCTACATTATTGCTTGAGCGAAGCATCTGGGAGTCTGCTTCACTGGTTTCTTTCCAGCTGTTATTGGTAACTTTAGTTCGACCAAATCTCTGCTTAAACCTGGAATTTCGTTATAGTCTCAAGCAAAACAATCTTTAAATTCTTTTAATGAATATATTACCTCAGACTTTAACTTTTGGTCGATGTTGGCGCTGATATAAGTTGGTCTTTTATCCCCCTTTTTGCCAAGATCTATTTCTTCTAAAGGGTCTTGTGGCTGCATTCATTCTGGTGCCATCAGATCCTTTTTGAAGCCTAAGGGTTCTTCGTCATATATGTCGTACAGACGCTGCTTATTGACGTTTTTTTCGACCACTTCTTTTTTATCTGGTGGCTTTGGCTCGATAGCCAAAGTAGCTTCTTCATTCAAAATTTGTGTCTTATTGGCTTCGACGGCTATATTTTCTTTAGCCTCCAGCGTCGGATTTATTTTACTTTCGGCAATATACGCCGAAATCTGTTTTAGAGCATCTAGCTCAGACATCATCATTGATGTCTCCCCAGCCTGTCGGCCAGTTGTCACAATATAGATCCTCAAGACGTTCCACATCACATATAAAACCATGGGTCTCATGTAACTTCAATGAATCAAATTCCTTATCAAGGTTGGCATACACATCTTCAGCAGGTTGACATGGGGAAATGTTATCTAATTTCCTGTCAAATTGCTTCTTGCCGACATTGTTCACGTCTGCCTTGAAATATCCTTGATCAGCTTCAATGTTCTCGACAATGTAGAGGTAGAAATGTTTAAGACTAAGCCATTAGATTGACTAGACTTATACAGATCAAAATAAAAATCGCCACCGCGCTTAATTGTTTCCAAAGGAACGGGAAAAGAGCGAATAATCCAAAAAGAGGGGGAAAGATTCAAGGTAAGGGGGTTGGTTATGCAAAGGGAAGGTATTAGCACCCTAAACATCTACGGTACTCCGTAGGAACCTCTTTGTAAATCTGTATATTTTGGCTATAAAATGTTGTATAAAAAAATAGATGGTGGAGGTGAGAAAAGAAGGATATTTTTTTATAATTTTTGCACCCGCCGCGGTTGCGAACCTTTAGTGCCTATGTACCATCTTTCGTGCAATAGGGGATCAGGGTACACATAGTTCACCTTTTTTAAATAAAAAAAATTAAAAAAACACAAGTGTGTTGGTTAATTTTATGAGATAAGACATCATTGTCATTGTCCGTGTGGAAAACATACTTACTAGCCACAATCATTAGAAAGGAGAATTTGCATCATCTCAAAGTGGAGGATATGGCTTAGATTTTAAAATCAACAATGTCTCACTCAACACCCAAGTGGAAAATATCTCTCTTCACTACATATTGTAGAAGTATGGTTGTTTGCATCACTATAAGGATTGACAAGAGTCCAATCTTTTTGAGAAAAAAATTTAAAGTAAAAAGCCAAAGTGGCAAAATGGTTTGAAATGAGATTGATTGACTTTTAGTCTTCTCACAAAAAATGTCAAGGTATTATTAAGTTGATTGAAGTTTATTTGTGAAAATGTTTTGAAAATGCATGGACATAAGTTCAAGTTTATTATTAAAGTGATTCAAGTTAAAAAAAAACAAGAAGAGTTTTCAAAAGAAGGGAGAAGATTTTTGAAATTAAATAAGATGGGAGGAGATGAAGAGACTATCCTAAAGCATAAGGTAAAAGATAGGGAGAAGAACCATCTAACCAACAAGAAGTCAATACTTGACATTATGAGTCAAGATAGAATTCCCATTCTTTGAATTGAAACCAAGCAAACAAAGATACTAGACCTCCTGAGAGAACCAAACTTCAAATGTATTAAGTCTTCACAAAAATTGGGCAGAGTAACGGCTGTATACGAGTGAATTCCATATTACAAACAAAGTATGTAATCACAATAACCTGCACACAAAACAAACAAACAACCCAATGTTTTGAGGTAACCTCAAGAATTCCAGACGAAATATCAATTAAGGTCACGAGGTCTCCAAAATAGGCCAATTTTTCTAATCCTAAGTTCAAGAAGTCCAATAATCCATAATGCCAAGGATAGTAACCAAATAGTCCAAGTATTATTAAAGTTTTTTATGGTTCATGTTGATTATTAAGTATCTTCAAAAAGAAAAGAAAAGCTCAAGTGAGCAAAATAAAAATGACATAAAAGTAAATGCTCAAGTGAGCAAAGATGAAAATAGCATGAAATGTAAATGCTAAAGTAAATGGTGCATAAAATAAAAGAGCATAAAATAAAAAATACAAAATAAAGTCAACTATTAGTAATTAGTAGTTAGTTGGATTACCATCTTGAAACTTGCATTTGGAACTCATTAGAGGATTGGTAGAACCAAAGCCTCCACACAATAAGTTGCATTTTCTTTTTGTCAAGTATATCATCCATTTTGGAATCCTCAAAAGTACCATTTAATGATCAACGATGTTTAACTGATCCGCGTTGACCAAAAGTGATGTAGATCCATTAGAGGATTGGTAGAATCAAAGCCTCCACACAATGAATCTCAAGGTTATTGGATCAAAGAGATAAAATTAACATACTTGGGCTTGCAAATATAGGTTTGGGCCACGAATAATCATTTATTCGAATCGGGACACAATTTAGTTCTATGTTAAGCAATCGTAAGTGGACTTATATAGAAGTCGCACCTATTTTGAAGCCAGTCAATAGCAATCTATGCACCATTTGTTTTGAGACATGATATAGAGGCCATGCTCCAATAACACTTAGTGCAATAAGAAAGGGATGAGATGAAGAGGAGTGGGAAAGGATATACAAACCACATTTGAATTAAAATTTAATCAAACTATTATTAAAATCATTCATTCATTTTTATGGAGTTAGACTCAACACCATGGATCCAATGATGTTAACAAAGTTCATGATCAAAAATTCAATCCAAGATCAGCCATAAAATAATCACAAAATAATATTACATTTAATATATGCATTAAAAAGGGTTTTAAAATGAATAAAAATGAAAATAAAGGAAAAAATGTCAACTATATTCAAATTATATCATAAAAAAGAAAAAAGGTCATAGAAAAAATCATAAATAGACACAAATATTTTTATAAAATTTTTGGTAATTTTTTAAAGTCAGAAACTATTTTTAAACTAATTAAAATTGCTCAAACAAATAGAAAATATAAAAAAAATAGTAAACATCAACATAGAAGCCAGAGTTGCAAGAGCATCCGCCATTTGATTTTCGTCTCTGGGGATGTGATGGAATCCAACTTTATTAAAAAAGGGTAACAATCTTCTAGCATAATCTTTGTAAGGGATCAAGCCAGGGTGACGAGTATCCCACTCTCCTTTAATCTGATTTATTACCAAAGCTGAATCGCCATACACATCAAGAATTTTAATTCTGAGATCAATAGCTTCCTTGAGACCCATGATACCAGCCTCATATTCTTCCATACTATTAGTACAATCAAATGTCAACCTTGCAGTAAAAGGAATGTGTGATCCATGTGGAGTGACAATCACAACACAAATTCCTTTACAATAAGCATTCACAACTCCATCAAATATCATGCTCCAGCGAGATTCAGGATCAGGACCTTCCTCAGGCAATGGTTCATCATAATCTTTCACTTTTAGAAACATCACATCCTCATCAGGGAAATCATACATCATAGACTGATAATCATCAACTGGTTGGTAAGCAAGATAATCTGCCAATACGCTGCTTTTAATAGCTTTTTGAGTGCAGTATTCGATGTCATATTCAGATAACAGCATCAGCCAGTGGGCAATTTTCCCAATAAGAGCAGGCTTTTCAAAAATGTACTTGATTGGATCCATTTTGGAGATCAACCAAGTAGTGTGATTCAACATATACTGCCGCAAATGTTTTGCCGCCCAGGCCAGAGCACAACATGTCTTTTCCAGCATGGAATACCGCGACTCATAATCAGTAAACTTTTTATTGAGATAATAAATGGCATACTCTTTCTTCCCAATTTCATCTTGTTGTCCCAGAATACAGCCCATGGAATTATCTAACACTGTCAGATACATAATCAATGGTCTTCCTTCAACAGGAGGGAGAAAGATAGGAGGTTCAAGCAGATATTCTTTAATACTTTCAAATGCCCTTTGGCAGTCATCTATCCATACACAACCTTGATCATTCTTTAACAACTTAAAGATCAGTTCACATGTTGCAGTCATGTGGGAAATGAATCTCGAAATATAATTTAAATGCCTGAGGAACCCTCTGACTTGCTTTTCAATTCTCGGCGCTGGCATTTATTGAATTGCTTTGACTTTATCAGGGTCAATTTCAGCCCTTCTCTGGCTAACAATGAAACCCAACAATTTCCATGACCAAACACCGAAGGTGAATTTATTTGGATTCAAGCGGAGACGACACTTCCTCAAATGCTGAAACAACTTCAACAAATCTTCTACATGCCCTTCTTCAGTCTGGAATTTAGCAATCATATAATCAACATATACCTAAATTTCCTTGTGCATCAGATCATGGAATATAGTTTTCATAGCTCTATGGTACATTGCACCAGCGTTCTTCAACCCGAAGGGCATCACTTTGTAACAGAATGTTCCCCAGGGTGTGATAAACATTGTTTTTTCCATGTCCTCGGGAGCCATCTGTGATACGGTGGGAGAACAGACTTGAGGGTTTCATGTTTGATCGTAAATGTTGCGGTTAGCAAGAGTCGCCACCGACTTTTCTTTTATCCAATAAGGAAAGGTGAAAAAGCACAGGAAAGACCTTTAGAGATATTTTCTTGAGTTCGGGGGGTAGATTATGAAAAGGGAAGGTATTAGCACCCTTTTCATCCATGGTTTTCCATGGGATCTTAGTTACTTTCTAGATCACTTGCTTTTGTTTGAAATTATGCTTCGTGTGGTTTTTGAAAGTATTTTGTAAATAGGCCATGGTTTAGGCAATCTTTGTAATGATTCTCGTTCGTAAGAATGTATACAAAGATGTTGATCTTTTGAAAATGTTTTCAAGTTTGTAAGATGTTTTAAAGTGTATGTGTTTGTTTTTGAAAATAGCAAGGATGTTTTGTTTGAAATTGAGCAAGTAATTAGGAGCAATCTACCTACTCAAATGTCTTTCTTGTTCATTTTATTTTCCTTTGACATTGTTGTCTTACCATTGATTTGGTAAGCAACCCTATCTTTGGATGTAAACGGGACGAGTGTGGGTCATCGTATAGCCATGATTAGCAATATTGCAAGGTATCTTAGCATTATTTTTGAGGGACTAAGATCATTTGTAAGGCAACTTAGACAGCGTCATCGAGGGACTATGATCTTGTATTTGCTTGTTTTTGCTAAGATACCTTACATGCGTAATATGGCCATTTTTGTAAGGCAACAAAGTGGGTTTACCCTAAGGGTGTATGTGTGCAAATGTGTTGATTTACATGCATTGATTTGTCTCGAATTAGAGTTTTCTATTTGATTGATTTTATTCTTTCCATACAAACCCTAATTACTAGCATTTGTATATAAAGAGATAAATTACGGAAAGTAAAATTACTATGCTATTACATTATTAGGGGAGGGGGTGTACAAATTACAAATGGGGATTGCAAAAATGTAAACCTAGTTAGTCTATTACAACCATATTGAATGGGTATCAATGTACAGGGAATTAAATGGATACAATGTGCAAAAGTGAATAAATATACAAAAGTATAAAATGTGAAGTAAATGGATATATGTTTGATTTTTTAGAAAAAAGGGATTTTGTCTTAATATAATTAATTAAAATAAAAATAATTAATAAAAGAAATAAACCCTCAATTTGTTTAAGAAAAGATTTTTTTAACAAAACCATAAATCTATTAGTTAAAATAAAAGAAAATAAGTTTATGAGAAAAGTGTTTTTTTTTAAAATATTTTTATCTCTTGAAAATATTTAAGGTATTATAAAATGTTTTTTTAGCCCTTTTTTTATATTAAAATAATATATTTAATGGGTGTAAAGAGAAAATAATTATTAACCTAGTTTTAATTTAATTTAATTTATAAGACAATAAGTAAAAAATAAATAAAGTATAATTAATAAAAATATTTTTTTGTGAGAAAAATAAAATAAATTAAGTCAAAATATAAATCTAACATTTTTTTTGTATTTTATGATTTTTTAGTATTTAGAAAATATATTTAAGAAAATAAAAATGAAATAAAAAAAGAAATAAATAAACTTGGGCCAGGGGTGCCAATAGCCTGCAGGGGGTTAGTCAACAAAAAATAAAAAAAAAGACAAAGCAAGCCCAATAAGGCCCAAGCGCTCAAAAAGCCAGAAAATGCAAAAATGTGTAAAAAAATGTAAAAGGGTACCACTGGGGCTCGAACCCAGGTCCCATAGGTTAACAAGGGCGCGCTTTATCACTGGGGTGGCTATACATCCGTTAACTTATATGAAATAATGAATACATAACACAAAACGCGCTCTGACTATACTTCATCTTCAACCTCCAGCCAAATGATCTGTAACTTGCTCATTTCTCAACCATTTGCAAAAATGTAAACATGAAAATTGCTCCATTTTATCACACGAATCCAAACATATAAATATCATAAACTATAAATCAAAGATGAATGAGAATTTTTAACAGTACCAAATTCTAACCTAAATATTTCAGAAAGTTCAAACTCAAAATTCTCCTAGCTCAATCAAAATAAATGAAATTTATGGACATGTACAACTTTAGGGCAATGATGTCTACATTTTATCTTCACAAATGCAAGCCTAACAATGCCTAAGTAATGAGATAGAAATTCAATAAAAATACCTCAAAACTGGAAATTGTGAAATGGATTTGAGCTTGTTTCAGGCAGTGCTGATGATCAGGTTAGCTTCCTTGGACCTCTAGGAAGCTAATGCAATGGCTGGCTTGAGCTGAGGGTGGCTGGAATGGTCTGGAGGAGTCCAACTATGATGCTCTGTATTTGGTTATGGAAGATAGGGAAAATGGTGTTACAGAAGTGAAACATGTACAGGGATGAGTTACTCTTGATGCAAGGAAGCTTTAGAAACTAAAAGGCCAAGAAACACACGAGGTAAAAGTGAGTTTGAGGTTCAAGGTCAGAAATTGTGCAACAATGGAGTTTTTGGGCAATTTCTGATTTGAGAGAGTTTTGGTGTATTTCAGGGTGTTCAAACTCGTGTTCTAGCTCACAAATAGTGCTTCTATTTATAAGCAACAAGTTTAGAGACTTGTTGTTGATCAGAATTCAAATTTGCATCCTTAAGCTAAACATGTGATTTTTTGACAAAACAAGTTTCAAAGTCTTGTGTACTTGCTAAGATAGAGTGATTATGCTTTAAACAAGCTTGCTTCTGACTTTTTGGACGGAGTGTGATCAGAGGGAACAAGTTAGAGGCTCAATGTGAACTTTATGCAAAAAGCTTGCTTTACAAGAATGATATTGTTAACTTTCTTCCCAAAATGGCAATGTGAATTGGATAAAGCTTAAACCACTTGGATTATAGCTCAAAAGTTTGTGTAATACCTTAATTATGGAATGAGAAACAAGTTTTAGGCCTGCAAAGCAAAGATTATGCAGCCTAACATTGATTTGCATTTGTGTTCATCATGAAAATGACCTATAATTCAAGTGACAAAACACCAACTTCATCTCTTCGATTCTCCCTACTCAAGAAGGATCTCAATGAGTTCTTGGAAATTTCGGAAAGCTTGAAATGTGCTCTACAACCATTCTTTAAATTGATTTTTAATATTCCCCTTGGAACCATATGAAAAAGTGCCATGAAGTTAGGTCAAAATCCTGGCAAAATTAGGGCAAAATTTTACTAAGTGTTTAGTTTCATGACCCTATGTTCATGAAATTATAACTTGAGATCCAAGCACTTTTGGAAGAAGTTGTGTGAATAAAAGTTATAGATTTCAAGGAGATCTACAAATTTCATGTTGGAAGTTTCTCTTGAATCATCTTGCATCATGGTAAAAATTTGGCTCAAAGTTATGAAAAAACATGAAATTTCCAACACTTAGAAAAATTTCTAAGTTTAGAAATTTTGACTTTTCAAAATGAAATCTTGGCTTTTTGATTTCTTGATGAATAAGTTTCATATTTTGACATGTTTTGATGGATTATGATCTTTGGCACTTGAAATTGACCAAAAAGTCAAAGTTTGACTTTTCAGTATACAGTTGACTTTTGATCAGTTGACTGCAAAATTCATATGTCAATCTAATGGATTTGCAATGTTTTGAATCATGTCATTAGGTCAAAATGATGCAATTGGACTCTTTAGATCATGCCTTAAAACAATTGACCAGTTGCTAGGTCAAAAATCAAAAAATTCCCTTTCCCAGTCAAAACCCTAATTTTCACCATTTTGCCCTTTTGGAGACTTGATCAAATTTCTTGAGGAATTATGGTCCAAACTTGATCAAATGATACATATGAGTCTAAAATGTCGATTTGGATAAAAATTTATGAAGTTTTACTGTAAATTGGCCATGGTTTACTTTTTCCCCAATACAAGTGATTTTTAGGTCAATTGTTCAATTGACTGATCAAAAGTGTGATCCAAGGCTTGAAAATTGAGATGAATAATCTTGGGGGTCCATAATGGTCCATGAAAGTCATATGAAGCATTGATAGTTCAAAAATCCTTGTGCAAACTCAAACCCTAATTTTGGTCATTAGTGCATAAGGAGATGTCTTGAGCTGATCAAACCCTAGTGCAGTCTTGAGCCCAAGGAGATCTTGTGAGCAAATTCTTGATAAGTGAGAGGGAAAATTTTGGGGTATAACAACTGCCCCTGTTCAATCTTCTTAATCCTGAAGAGTTAGATTTGCATGTTTTTCCAGTCGTGACTCGAAGGTGGAAGATGATTGGACACTAGAGTGCCCCGAAATTTACACTCGGTGATGTGATGGTTGAGGGAATGTGCTTAAAGATGCCATTTGGAGAGGTGATAGAAAACTGTAAGAGATGGGCTTAAATATGCCATCCAAAAGTGATTGTTGAATTGTAACTTGTAAGCTGAAAGAATGAGTATCAGGACGGCGTCCGTGTCTAGAGCATATTTGAACTGTATCTGGGAGCTTATTTTGAATGAGTGTCCGAATGGCATCCGTGTCTGGAGTGTATCTGAACTGTATCTAAGAGTTGAAACTGAATGATTATCAGAATGGAATCCGTGTCTGAAGCGTATATGAACTGTATCTGAGAGTTGAATTTTGATGAGTATCAGAATGGCATCCGTGTTTGGAGTGTATCTGAACTATATCTAAAAGTTGCACTTGAATGAGTATTAGAATGGAATCCATGTCTGAAGCGTATATGAACTTTATCTGAGAGTTGAATCTGAATGAGTATCAGAATGGAATCCGTGTCTGGAGCGTATCTGAACTGTATCTGAAAGTTGCACTTGAATGAGTATCAGAATGGCATCCATGTCTGGAGCGTATCTAAACTTTATCTGAGACTCGAATCTGAATGAGTATCAGAATGGCATCCGTGTCTGGATCGTATCTGAACTGTATCTGAAAGTTGCACTTGAATGAGTATCAGAATTGCATCCGTGTCTAGAGTGTATCTGAACTGTATCTGAAAGTTGAACTTGAATGGGTGTTAGAATGGCATCCGTGTCTGGAGCGTATCTGAACTGTATCTGAAAACTTTGAACATTGTTAATGGTAGATGTTAACCTTATCCTGAAAAGGGTAAAATGTTAGCTAAAATTCAAAGTCATGTTGTATGAAATGTATGATATAATGCTTTCGTGTTATCAATGTTTATGATATATGGATGCAATGTATGCGTATGTGAGCTAGTTTGCTGCATTGCTGTTGGATTGGGGAAATAAATCCCTGACTGTTGCTGAAGATATGGAGTATAAGCCTTCATGTTGTGAAGTCTAAGTGTTGACGAATTCCTTCTTAGAGAAATAAACTCTGTTGTAAAGGGAATGCCATGTACTGCTTGCAAAATCCTGTTGGAAAATCCTGAGAAATTGAACGACTTCTACTAGGGATTGATAATTGGAAGTTTGTTCCGCTGGGAATTAAACTGCAAAATGTGAGGGATTTATGGAAATAGCTTAGAGAGATTTCCCTACCTCTTAAAGCCATTAGTAATTGTCTTTTATTTTGTTTATTTGTAAACAGTAATTATGTTCAAATGCATATGTTCAACAATTAATCATTGGACGTTTTTGTAAACGAAACACAAGAGTAAAGAAAAATAGATATTTTTGCACTTTTAAGGAGATATATTTGTATTGACTTTGAGTAAGTATTTGTACAATGAGACAAGCATTCTAGTAAGAGAACACCGTCGTAAGAAAAAAATGAAAATTTTAATACAAAGAAAAGATACCTATGTGCAATAATTCCATGGGGTTCCCATTCTGCTATAGCCTTTGTATCTCTGAGCATCTTGTCTATTTGTTGCCTTGTCAGAAGATGATTGAATTGGTCATAACCTTTGAGTTTGTAGGTTGTCCGTAAGGTGATCCAATGGGACATAGTCATACGTTTTAATTCCCTAACTTTTTCCTGGACCGCCCTTTCGGGTTTTCAGCCCATCGGGAAACCCTTTTTTGCCCAAGTCGCCCTTTCGGGTTTTCAACTTGCCATATTTTTTTGTTTTATCCCTAATTTTTTCCCGAACCTTTTTGGTTCGTCGGGATGCCCTTGTTTTGCCTAGGCATGTCAACCTATAGGGTCTCTTATGCGTAGTATCTTTTGACTATGTCGTGTTCGCAGGATGCGGCAGGTCGTCGCCATCCATGGTGGTCAAGATCATTGCCCCACCAGAGAAGATGTTTTTGATTACAAATGGTCCTTCGTAGGTGGGAGTCCATTTTCCCCTAGGATCACCTTGCGGAAGTATGATGCGTTTGATTACCAGATCTCCAACTTGATATACTTGGCATCTGAATTTCTTGTTGAAAGCCTCGATCATTCGTTTTTGATACATTTGACCATGACAGACAGCAGTAAGTCTTTTCTCATCAATTAAGTTCAGTTGATCAAGTTGAGTCTGGACCCAATCTTCTTCATTCAACCCTGCATCCTTCATAATTCTTAGAGGGGGGATCTGGACCTCGATAAGCAAGACAACCTCCATGCCGTAAACCAGAGAATAAGGTGTTGCTCCGGTTGATGTGCAAGCTGTGGTACGATACCCGTGGAGAGCGAATGGTAGCATCTCATGCCAGTATTTGTATGTGAATGTCATTTTCTGTATGATCTTTTTAATGTTCTTATTTGCAGCTTCGACAACACCATTCATCTTTGACCGGTAAGGGGAAGAGTTATGATGCTGGATCTTGAATTGCTCGCACAAGGCGGTGATCATAGTGTTGTTGAGATTTGTACCATTGTCAGTGATGATCCTTTCCAGGATACCGTATCGGCAAATGAGATTTTGCTTGATGAAACGGGCAACAACATTCCTGGTAACAGAAGCGAAGGAAGCTGCCTCCACCCACTTTGTAAAATAATCAATGGCCACTAAGATGAAGCGGTGTCCATTGGAGGCTGTTGGCTTGATTTCCCCAATCATATCAATCCCCCACATAGCAAAGGGCCAAGGAGCCGTTAAGACATTTAGAGGAACCAGAGGTACATGCACTTTATCAGCATAAATCTGACACTTGTGGCAGGTTCGAGAGTGTTGATAGCAATCTGCTTCTATGGTAGACCAGTAATAGCCTTCCCGTAGGATTTTCTTTGCCATCGTATGCCCACTTGAATGGGTGCCAAAAGTACCTTCATGCAATTCAGTCATGATCCTTTCAGCTTCAACCTTATCTATGAACCGAGGTAACATAGAGTCATGATTGCGTTTGTATAGGATGCCATTACTAAGGAAGAATTTAGAGGAGAATCTCCTTAAAAACTTCTTATCATTGACTGAAGCTCCTTCTGGATATTCTTGAGCCTCGAGATACTTCTTGACTTCGTGGAACCAAGGCTGGTCCATTACTTCTTCAGTATTAATCTCGTGACAGTGTGATGGTTCCTCCATTCGTTCAATGGTGATCTGGGGAGCCTCGTTATCCCAATTAAGTTTAAACATAGATGACATTGTGGCTAGAGCGTCTGCTAGCTGATTTTCTTCTCACGGGAAATGCTCGAAGGTAATCTTCTCAAAATGTGGTAGTAATTTCAAAACATGTTCTTTGTAAGGGATAAGGTTTGGGTGTTTGGTGTCCCATTCCCCTTTGATCTGACTGATGACTAAAGCTGAGTCTCCGAATACATCCAAGGATTTGATCCCCAAGTCTATGGTAGCTCTGAGACCAAAGATGCATTCTTTGTATTCCGCCATGTTGTTTGTACAATTGAAGCAGAGTCTGGCAGTAAAGGGAGTATGACACCCTTCAGGAGATATGAGTACAACACCGATACCATTGCCAAGTGCATTAAATGCCCCATCAAAGAGCAGGGTCCATCGAGATCCTTGTTCAGGTTCTTCATATGGCCTTAATTCTTCACAGTTATTTACCATAATGATGTCTTCATCTAGAAATTCGAACTTCATGGATTGGTAGTCTTCCACAGCTTGGTGAGCAAGGTGATCAGCTAGTACACTGCCTTTTATAGCTTTCTGGGTAGTACTGTATGTCATATTCCGTCAGGATCATCTGCCATCTCACTATTCTCCCAGAAAGAGCAGGCTTCTCGAAGATGTATTTTATCGGATCCATCTTAGATAAAAAAAGTAGTATGAGTCAGCATATATTGTCTTAGCCGGCGAGCAGCCCATGCCAGAGTGCAACAAGTTTTCTTGAGCAGTGAATATCTTATTTCACAGTCGGTAAACTTTTTGCTCAGGTAATAAATAACATGCTCTTTTTGGCCATACTCGTCATGCTGCCCCAATACACACCCCATTGAGTTTTCTAAAACAATCAGATACATGATTAATGGTCTTCCCTCGACTGGTGGCATCAACACATAAGGCTCTTGTAAGTATTCTTTTATTTTGTTAAAAGCAACTTGGCACTCGTCATTCCATTTGACTACTTGATCTTTCTTCAACAATTTGAAGGTTGGTTCACAAGTAGCTGTCAGGTGAGAGATGAATCTGGCAATGTAGTTCAAACGCCCCGAGAATCCTCTGACTTCCTTCTCAGTACGAGGAGCAGGCATCTCTTGTATTTCTTTTACCTTGGCAGGATCGACCTCGATACCTTTGTTGCTGACGATAAAGCCTAGGAGTTTACCGGATCGTACCCCAAATGTGCATTTGTTTGGATTCAACCTTAGCTTGTACCTCTTCAGTCTCTCAAACAGTTTTTGTAAGTGATCAAGATGCTCTTCTTCTGTTTGAGATCTGGCTATCATATCATCCACATAGACCTCTATTTCGTTATGTATCATGTCGTGAAATAGGGCTACCATGGCACGTTGATAGGTTGCCCCATCATTCTTCAGTCCGAATGGCATAACCTTATAGCAGAAAGTGCCCCACTGCGTGACAAACGTTGTTTTTTCCATGTCCTCATGCGCCATTTTGATTTGGTTGTAACCTGAGAATCCGTCCATGAAGGAAAACACTTTGTGTTGTACCGTATTGTCAACTAGAATATCAATGTGGGGGAGTGGAAAATCATCCTTAGGGCTTGCCCTATTCAAATCTCCGTAGTCCACACACATTCACACTTTTCCGTCCTTTTTGGGCTTGGGAACAACATTGGCAACCCATTGGGGATAAGAGGTGACAACCAAGAATCCAGCATTGAATTGCTTCATGACTTCTGCTTTAATCTTTTCTGACATATCAGGCCTCATGCGGAGAACCTTTTGTTTTACTGGCGGACAATCCTCTCTTGTAGGCAGACGATGTCACACAATATCTGCATCAAGTCCTGGCATGTCTTTATATGACCAGGAAAAGAATTCGACATAATCGTGTAACAACTGATCAGATACTCCTTGATACTGGGTTCCATATTGGCACCCACCTTGACCTCTTTTTTGTCTTCTTCGGTACCTAGGTTGATTGTATCCACGGGTTCTTCGTGAGGCTGAATGGTTCTCTCTTCTTGTTGTAGTAGTCTGGCAAGTTCCCCTGGTACTTCACAATCTTCCTCACCTTCGTCTTCGGCTTGGTAGATTAGATTCTTAGAGTCACAAAAGGCCATAACAGTATCGCTACCCATGGGATCCCGAATGGATGTATACCCGCATTGTGAGTGTGAGTGTGTGTAAGGGTATAACTATCCTTGAAGAAAATAAAAAATGTAAAAAAGAAAAACAATGAGCAAAAAAGTTTGTATGCGAAAACTTCCATGATTCATTGATGTCATATGAAAATGAGATAACAACTGTTTTACCCCAAAATTTGCCCTCTCATTTATCAAGATTTTCCTCACAAGACTTCTTGAACTCAAGACAAGATTAGGGTTTGGTTAGATCAAGATACCTCATCTTTCATTGATAACCTAAAATTAGGGTTTGAGTTTTCACAAGGATTTTTGGACCACCAATGCTTCATGTGACTTTCATACATCATTTTGGACCCCTAAGATTGTTCATGTTAAGTTTCAAGCCTTGAACCACATTTTTGATCAGTCAATTGGACAGTTGACCTAAAAATCAGCTGTATTGGGGAAAAAGTCAACCATGGCCAATTTACAGTCAAACTTCATAATTTTTGATCCACAACAACATTTTAGACTCATATGTACCATTTGATCAAGTTTGGATCACAACTTCTCAAGAAATTTGATCAAATCATCAAAAGGGCAAAATGGTCAAAATTAGGGTTTTGACTGAGAAAGGGCAATTTCTGATTTTTAACATAGCCAATGACCAATTGAGTTCAAGCATGATTTCAAGGGGTCAATGGCATCATCTTGACCTAATTACATGGTTCAAATGATCTCAAGTTCATTGGATTGACAGATGAATTTTGTAGTCAACTGATCAAAAGTCAATTGTACACTGAAAAGTCAAACTTTGACTTTTCAGTCAAAATCAAGTGCCAAGGGTCATAATTCATCAAGATATGTCAAAATATGAAACTTGTTCACCAAGAAAACCAATTTTGAAAATTAGGGGTTTGAATTTGAAAATTTTCATAACTTAGAATTTTTCTAAGTATGGAAATTTTCTTATTTTTCCCCAACTTTTCACCACTTTTTCACCATGATGCATTTTGATTCAAAGAAAAGATCCAACATGAAAGTTGTAGACCTCCATGAAATCTACAACTTTTCCTCAAAAAACTTTTCCCAAAAGATGCTTGGATCTCAAGTTATGAATTTGTGAATATAGGTCCATAAACTAAATAACTTAGTGAAATTTTGCCCTAATTTAGGCAGGTTTTGACCCAACTTTATGGCAACTTTTCACCTAGTTCCAAGAGGTATATAAATTTGGATTTCAAAGATGGATTATAGAGCACATTGCAAGCTTTCCAAAATGTCCAAGAACTCCCCAAGATCATTTTTGGTTAGGGAGAATCGAAGAAGGGAAGTTGGCATTTTATCACTTTTGATCAAGCCATTTTTACAAAGCATCAAGTTGCAAATCAGATCTTTGATGTTTGAATCTTGCTTTACAGGTCCTAAACTCATTATAAACTCCATAATTAAATGCAAACTCAGAAGTTAAAGGCTTTATTTTCACTTTTGAAGCATTGTACAAGAGGCATTTCCATTTTTGGCCAAAAGTTTACATTGCCATTTTCATAAAGGTGAGCTTTTGCAATTTTGTCAATCTTGAGCCTTGGACCTGTCCCTTTGGTGCAAGCAACTTCCACAGGTCTCAAGCAAATTGTACAAGTGCATTTCAGCTATCAAGCAAGCAAGGACAAGCCTGTTAGTATGGTCACTTCACTTTTCTTCAAATACAAGAAAAGTTGCCAAAAGGTAAAAAGCTTGCACAGCTAGTGAAGAGTGGACTTGGATCCTTTCTATACATATTTACAAACTTGTTACAAACTAGGACACGGTTGCTTAATGTGATCGGTGGATCTGGAACTGACTGTTTAACGCTGGATCGCGAAATGTCGCGGAAGCAAGAGTCGCCACCGTCTTTTATTTTCTCCAAAGGGAAAGGACAAAAGCACAGAAAAATTCCTTAGAGAGATTGCTCTCGGTTCGGGAGGTAGATTATAGAAAGGGAAGGTGTTAGCACCCTTTCTATACATGGTTATCCATGGGCTCTTAGATACTTGCTCACTTGTGTTTTCAAAAATGGTTTGTTTGCTTTTCAACTGTGGGTTTTAAAAAGTTTCTTTGAAAATTTCAGTTCGACTCTTGTATCGGTCCTCAAGAGTGTTTGAAAAAATTGCTTTCGAAAGCTTTTTGAAAAGGTGTCGGTGTGAAAGTATTTTTTGATTTGTTTTTGAAATTAGAGCAAGTATCTAGAGTCGTCTACCTACCCTAAGGAATTCGTCTGTGTAAATGTCCTTTAAAGTAGTGCTATCCCACCATTGAGAGGTAGGTAGCACCACCGTTGGAGGTATTCGGGTCAATTCGAGGGTTCGGGACATGGTGATCACCAGAGCAATAGGAAGACACCTTAGAAGCTACCCTCATGCCAGGTTCCCGGATCATGAGGACTTACTAAAACATCTTCTACTCGACGATCACCTTTCGAGGGGCAAGGCAACAGTGAGGCGTACCCTAGGGGTGGTGTGTGATTTGTGTGTCGTTTTCAGATATTTTTGTCTTGTTCATGTATTGGTGATCTACGCTTTTTTATTTTGACATTCATTCTTGCATGTAAATTAATTAACAGTTTAAAAGTGCGGAATTTAAAAGTTCTACGCTATTACAAAGGTGCGGGTCCACATCGCCAAATTAAATCCAGGACCCGATTTGAAAAAAAGAAATAAAATGCGGGAAATATAAATGTCTGATTTACATGGCCTTGGGAGAATTACATGAATATTATAAGAAAGGAAATAAATGCGCGAAACGAACTGATAATCGAAAGCGAGGGCGTTGGACCCTTTTTAATGAAATTAAATTATGATTAACAAATTAATTAAATTAAAATAAAAAAATATTTTTTTGGAGTTTTTTGTATTTAAAGATTTTAATGAGAATTAAATTGGAATTAAAACCTATTTCTAGCTATTTTTTAAATTATTAAGAAAATACGTTAAAATTAAACCTAAAGTTAACCTAATTTTTTAATACAATTTTATTTACAAAAAATAATAATTAATAATTAGTGATGAAAAGGAAAAAAAAAGATAAAGATAATTAAAACCTAATTCTACAAATTTTTTAAGTTTATTAAGAAAATGTTAAAATTAATCCTAGAATTTAAAAACTAAATTAATTAATAACATTTATTTACAAAATAAATTAAATAAAATATATTTTATTTTGTGACTTTTTGACTTTTTATATTTTTTATGTTTTGTGAAAAATATTAATTTGAAGAATTAAATTAAAATTAAACTAAAAAAATAAAAAGAGAGAAAAAAAATAAATGGAAGAGAGCAAACCAAAGGGGGTGTTGTCCCCAAACTGGAGGAATTGTCTAGCAATTTGGCCCATTTGTTTCAAGGCCTTGTTTGACTTTTCTGGGTGCGTGTAGAACATTTGACCAGGGTGTATGGAATTCATCAGATCAGGGCCCTTGGATGGGAGTTATTGGCCATGTGGCAAGCTTGGATGTTGAATGTACGTTGAATCTCTGGAAGTGAGCTACATGGGAACATGGTTAGCAAAATAATATGGAAATAAGAAGGGGGACCTGGGAATCGAACCCAGGTCCCAGAGGTTACCAACCCAACTCCTTGCCACTTGATCCACCTAAACGCTTTGTATATAATATAACAAATAAACAATATCAGTCAAAACGAGAGTTAGTGATATTTTTCCGCGCGAAATTCAAACGCGCCAATCCCCTGCTTACACCTCACCTTCTTCTCCAAGTGTCATGCGTTTGCCTGAAAAAACATAAACAAGATTGCGGGGGTTTTAAACCCCCACTATATGATGTATGAAAAAATAGCGAATAGAAATCCTTTGATCATAAATTGATCGCGAGTTATGCATTGAATCCGTCTGAAGCTCCTGGTTTTAATGGCCTAAGTCTCATGTCCCAATTTTTCTTTAAACGTAAAGCCCCAATTTTGCAGTTTGGAAACCCTAGCGAGCTTCAATGGTGATTTCGCGTGTGATGCACAAAAACTCAATCAAAACACATGGTTAGCTTCAGAATCAATCAACTAACACAAATCAAACATTAAAAATTAAAAATAATGCATGAATCATGATACATGAATATGAAGAAAATCATGAACAAGACACAGTCGTTCTACCAATTCCTTGTGTTAGGGACAATGGTTTTGATCCAGACACCTTCCTTGAAGCCTCAGGAATGCAATGGGATAGTTATTTGGCCTTGAAACGCCTTAGAATCGTGGTTCCAGTTTTTGAATTTTCTTGAAAAAGTGCAAAGTTGTTTATGAAGTGTGGCGCAGCTTAGAGGTTTTTGTGCATTAGGTTTGCATCAGTATATGTATGAGATCAGATTAGGGTTAAAATTTTGATCCAAAACCCTTTGCATTGATGTATAAGATATTTGATTTTCATGGCATATCTTCCAAATCTTTTCATGTGCTTTTGGTGCCAATTATGATCAAATCACCTTGATTCTTTCCATATTAGATAGGGCACGAAATCTTGAAGGTATTCCATGCATAAAAAGATTTGAAAAGCTTGTTTTAGTATTTTTCACATATTTTATTTTATTAAATGAATTAATAGCAATTAAAAATTCAAATAAATAAATAAAAATGATGAATAAATCCCCTTTGGGACAAATGGTCGTGCATATGCTTTGGATGATGAATCTTGGAAGAAAATGTGGCCCATTAGCAATTTTAAGGCATTTGAAGCAAAGTTGACTTTTCAAAATTCCCAAAAATTTCCCAACTTCCACAAGGCATATCTTGCTCAATTTTTAAGCTTTGGTCATGTTCTTGGACATTTTGGAAAGGTCTTGAAGTCCTCTAACCAATGCCTGTGGTCCCATGTCATTTTGATTTACCAATCTCAAGTTATGGCCTTTGACTTAAAGTCCCTTTTTGTTGACTTTTGAAAATGACCTATAATGTTGAAATTGATAACTTTTTGTGAGAGAATTTCTTGGACTTGAAGTGTGAAGAGGAGTTGTAGGAAATGTCTTTCTCTTCAAAATGATCTTTGGATGTAATTTTTCTGATAATCCATGTGGAAGTTATGCCTTGGTCAAGTTACAGTTGACTTTTTCAACTGTCCAAATATGGAAACTTTTGCATCTTGAGACTTTTTGAGCCATGCCTTGAAAATCATGATCAAGAATTGATCAAATGATGTTTATGGCTCCAAAATGAGATGTTGACCAAAAATTTGAACTTTTGACTGTCAAATGACCATTTTGCCCCTGCATTTGACTGTAGAGCAATTAGGGTTTTTGACTGTGCAATTTTGTGCTGTAAGTCTTGAAACTTGGCATGAGGGTGATTGACCATGTTTGTAGGCATATGGGGCTTGATTGGATCCTTGGAAACTTCAATTACTTTGCCAGAACCAAAACCCTAGTTCTTGACTGTTAGGAGGCCCTTGAACTGTGCAACCCTTGGGGAATTTTGAAGCATGCTCTTTGCAAATCTTGAAGAATATGGGAGGGAAAATTTTGGGGTACAACAGTTGCCCTTGTTCAATCTTCTTAGACCTGAGGATGTAGATTGGCTTGCGTGCCTTTCGTGATCCGAAGGTGGAAGATGATTGAACACTAGAGTGCCCAGAAATTTGCGCTCACATAGTAGCAGTGATGATGGGAATGGGCTTATAGATGCCATTTGGAGATTGATGGATAGGATGATGGGCTTAGATGCCATGCTGAGAGATGATGGATGGTGGATGGGCTTATAGATGCCATCCGGGTGTTGATCGCGTAAGAGATTCCTTAGCGAGAACTTGCGTACCTGCAAAAGAAAATGATTACTTGACCTGTTACAAGAGCTGGTCTTCAAACTCTTTGTGTAGATGCGCCCTCACTGGTTACAGGAATTGAATCTGGAGCTTCAAACAGTGATGAATGAACCAGGGATGGTTACTACCTCAACGGGACGGTGAGAGAACCTTGGACGATTACTACCTCAACAGGAACGCTGAGAGAATCTTGGGTGATTACTACCTCAACAGGAACGCTGAGAGAATCTTGGGACGATTACTACCTCAACAGGAACGCTGAGAAAATCTTGGGACGATTACTACCTCAACAGGAACGCTGAGAGAATCTGGGGACGATTACTACCTCAACAGGAACGCTGAGAGAATCTTGGGCGACTTCAACCTCAACAGTAACGCTGAGAGAATCTTGGGTGTCTTCTACTGAGTCTTCATCAGGGAAATCTTTTAGGGGTCGATTTAACTAGACTAGAGAAGGCCTTTGACTGGGTAAGAAACAGGAAAATCTTAGGGTCGATTTAACTGAACCGGTCTAGGTCTTGAAATCTTCAACTGGATAAGAAATAGGGAGATCTTAGGGTCGATCTGACTGAACCAGAGAAGGCCTTTGACTGGATAAGAAACAGTAAAATCTTAGGGTCGATTTAACTGAACCGGTCTAGGTCTTGAAATCTTCAACTGGATAAGAAACAGGGAGATCTTAGGGTCGATCTGGCTGAACCAGAGAAGGCCTTTGACTGGATAAGAAACAGTAAAATCTTAGGGTCGATTTAACTGAACCGGTCTAGGTCTTGAAATCTTCAACTGGATAAGAAACAGGGAGATCTTAGGGTCGATCTGACTGAACCAGAGAAGGCCTTTGACTGGATAAGAAACAGTAAAATCTTAGGGTCGATTTAACTGAACCGGTCTAGGTCTTGAATATAGCTGAGAACTTAACTGAATTCTTCCTGAAAGGTAAAGGTCAGTCATATGCAAGGCATGATATGAATCAAGCGATGATGTTCTCAACATAAATGAGATTTGTGAGATATGATGCGTATATGCATGCTATAATGTATGAAAATGTGATGTTTATGAATGTATGTTTTCGTCTTAGGAAAATAAATCCTTGACGGGTGCCGGGAAGTCACTCCTGGGCTGATGTTGAAGAATAGATTTTGCTTCCGCTGGGGATGATAGTTGCAAGAATACCGGTAGGAGAAGATGACTCCGTTGGGGAATAAACTTGGCGAACGGATTACTCTGCTGGGAGAAAAGTACTCTAACGATCTTGCTGGGAAACCATACTCTGTGGGGAGAGAGATGCTTTGCTGGGATGACGATAACTCCGTTGGGGATACCATTGTTGTGTTGGAAGTGTTAATGGACTTCGCTGGGGATAAGAAGACTTCGTCGAGGACGCTCTTTCCGTGGCTTTTGGCTGAGGATAACCCAGTTATATCCGGGTAGGGAAATAACTCTTTAAATTAAGCCGGGAGACGCGTTTGTGTTCTGCAAGGATAAGCTTCCAGAATCTACTGGGGATAAGCTTACTGCTTGGGGAGATGGATTCCATCTTTCCTTGGGAACTAGATTGGACTCTCCTGGGGAAGTTTTGAGATGTATTGGAAGTAACTCCACTGAATGTTTGATGTGCCTCCGGGGAACAATCTTTAGGTCAAGACTGCCGGGGATACTTGTGAAGAGTGCACGTATATTGCTGGGGAATGTTGAGATCTGCTGGAGGATACCCAACTTCCTTAAGGCTGACAATAGCTTTGCTTGGGGAGAGTGCATTGACTTGCTGTGACTTGCTGACGCGCTCTCTGGGGAATTAAGATATATGATTATGTTCTTCAGCCGAACCTACCTTGGTACCTTGGTGGACGGAACAATTAGACTGCTTGGACAACTCTTTATTGCCCCTGTTTCGAATGTTACCTGTAATTAATCCTTTGTTTTGTATGCAAATATTCATGAGTTAGCAAATTATTGTCAATGCATATATCACAAATTGAACCTTGGACGTTCTTCGCAAAACAAAACGGAAAAGGAAAAAAACAAAAGGCAATTTCAACTGAACAGTATATTTGTATTGATTTTTGAATTTGCCTGTGAAATAGGCGTTTATGTACAAGAGGCTGACGTCCTAGTAAGAGAACGCCGCCGAACCAAAGAATTTATACAAGTTTGTACAAAAGAAAATAAAACAGCTGTGTGAAATGAATGATCCCACTGGGTTTCAACTCTGCTATTGCCTTTATATCTCCGAGCGTCTCATCACTTGATGACCTTAGTTGAAGATGAAGCTGACTGATCGATGCCGTCTGAACTTGATGTAGATACCTGATTCTGGATGCAAAGTGATCCAATGAGACATAGTATTACGCTTTATCCCTAACTTTTGCCTGGACCGCCCTTTCGGGTTTTCAGTCCACCGGGATACCCATTTTTGCCCAAGCCGCCTTTTCAGGTTTTCGACTTGCCGGGTGTACAGATTTTTTTCATTTCATCCCTTCATTTTGCCCGAACCCTTTTGGTTCGCCGGGAAGCCCTAATTTTTGCCTAGGCATGTCAGCCTAGCGGGTCTTTTTTATGCGTAGTATCTTTTTACTATGTCTGCATTGGCGGGGTGAGGAAGGTCGTCACCATCCATGTTGGTTAGAATCATGGCTCCTCCTGAGAACACATGTTTAACCACAAATGGCCCTTCGTACGTAAGGGTCCACTTGCCCCTTGGATCACTCTGAGGAAGGATGATTCGCTTGATTACCAGATCCCCGACTTGATATTCTTGTGGTCTGACCTTTTTGTTAAATGCCCTGATCATCCGTTTTTGGTACGTCTGACCATGACAGATAGCAGCGAGTCTCTTTTCGTCAATTAAATTTAGCTGATCAAGTCGTGTCTGGATCCAATCATCTTCGTTCAGATTTGCATCCTTCATTATCCGGAGAGAGGGTATCTGCACTTCGATCGGTAAGACTGCCTCCATACCGTAGACCAAGGAGAAAGGAGTTGCCCCTGTTGAAGTCCTGGATGAGGTACGGTACCAATGTAGTGCGAACGGTAACATCTCGTGCCAATCTTTATAAGTCACTGTCATCTTCTGCACGATTTTCTTAATGTTTTTATTTGCTGCTTCTACAGCCCCATTCATCTTCGGTCTGTAAGGAGAAGAGTTGTGGTGCTGTATCTTAAACTGCTCGCAGAGCTCAGTGATCATCTTGTTATTGAGATTGGTACCATTGTCTGTAATAATTCTCTCAAGGACGCCGTATCGACAGATCAGGTTATGTCGAATGAACCGTGCCACAACAGTCTTGGTTACCGTAGCGTAGGAAGCTGCTTCAACCCACTTTGTAAAGTAATCAATTGCTACCAGGATGAAGCGATGCCCGTTAGATGCCGTAGGTTTAATCTCACCGAT
This sequence comes from Vicia faba, assembly GCA_948472305.1. Classification (NCBI taxonomy): domain Eukaryota; kingdom Viridiplantae; phylum Streptophyta; class Magnoliopsida; order Fabales; family Fabaceae; genus Vicia; species Vicia faba. Next base: position 894,169,493 of record OX451737.1, read on the forward strand.
CATGTCTATGCCCCACATTGCAAACGGCCAAGGCGCAGTCAGAACATTTAGAGGAACTGGGGGAACATGCACCTTGTCTGCATATATCTGGCATTTATGGCATGTCCGGGAATGTTGGTAGCAGTCGGCTTCCATTGTGGACCAGAAATACCCTGCCCGAAGGATTTTCTTCGCCATAGTGTGTCCACTGGAATGTGTTCCGAAGGTCCCTTCATGTAACTCTTCCATGATCCTTTCTGCTTCTGTCTTATCCACACAACGCAGTAAGGTCGAATCATGGTTTCACTTATACAGGATGCCGTTGCTAAGGAAGAACTTCGCTGCGAACCTTCTCAGAAACTTTTTATCATTGACAGACGCACCTTCAGGGTATTCCTGAGCTTCCAAATATCTCTTCACCTCATGGTACCAAGGCTTCTCAGTTACCAATTCAGTCTCGAGATCACAACAGTATGCCGGTTCGTCCAGTTTCCAGATAATGATCCGGGGAGCCTCATTGTCCCATTTGACCTTGAACATAGAAGACATTGTAGCTAACGTGTCCGCCAGCTGATTCTCCTCTCTCGGGAAGTGTTCAAAGGTTATCTTCGTGAAGTGAGGGATCAATGTCAACACACATTCTCTGTAAGGAATAAGATTCGGATGTTTCGTATCCCACTCTCCTTTGATCTGATTGATCACAAGAGCAGAATCTCCGAAGACACTCAGATACTTGATCCTTAAGTCGATTGCAGCTTGGAGACCCATGATGCATGCCTCATACTCTGCCATGTTGTTGGTACAGTTGAAGCATAGCCGGGCAGTGAGTGGAGTATGAGTGCCTTGAGGGGATATTATCACAGCGCCGATACCGTTACCCAAAGCATTGGAGGCTCCGTCGAAGTGCATAGACCATCGGGATCCTTCCTCAGGTCCTTCATCCGGTCCAGGTACTTCACAATCAGTCACTATCATGATGCTTTCGTCAGGAAATTCAAAATTCATTGACTGATAGTCGTCTACTGCCTGATGTGCCAAGTGGTCTGCCAATACACTCCCCTTGACGGCTTTCTGGGTTGTGTACTGAATGTCGTATTCTGTCAGGATCATTTGCCATCTTGCTATTCTCCCAGACAGAGCAGGCTTTTCAAATATGTACTTTATAGGATCCATCTTTGAGATCAACAAGGTAGTGTGAGTCAGCATATACTGTCTCAACCGGCGAGCAGCCCATACCAAAGCGCAGCAAGTTTTCTCAAGCAGTGAGTATCGGGTCTCACAGTCGGTAAACCTTTTGCTAAGGTAATAAATGGCATGCTCTTTTTGGCCAGACTCGTCATGCTGCCCCAGCACACACCCCATTGAGTTGTCAAGTACTGTCAGGTATAGTATCAGAGGTCTCCCCTCAACCGGTGGCATAAGGATGGGTGGTTCTTGGAGATACTCCTTGATTCTGTCAAAAGCAGCCTGACATTCATCATTCCAACGTACTACCTGATCTTTCTTCAGCAGCTTGAAGATTGGCTCACAGGTAGCAGTTAGGTGCGAGATGAACCGAGCAATGTAATTCAGGCGTCCTAAAAAGCCCCTGACCTCTTTCTCTATCTTAGGAACTGGCATCTCTTGAATAGCTTTAACCTTGGCAGGATCCACTTGAATACCCTTATCACTTACAACGAAGCCTAGCAACTTCCCAGATCTTACCCCGAAGGTGCACTTGTTCGGGTTCAACCTTAGCTTGTACAATTTCAACCGGTCAAACAACTTCTGCAGATGATCAAGGTGTTCTTCCTCAGTCTGGGACCTTGCAATCATGTCGTCAACATACACTTCTATCTCATGATGGATCATGTCATGAAATAAAGCAACCATGGCACGTTGGTAGGTTGCCCCAGCGTTCTTCAGTCCAAAAGGCATGACCTTGTAGCAGAAGGTGCCCCACTGAGTAACAAAGGTAGTTTTTTCCATGTCTTCAGGTGCCATCTTGATCTGATTGTAACCTGAAAAACCATCCATGAAAGAGAACACCTTATGCTGAGCTGTATTGTCAACAAGGACATCAATGTGAGGTAGGGGGAAGTCATCTTTGGGGCTGGCCCTGTTCAGATCCCTGTAATCGACACACATTCTGACCTTTCCATCCTTCTTTGGTACCGGCACCACATTAGCAACCCACTGAGGGTAAGAAGTCACTGCAAGGAACCCGGCATCAAACTGTTTCATAACCTCGGCTTTGATCTTCTCAGACATCTCTGGACGCATACGACAGACCTTTTGCTTAACCGGAGGGCAGTCTTCCTTAGTAGGCAAATGATGGACCACAATATCGGTATCCAACCCAGGCATGTCTTCGTTGGACCAGACAAAGATCTCCATATAATCATGTAGCATCTGAGTCAACCGTTGCTTCACGCTGAGCTCTAGGTTGGCACCAATCTTTACCTCCTTTCTGTCTGTCTCAGTACCCAGATTTATTGTTTCCACTGGCTCTTCATGTGGTTGAATTGCCCTCTCTTCCTGGAGTAACAGTCTTGCAAGCTCGCCAGGCACTTCACAATCATCTTCACCTTCGTCTTCGGCTAAGTTGATCGGATTTTCGAAGTCATAACTGGCAGTAGCAGAGTCGTTACCAGTGAGATCCAGAGTGGATTGAAACCTGTATGAGTGAGTGTGTGTAACTACAGCTGTTTTGTAATATATAAAGAAAGGAAAGAAAGAAAAGGAGCATAAGATTTGAAATGCGAGAAAACGTCCAAGATTTTTATTCATGATATATGAAATGACAATTTATATGCCCTCACAAATGAAGCTACGGTGCCCCGGGTAAGACACCGGGCCATAGAGTTTTAATTGTTTATTACAAATAACAAAACAAAGAAGTTTATTACTGCGTAACAAAAGTAACAGGAGTATGGTCTTTAGCAGTCCAATTGGTCAATCCGCCATCAGTTGTCGGGTAGATCCAGCTATTGAACTCTGACTCTCCCACTTCATCATCCTCCCTGATAGCATTCACTCCATGAGCAGGCAGGGGAGCTGTCACTACATTAGGCTTCTCAGATGCCTCAAATTGTACCTCCTTGGCGTCAATAAGGTCCTGCAGCTTGTTCCTTAAGGCCCAACAGTCATCAGTGGAATGCCCCGGGCTACCGGAGTGATAAGCACAGCGGGCATTTGGATTGTATTTGGGAGAAGCCGTATTCACCACCTTCGGGGCCTCTCTGACAGTCACTAGGTTGGTGGATAGTAACTGCGGCAAGATTTGCGATAAAGTCATGCTCAAACGGGTAAACTCCCTTCTAGGTCTTTCAGCCCTTTGAGGATTGGTTTGCCGAGGAGCGGCAGCAGGCTTAGCAATCATCACCGTGTTGACAGATTGGCGGCGCTCAGGTTTCTCTTGTCTTCTAGACCCATATACAGCACTGGCCTCCTTTTTAAAGGGCTTCTTCTCAGAACTTGCCGATGCACCCTTCTGAATTTTACCAGACTTCATCCCAGCCTCTATTCTCTCTCCAGTTAGAATAAGATCAGTAAACCCTGCAGATGAGTTACCGATAAGATGGTTGAAAAATGGCCCAGATAGGGTCCCCAAGAACATGTCTACCAACTCTCGGTCAATTAACGGAGGCTGCACCCTGCCAGCCAGATCCCTCCATTTCTGTGCATACTCTTTAAAACCTTCGCTTGACCCTAGCGACATACCCTGGAGTTGGGTACGTGTAGGGGCAAGGTCGGCATTATATTGATACTGCTTATAGAAAGCAGTAGACAACTCCTCCCAGTTACGAACCTTGGTCCCATCCAGCTGATAGAACCATTCGAGACGAGTCCCTGAAAGACTCTCCTGGAAGAAGTGGATCCACAAGTTTTTGTCCACTGAGTACGGTTGAATCTTCCGCACGTAAGACCTGAGGTGTAGCTTGGGACAAGATGCCCCGTCATACTTGGTAAAAGATGGTGCCTTAAACTTGTGAGGAATGATCACACCAGTAGATAAGCCCAAATCTCCAAAATCCAGCCCAGGCACTTGTTGGATCTCCATAGCATTCAGTCTATCTTCCAACTGCTTATACCGGTCTTCAGCAGGAGGATACTGTTCCTCATCGAAATCAGTCTCGTTGTCAGAGACTACCGGACTAGGACCTTTTCCCCCTTGGGGACTGCTCTTGCTTATGGAAGAACCAGCCTCTTCATTCTGCAGAGTGTTGCCAAACCTTCGGCCCGAGTTGAAAAGAACAGTTCTCTTCTTCTTCTTCTTCTTCTCCTTCTTCAGGAGCAGAGCCTTCAGCTTTTCTTGGCCCTGAGCCAAACCCATGATTAGTTCCTGAAATTGCGCATTCTGCGCCTGAAGAGCCTTGATGGACATCTCGGTTGATGATGAGTCAGGATTCATGATGTTGAAATAAACAGCGAAGAACAGTAAGCAACCTGAAAAGAAGAAAACCTGCTATGCACATGATGAATGATATGTGTTTATGCAATGCATTCAAGGGTTCGAAAGAAAATTTATTGTAGACAAAAGGGAACACACGTTATCATTAAGGAAATAATTGTTTGGTACATCAGAGCCTCATGGGCAAAATAATACAAAAGCAAATCAATCCCAAAAGACACTACGCATCCTCTTTGGAGCTATGTAGGTGTTGAGATTCCTCTCCTCATGCAATAGGCGGGTGAGCTCCAGGACCTTCTTTTCACTAGCATGTAGACTGGTCTCGAGAGAATTCCGTTCTTCCTTAAGCTGGATCCAGCTCTTCTGCATCTCTTCCCAGGATGTGGGCATATCAGGATGCTGAATAGTGTAGGACACTTCTCCTTCCAAGACTGATTCTTTGATCACAGGGAGCATATGAGGATATGGCATCACTAACTTCTGGGAGCGGGCTCGTACCCACTTGAGATAAGGTTCCAACGGGATGGAGTTCTTGTGCCCCAGTGTCTTACTCTCCATCCTACTTGGCATCCTCCAAGCTCTGATAAATCTCTGGCGAAGTCCTTGTGCATCGTTGTCGAAGTCAAAAACTATGTCAGGAATTAACATGTCATGAGGACCATCCCTCCGAGCATAACCAAACTGTCTCCAAGCCAGGCATGGGTTGTAATTAATACCTCCTCTGATTCCAAGTAAAGGAACATTAGGGTACTCCCCGCAACGATCAATGATAGTGACATCCTCTCTGGACCGAGGGCACCAATGTATATCTGCATGTGTAAGAGTCATCAACCGTTGTGACCATCTCAAACCCCGCTCGTTCTTCAAAATTGATTGTGGAAGGTGCGAAATAAACCACCTTCCCAGGAGAGGAGTGCAACACATAAGGACACCTCTTTTTCTCATGGTTCGAGTGTAACATGAGTGAAGGATGTCCCCCAGCAACGTAGGTATAGCATTCTTGGACATGAAGATCTGGACAGCACTGACATCTATAAGCTGATCTGGGTTAGGGAACAACACCAAACCATAGACAAGGAGGGCTACAACTTCTTCAAAAGCTCGTAAGTCAAGGGAGTTCCAACATTCATGGGCCTTTTCAAACAGAAACCTGGCTAAGAATCCTTTGATACCACTTCTAACTTCCCAATGTCCCTTGAGGTCAGATGATTGTAGGTGCAAGGCTTTAGCAATCTCTTCAAGCTTGGGTTCCTTTTCTGTACCGTTGTAGGGTAGTTGATCAAGGATAGGGATCTTCAGGAGCCGGGAGAACTCCTCCAATGTAGGTACCAGCTGATAGTCCAAGAAGGTGAAACAGTGATGCAGAGGGTCAAAGAACTGGAACAGAACCTTTATCATATCTTCCTCAATGTTGGTATTGACCAAGCTGATGAGTCTTCCATGTCTTTCACTGAATGAAGAGCTCTCGGGAATCCTGGATATAAGCTCCTTAAGCTGAGGAGGGATCCTTACAAGGCTGATTTGAATTGTCTTTCTGCGAACAGTTTCCATGTCCTACAAAACAAGAACAAAGATGAAGATTCGAACCCCTGAAATGGTTAGTCAATGCATATGATGCTGGATGATGTCATGATGCTATGATTAAACACACCACAGATATTTACAAAGGCAAACATGTAAGGCACACAAGTCACACAAGACAAGCCCTTAGAGTTTAAGGCCAGCATGGGGTTTAGGTATTACCCTCTTGAAGTTGGTGGGTTCAACCTGTCCTATTAGAAGTAACCGGGTTCTAAGGGTCCAAATATCACCGGATTGCTTTCATTGTTCATCGTTTCGATTTAGCCACTGAACTGGCGACCGAAATATTCCAGGAAAGTAACCCTCAATTGAGTGTAGTATCGAGTATCAACCAACCTCGGACTGCACCAAAGTCAGTTATCTCACTACCCTAAAGAGGCCAAGATAGTTCAATTAAGGTTCCTAAGGTCTGTTGATGCTTCACGACACCACGCGGAGGCCCCGTACTCTCCTTGACTGAACTCAAGGGTTACCGGTACACACCAAAGTGCCACATCAACGTAGCAGACTGTTTCAACCATGTCGGTATACCCCGCACAGTTCCCTCACAGCCTTGTTGCTACTTTCTAAGAAGATATCCCCAGATCCGAGTTAGGATCTATAGAGCTCCCAAGACAGTCCCACAATAATAAAGCAAGCAAATCAATACAATTGAAAACACAGTTATGAACTAATCCTAAGGTACACCTCACTTTAAGTATCCCCAGCAGAGTCGCCAATTCTGTGATCGGTGGATCTGGAACTGACTGTTTAACGCTGGATCGCGAAATGTCGCGGAAGCAAGAGTCGCCACCGTCTTTTATTTTCTCCAAAGGGAAAGGACAAAAGCACAGAAAAATTCCTTATAGAGATTGCTCTCGGTTCGGGAGGTAGATTATAGAAAGGGAAGGTGTTAGCACCCTTTCTATCCATGGTTATCCATGGGCTCTTAGATACTTGCTCACTTGTGTTTTCAAAAATGGTTTGTTTGCTTTTCAACTGTGGGTTTTAAAAAGTTTCTTTGAAAATTTTAGTTCGACTCTTGTATCGGTCCTCAAGAGTGTTTGAAAAAATTGCTTTCGAAAGCTTTTTGAAAAGGTGTCGGTGTGAAAAGTATTTTTTGATTTGTTTTTGAAATTAGAGCAAGTATCTAGAGTCGTCTACCTACCCTAAGGAATTCGTCTGTGTAAATGTCCTTTAAAGTAGTGCTATCCCACCATTGAGAGGTAGGTAGCACCACCGTTGGAGGTATTCGGGTCAATTCGAGGGTTCGGGACATGGTGATCACCAGAGCAATAGGAAGACACCTTAGAAGCTACCCTCATGTCAGGTTCTCGGATCATGAGGACTTACTAAAACATCTTCTACTCGACGATCACCTTTCGAGGGGCAAGGCAACAGTGAGGCGTACCCTAGGGGTGGTGTGTGATTTGTGTGTCGTTTTCAGATATTTTTGTCTTGTTCATGTATTGGTGATCTACGCTTTTTTATTTTGACATTCATTCTTGCATGCAAATTAATTAACAGTTTAAAAGTGCGGAATTTAAAAGTTCTACGCTATTACAAAGGCGCGGGTCCACATCGCCAAATTAAATCCAGGACCCGATTTGAAAAAAAGAAATAAAATGCGGGAAATATAAATGTCTGATTTACATGGCCTTGGGAGAATTACATGAATATTATAAGAAAGGAAATAAATGCGCGAAACGAACTGATAATCGAAAGCGAGGGCGTTGGACCCTTTTTAATGAAATTAAATTATGATTAACAAATTAATTAAATTAAAATAAAAAAAGATTTTTTTGGAGTTTTTTGTATTTAAAGATTTTAATGAGAATTAAATTGGAATTAAAACCTATTTCTAGCTATTTTTTAAATTATTAAGAAAATATGTTAAAATTAAACCTAAAGTTAACCTAATTTTTTAATACAATTTTATTTACAAAAAATAATAATTAATAATTAGTGATGAAAAGGAAAAAAAAAAGATAAAGATAATTAAAACCTAATTCTAAAAATTTTTTAAGTTTATTAAGAAAATGTTAAAATTAATCCTAGAATTTAAAAACTAAATTAATTAATAACATTTATTTACAAAATAAATTAAATAAAATATATTTTATTTTGTGACTTTCTGACTTTTTATATTTTTTATGTTTTGTGAAAAATATTAATTTGAAGAATTAAATTAAAATTAAAGTAAACAAATAAAAAGAGAGAAAAAAATAAATGGAAGAGAGCAAACCAAAGGGGGTGTTGTCCCCAAACTGGAGGAATTGTCTAGCAATTTGGCCCATTTGTTTCAAGGCCTTGTTTGACTTTTCTGGGTGCGTGTAGAACATTTGACCAGGGTGTATGGAATTCATCAGATCAGGGCCCTTGGATGGGAGTTATTGGCCATGTGGCAAGCTTGGATGTTGAATGTACGTTGAATCTCTGGAAGTGAGCTACATGGGAACATGGTTAGCAAAATAATATGGAAATAAGAAGGGGGACCTGGGAATCGAACCCAGGTCCCAGAGGTTACCAACCCAACGCCTTGCCACTTGATCCACCTAAACGCTTTGTATATAATATAACAAATAAACAATATCAGTCAAAACGAGAGTTAGTGATATTTTTCTGCGCGAAATTCAAACGCGCCAATCCCCTGCTTACACCTCACCTTCTTCTCCAAGTGTCATGCGTTTGCCTGAAAAAACATAAACAAGATTGCGGGGGTTTTAAACCCCCACTATATGATGTATGAAAAAATAGCGAATAGAAATCCTTTGATCATAAATTGATCGTGAGTTATGCATTGAATCCGTCTGAAGCTCCTGGTTTTAATGGCCTAAGTCTCATGTCCCAATTTTTCTTTAAACGTAAAGCCCCAATTTTGCAGTTTGGAAACCCTAGCGAGCTTCAATGGTGATTTCGCGTGTGATGCACAAAAACTCAATCAAAACACATGGTTAGCTTCAGAATCAATCAACTAACACAAATCAAACATTAAAAATTAAAAATAATGCATGAATCATGATACATGAATATGAAGAAAATCATGAACAGGACACAGTCTTTCTACCAATTCCTTGTGTTAGGGACAATGGTTTTGATCCAGACACCTTCCTTGAAGCCTCAGGAATGCAATGGGATAGTTATTTGGCCTTGAAACGCCTTAGAATCGTGGTTCCAGTTTTTGAATTTTCTTGAAAAAGTGCAAAGTTGTTTATGAAGTGTGGCGCAGCTTAGAGGTTTTTGTGCATTAGGTTTGCATCAGTATATGTATGAGATCAGATTAGGGTTAAAATTTTGATCCAAAACCCTTTGCATTGATGTATAAGATATTTGATTTTCATGGCATATCTTCCAAATCTTTTCATGTGCTTTTGGTGCCAATTATGATCAAGTCACCTTGATTTTTTCCATATTAGATAGGGCACGAAATCTTGAAGGTATTCCATGCATAAAAAGATTTGAAAAGCTTGTTTTAGTATTTTTCACATATTTTATTTTATTAAATGAATTAATAGCAATTAAAAATTCAAATAAATAAATAAAAATGATGAATAAATCCCCTTTGGGCCAAATGGTCGTGCATATGCTTTGGATGATGAATCTTGGAAGAAAATGTGGCCCATTAGCAATTTTAAGGCATTTGAAGCAAAGTTGACTTTTCAAAATTCCCAAAAATTTCCCAACTTCCACAAGGCATATCTTGCTCAATTTTTAAGCTTTGGTCATGTTCTTGGACATTTTGGAAAGGTCTTGAAGTCCTCTAACCAATGCCTGTGGTCCCATGTCATTTTGATTTACCAATCTCAAGTTATGGCCTTTGACTTAAGGTCCCTTTTTGTTGACTTTTGAAAATGACCTATAATGTTGAAATTGATAACTTTTTGTGAGAGCATTTCTTGGACTTGAAGTGTGAAGAGGAGTTGTAGGAAATGTCTTTCTCTTAAAAATGAGCTTTGGATGGAATTTTTCTGATAATCCATGTGGAAGTTATGCCTTGGTCAAGTTACAATTGACTTTTTCAACTGTCCAAATATGGAAACTTTTGCATCTTGAGACTTTTTGAGCCATGCCTTGAAAATCATGATCAAGAATTGATCAAATGATGTTTGTGGCTCCAAAATGAGATGTTGACCAAAAATTTGAACTTTTGACTGTCAAATGACCATTTTGCCCCTGCAGTTGACTGTAGAGTAATTAGGGTTTTTGACTGTGCAATTTTGTGCTGTAAGTCTTGAAACTTGGCATGAGGGTGATTGACCATGTTTGTAGGCATATGGGGCTTGATTGGACCCTTGGAAACTTCAATTACTTTGCCAGAACCAAAACCCTAGTTCTTGACTGTTAGGAGGCCCTTGAACTGTGCAACCCTTGGGGAATTTTGAAGCATGCTCTTTGCAAATATTGAAGAATATGGGAGGGCAAATTTTGGGGTACAACACTTAACATCTGAAACACTCTGAAACTCAAAAACACAAAATTTCTGCCCAAATATCTAGAATCTGCAAAACCAAGGCCAATTAATTTTTGGCTCGTGCATTTTGTATTTTAACACTTGAAACACTTCATACACATCATACCAAAGCAAGCCAAGCCCTTACCCTGCTTCTGTAAGCCCTGTTTCAGCCATTTCCATTTTCACTTTGGAAGCTTGCAACTTGACTTGTGCAAAGAGTTCTAGCTATCCACAAAGCAAGCTAGGCATTGGAATAGCTTGAAGGAAGTTCAAGGAAGCTCACATAATCCTCAGGCCTCCATCAAAGTCCCTGCATTGCTCTATCCAAATCCAACTGAAGGAGGTATTTTTCAAAACTCTATCTCTCTGAATAGGCATTCTCAAGCCACGATTTGTGGAAAAAAAATGTAGTCCATAACATGGTGAAGCTGTACATATGCATACTTTTCATTTATATTGACTAGCTGTGAGAATTTGAAGCTTGAAGTTCATAAAATTTTTAGGTCACGAATTGGAGATGCCGAAATTCTCCCTAATCTTTGAGAGTTAGATTACAAAATTTATATTGTTGGAATCGTGAGCTCAAATGCCACAAGTTTCATGTTATAAGTTTTTGTTTTTGTGCAAGCATTTGAGAGTTACAGGTTGAGCTGAAACGCGCGCGCAGGAACTGGCTGGAGGACAGGGACGATGGTTCTGGGCTTTTTGTTGCATTGGCCTTTTTTGTTTTTGCTATTCACACCCACTGACTCACTATTTGCACCCCCTTGACTAAACTTGTTATATTTTTGTATTTATTTTATATTTTCATATTTTTATACTTTCATTTATTTTCTGAATAATAAAAATCATAAAAAATAATTTCTTTATTTTTTGCAATTTTATTTTATTTTTATTATTATTTTTTACATGAAAAATAATTTATTTTGATAAATATAACTTATTTTCTTAAATAACTTGTAAATACATTCAAAAATACTTAATATTTTTATTATATTATTTATACACATAAAATATTTATTTTCTACACATATTTAATTTTTAATATTTATATATAGTATTATTTATTATTTTCTTATACAAAAATGGACAAAATATTAATATGAAACATTATTTTCTTTTAATTAGAAAATTAGGGTTTCACCCCTTTCCAAAAATAATAATATTAATTTTCCTTTCTTTCTAGGGTTTAATTAAATTGTTTTCTCATACAAAAAACAAACACGAAACATTTTTACATAAATACATTGCATTGAATTTTAAATACTTGTACATTTATTTAATTCGCGCAATATTTCGATTGGGTTGTAATAATATTTTTAGATTTATATTTGTGCAAAATCCCCATTCAAAACTTGTATCCCCCCTCCCATAATAATTGTTGTAATAGTTTAGTTTATTTTACGCAATTTATTGCTTTCATATACCATGTTTAGTAAACTAGGGTTTGCATGACAAGAACAAAAACAAAACAAATAGAAAAAAACCTAATGCAAGACAAAAGCATGAAAAAGACACAATTTGCACACAAGCACCCTTAGGGTTTCTCCCACTTGGTTTCCTAAATTAAAATGGCCATGTTATGCATGCGAAGTATCTTGGCAAAACAAAACAAAAATAAGATCATAGTCCCTCAATGACGCTATCAAAAGGTTGCCTAAAACAAAATGATCTTGGTCCCTCAAAAATGCTAAGATACTTGGCAACATTGATATCATGGTCATACGATGACCCACGCCTGTCCCGTTTACATCCAAAGATATGGTTGCTTACCAAATCAATGGTAAGTCAACAATGTCAAAGGAATAAAAATGCACAAGAAATACATTTAAATAGGTAGATAGCTTCTAAGTTACTTGCTCCATTTCGAAACAATCCTTGCTATTTTCAAAAACAAACACACACACATTTCAAAACATTTTACAAAACATTGAAACATTTTTCAAAAGACAAACATCTTTGTATACATTCTTATGATCGAGAATCATTACAAAGATTGCCTAAACGAAATGCCTCTTTTCAAAATACTTTCAAAACCACACCAAACACCAAGCACCATTTCAAAAAATTTCAAGCAAAGCAAGTGATCTAAGCAAGTAACTAAGAGCCCATGGAAAACCATGGATGAAAAGAGTGCTAGCACATTCCCTTTCCATAATCTACCCCCCAAACTCAAGAAAACATCTCAAAGGTCTTTCCTGTGCTTTTTACCTTTCCTTTTGTATAAAATAAAAGTCAGTGGCGGCTCTTGCTAACCGCGACATTTGCAACAAAACGCAAAACCTCAAGTCAGTTCTCCTATCGTATCACAGAACTGGCGACTCTGCTGGGGAAAATCATAAAAGTGGGGTTACATTAGGGTTTAGATCACCTTTATTTGCTTACCTTGTTTGACTTATTTGCTTTACATTTGGTTCTATTGTTTGGGTTTGAATCCTCTACCCGAATTTGGGAAACATTATAGGTAAATAGCAATACATTATGGAAACTGTGTGGGGTATACCGACACGGTCTAAGAAATAGCTAGGTTAGTGTGACATATTTGTGGGTACCGGTAGCCTTTGTGTCAATCAAAGAGAATACGGGGCCGCTGAGTGATGTCATGAAGCACTAACGAACTTCTAGAACCTTTACTTGACCAACTTGGCCTTTTAGGATGTAGTGAGATGACCGGCTTTGGTGCAGTCCGAAGTTGGTAGATACTCGATACTACACTCATTGAGGGTTGGTTCCTTGGAATATTTCGGTCGCCAGTACAAAGGCTTGAATTGAAACAATGAACAAGGAAACAATCCAGTGATATTGAGCTCCTTAGAATTCGGTTACTATTACTAGGACAGGTTGAGCCAACTAAACTTCAAGAGGGTACTTACCTATGAAACCCCATGCAAGCCTAAACTAGGAACTTGTGTGATTTGTTTGTACATATATACTTGTGCATAACATCATGGACATCATGAACATCATATGCATCCACTAACCATTTCAAGGATTTTGGAAATTCATCTTTGTTCTTGTTTTGTAGGATATGGATTCACTTCGCAGGAAAACTATCCAAGTCAACCTTGTAAGAATTCCTCCACAACTCAAGGAGCTAGCTTCAAGGATTCCTAAGAATTCTCCATTTACCGAGAGGCATGGTCGTCTACTCAACTTGGTCACCTCCAACACAGAGGAAGACACGATGAAGGTTCTCTTCCAGTTCTTTGACCCTTTGCACCACTGCTTCACATTTCCTGACTACCAGCTTGTGCCCACTTTGGAAGAATTCTCTCAACTCTTGAGGATTCCTATTCTCAATCAACTACCTTTCAACGGTACATAAAGAGATCCAAAGCCAGAAGAGATTGCTCAATCCCTACACTTGCACACATCTGATGTCACAACCCATTGGGAAACTAAAAGTGGTGTCAAAGGCTTCTTGAAAAAATTCTTGTTTGAAAAGGCCCAAAGCTGCTGGAACTCCTTAGACTTGCAAGCTTTTGAGGAGATTGTAGCTCTTCTCATCTATGGGATGGTCTTGTTCCCTAATCCTGACCAACTCATAGATGTGAGTGCTGTCAAAATCTTTATGTCACGTAATCCGGTGCCTACTTTGCTTGGAGATATCTTACACTCTTTTCACACTCGTACAATGAGGAAAATAGGTGTTCTCATGTGTTGCACTCCTGTCCTGGCAAGATGGTTTATTTCTCATCTTCCCCAATCAGTCTTGAAGAATGATCAAGGTTTGAGGTGGTCACAACGGTTGATGACACTTAAACATTTAGATATTCATTGGTGTTCTCGATCCAAAGAGAATGTTATCATTGTCGACCATTGTGGGGAATTCCCTAATGTCCCTCTACTTGGAATTAAGGGAGGAATCACCTACAACCCTTGCTTGGCTCTAAGACAGTTTGGTTATGCCCGAAGGGATGGCCGACATGATATGCTGGTTCAAGGTTTGGTTTTCGACTCTGACAACGATAATCAAGGACTTTGTCAAAGATTCATCCGAGCTTGGAGGATGCCAAACAAGGTAGATAGTAAGACCTTGGGACACAAGAATTCCATCCCTCTTGAGCCTTACCTCAAGTGGGTATGAACACGTACCCAAAGTATTATGATGCCTTACCCCTCCATTCTCCCAGTGATTATAGAGCTTGTTAAGGAAGGAGAGGTTCCATACACCATCCTACATCCTGACATGCCGACATCACTCGAAGATCTACAAAGGAGTTGGATACAACTCAAAGAAGAACGCGATACTTTCGAAGCCCAATTCTACGTAAGCGAGAAGAAGGTTTTGGAACTCACTCGGTTACTTCACGAAGAGCAAACTCTCAACACCTACATTGCACCAAAGAGGATGCACAACGTATTTTTATCTTAGAATTTTGTATTATTTTGCCCTAGGGGCATTGATGTATTCAAATTCTATTTTATTAATATAACGTGTGTTACTTTTTGTTTGACACAAATTTGAATTTTCAAATCCTTGAAAACATTGCATGAATACATATCATTCATCATGAGCATAAACAGGTCTTTGCAACAAGTTTCCTTATCCCTCTGCTGTTTATTTCAGCAAAATGGATCTCGAACAAACGGTTAAAGACTTGCAAGATCAAAATACACAATTTCAACAGTTACTCTTGACCTTAGCCAATGGGCAGGAGGAACTAAAGACTCTGCTAGAGAAAGAGAAAGAGAAAAAGAAGAAGAAGCCAGCCGGTGTGGTTATCATGGGCAAAAGATTTCAGGGACAAGCCGGAAGGACCTTAGAATTTCCAACAACCTCTGACGAAGGGGAAAGAAAAGGAAAGGATATGGCAGTGCCATCAGATTCTAAAGCAGAAGAAGAGGAAGAAAAGGACTACTCTGAACAGCAATACCCTCCGGCCGATGAAAAATACAAACACCTGGAAGAACGTCTAACTGCTATGGAGATACAGAGAGTACCGGGGCTAGACTTTGAGGAGTTAGGGTTGGTGTCTGGAATAGTAATCCCGCCGAAGTTTAAAGTGCCACTATTTTCCAAGTATGATGGGGTGTCTTGTCCCAAGATGCACCTTCGCTCTTATGTCAGGAAGATTCAGCCACATTCTGTTGACAAAGACTTATGGGTTCACTTTTTCCAGGACAGTTTATTAGGAACGCAGCTTGATTGGTTCTACCAGTTGGAAAGGGCTAATGTTCATAATTGGGAAGACTTAGCAGCAACCTTCTATAAACAGTATCAATACAACGCTAATTTGGCACCAACCCGCACTCAACTCCAGAGTATGGCCATGGTATCCAATGAGTGCTTCAAAGACTACGCCCAAAAGTTGAGGGATTTAGCCGGAAGGGTGCAACCACCTTTATCTGAAAGGGAGCTAGTGGACATATTCATGGGAACTCTATTAGGTCCTTTCTTTAATCATCTGATTGAGAGCTCCTCTGCAGGGTTCACTAAATTGATTCCAACTGGTGAAAGGGTGGAAGCCGGTATAAGAAGTGGGAAAATTCAGAAAGACGCGTCTACCTCTGCAGCTGTAAAAAAGCCCTTCACTGGAAAGAAGGAAGTGTCTGCTGTCTATGCACAGAGGAATCAGAGAAGAACCGAGCGCCAATCAACGATGGGGGCCGTTATGATTCAAAAGCCTACATCAGACCAACCAAGAAATAACCAGCCGAGAAATAACCAGCCAAGCGTGGAAAGGCCAGTACGGAAATTCACCAAGATTAACATGACTCCAGCTCAAGTCCTACCACATCTTCTGAAGTTGAATCTGGCAATGTTAAAAGAGGCCCCTAAAAATCCCAATACTGCATCTCCCTACTACCATCCGAATTCCAGGTGCGCATACCATTCTGAAAGTCCAGGGCACGACACCAACAACTGTTGGGCTCTGAAGAACAAAATTCAAGACCTGATAGACGCAAAGGAGGTTGAATTTGAAGCGCCTGAGAAACCGAATGTTATTTCTGCTCCGATGCCTAGACATGGACACAATGCCAATGCTATCGAGGAAGATTTATTTGTTTCCACCATGGATAAACTGATAACTCCGCTCCCGATCATCAAGTTGAATTTGTTGAAGGCTGGTATATTCCAAGGATGTGACAAAGATTGCCATTTTTTCCTATCCTCATCATCTGACTGCCCTCTGTTGAAAAAGGGTATCCAACAACTGATTGATAATCAAGAAATTTTGTTTGAGAAAGCTCCTATTTCACCCGTTCCAGTTAAAGAAGTTTCTATAATAACCATCTACGCCAATCCTTCCAGGGTCCCTAAAAGACCCGTTAGGATTACATCTGCTCCAGTGACTACTCCATTGAAGATTACAATGCTCGGGCCATCCCCGTACAAATCAGATAAAATGGTACCATGGAATTATGGTGGAGAAATCTACTACCATGGTGTCAAACAGATTGAACAGACTGCCAAAGAAGAGAGCTCCGAAGAGGACAATTCTGACATCAGTAACATTTCCGAAACAAGCAAAATTACCCGTAGTGGAAGAATTTTCTCTCCAGAGATTTCCCCTCCAAAGGCAGTCTTTGGACCCGTGGCCGTTCCGAAGATTACATTTGTGCCCGTGATTGTACCTGCAAGTGTACCCACCAATAATGACAAAACAATTCCTATCCCCACTTCCACTGCTGAGAATAAAGGAAAGAACGTTCAAGAGGAGTCTGTCTTGACGAAGGCTCAATCACTAGCTATTCCTGAGACATCCAAGAAGGAGATGGAAGAAATCCTGAGGATAATCAAGAAGAGTGATTATGATGTGGTTGAACAACTGGGGCAGACCCCCTCTAAAATCTCTATGTTAGCGTTGCTGTTGTGCTCAGAGGCACATGTTAAAGCTTTGGTAAAGTTTCTGAAGACAGCTCACGTGCCACAAGAGACGTTGGCTGACCAATTCTAAGAATGTGTGGCCAGTTTGACAGCTGATAATGGCCTGGGTTTCTCTGATGTTGACTTGACGCCCAAAGGGAGAAAACACAACGAGGCATTACATGTCTCAGTGGAGTGTAAAGGAACGACCCTAGCCCATGTCTTGGTTGATAGTGGATCATCTTTAAACGTCTTTCCAAAGAAAGCCCTGGATAGATTGGATTGTGAGGGGCTAACATTAAAACCCAGTAATATATTTGTGAGAGCATTTGACGGCTCTAAGAGGATGGTCCATGGGGAGGTGGACATCCCTATCAAGGTGGGAACCTAGACCTTCAATTCAACTTTCTACATGATGGACGTCCGTCCTTCTTACTCTTGTCTGTTGGGGAGCCCCTGGATTCACAATGCCGGTGCGGTCACCTCCACTTTGCATCAGATGCTGAAGTACCCTATCCAAGGGAAGATCATAACTGTCCATGGGGAAGAGGAGTACATGATTAGTCATCTTAATTCATTCCGATATGTGGAATTGGATGGCGAGTTCATTGAAACCCCTTTCCAACATTTTGAAGAAGTCTCTCCAGAGATAGCAGCAACCAAGGCGGTATCTTCAATTCTTTTGATCACAAGACCTCCACCTTGGATGTCATCTCTAAAGGATGAAAAGGCAGTAGTGGAAGAAGGGGGATGCACCATCTGGGGGCAGCTTCCAGACATTCCATACATTCCATACAAATCAGACAAGTTTGGCTTGGGATTTACTTCGACTGCTCAGAAGGCTGTGCGCCACGCCCGTGCCGGAGGGCCACCTGTGAAGATCAGCCACCAAGGGGTTAATGCAGTGGAGGACAGTGAAGAAGATAACAACCTGGAAGATTGGATATTTCCTACTGTCAGCGGAGGACTACGCAAATAGGAAGCAAAAGACTTTGTCCCGATTACTTTCATATCTTAGTAATTTATCTTTTACATTTCTGTTGGATTTGTAATAATTTGTAAACAATTCGTACATTTTCAACCTTGTGTCTTACCCGAGGCACAACGGTCCATTTGTAAGGGTTCTTATTTCATTTTTATATGTCATTTAATGAATCATGGACGATTTTTCATATATAAACCTTTTGTGCTTATTGTCTTTCTTTTACATTTTATTGTTTTAAGATGGATATACCCTTACACACACCCACACTCACAAATGTAGGTACCCTTCCATTCCGGATCCCATGGGTAACGATACTGCTATAGCCTTCAGTGACTCTGAAGATTTGATCTACCAAGCCGAATATGAAGGTAAGGAAGATTGTGAGGTGCCAGGGGAATTGGTCAGATTACTACAACAAGAGGAAAGAGCTATTCAGCCTCATGAGGAGCTGTTGGATACAATCAATTTAGATACCGAGGAAGATAAAAAGGAAATCATAGTGGGTGCCAATCTAGAGTCGAGTGTGAAGGAGCGCCTAATTCAGCTGTTGCATGATTATGTTGAGATCTTTGCCTGGTTATACGAAGACATGTCGGGACTCGATACAGACATTGTGGTACACCGTCTACCCACAAGAGAAGACTGTCCACCGGTGAAGCAAAAAGTCCGCCGCATGAGACCTGGCATGTCAGAGAAGATCAAAGTCGAAGTTATGAAACAATTCAATGCTAGATTTCTGGATGTTACTTCCTATCCACAGTGGGTTGCTAACATTGTTCCCGTGCCTAAAAAGGATGGCAATGCAAGAATGTGCATGGACTATAGAGATTTAAACAAAGGCAGCCCTAGAGATGATTTTCCACTTCCTCACATCGACATCCGGGTTGACAATACAACTCAGCACAAAGTATTTTCTTTCATGGACGAATTCTCGAGCTATAACCAGATCAAAATGGCACCTGAGGACATGGAGAAAACTACATTTGTCACACAGTGGGGTATGTTCTGCTACAAAGTGATGCCATTCGGACTGAAGAATGTCGGGGCAACCTATCAACGCGCCATGGTAGCTTTGTTTCATGATACGATACATCATGAGATAGAGGTCTACGTAGATGATATGATAGCCCGATCACAAACTGAAGAAGAACATCTTGATCACTTGTAAAAGCTGTTTGTCAGGTTGAAGGAGTACAAACTAAGGTTGAATCCAAACAAGTGCACATTCGGAGTCCGGTCTGGTAAGCTCTTAGGTTTCATTGTCAGCAACAAAGGCATCGAGGTTGATCCTGCCAAAGTCAAAGCGATACAATAAATGCACGCTCCTCGTACTAAGAAGAAAGTCAGAGGATTCTTGGGACGCCTAAACTATATTACTAGGTTCATTTCTCACCTAACATCTACTTGTGAACCTATCTTCAAACTGCTGAAGAAAGATCAAGTAGTTAGATGGAATGATGACTGTCAGATTGCTTTCGACAAAATAAAAAAGTATCTACAAGAACCTCCTGTCTTGATTCCCCCAGTCGAGGGAAGACCGCTAATCATGTATCTGACTGTTTTAGAGAACTCAATGGGGTGCGTATTGGGGCAGCATGACGAGTCTGGCCGAAAAGAGCACGCTATTTATTACCTGAGCAAAAAGTTTACCGACTGTGAAACCAGATATTCACTGCTCGAGAAAACTTGTTGCGCTCTGGTATGGGCTGCTCGCCGGCTAAAACAGTATATGTTGACTCATACCACTTTGCTGATATCTAAGATGGATCCGATAAAGTACATCTTTGAGAAGCCTGCTTTGTCTGGAAGGATAGCTAAATGGCATATGACCCTAACAGAATATGACATACAATACATGACCCAAAAAGCTATAAAGGGCAGTGTGCTAGCTGACCATGTTGCTCATCAAGCTGTAGAGGATTATCAGCCCATGAAGTTTGAATTCCCTGACGAAGACATCATGACAGTAGACAACTGTGAAGGAATCAGACCATATGACGGACCTGAACAAGGATCCCAATGGACCCTGTTCTTTGATGGGGCATCCAATTAACTTGGTAACAGTATCGGCACTGTGCTCATATCTCCAGAAGGATGCCATACTCCTTTTACTGCTAGACTTTGCTTTAACTGTACGAACAACATGGCAGAGTACGAAGCATGCATCTTTGGTCTCAAGGCTGCCATAGACTTGGGAATCAAATCTTTAGTTGTGTTTGGGGATTCAGCTTTGGTCATCAGTCAGATCAAAGGAGAGTGGGACACTAAGCATCCAAACCTTATCCCTTACAAAGAACATGTTTTGACATTATTACCACATTTCAAGGAGATTACCTTCAAGCACTTCCCGCGAGAAGAAAATCAGCTAGCAAACGCTCTAGCTACAATATCATCCATGTTTAAACTTAATTGTGATAACAAAGCTCCCCAAATCACCATTGAACGAATGGACGAACCAACACACTGTCACGAGATTAATACTGAAGAAGTAGTAGACCAACCTTGGTTTCATGAAGTCAAAAAGTATCTCGAGACTCAAGAATATCATGAAGGAGCTCCAGTCAATGACAAAAAGTTCTTAAGGAGATTCTCAGCTAAGTTATTCCTAAGTAATGGCATCTTGTACAAACGCAATCATGATTCTATTATGCTCCGTTGTGTGGATAAGATTGAAGCTGAAAAGATCATGACTGAATTGCATGAAGGTACCTTTGGCACTCACTCTAGCAGGCATACGATGGCGAAGAAAATCCTACGGGCAGGCTATTATTGGTCTACCATGGAAGCAGACTGCTATCAACACTCCCGGACTCGTCATAAATGTCAAATCTATGCAGACAAGGTGCACGTGCCTCCGGTTCCTCTAAATGTCTTAACAGCTCCTTGGCCCTTCGCTATGTGGGGAATCAATATGATTGGAGAGATCAAGCCTACAACCTCCAATGGACACCGCTTCATTCTAGTGGCCATTGATTATTTCACAAAGTGGGCCGAAGCAGCTTCCTTCGCATCCGTTACTAAGAATGTTGTTTCCCGCTTTATCAAGAAGAATCTCATTTGCCGGTATGGTATCCCAGAAAGGATCATCACTGATAATGGTACAAACCTTAACAATACTGTGATCACCGCCTTGTGCGAGCAATTCAAGATTCAACATCATAATTCATCCCCCTATCGGCCAAATATGAATGGTGCAGTCGAAGCTACTAATAAAAACATTAAAAATATCATACAGAAAATGACAGTCACCTACAAGGACTGGCATGAGATGCTATCGTTTGCTCTCCACGGGTATCGTACCACGACTCACACATCAACTGGGGCAACACCCTATTCTTTGGTTTATGGCGTGGAAGTTGTTCTACCTATTGAGGTTCAGATCCCCTCTTCAAGAATCATGAAGGATGCAGGTGTGAGTGAAGACGATTGAATTCAAACCCGACTTGATCAGTTGAACTTAATTGATGAAAAGAGACTTACTGCTGTTTGCCATGGTTAGACGTATCAAAAACGGGTGATCAAAGCTTTCAACAAGAAAGTCAGATGCCAAGTGTATCAAGTTGGAGATCTAGTGATCAAGCGCATCATCTTGCCACAAAGTGATCATAGGGGCAAATGTACTCCTACCTATGAAGGACCATTTGTAATCAAGAACATCTTTTCTGGTGGAGCAATGATCCTAACCACCATGGATGGCGACGACCTGCCACACTCTGCGAACATAGACATAGTCAAAAGATACTACGCATAAAAGACCCGCTAGGTTGACACACCTAGGCAAAACAAGGGCATCCCGGCGAACCAAAAAGGTTCGGGAAAAAATTAGGGATAAAATAAATCTTACACCCGGCAAGTTGAAAACCCGAAAGGGCGACTTGGAAAAAAAAAGGTTTCCCGGTGGATCGAAAACTCGAAGGGGCGGTCCAGGCAAAAGTTAGGGAATTAAAGCGTATGACTATGTCTCGCCGGATCACTTTAAGGACAATCTCTTCACTGACAAACCCGGAACTTCTGATCAATCCAATCATCTTCGGACGAAGCAACAAATGGATAAGATGTTCGGAGATACGAAGGCTATAGCAGAATGGGAACCCCATGGGATTTTTAACACATAGCTATCTTTCTTTGTATAAATTTTTCTCATTTTTATGACACCATCCTCTTACTAGGATGCCTGTCTCCTTTGTACAAAATACTTATTCAAAGTAAATACAAAGATATCTCTTTAAAGTACAAAAAAACATTTGTCCTTTTGTCCTTACACATGTGTTTTATTTGCAAAAACGTCCAATGATTCATTAATGAACATATGCATTTGAACATAATTACTGTTTACAAATAAACAAGATGAAAAAGAACAATTACTGACAGGTTGAGAGAATAGGAAAACGTCTTTAGGCTATTCCATGAACAATCCCTACAGTACGTCATTAAGATCCCTAGAGGAGCCAAAACATCAATCCCCAGCAGAGCCAAAACTTCAAACCACCAATCCCCAGTGGAAACCATTTAGTTTCTCCAAATTCCCTAGCAAGTTATCTTGAAGCCTGAAAACCAACCAGACAAAAAATTCTGGTAACTCCCCAGTAGAGTGGCAGACAACCCAAACTCCTGAACTTTTTCCAAAAACAGGAAAAAGTTTTTTCCCACAGAGTTTTTTTTTATTGCTCCCCAACAGATTAAAGATTCTCATTCTTAATTCCCAGCAGAAGTTATCAAAGTTCTCTGGATTCCCCAAGCAGATTACTCAAGCAGTACATGGCATTACTCTCACAACAGAATTTTTGTCAATACTCCAACTTCAAGACATGAAGAATCCTTATATCCCCAGTGAAGTCGCCAAGGATTTCTTATCCTCAGTGGTCAAGGATTTATTTTCCTCAGCAATACAGCAAATCAGCTTACATGCGCATACACTACATCCATATATCATAAACATTGATAAAGCACATATATTGCATCATACATTTCATGCAACATAACTTTGTGTTTCAGCTAACATTTTACCCTTTTCAGGATAAGATTAACAGCTACCATTAACAATGTTCAAAGATTCTAGATACAGTACGAATACACTCCAGACGCGGAAGTCATTCTGTGACTCATTCAGATCTCAACATCTTTCAGATACAATCCAGATATGCTCCAGACAAGGATGCCATTCTGTTACTCATTCAAGATTCAGCTTTCAAATACAGTTCAGATACGCTCCAAACACAGAAGCCATTCTGTCAACTTTCAGATTCTAGTCCAGATACGCTTCAGACACGGTTGCCATTCTGTCACTTATTCAGATTCTAGTCCAGATACGCTCCAGACACGAAAGTCATTCTGTCACTTATTCAAATCCTAGTCCAGATATGCTCCAAACACGGAAGCCATTATGTTACTTATTCAGATTTCAATTTCAGATTACAGTCCAGATACGCTCCAGACACGGTTGCCATTCTGTCACTTATTCAAATTTCAAATTCTAGATACAGTACATATACACTCCAGACACAGAAGTTATTCTGTTACTCGATTAGATTCAAATACAGACACAACTCAGATACGCTCCAGACACGGACGCTATTCCATTGCTCATAAAGATTCAGTCTCCAGATACAGTTCAAATACGTTCCAGATACGGACACCATTCTGATACTCATTCTTTTGACTTACAACTTATAATTCAACAAACATTATTGGATGACATCTACAAGCCCATCTCCAACAAGATTCTATCACCTCTCCAAATGGCATCTTTAAGCCCATTCCCTCAACTACACTTTGTCGAGTGTAAATTTATGGGCACTCTAGTGTCCAATCATCTTTCACCTTCGAGTCACGAACGAAAAAACTCGCCAATCTAACTCTTCAGGTTCAAGAAGATTGAACAGGGGCAGGTGTTTTACCCCAAAATTTTCCCTCTCATTTATCAAGATTTTCCTCACAAGACTTCTTGAACTCAAGACAAGATTAGGGTTTGGTCAGATCAAGATACCTCATCTTTCACTGATAAAATAAAATTAGGGTTTGAGTTTGCACAAGGATTTTGGGACCACCAATGCTTCATGTGACTTTCATACATCATTTTGGACCCCTAAGATTGTTCATGTTAAGTTTCAAGCCTTGAACCACATTTTTGATCAGTCAATTGGACAGTTGACCTAAAAATTAGCTGTATTGGGGAAAAAGTCAACCATGGCCAATTTACAGTCAAACTTCATAATTTTTGATCCACAACAACATTTTAGACTCATATGTACCATTTGATCAAGTATGGATCACAACTTCTCAAGAAATTTGATCAAATCATCAAAAGGGCAAAATGGTCAAAATTAGGGTTTTTACTGAGAAAGGGCAATTTCTGATTTTTAACATAGCCAATGACCAATTGAGTTCAAGCATGATTTCAAGGGGTCAATGGCATCATCTTGACCTAATTACATGGTTCAAATGATCTCAAGTTCATTGGATTGACAGATGAATTTTGTAGTCAACTGATCAAAAGTCAATTGTACACTGAAAAGTCAAACTTTGACTTTTCAGTCAAAATCAAGTGCCAAGGGTCATAATTCATCAAGATATGTAAAAATATGAAACTTTTTCACCAAGAAAACCAATTTTGAAAATTAGGGTTTTGAATTTGAAAAATTTCATAACTTAGAATTTTTCTAAGTATGGAAATTTTCTTATTTTCCCCCAACTTTTCACCACTTTTTCACCATGATGCATTTTGATTCAAATAAAAGATACAACATGAAAGTTGTAGACCTCCATGAAATCTAAAACTTTTCTTCAAAAACTTTTCCCAAAAGATGCTTGGATCTCAAGTTATGAATTTGTGAATATAGGTCCATAAACTAAATAACTTAGTGAAATTTTGCCCTAATTTAGGCAGGTTTTGACCCAACTTCATGGCAACTTTTCACCTAGTTCCAAGAGGTATCTCAATTTGGATTTCAAAGATGGATTATAAAGCACATTGCAAGATTTCCAAAATGTCCAATAACTCTCCAAGATCATTTTTGGTTAGGGAGAATCGAAGAAGGGAAGTTGGCATTTTATCACTTTTGATCAAGCCATTTTTACAAAGCATCAAGTTGCAAATCAGATCTTTGATGTTTGAATCTTGCTTTACAGGTGCTAAACTCATTCTACACTCCATAATTAAATGCAAACTCAGAAGTTAAAGACTTTATTTTCACTTTTGAAGCATTGTACAAGAGACATTTCCATTTTTGGCCAAAAGTTCACATTGCCATTTTCATAAAGGTGAGCTTTTGCAATTTTGTCAATCTTGAGCCTTGTACCTGTCCCTTTGGTGCAAGCAACTTCCACAGGTCTCAAGCAAATTGTACAAGTGCATTTCAGCTATCAAGCAAGCAAGGACAGGCCTGTTAGTATGGTCACTTCACTTTTCTTCAAATACAAGAAAAGTTGCCAAAAGGTAAAAAGCTTGCACAGCTAGTGAAGAGTGGACTTGGATCCTTTCTATACATATTTACAAACTTGTTACAAACTAGGACACGATTGCTTAACATATGAAACACTCTGAAACTCAAAAACACAAAATTTCTGCCCAAACATCCAGAATCTGCAGAACCAAGGCCAATTAATTTTTGGCTCGTGTGTTTTGTATTTTAACACTTGAAACACTTCATACACATCATACAAAAGCAAGCCAAGCCCTTGCCCTGCTTCTGTAAGCCCTGTTTCAGCCATTGCCATTTTCACTTTGGAAGCTTGCAACTTGACTTGTGCAAAGAGTTCTAGCTATCCACAAAACAAGCTAGGCATTGAAATAGCTTGAAGGAAGTTCAAGGAAGCTCACACAATCCTCAGGCCTCCATCAAAGTCCCTGCATTGCTCTATCCAAATCCAACTGAAGGAGGTATTTTTCAAAACTCTATCTCTCTGAATAGGCATCCTCAAGCCACGATTTGTGAAAAAAAAATGTAGTCCATAACATGGTGAAGCTGTACATATGCATACTTTTCATTTATATTGACTATGCTGTGAGAATTTGAAGCTTGAAGTTCATAAAATTTTTAGGTCACGAATTGGAGATGCCGAAATTCTCCCTAATCTTTGAGAGTTAGATTACAAAATTTATATTGTTGGAATCGTGAGCTCAAATGCCACAAGTTTCATGTTATAAGTTTTTGTTTTTGTGCAAGCATTTGAGAGTTACAGGTTGAGCTAAAACGCGCGCGCATGAACTTGCTGGAGGACAGGGATGATGGTTCTGGGCTTTTTGTTGCATTGGCCTTTTTAGTTTTTGCTATTCACACCCCCTGACTCACTATTTGCACCCCCTTGACTAAACTTGTTATATTTTTGTATTTATTTTATATTTTCATATTTTTATACTTTCATTTATTTTTCTGAATAATAAAAATCATAAAAAATAATTTCTTTATTTTTTGCAATTTTATTTTATTTTAATTATTATTTTTTACATGAAAAATAATTTATTTTGATAAATATAACTTATTTTCTTAAATAACTTGTAAATACATTCAAAAATACTTAATATTTTTATTATATTATTTATACACATAAAATATTTATTTTCTACACATATTTAATTTTTAATATTTATATATAGTATTATTTATTATTTTCTTATACAAAAATGGACAAAATATTAATATGAAACATTATTTTCTTTTAATTAGAAAATTAGGGTTTCACCCCTTTCCAAAAATAATAATATTATTTTTCCTTTCTTTCTAGGGTTTAATTAAATTATTTTCTCATACAAAAAACAAACACAAAACATTTTTACATAAATACATTGCATTGAATTTTAAATACTTGTACATTTATTTAATTCGCACAATATTTCGATTGGGTTGTAATAATATTTTTAGATTTATATTTGTGCAAAATCCCCATTCAAAACTTGTATCCTCCCTCCCATAATAATTGTTGTAATAGTTTAGTTTATTTTACGCAATTTATTGCTTTCATATACCATGTTTAGTAAACTAGGGTTTGCATGACAAGAACAAAAACAAAACAAATAGAAAAAAACCTAATGCAAGACAAAAGCATGAAAAAGACACACTTTGCACACAAGCACCCTTAGGGTTTCTCCCACTTGGTTTCCTAAATTAAAATGGCCATGTTATGCATGCGAAGTATCTTGGCAAAACAAAACAAAAATAAGATCATAGTCCCTCGATGACGCTATCAAAAGGTTGCCTAAAACAAAATGATCTTGGTCCCTCAAAAATGCTAAGATACTTGGCAACATTGCTATCATGGTCATACGATGACCCACACCCGTCCCGTTTACATCCAAAGATATGGTTGCTTACCAAATCAATGGTAAGTCAACAATGTCAAAGGAATAAAAATGCACAAGAAAGACATTTGAATAGGTAGATAGCTTCTAAGTTACTTGCTCCATTTCGAAACAATCCTTGCTATTTCAAAAAACAAACACACACACACACACATTTCAAAACATTTCAAAACATTTTACAAAACATTGAAACATTTTTCAAAAGACAAACATCTTTGTATACATTCTTACGAACGAGAATCATTACAAAGATTGCCTAAACGAAAGGCCTCTTTTCAAAATACTTTCAAAACCACACCAAACACTAAGCACCATTTCAAACAATTTCAAGCAAAGCAAGTGATCTTAGCAAGTAACTAAGAGCCCATGGAAAACCATGGATGAAAAAGGTGCTAGCACCTTCCCTTTTCATAATCTACCCCCCGAACTCAAGAAAACATCTCAAAGGTCTTTCCTGTGCTTTTTACCTTTCCTTTTGGATAAAATAAAAGTCGGTGGCGACTCTTGCTAACCGCTACATTTGCGACAAAACACAAAACCTCAAGTCAGTTCTCCCACCGTATCACAATAACCCTTACAAATGGACCATTGTGCCTCGGATAAGACACAAGGTTTTAAGAGTGCAAATTATTTTAATATTATAGATCCAACAAAATGTAAAGACGGGACAAAATCTCTAGCCTTCTAATTGCTGAGCCCTCCATTGACAATTGGGAATATCCAGTCCTCCAAGTATCATCTATCTTCATCATCTTCTACGGCGTTGACCTCGCGGTTGCTGATCTTCAGGGGTGGTCCTCCGGCACGAGCGTGGCGTACAACCTTCTGAGTACTTGAAGTGAAACCCATACCAAACTTGTCAGACTTATATGGGATATCTGGGAGTTGTCCCCAGATAGTGCACCCACCTTCTTCTACCACTGCTTTGGCATCCTTCAGAGATGACATCCAGAGCAGAGGCTTTGCGATCTTGGGAATAGCCTTGGTTACTGCCACATCTTGCGGGACCTCTTAAAAGTGTTGAAATGGAGTTTCGATAAATTCACCATCTAATTCCATATATCTGAAGGAATTGAGATGGTTGATCATATACTCTTCTTCTCCATGAACGATGATAATCTTCCCTTGAATCGGATATTTCAGCATTTGGTGCAATGTAGAAGTGACAGCACCAGCATTCTGAATCCATGATCGGCCTAGCAAGCAAGAATATGAGGGACGGATATCCATTACATAAAAAGTTGAATTAAATGTTTGTGTTCCAACTTTTATGGGAATGTTTACCTCCCCATGCACCATCCTTTTCGAGCCGTCAAAAGCCTTTACTATTATGTTACTTGGCTTCAATGTCAATCCCTCACAGTCAAGCCTATCAAGAGCTTTTTTAGGCAATACATTCAGAGAGGAGCCAGTGTCTACCAAAACATGAGTCAGGGTTGTGCCCCTACATTCAACTGAGACATGCAATGCCTCATTATGCTTCCTTCCTCTTGGCGTTAAATCAGCATCCGAAAAACCTAGACCATTATCTGTAGTCAAGCTGGCTACGTAATCTTGAAACTGATCGGCAGATGTCTCTTGGGGTACATGGGCAGTTTTCAGGAATTTTACCAAGGCTTTTGCATGCGCCTCGGTACATAGTAGTAATGCCAGCATGGAAATTTTAGAGGAAGTTTTCCCCGGTTGTTCAACTACATCGTAGTCGCTTCTTTTTATGATCTTTAGAATTTCCTCCATCTCTTTCCAGGAGGTCTCAGGGATAGCCAATGACTGAGCCTTCGTCCGGACAAGCTCGATCAGAATACTTTTACCTCGA
This sequence comes from Vicia faba, assembly GCA_948472305.1. Lineage (NCBI taxonomy): Eukaryota > Viridiplantae > Streptophyta > Magnoliopsida > Fabales > Fabaceae > Vicia > Vicia faba. The sequence continues at coordinate 894,198,788 of OX451737.1, forward strand.
GTCTCGGTTAACTCAGCAGCAGGAGTGTCAGTAGGAATGATAACAGGGATTGTAACAACTTTGTTAGTTAGAGCATTAGTGGGGATGATTGTAGGGCTGGTGTGATCGGTGGATCTGGAACTGACTGTTTAACGCTGGTTCGCGAAATGTCGCGGAAGCAAGAGTCGCCACCGTCTTTTATTTTCTCCAAATGGAAAGGACAAAAGCACAGAAAAATTCCTCAAAGAGATTGCTCTCGGTTCGGGAGGTAGGTTATAGAAAGGGAAGGTGTTAGCACCCTTTCTATCCATGGTTATCCATGGGCTCTTAGATACTTGCTCAATGTGTTTTCAAAAAATGTTTGCTTGCTTTTCAATGTGGGTTTAGAAAAGTTTCTTTGAAAAATTTCAGATCGACTCGTACGTCAGAGTGTTTGAAAAATTTGCTTTGAAAGCTTTTGAAAATGTGTTGGTGTGAAAAGTTTTCAGTTTGTTTTGAAGAGAGCAAGTATATACGAGAACTTACCTACCCTAAGGAATTCGTCTGTGTAAATGTCCTTTAAAGTAGTGCCATCCCACCATTGAGAGGTAGGTAGCACCACCGTTGGAGGTGTTCGGGTCAATTCGAGGTTCGGGACATGGTGATCACCAGAGCAATGGGAAGACACCTTAGAAGCTACCCTCATGCCAGGTTCCCGGATCATGAGGACTTACTAAGACGTCCTCTACTCGACGACCATCTTTCGAAAGGCAACAGTGAGGCGTACCCTAGGGGTGGTGTGTGCGAATTGTGTGTCATGTTTCAGTTATTTGTCTTGTCATACATCGGTGATCTACGCTTGATTTTAATTAGAGCCATTCATTCTTGCATGCTTTTTAACAGTTAAAATTTGCGGGAAAATAAATCTAAACTATTACAAATGGCGCGGGTCCACATCGCCAAAATTAAACCGGACCCGATTTGACGGAAAATAAATAAAGCGAATTAAAAGTACGAAAAGTTAAATTGTTACAAGGCTTTGGGACATGTACATAATTATTTAAACGATATAAAATAAATGCACGAAATTAATAATTAAAAGTATGGGCGTTGGACCCTTTCATAAGAAATTAAAGTTAATAAGAATTAATTAATTAGAATTAAATGTTTTTGGTATTTTATGTTTTTTTAAGATTTAAAAGAAAAAGAATTTATTGAAATTAAAAATAAAATGCTAAACCCTAGTTCTAATGTTTTTTTAAATTTATTGCGAAAATATTAAGTTTTAACCTAATTTAAATCTAAGTTAATTTACATGCAAAATTTAATTTATGAAAATAAATAAAATAATAATATTATGATTGAAAAAAAAAGGAAATAAAAAGAAGAATTAACAATTAAACCTAAATTCTACATTTTTTATATTTTTTATGAAAAGAATTGAAATTGTAACCTAATTAAAACTAAATTTATTTACACGCTAATTTATTTAGAAAAAATAATTAAATAAAAATATTTATTATTTTTTGGTCTTTTCTGATTTTTATAATGTTTTTGTATTTTGTTAAAAAATAATTAATTAAATAAACGATAATTAAAATAAACATAACAATTAAAACAAGAATAAAAAATAAATAAATAAAAATAGTGAAGGCAAACCAGGGGGGGTAGCCCCAATTTGTGAGGTATGGACTTGAGAAGCCTGGCCCAATTAAGCTTGCAATTTGTTTGACTTTTTTGGCTTGTGTATCAGCGCATTGACCTGGGTATACGTGTTCTTCAGAATCTTGGCCTTGGATTGATCTTAGTGCACACGTGGGTGATGGGATGATGACGGAACATGGTGAACCATAGCGTGGTGCCTGCATAGGAATGGCCATTGCAAAATAATAAATGGAATTACACAGACCTGGGGTTCGAACCCAGGTCTTGGATATTGCCAAGAGAGGTACCTGCCAGCTGAGCTACATCACGCGCGTTAACATACTATAGCAAATAAATAATAAAAAGAATAAACGAACACGTTAGTGGAGGGCGCGCGAAAATTTGAATCAGCGAATCATGGCTTGCCACGACGTTGTCTTCTCCACCATCCCTGTAAACAAAACATATAGGCAATGGTTTTCGTTGTGTTTTCTTAAGCTAGCTACAAGAAAATAGCGATTAGCCTATTTCCAAACATAAATTAGGCGCGAGGGTTGGTCTTCGTTCGTTGGGGCATGCTGGTTTGAATGATAATGGTCTTGAGGCTTAATTTTACTCCGTTTCAAAAGCCCCAATTCAAAAAGCTGAAAACCCTAAAATGTGAACATGGTGAAATCGCGTGTGGTCAACAAAAATACAATCAAACACCATGGTTAGCTTGGAAACTTCATGCTGAACAAGAATTCATAAACAAAAATGCAAAAAGATGTATGAATTATGATATGCGATTTCAAAAGTTTTGCTTTACAGTTTGAGTTACAACTACCAGTTCTTGAAGTTTTGATTGTTGTTCTTGATTGGGACACGTTCAGGGATTGCCAAGGAAGCTTTTGGAATAGGTTTGGTGCCTTAAATCGCCCTAGAACACTGATTTCAGAATTGAGTTTTATGGCAAATTTTTCAAGTTTGTATCTTGCTCTTTTGCGCAGCTTGGAGTCTAAGGCAATTAGGTTTTGATTCCTGAATATGTAGCCAAGCTTTTAGGTCAACAAAACTTGATAAAATCCAAGGCATTCATTGTTTTCAATCTTTGATTTTCTAAGAATCTTTACATATCTTTTTCACATGGTTCTTTGTGTCAATTAGCTCCAATCACACCAATTCTTTCCATAATTGAACAAGCACGAAATATTGAGAGTAGAATGTGCACAAAAAGATTTTTTTAGGTCAAGTTTATATTTTCTACATATTTAAATGATTTAAATGAATTAATATTAATATAAATTCAAATAAATAATTAAAAAATGAGAAAATACTTCCCTTTGGGCCAAGTGGTCGTGCATAGGCTTGGAATGATGAATCATGGAAGAAAAATGGGCCCATTAGCAAATTTAGGTCATTTGAACCATTGTTGACTTTTCAAAATTCCCAAACATTTCCCAACTTCCACAAGGCATAACTTGCTCAATTTTTAAGCTTTTCACATGTTCTTGGACATTTTGGAAAGGTATTTGAGTCCTCTAACCAATGCCTTTGGTCCCATGTCATTTTGATTTACCAATCTCACGTTATGGCCTTTTACTTAAAGTCCCTTTTTGTTGACTTTTGAAAATGACCTATAATGTTGAAATTGATAACTTTTTGTGAGAGCATTTCTTGGACTTGAAGTATGAAGATGAGTTGTAGGAAATGTCTTTCTCTTCAAAATGAGCTTTGGATGGAATTTTTCTGATAATCCATGTGAAAGTTATGCCCTGGTCAATTTCAGTTGACTTTTTCAGCTGTCCAAATATAGCAACTTTTGCATCTTTGATGATTTCTGAGCCAAATTTTGAGAATCATGATCAAGCATTGATCAAATGATGTTTGTGGCTTCAAAATGATATGTTGACCAAAAATTTGAACTTTTGACTGTCAAATGACCATTTTGCCCCTACAGTTGACTGTAGTGCAATCTAGGGTTTTGACTGTGCAATTTTGAGCTGAATGCCTTGAAACTTGATATGAGGATGTTTGACCACATTTGTAGGCATATGAGACTTGATTGGGCCTTTGAAAACTTTCAATTCTTGATCAGAACACAAACCCTAGTTTTGACTGTATGGGAAGCTGTTGAGCTGCACAACCCTTGGGGAATTTTGTGACTTGGCTTGGCAATTTCTTGAAGAATATGGGAGGGCAAATTTTGGGGTACAACAGTTGCCCCTGTTCAATCTTCTTAGACCTGAGGATTCAGATTGGCTGACGTGCCTTTCGTAATCCGAGGGTAGAAGATGATTGGACACTAGAGTGCCCAGAAATTTGCGCTCACATAGTGGCAGTGATGGTGGAATGGGCTTATAGATGCCATTTGGAGATTGCTGGATAGGATGATGGGCTTATAGATGCCATCTGGATGTTGATCGCGTAGGAGATTCCTTAGCGAGAACCTGCATACCTGCAAAAGAGAAAATGAGTACCTGACACGTTGCAGGAGCTGATTTTAGATGCTTGGTATAGATGTGTCCTGACTGGTTACAGGAGCTGAGTCTGGAGCTTCAAACGCTGATGAATGAACCAGGGATGGTTACTGCCTTAGCATGAATGGTAAGAGACCCTTGGATGACTTTAACTTCAACAACGCTCGTTGAGAAAAATCTTGGGTGTCTTCTACTGGGATAAGAATCAGGGAGATCTTAGGGTCGATCTGACTGAACCAGAGGAGGCCTTTGACTGGATAAGCATCAGGAAAATCTTAGGGTCGATTTAACTGAACCGGACAAGGTCTTGGAATATCTTCAACTGGATAAGAATCAGGGAGATCTTAGGGTCGATCTGACTGAACCAGAGAAGGCCTTTGACTGGATAAGAATCAGGAAAATCTTAGGGTCGATTTAACTGAACCGGACAAGGTCTTGAAATATCTTCAACTGGATAAGAATCAGGGAGATCTTAGGGTCGATCTGGCTGAACCAGAGAAGGCCTTTGACTGGATAAGAATCAGGAAAATCTTAGGGTCGATTTAACTGAACCGGACAAGGTCTTGAAATATCTTCAACTGGATAAGAATCAGGGAGATCTTAGGGTCGATCTGACTGAACCAGAGAAGGCCTTTGACTGGATAAGCATCAGGAAAATCTTAGGGTCGATTTAACTGAACCGGACAAGGTCTTGGAATATCTTCAACTGGATAAGCATCAGGGAGATCTTAGGGTCGATCTGACTGAACCAGAGAAGGCCTTTGACTGGATAAGCATCAGGAAAATCTTAGGGTCGATTTAACTGAACCGGACAAGGTCTTGGAATATCTTCAACTGGATAAGCATCAGGGAGATCTTAGGGTCGATCTGACTGAACCAGAGAAGGCCTTTGACTGGATAAGCATCAGGAAAATCTTAGGGTCGATTTAACTGAACCGGACAAGGTCTTGGAATATCTTCAACTGGATAAGAATCAGGGAGATCTTAGGGTCGATCTGACTGAACCAGAGAAGGCCTTTGACTGGATAAGAATCAGGAAAATCTTAGGGTCGATTTAACTGAACCGGACAAGGTCTTGAAATATCTTCAACTGGATAAGAATCAGGGAGATCTTAGGGTCGACCTGGCTGAACCAGAGAAGGCCTTTGACTGGATAAGAATCAGGAAAATCTTAGGGTCGATTTAACTGAACCGGACAAGGTCTTGAAATATCTTCAACTGGATAAGAATCAGGGAGATCTTAGGGTCGATCTGACTGAACCAGAGAAGGCCTTTGACTGGATAAGCATCAGGAAAATCTTAGGGTCGATTTAACTGAACCGGTCAAGGTCTTGGAATATCTTCAACTGGATAAGCATCAGGGAGATCTTAGGGTCGATCTGACTGAACCAGAGAAGGCCTTTGACTGGATAAGCATCAGGAAAATCTTAGGGTCGATTTAACTGAACCGGTCAAGGTCTTGGAATATCTTCAACTGGATAAGCATCAGGGAGATCTTAGGGTCGATCTGACTGAACCAGAGAAGGCCTTTGACTGGATAAGCATCAGGAAAATCTTAGGGTCGATTTAACTGAACCGGACAAGGTCTTGGAATATCTTCAACTGGATAAGCATCAGGGAGATCTTAGGGTCGATCCGACTGAACCAGAGAAGGCCTTTGACTGGATAAGCATCAGGAAAATCTTAGGGTCGATTTAACTGAACCGGTCTAGGTCTTTGAAATGTGATTGAGACTTTAAACTGCATCTTTCCTGAAAGGTAAAAGTCAGTCATATGCAAGGCATGATATGGATCAAGCAATGATGTTCTCAACATAAAGGAGACTTGTATGATGCAGTGCGTTATGCATTCTATGATGATGTCTGTGAAGTTTTATGTATGTTTTCGTCTAGGAAAGTGAATCCTTGACGGGTGCCGGGAAGTTGTATCCTGGGCTGACGTTGAAGAATAGATTTTGCTTCCGCTGGGGATGATAACTGCAAGAATACCGGTAGGAAAAGATAACTCCGTTGAGGAATAAACTTGGCAAATGAAGAGTCTGCGGGGAGAAAAGATACTCTAGCGACTATGCTGGGAAGCGGTACTCTGTGGGGATAGAGATGCTTTGCTTGAATTATTGAGAATGACTTGCTGAGGATACCGTTGTTGTATGAAGTGTTGATGGACTTCGCTGGGGTAAGAAGACTTCGTCGAGGACGCTCCTTCCGTGGCTTTTGGCTGAGGATAACCCAGTTATATCCTGTTAAGGAAATAACTCTTTAAATAAAGCCGGACGACGCGTTCGTGCTCTGTGAGGGTAAGCTTCCAGAATTTACTGGGGATAAGCTTACTGCTTGGGGATATGAATTCTAAATTTCCTGGGGAACTAGATTGGATTCTCCTGGGGGAGTTTTGAACTGCGGGGGAAGTGATTCCTTTGAATATTTGATATGCTGCCGGGGAACAATCTTTAGACCAAGACTTCCGGGGATGCTTGTTAAGACTGTATGCTGCTGGGGAAGGTTGAGATCTGCGGGAGGATACCCATCTTCCTTAAGGTTGATAACTGTTTAGAGAAGAATGCATTGACTGTTGATTTACTCTCTGGGGAATTAATATGTACCGGTCATATTCTTTAGCTGAACCTACCTCGGTACCTTGGAGGATAGAACAATTGGATCGCTCAGACAACTCTTTAATTGCCCCTGTTTCTGGGGGGGAGGCACTTGTGGGGTGCTGATAGTTGTTGATGGACAAACCTTCTTCTGGTAGACAGATGACAGGACATAGTCGTACGCTTTAATCCCTAACTTTTGCCTGGACCGCCCTTTCGGGTTTTCAGTCCACCGGGATACCCATTTTTGCTCAAGCCGCCTTTTCAGGTTTTCGACTCGCCGGGTGTACAGATTTTTTCATTTCATCCCTTCATTTTGCCCGAACCCTTTTGGTTCGCCGGGAAGCCCTTATTCTTGCCTAGGTGTGTCAACCTAGCGGGTCTTTGATTTTGCGTAGTATTTTTCGACTATGTCCACGCTTTCAGAATGTAGGGAGGTGCCCCTGTTGTTGTGTTGCCATGCCACCAGAAGATCTTCGTTTGATCAGGCGAGATTGAAATGCCCCAAGTGACTCAGGTGGAGATTTGCCCCAGGCTGGTTGGCCTTTTGAGAGATTCTCCGAATCTTGATTGGACTGCCTCAGATGATGGACAATAGTCGTGCCATGCCCCTCGATTGGAGGTACTTCTGTTCATTAGGCATTCGTCGTGTAAACTTCTATACTGTTCAAACAAAAAGTCATATGCAAACAAAGTTATGTTAAAAATGCAAAGCTTATGTCTGTCTTGAAGATTTTGAAAATGCATTTTTTTTTCATAAAACATGTGAATGTTCGTAAAACATGACGTCAACTCTGTATTTACCGTAGCCTTAAGGAGTCAGGATACCTTCGTAACAGTATGCTTTCGAACTAACCCATGCTTCAGCTAGGACTTTTGAGGGTTATAACGTGGCCTGGTTCACGGTTTAAGAAACAAAGGATAAAGGCTCAAATTATTTGTACCCACCCGCTCTTCGTGATGTTCTCCAAACCTAAACTCAGTTGATCGTGCGTTAGACCTTGCTTGAGTCTTTGCTTTGATGTTCCAGTAATGGTTCAGATGTTGATAGCTTATTTTGAATAGGCAGTCCTTCTTTGTTTTTGTTGAGGGTTTGTGAGACCTCTTTTTTTTTTATTTCGTTATCCCTATTTTTGCCTGAACTGTTTCCTTTTTGGAATTACAGTCAGCGGGATGCCCCAGTTTCATAAGTCTCTTTTCATAGGTTTAGACTTTTTGGGCTTTTCATTTATGAATTTTGATGATGACTGCCTGTCCTTTTGATTGTTCTGAACCATCACTGTCTTTGTTCGTTTTGTAAAGATCTCTTCGGTGCCATTCGTTATGCACTTGGATCAACTGAGAGACTACCCTGCCCCAGGTTGTGATTAGGGGTTTTAAATTTCGAAAAGAAAAACTCCTACTTCTTTGGCTCAGAGGGGTTGACGAGGGATTATCATCCTTATTACTCCAGTGTTTGGGAATTGAAACAATGCCTGTACCTCATCAGCGGGGTCTGTTCAAAAGCATACTGTAAGATTGCGGTATCGTTTTCGTCATCCTCCCTCAAGAGGCTTAGAATTAACGAGAGTTGACATCAGAAAAAATATGAAAATAGTTTGCATATAGTGAATGCGAATATATTGATTCAAAAATAGACATAAGCGATGCATTAATGGAATAACAATGTTTTAACATGAATAAATGTTTAAACACAAGAAAATTGCAACTTGAACATTCGAATGAACAAAAATTTATCAACCCTAGCCATGATTTGGCAAGGGAGCCGTGATTATGTTCGGAGTCTCAGGTACTTCAAACTGAATCTCTCCAGCGTCGATCATGTCTTGAATCTTGTTTTTGAGAGGCCAGCAGTTGTTCGTAGTATGCCCCGGGCTATCAGAATGGTATGCGCACCTATCGTTGGGATGATAGTTAGGAGCAGAAGTGTTTGGATTCCGAAGAGGAGCCCTTAAGGTGATCAGCCCTGCCTTCAACATTTGTTGCAGGGCTTGATCCAGCGACATGTTGATTTTGGTGTACTGCCTTTTAGGCTTGTCTGGTTTGCTCTGATCAGCCTGTTGTTCTGGGCGAGGTCGTTGTTGGACCTGTGAAGTAATAGCAGCTTGGAGAGGCCCAACCCTTTGACTTCTTGGAAGTTGATTAATGACTGGGTCCCTGACTTGGGCTGGTTGCTTTATGTCTTGATGAAGCTGACTGATCATGGCCCTCAGCTCTCCTTGCTCCGGAGCCAAACCTTGAATGAGTGCCCTTTGCCCTAGCATCTGGGTTTTCAATGTGTCTACCTCAGCTTGTAGACGTTTCAACCTTTCATCCTCAGCACTGTTCCTGACCAAAGTCTCCATGAGAAGTGTCCTTAGCTCCTCCTGCCCCTTGGATAGATTCAGGAGGATTTCCCCGAACCTGGTCTCTTGAGCAAGAAAGTCCTGGTTGTCTTGTTGGGAAGCCATGGCTGAAATAAACAGCGGGAAAGGTGAGTGACCTGCAACAAGGATACCTGTTATGCAATGATGAATATGACATGCATGTAATGTTTTCAAGGACCTCGCGGGGTAAACAAGAAAATTTGTTAGCATTTGGATCCGGTAGCTTGATTGAAAGAAACTTCATATTTGTTGAGAGTCTTTCTTCCAAGGGTCAAAGGCTCACCATATCAAGTGGGTCATAGCCCCTGACAACCTTGGCTAGAGGAAAATAAATCCTCTTTGCCCCTTGCTGGATGTTTGATTCATTATGACCTGCATCACAAGCCCTTGAGATCCTTGAAATGAGTTAGGATGTATGCAATGGTATGATGTTATGGTATGCATGGGGTAATGTGAGTAGCCCTGTTATGAGTCCCAATTAAGGACATAAACAAAACCTGCAAAAAACTAGTCTGCAAGAAACTCAGTACATTCTGTTATAAGCCCTAATTAAGGACTATAAACAAAACCTGCAAGAGACTCAATATGCTCCGTTATGAGTCCTAATTAAGGACTATAAACAAAACCTGCAAGAAACTTAGTAAGCCCTGTTATGAGTCCCAATTAAGGACTATAAACAAAACCTGCAAGTAGTTCATGTGTTAGATAACAAGCATGCAAGTAGTCAAGTACGAAGGCACACAAGTCACACAAAAGAGCCCTTAGAGTTTAGGCCAGCATGAAGTTTGGGGTACTACCCTCTTGAAGTTGGTGGGTTCAGCCTGTCCTATTAGAAGTAACCGGGTTCTAAGGTTCCCAATATCACGGGATTGCTTTCATTGTTCATCGTTTCGATTTAGCCACTGAACTGGCGACCGAAATATTCCAGGAAAGCAACCCTCAATTGAGTGTAGTATCGAGTATCAACCAACCTCGGACTGCACCAAAGTCAGTTATCTCACTACCCTAAAGAGGTCAAGATAGTTCAATTAAGGTTCCTAAGGTCTGTTGATGCTTCCCGACACCACGCGGAGGCCCCGTACTCTCCTTGACTGAACTCAAGGGTTACCGGTACACACCAAAGTGCCACATCAACGTAGCAGACTGCTTCAACCATGTCGGTATACCCCGCACAGTTCCCTCACAGCCTTGTTGCTACTTTCTAAGAAGGTATCCCCAGATCCGGGTTAGGATCTATAGAACTCCCAAGCAACCCACAATAATAAAGCAAGCAAAGAAGACAATTGAAAACATAGTTATGAGCTAGCCCTAAGGTACACCTCACTTTAAGTTAAGTCCCCAGCAGAGTCGCCAGTTCTGTGATCGGTGGATCTGGAACTGACTGTTTAACGCTGGTTCGCGAAATGTCGCGGAAGCAAGAGTCGCCACCGTCTTTTATTTTCTCCAAATGGAAAGGACAAAAGCACAGAAAAATTCCTCAAAGAGATTGCTCTCGGTTCGGGAGGTAGGTTATAGAAAGGGAAGGTGTTAGCACCCTTTCTATCCATGGTTATCCATGGGCTCTTAGATACTTGCTCAATGTGTTTTCAAAAAATGTTTGCTTGCTTTTCAATGTGGGTTTAGAAAAGTTTCTTTGAAAAATTTCAGATCGACTCGTACGTCAGAGTGTTTGAAAAATTTGCTTTGAAAGCTTTTGAAAATGTGTTGGTGTGAAAAGTTTTCAGTTTGTTTTGAAGAGAGCAAGTATATACGAGAACTTACCTACCCTAAGGAATTCGTCTGTGTAAATGTCCTTTAAAGTAGTGCCATCCCACCATTGAGAGGTAGGTAGCACCACCGTTGGAGGTGTTCGGGTCAATTCGAGGTTCGGGACATGGTGATCACCAGAGCAATGGGAAGACACCTTAGAAGCTACCCTCATGCCAGGTTCCCGGATCATGAGGACTTACTAAGACGTCCTCTACTCGACGACCATCTTTCGAAAGGCAACAGTGAGGCGTACCCTAGGGGTGGTGTGTGCGAATTGTGTGTCATGTTTCAGTTATTTGTCTTGTCATACATCGGTGATCTACGCTTGATTTTAATTAGAGCCATTCATTCTTGCATGCTTTTTAACAGTTAAAATTTGCGGGAAAATAAATCTAAACTATTACAAATGGCGCGGGTCCACATCGCCAAAATTAAACCGGACCCGATTTGACGGAAAATAAATAAAGCGAATTAAAAGTACGAAAAGTTAAATTGTTACAAGGCTTTGGGACATGTACATAATTATTTAAACGATATAAAATAAATGCACGAAATTAATAATTAAAAGTATGGGCGTTGGACCCTTTCATAAGAAATTAAAGTTAATAAGAATTAATTAATTAGAATTAAATGTTTTTGGTATTTTATGTTTTTTTAAGATTTAAAAGAAAAAGAATTTATTGAAATTAAAAATAAAATGCTAAACCCTAGTTCTAATGTTTTTTTAAATTTATTGCGAAAATATTAAGTTTTAACCTAATTTAAATCTAAGTTAATTTACATGCAAAATTTAATTTATGAAAATAAATAAAATAATAATATTATGATTGAAAAAAAAAGGAAATAAAAAGAAGAATTAACAATTAAACCTAAATTCTACATTTTTTATATTTTTTATGAAAAGAATTGAAATTGTAACCTAATTAAAACTAAATTTATTTACACGCTAATTTATTTAGAAAAAATAATTAAATAAAAATATTTATTATTTTTTGGTCTTTTCTGATTTTTATAATGTTTTTGTATTTTGTTAAAAAATAATTAATTAAATAAACGATAATTAAAATAAACATAACAATTAAAACAAGAATAAAAAATAAATAAATAAAAATAGTGAAGGCAAACCAGGGGGAGTAGCCCCAATTTGTGAGGTATGGACTTGAGAAGCCTGGCCCAATTAAGCTTGCAATTTGTTTGACTTTTTTGGCTTGTGTATCAGCGCATTGACCTGGGTATACGTGTTCTTCAGAATCTTGGCCTTGGATTGATCTTAGTGCACACGTGGGTGATGGGATGATGACGGAACATGGTGAACCATAGCGTGGTGCCTGCATAGGAATGGCCATTGCAAAATAATAAATGGAATTACACAGACCTGGGGTTCGAACCCAGGTCTTGGATATTGCCAAGAGAGGTACCTGCCAGCTGAGCTACATCACGCGCGTTAACATACTATAGCAAATAAATAATAAAAAGAATAAACGAACACGTTAGTGGAGGGCGCGCGAAAATTTGAATCAGCGAATCATGGCTTTCCACGACGTTGTCTTCTCCACCATCCCTGTAAACAAAACATATAGGCAACGGTTTTCATTGTGTTTTCTTAAGCTAGCTACAAGAAAATAGCGATTAGCCTATTTCCAAACATAAATTAGGCGCGAGGGTTGGTCTTCGTTCATTGGGGCATGCTGGTTTGAATGATAATGGTCTTGAGGCTTAATTTTACTCCGTTTCAAAAGCCCCAATTCAAAAAGCTGAAAACCCTAAAATGTGAACATGGTGAAATCGCGTGTGGTCAACAAAAATACAATCAAACACCATGGTTAGCTTGGAAACTTCATGCTGAACAAGAATTCATAAACAAAAATGCAAAAAGATGTATGAATTATGATATGCGATTTCAAAAGTTTTGCTTTACAGTTTGAGTTACAACTACCAGTTCTTGAAGTTTTGATTGTTGTTCTTGATTGGGACACGTTCAGGGATTGCCAAGGAAGCTTTTGGAATAGGTTTGGTGCCTTAAATCGCCCTAGAACACTGATTTCAGAATTGAGTTTTATGGCAAATTTTTCAAGTTTGTATCTTGCTCTTTTGCGCAGCTTGGAGTCTAAGGCAATTAGGTTTTGATTCCTGAATATGTAGCCAAGCTTTTAGGTCAACAAAACTTGATAAAATCCAAGGCATTCATTGTTTTCAATCTTTGATTTTCTAAGAATCTTTACATATCTTTTTCACATGGTTCTTTGTGTCAATTAGCTCCAATCACACCAATTCTTTCCATAATTGAACAAGCACGAAATATTGAGAGTAGAATGTGCACAAAAAGATTTTTTTAGGTCAAGTTTATATTTTCTACATATTTAAATGATTTAAATGAATTAATATTAATATAAATTCAAATAAATAATTAAAAAATGAGAAAATACTTCCCTTTGGGCCAAGTGGTCGTGCATAGGCTTGGAATGATGAATCATGGAAGAAAAATGGGCCCATTAGCAAATTTAGGTCATTTGAACCATTGTTGACTTTTCAAAATTCCCAAATATTTCCCAACTTCCACAAGGCATAACTTGCTCAATGTTTAAGCTTTTCACATGTTCTTGGACATTTTGGAAAGGTCTTTGAGTCCTCTAACCAATGCCTTTGGTCCCATGTCATTTTGATTTACCAATCTCAAGTTATGGCCTTTGACTTAAAGTCCCTTTTTGTTGACTTTTGAAAATGACCTATAATGTTGAAATTGATAACTTTTTGTGAGAGCATTTCTTGGACTTGAAGTATGAAGATGAGTTGTAGGAAATGTCTTTCTCTTCAAAATGAGCTTTGGATGAAATTTTTCTGATAATCCATGTGAAAGTTATGCCCTGGTCAATTTCAGTTGACTTTTTCAGCTGTCCAAATATAGCAACTTTTGCATCTTTGATGATTTCTGAGCCAAATTTTGAGAATCATGATCAAGCATTGATCAAATGATGTTTGTGGCTTCAAAATGATATGTTGACCAAAAATTTGAACTTTTGACTGTCAAATGACCATTTTGCCCCTACAGTTGACTGTAGTGCAATCTAGGGTTTTGACTGTGCAATTTTGAGCTGAATGCCTTGAAACTTGATATGAGGATGTTTGACCACATTTGTAGGCATATGAGACTTGATTGGGCCTTTGAAAACTTTCAATTCTTGATCAGAACACAAACCCTAGTTTTGACTGTATGGGAAGCTGTTGAGCTGCACAACCCTTGGGGAATTTTGTGACTTGGCTTGGCAATTTCTTGAAGAATATGGGAGGGCAAATTTTGGGGTACAACAGCTGGGAATAGTTTTTGGAGGAGTAACAACAGGAATGATTACGGGTCCAGAAATTGCTTTTGGGGGAGCAATTTCTGGAGAGAATATCCTTCCGCTTTGGGTAATCTTGCTAGTTCCTGCAATATTACTGATGTCGGAGTTGACTTTCTCAGAACTCGAATCTTCGGCGGCTAGCCAATCTTGCTTGATACCGTGGTAGTAGACATCCCCTCCATAATCCATGGTATGGTTTTGTCTGATGAATATGGGACTGGTCCAGGCATTGTAATTATTAAAGGAGTTGCTTTCAGAACTGATGTAATTCTAACAGGTCTTTTGGTGGAGACCATAGAAGAATTGGCGGAAATGGTAATGATAGAAACATCTTGAAAAGGAATAGGTGGAACATAAGTATTTTCAAACAAAATTTCTTTGTTATCTATTAGGTACTGAACGCCTGCTTTCAACAAAGGACAGTTGGTTGGTGAGGACAAACAGAAATGGCACACTTCATCACAGCCCGGGAACACACCGACATTCAACAAGCTCACTTTAATAGTCAGGAGTAGGGTCATAAGTTCATTAACTTAAGTAACAAACATTTCTTCTTCAATGGCATTGGTATTATGGCCATGTCTGGGCATAGGGGTAGAAATGACATTTGGCTTTTCGGGCACATCGAATTCAATCTCTTTTACTTCAATGAGGTCTTGTATTTTGTTCTTTAGAGCCCAACAATTATTAGTGTCGTGGCCGGGACTTTCAGAGTGATATGCGCAATGGGCATTGGGATGATAGTGAGGAGATGTTGTGTTGGGGTTTTTCCAAGCTTCTTTCAAGGTCACCAAATTGGATCTTAGTAGATGTGGAAATACTTGAGATAGGGTCATGTTAATTCTGGTGAACTGCCTGACTGGCCTTTCCATCCTTGGTTGATTGTTTCTTTGTTGATCAGGTGCAGGTTTAGGGATCATCATAACCCCCACCATTGGTCGGTGCTCGGCCCTATCTTGATTTCTATAAGGATAAACGACAACCACTTCTTTCTTTTTGATGAAAGGCTTCCTTACAGCTGTAGAAGAGGATGTATCTTTCTAAATCTTTCCACTCTTTATACCGGCTTCTACCCATTCTCCGATCAATATTAGTTCAGTAAAACCTGCAGATGAACTTCCAATAAAATGATTGAAGAAGGGTCCAGACAAGTTGCCCAATAACATGTCTACCAATTCTCTCTCAGATAGAGGGGGTTGAACTCTTCCGACTAAATCTCTCCATTTTTGCGCATAGTCCTTGAAACCTTCATTGGAAACCATGGCCATACTCTGGAGTTGAGTACAGATAGGTGCAAGATCAACATTGTATTGGTATTATTTGTAGAAGGCTGTAGCAAGATCTTCCCAGTTGTGGATGTTGGCTCTCTCTAACTGGTAAAACCAATCAAGTTGAGTTCCAGACAGACTGTCTTGGAAGAAGTGTACCCATAAGTCTTTGTCAGCGGTATGGGGCTGGATTTTCCTTACATAGGATCGGAGATGCATTTTAGGGCATGAGACTCCGTCATACTTGGCTAACATAGGTGCTTTAAATTTTGGAGGAATGACGATCCCCGATACTAACCCCAATTCCTCAAAGTCCAAGCCAGGAACTTTTTGGATTTCCATCGCACTCAACCGCTCTTTGAGATGTTTATACTTGTCATCAGCTGGAGGGTATTGTTCTTCAGAATAGTCTTCTTCTTCCTCTTCCTCTTCTGATTCTGACGGGACAACTGTTTCCTTGCCTTTCCCCTCTTGATTGTCTCTTTCACCGGATGTCGTTGCAAAATCTAGGGTTCTTCTTGTCTGCCCATGAAATCTTCTTCCCATGTTTAGGACTCCGGTTACCTTCTTTGTCCTCTTTTTCTTCTCCTCAGCTAGTAAAGTCTTCGACTCTTCTTGTCCTTTGGCTAGGGTCAAGAGAAACTGTTGAAACTGTGTATTCTGAGCTTAGAGGTCCTTCACTATTTGCTCGAGATCCATCTTACTGAAATAAACAGTAGAGAGATGAGGAGACTTGTTATAAAAGACTTGCTTATGTTATGATGAATGGTATATGCATATGTAATGATTCCAAGGATTTCAAAGATTCAAATTTGTTTTAGAAAAAAAGGAAACACACGTTATATTAATAAGTTAAAGCTTTGAGTACATCAATGCCCCTTGGGCAAAATAATACAAAAAATCTAAGATAAAAAGATAGTTCGCATCCTCTTTGGTGTGATGTAGGCATTCAGAGTCTGCTCCTCATGAAGTAGTCTAGTGAGTTCCAAAACCTTCTTCTCGCTTGCGTAGAATTGGGCTTCGAAAGTATCTCGCTCTCCCTTGAATTGTATCCAATCCCTTTGTAGGTCTTCAAGAGAGGTGGGCATATCAGGATGTAGGATAGTGTATGGAACTTCTCCCTCCATGACAGGCTCAATGATTACCGGGAGAGTGGAGGGGTAAGGCATCATAAGACTCTGAGCACGAGTCCGTACACATTTGAGGTAAGTCTCAAGAGGGATGGAATTCTTGTGCCCTAAAGTCTTGCTATCCACCTTGTTTAACAACCTCCAAACTCGGATAAATCTGTGGCGAAGACCTTGATCGTCGTTGTCGTAGTCAAATACCAAACCTTGAAACAACATCTCGTGCGGGCCATCCCTCCGGGCGTTACCAAACTGTCTTAAGGCTAAACATGGATTGTAGGTGATACCTCCCCTAATTCCAAGTAAAGGGACATTAGGGAATTCTCCACAACGATCGACAATGATAACATTCTCTTTGGATAGGGAGCACCAATAAATTTCCGAATGTTTGAGCGTCATCAACCTTTGTGACCACCTTGAACCTTGCTCATTTTTTAATACAGATTGGGGAAGATGTGAAATAAACCATCTTTCCAAGATAGGAGTGCAACATATAAGAACACCTCTTTTCCTCATTATGCGAGTGTGAAAAGAGTGTAGGATATCTCCTAGCAATGTAGGCATCGGGTTGTGGGATATGAAGATCTTGACGGTGTTGACATCTATGAGTTGGTCAGGATTTGGAAACAAAACCAATCCATAGATGAGGAGAGCCACAATTTCCTCAAAGGCTTGTAAGTCCAAGGAATTCCAATAATTTTGGGCTTTCTCAAATAAGAACTTTTCTAGGAAACCTTTGACACCACTCCTTGTTTCCCAATGAGTTGTGACATCAGATGAGTGCAAGTGTAGAGCTTGAGCAATCTCTCCTGGCTTTGGGTCTCTTTATGTACCATTTAAAGGTATTTGATTGAGAATGGGAATCCTCAAGAGTTAGGAGAATTCTTCCAAAGTAGGCACAAGTTGATAATCAGGAAATGTGAAGCAATGGTGTAAAGGATCAAAGAACTGAAAGAGCACCTTCATCATACCCTCATCTGTGTTGGAGGTGACCAAGTTGAGTAGGCGGCCATGTCTCTCGGTAAATTGAGAGTTTTCAGGAATCCTTGAAGCTAGCTCCTTAAGTTATGGAGGGATCCTTACAAGATTGACTTGAATAGTTTTCCTGCGAAGTGAATCCATATCCTATAAAACAAGTACAAAGATGAATCCAAAAATCCTTTAAATGGTTAGTAGATGTATATGATGTTCATGATGTTCATGATGTTATGTACAAGTATGCATATACAAACAAAACAAACAAATCCTTAGGTTCAGGCTTGCATGGAGTTTTATAGGTAAGTACCCTCTTGAAGTTTAGTTGGCTTAAACCTGTCCTAGTAATAGTAACTGGGTTCTAAGGAGCTCAATATCACTAGTTTGTTTCCTTGGTTATTGTTTCAGCACAAGCCTCTTTAATGGAGACCTAAATATCCCAAGAAACCAAACCTCAATGAGTGTAGTATCGAGTATCTACCAACTTCGGACTGCACCAAAGCCGGTCATCTCACTATATCCTAAAGGCCAAGTTGGTCAAGTAAAGGTTCTAAGAGTTCATTAGTGCTTCATGACATCACTCAGCGGCCCTGTATTCTCTTTGATTAACTCAAAGGCTACCGGTACCCACAAATATGTCGCACTAACGTAGCTATTGCTTAGACCATGTCGGTATACCCCGCACAATTTCCACAATGTATTGCTACTTACCTATAAGGTATCCTAAATCCGGGTAGAGGATTCAAACCCAAACAAATAACCATAATGTAAAGCATACAAGTCAAACAATGTAAGCAAGTAAATGTGATCTATCCCTAAGGTAACCCCACTTTTAGAATTTTCCCCAGCAGAGTCACCAGTTCTGTGATACGGTGGGAGAACTGACTTGAGGGTTTCGCGTTTAATCGTAAATGTTGCAGTTAGCAAGAGTCTCCACCGACTTTTCTTTTATCCAATAACGAAAGGTGAAAAAGCACATGAAAGACCTTTAGAGATGTTTTCTTGAGTTCAGGGGGTAGATTATGAAAAGAGAAGGTATTAGCACCCTTTTCATCCATGGTTTTCCATGGGATCTTAGTTACTTGCTAGATCACTTGCTTTTGTTTGAAATTATGCTTTGTGTGGTTTTTGAAAGTATTTTGTAAAGAGGCCATTGTTTAGGCAATCTTTGTAATGATTCTCGTTCATAAGAATGTATACAAAGATGTTGATCTTTTGAAACTGTTTTCAAGTTTGTAAGATGTCTGAAAGTGTATGTGTTTGTTTTTGAAAATAGCAAGGATGTTTTGTTTGAAATTGCGCAAGTAATTAAGAGCAATCTACCTACTCAAATGTCTTTCTTGTTCATTTTCTTTTCCTTTGACATTGTTGTCTTGCCATTGATTTGGTAAGCAACCCTATCTTTGGATGCAAACGGGACGGGCGTGGGTCATCGTATAGCCATGATTAGCAATGTTACAAGGTATCTTAGCATTCTTTTTTAGGGACTAAGATCATTTGTAAGGCAACTTAGATAGCGTCATCGAGGGACTATGATCTTGTATTTGCTTGTTTTTGCTAAGATACCTTACATGCGTAATATGGCCATTTTTGTAAGGCAACAAAGTGGATTTAACCTAAGGGTGTATGTGTGCAAATGTGTTGATTTACATGCATTGATTTGTCTTTAATTAGGGTTTTCTATTTGATTTATTTTATTCTTTCCATACAAACCCTAATTATTAGCATTTGTATATAAAGCGATAAATTGCGGAAAGTAAAATTACTATGCTATTACATCATTAGGGGAGGGGGTGTACAAATTATGAATGGAGATTGCAAAAATGTAAACCTAGTTAGTCTATTACAACCATATTGAATGGGTATCAATGTACAAGGAATTAAATGGATACAATGTGCAAAAGTGAATAAATATACAAAAATATAAAATGTGAAGTAAATGGATACATGTTTGATTTTTTAGAAAAAATGGATTTTGTCTTAATATAATTAATTAAAAGAAAAATAATTAATAAAAGAAATAAACCCTCAATTTGTTTAAGAAAATATTTTTTTAACAAAACCCTAAATCTATTAGTTAAAATAAAAGAAAATAAGTTTATGAGAAAAGTGTTTTTTTAATATTTTTATGTCTTGAATATATTTAAGGTATTATAAAATATTCTTTTAGCCCTTTTTTATATTAAAATAATATATTTAATGGGTGTAAAGAGAAAATAAATATTAACCAGGTTTTAATTTAATTTGCAAGACAATAAGTAAAAAATAAATAAAGTATAATTAATAAAAATATTTTTTTGTGAGAAAAATAAAATAAATTAAGTCAAAATATAAATCTAACATTTTTTTGTATTTTATAAGTTTTTAGTATTTAGAAAATATATTTAAGAAAATAAAAATGAAATAAAAAATGAAATAAATAAACTTGGGCCAGGGGTGCCAATAGCCTGCAGGGGGTTAGTCAGCAAAAAAAAAAAAAAGAGAAAGCAAGCCCAATAAGGCCCAGGCGCTCAAAAAGTCAGAAAATGCCAAAATGTGTAAAAAAATGTAAAAGGGTACCACTGGAGCTCGAACCCAGGTCCCATAGGTTAACAGGCGCGCGCTTTACCAATGGGGTGGCTATACATCCGTTAACTTGTATGAAATAATGAATACATAACACAAAACACGCCCTGACTGTACTTCATCTTCAACCTCCAGCCAAAGGATCTGTAACTTGCTCATTTCTCAACCATTTGCAAAAATGTAAACATGAAAATTGCTCCATTTTGTCACACAAATCCAAACATATAAATATCATAAACTATAAATCAAAGATGAATGAGAATTTTTAACAGTACAAAATTCTGACCTAAATATTTCAGAAAGTTCAAACTCAAAATTCTCCTAGCTCAATCAAAATAAATGAAATCTATGGACATGTACAGCTTTAGGGAAATGATATCTACATTTTATCTTCACAAATGCAAGCCTAACAATGTCTAAGTAATGAGATAGAAGTTCAAGAAAAATACCTCAAAACTGGAAATCGTGAAATGGATTTGAGCTTGTTTCAGACAATGCTGATGATCAGGTTAGCTTCCTTGGACCTCTAGGAAGCTAATGCAATGGCTGGCTTGAGCTGAGGGTGGCTGGAATGGTCTGGAGGAGTCCAACTATGATGCTCTATTTTTGGTTATGGAAGTCAAGGAAAATGGTGTTACAGAAGTGAAACAGGTACAAGGATGAGTTACTCTTGATTCAAGGAAGCTTTAGAAACTAAAAGGCCGAGAAACACACGAGGGAAAAGTGAGTTTGAGGTTCAAGGTCAGAAATTGTGCAACAATGGAGTTTTCAGGAAATTTCTGATTTGAGAGAGTTTTGGTGTATTTCAGGGTGTTCAAACTCGTGTTCTAGCTCACAAATAGTGCTTCTATTTATAAGCAACAAGTTTAGAGACTTGTTGTTGATCAGAATTCAAATTTGCATCCTTAAGCTAAACATGTGATTTTTTGACAAAACAAGTTTCAAAGTCTTGTGTACTTGCTAAGATAGAGTGGTTATGATTTAAACAAGCTTGCTTCTAACTTTGTGGATAGAGTGTGATCAGAGGGAACAAGTTAGAGGCTCAATGTGAACTTTATGCAAAAAGCTTGCTTTACAAGAATGGTATTGTTAACTTTCTTCCCAAAATGGCAATGTGAATTGGATAAAGCTTAAACCACTTGGATTATAGCTCAAAAGTTTGAGAAATCCATTAATTATGGAGTGAAAAACAAGTTTGAGGCCTGTAAAGCAAATATTATGCAGCCTAACATTGATTTGCATTTGTGTTCATCATGAAAATGACCTATAATTCAAGTGACAAAACACCAACTTCATCTCTTCGATTCTCCCTACTAAAGAATGATCTCAAGGAGTTCTTAGATATTTTAGAAAGATTGCAATGTGCTCTAAAATCCATATTTTAATTTCTTTTTAATATTCCCCTTGGAACCATATGAAAAAGTGCCATGAAGTTAGGTCAAAATCCTGGCCAAATTAGGGCAAAATTTTAGTAAGTGTTTAGTTTCATGACCCTATGTTCATGAAATTATAACTTGAGATCCAAGCACTTTTGGAAGAAGTTGTGTGAAGAAAAGTTGTACATTTCAAGGAGAACTACAACTTTCATGTTGGAAGTTTCTCTTGAATCATCTTGCATCATGGTGAAAATTTGGCTCAAAGTTATGAAAAAACATGAAATTTCCAACACTTAGAAAAATTTCTAAGTTTAGAAATTTTGACTTTTCAAAATCAAATCTTGAATTTTTGATTTCTTGATGAATAAGTTTCATATTTTTACATGTTTTGATGGATTATGATCTTTGGCACTTGAATTTGACCAAAAAGTCAAAGTTTGACTTTTCAGTATATAGTTTACTTTTGATCAGTTGACTGCAAAATTCATCTGTCAATCCAATGGATTTGCAATGTTTGGAATCATGTCATTAGGTCAAAATTATTCAATTGGACTCTTGAGATCATGCCTTAAACCAATTTACCATTTTCTAGGTCAAAAATCAGAAATTGCCCTTTCCCAGTCAAAACCCTAATTTTGACCATTTTACCCTTTTGGAGATTTGATCAAATTTCTTGAGGAATTATGGTCCAAACTTGATCAAATGATACATATGAGTCTAAAATGTTTATGTGTATAAAAAATTATGAAGTTTGACTGTAAATTGGCCATGGTTGACTTTTCCCTAATACATTTGATTTTTAGGTCAACTGTTCAATTGACTGATCAAAAGTGTGATCCAAGGCTTGAAACTTGACATGAATAATCTTGGGGGTCCATAATGGTCCATGAAAGTCATATGAAGCATTGATAGTTCAAAAATCCTTGTGCAAACTCAAACCCTAATTTTGGTCATCAGTGCATAAGGAGGTGTCTTGAGCTTATCAAACCCTAGTGCAGTCTTGAGCCCAAGGAGATCTTATGAGCAAATTCTTGATAAGTGAGAGGGAAAATTTTGGGGTACAACACCATCCTTATTTGATTATACCCAGAAAATCCGTCCATGAACGAGAAAACTTTGAATTTTGTTGTGCTATCCACTAACATATCAATGTGTGGCAATGGAAAATCATCTTTTGGACTAAATTTATTTAGATCTCTGTAATCTACGCACATGCAAAATTTTCCGTCTTTCTTCGGTACTGGGACAGTATTGGCAATCCACTGAGGGTACACCGATGTCACAAGAAAACCGACATTAATCTGCTTTAGAACTTCTTCTTTGATTTTTACTGCCATATCTGGGTGAGTTCTTCGCAACTTCTATTTGATTGGCGGGCACTCTGGCTTCAGCAGTAAATGGTGCTCTACAATATCTATATCTAGAACAGGCATATCTTGGTAAGACCAATCAAAAATATCCACATACTCTTTCAATATCTCAATCAACATGCTCTTCACATCAGGATGCAGTAAGGCTCCAATCTTGACTTCCTTCGAATCTTCTTCTGAACCCAAATTGATTACTTCCAATGGCTCTTTATATGGCTGAATGGAATTCTCCTCACGCTCAAGCAACCGTGAGACCTCTTCTGGAATATCATCATAGTCTTCTTCTTCGACTCCATACACAGGACATTCAAAATTGGGAGAGGGTGCAAGGTCATTGTATTCAACGAGTTTTTTAATTAATCTGCACATATGATTTATAATTACTTTTAGAAACTGACACATATAACAAGTGATCATGCATGTTGAATTTTAATTATTATTTATTTAAAAGGTTTTTTTTTCTGATTACCATTTTCCAAGAAAAAAAGACACAATTTGGGAAACAAAGACAACTTTTATTATTGATTTTAAAAATCAAAGCAAACAGATAAGCCCATAAAATATCAATACTTTCACCTTGGGCAGAGTGAAAGCTTTTCAAAAAGATTAACAAAAACAAATTACTTTGAAACATGTATGCAAGAGGGGACATCAATGGTGATCCAATTCTGAACCCTAACTCTGTGCGTCACATATTTTGGCATTTCTGGCTCTGCTTCATCTTCCTCAATGGCATTAATCCCGGAATTAGTTGGATGAAGATAACCCCCGCTACGAAAGATATCTTGATACTTTCCTGCAGCAGACTTCAGTTTCATGCTCTTATCTTTATCATTCTTTACAGAGAACTCCAAGCCAACTCTATTCTTGTTTACAGGCGGGTAAACAATTTGTCCCCATACTTCACTATGGTCATTATGCACAACCTGCTGAGCATCCTTAAACGAAGCCATATAATTCTCATTTCCTCTTATATTATCAATGGATAAATCTTCGAACTGGGTTCCAACAACAACTTCATCCGCCTCAATAATGCTGAAAGAGGACAAATGAGATATCAATAATGCATGTTATCCATTTATAATTACCACTTTTCCTTCACGCACAAATTTCAACTTCTGGTGTAAAGTCGAAGTGACAACCCCTGCCTCATGTATCCACGGCCGTACCAGCAAGCAACTATAAGAGGGTATAATATCCATGACCTGGAAAGTAATCTGAAACAAATGTGGGCCTATATGAATAGGAAAGTCCACTTCACCAATAATAGATTTCCTTGATCCATCAATCTCTTTCACAATAATGCCACTTGGGCGCATGGGCATTCCTTGATATTTCAACTTCATAAGCGTGCTCCTCGGTATAACATTCAATGCAGATCCATTATCAATCAGCACATTGGATAATGAATCATTCTTGCAGTTCATAGAGATGTGGAGGGCCAGATTGTGATTCCTTCCTTCATCGGGAAGTTCATCGTCGCAGAAACTCAGGTTATTACATGATGTAATATTCTCTACCACATTGCTGAATTGGTCCATAGGTATATCACTTTCCACGAAAGCTTGGTCCAATACCCTCATCAAAGATTCTCTGTGAGCAGAGGAGTTCATCAATAAAGCCAAGATATATATTTTTGAAGGAGTCTGCAGTAGTTGATCTACAATTTTGTATTCGCTCATCTTGATTATCTTCAAAATATCATCTACCTCCTTTTCTAGCGTAGCTCCACTAGATTCACCCGTAGCCTTCTTGGGTTCAACATTTTCAACAATTTTTTTTCCAGTACTAACATCTCCACGAACAACTGGTGCAAATACACGACCACTGCGGGTCACTCTGCCAGTCTCAGTAATATTTCCAACATTAGGCATTGGCGGGATGGGAACTTCCACACCATCCTCTAAAATTGTAGCATTATATTTGTAGGGTACAACCTTGTCTGGCTTGTAGGGGACAAGACCCGATAAGTTAATCACCAATGGAGTAATAGTTGGCTTGCTATGATATTCAACTTCAAAAGGGGTAGGTGCACCAAAACAAGGCACAATAACATTTACTCCCTTTTCAACACATTCAGTCATTACAGAGTCATCTCTGGAAAACATATCTTTATCTGAGGAGAAGAACTCATCCACAAAGGCATACTCATCATCTGACTCTTCTTCAGCCAAACAAACCTCAATATCATCAACCTCATGGTAATCATCCCTTTGGCCTGTAACCTTGATAGTCCCATTATCCAATAACAACTGAATACCTTTCCTTATAATTGAACATCCTCAGGAGTCCCAGCAGTAAATTCGGCAAGATCCATACTGATGTTCTACCTGACCAGCCATGTGGCAGAAAGTAGCATGCAATTGTACAAGATCCTCATCCATATGTTTCACATCAAAGATTCTGAACTCTCCAAGACACCCAGAAACCATGTTTACTTCCTCTTCATACTCTGCCCTAGGCCTGATTATGTGGATTAGGCCCTCATCCATCATCTTCTGCAAATCAGTATTTATCTTGTCACAACCCTGTATATCCGTACTGCAAATATCACAACCAGCATGGCCATGCGTATAGTAGCTAAATTCAGAGGTCTGCATGCATTTTACCAAATCTCCTCTAACAAATTTAATATCGAAAATCCGGAAGTCGCCTGGACAACCAGCCACCATGTTCACAACATTTGCTCCTTCATGCTTGGGCAAAGGATTATCTTTCACATTAGGGCCAACATCTTTGAAGGACAAGATACCAGACTTCACCAACTTTTGTACTTCAGTTTTAAAAGGATAGCAGTTATCAACATTGTGCCTTGATGCTCCCTGATGAAAACACATGTTTGGTCTGCCTTGTAATACCAAGGCAATGGTGATGGTATAACAGGAGGTGGTCTGGTCTGAACCAAATTCTTTTGAATTAACGTCAGGAGTAATTATGTATAGCTCATAGGGATAGGGTCATAACTCTCACTTCTCTGATTATACCCTTGATTCCCCTGATGGGACGGTCTCTGATAAGCAACAGTGATTGGAGCTACACCAATAACTGGAGTTACTGATGCGACTTGTTGATGACGCTGATAATTTCTTCTAGGAGGATTAACCCTCCTCTCTTTCATAACAGCATTTGTATCTCCTTCCTTCTTTTTGGCAAACCCATAGGATGGATTCTTCGTATTTCTGGAACTTTCAATTTTTGTTAAACGACCCTCTCTTACATCCTCTTCCAAACGGATACCCATGTGTTGTACCCCAAAATTTGTCCTCTCATTTTATCAACATTTCTCATCACAAGGCTCTTGGAACTCAAGACCAAGCTAGGGTTTGCTCTACTCAAGACATCTCCTTGCATTGATGACCTAAACTAGGGTTTGAGTTTGCACATGGATTTTTGGACCTTTAATGCTCAAATTGACTTTCATACTTCATATTGGACTCATAAGTTTGTCCATACCAAGTTTCAAGCCTTGAATCAAATTTTTGCCCAGTCAATTGGACAGTTGACCTAAAAATCAGTTGTATTGGGGGGAAAGTCAACTGAGACCAATTTACAGTCAAACCTCATGAATTTTGACCCACGTCAACATTAGGAACTCATATGAACCATTTGATCAAGTTTGGATCACAATTCCACAAGAAATTTGATCAGATCACCAAAAGGGCAAAATGGTCATTTTTAGGGTTTTGACCGTACAAAGGCAATTTCTGACTTTTTGACCTAGCCAATGGCAATTCAAGCTCAACCAAGGGCTCAAGGGCTCAATGGCATCATCTTGACCTATTCAACAAATTCAAAATATCTCAAATGCATGGGATTGACAAATGAATTTTTCAAGTCAACTGATCAAAATTTGACTGTACACTGAAAAGTCAAACTTTGACTTTTTGGTAAAAATCAAGTGCCAAGGGTCATTTTTCAGCAAGATGTGTCAAATTATGAAACTTTTTTCATTAAGAAACTCTAAAATTGCAAATTAGGGTTTGAAATTGAAAATTTTCATAACTTAGAAATTTTCTAAGTTATGAAATTTTCTTAATTTTTCCTAACTTTGCCCCACATTTTCACCATGATGCAAATAGATTCAAACAAAACCTCCAACATGAAAGTTGTAGTCCTCCACAAAGTCTACAACTTTGATTCACAAAGTTTTCTCAAAAGAAGCTTGGATTCCAAGTTATGATTTTTGGAATAAGGGTCCCTAAAAACTTTTAACTTAGTAAAATTTTGCCCTAGTTTAGGCAGGAATTTGACCCATCTTCTTGGCCATTTTTCACATAGTTCCAATTGGAATCTCAAGTTTCATTTCAAAATGGATTATAAGGCATGTTGCAAGCTTTCCAAATTGTCAAAGAACTCCTCAAACACATTTGTGGTTAGGGAGAATCAAAGGCTTGAAGTTGGAAAAAACTCCCTTTTCATCCATGGCAAATTCATGTTCATACAAGTTGCATTTTCAAGTCAGCATGCCTTACACTAGTTTGCAGGCCTCTAAACCACTTCACACTCCATAATTAATGCAAATCCATTTGGCTAATACATTGTTTTGGTTATTAGAGCATTGTTCACAAGATTATCCCTAATGGTAAAAGGCACATTTCCATTTTTGCAAAAATATGCTTTATGTCAAACCAACAATCCTTGAGCATAGAGCCAAATCTCTTGTAGCTAAACAAATCCACTGATAGGGGGGCCAAGATCAGAGGTTAGAGGATGTTGTATAGCCTGCATAATCCTTGTTACATATCACTTCCACTTTCTTACTTCAAAAACAAGAAACTTGTCCAAATCCAAAGAACCTTGAAAACCAGCATAGATCAACTCACACAAACATTTTGAACACCTTTCTCACACCCCTTGAGCTAGAAACACGAGTGCTTGAGCCCCAAAAACATCCCATAGCCAGAAATCCATATCTTTGGCAAAACAGGGCAGGTGCTGCACTTGAGTTCATAACTCATTTGGCTCATGCGTTTTGCTCCATTTTGCTTCAAACACCTTTCATTCAACTCACTCAAGCTATCCCAAACCTCCATTACCAACTGTAACTCCATTTACAGTGTTCACCATTTTCATTTTTATGCTTGTGCTGGTTGAGTTCTATAGGACTGATTCAAGGCCATTCAAGGCAAGCTAGCTATTGAAAAAGGACAAGTGAAGTTCAAGCAAGCTACCAGACATCTCAAACCTTGTTGAGAAGCACTGCATTGCCCTACACGAATCCAACTGAAACAGGTTTTTCTTCACTTTCTATCTCTCTATTTAGGAACATTTAGCCTTAGGTTTGTGAATAAAAAATGTAGTGTTCATTGCCATGAAGCTGTACATATGCTCAGTTTTCATTTATTATTAAGTGTTCTAGGAGAATTTCATCCATGAACATGCTGAAAAAACTAGGTCAGATTTTAGGGCCAGAGAAATTCTCTCTGGCCTTTGAGAGTTAGAACAAGTTGTTTATATGGTTGGAATCGTCTTGAAATTCTCTACAAGTTTGATGTTGTGTGTTTTTGCAAAAGATCATGTATACAAGGATGTCCAAGTTTTGTACAGGCGCGCACGTTTTTTTCAAAATGCTGGAGGTTAGAAGATGAAGATTTGGGCTGGGCTTGGCCGGCTTGCTTTTGATACCTCCCATTTTCATTTTTGCACCCCCTGGCCCAATTTCTTGTATTTTCATATTTTTGCATTTTTGTTTTCATTTTTCATTTTGTTTATTTATTTCCAAATATAAAAAATGCTTAAAAAAAATATTTTATATTTTATTTACATTTATTTGGCAA